>CM070076.1:20604289-21988148 GCA_036250285.1 Pyrocoelia pectoralis | reverse complement strand
ACAATAATTATTAGATATCAACTTGTTCAATTCTGGAAAATAATTGCGGATAGGTAATAGATATTTTTAATTGTTGCACACATCATTTCAATTTAATTTTGTACAAGTGCAAATTCGAGTGTGGTTACCTGGTTACCTAAATGAAACATTCATGAGAGACTTGACAAATAAAATGTTAAATCACCGTTACATTTATACTACAAAAATGTAATAGGAAGATGTGTATGTTTCCTCTCATTTGAGCAATTTTGCTTTTCTTTCAATTAATGAAATGGTAATCAATGGAATTTCCACGATTTGTTGAACGTGTAGTATGATGTGCGATTTAAGTGTGAAATAAAAATGATTTCTGAATGTGACATCAACCGTCGAAGAAATGAACTAGTCCAATTTGCATGTTAAACTGGTATTTAATTACTTAGCAACTGAGTGTGAATAAATCTTGGATGTGTTTTGAAATAATGTATGGCAGAAATACGAAATATGAAGATCTTATCTTTAACGTTGTGTACGTTTTCTGTAGACCACCTAAGATGCAATCTTGATCACAGTTTTGGCACCAGAGATGAAAACCTCACATGCAGATCTGAATGCATGTTAGTTTGCGTGCTTTTCACAGTTTCCTCTATATCTGTAATTAAATCTTCGCGAGATTTATATTATAAAAGATATGAACAATTCTAGCAAAGCTTGAAGATTGTGGAATTATTTCAGGAAATCATATCATGAGTTGGAGAGCAGATTTCGATCTAAAGAAGTCGCGCTTTAGAACCAGGTACATTACACGTCAATTTACATGAACAAATACCGCCACAACACTTTAAAGTACATAAGCTGTGACAGGTAAAACATATTTGATGAAGTGAGTTCGGTTAGGTTTTATTTTTAGATACATTATGCAAATAGAATTTAGTAATCCAATCGATTCCCACATAATACCTAGTTATAAATATTGTAACGAAACTTTATTTAAGAAACCAAGTCGAATATTTATTTATTTACACGCTAATTATTAATCACTTATTTCTAATTACGAATAGGTACTTAGTTGTTAACTTAAGAATTAATCACTTTATTTACACTAGAGGTTCACTAATTATTTTAATCACACTTAATATTTAATCACTAAAAAGTCTAACCGAATCAACGTTTAAGGTAATCACATTTAAACTTCGCGAACGCGTTAAACTGTAAAACTGTGAACTATGAACTGACTCGTAATAATTGAGCGGCATTATTTATACAAGTCCGCATTTGCTCTCGAAAATTCTAGAAGGAACGGTAAGTCATCGCGCGCGGCTTTCTCGAAACTTCCGGCGGATGAGTCATACCCGCCTTAACAAATGCAATCTTTGTAACATTGCCCCCTCATTAAAACCAATTTCGTCTCGAAATTCATTAGCTATCGTTGGTAAACCATGTCCAAGATCGCGCAACGCTGTCCGCCGACAATCCACCGTTCCCGGAGTGGGGATACTTTTCGGGTTAAACCTGCAAACCAAGATTTGCACACCGGTTCCCTGGAATATCTCCTCCAGCATATTCCGGACCTTCCTCCACTCGAGACCATCTAAACCACAGCCAATTCTGGGCATTGCGATCTTCCTTATGCCACTCCATAACACTCTTCTTTTTAGATCAAGCAACGAATTCCACATTTCTCGATAATCAGGTTTTCCAGACGATAACTTCTTTGTCACCAAGTAGTAAATGAATCGTTCTTGATCCCTTAACCATAGCACTCTTCCGACACGTGGACCAAACTCTCGCAGCTTCTCTACTTGACCAAACTTCGCTTTGAAAACGGAAGCAATTCCACGGGACATGCGGAGATCGGCCGCCACACAATGAGCAAGTGAATATTCTGACGACAGAGTGAAGAGGTCTTGTTGTCTCTCAATGGTTACGCCGAATGAAGCCACTTTATTATCTCCATACATCCTCTGAAACTCTTCGTATGAGACTTCCTTCCTCTGTTCCGTTACTCTGCGTACACCATCCGCATGATTGTTCCCGTTATAACGTCCTAGTCTATTAAAATGGACAACTCTCGGCTTTCCATTTGGCATTTTACGAATACGATAAATGACATCGTTAATTCGTTTTACCACTTTGTATGGACCCTCCCAGTTATTCTGAAGCTTGGGGGACAAACCACGACGCTTTTGAGGGTTATAAAGCCAAACCAAATCTTCTTCTTGGTAACCCCCTTCTTGAGCTCGAACGTCATAATTTTGTTTCATTCGGTCGCTTGCACATTGAAGATTTGATCGTACTAGGTTATGAATGCTATCCATTTTCCTTCTTAAGCCGCTCACGTAGCCCTCGCCAGCCAAATCTTCACCAGGTTTACTACCAAAACTCAAATCACACGGCAAGCGGAGTTCTCGACCAAAAATGACGTTAGCAGGGGTTTGCTTAGTAGATTCATGGATGGATGATCGATACGCCAGAAGGAAGAAGTTGAGATGTTGGTCCCAGTCTCGTTGATTGGCAGATACCACCTTGGACAAATACCTGTTAACTGTTCTGTTCATTCTTTCGACCATTCCATCTGACTGTGGGTGTAAAGCCGTCGTTCTGGTCTTCTTGATGTCCATGACTTTGCAAACTTCCTGGAAAACAGCAGACTCAAAATTTCTTCCTTGGTCAGAATGTAATTCTAGTGGCACTCCAAAACGGCAAATCCAGTCATTAACCAATACTTCAGCTACAGTAACGGCCTCTTGGTTAGGCAAAGCGTAAGCTTCAACCCATTTGCTGAAGTAGTCCATCGCGACCAGAATGTATTTGTTGCCGCGTTCACTTTCAGGAAACGGACCAGCGATGTCAATTGCAATTCGCTCAAATGGACTCCCCACATTATACTGCTTCATTGGAGCTGTTGGTCGTCGATGCGGTCCCTTGCTAGCGGCACAGACGGTGCACTTCTTGCACCACTCATCTACATCTTTCTTGCAACCGACCCAATAAAATCTTTGGCGCAACTTTTCCAACGTCTTCTTCGATCCAAAGTGACCTCCACCAACTTCCTCGTGAAGTTGCTTCAATACTTCCGCGACCCTGCTTCTCGGAACCAGCAATTGCCTTTTCTGCTCTTGCCCATCGTCACTCTCCAGGATTCGTTTAAGAAGACCATCCTCCATCACCAAGGAATCCCATTGTGCCCAGTACGCCTTAACATTGGGGGAATGTCGCGCCACCTCTTGCCAATTTGGTCTATCTCCATTCTTCTTCCATTCCACAATCGGTTGTAGATCAGGATCCGCCTCTTGCTCTTGAGCAACGACAGCAGGTTGCCAAAAGTCATCCACCAAAGTAGTAGCACAAATTGACCCCATCTTTTCTTCTGCTCGATTACAATGGTTGCAATCTAACCCGCAAGGTCTCCGAGACAATGCATCTGCATTTCGATGACTGGTTCCTGCTCGGTGCTCAGTTCTGAAGTCGTACTCCTGAAGTCTCTCAATCCATCTTGCAATTTGACCCTCTGGATTCTTAAAGTTCAGTAACCATTTCAAAGCTGCATGGTCTGTTCTTAATAGGAATTTTCTCCCATACAAATATTTATAGAAATGCTCGATGGACTTCACAGCCGCCAGAAGTTCTCTTCTCGTCACACAATAATTACGCTCTGGTTTTGACAGAACCTTGCTGAAGTACCCAATCACTTTTTCCTGCCCATTTTGTTTCTGCGAAAGTACGCCTCCAATCGCAACATTGCTGGCGTCCGTATCCAATATAAATTCACCCTCGGCTTGAGGATAGCACAAAATCGGGGCACTGATCAGTCGCAACTTCAGCTCTTGAAACGCCGCTTCACATTCCTCGGTCCACATAAACGTTCTGCCATCTTCAGTGAGACGGGTTAGCGGTTTAGCGATGGTAGCAAATCCAGGCACATAGCGACGATAATAGGTGCACAGTCCAAGGAAGCTTCTGATTTGATGTTTATCTTTTGGAACTGGCCATTCACTTACGGCTTTAGTTTTCTCCGGATCAACGGCAACACCTTGGTCGGAAACGATATGTCCCAAATACTGGACAGCTTTCTCAAAAAGGTGACACTTCTTCGGGGAAAGCGTGAGATTGGCCGAGCGAAGCCTTTGGAATACCTCCTCGAGATTCTTCATATGGTCTTCAAACGTCTCCCCTACCACAATTATGTCATCCAGGTATACCAGACACGTTTTCCACGATAATCCTTTCAATACGGACTCCATTAGCCGTTCAAAGGTGGCCGGAGCGTTGCATAAACCAAATGGCATTACTGTGAATTGCCATAATCCAGTTCCAATTGTGAATGCCGTTTTCTCCCGATCTTCAGAAGTTACGCCCACTTGCCAATAACCACTCTTCAGATCAAGGGTAGAAAAGAACTTGGAGCCAGACAACGTATCTAAGGTGTCATCAATTCTCGGTAAAGGATAACTGTCTTTCTTGGTCACGTCATTAAGACGGCGATAATCTACACAAAATCGCGTCGACCCATCCTTCTTCTTCACTAATACCACCGGTGACGCCCAAGGACTGCTCGACGGCTCGATGACACCTTCAGATTCCATGTCTTGTATTATCTTCTCGGCTTCCTCTCGCTTGGCAAGTGGCAGCCTTCTAGGTGGCTGTCGGATAGGCTGTGCACTCCCAGTATTGATTTTGTGCTGCACGAGATTAGTTTTTCCCTTGGAGCCATTCTTGCTTTCAAATACGTCTTGGAATCGAGCTATAAATTCTTTCACCCTCTTCTGCTGCTCCTTTGACAAGCGGGAATCCTTCGGCCAAAGTTGATTCAGAATTTGGGATGCACCGCTCTTATTAACCGTGTTTCCAGTGTCTACACCGCTAACTTGACGAATCACGCACGAAACACTTGAACATTCTCCAAGAACAGTGCCTTTCCGCAAAGTCACTGGATAATAGTTGACATTCATCACACGAACCGGAATTGTCTTTTTACATCGGAACACTTCTTTACCGACTAAAACACCGCGACCGACCATTTGTTCATCACTCGCGGGCTCGAGAAGCATAACACTGCCCTCAGTAAAGTCTCCGTCCAAACAACCCGCGACCATAACTTCGGTTCGGTCTTTTAGCACTGTGTCCTTGCACAAAATCACTCGCGATTCACACTCTTTTTGTGGATGGATCACCAGCTCCTCATTATTAACATGGATCACTCCTTGTTGTAGATCCATCCTAAAGCCATACTTCGTCAAGATGTCCATGCCCAAAATGAGTTCACTCTGAATCTCAGCTACCAGAACCTTTTCATTTATGCAAAAGTTTCCAAATGCAATATTCACAGTCACTTCTCCATAAATCTTCACAGCATCTCCAGTTGCTGTACGCAGTCCCCATCTGGTAGTGGAGAGGTTCTTCTTGACGACATTTGGTCCCACGATAGTTCTCGTAGCTCCAGTATCCACAAGCATCCTAACTGGTGAACCATCCACGAAAGCATCTACAACAATCGACTTTGGAGTTATGTTATTTAAAAAGGATATGCATGCTGTTAGGGCTCTATTATGAGAGGTCGACGTTTGCCCCTTGACACCGACCTGTTTTAGTTTTCCTGCTGCTCCATTGAGGGACCTCTGCCATAGCCTCTCCTGATAGGCTTTTTACAGCGACTTCGGATATGGCCCACTTCACCACAATTCCAGCAGCGGACTTCCTTGTTGTTTTTCAAAAGATTCACGGTGCCTTCTAGCTTCTCGATCATTTCGGTCATAGTTGCAGTTATTTTCTCTGCCAGCTGGTCAGCATTTTCCGATTCCACGGTTCTGACGTATCCATGCCCTTTAACTGCCTGTTTAGCCGCTTGCATCTCCAGCGCTTGAGCGAGCGCAGCTGTTAACGTCTTAGGACGGCTCAAGAACAAAGCCTGTTTTATTTCGGGATCACGCAATCCATCCGTGAACCTCTCTACTGCCCATTCTTGCAGTACAGAATCAGGTACATTATTGTACACGATTTGACTCAGACGGGCAACATCCGCCTCGTACTCTTGCAAACTTTCTCCAGACTTCTGACTCCTATTCCGGAGCTGCATCCTAAAAGCTCCTACCATATGAGCATGCCCATACCTAGTCTCCAAACGTTCCACTATGTGGCCGTAGCTTTTACGTTGTGCAGGAGGGAGTGTCTGAAGAACATCCAGTGGCTCTCCGCGCAAGGCGACTGTCAATGCTACAGCCTTTTGGTCGTCGTTCCAGCCATTCGACACAGCAGCAGCGTCGAACTGGATGAAGTAGTTTTCCCAGGTTGTTTTCCCATCAAATGTAGGTGGCTTTACTGCTGCATCCAGTCGTCGAATTGTGGGCTCATGCACTTCACTGATTCTACTTACTTGTTCCTCACCGTTGGGCGCATCAGTCTCCATTATTTGATGCCTCTCGGTTTCAATATGTCGACTATCCAAGCGTCTCTCCAGTTCCCGGAACTTGTCGTAAAATTCTTCTTTTATTGCACCTATTTTATGTTCCAAAGCCACCGAATTTTCCAGAACTGCCTCGATTTTTCTATCGAATTTAAATTCTAATATTTCCGAATTTTCTTCCATTTTTCTCTCGATCGTTCTAGAGCTTTCGGCGAGTTCCTTTAATTCTTCCCTTAATGTCGTGGAATTGTCTTTTAATTCTTTTAATTCCTCCTTTAATGCCGTGGAACTTTCTTTTAATTCTTCCCCTAATGCCGTGGAGCTTTCTTTTAATTCTTCCCTTAATGCCGTGGAACTTTCTTTTAATTCCTCCTTTAATGTTTTCTCGATGTTTTGGAATAATAATTCATTCTCGGACTGAAAGTAATAATTTTCCGGATCATTTCCA
The DNA here is from genome assembly GCA_036250285.1 of Pyrocoelia pectoralis. Classification (NCBI taxonomy): domain Eukaryota; kingdom Metazoa; phylum Arthropoda; class Insecta; order Coleoptera; family Lampyridae; genus Pyrocoelia; species Pyrocoelia pectoralis. Next base: position 21,981,318 of record CM070076.1, on the reverse strand, counting down.
TCATTGATTATTACTTCTTTTAATCGTTCCACAAGATCGAGTTTTACACCGGTAGTGTCTAATCCCCTGTCTTCCAACTCTACTTTCAATTCAGCAACCTTTAATTGACTTAGCTTCTTCATTTTAACCCCACACCTGACACCAATTGTAACGAAACTTTATTTTTTTTTTTTTTTTAATAACGTTTATTTGCAATCTGTTATGTATAACAATAGGCAAATTGGATTAATACAGAGAACATTACAATGAAATACATGCGGAGGAAACGCCCAACGGCATTCCTCCTGTTACACTATCTTACTAACATATAAGTATATGAGTATGTAACATATGGTGTAAATTAAAAACGGTTAGGCAGATCTAATGGTTTGAAACGCTTAAGTCTAGGCACTTGGTCAGAGTTATCAAGCAGAGTCAACGCGAGGGGGTTGGGGTGAAGTTCCAATTTTTGTAGGTATTTGGCACTACACTGCACTATTTCTTCTTTCACGGATTTTACGTTAAGATCTTCTCGGATTTCTTTATTAGGGATGTAGTAAGGGGCGTCACAGATGGTACGAAGTGTCTTCGACTGGAACCGTTCTAGGATCTCGATATTTGAGTTTGACGCCGTGCCCCAGAGCTGGATTCCATAACTCCATATTGGTTTGATAATGGTTTTATAGACCAGGAGTTTATTTGAGAGTGATAACTTTGAGTTACGACCTAGTAGCCAGTAGTAGGTCTTTAGTTTTAGGTTGAGCTGTTTTCTCTTCGTCCAGATATGGGTTCTCCATGTAAGTGATTTGTCGAGGTGCAGACCTAAGTATTTCACACAGAGTGACTGCGGTAGGGCTTGATCGTTTATTGTAACCTCCGGGACATGGCCTCTACGATTGGTGAAGGTGATTTGCACCGACTTTTGAGTATTTAGTTTAAATCGCCATTTTGTGAACCAGTCAGAGACAGTGTTAAGGGTCTGCTGTAGTGTTCGGGCAGCTAAGTTTGGGTCCGAGTGAGTGGCGAGGATGGCCGTATCATCAGCGTATGTTGCAATTGTTGTATTGGGACTAGTGGGGATGTCTGCAGTGTATAAAGTGTATAGGACTGGTCCCAATACGCTTCCCTGAGGAACTCCAGAGTTGATTAGGAAGAGATCCGAGAGCGCTTCTCCAAATTTGACTTGGCAGTGTCTTTCTTCCAGGTAAGATTTGATAACACAGTAGAAAGGGTATGGGAGAGACCGCTTTAGCTTGAACAAGAGACCTTTATGCCAGACCTTGTCAAATGCCTGGCTGACATCAAGGAAGGCTGCAGAGCAGTATTTCTTGTCTTCAAGGGCGGTATTGATGGTGTCTACTACCCTGTGAATCTGTTCTATTGTGGAGTGAGCACTTCGGGCCCCAAATTGGTGCTCCGGAATGAGCTCTTGTTCAGTAAGGATGGGGGAAAGTCGTTTTAGGAACAGACGTTCGAAGAGTTTGGAAAGCAGGGGGAGCAAACTTATTGGTCTGTATGAGGTTGGGTCATTGCTCGGTTTCCCAGGCTTCAGGATTAAAGTCACTTGGGCGACTTTCCACTGGGCCGGAAATATTCCTGTCCGGAGTATACTATTGAATATCAGCGTTATTAATCTGATGGCTTTAGGGGGCATTTCTTTGAGTATTCGCCCGGTGATTAGGTCGTAACCTGGCGTTTTTTTGCAGTTTACTCGTGTGGCGATAATTGTTTCAACTTCTGAGATGGTGAAAGGTTTAATGGGAAGTGAGAGTTGAGAAGGGGCTAATAGGAAGGCGTCAATGTCATTATCGCCATCGTTCGAAGGTGTTGGCTGGAATACATCCTGGAGGTGAGCAGCAAAGGTTTGGGCCTTACTAGTGTCTGTGCGCGCCCACGTTCCATCGTTGTTACGGAGTGGGGGAACGTGTTGTTTGGGTCTGTTTAGGCGACTTGTAGCTTTCCAGAGTGAGTACTCTGTGTTTTCTGTGGCAGACAATCCTTGAAGGTATTCGTCAATATGTTTGTTTTTAGAGTCCTTAATCAGTTCTTTGAGTTCCCGAGCTGCCGAGTTTAGTCTTCGTTTGTCGTCAGGCGATTTACTGATCTGCCAAATTTTTCGGAGGCGTCGTTTTGCGGCGCTCTTATGCTTGATATCTACAGAGTAGTAATACTGCGTTGGCGATTCTGATAGTTGAGGCGTGGCTCTAGAGGCAGCCATATGGACTACTTGGATAAGGGATTCAATCGCATTCTCAATATCAGATGCTGTTTGAAGGGGAAGTTTGGTAGATAATTGGTCTTCTACTATCTCTTGAAAGAGGGCCCAATTTGTTTTACGGTTTGTTATGGAGGGGGGTTTGACTATTTTTAGGATGGAGGTACTCAATGTCGCTATTATCGGACTATGATCCGATGAGAGATCCAGGCTTGGTGAGATTTTTAGGTAACCAGTTGGGATATTTTTAACCACAAAGAGGTCGAGGAGATCAGGAAGTTTGTGTGGGTCTGTTGGCCAGTATGTGGGTTGATCAGTGGAAAGGTGCGTTAGACGTAGTTGTTGCATAATTGACAGGAGTATACGTCCTCTTGGGGTGGCGATGCGGGAACCCCAGAGAGGGTGTTTAGCATTGTAGTCGCCTCCTGCCAGAAACCTGTTTCCAAGCGATATGAAGTATTCAGCTAGGCTTTCTGGGTGTGGTCGATGTCCAGAGGGGACGTAGACTGCAGAGATTGTTATGGGACCAACCCAGTCTTCTACGACAATGCTCGTCGCCTGTAGATATTCAGAGCAGTATTTTTCTGTTTCGTAATGCTTAATTTGACACTTGATGATAACTGCTGAACCACCTCTAGCGGTGTTATTTGGGTAGTTTGTGTAGTGGGTATCATATCCACGAAGTTTGAAGTAGGAATTTTTGGTAAAGTGAGTTTCAGATACCAGTAAGATGTCTACGTTATTATGTAATAGAAATGCTTCGACTTCCTGGCGATGGTTAAGCAGTCCATTTGAGTTCCATTGAGCTATGTTGAGTAGGAGAGCCATTATTTTGGATTATTATTTACGAGTCGACTGATCATTCCTTTAAGGTCCCGTATCTCTTCCATGAGGTTGGTAATCAAAGTTTGTTGCGATCTGATTACTTGTTCCAGGAGGGAGGGTGCGTTATTTGGAGTTTCTTGTTGGGTTGATGTCAAAATGTTAGCATATGTAGGGGGGGGCTGGTTTGTGTAATATGTTTAAGTTAGCGCCTTGGTTATAACTGGTTTGGGGTATAATAGTTCCATTTTGTACGGGTTGTTGAATCTGGTTAGGGGCAGTACCCCGTTCTTTGGGTGGAGGAAATCGGCGTTCCTTGATTTGTTTATAGACAGTGCAGCCTCTATAGTTAGCAGTATGTTCACCTAGGCAAAGAACACACTTAGCTTTGCTGCCTTCAGTTTTCTTCAGTGGGCAGATTCTGTAGTCATGATTCCCAGCACATTTTACACAGCGATAGGGACGGGTACAGTAGTTCTGTGTATGGCCGTAGCACTGGCATCTCTTACATTGTGCAATATCTCTCTTTTGATATGGGGGCTCAACTTTCACAATTGCGTTTAGTAAGTTAGTGATCTTGTAGACGTCCTTGTATTTGTATCGCAATTAAACATAAAACTATTGCCAGAGCGGAAGCTTCCACGGCCAGAGTCGGTGGATTAACGACTTTTGGGGTACGACTGTGTCAATGCTGAGAAAGTCAACGTTTCGCCGACTTTCGTAAGGGGTTTCATCAGGAAAAAAACAATAACAAAAATAAAGTAAAGAAAACTATTATCTAAGTCTAAGTAATGCTTGCATGATTCAATTAAATTTTTTTTCATATTGGTGTGTAGATGGGTGAATCGTGTAGATGTGATTTTGAAACACGTAAACTAAAATGTTAACAAAACACACATGTATTGGCCAGAAATAACATGCGTGTTGGAAAAAGAAGAAAGTGTCCCAAATACACCCATGCACAACTCGAAGTTGCAAACGCTCTGATGCGTAGGCATTGTATGAGAAACCGAATGATTATAATGGATGATGAAATATTTTTCACGCTGTCGCATTCAGAAATAGATGAATTTTACACCTCTAATATTAAGATCTGCCCAAATGATAGTAAATGATGATCCAGTTCAGATCTCTCTCATAACGTTACAATTGCTCCCCGACCATTCCACATTTTTGTTAACGTATGCGTATGGGTATGTCGTATATGGGACCTCCGTATTACATGTGCATACTAGGTGTCAATTTGAAAGCTTCGAAACTATAAGAGATAAGTAAAATTTCTCGAAACTGTTCCTCGAACATGGAGGGGAAACCACTATGACCCGCAGGACAATCTTCTGCAACCCACCGCTTAGGTTCCAGCCACCTCACCCCTATTTTTTAAATTGCACTACCACTACCCCATGTGTGACATACCATTGGAAAGTCCTTTAAAAATGCTATTCATTAGTACTAAACAAAATGATGATACTTAATCGATTATTTTGTTGAAAAAAGCAAAAAAAGGTTTCAGTAACTTTAGTTATATGTTTTCGTATTTATAGCTACTAATATCAAAACAATTCACTACTTCAAAAAAATCGTAAATAATGACGATCTGTAAGCCAAAACACAAAATATTATTTATTTATAAGAGGATTTGATATTAAAAAAAATAAATTTAAATAATAGTCGATTAATTAACATTTTGTTTGATACCCATGTATAGTATTTTTAAAGACCTTTCCAATTCACACATGGGATAGTGCAATTGAAAAAATTCTGGCAAGTTGCCACGAGACTTCCCCCGTATTAACACTTTTTTCAAAAAATAAATATACCACAATTTATATTGCTGAATTCAGAAAAAAATACTCTTAAACTACATAAAAAACTGCAATTTTATCTTATAAAAAGAATGAGTACCGCCATTTTAGCTTATACCGGAAGTGACATCATCAAAGGTAACTTAGCATTTTCGCCCTTGGCCCGAATGCAATCGATTGGCGAAAACCGCATTTCGATAACTTTAATAGTTTCTGAGTATCGAGCGTTGCAGTAATTTTTTAACAATTTTTTTTAACACTTTTTTCAAAAAATAAGTATAGCACGATATATATTGCTCAATTCAGAAAAAAATACTCTTTTAAACTACATAAAAAAACTGCAACTTTATCTTATAAAAAAATGAGTGCCGCCATTTTAGCTTATACCGGAAGTGACGTCATCAAATGAAATATCAGCATTTTCGTCCTTGGCCCGAATGCAATCGATTCGCGAAAACCGCATTTCGATAACTTTAATAGTTTCTGAGTTTATAGCGTTGCAAGGAATGTGTACGGACAGACGGAAAATGTTTACTTCCCGAGTACGAAGTAAAAGGGAAGTATTGTATTAAGTGTTCCAAAAAAAAATTGACCTATGCAAATTTTTACATATCTTTGCGTTTCTGAATACGAAGATTCAAAATATGAAAAAAAAATTCCGTCTGTCGTCTGTAGTCTGTAGTCTCTCCGTACACATTCCTTGCAACGCTCTAAACTCAGAAATTATTGAAGTTATCGACATGCGGTTTTCGCCAATGGATTGCATTCGGGCCAAGGACGAAAATGCTGATATTACCTTTGATGACGTCACTTCCGGTATAAGCTAAAATTAAGGGCATTTTTTTATAAGATAAAATTGCAGTTTTTTATGTAGTTCAAAAGAATATTGTTTTCTGAATTCAGCAACATTACAATAATAATATTAAGCAATATTGTGCTATGCTTATTTTTTGAAAAAAGTGTTGAAAAATCATTTTTAAAAAATGACTGCAACGCTCTATACTCAGAAACTATTAAAGTTATCGAAATGCGGTTTAATATCAGGCCATCAGGCGCTTAAATTCTCTTATGATAATTGTACACATCTTCGTAAGCGAATAGTGAAGAGTTAACTTCCAATTTGAACTTAATCCACTACGTTTCGAAATTATGGAGGTTGCAATGAATCAATGTTTTTGCTTTCCATAAATTGGGTCTACTGCAATGTTCACTCCCGATATTCATTATTATTATTATACACATATTATTCAATGAACATGAGGTTGGTTTGCATCATGATCATGAACCTTAGGCGAGTGCCGTAATTCATCAGAATGAGTAATAGCCATCACATGCGAGCTGAATACTATACTATTTCTACGAATATTAAGCAATATTTAATGAAAATAATAGCGTACATTGTTATAATTTAAATCTCTTTAATTAGAGTTGGTATTGATAGTAAACAGTTCAGAAAGAATTATTTCAAGTTGGTAGTAAAGACTGTCGGTGATTTTTCAATTAAACAACCAAATTTTAAATTAATTATTGTAATGTTGATAGTAGATATTTTATTTAATTTTGTAGGTACGGTTTTTTAATTATAAAATTTCGCTATTACACATTTTTGTTTTTCCTTATTTAATTTAAATACATAATAACTTTGGACGAATCAAGTCTCGCATTGGTTATCTGCAGTAAGTTCTTTAAGGACTCCCCCTCAGTAATGATTACTCTGCCGTTGTCCAATTCTTTGAATAATATATACTAATACTGTTATTTTGCAAAGTTGAAGCGTTTAATGCATTCATTATTTGAGTAGAAAAATTAAATTTATACATAACAACTATATTGTTTGCAAGTGATCTTGAAATTAAGTCAGTAAAAATAAACAAACAAGCATAAAGATAGTAATTCAGAAACCTTTTTGCTATTGCACGGTTGTATAGAAAAAAACAACTTAGCTTATAATATAAAGCTATTTTTATTTTATTTCTTTTTTCTACATAGAAAAGTAATGATAGCGTGACAAAACAGTAAAACATTAGCATTTCAATTGGTATTAGGTGGGAAAAATTATTGCTAAGAAATCTCATTGAACTGCATTATGTGAAATATAACCAACCTTTAACAATTTGTGTGAATTTTGTCGAAGGTTGAAAAACAGTAACAATTCGCATACTTATGATATTTTTACGTAATAAAAACATTACCTTCATACCATGAACGATAGTCCACCGCCAAAAATTTGCTATAGAAATGTAATGTGCGGCAACAGAATATACATCAATACATGAACGTAGAATTTAAAAAAACTTAAAAAAGGAATGCCATTAAAAATTACCGCCAATTTAAGGATTTCAAGGTTATGGGATTATCCAGTGAGATTTGTAGTTATAATGAAATACGTTAATCTGTATCCACTGGGTCTGCTTAAAAACAAATTTGGGCGGACAACTCCAAAAAGAGAAACTCTTATTGAGTCATAAGAAAGCTTTTTGGTAAACTTTTTTGCAAATGTTAATGTACAATCACGCATCTGCCTTTCTTAGAATACCGTTCTTCTTACGTATTAGCATTGATTATATACTTCACTTAATCAATGGTATTAGGTGAGAATAAAAACATCGTATAAATTCAACGTTTATATTATGTAATTTATATTTAATTAACAATAATACACTATTTGTGCACGTTGCACAGTGTGTAAGAGGTCAAAGAGCATGCAATGACTAAATTATGTAAACTGTTTTTTTGAAAACGGCCAGTTGTGCTGATGAAAGCGTAAAAAAATAATTCCTCGAAGAAACGAAGATAATGTTTGAAATAGGGAGTAAGTATTTTCGCCACGACTTCAATAGGTCACACTTTACATACATTTCCCAGTATAAAGGTTCGTTATAGTTATATGGAGTGCAGCAATTTTGAAATCTGATAGTAAAAATGATGATGATAATTATCATACTCGGAGGGTCCAGAAATGCTACATTCTGGAGATAATTTGATGTTAAATTAACAGAACTGGTCACTCAATAATGTACTAAAGAAACCAAATCGTTGGAAGAAAATATTTTTTTTAAATGATACATTATAAGGGGGGCCGTATTTTTTTGAAAATAATTTTGAAAAGTTATTAGATCTGCATGACGGCTGAGGTACTATAATCAAGTAAGTATTCAGATATACACTTGCGTGCATAGAAATCGGCCCACTGTAAACTTTTGACTTTAACTGTATTTTATTTCGAATCTATCCATCAGATCAAAAAAAAATATATGTTGTTTGAAAGACAATTTAATATGCTTTGATATGAGTCGAAAGTAATCAAGATAGCTTATCGTAGCAACCGGTAAATAAATGAAACGTATTTGTTGTGGTTATAACGAAAATAACAAACTTGTGACAGATTGAAATCAAATGATCTGTGATTGAAATTATTGCCTTTGCTACTGAAATTTTCACATTATTCGTTTTCACAATTTGACTAGTTTTCAAGTGTGTTAGTTTAATGCATACTACACCACAAAAAGCCGCTCAAGTAATTGCTTTGATCGAATATGGTCTTAGTCAGCCAGCTGTTGCTCGAAATCTGCATATGACACGCGCAGCTGTTCGAAGAATGTACCAACGTTATCAGGAGACTGGATCTTGTTCTAGGCGACCGGGAACCGGCAGAAAGCGATGTACAACGGATCGTGATGACCGCTTTATTGTATCAACAACATTAAGAAATCGCCGCCTTAATGCGGTTCAAGTGCAACAACAGCTCCGTGAAATACGAGAAGTGGCTATTAGCCAGTGGACAGTAAGACGAAGACTGAAGGAAAGTAACCTGACTTGTAAAACACCTGCACTTCGCCCAAAACTTACCCCAGCTCATCGTCAAGCACGCCTGCATTTTGCACGGCATCATCTGAATTGGACATTGGAACAATGGGGGTCTGTTTTGTTCTCAGATGAGACCAGGATATGCCTCTATGGCAGCGACCGAAGAAGAAAAGTATATCGGAGAGCAGGGGAGCGATTTGCAAAATGCTGCATTGAAGAGCGGATTGCTTATGGAGGTGGTTCTTGCATGATCTGGGGTGCAATTTCTATGGGAGCACGAACCGACCCTGTTTTCATCCGCAGGAACGACCGTCGTCACGGGAGAGGAGGTTTAACATCGAGGAGATTTTAGCAGTTCATGTGGTACCTTACGTCGACTACATTGAAGACGAATTCATATTTATGCATGACAATGCTAGGGCGCACACCGCAAGAATCGTGCAAGATTACATTACAGAAGTCGGTTTTCGGGTTATGCAATGGCCAGCATGCAGTCCCGACCTAAATCCGATCGAACATTTATGGGATGAGCTAAAACGAAGAATTCGTGCTAGACTTCCTGCCCCAATCTCGATCCCAGAGCTTATTGTGGCAGTAGAAGAAGAGTGGTTCGACATCCCACAAGAAACAATATCGAACTTGATTAGATCTATGCCTAATCGTATGAGAGATGTTATTAGGGCAAGGGGGGGTCATACCCATTATTAAAAATTAAGAATTAATTTAGGTAATTATCAATAAACCAAACTTCTGTTAGTAATAAAAAAAAGATAATTTGTTTCATGTATTAATTTCACAATTTTAAGTCTAAGAAGCCGAAATAAATTGTAATAATTGTAAACTCATATCAAAGCATATTAAATTGTCTTTCAAACAACATATATTTTTTCTTGATCTGATGGATAGATTCGAAATAAAATACAGTTAAAGTCAAAAGTTTACAGTGGGCCGATTTCTATGCACGCAAGTGTATATTTTCACAACCCATCATTAGAAAGGAATGCAATGCGTTTTGATTATTTACTTAAAACGAACGAAATTATAATAAAAATAGCTCATTATTTTACTATTGTTAATATACAATACGTTTTATATTATAAGCTTACTTATACGTACCATAAACAGGGTGATTACAAAAGAATATCCTAACTTTAAAAAATATAGTTATTAAATGGAGAAGAATGGTTGCCAACAATCCGACACATCACATAAATTAGTTTTTTTTAAGAAATAAAAATCATCACAATTGTTCAATGTGCTAGAACGGTATGCATTTGATATGCTATGTATCACATTAAAACTCTGTGAAAATGTTTACTCGCAAAAAGAACTGAGTTTCAGATTGTTGGTCAATAATACAATTTGTCAATATATCATGTTAAAGTTGCCATATTCTTTTGCATTCATCTGGTATTTTAATTTTTTTAGAAGAAAAATTAAAGTATACCGTGAGAAAAAGTTGAATACATATTTAATTTAATCAAAGCATTACATTTGTTTATGTACAATAGGTATCGCTATATTTTTGTGTTGTATATTAATTTATAGTCGTAGCGGTACATCTAAATGTCTGTCAAATTGTGCGGGAAGTGTGAAATTAGGTACAGTTATTAATTAGATCAAAATATACGATTTGACCGGCAGCACCCCTATTTTCAACCCTTAGTTTTCAAAAGTGCCCCGTATTTAGTTTTTTCCATCCCCTAACGATAACTCCTTTGTTTACAACTTTTCGAAAAAAATATATTAATAAAAGTTTTAGGAATTCTTATAAGGAACATTTTATATAAGGATAAAATTTTCACAAATATCAACCCTTATCGAGATATGTGGGAAAAACTGATTTTTGCAGTTTCATTACAAAATCGGTCATAGTTTTCTTATTTATCGTTTCTCAGAAAAATTATTCAAATAAAAGATGTAGATATTAATATGATAAATATTTTAGGTATATATAATATTTTCACAGAAAGCAACCCTTAACAAGTTATTTCGATATTTCTGAAAGTAAGCAACCCTTAAGTATGAAATCGCTCATATCTTTTTTATTTGTAACTTATGAGGAAAAACATGTGAATAAATATTATAGAAAATTATCTTTTGGGAATTTTAGATCGGTATGAAAATTTCTCAAAAGTCAACCCTTAACGAGATATATCGAAAAAACCAGAAACTGTCAATTTTCACATAAAATCGAGCATAACTTTTCTATATTTCACTACAGTCACCTTATTGTTATATAATTCGGTAGGTATATGGATGTAGAAAATATAAGTAAGGGGTAATTTTTTTACAAAAACTCACCCTTAGCGAGATATTTTGACAAAAACAAACTTTCGGCACTTTTTAGAAAAGTTTTCGTAACTTTTTCAATTACGATGGTTAATATTATTTCTTCGCGGTTAATAATAGCCAATTACAGTGCGTTTCATGAAATCATAGTGATTTTGCACCATATCACACTGGTGTGGGAATTTTCAACGTACAAAGTGTAGGGTTTATTCGCGGTAATATAATTAAAAAGAAACAATCTAATTGTACCCAAAATGCAAACATAGGTCGATTTTTATATCAAGGAAGACATATTTTGATGTTATTTTCTTGGGGGTGGTTCTTACCTCCAGCGCTTCACAGGGGATGACATTGAAATTTCAAACCGGAAGGCCTTTTCATTTTTGCATTTTTTTCACTTTATATCTATCAGTAGCTAAGTAAAATACTGAAATATTTATTTAAACACATTTGCCTTAAGTGTGCGAGCTCGTTGTAGCGGGCGTCGCCGCGTATGGTTTCGCTCGGGTGTCGCATCTCCTTTAGACATTTTACATGCGAAAATAAAAGGTAAGCACTTCAACAGCAAGTTAGTATTATCTCACCGACTCGTATTTTAGTGAGAACAACCAAATAGAAGACTAAAAAGGAGATGCGACACCCGAGCGAAACCATACGCCGCGACGAAATTTCAATGTCACCCCCTGTGAAGCGCTGGAGGTGAGAACCACCCCCAAGAAAATAACATCAAAATATGTCTTCCTTGATATAAAAATCGACCTATGTTTGCATTTTGGGTACAATTAGATTGTTTCTTTTTAATTATATTACCGCGAATAAACCCTACACTTTGTACGTTGAAAATTCCCACACCAGTGTGATATGGTGCAAAATCACTATGATTTCATGAAACGCACTGTAATTGGCTATTATTAACCGCGAAGAAATAATATTAACCATCGTAATTGAAAAAGTTACGAAAACTTTTCTAAAAAGTGCCGAAAGTTTGTTTTTGTCAAAATATCTCGCTAAGGGTGAGTTTTTGTAAAAAAATTACCCCTTACTTATATTTTCTACATCCATATGCCTACCGAATTATATAACAATAATGTGACTGTAGTGAAATATAGAAAAGTTATGCTCGATTTTATGTGAAAATTGACAGTTTCTGGTTTTTTCGATATATCTCGTTAAGGGTTGACTTTTGAGAAATTTTCATACCGATATAAAATGCCCAAAAGATAATTTTCTATAATATTTATTCACATGTTTTTCCTCATAAGTTACAAATAAAAAAGATATGAGCGATTTCATACTTAAGGGTTGCTTACTTTCAGAAATATCGAAATAACTTGTTAAGGGTTGCTTTCTGTGAAAATATTATATATACCTAAAATATTTATCATATTAATATCTACATCTTTTATTTGAATAATTTTTCTGAGAAACGATAAACAAGAAAACTATGACCGATTTTGTAATGAAACTGCAAAAATCAGTTTTTCCCACATATCTCGATAAGGGTTGATATTTGTGAAAATTTTATCCTTATATAAAATGTTCCTTATAAGAATTCCTAAAACTTTTATTAATATATTTTTTTCGAAAAGTTGTAAACAAAGGAGTTATCGTTAGGGGATGGAAAAAACTAAATACGGGGCACTTTTGAAAACTAAGGGTTGAAAATAGGGGTGCTGCGGGTCAAATCGTTTATTTTGATCTAATTAATAAGTGTACCTAATTTCACACTTCCCGCACAATTTGACAGACATTTGCGATTTTCTCGATGTACCGCTACGACTATTAGTTCCTCATATTAGAAAAATCGTTATTGTACATGGTATGAGGCTAATTTTGTATTACACAAAAATATCCTATACGGCTCATTGTTTTAAAAATGATAGTGCATTGAAACCTTTGATAAATACCTCCAAAATTTTCCAGTTTCACAAAGAATAATTGTATGAGATTTCCCAAATATACATTTTCATAATGCTAATTGAAACGATAATATTATGCCCCACTATCATCGCTTTTTTACACAATAAAAATAAAGTGTTATTTTATGACTTTTATGAACTACTGCAAAAAAAACTTATATAGATGGTGGCTACAATGTCAAACGGTTTTCTAAATTGATATCTTTATGGGTACTTGTTTAAGGTGTTTCTGATTGTGAATTTCATCAAGATCACGTATAAACAATAATTATTATTGTCTATACCTAAATTGAATTGAATTTAATCTAATTTCAAGAAGAGCCAATTTATGGAAGGAAAAAGCTGAAAACATTGGCTAGTTACAATCCTTTATGTTCGCCACATGACGAGGGGTTGAGAGATAAACTCCCAATCTTTACTCCTCTCTCTCTGTGAGGGATGACTACAATAGCAATCAGTAGAAAGACAAATAAAACTTCAGGTTTTGTGTATGGAATTAAAGCATTTGCGGGTGGACCTTATTAATGAATCATTACCATAACAGATGGGAAACACTGAAAAGAAATACATTATATGTACTATCTAACTTGTAACGGTGTAACACCAGTGAACTGATTGAAATGTGTTAGGACACCCTGTACCTACAGTCATAATTATTTCAATTTTATTGCATAAGTTTTTTATCCATTCACATTATTCAAAACTCGCATTTCACATCGGTATACAAAAATACATAATTAAATTCAATCCATATAAAAAGATAAAGCAACTTTGTAAAATCACAGTAGCACCATGATTATGAAGCTAATCATTGTAATGTGTATATTCTATGTTACAGTACAGTGCAAGACGGTAATAAAATATTATTCATTATGAACCAAGAATTGTTTATAAATTCGCTTTGATTTGTAGTTAGATCCTGTAGTCAGACAAGAATGGGAAAACACAGTAGCACCTTATCTCGACGAATGCGTTCAAACCACTAAAGTGGATCGGGAAATTGCAGTAAATATGTTTAAACATGTACATCTACCAGATGAAGGAACATTTCACTGTTATATGAAATGTATATTTGACAAATTGTTGTATTTAAATGAGAAGCAGGAGCTGGATCAAGAACAAATGCTACTCAAAATATATGCACTAACGCCCGATCTTTCACAATTGTGTGTGGACGAATCGCAAGGTATACGTGAAATTTGCGCACAGATATATAATGTAACTAAATGTATTGTACATGACATTGCCGACGATTGAATTTGGAACTTTGTTACGTTTCACTTCTGCATTCATCCAGTTACATCTAACAATTACATATCAGTATCTTAGATTATCCTTCGGGTTTTACCTTCTACTACAACTTTATAAATAGGAAAAATTAATAATAATAAATAAAAACCATGGAGTAAATCTTTATTTGAAGTCGTTTTCAAAAGCTAGAAAGGTCCTATCACCAAGCACACGAATAAATCCTCAAACCTCATACCTAACTAATTTACTAATTTATCGCTATGGTTGATATAAGATTAAGTTTTGTCCAAAAATATTTTATATCAAGTGAGTTGCAATTAGATTAATCTACCTACATAAGAATGTTCACCCAAACCCACCTCAAGAACCAAGAACCTTAAATCATCTGCCACTAAGTCCCATCCCAAGGAAACTATCGTTAATTTATCCTCTTATACCCTAACTCCCGACGACCATTCGGTCCTTTCGAAAGGTTTAAACTTTGCTGACATCGTCGAATCATCCATCTACACTCTTCGCAGAGAGATTGCCGATTCCATTCGTCTAGAAACAGCCAAGGTGTTGAATTCGTCTAGAGTCTCTAAATACAACATCAGCATCAGATCGGAATATGCTGCCCCTAGAAATCTTCGCAATAATTCTAATTTGGTCATCGTCCCTGCAGATAAAGGTAACGTCACAGTCACATTAGATGAGTCCCAGGTCTAAGATCTTCTTAAAGATAGCTACGTGATCCTTCCTCGCAAACTCACGTCCAAAATCGAACGAGAGGTCTCAGATCGTCTGCAGTTCCCAAGGATGTCTAACGTCGTCTTATCGCTAGCGACTCCAAACCGCCGAGGTTGTACGATCTTCCTAAAATTCACAAGCAAGGAATTCCTCTTCGCCCCATGTTGAGCACGATGAACTCGCCCACCCACAAGCTCGCTAAGTATCTGGGCAATTATTTCAAAGATTTCACAGGTTGCACCTCATCACACACCCTGAACTCCGGTCATTTCATTCAACACATCTCCGATCATGGCTTGAATCTCCAAGATCTTCTGATCAGCTTCGATGTTACTTTCCTCTTTACGAAAGTTCCCATCAAGGATTCTCTTATCATCGTTGAGTAAATTCTGTAGGATAAAGATAAGGACGTCGGATTAGTCACCTTGCCTTCCACTTATTTTCAGTTCCGAAGCAAGTTTTACGAACAAGTTTCTGGCTCACCCATGGCTTTTCCGCTCTCACCGCTTCGTTGGAATTCCAAGATCATCTTAATACCCAACATCCTGACATCAAGTTTACCATGGAAGTTGAGGCTAACGGATCATTTCCTTTTCTCGATCCCGACCCGTCTCCTTAATGGAAGTATTGCTCACTCAGTTTATTGTAAAGCCACTCACACCGATTGGTACTTCCATCCACCTCGCACCATCATCCTGCCCAAAAACGGTCGATCATCAATTCCCTGGTCCATCGTGCTGTAACTGTCTGCAGTCCCTTCGGCACGAATTACAGTACGTCACCAACACATTAGTCGACAACGGTTTTCACAGGAACGAAATCCGGAAGGTTATAAATCGTCACTTCATCCCAAAACCTCGCAACACCGAGAAGAAGGTCGCCAGGAGTATTGCTTTCTTGTCCTATGTCCACAAAGTAACAGATCGCTTTGAGAAGATTCTTCGGAAACATGAAATTAAGGTCGTTTACAATTCGTCTAATAGGATGTCTCAGATCTTACCCAACCCGAAAGATAAATTCGAATCTTGCAAAGGTGTGTATGGCATTCCTTGTTCTTGTGGTTTAGTCTATATCCACGAAACTGGTAGATCGGTTAGCACTCGAATTTCCGAGTACAAACGATGCGTTCTCGTTCGACATAGCTCCAAGTCCACTGTTGCTGAACATTTTCTTCAAAACCGCCACAATATTATGTTTCAAGAGGTCTAGTATCCATCCCATTCCCCCTTCTTCTACCAAAGGAAAATCTGTGAGGGCATTGAGATCTTCAAACACCCCAACAATTTCAACTGTGCCGAAGAATGGTCGGTCACTTTCTCCGCCATGGAAATCTGTTATCCCATTGGCTGATCATCACTTTTCAGTGTTCTAGCATGTGCAGTTTAGTGTAGTAGCGTGTGGAAGCTTCCGCTCTGACAATATCGAATAGTCTTTGTCTTTATCCTTTCATTGGACTTCAATATGTCATTAGATACGATGCGTTACTAGTTTCGATTGTAATCATCTTACTTATTCAATGATATCTTGATAAAGAAAGTACAGTATAACTTCCGAAACGTAGAATTTTATTAATTAAATTACACCAGATGAACTCTAAAATGAATTTTAATGCATGTGGCTCGCCAAAATATTTTAAATACTTAATTGGCTCAAGCCAGGTGAAAGGTTGGGCACCACTGGATTAGAGTATACCATGGGCAAGGTTTATTAAGTGAATAAACCTTCTACCATGGGAACATTTCGAGTATAGTATCTATTTGTTATTTAATGAAAGAATTAAGTTTGTTTGTAAAGGTAACTATAATACCACTTTTTGATTCAAATGAATGAAAATAAATAAACTCACTTTAATATTAACATAATTATTATACTTTTGACATAGATAAATAAAACAACGACAACCTCCCCTTAAGCAATGAAATTTAATGATGAAATATAAAAATTGTTATGTTTTTTAATTAAAGTACCCAGAGGTACTGAAACTACCAGTAAAGGCAAATCTGGCAGCTGGTAAAATTTGGACTGATAAATAATAAAATAATTATTGTGACACCTGGTAACTAACCTTAACCAAAGGTGAAACAAAATTATATAAATACCGAAGTTAACAATTATTTAAATGGAATTAAGTTAAAAAGGCGACATGTTTCGAAACATACTAGTTTCATTATCAAGCATAAAATTAAAGTTAGAAAGTTATCGCTATATGATTAAACATGGTAGGTAGCTAGAACAAAAGGTAGAGATTAACCAGAGCACATGGTTATTACAAACACTCACCTTAATGGGGAATGATGAAATATACAAAAATTAAGGTAACACTAACTAGGTAACATTATGAAAATTTGTTAAAAAACAGTTTCAAATTACAACGGCCCAAAAGGGGCTCTGAAGGCAGGCTAACTTAAGACCACCATTTGTAAAAGGTGAAGCCACATCACTGAACTGTACGTTGCGTAGCGTACAGTTCAATGAGCCACATTAATGAAAACAAGATGGACAACAACTGAAACTAAGCCTACAGGTGGCGCTAACAATATACAAATTTCAGAGTCAGTAGATTAACAGAGTACCGCAACCTCCGTCATTTTTAGTCCTTTCCGCGCTTCACTCACTACACGCTCAGTAAAGTAGGTGATGTTTTGACTAAATTTTTCGGAATATAATAAAACAAATACACTTAACGGCACAACAATACGGCATTTTATTAAAAATTACGCACTTTCGTAAGTCTATCTTGTATATGGACTAAACATGGCCGCCAGGGCGGCATTTGTCGCGTCAAAGGCTTGCGGTACTCTGTTAATCTACTGACTCTGACAAATTTTAGAGACCCTATAAATTTTAACAAGATTCAAGGTTGAGAACAATTACATACGAGGTGAGGCTCAAAAATATAACTGTTATAAAAATTGTCATTGTGGTAATCCAGGTAATCAGTGGTTTCATTGACCAAGTCCGGGTTGTTCTTATGTTTAGTAATAGCAACCGATTCCAACACGTTCATAAGGTAACCTTTTTTATTAGTACATATTATGTGTAAAACTTCAAAAACGGAAGTATGATTAAAAGGGTGTCCAGAAGACAGGATGTGGTCGCCAAAGGCGTATTTTCGTTCGATGTTGTTAGTTTTTAATAGAATGGTAGTGTTCCTTGAAACGAGTGGAAAACGAACGGCCCGTCTGACCAAGATAAAAGGATGGGCAAGAATGATACTGGAGCTTATAAATACCAGATTTGTCAAGGATGTTAATGACATCTTTGTTTTAAACCAAGGCAATGAGTATGTTATGTTTTTGTTTGAGATAGATGTGAAATAGTGAAAAAATTCAAACAACTTGTTGAGGTTGGACCAGGCACGTTATGGCCTTGTCTGATTTGCATTATTTTTGAACGAAGAATTCAGAAATTAAAAAAATTGTTAAGGAATACTATTTAAAATAATTGATAACTGAGACTAATTTGTAGTTACAGCTCGATAGATTTTCTCCAACACTGGGCGATAAACTCATTTTGCACTCTCTCTCGGGGGGGGGGGGGGGATGACTATAATAGCAATCGGTAGAAAGAAATACATTATACTATTTTTAACTTGTAACGGTGTAACACCAGTGAAATGACTGAAATATGTTAGGGCTCTCTGTACCTACAGTCTTAATCATGTCAATTTATAATTAACACTGCATAACTTTTTTACCTATTTAAATTCTTCAAAATTCCCATGTCGTATCGGTATACAAAAATACATAATTAAATTCAATCCATATAAAAAGATAAACAACTTCGTAAAGTCACAGTAGCACCATGAAGCTACCTAATCATTGTAATGTGTACGTTCTATGTTACAGTACAGTGTCAAAGAAGGGTATTATTTTTCATTATGAACTAATAATAATTGTTTATGAATTCGCTCTTGATTTTTAGATAGATCCTGTAGTCGGACAAGCATGGCAAAACACACTAGGATCTTATCTCGACGAATGCGTTCAAATCGCTAACGTGGATCGGGAAATTGCAGTAAATATGTTTAGCAATGCACATCTACCAGATGAACGATCATTTCATTGTTATACCAAATGTGTATTTGACAAAATGTTGTTTTTAAATGAAAAGCAGGAGCTGGATCAAGAACAAATGTTACTAAAAGTACATGGTCTAACGTCCGATCTATTACAAATGTGTATGGAGGAATCGCAAAGTATAGGTGAAATATGCGCACTGACATAAAATGTGTTATGCATGACATTGCCGACGACTGAATTTCGAATTTTGTTACGTTTTACTTCTGCATTCATGCAGTTACATCTAACAATTACAAATATCAGAATCTTAGAATGTCCTTCGGGTTTTACCTCCTAGAACTTTATGAATAGGAAAAATTAATAATAATAAATAAAAACCATTGTGTAAATCTTTATTTGAAGACTATGAGTCGCTCTCATAGGAAAGCATCGTTTCTAATATAAGGGATAAAGTTTAAGGGACGGGGCATGACAGGGATGAAAACAAATTCAGTACGGTTGGTTACTCGAATGTTCTCGGCCGAGAACAAACAAACACGCTTAAGTATCTAAATTTCTTGACTCGATTAGTAATTGTAGATGAAAAATGGACGCATAACTATGTTCTAGCTAGAGCAAAAAAGGCAATCGTAAGAATTGTATCGTCATGGTTCGCTACCACCTAAAAAATTCAAGGTGAGAAATCTTTTTGTATTCACACGGTGTCTTAAATTTGAAAGATTAGAGTATGCCATGGGAACATTTCGAGTATATTTATTATTTAATTAAAGAATTAAATTTGTTTATGAAGGTATAATATGACTTTTTGATTCAAGGAAAATACATAAATAAACTCACTTTAATCATAATTATTACAGTTTTGATAAAGATGTGAAATAGTGAAATAATTCAAACGACTGCTTGAATATGGTCCAGACACGTCCAGGAATTGCCTGATTTGCATTATTTTTAAACGAAGAATTCAGAAATAAAAAAATTGTTAAGGAGAATTATTTAAAATAATTGATAAGTAAGTGACACTAATTTCTAGTTACACCTCGATAGATTTTCTCTAAAACTGGGCGATAAACTCTCATTCTGCATTCCTCTCTCTGTGTAGGGGGATAACTATATCTAATAGCAAGCATCATGCAAAGCCAATATTAGACATTGGTGCACCCCAATATTATAGTTGCAAAATAAAACCTTTTCAAGCTTTAGTATGGATTTAAAGCATATGAGGGTCGATCTTATTAATTAATCACGATTCAATATCATAACACTGAAAAGAAATACATTATACCAGTTAACTTGTAACGGAGTAACACCAGTGGAATGACTGACATGTGTTAGGACACCCTGTACCTATTCAATTTTCAATTAACACTATGGTTTTTACGTTCAAATTATTCAAAATTCTCATGTGATATATGTGCACAAAATTACACAATTATATTCAATCCAAATAAAAAGATAAAGCAACTTTGTAAAGTCCCAGTAGCACCATGATGAAGCTAATTGTAATATGTACGTTTTATGTTACAGTACAGTGTCAAAGAAGGGTAATATTTTTCATTATGAACTAATAATTGTTTATAAATTCGCTCTTGATTTTTAGATAGATCCTGTAGTCGGACAAGCATGGCAAAACATAGTGGGATCTTATCTCGACGAATGCGTTCAAACCACTAACGTGGATCGGGAAATTGCAGTAAATATATTTAAACATGTACATCTGCCAGATGAAAGATCAGTTCATTGTTATACGAAATGTATATTTGAAAAATTGTTGTTTTTAAATGAGAAGCAGGAGCTGGATCAAGAACAAATCCTACTAAAAGTATATGGATTAACGCCTGATGTATTACAATTATGTGTGGAGGAATCGCAAAGTATAGGTGAAATATGCGCACTGACATATAATATAACTAAATGTGTTATGCATGACATTGCCGACGATTGAATTTAGAACTTTGTTACGTTTTACGTCTGCATTCATGCAGTTACATCTAATTACAAATCTTAGAATATCCTTGGGGTTTCACCTCTTAGAACTTTATCAATAGGAAAAATTAATAATAATAAATAAATACCATTGAGTAAATCTTTATTTGAAGACTATGAGTCGTTTTCAAAAGCTAGAAAGGTTCTGTCAATCCAAAAACCACACGAATAAACCCTCAAACTAATTTACCACCTTGGTTCGTCCAAAAAAATGTTATTCCAGATTGTTAGAAATGGAACTAGAATGTCGTGCAAAAACAATAAAAATTTTCACAGTAGAGCGCGATTGTCCTACAACAAGCAACGAAGATGGTCCCGACAAGGAAAAAATTGGAATTCCTCAGTAAGAAAAATGGCCCACCACTGCACTGGTTGGATTTTGCTCATTAAAGAGCTTGATCTAGATTTTATGGCAATGAATTTGTGTACCAAATTTCATATCGATAGCTTTAATGGACACAAAATTTGTCTTAAAGGTCAAGAAAACGTCAAGAAATGCAAAAAAAAATTTTGAAAATTGAAACCGATTATATAGCTTTCTCTTTGTGCGTAAGTATATAATGAGAAAGCAAACATTGGCATAGCAGTGTTACAGTTATGGAATAGGAAGAGTCAAAGGAAAGGCACTAATCAAGATACCTCCCACTATTTTCTTACTTAATTTTTACGTGAACTAACCGAATATGTTAAACTATTGCACACAAGGTGTAAGGAGACAATTTTTTAAACATTTGAAAATTAAGATTTAAGTAGAAATCTTTTAGATTTATTAAAAATTCCAGGAAGGGATGGCAGACATAGTCAATCATGTGATACCACTGCCCATCAGAGTGTTTTTTTATAATCAAAAACCCCTTCCCGCGTCCCGCCGACAACCAGTCCGATTCCATAACCACGAAACCCATCTTGCGTCAAACTCACCGTAATCAACACGTTTAATTCATATACACATACACATTAATCAGACCGAGCGAGCAGTGGATTGGACTGTGGACTCTGGCGAAGTCGTCTACGTAATAGTCAAAAGCCGTTATTGGAAACTGAAAGCCCTACTAGCATAATAAAAGATTCATTTAAAACCAATTTAATCACATTTATTATAACTAAAAGCGTCGTAAATAAAATTAGCTTTAAAATATTTAAATTCCGTCAAATAGTAATTTTAACCGAATTAAATCATCATTACCAACAAGCTGATCCTGCGTACACCAACAATTCGAATTGTAAAACATCGGCCATCTTAAAAGTAAATGAATATCATAATCTGATCAGTCCTGTTAAATGAAAAGGTTTCGCCGGGTGTAGAGAGCGCACATTTTCTCATTGTTAGTGATTGAATACGTACATTTTTTCTGTAACAAATGTTTTGAAACAACCTTTACGTATCTTATAAAAAATGTGGAAACACGTCAAATTTTAAATGTGATCCGTACCTTCAACGCCCTTCGGTGACAGTTACAACCCCCAATTTTTTAAATGGGAAGTATGGACTTGTGATATATCGTTTGAAAGGTCTTTTCATTCTCTATTCAAGAATGTTATCGTGTTCAAATTTATTGCCAAAATTAACACAAAAAATAAAATCATCTGATTACCGAAATTCGTTACAACACATTCAAATACTAATATGTATGTAATATGTGTTTATAATGTAAAAAACAAAAAAACCATAAATGTCAATGAAGCAGGTCTTCAAAATGCTCACCGCCAACGTCTTGACAACATCCTAATCTTATAAAAATATCTTCTAGCTTTATTTAACATATCAGGCGTGACTGACCCAATCGCAAACGTTATTCGTCCTCTTAAGTCATTTAAAATTTAAATCAAGGGGTTTAGTTTTGTACACAATACTCTTCACATATCCCCATAAAAAGAAGTCTATTAATCAGCCCTATTCTGGCGACCATTGGAAAAATGTCCAACATTGGATTTATTTCAATGTTATTTTCATATTACATTTCTTTTAATTAGTTTACTTCAGTTTTTGTTTTTCAACCTTGGAAAACGAAAACAGGTAGATACCTACTACTTAGATACCCTTCAAATTGTTCAACCTTTACTCAAGTATTGAGTCAATTTTCAATTTTAATGTGGTCACCAGAATTAGAAACCGCTTCCAATATTGGAATATATGGCAATACCCAATATTGAGTCAATTTCAATGGTCACCAGAATAAGGGTGAATGTAAGATCAGATGATCGTGCTGGCCATTCTATCGATTCTCGCCTCCCTATCCACCGGTTTGTAACTATTGCGTTGAGGTACTGCCGGACATTGCGTTGGTAATGTGGCGGTGCTCCATCTTGCTGGAACCATGTCGTATTCGCTGGAACTTAAAGGTTTCCTGGATCAGGATATAAATTAAGTAATGCTAAATAATTATTGCCAGTCAAATGAAAAAGGGACCAAAAATCCCTACCCAAACATTAACCTTTTGAGGATATTGCGTATGTTCTTCACTCATCCAGTGAGGATTTTCCGTTGACCAGTAGCGGCAATTTTGACGATTAGCATGACCGTTAAGTGAAAAAGTGCACTCATCAAAAATATAACGTCTTCTAATTGGATAATATTGTAATCCAACATTTCCATCATTTCCTCACAAAATAAGTTCTATCAAAATCGTCTTCCATGAGCTCCTGAGTTGGAGTCATTTTATAGGGATGCATTTTATTTCCTTTCAGTATGTTTAGAATCAATGTATGGCTAACTTTCAATGTTGCGGATGCTGGTCTACTTGATGCATGTGGGTTTTCCTCAAACTCAAGCATCACACCTAATTTGGTCATCACTCAGTGCATCGACAGCTGCTTTTTTTATCTGCCTTACATGTCCAAACTCGCGAAACTGCTTTTATATTTTACTAATTATCCCTTGGGATGAAGGGGACCAATCCGGAAACTTCAAATGGAATAGGCGAGCAACTTCCATTTGTGTTCGGGTGTTATCTCCGTAACCAATAATATGGAAAACTGTTATTTTATGCATTTCTGTTAATCTATAGTTTCCGAATTGCACTTAACGAAATTCAAACGACAATATTATAACACTGGCAACTACAACTGTCATGCAGTTATAATTACAACACAATTTGATAAGGCGTTTTAAACAAAACTAACTGTTCATGTCTTTAATTTCGGTAATCAAATGATTCTTGTGTTAATTATTGCACTAAATTTGAAAACGATAACATTTTTGAATAGAGAATGAAGAGAGCCTTCAAACGATATATCACAAGCCAATACTTCCCATTTTAAAAATTGGGGGTTGTAACTGTCACTCGAAGGGGGTTGAATGTACGGATCACATTTTCACGTTGAAGAATGTAAATTTATAATTTAAGTTTGACGGTTTCGGGATTTTCTATAGATATGTACAGTAACCGAAATAATGAATTTATTCCATATGGCTTTTCCACACAATAATTATTTCGACCAGATTTCCAAATATCAACAATAACGACTGCTCAGTACCTATATGATTTCAATTGAAGAACGTCGAAGGAGTACTAACTATTCCGTCCAATATTTAGTAATTTTATTTAAAATGTTATGGCTTTCTTCCTATCTGAAGCCTCCTTCCCCAGGCTATCGTGACACCGCCTTCTGTATTCCATAACGCCAAGGCGTACCGAGCTCTGGCCCTCGAAGTCGCTTTTCTATGGAGGAAAAGCTTATAAAGTTTTATGTAAATGTATTCTTTGTGGACTTTGAACTTTTAAAGTTTTATAAAAATCATATTCTCTAAGTAGCTTACAGTTGAGATACATAGTTGAATTGCTGATCATTGCAATATTATTGTGCATCTGCGGACTTTGAAATTTTAATGGATGCAAGGACTTTTAAGCATTTATATCAAATTATAGTTTTACACCCTGGCTTACTGTAACTATAACTTTAACTTACTTTCTTGTTCTCATTTTTCCAGACAAATTAAAATGTTTTTAGTTGCTTTCAAGGAATTTTTCAAAATTTTGGAAATCCTTCATTGTCCAGCATTTCTACTAAAAAAGTTTTACAAGTACATACATACTGTTTTCGAATTGTGCCTATTCAATTATTTGTTGATTTACTGCAATAACTTGTCAGTTGTCAGTTTCACCAATACCTACACTACAGCAACTTTCTTATATACCTAAAAGAAGATTAATTTATTAGTGCTAGTGCTTTCGGTTATTAAAAAAAGTTTGTTCCACATATCTTCAAAATGGATTGATCGATTTAAAAAAATAATATAAATATTAAAAAGGCTATAAAAATGATAGATTACTCAATATCAATTTTTGAATAAAATTTGATGCAATTTTTCACGTCTTCAAGATTTTTTATGAAATACACCGATGTGGCGATATTAAGGGTGCTACATTTTGTATGCAGTCAATTCTTTCATTTTAGAACCATTTCTATTTAAAAGCCTTCGTAAAGTTATGAGTGGTCCAATAAAAACATAATATACTTAAATCCTGATAAACGGAGCAACGTGCGAGTGTATTAAAATCTCTAAATTACGTCTAGATGAAAGCAACAATGATGTTGGAGTTAAATATATTCAATATATTTATTATTAAGCACCCACACAGTTTTTATGTCGACGGGAAGCATCATTTTATGATCCTGATAACTAAATTGAACAATTTGTAAATACCATCGGTTATTTATGCTTTCTATGCTTAATTACAATTTAACTTCCTCAGTTTACCTACAGGAATTGATTAGCCTTTCACACTAACAGTTGTGATGTTGGTTCCAACCTTATGTTTGATATGAGAAATTAAGTTTACATCTCCTTAATTAATCTTTGGCACACTTCTATAATAAAAGAAGAGCCAATAATAAAACATCTTATTGAATACAAAAGAAACCATAATTATCAATCATAAATCACAATAAAATTAAAACGTGTGTGACCTTAATAACATTGTTCGAGGCTCGTTCCAGTTTATTAAATTGAAATGAACTCACGTTACTATTTACTATGTTATATTTTTAAACTGTTAGAAATTGATACTTACTGATGTGTGGTAACGTTGAAGAATAAATGAGAATATTGAGGTGCCGAATCTTCCGGTCCATGTGGGGCCGGGAAAGACATTGTCAACATAACTGGTTTGTGAGCGCTATTTTTCTTTGATTGTCTGAGGAATGCTATCGAATCGTTCGCAATCAGATCTGAGTAATAATCCTGAAACAAAAAATATACATCGTGAGAGTATTTGTTTACTGCTTCAACTCGAACTACATCAGATCAAACTAGGTGGAGTCGACAGTCACCCCACATATTACTTAACAGCAAGACTATGTCTATATAGGTATTCCGAATAACAACAAACCGCCTAGGAGAGGCAGTGTTCCATAGATATTCAAATAAAAGACCCCACGTTGAGGATTGTGTAACATTCAAAAAAATATATTTATTGTATTTTTATACACATCAACTACTTACTTAGGTGATTGATATTACCCTTACTGGAATTTTTCCTTAACTGAAAGAATTCAACGCTCAGCAAGAGATTCTTAAGGTGCCGAACATGCCATCGACACGAGACCTACGATTTTACTTCCCATTCAGAAGAAGGCGTGTTTCAGTTTTAAACGGGAACTGTGTCCTTATTCGAAACCCGACTCACCAGCACGAATTAATAATTCACATTATGTTAAGTTACTTTGCGCTTTGCGCTTGCGAACAGTTTTGCAAGAAAATAAAAAATATGGATAATATCTACCGCTTATCAACCCTTCGACGAACGAAAGCGGATAAAAGAAAATCGTAAATGGAATGAACCAGTTTGTGTGGAAAATTATTTATTACAATGGTTGCGTAAAATTTATGGAGACCAAAGGGACTGGCAAAAGAGATTACAGATATAAGAAAACTGTGTAAATTATTTTTTACGGTAGAAATGTTAGATGCTAATGATAGTCGGTGATTTAACCGTGTGAACGTAAAATGTAGATAGCCCTACATTGTAAAAGATATGTGTGTTTCGGAAATATAGAATCAAATAAAATTTAAAAAAAAACATAAAAATGAAATAAAGAGCAAAATAATCATGTATAAACAAAGCAGCAATCCATGGCATAAAAATCAATACACATAAAAAGGTATCGAGGTTATCGGAAGATACCTTGCTGTTTAAGAAAATATCAAGATAGCATTATAGCAACATATAGATATAATATAATTTCATCTGCTACACTACAGTCGAGTGGAACATTTCATGTCTTAAATACCGGCGAAAGGAAAACAGAGCAAATACAAACCGAAGATAAAAAACTTGATGTTTCTGGCCAATTGCATAGGCAAAACATTACTTTTTTTACCTGCACGGGCTCCTATGATAACATCTCCGAAATAACAAGTTTTACGAACAGGTTTCTGATGCTGCTATGGATTCTCCGCTCTCACCGGAGGTAGCCAACATCTTCATGGAGTTTTTCGAATCAGTCGCTCTGGAATCTTTTTATCTTGATTCCAAAGTCTGGTTTTCGTCGATGATTTGCAATTTGGCCACACGGCTATGACGCTTTGTTGGACTTCCAAGAGTTTTTTTACATATTTTATTTGTGTTTTGCTTTTGTCCTGATGAATGTGGTCAACAGTATACAAATGTTCTATTTCTGTTTTCCACAATCGGAAAATAATATGGAAGAAAACATAAGAATCGAAAATAATGCAAGTGAGTGTATTAATGAACCAACCGTAAATGACGAAAATACAGACGTTCTGTCGGCATTCGGCAAAACATAGAGATAAAAATGGAATAGATGAATATTAATTTAACATGTTATACATTACTATCGGAGTAAAAATGCAAGGCCTCTGACTTTAGAAGCTTGTATCTCAGTAATTAGCAATCATAATTTAATCAAATAAAGTGCATTTAAAAGATCATTTTACTTTAAAATCAATTACGGCTATATTATTGAAACTGAGTGGTAGATACTTATATATTTGACAAGTGTATACTTTTTTGTCGGTGTGAGATGCTTTTGAGGCCAATTGGTTTATTAGTCTTAAAGCTATAATGAAAAAACGACATCTTGTGTAACTCAGTACCTGAACGTTCGATATTAATAATATTGAGAGTAACATAACAAGGTTAAAGCAATTATATTGTGGTCTAATACGATTCACAAAAATAATGGCATGTATGCATGTTTTGTTTAAAAGAAATTTTGAAAAAAGGATGGATGCTTATGGGTTTGCGCGGGAAGTGCAGTACGGGGTGGAAGCTGGTGTCGTACACTATTGCTATGAAGCGCATGGTTTTGTACAATGCTAAAGAATAATCACATTGTTGTGATTTGCCGCTCACGATTTACGAT
This sequence comes from Pyrocoelia pectoralis, assembly GCA_036250285.1. Classification (NCBI taxonomy): domain Eukaryota; kingdom Metazoa; phylum Arthropoda; class Insecta; order Coleoptera; family Lampyridae; genus Pyrocoelia; species Pyrocoelia pectoralis. Next base: position 21,953,165 of record CM070076.1, on the reverse strand, counting down.
GTGCTAGATTACCTCTCGCGGGAATATGTGCGTCTTTCTTTCGCGATAATTATAACATTTACTTTGAATTACAAGAAAACAAATTTTGTTTTCAATAAAGGAATAATGCAGCTCGATTTGAGTAGTACAAATTTAGTATTTAAAATAAGAATTTTTTCTTTAGTTTACCGTATATTGCAAAATAGCACATTTTCGGTTAGGGCTTATAAATCCAGTTAATTATATGAATAATCAATATTTATTGGCTGTCGACTTTTCAGAAGTATGTGTGCTACAACATTTGTAAATTTGGTAACAATTTATGAAACAATAACAATTTTATGATAAGTTAAAACTGACCGTCAGCCAGGAAAATACTAAATACAGCGTTTTTATTGCTGTTAATTAAAATAAAAGTTAAACAACTGATTCTACCAATTTGATTTTTACACATGTTAAACATATATAAATGACTAATGTACTGCCCAAAAATGAAGAAATTTCACCCCTCAGTTTTTTCGTTACCACTTAAAGTCAGAGGCCTTGCATTTTTACTCCGATACTTACATACCTATACATACCTATAGAAAATTTACACCGCGGTGTAAATTTTCTGAGTTTATGAAAAAAACCCTGGAAAAAAAACCCCGGGAAAAAAAACCCGGGAAAAAAACCCCAGGGGAAAAAAACCCGGAAGAAAAACCCCCGAAAAAAAAAATACTAAACCTGCAAATAACCTAGGCGCTTTAGTGGCAATCTACGTTTAAGTTTAGCATTTCTTTTACTTCCAAACTTTGTTTAGTCATTAGTGTCATGTTGCCATTTTGTATCAATTGAAAAAAAATATACTAAACCTGCAAATAACCTAGGCGCTTTAGTGGCAATCTACGTTTAAGTTTAGCATTTTTTTTAAATCCAAACTTTGTTTAGTGTCATGTGGCTATTTTGTATCAATTGAAAAAAATATACTAAACCTGCAAATATCCTAGACGCTTTAGTGGCAACCGACGTTTAAGTTTGGCATTACTTTTATTTCCAAACTTTGTTTAGTGTCATGTGGCCATTTTGTATCAATTGAAAAAAAATATACTAAACCTGCAAATAACCTAGGCGCTTTAGTGGCAATCTACGTTTAAGTTTGGCATTACTTTTATTTCCAAACTTTGTATATTTATATTCACAGCCATCTATAATTATTTTTCGGGGGTTTTTCTTCCGGGGTTTTTTTCCCTGCTTTTTTTTCCGGGGTTTTTTTGCAGGTTTTTTTTCCAGGGTTTTTTTTCCGAACCCCAAATTTTCTATAAGTATCATGTTAAATTATGATATGAAACATATGACATTGACAAATCAATCATCTGTCTGTCAAAAATGACAATTATCCTTATCACCTGATGAATATTAATATCACTCTGAATCCAACCATTATGAAAATCAAATGGAAGTTGACGATAATGTGACACGTAATGTAACTGTAGACAGCTGTAGTAATGATGACAATAGGGATAAACCTGATACAAACGCACACCCCATTGAAGACTGCTATGAGCCTACAAGCGCGAACTCTGAAGCCGAAAATGAAACTAAAGGTGTTAAAAATCAAGATGATGGAGAAATTCTAGAAGATGTTGATATGTAGACAGTCATGGTGAACAAGAATTAAAAAACAAAAAAAATTAAATTTCGGAACCTACTGGTTATTCCGGCGGATACTGTAAATTAATAAATTATTACAAAAAGGAAAAAGTTGAAATATCGTATAATCCCACACCATACTCTACTACTCTTTATGAAATAAGAAGTGGAATCATGTTCCGTCTCCGATATATTTTAAATACCCGTTTAAAAAGTATACTTTGTTAGTAAAGTAATAAAATAAGCTGATAATGTTAAGTTTACTTAATAATGGATTTTCAAGTAATAGGTACAGTCCATTAAGATAATAGCCAGAAGCGGCACCGGATTTCTACATAAATTTTAGTAGATTTGATTACCTTTTAGTGCATGGTATTTGGTTTAACATTTGCAGTTGGAATTCGCTAAGAAGGTAAACAAAATTGGTTAAAATCCGTAAAAAAGTTTTTGGCGAATTACATTTAAATAAATACAAAACAATAAAACATGCAACCGTGTGAATTGTGGTATATACTTTCCCTTTTTCAAGGAAAAAGTTGTTGAAAACGTTATGGCAAATTAGTAAAATGTTAAAACGTATTCGAGGTCAGGTTTTTACATATTTAAATACATAGAGGATAAGATTTTTTCAAAAGATTTCATGAATATTGTATAGTATCTGTAATGTAATGTAAATTTAACTGATAAATTCTATATCTTTGCCGGTCCCGTTGTCGGCTGTCGCAGGAAGAGTAACCACTCATTAAAGTAAGTACCTAGCTTTTTTTCCTTATATCGATTATTCTACTATTGAGAATGTCACGAATGTTAAAGAAGTAGTGATGTGAACAAAATAGTTAATTATTTATCAATATAATGAAGAAAGGAATGTGGAATTCACTGCTGAGCCTCTGTAATAATTAGTAAAAAAACAAACAAAATCACTAATGAATGAACAGAATCATTTATGAATATTTATGATTAGTTGATTACTGAACAATTTTGATTCGTAGAATGTTTATGGTAAGTAACTAATTTATTCATATTTTTAATTGAACATCAGCATCTACTAAAAAAAGTATGAGTTTTCACATTGAGTAATATGTAAATAAGCTGAAAATTAACCTTAGTTTTACCAAGACTCTGAATATATCAATAACTTGTGTTGAACACTTGTCTGAACGATAATGAGTAAAAAACGATACGAGATTAAGTTTTGTTGGATAGACAATTTCGAGAAAAAATCACATTCAAAAAAATATTTGTCCCCAAAATTTTTGACATTCCTCTCAACAAACAATGATTAAGGGAATAACCTCCTTAAAAGTTCGTTTTTGCTAATAGGAACAGTACTTTGGCACGTTATACCAAAAAAATAGACTTCCACATAGAAATTTCCCCATGGCGGACAATGTTCCAAGCTAACTGGATACAACCAAAGATATACGTGGAAGTTCAATCTGTCTATATTAATCTTTTAGCTGCCAAAACAGCTCTTTAAGAAATAATTTATGGGGGTATCCACTCTTTAGATACAAACATTTAACACACATTCAAAGTCTGCGCTGTCTACTGAGAAAAGTTTCGCTTTTCTAGAACAAAACGGCTGAAAATCTACTAAAGGAATGTTGACATGTGAAAGAAAAATTAAAAAGGAATTGGACTTATTCGACAAACTAGTGAAGAGCGCGTGATGTATCCTGTATGTTGTGCATATGGGGCTGGAAGGAGCAGGAGAGGATACAAGAACGTTACTGGAGGTGGAAAGAGAGACGTCAGGCTATACCGTTGCGGAGGAGGTAATAGTACATAAGATAAGGGTGGTGGCGGTAAGAAGAGGGGTGAAATACGAAGAAATAATAGAGGAAAGGGTATTGCAAGAATGCAGGAGAGCGGTAAAAAAGGGAAGATAAAATACGGACAGTGGACGGTGGAAAGAACGAGAGAAGGAAGGAGAAAGGTGCTGGAAAAGGTAGTAAGCAGGGGCAGGGACCTAGAGAAACAAGGAAGGGGAATGAACATAAGAGAGGCGAGGTACAATCAGAGATACGAAAGAATAAAGACAGAAAAGAGACCGAGATACTTAGAGGGCCGAAAGAATAAAAGAACAAAGAAGATGATTGCAAGGTGGAAACGAAAAAATGAGGAGAGGAGAAACAGGTACTGGATGGGAGATGAAGAGAGGAAATTTAGGTTATGTGGCAAGGGGTGGGAAACCATAGACCACATGCTAAGAGAATGCAGAGTGCTGAGAGATGAAGGGGAATCGCACATGCTGGCGGAGGATGGATGGAAAGTATGGAGAAGACGAGGAAGGGACAAGAAAGCGAGATAAGGTCATACTATAATAATTATTTCATGTAAAAGAGAGACCTATGTTAAGTTTTAACAAGATTGTAAGGTTCACAGCACAAAAGATATTTTTTTTGGACGTAACTGAGGAAGATACTGTTGATCTGAGACAGTGATTTCTTGAATATTACAAAACTGTAATTTACCTACAGCATATTGGCCGAAAGACTACAATGTACATACTCGGTTCTATGGGAGTGGGAGTGTTATCACTTATCAAACAGCGACCGATAAGTAATAACACTTGGTTTGCCTAAAGGATATAGCTAGTGGTGAATATTTTGTCCCAATTTTTGGATTTCTAATGGATGTAATGTGGGAACAGCCCAAATATAGGCTTAAATAAAGCTTTTGCAGTATTATTTTTGTATAAAAACGTACGTTTGAAAAGTACTAAATGGCAAGATGTGTCTGTACAATTTCTCTTATCTCGTTACAAGCAATTTCAATTAAAAATCAATTTAGTGGTTAATGTTTTCATAGAGATTTGTACAACACTTAAATATAATAACATTGAAGTAGTTGTTGATGACGTTAATTAACATACTAATGGAAGTAACAATTTCACACATATTTACAAGATCAAGATAAATGATGTAGACAAGAAAATACTAAAACGCATACTTGGAGTCGTATTTACAACAACAAGAAAATCAAGCTTATTTATAACGTAAAATAAATTAATTTTCATGGATATATTTATCGTAGTTATGCAGTACATATTAACGGTATACTGTTAAGATGTAACTTGTAAACGTCACAGTTGCTACAAATTGAACGGTAAGTAATTATTTTAGGCGCGTACACATAACGATACCTAATAATAAATACAAAATTTTAGAAGTTATAAATGCCTTAATAACATGGCAAATTTAAATTTAATGAAATCGTGGATACAAGAACATAATTTTTTTAATTAGTTTTCTAAATTGTGTGTTTCGCCGAAGTGTCGGTGTCGAAGGAAACACAATCTAAATTAAAAATGTACCAAATATCTCATACGGTTCACTAATTATTTGGTAACGCTTTGTTGAATTTGCATCGAGCCACGATTTAGCAACAATTAATTGGAGAACATTATTCGTACCATTGTTGAAAACCATTCCGTTGTATGCCAACGAAGCTTTCAGATCGATTGCTGCAACTTATGATATTTTAAGAAAATGACAATGAATATACTTTAATTCGCAAATGCTGTTATTGAAAGAAAACTGTGGGAATAAAACAAAAACAATCTGGCAATCAAATAATACTGAAAAATCCTAAGAAACACCGAGGAACAACGAAGAGGTTTTCTAAATTAGGAGAGAAAATGATGAAATGGACAATGTAATTAATTCTTATATCATAGAAAATTGTACATAAATCAAGGCTTTAGACATGACAGTATCCAGTTTTGGACATCCTTGATGACAAACGATCAATACCTTAAGTCTCAGAATTGGGCATAGACGGACAGGTGAATGGACAAATGAATGAACGAAGTTATTATGTTGTCAAATATCATCTCAAAATCCTTGATTGAATCCCATGGCATTTGATGATTTGCATGATTCTTTTTTCGAGACACTGAATTAGGTGCATGTTAACTGGAAGAACTAGAATACTTGTGGCCATCCAGGTAATAAAATAAAGTACTTATCATTTTTCTCTTTTACTTTACTTCAAGAAAGGTGAAATCAGAAGCTATTGTGCAAACATCAGAACTCCTTATTTTTTGTTAAGAACGTCTAGCTGTTTTGAAATGTGAGAGATACTTCTTATTTCCAGGTGGAAACCTGGTGTTCTGGCCAACATCAAGAGCAGGAAAATCATATTTAAATTTCTCGTAAGCCAGTATCTGCTTCAGTTGATCCATTTCAACGTTTGTTTTTAAGCTGTTAGGGCATTAATAATATACCTTTCATATTTTCCCGGTTCTGTAGTTCCTGGTTTTTTCGCCCCTACTATTAATTACTTTTGATGTAAGTGTATCAAAATACCAATCAAATACAATAACACAATTATGGCTGTAATTAATTATACAAGTAATCCGAGAATGACTGGGACTGGCAATCTTGTGAATGTCAAGCTCATATTAAGGATCTCCACCAGTATCGGCGGTTGTTTACTGCGCAACTGTGGACTGATACATAAGATTCACGTTAAATCCAAAACACTGCTTTTAATTATGTTAATAATTATGCATAAACTTTTTAATGAATTATTCGTATGAAGTTCACATTCACAAATGTAACAATTCAAGAGAACATATAATACCGCCCCTAAAGAGTTTTACTAGTTCAAATTAATTAAGGTCTTCAAAGTAAATTTAGAAATGTTATAACAGTATATAATGCAATAAAGTGTATAATTAGGTACATTAAAAGCGCTCTTACCTTTTGATAGTCGAAACCGTGCTTAATCTTTTTCCCATTCATATTAATCGAATAGTTGTAGTACTTGGAATTCATGATTAATCCACCCCATTCTCTCCAACCAGGTGGAATGTATGACCCGTTATACTTGTTCAAGTATTTCCCAAAGTATCCTGTAAAGAATGTTAATTATAACATAAAAGTTCAACTCGTCAAATATGTATGTAAAATTTTGCGTTTAAGGATTACGGTTCAGGTAGTTACACGTAATTTCATTATGCTATCTGCGTTGGGAAAGCAATAAATTCACATATAATTTCTACAAGAACTGCTAAGAAGGAAAATTAATTGCCGAAATCCAGCAGAATAAATGAATCACTAAATTTTCCCATGTTTTATTACAAATATCGATTAATCACATACTTTAAATGGTCCTTAAAATTGGTTAGTTTAATTAATGTAACCTACAATCGAAGGGATTGCCAGGTTTAATATAAATTGAGGATTGATTACCACTCTTCCGATGAATGAGTATTGACTACATTTAAGATAATCCGATAATCGCATTCGGACTATTCCGTTCTTTAAAAATAAATAAAGATAACGTCCTAGAGACATTTTATATATAATAGGTTTATAGGCCATGTTGGAGAATATGGGATTTTATTACAGGGATCTTAGTTTTGTTGTAACAATAACTCATTTCAGGAGAGTAAGCAAAAAGAAAGAGGTAACACTCCTGGGAGTGAGTTACGGGTTTATTTCGTGAATGTACCTTTCCGAAACTTACTACATATATTTATTTCACGAATGTATTACCTTTTATGTAATCGATGTAATATTACTTTTTGAGTTACACAATTAATATTAAAAGAAACCTGCTGGAAACCTTTATCCGCTAGAATCTAGAGACACTCCATTCTTTGGATATACATAGTGTGACAGAATGAAACATCACAAATACTGAATAGCGAATACCTATTTTGTGACGATTTCAGATTAATTACTATTCCTTTTGCCTTTTTTTTTGTATTAAATCACTCATGAGTCATGACGTATGTCAACTGTTGTAATATTTGATTTTTTCTTCTTATAATTTACGTCGTAATACAGTGACAAAGTATATTAATTTACATATTAGTTTTATATATAAATGGAAACAGATGAACATTTTTTTTACAAGATCTTGCTATTGGTGCCAAGAAGATAATATAAATGATTTTATAAACCTCTCGAGAGAAAACGAATTGTTATAATCCTAAAATTAGCGAAGAAGATTTATGCAAAACAGCAGAATTCCATTATTTTCATGTAAGCAATTGTTCGCCACAAAATACATATTTAAATATCACAAAACAGTGATCACGCCAAAAGGGTATTTTATAAAATGATGCGAACTTTGCAAGAAATGAAGTAGGCAGACATGCAGATTTTCAAAAATATACCAGAGGGGCAAGGCAAATTAACACTAGTAATATTTTTGTTTAATTATTTTCATTTTTTCTTGGTACAAAAACCACGTTTCAAATATTAATGCGTATGCTTATGGCGGCATATGGTATATTTAGCCGAACGTAAAGAATGTATGAAAACTTTTTTGTTTCGCTCGTTTCATTGCTTTTTATAGTTAAGTTAAATTATTTTCAAATGAGAAAAGTAATTGTGTATTACATTTCACGCAATTTCTTATTTTTTTACTGATGCAATCATTTCGAGAGGTTTTTGTTTGCTGTTGAGGAAGAACGCGGTTCCTCTCATTACACCATTATCGCAAATTTATTTGCTTAGATTCTTCAATCTCGACTCACGCTAGTCGAGAAGAGAAGAAATAACTAAATCTACAAAATGATGTGCGGAATTTTTCATCTGCATTTTTGAGTAATTCATCGTAGTGTTCAAGCAGGCTCTCTCGTGAAAAGAAGGGGGCAATGTGTAAAAGTACGATACAAAGAAGATGACTTACGTATATTCATATCCGCAAAAGCTTCAGCTTCAAGGTATAGTTTCACAGGTACAAACAGAGATTTCCACTAGCATACCGTTTTGAAACGAAAATTACTATGTAAGAACATTTTTAGAAAAGTATATGGTACCGTGGGGGTTAGGTAAAAAAACTCGGAAAAAAGACCCCCGGTAAAAAAAACACCGGAAAAAAGACCCCCGAAAGAAAAACCCCCGAAAAATAATTATAGATGGCTGTGAATAAATATATAAATATACAAAGCTTGGAAATAAAAGTAATGCTAAACTTAAACGTAGATTGCCACTAAAGCGCCTAGGTTATTTGCAGGTTTAGTATATATTTTTTTAAATTGATACCTTATACATATATTATGAAGAAATTAAAGCCTTACAACCTCCCCTTAAAATATATTTAATGATTGAAGTGAAGTCAAAGATTATACGGTCATAAGCGACATGTTTCGGGATACAGCTGCTCCCATTATCAAGCGAATTACAAATGTCAAACGTTAAAAGTAGAATATTTAAACTAAAATTAACAACATTAGAAACATCAACATTACAACTTACACTTACCTAGAACAATAAAATAAATTAACCTAGGTTAGAATGATATTCACAATTAAACTAACCAAATCGCACAAGATTTTTATAATATTTAATATACTAAAAGGGCCCTCTCAAAGAGGAACCCGGGTTGGCCTGAAGGGCAATGGATGAAGGGGGATGAATTAAATTATGGGAAAGTTAAGGTGACAGCAAGTGAAACAAGATGAATGACAATGGACAGCAACAATGTATGATTTTGTAATATTGATGTAAAATATAATGCAATATAAATCTAAAGTATATGTTATTATATCTTATATCATTTATTCAGCGTTTATGTTTCATTTGGCGCAAATAACAATCTTCATCAACAACAAAATTTATTCACAGCCATCTATAATCATTTGTCGGGGTTTTTTACCGGAGGTCTTTTTTCCGGTTTTTTTATCCGAGAGTTTCTTTTCCTAGATTCCTACTGCCAGCCAGTATTTCGCGAAGTGGCGAATTATAACAAATTTAAGATTATCACAGTTTGTTTTACTTGTTATCAGTTCATCACTCATAAGTCGTAACTTACAAGTCAAATTTTATAAGGAATAAAAAAGATCAAAATATTGATAATAGGAATACAAATTGGAAAATATGGATGAAACCCTAAATCTGGCCGAAATATTTAAATAAATATTTTATATGTAAATCAATATTTTTGGCAGCCTTACGTCATGACCATCCGACACGTTTTCGGTTCATTCAATGGCATTATTGAACATGAGCATTTTTATCGAAAAACCATCTTTTCCGATGAAGCTGATTTTCACCTCGTCGATTATGTGAACAAGCAAAATTGTGGCATCTGGGTCACAGAAAATCCACACACCATCTTGGAGAAGCCGTGCATCCACAAGAAGTGACTGTTTGGTGCGGATTTTGGTCCGGTGGCAAACCGAACAAAAAAACGCCATTACAGTCAATGGCGAGCGTTACCGTACCATGTTCAACGAATTTTTGTTTCCAAAAATTGAAGTGGATGACACAGACGACATTTGGTTTCAACAGGACGGCGCCACATGCCACACAGCCAACATTACAATATATCGATCTTTTACGCAGTGCCTTCGAAAATCGCATAATCAGCCGAAATGCTGATGTGAATCGGGTGTCTCGTAGCTGCGATTCGACGCCGTTGGACTATTTTCGTTGGGGAGCCGTTAAGGACATCAGCCAACCATCCATTGAGGTCCTGAAAGAGGAAATCGAAGTTGATAAAATAGAAGCCCGTACAATCGAAAATGTGCTGAAAAATTGGGTTGACAGAATGGGGTACTACAAGGCCAGCCGAGGCAGCCATAAGGATGAAAATTGTATTCGATTCTTAATTTCAATGCTCACAGTTTAAAATAAAATATTAAAAAAATTAAAAATACGATAAAAATCCATTTCGAATGAAGCAGAGCTGAATCTGAAAAAATCGTTTTGAAATTTCAAAATTTCTCAACTCAACTCAATCCGTGGACACACTGTATGACGAAACAGTTATTATAGCAACCCTTATAGAGTAAGTGCGATAATGAGTACTTTCACCACAGATAGTTCCTTTTGAGTTAAATACGCAACTATTTCTAAGTTCTTGCGCACAAATTGTATCTGTTTAATAACACATAAGTCTTATAATCATAAACAAAGAATTGAATTTCACTTTCACATGATAAATAGTGAGTTACACTGTAGATCAAAGACGCAACGGACGGTTGCCAAGGTATTAGAGCACGAAATTCGTATAAATCAACGTGAGTAGAAAGAGAAATGTATGTTTTGACTAGACATAATTTTTCTAATAAAAATCATTGGCAGAGGCTGCTTGTTAAGAGTCACGATCGGTCATCTTTTGAATTTATAACAACTTTCAAACCGAAACTGAAATACGGCGATTACATCTGCTAATTACCGAAATTATATTAATTTTAATCTTAAGTAATATCTAATTAGCATGCACATATAAAATTAGTGGCCATGTCGGTAATTAACGAAGTCCGATTGGATTATTAATGCATCCTCCACGAAATATACGCAATTTGTTTAATGACATTGAACTACACTTTATTTTAACGTGCCTGAACTTTTTTCTCAGTACACAGTAAAAATAGCTCGAAGAAATTTTGCATGTGAACGGATTAAGTTACACACGATTAAAATATAACAACTTGAATTTATTTTGGGTGAATAATGATCGTCGCTTCATGTTATGCCATGCCAAGACACTATAAGGTTAAGTTCTTATATTCACTACAATTTTTAAAACCAGAATTTGACCTTGAATCGTGGTTACTTTTTTGTATTTTTTAATGGAAAGGCATAGTGTGCTTTGTAATTAATGACGAAATCCACTTGCATATGTGCGGAGTTAAAATTATATTCTGCATTGTGTAACGTTTCCTAAAAATAATACTGAATTGAAAAATGCAGCTTTTATGTACAAAAATTCTGCATCGCTATAAATAAGTCTACAAGTAATTGGCAACAATGAAAGAGGGCGCAAAATAGCTATTAACGTCTACTTATAATTAATGGTTATACCTTTCATTGCGAAATAAAATTAATTGAAAATAAAATTGTTTGTTTGTAGGTTATTATCAAAACAAACAAAGTGTCACTTGTATTTTGTTACTGAAGGCGCGAAAGCTGAATCCCAGAAACAATCTAAAGAATCTAAACAAAATAGACCCACAAATTATTATTATAGATCTATTTCCATCATTCTTTCAAATTATTTTACAACTTTTGTGAACAGTTGTTTTCAAGGATGGGATATAAAATCATAAACATTCGCATAGGTATTGATTCCTAGAAATATTATTCTTACAAAAAAGTAAAATGGAACTTATGGCAGTGGTAACATTAATAAAATACATACAGAATTTCAATTGTACTTTTAGTATCTTTGTTTCGATAACGATAAGGATAATAATTAGTGTTTTCGTATCAGAAACACAATAATAACAACTTTTCCTCACAGAATTTTGTTATAGTCCAAAAAGTTTCAGTCCACTAATTTCGGCCAAGTAATATAAGTAAAGTGGCAACGTATTTCCCAGAAATCACCCCCCCCCCCCCCCCCCCCAAATGTCAACCCTCACTGAAATATTCTGTATATAGGAATTTTCGTCCCACATTTATACATATAAATACATACTACATGTAAAACGTAAAAATAGAAATGTGAAACCGTAGATCAAGCGGACGTTTTAAATTTTTGTGTATATGGATTTTCGCCACAAAATGAACCCCATAAACCCATTTTAAGCCAGTGGATCTTTATGTGCTGGTAGCATAATGCAAACATGAATTCAGTACAAAACGGATAAACGGTAGAAGTATTCTGTAAATTTATGTGTAAAGGAGTTTTCGCCTCAGACCAACCTCAAAATGCTGTAATTCTTGGGAGGTCACAATTTTCTTTATTACTTCTATTATTTACACGAAATGAGTGAATGGAAAGCTTCTCCATTATATTACTTTCACGCTTCCTTTTTTATGGACGTTCGTAATGGGAAAAATTACGGTTGACAACTGGTTTGTGAAAATTCAAGCCAGCAAAGTCAACGTCTGATGATAACTTTTGTGAAGAAAGTCCATGGCCTCTTGACTGAAAAAGACACCGTGGTTAAACACAAACATGTACCACTTTCAATAACCATCTGAACGTTTTAAAGGGCGAATTAAAATATTTAAAAAAATTGGACCAAGGTCGTTCAAAGACGCATTTGCACGAGTTTGAAAGAAAACGACAATCAAAGCTCAAGAAAAATTTTGAAAAAAGTTATTGTTTACTTATCCAGAAAAATGGAGAATGAAGAATGAAATAATAGGTAAATATACATAATAATATACTTTAATTTGGTTCTCGGAGGTTATCGTCGTTGTAAGTTATGTCAGTGCAAGTGTACACACATCACTTGTCACTACACCATACCTATGCAAGGCCACCTCCTTGACCTATGACGCACCCCCGTTACCAAAGACACTTATTATATTACACTTATCGGCTCTTCCTTTAAAACATAAAATAAGTACAAATTGTGTAACTTTTCGAAAACACTTCTTCAAAACCACAGATAATGGTCCTCACGGACAGACGAGTTAGGTTTACAGGTGATGGCACATGTATTATTCTTAATTCTTAGTTAAACTTAAACTAACTAAATAAACATTATTATTATTATTATTATTAAAATTTCACTAAACATTAATCATAAATAAACTATTTATAAAATACCAGGGAACGTTTGGACACAAAATTGTAATTTTAAGAAACAAATAGGTGAATGCAAAACAATGTAATTTTTTTTATCGTTGCAATCTATCGAGTTGTCTGCCTGTACAAATTCACTACAGCACAGCGTCCCATATCGGGGGAAGCTCGGAAAGTCTTCGTAAATATTCACAACAAATCATTTTTTTTTTGGAAGCACAAAGAGGTGCATTATTATCTGGAAAATTAAATTTTCCAGAAAACTCTGTCAAGTATTAGCTGTTTTTTGGGGATGTAGGTGCACGAATAAAACTATTTATCTGCACTTACGTAACGGATGAAGCGCTTTTCATTTGTACATTTGGCAATCGAGCATTGCATAATTTTTAAAAAGGTAATCAATGTTTTAAATTGCCAGGAAGAAACTATCGTAGTACCGTTATCGGGGACGAAGTCGGACTGTTTATATATTTTTCAAACGTAGTGGAAACTATTGTCCATAAGAAAAGTAAAGATATATACCTAAAGTTCGTTTTGACATTAATGTGTGCTTCACATTTGTATCTATATATCAAGAAAATCACAGTTCCATTAGTTTTTGTGTGGGGGGGGGGGGGGGGGGGGGATTACAAAAAGATTGGTATAAATTTCATGAATTATGAGGAAGAAGCGCGCTACGAAAGGCCCTTAATGATATTAAAAAGGAAAAAAAAGCTTGAGGCTGCAGATAATTAAAAAATTGCACCGTATGATAAATGAAAACCACACAAATGAAAAAAAAAGCATGTACACGAAGACATTGGTAAGTTTTCTGAATGGTGTTCCCCGTGACTCGCAAGGACATAAGATTGGTTATGCAAAGTTATCTTGACAGAAATGCCAAAAGAATTAAAATTTTTAAAGACAACTTACCTGGCTCGGAACGCTTTTATAAATTTCTTCAAAGGCAAAACATTTTAACGGATATATTTGCGCAAAACATTAAAGCCCGTATTTGACTGAGGCTGGTCCAGGCGGACTTAACCAGCCAAGTTTGAAATGAATTATTTTTAACACATTGACACTCACATAGGCTGGAGACAAGCTGGTGCCCGCTTGGGTCTGGTGGTACCCGCGCGAATTGTGAGGATTTACATTTTTTAAGCGGAACGAGCCTGGCTGGTAATCGCATCAACGCATCAACCAATAGATTGCAATTTTTTAAACCACGCGATCACGTGAAATATGCAGTCTGCATTCATTGCTGTACAGTGTCAAATCAGCTTCTTTAAAATATCATGCACCCAATATCTTTTATCTTTCCGCTTTGTTCTCAGTTTGAGAATAAGGTAAGCAGCAAGCGTATCGTCTTCAGTACTGCTGCTACTCTGCATGATTACTTTAGTACTGAGAAAAAAAAAGTGTCCGTTTGATCGGTGAGCACTAAATTATTCTTCACGAGTGTATCTGGTAACAATATTTGCAATTAACCAGCCCAATGTGTGTATAGACATGCATGTCCCAGCCACCAACCTCTGCGGGACCAGCCGGGCTGGACCGGCCGCAGTGAAATGCGGGTTGAAGAGGTGCAGGGCTAATATAACAAAAGAAATGATGTGGGAATATTTCCGAAACTTAGAAAAGACCTTGTGAGGTGTGTTGACTCTCATATTGTCAATTATGATGAAAGAAATCTGACCGGCGATCGAGGTAGACGAAAAGTTCTTTATCGCAGGGGACTAAAAGGGTTGAAAGAATGAAGGATTTTAGCACATCAAGCACTTCGGTTATGATGGCAGTAACTGCAGCTGGGCATCTATTGTCTCATACGTAGTGTATTAAGCTGTACACTTAATAGTTTGGCCAGAGAGAGGGGACCCGAGGAAACGACATATAACCGAACTAAATCAGGTTTGTTCGACGCCGTCACATTTTAATGTTGGTTCGATAAAATTCTCATTCCGTATTTTAGAAAGAAGGTGCTGATCGGATAACTTCGTCTCATGTTTTGGGAGACTCCGAACAACTTTGTGTGTTGCTTCCACCAAACGTAACATAATCTACAACTGTTGGATGTGACGTGGCATATTATCAGAGTGGAAAAGAAAAAGTAGAAGGAGTGTATCAAAATCTGATTTTCCCAGACTTAAGAATTCTGAAAATATTGAAAATAACATAAGGTCCGTTTTAGAGGATTTTCCCACTCTATGCTAATGTAGTTTTAAATAAAATATCTGATGTAGATGTCAATCAAAAAGCGGATCAATGAGAAAATTGAAAACCACTGGACCACAACATTACAAAACTTTCTCAGTGAAAGCCGATTAGCGACAACCCAAGACATCAGACCAAAACGAGGGAAAAAATGAAAAACAAAGCAATTGCAAGACAAGATTTGGATACTCCATCCACCGTCACTGATTACGAGTGAGAGCAGCAGTGAAGGAGAGAAAGAAGAGTAATTCAAATGATGAAGACTTGAACTTGAGCTGTGACTGATATCGCCGAAAACTTTTATGAAGAGAGTTTAGAGACTGATGATATTATAAAGAGCATTTTTTGTTGGTTAAATAATACCCATGAATGGGTGCGTTTTTGCAATTGTTAGTGACACAAAAAAGATGTAACTTTTTGAGAGAACAAAAAACAAAGAAAACTGGGTTACACTTTATATGCCCCAATACCAAAGACAAATTTTTACAATTCTCAAAGATATCAAATTCTTGGGGTGCGATAAATTTCAACTCCCCTGTGTGGAGAAATACGATATTATTTTATATAAAAATCATTTGTAATGTTTCCTGGCCAAATTCTCTCCCTTAAGTACGCGCGAAAACAAATTTACAAGCAAAATAAAGGAATGTCTGTCCGTTTTTAAAGGATACATAAGGGCAAAGAACGACAACTTTTAACCAAAAAAATTGGAGACGTGGGGTATTTTAAAATTTTGTGTCTATATGACGTCGTATTCTAAAAACATGGGGGAGTTTAAATTATTATGAAAAATTTATCCTTAAATTTCAAGTGGATAAGGTTGATAAATAACTACATTTTCATATTCACTGATTGACATCCATGGGTTATTAGGTTCTGTTGTAAGCTATTACTGCTATTGTATCTTCGTAATGGGCGTTAACGAGCAGATTAAAACGTTGGATAAAAGAAAAATATAGGTACTATTGATTTCTAAAACATCATCACTGTTCGGCAGTTCGGCGTACTTAAAACAGCTGCAAGTATTGTCTATGCTCACCTTTTTCAAAAACATGTCACGAGTCGAGATGCTAAAGGAAGCGCATCTGTTGTTTACAACTTCGCCTCGTCACCTTGCTATGTTTAATTTTGTAATTTTTAAATAAAATGTAAAGTCGTTGAAGGGAAAGTATCCTGAAATAAGTTCTAATCTTTCAGAAAGCAATTCTGATTACATACATGTAGAGATAAGTATGGAATATTTAGCGTGCAATTATTCAATTGTAACTATTGCCTATTTATACTATGTGCATATGTTCTACTTTTACATCTTGCATGTTAAGTATGACTCGAGACTTGTGCAAGAGACAAAAAGAACAATTCAATTTACACGGTCGCTTCCAGTTGAACGTTTACTAATTAGCCAAATGAATACATAATTGAGAACTTTGTTTAATCAACTGATTGCACACTGCAGTAGAATAATAATTCAATTAGATAATTTTGAAACATTTGTCATCGTCTACTAAAATTTAACTGATGGTACAGCACGTGTTGTAGGGCACGTGAACACTAGACGACATTTCCAAGGAAGTCACCCACAGTCTCCTACCGTTTAATTAAATGACGGGGGACCACTTATAAATAAATGAACTCTGGAAAAGTTACAAACGTATAAATTAGAAAAGGTTGTTGAACATGCCGCCTTTCGACGATCTTGCTTTTCTAAATACTGCACTTAAAACTAAGTAATTACCAAATACGAAAACACGAACGAATTTTCTTCCTTTCGCTAGCAATCCCTTTGAATCGTATTCAATGGCTTTCAAGATAAAAAAAAATTGGGTCGCTCAATAAATTTTGATGATTAATTGGCGAGCCTCAAAAGAATAAAAATGATTAATCATATCCAAAGTAAAATCAAATTCTTTTCCTAAAATTAAATTACGAAATTATTTTACGGAATTCGGTCAAAGCATTTATCCATCCTCTTTGTGATGTCAGATGAATCGATAGTAAATGAACCTAATCAGAAATATTGCTAAATTGTGATTGCGATATCAATTACTTACTGTGTTTAAGTAACGAGAGTTTAATGCTTTAATATCTTTTCTTTATTTTGAGTTCAGCAACCTAACGATAATTTTCGAGTATGAATCACAGATGCAATATTATTAATTCTTATAAAAATATTAGCGCTGGAAGAATGATAAGAGTGGTGATCACGTAAACATTGCTACATTAGCCCTATATACATATCTATAGGGTGAAGGAGGAGAATACTGATAAGACACTCCCTTGTCTTTGATGTGTAGAAACGTATTTAAAGACAGAAAGTGGCGTAGAACTTCACGGAAAACGAAAACATTAAAAATTGTGATAAATATCTGTAGTAAATCGTTATTTTTAACTGCTGTTACGATCGCCCAGCTCCGATACGAAACGGCGACCGAAGATTAAATTCTAAGTAACGGCAAAAATGTTAAGAATAGACCTTCCACTTGATAAAAGACATTTCGTTACACTAGCTGTCAGTGAATAGCTGCCATGTTATTTTGATTATGTGCGTCAACTGCTATGGTTATTTAAGATTTTGTTGATCTGAAAGAGGACAAAGAGGTCCATCCTTAAGGATATTTACGAAAAGGAGACGTATTTCAGTTTTTCGTCACTTAAAAATACGAGGGCTGTTTTTTTTTAACCTCCGATTGGCTATAAAGGAAAGACGGGTGAATATAAAAAAATGATTTTATTACCAAAAGTAATGTATAATCAAGGTTACTTCTCTACATAATCACATTGATGATTGAGGCACTTGTCATATCTATGAACAAGCTTTACCCTTTGCAATACCCTTTTCAAAATGTAGCCGCCAATGATTTGAAGTGAGTTGTGACGGTTTCTTTGAGCTCTTCGTCTGTTTGGAAGCTGCCCACAAGCCACTTTTTCAATTCCGGGCATTGTCATGGATCAGAACAATTCCAGAAGTTTTTGGGACCAAAAAGGTATGTTGTTTGTAGAGTTTAAGCAGTCGGCGGCAACAATTACTGGAATTGGAAAAGTGGCTTGGGGGCAGCTTCCAAACTGACGAGGAGCTCAAAGAATTCTTACTTTACAATCCTGCTTCTTCTTTCTCCACACATCCTATTCCTTCTCCCCCCTCCCTTAAAATCTCTTTCCGACTCCTTCCTTCATTCCTCAGCTCCTCACACTCCCCTACCACATGCTTCAAGTTCTGCTATCCAATTCCACATAATCTGCAACTTCTCTTCTCATCTTCCCAACAATACTTATTTTCCCTCTCCTCATTCCCGCATTTATATCGCGCTATAATTGTTTTATATACTTAATCTCCACCTTAAGTATCCTGGTACTCCCTCTGTCATAATCTCCTCATACCAGTCATACCTCTCATTGGTTACGCCCCCATTCAGCGGATCGGCGTTCGATTTAACGTCGGATTTATCCGCAAATGCAAGCACGCACTTTAATTTTGTGCGAAACGGTTCTCTGCGTCTAGAAGTCGGTTTTGAAGAATCCCTAAACGAAACAGCGAATGCGTTAATCTACGCCGAATTTGATAATGTGATTGAAATCGATAAGCATCGAAACGTAGTTGCTGATTTTATGAGTTAAAGGGGATGTTTTTAATGTGAAGCCTCAGTTTCTGCTGAACGTTCGAAAAGAATGGCCGCTGCTGCATTTGTAGATTTGCAGGGGTTTCGAGGGGACGATGATAAATTTGTACCCAAAGAGTTGGCTATAGTTACGGATGAGAATAATCTGGCGGTTTTCTTGTTTAAAGCGCCGGCATCCTATTCGACATTATCGTCGGATGAAAAGAAAACTGTAAATTATCTGGAAAAACGTTACCACGGTCTTCGTTGCAGTTCGAGATATGTACCGTTTCAAGAGTTCGATCGAGAGGCTACAAAAGTTCTGCAACCTTACGGCAAAATTTACGTTAAGAGTATTGAAAAGTGTCAAGTGCTGAAATTTCTCAACAAACCAATCGTGAATCTTGGGGAGCTCGGGTGTCCATCGCTTAAAGTTTTAAAGAAAGAAGCGCAGGCCTATCGCTGTCTACATCATACCATCGAAGAGCCAGTGTGCGCCTTAGAGAACGCCCTATTACTTCAGGATTGGGTAAATTCCAAAGATGAACACCAGCCAAATTCTCAAACTGCTGAATCTGATTCCGAACCAGAAAAATGTGATTCGACTTGTATATGCTTCTAATCAGTTACCGAAATATGCCCCGAGACCTTGTGCCATTATTGTAAATACCGATCCGTTATACCGACGCGGAGAACATTGGGCCGCTATTTATATTGACATGGATGGACGAGGAGCCTATTTTGACTCCTTTGGAAGATCGGCGAAAGAATTTCATCTGAGATTTTTGGAGAAGAACACGATATTATTTTGTTATAATAATAAAATACTTCAAGATTACCATTCAAACTTGGGCGGACTTTACTGTATAATGTTTTTATATTTTGAACTTAACGATTTGAACAATTTCGAAGATATGTTTACTGTATGTCAAATTGAAAATGATGAAATAATTAGGTTTCTGTACGATACATGTTTCACAATAAATACTTTTTAACGATTTTACGTTTCTTAATTAAAACCAGTAGTTTTTATCTATATTAAATAAATAGCTCATTGTGAAGTGTAAGATATAGGTATACAGCCATAAGACATTCCAAAAGTCTAATGAGTTTGATAATGACTATACAATAGATAAATAATGAGTTATGGTAATTACTGTAAAACATTAGGATATGTTATCCATCTATTTCAGGGTTCTTACATATATATATATACAGTCATTCGATTATATCTTACAGTGTTAAACAGTGTTTTACAATGAACGATTTATTTTCGATAATATCATTCGACAGTGACTACAGGCAACAGTTACTTGACAAAACGAAAGATATATATGAGATCATACGACAAAAGTTAGAAGAGGATAAGAGCAAACTTATTAAGGCTGGAATTGCAATAGAGCTGGAGGAGTCGGTAGTGAAACTGCATAACAAAAGACAGTCATCATCATCTTCAGAAAAAAAAACGATTAGTGACGTATACCTGCCGTCGCCGCCGCCGTCACCTATAGTAGAAAAAGAAAAGAGAATTGAAGTTGAAGTAAATAACAATAGCGACGGCAGGGATATGTTAAAATCTCCTTATTATTAGTGACGTCGACTTTTTGCAGCCGTCACCTACAGCACAGAATACGTATTCTGTGCCTACAGTAGCAGAAAGAAAAATAAAAAGAAGAAGGGTTGAGCGAAACAAGGATGTGGCTCTACCGACACACAATAGTGATGAGAATATTTCCATCTTTGAGGGACCCCTTCTGGACGAAGTTTCAAGGTCATCCCCAAGGTCAAACTTCAAGGAAACCCCACAACCAAACTTCAAGGTCAAATCTCAAGTCCGGGTCAAAGGCCAAATTTCAAGGTCGAGTTTCCAGGTCAACCTCAGAGTCAAGGTCAAACATCAAGGTCAAGGTTAAATCGCGTCGTCCACATGGGCGGGCTTGTGACGTGAAAATCCAAGATGGCGTCAGGTGTCGGGTTCTACTACTAGTAATAAAAATTAATTTATTCACACTGTGACAACTGTATTTTTCATTCTTTTTTTCTGAACAACGAAAGTATTTGATAAGGCCCACTTTCCTGTTACAACGAGGTCCACTGGAACATGGGCGCTGAAATGGTGCAACACCGAAACGGGGACCGCTGAAACGGGACACCGCCGAAACGGGGATCGCTGAATCGGGGTTGTGCCCCTCACATCATACTTCCCTTCCTAAGTTTACGCTACGCGAGTAGAAAATGAAGAAGGTTTGAGACAACGGTGTAATTCTATAAGGAATAATCCTGGTATTTTTGAAAGAGTTCGGCAGTCATTTAGGAGAAGATTGGATTCATGCAATGGTAGTCGTTTTGAACAATTCTTTTAGACTAAGAACTTTTAATCCTATTATTTTAATGTTTTCAATTGTATTTCCAGTTGTAATTATTGTCTCAAAAACAGAGCGGTACAAAAACAAAAAAAGGGACAAAAAAGTTGTATTAAAAGTTGTTTTATTTAAAACAATTACGACAATTTATTGCAAAAATCCACAAGACGTTCTTAATACAACCGATTCTTTACGTGGTAATTTTCAGTTGCGTCGCCTACTGACAGCTACGCCTAAAGGGAGCTTTGCCTTAACAAAAAGAGCTTTATAGTGCTTTTTGTAGATTAACTGCTGGCCGTAGAAGATCATCTATCATTTACTCTGGTACTTTCTAAGAGAAGGTGAAATGGAACAAAATACAAGGAGTACAATTCAATAAATAGTCCGCGTATGGTTTTCCAAATAAAAGAATGGTACAGGGAAATTCCAGTTGTCCCGTACAGTTCAAGATTCACGTGGAACTGTGGGAGGAAGGATCTTCAACTGTAATGAATCAAGCTTCTTTCACGGTAACCGTGCTGTAATCACGTCATAGCACGATACTGTCATGTAAATCTTATTTAGTTGACTAACTTTAGTTTAGTAGTAAATACCTACATTCGATCTGGAGGATTTCTAGTTTTACACCTTTTGGTAAAATGTTTATATTGCTGGCTCTCTACGTGCTAGAGTTAACATGAAAATAAGTGTTCGATACGCCAAGTGGTTTTATAAGAATTCTTACACATCCTTTCGGAGACTTCGTAAAATTTTAGACTTTTCTTTGCTTTCATCTAAATTTTTGTTCAAATACAAAGCATGTACCTATAGGATGACAAATAATATGATTTTTTATACAAAATTATGCGTACTGACTTACGGGAAAGTTGAATAATTAATTACCAAATACATACAGTAAAACAAAGCACAAACGTCTCAAGTTTCGAACTCTAATCTCAACAGAAAGATCAATCAATTTATTTATACCTACGTACGAAGACGTTAGCGTGCCACGAAAAGAAAAGAAGACCGAGAAATGTGATAGCTTAAATTTATTTATTCATAACAGTACTTTTATCTAATTCGTGCATCTTTCCATCTTTCTGCTATGTTCTGTCATAACATAAATTGCGAGGCTTTCGCTATATGTACTTAGAAAAACATTTTACTTGCAACAAGGGTCGATCGCGACCACAGTTCATAAAAGGTACGGTACAATTAGTAGAGATCGTGCTCATCAGTAAACATATCTATACACTTTTTTTATAAATTTGCGAAATAATAGTTGTAAATCGACATCTTTTATGTTTTATTCCTATGTACTATATTTCAATCTTTTCTCTCTCGAGATGTCACGAACCAATCTCAACAGAAGGTTATTTTTAATTTAATGGTAACCTGGGAAGTTTATATAAGATAAAAGCGTGCTTAACTGTAAAATGATTAATGCAATACATTTATTATACATCTCTCAGTTAAAAGAGTGTTACTTAAAGTAAAATATCTCAGAATTGGGATTATTCCATTAGACTGTGAATCTGAATGAAATGTATATCTAATTAATACATAATACTGGAATTATACTGGCGGCATCGGCTACTCAAATAAATTCAATGAGACCATCGAATAAAGAAAAAAGACGTAATTTCTTTTAAAACGTAAATTTGTCCAATTCCTTTGCCTATAATTATTACGTAAACCGCCAAAGTTGGTTTTGACTGGATGTTATCGTTGAGTGAAAATTCAATGATGTTATTCAGTTACGAAGGTTCGTAAATAAAAATGAAACACAAATGAGTTGAAAATCAAGGTTTTTTTTACATAAAATGTGTGAATCATTATTACAAACACGTGTGGTCCAAACTTCAATTTTTACATTAAATTAGCTTTTCATGGTATATTCCTCAACTAAAATTTTGAGAGACCAAGAAAGACCTAAACCGTTGAAAGAATTACTACTATTCAGCTCCACTTGTTTGCAAGGACCACACCATTGCACCAAACAACCACATTTCAAACTTTGAAAGAATATACCTCAACAGCGAAAATCATCCCCTTAATATATTGACAAGTGTAGTTAATCTAAGAGTTCAGTTGATATACTCACTTCCGATGATATACTAACCCTTCAAAACAACTCTACTTTCACAGTTGATTTGCCTACTACTAACTTAGACTTTCTTCAAGTTGAGCAACTCAGGATCCAAACTGCAAATGTTTCCAAAACTTTATTGTTTATTCAGCTTTTGCTATATATAGAATGACAATATTGCCAATATTGCACTATCCAAGAAACACGATGTTCATAATCAGCTATTGGAGCGTTTAAAATTAATTCATCCACAAATCGTTCTTTCGCAACAAACAACATCAAGAAAATTTTATGATGACCTTCCATAATGCGATGGACTACTAGTACCTCCCAACCAGAGTCCAGATCCATGGTTACGTGTAATTCCTTCCTCAAATGTGGACATGCTACCAAACCTGAACTCCTTGAGAATCCTAGGGGGATTTAGACGCAACATTTGACCAATGAGTCATCATGCGCCATGATTCCTTTGAGGAAGAGCAAACGATTTGCGTCCACATAATGATAAAATCATATTTATCATTAACCCCTACAAGCACAGTGAGGAGGTGCCGAATTAAATCTTGACCACGAATCTGTCGCAATTTCTGTTGAAACATTAGCGCCCATACAGTAATTTCCGGGAGGGCGGGGATTTGGGGAAGATGGAACAATTAGTTTTATTTACATTAAAAGTTTCCTTATTTAAGAAATTATTTCGTGGCGATGAATATATTGTGGAACAAGAATTAAATTGTGTGAGTACGAACAATCGCTTCTATTTCTATGCGATAATCCCTTTTGGGGGAAGTGCAAGTGCGCCACTTCACAAAACGAGTTTAAGAAGACGATTACGGGAAGGGTTTTCACCTCGGTTTTCACAATGGGATGTGTTTCCTAGATATCTATACAGAAGTGGAACGTGCACGTAGCAGTACAATTGTGGGTGTGTGTTCAGAGAAAGATATGTTCGAACATTTCAAATTTCGCGAATTCCGAAAATTTTACACCTTGGCGATTGGTAAAATCAGTTGACCTAAGATTTGATGATAGCGGATCATGGTTTGCATCGTGCATTTTTTAATTGGTTCTGATGCTCCAAAAATCCTTTCAGCCATGAAGCATACTTTAAATTAAACAGACGACACGTAAATAAACAAAATTGTCGAATTTAAGTAACAAACAATTGGCATTGTGAATTGTGATTAGTAAACTGTTTGTTCTTTACTGGCTACTTCAAATTTATTTTATAGGTATAATATGTATCTATTACTAGAACTAATCGTTACTTGATTCCGATCCGTGCGGTTAGTTAACCAGACTTAGCCTGAGTATCTATAAGAACCGAAGTACAATAATCGCTTTTATTGATTTATACGGTTCCTACACCATAATCAATAGGCACAAGGTCAGATAAACCTATTGGTTCTCTGTTCTTCCCCCTGAACCCCCCTTATTTGTATACATGAGTTCTGCTAATTGTAGTACATTAACATTATTGTACTAACGGAAACATTATTGAGCACAAATAAAAAAAATTAACAAAAAAACACAAAAAAAGAAACCACAAAATAAATGAAATTAAATGAGATTACATGATATTAAATTAAATTAAAATTAAATGAACTGCAACAATATTATATTTAACATTGAGAGTCAACAATTTATTATCAACAATCACATCCATATTTGATCCATAATTATTTGATGTTTCATCCTTCTTTTATAGGCGGTGGCAGACAGAGACAGTAACTTTGTACTATTTGCAACTTGTTGCAAAATTTACAAATATTGTAGGAATACGAACGTTTAAACAGGGACGAATTATACAATGGACTGGACAATAGGCCTCTGTGTCTCAAATTCAGATGATGTACATCAGTCCGAAAAGTAATTTTTCTGTACAGGTTATATGGGGTTTGGAGAGAAGGTCTACTCATGTTTAAGTCCATTATTTATTTTTTTATGGGCTGCGTTAGTCTTTGGTCCATTTTTATTTTTGCTTTTGGTGATACATTCTATTCATTAGATTTATCCATTTTGTCTTTATTTATAGCCCAGTCAATAAAGGCCGAAAAGTGTCATTTGTCGCAACAAATTAGGGGAAAGCTGAATTTTTTATATGTGATACACCGTTATGAGACATGTATTTTCTCAAAAGTCCCCGCCTCTCCCCCTTGTGCTTCTCCCCCCATCACCCCTAACAGCTTACAAATACATAGTTTCACTAGATTGCTTACAAGTTCTTTAATATTCATCGTAGAGAATTAATTTTTTTTTGATTTTGTTCCTTAATACCCATAAAAAGTATCTTATTCTTATAAACTTTTCGTTAAAGTTGATATTAAGGGACCTATAAAACAACAAACACAAAAAAAACGGTTTCTCGAAGCACGTGAATTTACTTTATTACCTATATTTTTGTTGTTAATTAAAATACACAAAAATGGTTCAAATAAAACTTTTAGTATGTATCTTTAGCTTCAAGTTGATGTGGTTCATTGCTTGTTTAAGTTTATCACTTGCCCTTGGGACGACGTCATAAATAGCGCTTGCACTCAGCTTCAGTGGTCCGACGTATACGCTTAGCCCAGTAAAATGGGAAAATTTGGATGAAATGAATGGTTACAGCTTTGGAAATTTGGGAACAGGCTTGTTTTGTGATCCCTTTGAAGTTTTCAAAAGTCCCCATCCGTACCCCCCCCCCCCTCCGAGAGAAATGGGGGGCGAAAAAGTGTCAAAAAAACAGATTACCATTTTTAGCGAAAATCGGGATTCTTAATAAAATGTCAATTCAAACAGCTGTAACTAGCGAACTATTTGTCGTACGAACTTCTGCCGACACTCATTTTACAGGTACATTAATTATCTTTAAAAAACTATAAGACACTTTACTGTCTACAAGTAGTCAAAACATAGTTATTTGCAAAGAAACGCTTGAAAATGAGAATTTTTCACTATTTCTTCCTCCATCGCCTTATAAAGATTACCAAAATGATATTTCGTGTATACATACAGGGTGGCCCAACGAAAAGGTAACAGACGGGTTTCTGGCCAGAGGGAATTTTTTTTGGGGAAACGCAAAAACACGTCAATTTTTATATCAAGGGGGACAACTTTCGCCATGATTTTCAACCTGAAGTGATTTCATCCCTTAGCGCTGTGAGAACAACCCCTAAAATTTAAATAGGGATGATGGGGCAAGTGATACGTCATTTGAAAGGTCTTTCTTTTCTGATTTCAGTGCACTAGTTTTTTTTAATATTTTTTTAATTTTTAACCAAAAAAATTGAAGTTCCAAAATGGAAAATGAGGAAAGAGATTGGGGCATTTAAGAACTGAAAAAAGCTCGGACAGGTCAATTGTTTTTTTCTTAGAGAAGCTAGGTATTTTTACTGCTATTTGACAACATTGTTTCACTTCTCATCAGCCAAAAGGGGCCCAAACTAGGGGCGTTATTTTGGGAGCAAACATTCAAATTTTTTGTAATAAATCCATGGCTTGAGTGTAATTATCTGAACTGAACTTTTTATTTCCTTTCCTTTCATTCATCTTGGCATATTTTATCCTGAAATTCGTTTTTCTCTAAAAGCTCTCTTGTTTTTACAGTTTTTACGATTTGTGCTCTTTGTACAAACTTCTCCTGTTTGAGAGCTCTCTTCCAATAGTCATTTGAAAACACATAAAGTAAATCGGCAGTATATTGAGTTTGCAATAACGGAGATATTCAATGTGCATCTAAATTGCGACACACAGTATGTACAAAATTACACAATACATTGACAATAGATCTTACAAATTTTTAAAGCTTGAGAGACTTAATAAACTGGTTATTCCATTCTAACGTTTACAGTAAGATTTTATTTAACCTTTTATACCTTACGTTGTGTAAGTTAAATTAAAAAATACAGCACTTTTGATAGTGGACATCCTTGAAAATGATTTCTTTACCACGATGATTTAATCGGGTTTAAAAATATTAAGTTGAAGAAGGTACTAATTAAATGCAAGAAATTTCAATTTCCCAATTCGATTAATTAAAATATGCAAACAGGTCCTACATTGCACAACTCATTAACAAAACTGGAACTTCACCGAAAAGTTTAATAGTTAAATTATTCTTTTGTCGGAACATAAAAATCGTTGTCGGGACATTTATTATCTAAATCTTCTTGTTAACGCGCCTAAAATACATCACCAGTTTATCTAACATCATCTTTGTTGAACAGCTCATTTTTAACACACAATTTGTATATTTAATTGTACTAACGCAATTTGGGGTATTTGTCACAAACTTCTTTTGACAAATAACTCATTTCAATTCATTTTGATAATGGGCCAACGTTTTATTTACTTTTTTTTACCAGTAGAGATAAACCGTACACAAAGCTTTTGTTTAATCGTCTCAGTGGAATTGTATGGACCAAGAAGACTATTTAGGATTACAATGGAATTCCTCTCATAAGGAGATCGTAGAAAGTTTTTGTTACGCAATTTATTGTTTTTCTTGTAACACGCATGTTCTTAGTTCTTACTATTCTTACTTATTACTACTATTACTAATTACTATTTTATAAGATAGTGTACTTATTTCGCGTTTTACATTTTTTGTTTATTTCAGATGAATCACGATTATTTTTACTTAAGCAAACCAAACATTCCTACATTGTTTATGCATTTCTAAGTCCATTAAATGAAAATAACGCAAACAGCAAATGTTTTCTAGAAATATTAGAAAATTAAAAAATATATTAGAAAATATTTGAGCCGCCCGCGCCCCTCTATAAAAAACACATTTTTTTTTTTAATTTCCTCCTCCAGCTCGTCCATGTTTTCAAATTCCTTTCGCTGTTTCATCTACCACTCTACGTTGTCTAGCCAATTTCACTACAGGATATTTCCTCACTATTCAAGAACACATTGGGAAGTACCTATTATCGAAAAAATATATTGGAATGGAAATTTGAAAACAGCTGGGGGACGGCAAATATTTAAATAATACTTATTTGCCCACGAATCCTGGCGATTTATTTTTCTACTTACAAGAACTTTGTGCACTACGGTCGTATTAATCTTATTTACGAGTTATGTTATGAAAGGAGTGTTTTGCTTTTTTATGTATGCATATTATATATTTACTTACAGTAAAGATTTTTTAGTGCATTATATATCGTTTTTAGCAGTCTGTAATTAACTGGACACCTGCCATTTAACTCAACTAGGATGTCAGAAGTAGTGCCGTAATGAGTTCCGGGATTGATATTTATAGGTAGTGTAGTACAGACGTCACCTGGATTTAATCTTAACTGAAATAACTTTGCAAAACATTTGTTTGGTGTCATGCTCATGATCAAGGTTAACGGTTCTTCAATCGAACTACTTTTGTTATTTTGTTGAAATTTTGTACAAAAAGAACAACTTTTGGGCAGTCACGACAAGCTCTCTCATAAACATTATAAAACTGCAAGACATAAGAATGAATGTTTATGTAATATTTGGTTGGGGAGTATAAACCTTATGAAAGTTATAAATAAATCTATGATATGTTTAGTAAACGCTGTGAATCTGATTAAGCTTGCGTGTTGTACTCATCCTGTTTATGGGCCAATGTTGACAGCGTTATACAAATATAAATCTGTGAAAAACTTTCAAATTTTTCTATACTTTTCCAAGGAGGACAAAGAATTTTTTATTATACGTACTTGATAAGGGTTAGGTACATCTGGAAGCTAAAATCTTGGAAAGAAAGGGGCGATTCCCTTACTACAAATGTAATGTGGTATATGGCAAAATTTGTTGAACTTGTGGGACACTCCGATCTCAAAGAATGGTAAATACCAAAGTGGTGAACACAAAAGATTAAAAGGGGGAGAGGTCATTGCGTAGGAAAGCATTTCTGGTATTTGTATCACGGAGTGGAAGGATTATCCACCAAATACAACGTACTAGCCGGTTGGCGGTTACTGTATCATCAGTCTGTCTGTCCAAACTGGCCAGTTACAACACAGTCTTACGGCGAATAATTATATGACACAGGAAAATCGCATTTGAACAATTTTTGCGACAACCACGCCGAATGCTCATTTTTCTTTTCAAATCTACAAGTAACTATAATCAAATTTCGGTAACAAAGTTTGGAGAAGTGACATTACACTTGAAGATAATGAATCACCTTAACCATCAAAAACCGGTAGCATTATCATCGATAAAGTACCTATAACTATCAGTAACAATCAGTAGTTCAACATCCAGGAAGTAGAAGAGAATGTAGGCTATAGGCTTATCAACTACATCCATTCACCATATTTTACATAGAATGGAGTAGATTTCTGCAAAAATTTATAAATGTCAAAAGAGTAGAAAGGATTTAAACAAATGTTTAATTATCAGAAGTGTCATTAGAGGGTCCTGTGGACTTTAATTTCTAGTTCATTGTGTTCTTAATGGTTAAAGTCACACTTTACTTTATTGTATGATATGTTTCATCAAATAAAGAGAAAAAAGATATTTCATTAAAAAAAATAAAATATACAACAAATTTATATGGCCTTAAATTATACATTGGAATGTGTAGATTAATCATGAATAATAAACTTTAATAGCATTGGGGTCCAATATTTTTTAATATATGAATGAAAAGTTCACACGTACCTTATACACAGTCCATTGCTGGATTTTTATTGCTAACTTCCTATTACATCTATTCACATATTTTCGAGAGACTACATCAAAATTATTATCGCTCTCGAATTTTAACACTTATGCAGTAAAGCCTTTAAGCTTAGAGAAATAATAAAGAACATCGTTGAAATATGTAACACGAAACTGCAAATTTTAGAAACCCATCTATGTTGCAAAAGTTCCTTCATATAAATTTAGACATTACACCGTTATATTTGGGACTATATTTAGAACTAAAGAATAGTTAATTCGGTAAACGAATTTATTTGCATATGCCAAACATCGTTCAGCAACAAAAAACGTGAATTACGTCTTGATAGTGCTAATAAATCCGCTACTTGCAATTAGTACTCGAATGTACCTAATAAAAGCAATAGCACATATTGATGACTAAACTTTTATAATGTAACCCACCTACGCGGTTTTAAAGATAATTAGGCATGTACAGAAATCAAACACCAACACATATTCAAATCTTCCTAACACGAATGCCCACGATTTTAAGTAGTTATTCAGCAGTATTAAATAACAAGTAGTCATTACGCCTTTACATCTAAATAACTATCAAAGAGTTATAAAAATAAAATATTGCGCGTCTTAAAATCGTTATAAGAATATATTTGTTTATACAACACCGAAATTTAAAACAATTTAAAAGTTACAAGAATTAGATTAACAAAGTTATTTACAGCTGACAGTTAACACTACTGGAAAGAGCAACTGGAATTTCT
The DNA here is from genome assembly GCA_036250285.1 of Pyrocoelia pectoralis. Lineage (NCBI taxonomy): Eukaryota > Metazoa > Arthropoda > Insecta > Coleoptera > Lampyridae > Pyrocoelia > Pyrocoelia pectoralis. The sequence continues at coordinate 21,922,492 of CM070076.1, read as the reverse complement.
TACCATTTTTAATATGGTAGATCGCTCGATATGTAATCATAAATGATCCTTTGCAGTTTCTAGAAGGTATAAAATAAATTGAAATGTCAAAGATATCGATCTGAACACGACAAATACCTAATTGGTAATAAAAATGGACAGAAGGATTTAGTAAATATTCCTACCGCTTTTAACAAATATTTTCGCCGGGAACGTTCAACAATAAAAACCGGTGAACGAAAGACAACATTCGGGAAATTGCAGGTCTGTCAGCAAAAAGACACTGGGAGAAATTTAACAAAAAGAAGTGACACACAAAATAAAAGAGATTGCAGTTCAGGAGAACAAAATTACAGACGCAAAAAATTAAAAACGGAAATAGTACAACACGATAATACATTGTATTCTGGTTCAAAAACGCATGCAGGATTGCAATGGCGGTGGCAAGACGAAGATGATACTTTCATATTCCCAGAAAGACACATAAATTGAGAATAAATAAAGCAATCTAGGCACGAAGCAACCTCGAAATTTTTGTCCATGAAGTTGCTATCATACAATCAGCAATCAGCTGTATTTACCGTTGGTAACCGATTAAGTAATTGCAAAAGACGGAAGTCAAAATTACAATCCACGGTTATAGGGGACACTAGGTGCACAGTTAGTGCTCCAAAAGTCTAAACATTTTTTAATCGTTTGAAGGGCTTTAGCTCAGTAAAAGTAGTTTTCCCGGCAACGCCTAGATTCCATCCTGGCAAGGGTTATGTCCTTAATCCACAATAGCTCTTCGAATGTGTTCGTTAGCAAAATTGCGATATTACCCTTGGGAAATCCCAATGTGAGTAGTAGAAACCAAAGTAGCGAGAAAATAGATGCTAACACATCCTGCCTTTCTGGTATCTGGTAGACATTTTGAATACTATGTTGCTGGCGAAAAAGTAGCAGATTAGGATATCATGCACATTTAAGCTGTGCAACAGATGATATTCATCGTGTGCGCTGTACCTTATGCTAAAAGAGTGCACTAAACATTCAGGAAATGAATGCGCTTTGTTCGAAACTTACACTAGAAAGCGTTGACGTATATATTTTAAAAGCTTCACAGTAAGGAGGACTGATACAGTTTGGAAAGATGGATGGTCATGGAATAACCCGTAATTAGAGCTTCACTGATAGCAGTGTGAAAAAGATAAAGTTATAGCAGTTTATTCGAAAGAGTTTTGAGACATTTGAACAGCAACCAGCGAGAAACACAAAGAACAAAGCAAATCAGATTTGCATTTTGAAATACATTCTCCTTTTGATGCAGCGTCTCAATAACTGTTGATAATAATCATGCAATTATTACGAAACATTTACGATTGAAGAAAAAGTATAGTAAAAACCTCAAGATCCGCGTTTTCTCCCTCATTGATTTGTAGAGAAAGAGAACACTTACTTACTCTAGTCTAGAGAGTCGGGAGGATGGTAAAATCTTTATAAAAATGGAGCCTCCTGTCTCTGACCTACCATCCACATCTTCTTACCCATTGTTTTGACAATGCTTATGTGATGTAATCAGCTGTGTAAATACTCCTTGTGTCTATGGTGAGCTATTTCATCATATTTGATGTAAGTATATAAAAAAAACACTACGGGTAGTTATTATTTTTGACGAAATATTCACCAATAACCACGAAATCTATCAGCGAAGTTGAAAGAGAAGTACTGAGGTATTTAGTCATTCATTTTGCTCTAGGTTAATGTAATTGCCGTAAAACAACATGAATTTCTGCAAAAGCCGGGTAAGAAAGAGAAACAGGTTTATAAAGTACTTTATGACCTGGCCAAAATCCAGCGTCGAAGAGTCAGTGAAAGAAACGCTTGTACACAAGGTAAATTTTTTGAGTCGAAGCGCGCTCTGGACCTCTGAACTTCCGTAATCACATCACAATGTCCATATTGATCACACATTGTGAAACCAAATTGTCCTTAACAGAGTTCACGTAAAAAAACCTTGGGTGTCCTCGTGGTTCTCGTGAAATGCATTTTTGTGTCATAAAAGTGTGAGTTTGGCGATTCAAACCATAACATACAATCTCGTATAGAAATAAAGTTCGATTTCTGTAGGAGAATTTCCTCCCGAAATCACAAAAATAGGACCAGACAGACAGATAGGTGGATACAAAAATTGAATTTTTGTAATTCACGTTGGGAGATAAAAGGGGAAAATTTTTTGACATTATCAAAAAGATTCACCATGATGCAAACTATCAATTTGACTTATTTCCAATTGACTGTTCCTATAGAAGTTAATATAAATAAAAATTCTGAGCATTATAAGTCAATTGTTAAAAAAGCTCTTCAGGATATAATAATAAAAGAGGCAGTCGCCCGGCACGCAATGAATGTAGAGCTGTGCTGATGAGATGTGGTTTAAATATGCAGAACTTGCGAACGTATTGTATAATTATGTATATGTATTGCCACAGATCTGTGGTATTACAAATAAAAATGGAGGCAGGAGACAATTTTAGTAATTACAGAGCACAAATGCCTATCTCACTGTCAGTTTGCAGTACGCAAAGCACAGCCCAATTTAATGAATTTTATCACTGTGTGCCGTTTCTAAAATTCCTTCTAAATGACTTAAGTGTGTAAATATTCCCCAAAGCTATATCATAAATTATTCTGGCACGAAGCATATATTTCAGAAGTTTTAAACATTTTTAATATTCCCAAAGACCGGTATGTGTTAAAAAATCGATGAATATTTATTTAAGTTATATATTACCTACTACACAAACGATATGTGTAGGTACGTATATAGGACAAAAAATAAAAGTGAGCAGTGAACGGTATATTATGTACCTGTTGAAAAATGTTTGTCAAAATATAATATGAAATACTAAAACAGTAACCCCATACCTACTCTTTCGTAATATTTATAAATGAATGAAAATTGCTCGAATTAGTAATGAAAGAAAGATAATTTTGACCCCGGACGCGTATTCTTATTAACAATATGCATTATAGTCGTAGCGGTACATCGAGAAAATCGCAAATGTCTGTCAAATTGTGCGGGAAGTGTGAAATTAGGTACACTTATTAATTAGATCAAAATAAATGATTTGACCCGCAGCACCCCTATTTTCAACCCTTAGTTTTCAAAAGTGCCCCGTATTTAGTTTTCTCCATCCCCTAACGATAACTCCTTTGTTTACAACTTTTAGAAAAAATTATATTAATAAAAGTTTTAGGAATTCTTATAAGGAACATTTTATATAAGGATAAAATTTTCACAAATATCAACCCTTATCGAGATATGTGGAAAAAACTGATTTTTGCAGTTTTATTACAAAATCGGTCATAGTTTTCTTGTTTATCGTTTCTCAGAAAAATTGTTCAAGTAAAAGATGTAGATATTAATATGATCAATATTTTAGATGCATATAATATTTTCACAGAAAGCAACCCTTAACAAGTTATTTCGATATTTCTGAAAGTAAGCAACCCTCAAGTATGAAATCGCTCGTATCTTTTTTATTTGTAACTTATGAGGAAAAACATGTGAATAAATATTATAGAAAATTATCTTTTGGGCATTTTATGTCGGTATGAAAATTTATCAAAAGTCAACCCTTAACGAGATATATCGAAAAAACCAGAAACTGTCAATTTTCACATAAAATCGAGCATAACTTTTCTATATTTCCCTACAGTGGCATTATTGTTATATAATTCGGTAGGTATATGGATGTAGAAAATATAAGTAAGGGGTAATTTTTTTACAAAAACTCACCCTTAGCGAGATATTTTGACACAAACCAACTTTCGGCACTTTTTAGAAAAGTTTTCGTAACTTTTTCAATTACAATGGTTAATATTATTTCTTCGCGGTTAATAATAGCCAATTACAGTGTGTTTCATGAAAGCATAGTGATTTTGCACCATATCACACTGGTGTGGGAATTTTCAACGTGCAAAGTGTGAGGTTTATTCGCGGTAATATAATTAAAAAGAAACAATCTAATTGTACCCAAAATGCACAAATAGTCGATTTTTATATCAAGGAAGACATATTTTGATGTTATTTTCTTGGGGGTGGTTCTCACCTCCAGCGCTTCACAGGGGGTGACATTGAAATTTCGTCGCGGCGTATGGTTTCGCTCGGGTGTCGCATCTCCTTTTTAGTCTTCTATTTGGTTGTTCTTACTGAAATACGAGTCGGTGAGATAATACTAACTTGCTGTTGAAGTGCTTACCTTTTATTTTCGCATGTAAAATGTCTAAAGGAGATGCGATACCCGAGCGAAACCATACGCCGCGACGCCCGCGAAGTAACGAGCTCGCGCACTTAAGCCAAATGTGTTTAAATAAATATTTCAGTATTTTACTTAGCTACTGATAGATATACAGTCGAACTTGGTTATAACGGCCTTGGCTATAGCGTCAACACGGATATAACGTCATTCGTTTACTAGTCCCGCCAGGCTTCACTTATACCCATTAATAAAACCCCGGTTGTATCGTCAATAATCCAATAAACCTCGTATATAACGGCATAAAATCTTTCTAATAACTTGGAATAAAACGCATTTGTATGTTAGAAAGTCGATGGAAAGCTAGTCACTCAACCCGTGCGCGCTGCCAAGGACATTCGCAAGCAGCGCTAAGTTACAGTAAACAAATTAAAATCCACTCTTTCTCTATAATAAAATTTTTTTTTTCATTTTTCCATTGTAACAAAAATATTTGAGTTACACCTTTTATAGCGTCACTCTGATATAGCGTTAAAATATTTGTGGTCCCTACGATGACGTTATAACCAAGTTCAACTGTAGAGTGAAAAAAATGCAAAAATGGAAAGGCCAAGGAATTAGCTTTCCAATGATGTATCACATGACCCGCCTTCCTATTTGAAATTTCAATGTCACCCCCTGTGAAGCGCTGGAGGTGAGGACCACCCCCAAGAAAATAACATCAAAATATGTCTTCTCTTCCTTGATATAAAAATCCACTATTTGTGCATTTTGGGTACAATAAGATTGTTTCTTTTTAATTATATTACCGCGAATAAACCTCACACTTTGCACGTTGAAAATTCCCGCACCAGTGTGATATGGTGCAAAATCACTATGCTTTCATGAAACACACTGTAATTGGCTATTATTAACCGCGAAGAAATAATATTAACCATTGTAATTGAAAAAGTTACGAAAACTTTTCTAAAAAGTGCCGAAAGTTGGTTTTTGTCAAAATATCTCGCTAAGGGTGAGTTTTTGTAAAAAAATTACCCCTTACTTATATTTTCTACATCCATATACCTACCGAATTATATAACAATAATGCCACTGTAGGGAAATATAGAAAAGTTATGCTCGATTTTATGTGAAAATTGACAGTTTCTGGTTTTTTCGATATATCTCGTTAAGAGTTGACTTTTGAGAAATTTTCATACCAACATAAAATGCCCAAAAGATAATTTTCTATAATATTTATTCACATGTTTTTCCTCATAAGTTACAAATAAAAAAGATACGAGCGATTTCATACTTAAGGGTTGCTTACTTTCAGAAATATCGAAATAACTTGTTAAGGGTTGCTTTCTGTGAAAATATTATATATATCTAAAATATTTATCATATTAATATCTACATCTTTTACTTGAATAATTTTTCTGAGAAACGATAAACAAGAAAACTATGACCGATTTTGTAATGAAACTGCAAAAATCAGTTTTTTCCACATATCTCGATAAGGGTTGATATTTGTGAAAATTTTATCCTTATATAAAATGTTCCTTATAAGAATTCCTAAAACTTTTATTAATATAATTTTTTCTAAAAGTTGTAAACAAAGGAGTTATCGTTAGGGGATGGAAAAAACTAAATACGGGGCACTTTTGAAAACTAAGGGTTGAAAATAGGGGTGCTGCGGATCAAATCGTTTATTTTGATCTAATTAATAAGTGTACCTAATTTCACACTTCCCGCACAATTTGACAGACATTTAGATGTACCGCTACGACTATTAGGTATTTCAAGTTTCAAAAATAAGATAAAGGAGGGATTAATTCCATAATTTATTTATTTTTTACAAACATTATTATGTGGGACTAAATATTAAATAAATGCTGTGTTACAAAATGTGTTTGTAGGTAAATAATGACGTACTTTATATACGTTGCGGTACCCAATATTAATCGGAATAGCATTGCCGTGAGCGAGCTTGTGTGTTTTGTTCTTGTTTCATTTTTTACGATAGCAAGTCTAGGTGAACAACGTGCAGCTATGAAAATCCAGATATTCTGTCAAAGGTCACTGGTGATAATAAGGTTACGACCCAGAAAAAAGCAGCAGTCAAGGCAATGGAAGAGGTCATTGTCGCCCCGTCCAAAAAAATGTCAAGTTAAATCAAACATCAAAACAATGCTGATTTGCTCTTTTGATGCCAAGGGCGTAGTTCATTTAGAGTTTGTTCCCCCAGGTCAGAGCGTCAATCAAACCTTTTATTTGGAACTTTTAAGAAGATTGCGAAGACATGATCCTGGTTCTTCCACCACGACAATCCACCTGCATACACAGCCCTCTCTGTTAGCCAGTTTTTGGTTAAAAATGGCAAGGTTCCGCTGGTCCACGCACCTTACTCGCCTGACCTTGGCTCCGTGCGACTTTTTCTTATTTTCACCCATGAAAGGACAGCGATTTGACAACATTGAAGAGGTCAAGAAAAAAACTAGGGAGGAGCTCTCAGCCATTCCTAAAGATGTTTCGAACAGTGGAAGCACCGATGGGACAAATGTATTAGTTGCAATGGAGAGCATTTTGAAGGGGATAACGTTGTTTTGTAAAAAATTGGAAGATATAGAGCTTTTAAAAAATAATTCCGGTTATTTTTGAGTACCCCTCGTATAGTTTTTGTTGGAAAATAATCTACTCAATGTGCTAAGTATATTTTTTGAAACATAAATAATTTCACATATTTTCTTTTAATTTGTTAAGTATGCGTTTACTACATTATTTGCTGTAGAAGTTTGGCACCCTTGTTGGCCATAAGGCCTGTACTGAAAACTGAGAGTGAGACTAAGTATAGTATATTCTGCTTACAACTAAAAGTTGATGTAGATACTCCTATTGTTTGGGTGTTCTTTGTAATTAAAAGTTACTTAAAACCATTTATCGATAATACACATTTAAATCGTTCTAGAAGAAAGTTGTATTATTGTCATAACATCGTAAAGGTATAATTTATTAAAAGGGCCGAATATAATCTCAACTTTTAACTGCATTAGTGCATATCCTCGCCATGACGATTGAATTTTTTTTAGTGTTACAATTTCAGGTTTATGTCAAGGCAATCAAAACTTCTCCCTAAAAAATTCAGTTTATCACGCGATAAGCCCACCTCATTATTAAGTTTAAAAATTAATTAAAGTTCACCATTGATTTTTTATTTGTTTAGGTTAATGTCGACAGGTCGATCTTAATACCCTAATTCTAATAACATTCATGACCTAGATTTTTGGAAAAATAGTTTACTTGTTTGAATAAGCTTCTAGTGGTGGGACGCAAATAGGAGATTGTACCTATTTAAATTCAATTTTGGGAAATTTTGGGTGATGTTTTATCACAATTATTAATATTATATTCATCTTATTATGCCAGTGAAGTACCCATTATGTACGCTTAACTTACACGAAAAAATGAACAATTGCTATTTAAATAATTGCAGGCTTGGTAAAGTACTGAAAACAAGAAAGTAATAGAAAACTTGGACGCTTGGATTCAAGTTGTTCACATGTAAAATGCCCTCAAGAACTATTAAAAAGATATTTCGTTTTAATAAAATGAGCGTTCAATGATTAGTTTGATTACATTCAGTCTAAGTTTGGACAAAGATGTGGGATGTTTAAATCGTTATGTAAATACAATTAATAAAAAAATTAATTTAAAATTTTATACCCCATTGAATGCCATAACAAAACGATTAGTTCTGAAAAAATGCCATCATATTACAAATATAATGTGTAAAATTTATGTGTTATGGTAATGGTAAATATATACTATAAACGATTTACTATTAAATGACAATTTAATGTTTTTGGTTAGATTTATGGTTGTATTTACGCTAAAATTAATTTCAAATCTACATAATGTATCCTAGTAAGGATTAATGTCGATTTAATGATAGGGTTATTAGAGCAGTGCACGTTTAGTAAACAAAAAAAAATAATAATACCTGTAGTCTTTCAATGCAAACCTATTAGGGTTCATCTTTTTTCGTTTCCTTTCTATTTCAGGAAGATGTTTCTGTAATACTACTTTGTTACGTTTCCATGTGAAAGATGAAAAAAGTACGGAGGTGAGCGTATGTACTCGTATGATAATGTCTTTGTTCGAATGTGAGATAGGATGAAACCATCGCAATATTAAGATCAGCGACAGGACATCATTATTACCAAAATTAAGCAGGATAATGTGCTAAATAACTAAACACCTCCAAATATACACACGTTCTGTTATTCGTGCCTTTTTCTAATTTTTACAATGACCTCTCATCATCCTGTGTTTAATATAATTAAAAAAATACCAACAACATTTACCGATTAATAAAGTTAATTAACACAAATCGATAAGTACAAGTTTCTTGCTCGCCCAGTTTAGTAAATGTAATTTCTAAAATACTGCATGTTATTATGACACATTAAAAGAAAGCTCTTTTTTAAAATTTCAATGAGTTATGTGAGTTGCTAAACTTATTTAAATAAATATAATATGCATTAACGATGACAGGTAGATTTATTGCCACTAATTAATACCGGATTAAAAAAATATTATAGAGTTAATTATTAAGTGAACATGGTTACCATTTTATCAGATGTATTTATTTAAAAAAATGTTCTTGCACAAGAAGATATAGTTTGCCGTCTTTTTGTACAGTTTCTAAACCTGATAGGAATGCATACTTTCTTATTAATAATATCTAGAAAATGCAATTAAATTATATAGACGATAATTAACGCCGCACAAAAAAGTGATGCACTGGAAACTCTAATTGTCTACACCTTGATAAAGTAGTTAACGAAATAAATAAATAAATAAAAAATTTATTACATCATTATTTATAGAGTAAAATAAAAGTATTGTATTTTGATTCTTCACTTTTATTTGGAAAGTTTACCTTTGGCCTACGTTGTTTAAAATAAAACGACACCACGCAAATGTTTATATCATATTCACGTATCAAATAACAAAAACGGTGTATTGCGAAACACACAAACGCAAGGATTTTTACGTTTCGGATTTAAGAATATTTGTGGCGGAAATTTGCTATTGCCATGTGGCATAGGCGCCGATGCGGTTTAGTGAGAGTACCAAAGCAATAGAGAAGTGATGATATTTCCATAAAAGTCGGTACAAATTGTTGAAAGTTTCGAATAACCTTTTGGAATAAAGACAGCTGGGAACATATGCAACATCATCAGGTTCATAGATAGCACAACAGAATATAGGCTCAAAAAATTACATTACATTATAAAGGACATAATTCCTTGATATTTGGATAGGACGAGTTATCGAATTTATTACAAATCTTCGACAATATAGTAAACAGACACATTTTGCGGGTCCTAATGCAAATCACAAAGGATTATGAAACGAAATAAAAGTCGATTAAACAAAGCAATTGCAATCTATTAAAATACAAGTGTAAAAATAACCACGGGGCAAAAAAGAACTAGGTATAAACTATAGAAGAAAGAGATTTCTACATCGGCTGATTATTATTGCAAGATCTTCTAGACAGACCAGACATTAATTTAAAAGCGAGCACCTATTTCACATTTTCGGGTTGGTGTCATATCAAAGTCATTGTTGGCTTTGGTGGTTGCGTATTATTACCTAGCGATAAGTAAAAATTTATAACGAAGCTAGAAGACTTATAAAAGAAATGAAAAGGACCAGGAAATAGCGACGATACGGACTAAAAGACAGTGGGTCAATGATACTTTTTGTATTTGCGACAAAAACTTTTTAAAAAATAAAACAAGAGTAAAGAGAAATTTTGGAGATACTGGGACCGTCAAATTTAAGAGAATATTGGTACAACAAAATAACGTTGAAAGACTCCCTCCTAAATACAAAAACAAAAGTGAAGCTCGTATCTGCTAAAAAAATTCTAAAAATTTACACCGTTTAATAATATAATAAATAGACATTTATTCAAAATTGTCAGGCAAATTAGTGGAACATAATCATGAAGTACAAGAAGCACGATATTACTATTTTTACAGATAGCGCAGATACAAACGTACTTACACATTGTATTCAATTGGTATTGCAAGAGAAACTGAAGGGTTAGCTAGTATAGAAAAACACAAAAGAAAAAGAAAACTAAAAATAAAACAACATTAAGGCAAATTATTGTAATTTAACTGCAAAATTCCTACCTAAATATTACCATGTTTTATGTGAAGCCTAGAAGTATTATATTTTTTGAGTTACAGTTTCTGCACAATTTCTTTTATCTCAATGATAAAATTAAATAGTTTTTTTATCTTAATGATAATTTTAAAACATTCGTTTTATCTTGATCATTTTAAATACTTCTTTTTATCTTATTGATAATATTAATTCCATTTCAGGAATATACCTATAAGGAACAATATAATTAAAATTAATTTTTTTAATCTTGTATATAATTTTAATTCGCTAGTTTAAAAAAACTGTCTTTTTAATAATATTTAACACATATTTAAATTTATCCGGTAGATACGTTTAAAAGGACGAATTAAAATTATCTACGTGATAAAAAAAATAATTTTAAATGTCTTGTTGAAAAAAAATAATTCGACTTTGTTGTGCATGTTGTTGCATGTGACAAAGGGAGATAACAAGCCTCGGTGCCATTTAATATTATTTAACGTAATATTAAATGGTTGCCGATAATTTAAAATAGCGGAAATTATCAACAAAAATTATTTTAAATTATTATTAAGATAAAAATAATGATTTAAAATTATTATCAAGATAAAAAGAATGTTTTAAAAGTATCATTTAGATAAAAGAAACTGTTTAATTTTATCATTGACATAAGAGAAAGTGTACAGAAACTTTAACTTAGCAATATAACAAAGTTATGCACACGAAATTAAAGGAAATTTTATTTACATGGAAAAAGTATTTTGCAATTTTTTTTACCAAAAAGTCCTTGTCATACAAACTGAGCACAATGTATGTGCCATTTTCGAACATGTTAATCACACAAAATCATTTTTAAAGCAAAGACATTTTGGGAAAAACATGTAATTCTGTTAAACATATTGTTAGAAATTCTATAATCTTTTGTAGTACACAAGGTTAGGCTGCTTTCTTATTATGTAATTAGTCCACAGTTCTGATTGGTTTTGCGAGGACGTTATATTCCAATATATAATTACAATTTGAATGTTAGATTGAAAAAATTAAATACAACAATTTGTAATTTATATTACAGAAGTGACACAAACATATAAATTAATTGACATCTTTAATAAAATACGTGTTCCCAAGACCTGCCTACTATAAATTCATAAGGCTGTGCAGTTTGTATACATGTCTGTCATATATTGTTATTATATTTCTGTCGTCAACAGTAATAAATTTAATTACTCAAGCACGAACAAAAGGCGGCGATGGTTGACATTAACCAAAATGGGTTTGTTTTGTGTCATCCATTCTTGTAGTAATGATAAACGTATGTTCGTTTTCATCGCTTTACGTGATCTGTAATAATTTAGCGACAAAGAGACAACTGCACTGCAAATACCTATAATACGAATTTCTACATCAGAAAACTCCCATTTATAAAAGTTCACAATGTAAGATTCATATAATTCATCAAGTACGTACGTGCGTACGGTACGATTACAGATTTCCGACTGGTACATTTGCATGAAGATTGAAGATAGTAAAAATTTGCGACTGCACGTAAATCATTTACGAAACTTCCTACAGCAGGTTAATGCGATGTACACATGGTAGTAACTTTATTAAAAAAATATTAATGTGGTCAATGTCAATACAATACAGTTAATAACAATTTGATTAAGGTTAACATGAGTGATATACATTTAACGTTCCAGTTAATTGCAAATTGTCAATGTTTGACGAAACTGCTATTTTGTTATTAGAATATTGCAATCTGCTTCATATTCTATCTGCACCCCACACGTTAGTACACAGTGAGAGTTATGTTATTTTCAGTAATAGTAGGTACGTAACATTCCAGAATTTAATAAAAATGTATTAAAAAGTAATACGTAGATTAGACAAGCGTACATCATTATAACACCTTACTATGCACGATGTTGAAGCACTTCAAAATTTTGTGAGATGGTTCATTCAACCTAGCTGGTGAGTCTCAAACGTAGTGCATATTTAGAAATGTTTGAATGACCATTAAATATTACTATCTGTTTACTATATTTACCACCGTCAAGTCAAGAAAAGCATTCTACAAAAAGGTTTTTAGAAAAAGTTTGTCTTTCATTTTATTTAGAAATTACTGCAAAATGGTTAATTTTAGGAATAGGAAAACTGGATGAAATTCTATCTAAAAGTTTACAAAAATCGGAAAATCGGAATAATGTGTTACATTTAAAATAACAAAGTTGGTGTCATTTCCGGAAACACAGGAAGTGTTACGTTATTTTATTTGAGGAGGCCATACCCGAAAATCCTATTACCAAGATTTTGAAAATTCAAATCAAAGTAATCTCTGAAATATTCTAATGGATGGTCACAGTGAAACATCCTTTATACAAAAGAAAAATATACAAAAAATGTATGAATTATAATCTTTGAAGTTTTTTCGTACAACAGTCCAGAATTCAATTGTCAGTCACCAAGCATACCAATATATGCCTATAAAAATTCAAAAAACGTAAAAACTTGGGAACCACAAAATCGACAGAAGTAAGTTACAAAAACAAAACATTAAGGATTAATGTACTAGGTAGTTAAAAACTTTTCTTTGTTATCGATTAATTATATCGTGAAGCTCTGTCACCTGTTGTAACATTGTTGTTTAATAATAAATGAGTTCCAGTTGACGAATGAGAAAAGTTTATGGTTTAAACTCCAAAGTAGTGGAGTTTTTAGAAACAGCTAATAAAAAACATATGCAATGTTTCATTTTAAGTAAACTATTAGTCATTTTATGGATTACAACTCACATGATTTCTATGCGAAATTGTATACTTACAAGGTACGACCAAGTAAAGCTATGTCATATTAGTCTTTACAGGAACTTTATTGCCTTATTTGGTGTCACTACGGGATTTTCAATGTTTCCGGCAGACACTAACATAAATTAAACAAATGAGTATTTTTTTGCAGTTGTCTAATAACGCCTTTTTTATGTTCATTATCAGTTTCATCAGATGGTGTATCATTATTATGAATGTTATGGCACAGATAATTAAATTATCTTCTCTTATAGAGAAGTTAAAATATAGTGCAAAGATCGTAGTGCTGATAGTATGGGAAATGTATTGTAAAATACGAAAATAAGCAACTGTGGTATAGTGTTTCTGCTTGAACTATAATTGTAGTGACAAGGGTTGGGAATTAAGCTAAACAGTGCGACAGGTGGCGAGGTAAAAACCTTAGCTATTACAATGCCGTGTATACGAGGGACAAGCCATTATTATTGAGAATAAAAGAACCAGTGTAACTTTTCCAAAATATTATTTTAGATATGTTCAAAATAGTTGCCTTCTGCTATACTGCACTTAGCCATTCCTTCCTTCCACTACTTAAATGATCTAAATCAAGCAGCTTCAGGAATATTATTAAAATAACAATCCTGAAAAAAACCTTCTTCTCGTTTTAGCCCAAAAAACAGAAAAAAGTCGCAGTGAGAATGGTATGTAAGTTTCATCGCCTGTTACAATTTTGGACAAAATTGGGTTTCCACCATTCTTAAGCAATGCTGGAGTTTCATGGCAAATTCGTACATGTTCTGCTTTTTCAAAATCTGTAACATGGTGGGGTACAAAACAACTTACGATTTTTTTTCAAATAAAGGTGGTCGTGCATTATTGGTTTTACAGATGAGGATCCAATTCCCAGTTAAGTCTCTATCACAGCGTAACTAGTTCTGTTATCTACTTCCATAGTCTTCTTCACAGCAGCAATTTTTTCCTCCGCCACAGCGGTAATGGATGGACCTAGTGCCTTTTTGGTGATCAACTTAGTTCTTCCACATTCGAATTCCTTGTACCATCTGTAAATTGTTGCCAAGGAATGGGCCTGATCGCGAAATATTTACTTCCAACTTTCTTCGCAGTTATACGCACTCAACTTTTCTTGAAGTCATAATAAATCATTATGCCAAAATGTTCTCGGGTTAATTTCCATTTTACAAATTATTAACGAAATAATTTACGGAATCGAATAATAAAAAGTCTGTTTTTATGTCAAAATGAATGAACTATATTCAATTAACGTTTTCCTCATTTTCATTTCTAAAAGCTTAAAAGGACGTTTTAGATAACTGGCCTAAATTTTAATTATTTCTCAAAGATGACGAAGGTAATAAACGTTAATATTTAATTAGATACTATTAAATTTCAGCAGTAGGTAAGTCAAGGATAAATATTGCACTCCGTTCCTTCGTCTCAAATCTGATTAAGAATTAATCGCATTCTGTTATAATTCACTCTATAATGAGTAATTCAATCGACCCTTATTTGGTGTTTGATCAATAATGAGTACCCTCTAAGGCCATACCCATACTGTAATGAAATAGAAGATAGAAAAATTAAAATTAATTGATTAGACCTTTTTGCGCTATGGATTTTTTAAGCACGATACGAAAAATATGAATTTTGCGAGAAATATATTTGTATTTAATTTTATCTACACTTAAAATCAGGAACACATTTGTCAGTTTCTAGCGAATTGTCTATCGGTGCTTTGTCTCTTCTAGATACGAACCCTGATTGTTTTAACATATCAAAGTGTATTTTTTTATTACACTACGGCGTATAGGTAAAGAAAAACGCAACATTTAACAACACTAAAAATTTGGTAGACTTCATACTTCTTTATTTATTGCTGTATTACCTTATGATATTTGTAACAGTAAGTAAGTGTCCTATCAAATAGTATTATTTCCTATGAATTTACGATAATTTATTTGTTCCCAAATTGAGTAAATCACCCATAAACCATTTTCCTTTTATTATTGCTAACTTATGCTGTTCATATAGCAACCGCCATTGATTAGATAAGTATAGACTATAGTAGAATTGCCGAACAGATGGAAACAGGCTCCTCCCACAAATGCGTTTGTAATAGGTTAATTCAAAATACGCGGGAAAATTACATTGAAAGTCTGATGCACTTCCCCAAATTTAATTTCTGTCACAAAACAAGTTTTGTGGTTTCTGTTAAAATACCTAACAACTAACAAAATAAAATTATAGGTTAAGTAATAGGTATATTATGATGGATCTTTCGCCACCAAAAAAACGTATATCGAAACATTTATCAGTGTCTGATAAAGTGTATGTAAATCTGACTTAACATAATTCAGCCCCTTTTTGTAGTAGGAGGAGTCTGTTTCCATCTGTTCGGCAATTCTACTATAGAGAACTATTATATTGAAGTTGATATACCTATACGAAAAACTTTATTTTAAATAATGTAATGTTATATTACGATAACATTCGTTACCTTCGTCAGTGTGACAAATACGAGGTGGTTTTAAAGTAAGTAGGTACCGTTTGGAAATTCCGCCATTGTAGCGTTGCGGTCGGTATTGTTTAACGACAGCTAACGTGAGAAGTGACCACAGTCATGGAAAAAATTAGGATGACGCAGGAAGACTCCACAACATCGTAAGAATGACGGTAGGTGAACGAAAGACAAATAAAAGAGAGGGAAAGGTCAACCTTGGTTCTGTGAAGAAATTACTTACATTAAAATGACAGGAAAAAAACCAAAGTACCGGGTGGCCAAATAAGCGAGGTATGCGGCTGTATCTCAGGACCTGCTCATCTGACAACAATGGAATTTTTTATTATTATAAATGTGGCCATAAAAAACTCTGAAAATTATTTTCGAGTTCCTAGGATGGCCGCTAGGGGGCGTATTTGGTATAATAGTTCATAAAAGCTTAATTTTCTCGCTTAAAGTCCCAATGAAGTGGGTCTGAAAATATTGTCATGGCAATCTACGATCATTTTTGAATAAAAAACCTTACATCAATTTTTTTGACAGCTGTCAAATAAGGTGTTGGGCAAGGTTTTACCCCGAAAAAGAAAAATGCTTGTAGTGTCAGTTTGGCTTGGCCGATTTTACTGAAACAACTTTTGATTAAAAGAGCATTTTTGGAAGTATTTTTCTATAAAAATAAAACAACAATATATTTTTCCATTGTTTTGCGAGAGGGCGTTGATTTATAACTTACCCTATTTCTTTAAATATCTCTAAAAAGTTAAATGAAATCATATATGTTTTCTTACGATAATAAGTAGAGCACTAAAAACTAAAAAAAATAGTGAAAACCGCAAAACGATATTTAAACATTTTTGTTAATACCTTCGTTATAAATAGAGATATCGTTTTGCGGTTTTCACTATTTTTTTTAGTTTTTAGTGCTCTACTTATTATCGTAAGAAAAAATATATGATTTCATTTAACTTTTTAGAGATAATTAAAGAAATAGGGTAAGTTATAAATCAACGCCCTCTCGCAGAACAATGGAAAAAATATATTGTTGTTTTATTTTTATAGAAAAATACTTCCAAAAATGCTCTTTTAATCAAAAGTTGTTTCAGTAAAATCGGCCAAGCCAAACTGACACTACAAGCATTTTTCTTTTTCGGGGTAAAACCTTCCCCCACCACTTTATTTGACAGCTGTCAAAAAAATTGATGTAAGGTTTTTTATTCAAAAATGATCGTAGATTGCCATGACAATATTTTCAGACCCACTTCATTGGGACTTTAAGCGAGAAAATTAAGCTTTTATGAACTATTATACCAAATACGCCCCTAGCGGCCATCCTAGGAACTCGAAAATAATTTCCAGAGTTTTTTTATGGCCACATTTATAATAATAAAAAAAAATTCATTGTTGTCAGATGAGTCCTGAGATACAGCCGCTTACCTCGCTTATTTGGCCACCCGGTACATATGCCGACACCACTCACAAATGTATACGAGTCATTCGACAGATTCACGCTGTGGGACATAATTCATTGCAAAACAAACAAAAACCTCTCGACATAAAAAAAATAATTAAAATTGAGATGATCGACTCGAAAAACAAATATCCAAAGACCCGATTAGAGCACGATACTTGGAAAATCGGGCTGTTCGGATTCAACAACATAGGGAGAGAGAGAAGAGAACAAATAACGAAAGCGAAATGAGATAGATGGATGCCTGAATTACACAATCTGGAAGAATAAATATCTCAGAGCAGACACAAAATTCAGAATCTACAAATAAGACTTACACCACCGAGGCAAGACTAGATAAAAGCAAAACCAAAAGAATGCTCGGAAGAAATGAAATCAAGATACTAAAGACGATAACTAGCAAATCTCTTCAACACCGGGAGAGAAGTGAAAATATTAGACTGTTAGGCTATGGCAAAACACGAAAAGGAAGAAACGAGCATATTTGCCTATTAAATGAGAAGGAGAAGAAGAAAAAAGTTACACATGCAACCGTTTACAAGGAATTTCAGTTGGAATCAGAACTATGATTGACGGAAAGAAATGATCGAGAAGGTTAGCGGTTAGAGCGGTCAAGCTATAACGCCGACAGCCCGAGTACGATTCCCGGTTTCGTCAGAAAACTTTGGCATAATAAAATGAGTACCTGGAGGATATTGAGGATACTGACACCCAGAAAATATATCATATATGACTGGGTTGTAACACATTTAGGCATCTTACCATCATAATATGTTCTAAAATTGGAACTAACAAATTTGTTATTACTCTTCAAATAAATTTTGGATTAAGTGGAAGGGGAGGCGTGGGGCATATGACACTACGCCGAATGCCCACAACGCCGACACGCTTTTTTGATGGTCCATATCGCCGACTAGGGACACTACGCCGACGGACACTACGCCGACAGTGCCCACATCGTCGACAAATGTACAAGGGACACAACGCCGACCATGCCCACATCGTCGACAAGTGTACCAGGGACACTTCGCCGAATTTTTCTCTGTGGACACAACGCCGGCAATTTTAATTGCAATTACCTAACGTAATATCATTATTTTTAAACTTATTTGCGTAATTAAGCGTTGCACTGGACTATGAAAAAGTATTAATTGAAAAAAAATATACTAAACCTGCAAATAACCTAGGCGCTTTAGTGGCAATCAACGTTTAAGTTTTGCATTTTGCAATTAATATAAAAATTCGGCAAAGTGTCCCTTGTATACTTGTCGACGATGTGGGCACTGTCGGCGTAGTGTCCGTCGGCGATATGGGCATAGTCGGCGTTGTGTCCCTTGTACACTTGTCGACGATGTGGGCACAGTCGGCGTAGTGTCCGTCGGCGTAGTGTCCCTAGTCGGCGATATGGGCCATCAAAAAATCGTGTCGGCGTTGTGGGCATTCGGCGTAGTGTCCCGGCCCCGAGGCGTGTTACGCCACTGGTCTGGTTGCATTAAAATGCCTTTTCCTTTTTATTATTACGACTTCGGCAGAAATTGTACCACGTTTTTGATACTCTCCTGTGTCGTAATTAAGACAAGAAACAGCTCGAAGATTCTCTAATAGGAAAATTGCAGTTATTTGAT
Source organism: Pyrocoelia pectoralis (assembly GCA_036250285.1). NCBI lineage: Eukaryota > Metazoa > Arthropoda > Insecta > Coleoptera > Lampyridae > Pyrocoelia > Pyrocoelia pectoralis. The sequence goes on along the minus strand of CM070076.1, from coordinate 21,903,716 downwards.
CCAAATTTAGGGCCTACTAGCGAAAGTTGTTTCTAATAAGATTTGTAAAAAAATATATAAACAAAGAAACATGTTCGGATTAGCATTTCTGCAATCCAAGGATCTCATGTGTATGATCTGCTCTTGTTCACATAATGACATAAATGTACCACTTTTCGTCAGCAAAGTCGATGCAACCAAAATGGTTACAAAATGTAACTGTGAAAAATTTATTAAGCGATGATACAGGATACAGCGATAAACGTGCCTTCGGATTTTTTCTAAAATAAAAATGTGTAGGAGTAGGAACAGTGAAATCTAAATAGTGAATTGAAAATTTTAAGTGAGTTGTGTTGCTATCTCAAATTTTTACTGGGCGCGTCTTGTACAGGAGGATTAGGTACACTCGATTTAATGCCAGCAATATCATTAAAAATACGCCATTTTTTATTTATTTGGTCTCATCTAATATAAAATTCATAGAAAAAACGTCAACAATAAAAAGTCTATGGTATATGAATTACAATATAAATTATGTTGTTTTCTTACCTAAATCATAATAACTTAATCATTTGCTTAATTTTACTTCTGTGGGAAAATCAACGGTAATTTTTTTTGCATGGGAAGGCAGTTTTATTCTGTTTTAGCAACGCGTTATTCAAGGCAAGTTTTTTAGACGACTTCTAAATTATTACACAAGGTGAGTTTTTTTTCGGATATTTAAAATGGGGATCCAGGTGAGCTTTTTCTATTTTGGAGAAAAATATAAGTATACCAGATACCTCCCAAAACTAATTTTTTTGTCATTTTGAACGATGCCTGTTATTATTGACTTTAGGGGGAGAAAAAGTGTATAGCAAAAATATGTCGGTAATTATGTGTTTGTCAATACAGTCTAACCGAGTTTTTTATACAGGGTGTACCTTGTTCGGTATATGGCTTATTTCAAGAGATATCAAAAAATGTTGTTAAGGAAAATAATAGATGTCTTTAAGGACCATATTTCTAAATTATGTTGAACTATACAGGGCGTTGCATAACTCCGTTACAAACCAAACATATGATTTTTAAATGAGAGCCCCTGCATATTATGCCAAATTCGGATTGCCCACATTTTTTCGAGTCTTTTGATATAAGGTTTTACTACGTTATACAGAGTCCTTTAAAAGTTACAGGCACGTTTATGTTAAAATCGTAGCTAAATCAACGCCCTCTAGCTTACTGTACGTTACACAAAAAGACAATATCTTGGCTAATCGAGTTTCGTAATATGATGTAATATCTCCTCATTCGATTACATTTCAATTATCTTCTCTCTTATTTTTCTACCTTATTTTAAAGAAAAAAAAATTTTTTCCTCATGGTCCGTTGATTTTTCCTGTCAATTTATTTAACTTTTGTTCGATCCTTATGATCTAGCTCTAGCTTATAAGAAATGCTTTTTTAATACATATATAACCTCACATCATTCGCCCTCCATTAATTACACCATAAATCACCGCTCACCACGAATTTAAGAGAGAAAAAAGTTATACCTGAAGATGACAATTTGTTTGTTGAAACATTTCTAGGAATTAATTACATCAATCTTTCATTAATCCAACTTTACAAATAATTTACTAATTTAATAAATGATCATGGGGAAGGTTTTGTGATTTTGTATCCGGGAACTTGGTTAAAGGTTATTTTACCAATCAATTTACTGCAATTTATTCTGTCCTTTGTCATAAATTCGACTTTTGAATTTATTTATAACTTTACCCAACGTTCGATCTCTTTGGAAAGACGAAAAAAGGCAAAAAACAAAATTATGTTATTTGATCTGTGATCAATCAATGCTTGCAATAATAAACGTTTAAATGTTCGTAAACTTGTAATCCCACCGGCCTGCGACACCAATTTAAAGGATGGAATACCCATAAACTCGAGAGTGAGAAACTCGACTGTTTAATCGAATACATTAAAGAGGAGGACGTATGTACCGCCGAACGACTAGAAGCCACCCTCCCACGGTTTGCGATGCCACCCAGGAGAACTGGTAGAAGGGCCGCCTATTGGTGGAGCGAAGAAATTACACGTGCCAGAACACTGTGCCTTGCACAGCGAAGGCAGTTGCAAAGGATCAATCGGACGGGCGGCGACGCGGGGAAGCCCTGGAAAACTATGTTGCATCAAAAAAGTCACTAAGAAACCTCACTAGGGCCAGCAAAGTTAAGACGTACCTACAAATAGTACTTGACGAAGTCCATAAGGAGCCTTGGGGGCAAGCCTATAAAATCGGGTACGAATTTACAAGCAGTGGCGGGGTTCTACAGGGCTCGGTGCTGGAGCCGGTCCTGTGGAATATCATGTACGACGGTGTGTTCCGAGACAGAAACGCAGACAGTATGATCAGGAAACTTCTGCAGATAATTACACCTGTGAACGAGTGGCTGGGGGTCAGGAAACTATAGCTGGTCCCCGCAAAGACAAAGGCAGCCCCACTGTCGGGCAGGAAGAAGTTCGAGCATACAGACCTATATGTTTTGGGTCAAAATGTTGCGATAGGGGTGTTGTGGTGGACAAAAATAACACGTTCATCCCACACGTCAGACACGCTGTGGACAGGGTGACCAAGGCAGTTGGGGCTCTGTCGAGGCTGATGCCCAACAAAGGAGGGCCTACAGCCGCCAAAAGGCGACAGCCATACAGAATTGTATACTATGGTGTTGAAATCTGGGAACCCACACTCAAATGGGGAGTGGCAGTCAATTTACTAAACAAGATATTAAGACTGGCTGCATTCAGAGTTGGATCAGTATATAGGACTGCAGCTACAGAGGATATAGTGATGATCGCGGGGATTCCCCCTGCACAGGGCCCATAAGGGGAGTGATGAGCTGATTTATAGCGAGTGGCAAAAAATATGGAACCTTAGGGAATCATGGACAGAAGAACTTATCTCTGACATTGCGAAATGGATCGAGAGGGGTCACGGCGAAATTAACTATTATTTAACACTTATGACGGGTCATGGCGTAAATGGAAAGTACCTCTACAGAATGGGCAAGCAACAGGACGATAAGTGCATAGACTGTGGCTTAGTGGACGATAAGAGGCACGCTTTCTTTGTGTGCGGTAGGTGGGAGGCATAGAGGCGCGAAATTTACAATGAGCTGGGGTGCGGCATAGTCTCAAATAATGTCATCCGGCTCATGTGCAGGCGGGAAGACGACTGGAGGCGCATCGCGACACTCATCGATAAAATATACTGCACGAGAGAAGCTGAAGGACGATAAATGCGAGAAAGGGCCACAAGGTTGACGTAAGCTTATATCTTGGTGGCGAACACCTGCCACCGGGCTTCGCACAGTTGCGACTGTGCAACTGTGCCGTTTAGAGAGAGGAAAAGGTTTTAGAGAGTAAACCTTACCTGATGGAAGGGAGTGCCCACCAGCTCAAAAGGCGTTCTCTGTGGAAAATTGAAATGGTAGAACCAATCAAAAACCTCTAAAAATATCATATACCTCAATTTCATTTTATTCCCATTGATTTGAAAAAATAACCGAAAGTATGTATTGTATTCACTCAGCTTCCCACTGGATTATCTATACTAAAATATACACTGTGGCCCGAAATAAAGGAGTACATTTTTTAAGCTGAAATAACTTTTTTGTTTTTAGGGCGATTTATTTTCTTTTTACAGGGTTAATACCTCAGCATGTCCCCAATATGAGTGCACATTTTGGTATAAATAAAATGTACAGGGTCGGACTTACAAATTTTTTTCCTTAATGGTGCATTTGTGATCGTTGCAAATGAAACATGTTTTAGCTAAATTTGAACTGATATGCTCTTTCGGTACGGTAAGTACCCAGAACACTTCCGTACAAACGAAATTCTCCGAAATTGTAGGATTTGCGAAATATCATTTTTTTATTGAAATAAGGAAATAATACATTTTATTAAATAACACAAATTATAACTAAGAAAATTAGCTACATAATTTATAACTTAAAGTAAAATATTATGAATGTGACCACCATGATTGTTCACCACTTCTTGTAGTCTTCTGCGCCATAAATTGATGGCCCCATTTATTGTACGCTGTTCAAAGTTGTTCCATACAAACTGCATTCGTTCGAAGAAATGGCAGGAAAGATGTAATTTAGTGCTAAGGAGCTTCCGTTTTAGTGAAGATGTTAGAAAAACATTTAAATTTACATAAATATTAAAATTCGATATTTTTCTTTAGTTTGTGGCTAATGCGCGTACTTAGTACCATTTAAATAAAAAATGATATTTCGCAAATCCTACAATTTCGGAGAATTTCGTTTGTTAAAGTTTGTTAAAGAAAAAAATTTGTAAGTCCGACCCTGTACATTTTATTTATACCAAAATTTGCACTCATATTGGGGACATGCTGAGGTATTAACCCTGTGAAAAGAAAATAAATCGCCCCAAAAACAAAAAAGTTATTTCAGATTAAAAAATGTACTCCTTTATTTCGGGCCACAGTGTACATCGTGTGATCTGTAATGTTAGTGGGCACCTAACTGACGGTTTACGTCATTTATGAGTCCCTTTTACGACTCGCAGTGCCCATGCGATAGAATTATTCTTACCCCACCCCTTCATAGGGGATTAAATTTAATCTTTGAATGCTTAAAGGTCAAAAATTGGAAACAAAAAAAAATCCCACTTTCGTAGAGTCTCTGATACAATATATCGATTATCATTCCCTGTTTATTACTTCCTCAAAAATTATTTTTATATAAAATTGTAGTTCTCACGGAATAAACATTTCACACCAAAACAATATGATTATAATTTGTAAATTAAAAGAAAATTTTCAATAATTAATATTGAATTTTATTACTAAACTAAATCAAAAGCATTTGATACACTGCATTGCAGTTCAATACGATAATTATAATTTGTTGACTCTATGTGGACAATTTCAAATTTTTCAAATAATCGATATTATAATAATTGAAAAGTGAAGATTGCTCTTAATCAAATTTTAAGTTTCAAATTTGTGCTAGAAATCTTAATTACATTTTTATCCTTATAAATACTAATTAAGTAACGTGGCGTTTAAGTGTTTGAGTTTGGTAATAAGTGGCCTAGTTGTTTATAAAATTATAAAAGCATGTAAATTGCTTAGAAATAGCAATCTTATTTTCTGTAATTATAGACTAACACCAATTATTACATACAGTAGCGCCTTTATCAAATTTAAGGTTTAATTTACATATACAATACATTCTAAAATATCTAAGCCATAAACCAAAAAAAAACTCAACAGCAGTCTGTCTATGGGTTTCTCCCTCGTAAAGTTGGGTAATTCAATGAACTTAGAAAATACCTACTCTTCTATTTCCCTAGGGTACATTAATCCTTCGGGGAACCTTCGTCCGTAAATAATAATTGAACAACCGATTCTGTTATGATATCCCTTCGGGTTGCTAAAAATTTATTATATTGTCGTGTTAACATTAGAAGTTGAATTAATTTAGAATTCTAATCTAATTGAATTGAAATTCCTCTATAGCTTCCATGTGTTTCCACTTACTTCAGAATATATTCAGTAAGTATTTGAATATGTAAATGAATATTCTCATTTACAAAAACTTGACTATCTTTACTAACAACTTGACTTTACTTTCTAAGTTCCACCCCACCTGATAGGGTGTTAAAATGAACTTCAGAAACAACACACCTATCCTCTCTGTGTGAAAATATTTTCCAAGTTAAACGAAAATTCTCCCCCTTTCGTATAAATGTTTACATAAGCCATTATTAATAAGGCTGATGGGAATTTTTTCCTCCCCCAAAATTTTCCCCAATCGTCTAATATTTCACTTCACCCCTACACGATTAAATTCCGTATAGCAATTTGCTTTATGTATGGCGATTATTTAATTTCTTTTTTAGTGTATCGAATGGGTACGTCGAAACGTAACATTCTTTTTAAGCTTATTATATTAGATTCGGCAAAGACTTGCGGCAGTAAATTAATAACCGACTACACTTGCAAAATAGCAATTAACCACAACTTGAAACTATAATCCTCGCCAGGAGTGTTTACCGCTACGTCATCACATACAATCATATGGTGTAATATGAAAAACATGAGTCAAAATTGTACTGTGTTAGTCAAATGAGAATTTAATTCCATGCATATAAAACGAATTAAATTCGCGTTTATAGGTTTTTCTCTTTCTACAACATTTTCTTATTCAATACCGTATGTCTATTTCGTCAAATGCACTACGAATGTTCACCATCCTTATTGAATTCACTGTTTTATATGAGAAGACAGTAGATACATATAAACAAACTGGATAGCTAGATTCATAAAATAATGACGTAGCGGTAAACACTCCTGGCGAGGATTATATACGAAATTAATTTGGGCTAATTCTAATGTTGTAATATGACGTCATGAAATCAAATAACCCCCCCCCCCCCGCGCAAACAACAAAAAAATATTCTTATATCTACAGTATGTTGCATTTTCACGTGGCAGGAAAATGTCACTTTTTTTTAAATGGGACACCCTGAATTTTTTTCTCTTCTTGTATCGACCAACCATATTTATATCACGCCTGAATTTTTTTTTGATATTGGCTGTGCGGTTACCAAGTTATTAATTATTTTGTCAAAATTTTGTACAATTCAAGGTCGGACTATAATATTCATAACTAAGTTATTCTTCAAAAAAGGAAAAATTTACTTGACGAATAATATTACCCTAATGTAGTGTTACTCTACAAAAAAAAACTAAGTGGTTAATTTTATACCGAGTGTTTAAAATGAGAATTCAAACTTTGTGAACTTTAAATAGAATTTATACGAATATTTTAAATGGAACACCCTGTATTTTTATTTACCATCAGATTCTCGACAAAAAACCCTATTCAACGGTGTATTATTTCCTGGTATTATTTTTTGTACTTTTGTTAATATTAACGATTTTTAAAATTTCACGTAAAAAAAATTTGTTAAAAGTAATTTTTGTTTAATCATTATTACAAAATACCGTTTAAATAGTTGTTATCAACGCAAAAGAACAAAACTCAAGTCCTGTGACTATCTTAATTTCTAAATAATTAAAGCAAAACAACAGTTAGAGTACGCGCGAGAATTGGATTTACTCATATATGTAATTACATATATGGATTTACTGTACCCTAATAAATGGATCGGTAGAGGAGGCCTTGTTCCTTGACCGCCAAGGTCACCGGACCTTACCTTTATGGATTACTATCTTTGGGGAACTGTTAAATCTCAAATATATCAACAGCTGCCACAACACGAGATGACATGAAAATTTGAATTCGAGAGGCGTGTCAACCGATTACTCCTATGACTTTAAACAATGTGAGGTTATTTAGGGTTAGGCTTCAAAAGTGCATTGATCAAAGTGGAAGACATTTTGAACATTTACTTTAATGAGAGATATTGCATTTATTTTCTATTTTAATTTTCGAGAAACACCGTTTATTAAAAATTCGAGAAATACCTACACCGTTTACTAAAAATTGTGTTTTAATTATTTAGAACTTAAGATAGTCACAAGACTTGAGTTTTGTTCTTTTGCGTTGATAACAACTATTTAAACGGTATTTTGTAATAATAATTAAACAAAAATTACTTTTAACAAATTTTTTTTACGTAAAATTTTAAAAATCGTTAATATTAACAAAAGTACAAAAAATAATACCAGGAAATAATACACCGTTGAATAGGGTTAATCACTTAGTTTTTTTTTGTAGAGTAACACGACATTAGGGTAATATTATTCTATTATTATTATTCGTCAAGTAAATTTTTCCTTTTTTGAAGAATAACTTAGTTATGAATATTATAGTCCGACCTTGAATTGTACAAAATTTTGACAAAATAATTAATAACTTGGTAACCGCACAGCCAATATAAAAAAAAATGTCAGGCGTGATATAAATATGGTTGGTCGATACACGAAGAGAAAAAAATACAGGGTGTCCCATTTAAAAAAAGTGACATTTTCCTGCCACGTGAAAATGCAACATACTGTAGATATAAGAATATTTTTAAAAGATGCGCAATTCAAATCTAAGCAACCTTTATTTGAAACCTTTTTTCTGTATCTTCAACCCACATTGAGTTATCGACTGATTACGGAGCAGTGGGGCACCCTGTATATAATAAATAATTATTAAAGCGAAAAAAATTAAAAATATTTGATGTTTGATATTTTTCATCCACTGTTGCAAAATTATCTCGTAAGCTTGCTTACGTTTTGGACGAACAAAAAACTAGTCGATGACTTTCCTACGAGGCCGTATTGATAACTAATACCTACCGTCCTACCCGGCCTTACTTTTTATAATGATGGACCAGACCCTTGGTAAAAAAGTAAGTATCCCCAGTTGGGATTCTCAGCACCATCGCGTGATAATACGGATGTAGTTGTTTTAGGCGAATTTTCTCAATTTCTTTAGGCTTTAGAAATATAGCAGCATCGGACGGACTTGAACTAAACATTATGAATACACTCCAGTTCCGATGTACCCCCAAAGGGCCGTGTGCTATTTGGATATGCACGCAACATAAGAATAATGGCTGGATTCAGAGTTCATGTAATGTTGCTTAACGGTGCTAAAAAAAGAGTGAAACATCCAAGCACAAGTAAAAAAATCGGTTAGTATTAATCCAAACAAGTTTCAACCGTTTCAAACTCTTAACTTATTAGCGTCCAAAGATTGCAACAGAAAAATGTAATTATTTAACAATTGTATTATAAAATATGCATTATCACAGGTTACAGTAGTCAAGTGTGAACATTCACTGAAAATCTTATACTTACATTCAAAGTAATTGTAATAGATTTTTAAAAGTTCAGAAATTTATAACTACATTACCAAATTTGTTTATTTATAGGTACCTACTTTAAAACAAACATTTATGTGAACATACATTTTTAGGGTTCGTAACTTGATCATTACCCAACTCGCTTTAGAAACCAATTAGTGACTAAAAGCGTTACTTTTCTTGTTTCCTAAGGAAATGTGACACCTTATAATCAATTACAGTGATACGTAACTTGCTTTAGAATATCAATTCAAAAAGAAGCCTGACAGACGCTGACGTGTCCGAAGATAACGAATGAAAGGAAGAATATAATAAGAGATGTTCCCTGAGAAAAAGAGGCGCGAACGGATTACTAAGGTCATAATAATGACGATAGGATACTATAAAACAAAAACTGCTTTGGCAATTCCCGTCCAAACAGGAAACTCTCTAATTTACTACCATGTGGGAAACGTATGATCCTAAATCCAATTTTATTAAAAGAAACGACTACTTTAGAGGAAACCAGATAGAAACTCTTGCCAAATTTCATTACTGCAATGCCTATAATTTTTTCGAAAGTTTCTGACAAATTACACCAATAATGGAAATACAATGTTATGCCCAACAAGTGATTAACGACACGTCCATCGCAAAAGATAGTTATGAATTGAAATATGTACTTCCATTTCAAAAAATATATTGACCTATATGTGGGTGCATCAATTGTACAAGCTGAAATATCAAGAAATAAGTATGTATGTATTCTAAAATAATTTGATTTAATAAGAATTTAAATTTGGATATAATGACAAACTCGCAGAACTTTTGAATTTTGTTCTTAACAAATAAATTTAATGTATGAGCACCTTAGGTAAGACCATAAGATTTGGTTATACCTTATGGATACTGTGCTCCTCAAATAGTTGCTGCTGTAAATCTATACTATACAGTGGAGGATAAGGAAATAATAAATTAAGAGTAACGTTAAGGTCTAGAGTTGTAACAGAGTTGCTATCTTGTGTGCCAAGTCCATCTGATCATATTACCTTTTGATAACTTTCGCAGTAGTGGAGATCTGTTATTCCACTATAATGTTACCGGAACTGTAGGAACCAAGGCAGGTTAATGTCCAATGAAGTCGACAATACTGCTTTGATTACAGATTTAGATATTCAGTTCAACGTACTCGTGGTTCGAGAACATGACAGTTCCAACAAATTATGGCCATAGGAAACGGAAATCCAAACAAAAGGTTTATGTACGAAACCAAACCTAAATAACTACGAGGGCAAATCTGCATACCTATTCATGAAACAATCAAGATAGGACGTTAAATATGTACAGGGTGGGCCAAATTCGATGTTTTCAAGGGGTACAGCAAAAACCATATGAGTTAGCAAAAAACTAATAAGGTACTTATGTTATGAGCTCTTTTTAAAAGAAAAAATCGGTGGAATAATCAGATTACCCATATCACTAATATTTACGTAGATACAGGGTGAAAACCAAAAAGTAGCATTTTCAAAAAACCGCAATATTTTCTTTATTATAGAAGTTAAGGTCATGAAATTCTCAGGATATAGGTAAGAGGACACGGCAATTTTAAAAATGGCATCAACAAATTTCTAGGCCTACTAAGTTGCGCACGGCCAAAGTCCACCGATTTTTTCTTTTAAAAAGAGCTCATAAGTACCTTATTAGTTTTTTTGCTAACTCATGGTTTTTGCTGTACCCCTTGAAAACATCGAATTTGGCCCACCCTGTACAGATCTAGATATTTGTTTGTCAAACGATGTGTTTTAGAGTTTAGAGTAATAAAATTGTTGACCAAAGGAGGTTATGGGAAGCTGACCCATCATATTTCCTAATCAAATTTTGGTCTAAATGGGGTAGGAGTTGAGGACGTGGCCGACTCATAGGAGCAAAAGAGTCATAAAATTGTTGACCAAAGGAGGTTATGGGAAGCTGACCCATCATATTTCCTAATCAAATTTTGGTCTAAATGGGGTAGGAGTTGAGGACGTGGCCGACTCATAGGAGCAAAAACAGAAGAAACTGTGGAAAAGGTGAAAAATAGTGCTTCAAGACATCCGAAACAACAAGGCTGGCGAAAGAATTTCTTTTTTAAGAATGAATCAGTTGAACGTTGGAATAAATGTATAGCTGTGGAAGGTTCTTATGTAGAAAAAAAACTTCCACGTGCTTTATTTTTTCGTGTCCACATTGGGATTTGTCCTCGTATAATAAATGATCTCCATGACTGGCTAATCGATAAATATCGAACTAATATTAACATCATGTACTAAAACGTAAAAACCAAGGCTGAGGTTACATATACGCATTGACTGTTTGAATCACTTATCCAATATGGCGGCGGACAGAGGAGATGCCGAGGCAAGCATTGCAAAAGCAGACCCTAAGGCTTCCTTTGGCTTAAAATGCGAGAGTATATCCTTTGTGCGAAATTTTTTTCTGTTTTACCACCAAAATAATCATTGTATCCACTATGATATGGCAAAGAAATTCATACAATATGCTGACTTCTTGGGTTTTTAATTTCAATGAAAAGCGTTACAATCAATTTATTTAAAATTAAATTATTATTACAGCCCGACAGTTTTTTTTTAATCTTAAATATTCAATTTTTTCGTGTTTCGTGTTTAGAAATCGACTTTTTAATTCTCATAATTATTCACATTTGGGCTCAGCAGAATACCCCTGTCGCTAATATCAAGAACGATTTTCGCCGAACAATTGGGTAGGACACAGTTATTACTGGGGGCAGTTGTTTTGCGAAAAAAGGGGTAGAAAGAGGAGCATTATTTCAAAAGTCTGGTCTACACTACCCCTTGTAGATAATCTGGAGCAAATACACTATACTATGAAACGGGGACGCAAATTAATCTGCTGAAAGGAAACCAAAGAAGAAGTACAAGGAATAAAAGTTGAACACATCAAGGCACCCACTAATGTTCGTATAATTTATTTAACATTATTTAGTTTCAATTACCGTACTATATTCTTACTAATAATCTTCAAAAAACTAACCTTTATCTCCGGAACGGCCAATTTTCGAACAGATATTTAAAAAGAACTTTTCGATTTATTTTTGTCATTACAACATACCGTTAAGCCATTTCATCGTTTTTTTAACATTAATAATTTTTGTGGAAAAGTCCGTACTAATAAAATTATAAATATTTTTACAATATTTTTGTAGTAAATATTGTTGTCACTTCAGCGTTAAGGTTGCAATATTTTCTTATTTGTAGTTACATCTGATTTGCCATTAATGTATCTTAAATATTACATACGAAATACCTTGGCAATGTTAGATGGGAATTTGAAAAAGACACGGAGAAATAAATTATTGAACGTATCTTTGCATAAAAGCAATTTAAATAATTTAAATTTAATATGAGGCCAATGTTTTTTTACACACGATATGATAGATATTTAACTAATCACTTATGATTATATCTGATCTTAGTTAACTGCAACTTTAAATTCAGTGATTCCCAAAAATGTTTGATTTATTAATTGAGACTGCAGAAGAAAATGTTATACAACTAAAACTTATTTTCGATACAAACACGTCTAAACATTCCATTATTTAACCGGTTTAAAAATTTATTTGATTTTTTTACGGTAGAGGTTAAATTGTAACAAAAACAGTAACGATTCTCAGTTTCATAATATTGATTATTTAGGCAGTTCAATGTCTCTTTAAAAATTTGTTGAGATACGTAAACCATAAAATAATAGTAAAAATAAAAATTGTGCGATTTAAAATGAAAGCTTTACGTAACGAGATGTATCTCAAAAGGGACATCAAGTCGTATTATCTGAAATCTACATTAGGAAGATGCAAAAATCCATATAAGACAAGAAGCTTCATTACCGATTCATTGTGGTTTCACATTTAGCCTTCATTATGCTATCGTGTTTACATTACCTGTTCTATATCCTGCATTCGATAAATAAGTTGCGAACGATCTGGTCTCGTGTGTTGCTTGCCAAAGTGTACTTGAACAATTGTCATTGTTGGTAAACACATTATGATTATGCACATACATTCCCGTCAGAAGCGAAGATCGTGACGGGCAGCACATAGGAGTTGTTACGTATGCATGACGAAACTCGGCACCTTTATCGCGTATCGCACGTAAAGTTTTTGGCATAAAATTTAATGAACCTAATTCAACATCTTGATCGTCAGTTAAAATTAGCACTATATTTGGTTTTCTTTCCCTCGATGACGTTATTGGCGATAAAACCGGCTTCCTATTTCTCCCTCGATGTAAAAACACATCTCCATTAACTCGATTAGAGTTCCACATTTCCGTAAAACATAAGACAAGAAATGGAACTAATAATGTTTTTATTGCACTCATATTTGTACCGTTCATAACAAATTTTCGAAATGGTCTGGTATTTTCCTATTTCATTTTCAGCCGGATCGACGACGCCACATTTCTGTTGTAGAATTTTCTGCAACAAAAAGTAGTATGTTAGAAATTCCGTAACGTAAAAACACAAATCACTGTTATGATCATAATTCCTTAACTTTTATCTGACCTAGATTTTGAAAGGTCAAATTAACAGAACATCGAAAATATTGATGTATTCGAAATTTACGAGTACTTTACTTGATTATTTTTTCATTAGACAAATTTCAATTTTATCGCTTTAATTTTTTTAAGCCGATTTACATTACAATGTCAGGGCGCACTTTTTCCATAAATATTTTTTCCATAGTTTATCAGATCAGCTTTAAGCTTATTCTTCCAAACATAAATGGCGAAACGAAGAATTTCGGTAGTTGACACTTATATACTTTAAATTATTAATATAGAAAATAAATATGCATTAAGTTGATGCGAGTAAATTGGTATTTGAGCATATGATCAAACAAGTTATTAGGTAATTAGACCTTGCCAGATTAACATCTTATGAATTATTAAACTAATTAATTATTGTGGTAATGTTAGGTAGGGTCTGTATTATCGATTCGATAAGCCTCTTGTCAATTAATTACGTTTATTGTAAGTAAATATTAACTGTTATAAAATCACAGGTAATTATAGCCCATTTCACTTTTTAGTTTCTGATGAAGCTAAATGTCATTAGCGAAATATTGAATAATAAATACATTTAATTATTTTGACAAGGTCTAATTACCCAATAACCTGTTTGGAAATATGATTATATTATAAGTCACCAATAAAATTTGTAGGGTAGTAGGCTTGACAAAAGGGGTAATTATAATATGGAAAATAGGCGACGTTTTATTAAAATGCAAGATTCTATTGTCGGCGCAAAAAGTTAGTAAACTTGAGTTTCAAGCTTAATAAAATACAATACTTCCCTTTTACTTCGTACTCGGGAAGTAAAAACCATTGGACGAATTTGAATAGGTTTGGTATTAAATTAAAGTCTGTTTAATTCCACGTTGTTTACGTGTAACCATTTTTTAAAAACATATTTTAACAGCAGTTCTTGCGCGCGAACAATATAAAGTGCCCGATTTTTGGAGTTTGCCGTGCCACATTTAACGATATAATAGTAATTAAGGTATCTAGGGCGTTATGTTCATAACGTCCGTGGTGCTTTCTTTACTTTAGGTCATACTTGCAAGAAAACATAGCAGCGGGCGTTATAAGAGGCCGTTATAAAGAAATAATAAGGTAGTATGACATAAAATTCATTAACAGCTCAGTTGAAACGGCAAACATTTGTGCCGTAATACCTACTCAAAGTGTATATCTAACTCTAATACAAACTCACCAATGATGAAAAGTAAAATAGAAATGTCACAGTAATTATAACATTAAAATTCTGGCAAGTATTGCCACGGGACTTCCCTCGTACCAAAAAACTGCAACTGTATCTTATAAAAAAATGAGTGCCGCCATTTTAGCTTATACCGTCGTCATCAAAGGTAATATCAGCATTTTCGTCCTTGGCCCAAATGCAATCCATTGGAGAAAACCGAATTTCGATAACTATAATAGTTTCTGAGTATAGAACGTTACAAGAAAATGTGTACGGACAGACTACAGATGGAAATTTTTTTTTCATTTTTTAAATCGACGTATTCAGAAACGCAAAGATATGTAAAAATTTGCATATTATCGTACATCCAAATACATTTAAATAATTGGGACTTTCCCTGTTCACTTACAATGAATAATTTACAAAGCAACCTATTTAGCTCAATTTTAACCCCCCATTGGATTCATGAAATTCAAATTTTGTGTAATAAAATTGCTAAAATGCAATAGGTACATTAAAAAATGGCTACGAACATTAACCGATAATCTCAAAGGCAAGATCTTTCGGCAAAGTATTGTAATCGCAAAAAGAATCGAACTCGAGATTTTGATGAATCTCGACGTTTTGGGTCCCACCAACCACCATTTTTGAAAAATGTTTGTGAGTGCGTGCGTGACGGCTGTGGAGCCTAAACTACTAGGCCGATTTTGATGAAATTAAGGCCTATAAAAAAACTTAAGAGCTTTTAGTTATACCTAATATTGAGAAAGAACAAAAATTTAACGTGGCCAATTTATTGGTCAAAAATTCAAAATCGATTTTATCAAAATCTGCTACAAGCATTTTTTTAATTTTTTGAAATGTTATAGATACATATAGTTGATAAGAAACTATTGACACTAAATTCATTACTTCATTTCCCATGGGAGTAGGGGGCTGAATTTTTGAATTTGTAAATTTTAAAAATTCAAAACTTTTGATAACAAAGATGAAGAAATAAAATTGTACAGTGAAGTAGAGGATATACGACTCTTTTAATCGGGTATAATAAGTATACCAATTTACTTAACATTAATTAACAAAATATTGAAAATATTTATGACATACCCCAGGAGAAAATCAGAAATCGTTTTCTGATTACAATGATACTACCCACTATTTTTTTTATTTAATTGACTTATTACGCAGCAACTATTATAATACGTCATTGTAGTTAACACGGGAAACTTTGGTTGGTACTAAGTTTACAGACTTTATGTTTAATATAATAAATACAAGAAAAAATGAAACAATCAAACCAAGTCTCTTTCACACTTTTGTCATCGATTTTCAAACAACGGTACCAGGTATGCTACATTCCAGCGGAAATTTTCCAAAATTGTGTACCTCGAATGCAGTGTTCCGTTCCGTAATTGTTTCTTTACTTGCTCTAATTGTTTGTAACAGATCTTGGCCGTAATAAATCTCAATTGTAATAGTGCTCGACTTATATGCGTTATATGAAAAAAAAATAAGACAGAGTGTCTCCTCAAAGGAAAACCTGCATGAATTAGAGAGAATAGAGGAATAGGATGAATTTGTCTGATGATATAAATTCATCGTATTCCTTTAGAGTTTCTAAATTCATCGTCCACTTGAAACACTAAAGATAAGGTTACCGGTAGACGGTACTGGTTAGCCCCATTAGACGTTTAGCTTGGTCTAAACAGAAGAAAGGAGAAGGTCGAGACGACATGGGAATTTTAAACTGAAAGATGCTAGGATTGGATTATGTTTCGTATACGTCTTACCAAAAGTTGCCAAAAATATTACATGGGCGCAATTATTAACAATTTGGCAAATCAACGGTACTACAAAACTGACACATACCTCATTCTCTTTTCACTTAGAATCGTCAGGGAACCTTTCCAATGTCAGCTCCAGAATTTATAAGTGATGTAAAAGTTTTGAAAATCGATTAATCATCAATGGTCTAATCTTCGTTTACAGAAAACGCAGAGTTTTTCTTACAATTCTGTTACTTCTTCCGCTATCACTAAATCAAAGAAAAGTCCCCCCCCCCCACTGCAACGATTTATTAATTTATTTCCGCCAAAAAGATATTTTAAAAGCTCACAAATCAAACGTAATTCAATTAATGTAGAGATAAAAAGAAGTCTAAATTGATTGGTGTGAGTGTACTTTCAATTTTTAACGAGCCATTCATATTAATCATATAGTCATTGGACATTTTATTATAATGACTATTACTAATTTCATGATCAATTGAATACAGTGAACAATAATGTAATGCAATTTCTAATTAGCCTGCACACACGAGTATGCCACAGTTCATGAATCAGTACCAATAACAGAAATGTAAAAAATAGTCGAACGGCATTTCTAAATATGTATAAATAAAACGTCACTTTTTATCGAATTATTACAAATTGTCAATTGTTGCACGCGTTTGTTTTTAATATATTCACTACAAAAGCACAACAAACGAACAACGGTCTTATTAATTACAAGTTTTTTATTACCTATTGTTATAAAATTGAATGAAACCGAACAATCAGTTATGATAAACGTGCATTAAATGCGAATAATGTTCAAGAAAAGAAACATCTAATTTGTTCCACGTATTTCGAGAGATTCATAATTTTTGATATAGTGAAAATGTCGGTAGCTTATTAGTCCAGTCAAATTAGACAAAAAAAGGGGGTTTATGAAAAAGTGATGCTAACTTTACGGGACTTTTTCAGGGTTGTTTGGGAAGTTAAGGAGAGCTTAAATCCAAGTTTGCGTATACCCAGACCCCGTGGGATTTTTTTAAGGAGGGGGGGAGGTACAAATTTTGATTTCGCTATAACTCGGCAGCAATTGATCGTACAGAAAAAATAAAAAAAGGGTTTTGTAGGTTTGTTGAAGCTCTACAAGTTTCCTTTGGGCGACTTTTCCCGAAAATTAATATTTAACGATTTATCGTAAAAAAAACAGTACAAAAAGTAAACTTTTTTGGTCAACAAATAGAATTTGTTCATGTATGAGAAAGTTGTAGAACAAAATCACCGTATCAGATTTTTCGATCGGTTGAAAAATAACGTCGAAGGGAGCGTCTGAAGGTGCGCTATCTATTTGCGCCCCTCCGGCACCGGTGCGGCGGCTCGACGCTGCGGCACGAGCTCGGGTCTCGGCGCGTTTGTCGCTTATATCTCTGTGCCAATGAATCGAAATGAAAAATAAACTTTTTTTTCGATTTTGTTCGTTTTTTCAAGCTCTACAACTTTCTCACACATGAACAAATTCTATTTGTTGACCAAAAAAGTTTACCTTTTTTACTGTTTTTTTACGATTTTTACTTTTAATTCCGATTCATTGGCACAGAGATATAAGCGACAAATGCGCCGAGATCCGAGCGCGTGCCGCAGCGTCGAGTCGCCCGCGCCGCGCCGGTGCCGGAGGGGTGCGAATAGATAGCACACCTTCAGACGCTCCCATCGACCTTATTTTTCAACCGATCGAAAAATCTGACACGGTGATTTTGTTCTACAACTTTCTTATACATGAACAAATTCTATTTGTTGACCAAAAACTTTTTTTACTGTTTTTTGTTATAATACCAACCACTTATAGCTTGCGTTTAAGTAATATTGCACTCCCTTTGGTACTTTAATGAGAATACATTCTGAAGGTTCTTTAGTAGGTATCATTTGATAGCTTGGTTAACAATTCTCTTCAAAGGTATGAGGGTTATTCAGCGCGCTCCACTTTTGGCCAATAAGGTAGTAGTTTCTGTTCATGTTGGATGCGCATTGCGCAAGGCCGCTTATCTACTCCAAACCTTTCTTTGACCTTGTACCGGTTTCCTTAACATGATCCTTAAAATCTAATCTGGAATCCCACACAGCTCCCAAAAACGTTCTTTAGTTCATTGAGTTTGTATGGAAGGGTTTATTCATTTACGTTATAGTGATCTTATTTTGTTAGCTCGCAAATGTCGTGAGTGTCAAAAAATACCACGGTTATATATTTCTTGTCGTGAAGTTTTTCTGAATTATTTTTTTCAGTTTGTACCAAGTGGTCTACTTTTCTAAATTCTGCCTGGCTAGGATCTAATATTACAGAAGTCCGATAATTTTTATCTCCACCACTTTATCAAGACAGTAGCGTTGAGGGTAAGAGACAGTTGGCTTAGATCTTACCTTGATTTTGCCTTCGGTGAAAAACTTGTTCATCTCATTACCTTATAGCCTCCTTCGAATTGTAGTCTGATGAACAAGCATTTTCCTTCTTCCGCATATTTCTGCACGCTTTAAAGCTTTAGGTACCTACATGTAACTAGTATTTGACTACGTTTTCAACGGTTTCCGTAATCTTATTTACAATTGTGCCGATATTATGCAAAATAGGCGATACAATTAAGTGGGCATTTCCCTTTATGGATACGACAATTTAACCCAACAATTTCTTAGCTGATATTCCCACACGGATTCCTCGGTTCTTTCTTTGTAGATTATTTCAGAATCGATCATATTTCAGTCTGTTTGGTACTTTTATACCTACTGAAGATCTGTTGTTGCTTTAATCGCTTCGGTCACCTCTTTTGTCCACCAAGTACAGATTTTCTAAAAAATTTACCAATAGTCGTATGTCATTATTGTTATTATTATTTAATATAATTGGCGGGCATCGATTACTGCCTGCAATCGTAATTGCATAAAATAACACAATAGTGCAAACTTCACATAAACCATCTACTAAATAATCCGAACAAAGCCTAAACATTTGGTTTGCATAGTTGAGCCCGTTCTTGAGTTATAAAATTACAACGAAAAGTGGTATTAATTTTTATAGATATCGATTATGTCGATTATGATACTTGACCAAAACCGTAAATGATATATTTCTTTCCGTCATCATGAAAGGGTGGTTCGGTACTCAAAATAAGGGAGCAAGAACAGGTAAATTCATCAAAAAACTCGAAGCCTCCCTTTATATCATTTAATCTCCAAAATTAAGTTACGTAATAAAACAGTGTGATGATAGACGATGGGATGAGATGACGTTGTTATGTTTTTTAGATAAGGCGCCGAAGCAACTGACACGTGAGCCAATGCAAAACTCACAAATTGAAATGTCGAGAAAAGGAATACCAGGGTTTATTTAAAAACCATCTGGGACCATTACATCCTTGGGAGAGTGGCAATCATCAAACAACAGTTAAAACGTGAAGCGAAATTATGGAAATTGAAAAGTTTTAAAGTTAAAAATTATAGATAATTATAACTAAGCGCTACATGCTACATGTTTCGAAACCATACTGGTTCCATTTTCAAGCGGGTAAAATTTAACCTTAAGGGGAAATTTTGAACAATATTACAAATTGAAAGTTATTAAACGGTCAAAGACCAACTAAGAACATCCCCTGAACATCAGGAATAAGATATAGGGCCTGAAGGGCCGCTGATTAACACAGATTAAAAAGTTTAAATATTAAACATAATTACATCCACCATCACATTATATGATGGATAAATAGACCTAAATCCATCATATAATATATACAGTTGATCAATTTAAGGGAAAGAGGCTAGCAGGTAGCATTTTTTATTATGTGCAAATTACCACTACCAAAGGGAATAATGTTTGCAAATAAAAGTATCCGAACGCTACGGGGTGCACCATGTGACTGGTGAGTAAATAAATAACCTGAACATCTGATTAAAGAATGAGATCGTGGTAGCCCACCCTGATCTTCATTACAAGAAAGGATAATGCCGACCTCTGGTGCTATTTCAGACTCTTGCGTTGTAATAAAAAAGAAAGCTTTCTTTCACTAAACGATTATAAATTCAACGTTAATTAAGCAGTATTTCATATTAATTACATGTGTACCCCGTAGAGAAGCAAACCATTAATAAGACAGTTTATGTCTACTAAAAAGTATGCCGATTAAACTACCAAAAATTAAATATGTAAACGACTATAACGAGTGGCCGTGTTTATGGAACAAATTTGCTTCAAACGAGATTAGTTAGTCAATTTTGCAACTAAAGTGTTTTTCGTAAATCTAAATACCTAATTGGTATCTATGTCGCAGGAATGTTGTAATATTCGTAAACTTACAAGTTTCCTAGGAAACTTGAGCGCCTGGATCTCAAAATTAACCTTAACCTTAAGCTTTTCCTAGGAAACTTGTAAGATTACGGATATTACAACATTCCTGCGACATCTACAATAAGAAAAGGGGTTGAGCCGAAAGGCATTCAATCACGACATCTATTATCGATTACATTATAATTCACCTTGAATTGTGCTAAATTAGATGCTTCTAAATTTAGAAACACAAGCGCAAAGGTAATTCCATCTATTGATGATTATACCATAAAATCATACACGTACTTGGAATGAACATTTCAAAAAATGAGCTTAACTCTATTCCGGGAACAGCTTCTAATAATCCTACCCCCTTTCAAGATAAAGTAAAATTTACAAGCAGTAAAAATAATATGAGAATTTTATAGAATTGCACTTCGTTTTTGCTAAATAAATTCTCATTTCAGTGGGAAAAATTGTGTTTCATACGCTATTTGCGGTAGGTATATCAAAATGTTTCAGTACTCTTATTTTATTAGTGCTATTTATACGTGCAGACGTTCTGAATCCACTTTATCCGTTGAATGAAAAATATATAATATGGCTTTATCTTAACAGTACAAAAAGTGGTAGTGTTCGCCGCACATGTAAATTAAGTGAGGTACTGTATTCTCCTACTTACAATGATATTATGTCTGTGGTTTATAATCGTTACACAAGTCTCAGCACATTAGTTTATAAAATGAAAATGTGCTTTTTTACTTACTTAATGAATATTGAAACAGGATGGAAGTGCAAGAATAGATATTTATGGCACAATTATCGACATTTATCAAGCAATTAGAACATTTATTTACTGAGCAACGAGTTACGTATTAAAAAATTATACGTCTAATTTACTAATACTGCGGATGTTTGTTATAGCAACGAATAGGTACTATATAATATTAAAGAGTATAAATATTTAGTAAGTAGTACTCTGGTTGTAGTAAACGTTTAATGCAGATAAGTACTCGCATTTGGAAATTTTTTCTAGTACCTGTGACCTGTGTGCAAAATAAAGTTATAGATATAATTCGTGTATTTCAGTATCTAAACATACAAACAAATTCTCTCCATTTTGTTCTAGGATCCTCGACAGGCAAAAAAGTGCTCTTCAAGGTCTTATTGTGGTAAAAGACTCACTACTAATGATCCTTGCCGTAGCCAACTTCTCTCAGAGAGTGTCAAACGAGCCTATCGATCAAGAAGGCGGAAACAATCCATCAGAAGCGTGATCGATAAGATAACACGCATTTGACTCAACAGACGCTTGCAAAATTTGCATTGGGAATCGCTTCCTCATCCCTCATATAGTCCTGACCTCTCTCCTTCCATCTTCGATTTGATTGAACTACTTAAAGGTTTATTCCCCGCTAGAGTATTTCGTCCCGGATTTGTCAAGACACTTCCGGAGAATTTTTATTGAGATTTCTAAAAATTGTTTATCTCGCTCTCAAAATTTCCTTGGTCACAAAATTACAGAAATATATTTTTATTCCGGGGGGGGGGGGGGGGGGGGACCTCCACGTGTGGTATGCCCTATATTCTATAACATTCAACATTGCTTCATCGTAAGGAATTTTGAATGACTAACATCTCATTTTTAACTTTTAAAAAATTTAAAAATTTCCATGGATTCCAAAAAACAAAGAAACTTTTCGTGATCCGATGCCGATAAGGCAAGGTTTTTCAAAAAACCAATTTTAAAAATTACAAATCGATTCGTTGGTGATAAAACAAATGAGGACCGCCAGCACACCTGCCATTTTTAAGTAATTGCTCGTTTACTTTTGTATTTAAATGTAAAACCTGATATAGGTACATCTTCTTCGATAAAAGATAATGTTGATTCCGTAAATTCCTTTTTCGTTTTCATTAAATGCCATTTCTTCCAATTCCTTATTCTGCGAAAACAGAACTTTGGCAATAACGGCCATAAAAATTGACTGAAAGCACAGACGGCTGTGATAAGTTTGTGGCAATTTTAACCGGGATTGACGCACAAGCAGAGGAATCGCGTGAGGTTAAAACGAATAAAACCAAACCTAAAACGGCTTATAATAGGTCACACTTGGTCGGTAAAATGATTATCGAGCAATAGATGACTGTGCCGCGCAAATCGTGTTTATGGTCAGTCGTACGGCCCCGTACAGTCTTACCAATCCACTCTGCGGTGTGTAGTATTGTGATTATAAGACTTAAGTTATGGAAATCTTGTGCATTGATAAAACTGTATGCCGTAAAACATCATAAGTCGTACTAGCACAGAATAAAACACAAGTGATACATAAGCAACACTCTCCAACGGCACCTTTGAAGTTGTGTTGGCCGTATAAGGCAGTCTCCTCATCGCAACTACGCCCATTTTAGTCAAACTTCCTTGTCTGTTGCATTAGCAAGGCTAGTAAAAAGAGGAGTGGTTTGTAGTTTTTCTCATTATTATCTGAAATCGTATAAAAAAATGTCATAAACGAAAAATATTTGCCATACATTTTCGCATGTGATAAGCGGTTCACCGTAAAACGAATTCCGATAGAATTCTCGCAATAAGAGTCCAACGCACCGGGCACCGCTAGGTACGTACGCTGAAATGTATAATGTATCAATGCGCGCACTATATTCTACAACAAAGAAGGCGGAGTTGTTAGTCCACGCGATAAGAAAATTTGCAACACGTATTTAGCAGAATGTCGCTTCTGTATCACTTGTGTTTTATTCTGTGGTACTAGTGTGTTTGAGCGATATAAACGCTTTAAGATGAGCGCAAGGATGTGCAAGACGATGCTAAATCCGTATGTCCTTCTCGAAATTGTGGCAAAAGGTCGGCGATTGACCTTCTGGATGACGGACGGCGAGTTAAAGAATAATAAGGAGAAGGTTTGACAAATTTTGCACGAAAATTATGACTACCTCAATGCAAACCTGAGCATGCAATGTAGTTTTTAGTAGTAGTTGAACTCCTTTGGGTTTGATTGTGTTCGTTTGGAAACATTTTTGAAGATTTATCGAACATTTCTATGTGCTTACACATTAACTACAAAACAAAAATTTGTTAAAAACATGATGTCTAAAAACACCTTTCCAATCTCCTTGGTTACAGAAAAGTAACTTACGTGTCGTTGACAACCATTTGATGATAAGTATTATAGGAGTGTCTCAATATAACAAAATTAGGTATTTTTAATTCCTTTCTACGTACTGTGCTTCAAATATACATAGGTAGCGAACGGATGCTAGAACTAGTGAAATAATTTGGAAAAACTGGAAGGAAACACTTGAATCACATTCACATTTGCACCACAACGGGTGAAGAAATAAGAAAAAAATCAACATAGAGATAAGCCGTTTGAGTCCCATATATTTCACGTTCACCTCAAACTCGTCAACAAATTTGAGTAACACTATCGCTGTTTTATCACCGAAGAGCTGTCAAAGATAACCTAAAAAAATACATGGCGCCAAGAGTAATTATTCATCGATGACAAGGTTTCCCATAATTGAGTTAATTACAATTAGTATACGCTAATTTGGTAATGTCCCGTTTCATCTTAAAACGTTATCAAAAGCAATATATCGTTGCAATAATACATGTTAATGCAATGATAACTTAATGATAAACTGCACAAATTATTTATAGGTTATCAAAGTATTATAAACTTAAAGATACGCGGAACTATTAACGCTTAATATTTATAAACAAATAACATATTTTTTTCTTTGAAAATATCTGCTTTAATAGGAATTTACTAGATTAACTACACTATGCATATATTTCTACAACTGATTAGGTAGTGAGATTTGAGATTATTTATTTATTTAGCCATCTCAAGTTCAAGTAAGATAAACAACAAACTGGAACACGGAACCATCTCTGGCTGCCTATTTTGGAGCCTGTATTCGATAACGTAAACAAGTAATTAGCCAAAAGCACAGGACAGGCTGGGGGGGGGGGGGGGGGCGATTTTGAACTACGTAAAAATAGATTACTCACTATCCTAGAAACTATAATATTACATATTATTTTAAAAAATATATTGATCGTATGTATTTTAATCCACTAATTTTTATTGTTTTCTTGGCATTCTAACTACTCCATAAGTAGGAGTTACAGAATTAATCGATTCGCTGGTCCAATAATTATCACGCAAAATCAAAAGAAACAAAATTGTGATATAAAACTGATTATTTAATTATTCTTTTGAAATTCAAGATCAATTAATTGGGACATTACTGTTAAACCACACAGAGTAATCGACATCGTAGCTGTAACGAATTCGAGAAGACTCTAGGCCGGCCGCACATTGAACGCAGCACAGCACAGCACAGGGCAGCAGAGGAAAACCATTCCTCGACTCTGCGACTTGGTCACCGCATATTGAACGCAGGGATTTTAATTTCCTCTGTGCAGTTTTCGGGTGAAGTACGGAATTATGAGTAAATTTATTTCGATTCTGTATTAGAATCTGATTCGGAAATGGAAACCGTAATACAGTAATGCAGTTTGACTACGAAACGTAGAAAGTCTGTATGGATGCATGATTATTTAAAACAAGGGAATACCCAGGGGGAGTTTCTCCTTTTAAAGGGACTAAATAATAGTCGAAGAAAAATCTATTTTCGTTTAAACAAGGATCAGTTTGTTGAAATACATATACTCCTGTCCCTGTACTGAAGTCCTGTAAAAATTTTAGTACTGATTTGTCTAACCAACAGAACTGAGTAAAGGACATATAGGAGAGTCAAAAAAAGTTGGGTAGACATCACCATATTCTGGACCAGGTTTTCTAGACCCCATTTTCTAAAATGGCCGATACGCATTTGATTGTGCATATATTTCCGCTCCTGTGACAGTCACCTTCATCATTTTGGTGTCTAAATATATGTTTTTAAGGACAAGGAATCGATTAAGATGGTTTACGAAATTAACCGTACGCCATTTTCCAAAATGGCCGACACCGATTTTCTTGTGCTTACATTACTGCTCCTTTGGCAGTCATATTCATCATTTTGGTGCCTAATTATATGCTTTTAAGGACAAGGAATCCATTAAGATGGTTTGTGAAGCTGCCTGACAGCTATTTATTAAGGAAAATCAGTACTAAAAGTTTTACAGGGCTCCTTTATTACTGCATTCAGAGAACAACTTACCTACTTCAAGCAACTAATTTACTTTAGTGTATTTATTTGGCATTTTTTTTATTGTGGGAACGAAATTTCATTGAGAAAAGTACTTTTCATTTAACTGAGTTTGCCTTTTTTAATTTTTTCTTTATGTATTTGAACTAACACTGATGAAGATGGATGATCAACAAAGGATGGGAATGAGACTGGCAACTGTTCGCCAAGAAAAACGAAATGTTTTGTTTGACATGGAGAAATGCATTTTTTGTCAAGCGGTAGACAGTAACAAGACTGTTACCACAGTTAATGGAAGTAAAAGAGTACAAGAAGCAGCCGCTATAAGAGATGACATAGTTGCAAACAGACTGAAAGTGTGGCTTCTGATGTTGTGTTTGTGTATTATGTGACAAACCAGTGGTATAAAATGTATACTTTACAGAATCTCTCGAAAAAATAGCAGTAGCAAATGCTAATGGTGAAGTGTTGGAAAGTGAAGATAAACATGCCAGTAAAGAAATCTCCAGGAAAACAAGATCATCATGTGTACCACGAGAGCCTCCTTCATCAACGGTGTATCCAACACATATTCGATGTATTGTCTGTTTGCATTCAAAGTAATAATGGTGTCAGGGACAAATTTCGTGTAAGTGAAACTGAACGAGCAAAAATTTTTTAATCTGCAGCAATCTATTTTCAAGATGATATGCATACTCGTGTGGCAGATCTGAATCAAATACTCAAGTGTTTGGTACTGATTTAACGTACCACAAAGTTTGTTTGGAAGCATATTTAAGAAAATATGAATATGCTGTGACAAGATGTTAACAGAAAACTATTTCACCAAAATTGTGGCATTTGAAAGTAATGGAAATTATAGCTCCCAAGCTTAAAGAAGGATATGGCTTACACGAAATTTGTCCTTGACACCATTATGACTTTGATGCCCACAGACAATACATCGAATATATGTTGGGTGCACGATTGATGAAGGAGGCTCTCGTGGTACAACAAATGATCCTGTTTTCCTGGAGATTTCTTCACTGGCATGTTTATCTTCACTTACCAACACTTTGCTATTAGCATTTGCCGCTGCTATTTTTCGAGAGATTTTATTAAAGTATAGGTACTTTTTATAGTATGTACTGGTTTGCCACATGATACACAAACACAACATCTCTTATATAGCGGCCGCTTCTTGTCCTCTGTTTCTTCAATTAACTGTGGTAACAGTTTTGTTACTGTCTACAGCTTGACAAATTACGCACTTCTTCATGTCAAACAAAACATGTCGTTTTTCTTGGCGAAGAGTTGCCGGTCTCATTCACATCCTTTGTTGATCATCCGTTTTCATCAGTGTTAGTTTACCTATTTAAAAAAAAATTAATAAAGACAAACTCAGTCAAATAAAAAGTACTTTTCTCAATGAAATTTCCGGAGATGTCGCACAATAAAAAATAAGCCAAGTAAATGTACTAATGAAGGTAAATTATAGTTGCTTGAGGTAAGTTGTTTTCTGAATGCAGTAACAGAGGAGTCCTGTAAAACTTGTAGTACTGATTTTCCTTAGTTATCAGGCAACTTCACAAACTATCTTAATGAATTCCTTGTCCTTTAAAATATATATTTAGACACCAAAATGATGAGTATGACTGCCAGGGGACCAAAAATGTAAACACCGGAAAATTGGTGTCGGCCATTTTAAGAAATGGCGTCCGGTTAACTTCGCAAACCATCTTAATCGATTCCTTGTCCTTAAAAACATATATTTAGACACCAAAATGATGAATGTGCCTGTCACAGGGGCGGAAATATATGCACAATCAAATGCGTATCGGCCATTTTAGAAAATGGCGTCTAGAAAACCTAGTCCAGAATATGCTGATGTCTACCCAACTTTTTTTGACTCTCCTATATGTCCTTTACTCAATTCTGTTGGTTAGATAAATCAGTACTAAAATTTTTACAGGACTCTAGTACAGGGACTGTATTAATACGCTTATAAGGTACTACGCATAAAATATCTCGGAGCCCGACAGAGGCACAGAGGAAAACTGTGTTCAGTTTACAGAGGACGCAGGCACGCAGAGGAAAAAAATAATCCTCTGCCTGCACTACGTCTCGGCTGCGTGCAATATGCGGTGTTCGCTTTACTTCCATGTGGTACAAAATCCTCTGCTGCCCTGTGCTACGCTGTGCTGTGCTGCGTTCAATGTGCGGCCGGCCATTGTAATTTATAAACAAAATAATTTGTTCATTATTTCAACTTTAGTTTTGTATCTCTTTTGCGTTTTGTTTTTCTAATTTACCTAAAAGAAATATCTCATGATTGATTACTTTACAAACGATGATGAATCAGTAAACGAATATTATGCTAATATTTTGCATAAATCAAAGAAAAGAATTGAAGAACTAGATCTGGTTTATTCTGCAACGTCGTTAACATTGCCAGAATTGAGGTACCATTTGCCGCTACATTCGCTCTATCGACAAGATTTAGCGCGACCTTTGCAAAAGAGTAATTTTTCATTGATGACAAAGTCGAATTAACAATAAACACATATTTTGGGAGGAGGGAAGCCTCATCCATAAAGGAATCAAATTTTTAAATATATGTGGTAAAAATGAATGATTATTTCTTAAAAAAAAACATTAGGTATGAAGTATACACACAAAATGTCAAATCCTATTTATTAGAGCAGCTTCCACTTTGGTGACATTTCGAGTTACATACCTTCTTTTCTTTACGGCCGTTACAGCCACATCGATTACAGCATTGGACCCCAGTCTTGGATGACATTCTTGCACATTCTTTTAGCGAAATCTCTGGGTGTAGAATTTCTTCGTCATAAATACACTTTTCATTACATATTGGCAGCGCATCTTTTAGTGATTTTTACTGCGTATCCATTTTTTTCCAAAAAGCCCTCTTTTACATTTATTTCTGACTAATATGGTACTTTAAATTAGCTAGTGTTTATTACAAGAGGCCACGGCCCAAATGTCTGTATCCATTTCCTGTTTACTGGTTATCTAATTCGACGGCCTGCGACACCAAATGGATACACAAAAGTACGTTGACATATTGTAAATTGGTTCCTATAATAAAGTTGATTAGGATTCAATGTTTCGTGCCTAATTTATAAAGATTGGCATCTGTTATTTCAAGAACAAATGCCAAAACATTTCTTCTATCGGTGCGACCGCTGTCGACATCTGGGACACGAGCTCTAATGGTCCGTTTTCACGCTCATGCAATTTGTGCAAATTGACTTGTACATGCCACTTGGCACAAGTCAGTTTGAACGTGAAAACGAAAATCGTTCGCTTGTACAAGCCAGAAAATTTGACTTGTACAAAATCTAGCTGGTCAGATATTTTGCATGTGGTTGGCGCAAATGCATGCACGTGTAAACAATACTCCAACTTCACACATGCGCTATGAGGGCATATACAGCGAAATGGCCTATGCACGTGATTATATTTAGTTCGGTATTCTGAGTTATTATATGTGGGTCCAGTATCTAGTGTAGGTACATGTTATTTTGTGTGTTGTGTTCGTTTTGCGTTATAAATAATGTCAAGAAAAGAACAAGAATTCCTTACGGAATTTATTGAATTATATAAATCCTTTCCTTGCCTTTGGAAAGTGAAATCAAAAGAATATAGCAACAGAAACGCTAAATCAACATTTTTGCGGTCGTCTTGTCTTCTTTGCCACCTTTAACTTTTAATTAAACATATACCAGCTACTGCTAATAATTCGTCCTCGTCCATCATTAACAACAACTACGGTGATCACTGCTCACAAACGAGTGCCGAACTGAACTTTGGGCAAATTAGACTGGACGTGTAAACGGATAAAATAATTCAGTTTTATTTGCACAAATTAGCATGCACAAGTCAACCTGCACAAATTGCATGAGCGTGAAAACGGACCTTAACTGTGTCACCTTTTTTAGCGGCAGGATATTTTGAATAATTAGAGGTTTGAAGCATTTATTCAGCTTGTTTTTTACGTTGCTTGCTGAAATCTCTCTAATTTTTAATATGCCGACTTTTCTTTTTTTCACATTCGAATCTTCTGAGCAATCTTCATACGCGCGGTTTTCATGGTCGGGGACTAGAAGTACAGATGGGTCGGAGACATTTTATTTCTCTTTGGCTATTATGGAAATCAGAGCGTGGTTCAGATAACGAAGTTGAAGGTTGAACATAACTATCAAGAGAAGAGACTCCTCGTTATGTTGACTTGGATCTAGCTGCGCTAAAGAATTTGACCCTGGTTTATTTTGCAGTACACCTTCTTCTACAGATTGGAAATTGTTTTGATCTTTTACTATTACTTCAAAGTCTTCTTCACAATTTATATTAGACAGAACGTCTTTAGGTAAAAAACTCTTTTAACTTTGTTCCAAACATGACTTCATACGGAGTACACCTTATGCCACTATGATGAGCTCTGTTCTTCATAAACCGAACAAAACGTAAGCCTTGTGACGTACGTTGCCAAATTGCTGTTGATTAATCAAAATGCCCAGAAAAATAATAACAGTATGTATAATGCCGTAACATATACCTCACATGGCATGGGGTGTACCTGTAGCTTCTTTTTACACATCTACCGGAAATATTTACAATAGTTATTCTTGTGTATGTGCCACTTTGCTTTGTCTTGTTTCAATTACCCTGTATCTTACAGACCAGCAACGCTACTTGTGTACTACCATCAATGCTTACTAAATCACAAGCAAATCAATTCGAAATTTCTCTTACTTAGGTACTTTGAGTGATAGAAGAGCAATAAAGTGAGCAACTAATAACCTAGGACTCGAAGAAAACGAAAAGACAGGTTTACTCGTGTACAATGCAGCAAAATACATTGTATTCAAAAATTTTTCAGGTGCCAAGTACGAAAAAAGTTACAATTATAGTTTTCTTTTGCAAACGAAACTCTTTTTCTCCAGTAATTATAAAATTGTAAATTTAGATAAAATAATATATAGATTGAAATTAAGTGAACTTTCGAAAAGTGTTCATTCGTAAAAAAGAACATTCATTTATGCAATTGAGTACATCGTAACAATATAATTGCAGTCAAAGTTTGTCGACCTTTATACAACTTTGCAATATGAACATTATGCTAATTAATGTTACAGCAACTTTATGAAATATTAAGCACATATTGTTACCAGTACTTTTATTAACGTATTATTTGTCGATCAAGAATTCACATAATGTCTCTAATAGTCTCTAATAGTTAAAAACAAATTACGCATATTTTTGTTGCGGCTGTAGCAACTTCGTAAAGTACATACTCATTTTATTAATGAATAATGATTATTTATTAGTTACAACACGGACAATTAGTAATTATAACATAACATGTCCATTTAGTACAATTAACGAAACTTGTAAGTAATGCCGTTACGTTCGAATTAAGGTTTTTCTACGCAACAATCTATATTGATTTTTATCGACATCGTTAAACTTCCTCGGTACTATTACATTCGCAATAATGCTCAATGAATTGGGATTAAGCACCACTTTGGCCCAATTAGGAAATAGTGTTCTTTTTACGAGTTTTATTTTCGTCGGCCTTATAAGGTTACGTACTGTTACGTATACAATCCATTTAAACACGAGAAAATACTTTCTGAAAACCTAAATGGAACCAGAAGGACTGAAGATAAGAGATTAAATATGAGACTTTATTTTTATATAGCTATATAGTTATTTTAGTTAAATTCAGCTGATTATATGAATTCCAATGATTTGTATAATGGATATGACCAGTAACAGCATATTATTTACAGATGCTGTTTGCAAAAATTTCAAATTTAAGTCGATCAATTTACAGTTTACCGAAAATCAAAAGTGGACTGTTTTTTTCTAGTGCACGCCTTTTCAATTTCTGACGGAAGCTGCCGTTAAGAAAAAAATATGAATTGGGAAACGAATAGCTCGAAGTTATATTATTATAATAACAAGTAATCCACTTATATACTATACCTACATAACTACATGAAATTCCACAAGTTAAATCTAGATAAAATTAACTATAGGATATCTTGAATACTAAGTAACAGCGCTAACAAATTAGGATTTATTGCATGGGTATGGCGCTAATGAGCACTCAGTTGCTCTGACTGGATGAATATCGGGCATATAAAAAGTGAGTAAGGGTAATTACAATTAAACTGCAAATATACATATTTGCTTAATGACACGTGGTGCAGAAAATAAACAAAATCTGGCTAGGAGGGTGAAATTTTTTCACAATAAAAACTATATAAGTATATACTGTCCTTTTCAGGAGTGTTTACCGCTACGTCATTAATTTATGAATCTATCTATCCAATTATACTGTCTTCTCATATAACACAGTGAATAAAGGATGGTAAACACTCGTAGTGTATTTGACGAAATCGACGTACGGTATCGAATAGGCAAATTTAGTAGAAAGATAAACACCAAATCAATTTGTTTTATATGCATATAAATATAATTATTCTCATTTGACTAATATAAAGGGTGTAACAATAGTTTGGACAGATGTTAAATGTTAAACGTCAATTGTTTTTTGAGGTTAGTTTTTGTTTTGACATCTTCAGTCGTTTACAAATCAAATCATGGAAAAGTTGAGCATTGAAGAACGTGGAAGAACGTGTTAAAGTTATTGAAGCCTATTACGAAAATGGACGATCAAACAAAAGCGCATTTCGTGCTCTTCGTGATTTTTTCGGCTCGCATAATCGCTATTGGCAAAATTGTAAAGAAATTCCAAGAAACTGGGTCTGTGGCAGATTAGTTAAGATTGTTAAGAAGCTAGTAGGTAAGTGCTCCTGCAGAACGCTCACTCGAAAACATTGCTGCCGTGAGGGAGAAAGTGGCCGTGAGCCCAAACACCTCTATTCAACATCGAGCACAGGAATTGCACTTGTCCACGACGAAGCCCATTTCCATCTCAATGGCTACATCAACAAGCAGAATACATAGCAGAATATGGGTTGATTAAAATCCACGGGCAATTGTTGAAACACCAATGCACCCACAAAAAGTCACTCTGTGTTGTACTTTTTGTGCTGGACGAATCATGGGGCCATTTTTCTTTGAAAATGATACTGGGAATTCGAAGTCAATTGGCCACCGAGATCTTGCGATTTGACACCGTTACACTTCTTGCTTTGGGGGCCATCTGAAGAGTAAGGTCTATGCCAACAAGCCAACCACCAACCAGTAACTCAAAGACGAGATTTCACGACACAGCTCTTGCTGTACAATTCAACTTTGTTAAATAGTTACTCAAATTCTTTCATAATAAATTTAACGTATGCGACATACCTCTTGAGCAAAAGTTTGTCCTGAAATTGCTACCCAAGTTTGATATTTTTGTTACTATCAAACAGGTAAACAAATCGTGGATCGTTGTTAGTACTAAACGTCACTGGAAGAAATATAACCTTTGTGGTCGTTATGGTTTTTGGTATTGACAGTGTTGGATTACAAAACGTCAAATTGTTTTAACAGTTAATTTGAAGTCGTAGAAACTTGAAATTCGGAAGAATAGTTACCGAAACGTGAAATTGTGAATCTGTTCTGAGATTAAAATGTTTGTTAGACAACCATTTATAGGACAATAAGGGACTGTTAAGATGGTGCGACTTGCCGACAACTGGAAGACCTCATGTTTTAACACGGAAGAGACTGATATCTCGTACAAAACCGTACCGAGGATTTTGGCCAGAAATGACTTGCATTCTCGAAAAAAAAGGAACTGTCCCAAATAAAGACATCCACAACTCGATAGAATGTTATAATGGACGATGAAAAATATTTCACGCTGTCAAACTGTTTAAATGTAGCCAAATTCAAAATTTGCTTCGAGGAGAGCTTTATAGCCATAATTTTATTAACACCCACCAACAGAACGACGATACAATATGTATTTTTGATTGATCTCGTTTCGTACCATTGTGCCAAGAGGATTCAGGAATGGTTGGAACAGAATAAAGTTAATTATGTACCGAGGAAAGATAATTGCCCAAATGTCCCACAAGCTCAATAAAACTAAACACTTTAGTCGTTACTCTGGAAGAGTTTATGGGAAGGAATGGAAAGCCCAAACATACGGATAGCACGAATACAGTGAACATTTTTGAGAAAAGGCAACATTTTTAGTTTTTACATTGTCTCCTTCAAATCACAAATTTTTGTTTAATATAGAGGGGTTATTCAAAGGCATAAGAAACTTCCAATGAACCAATATGGTACCTTCTAATGTTTTCAATACCCCGTGTAGGTAATTTTAAACGTGACACACTGTAGAGAAAGTTTAATGCATCAGCAGGTACCAAGTCGAAGCAACACAAGCCACACAAGTCAGCTACTCGTCAGGTTCCAACGGGAGTCGGAGCTTTAAAGGAAGCTTGCGTAGGCTTGCAAGTTTATTGGACGGAAATTGTCATGTTTTGTATACTTCTGTGGCTGGTGTTGTTTCAGACGTTTGTATCGTGCAGATTTCAAGACTTTTAAACACCGATGTCATCCACCACCGTCTCTTCTATTTTTTGTTTTTTAATAAAGAATAAATCACAATAAAAGCACGAACCTTAGCTGAGCAGTCTCTGGACGCACCTTTAGACACACAACGCGCATGCTCATCACAACTACATTTCCATGATATATGGATATTTAGTCACGATGTTAGAAAATCAAAGGTGACAACATGCAGATCTAACACATCCATTAGCATTGACACTGTTATGAACATTTTAATTAGACACAATACAGGGTCTATATCACGGGACCCGTTCATTAGAAGTTTCTGGGGTCCCTTACTACTTATGAATTTGAAACTTTCAGGTTAAGGATAACCCATAGCCTTCTTTTGTTCTAAAATATTGTCGATGTTTTACAACTTCCGGAAGGACCGGAAATCGCCCTTCATCTTCTTGTGCATAGGTTTTGAGTGCAGTTTTAATCAATATTAGATAAAAAGCGTTAATAACTACAAAACCGCTAAAGATAGGTATAAGGATACCCATAGTTTATCGATGCGTAAATTAAATCGCCTTCCAAATATGTAAAAATATACAGGGTGTCCGATTTGAAAAAAATGACTTTTTGGTGTTTGAAGTTTTTTAACTTTGCCACTATTTTTGAACGTCCTGTATAATCTGTGATAGGTTTGCAAATGTATTTTGTGAACCCTTATGGTTTTACTCGGTGTTCGTAAAGTATGAATGTTTTGCATTCAAAGAAGAGCAAAAGGTGGGCTATTAAACATCGCTCTGCAAAACGCAAATTTAAAAAAAAAATCATAATATCTCAAAAACAGTTGAAGATAGGTATAGGATAATCTAATACAGTGTAACGCAGAATCGATTGTATAATCCAAAAATGCAATAATATACAGGATGTTCCATTTAAAATACGAAGATGAATGGCGATTTCCGGTCTTTTCGGAAGTTGTACAACATCGACAATATTTTAGAACAAAAGAAGGCTATGGGTTATCCTTAACCTGAAAGTTTTAAATTCATAAGTAGTAAGGGACCCCAGAAACTTCTAATGAACGGGTTCCGTGATATACCCTGTATACAGTAACTTTAACTCTTACGTTGTCATTACCATTAACATTATTACAAAATGAGTGCACATGCACATAGATTGGAACAATTACAGGTCACAATTAACAAAGCAATACATTGGACGAATTGTTATAGAAAGTTACACAAAATTTAATTTTTCTAATGGAAATAATGAAAGAAGAATGTGGATAGTTCAAAAGATTTGATTTTAATTGTTTTGATGTGTTTCCATGCAAACATATTTTTTAAATCACCGATGCACATTTAAATTCTTTGAAAATGTACCTCACATATACCACTTCCTCTAGCAATTGCGGTTTCATTCATAATTTTGTTTAACACTTACCGATGTTTTGCTTTACAGAAAATGTAAATACGAATCAATTTTACACGTAGACACATGCAAGGAATGGGTTAGTGTCAAGAACATTCTTTAAAAATTTGGTCGGAATACTATATAAATTGGTCAGTAATTACATAACGTTTAGTTTTTTTTTCCAATCACCACAAGATGAAATTCACCTTCCATTAATTTGTGACAATTTCATTGGCGTGTTTATTAACAAAAATTGTACAAGGCTATTTTTATTTATCTACATAATCTATTTTTAACAAACACGACTTATTTCGCAGTTCGTTAAAAAAAGCAAAAAATGACGAAGGAAGTATTACGTTATATGTTGCACGCCATGTTGTACGGGTTTCCACAGGTGCAGAACATTTTTTTGTGAACTTCCTTTATTCGGAACACCTTTTGGAATGCGACCATGTAGGTATTAAGTTTCATGTCATACATAATTTAATCTTCTCACTTGATTACAGTTTTATACAGGAAGTGTTAATGACAAATTCTTAAGTTTTGAGTTAACATCTTGTCGACAAGTTTCCAATACTACCTCAGTTATAATAGAAAATCGCTCCGCTTCCATCGCAAAAATCTTATATCAAGATAACTTTAATGTGAAATGCAAATTATTTATTTAATTCGGAAAGAGGCAAAAAACTAGAACTATTTATATTTAAAAGGTACGTAACCAGTTGGAATTCCCGAATTCCGTGTGGTTACGGATTTTCAGCTAGACTATACGTCAGGATGAGACGGGTTAGCAATTACGTAATCCGTAATCCTAAATTAACTATTCGAATACAGGTCGATATCTCTTTTTCGGGAGTGTTTTGCGAACTTCAGACTGCATAGACGAGACGACATGAATCTCGTCGATTTTCTGATTTTTTTGCTGTCCTTTTTAAGTTTGAGGAACACTTTCGCCTAGGTATTTAAAAAAAACAACTTGTTTTCTGGAAATAATATAATTTATAAGAAAATTTTCCATCTTTAAAAAACTTGTATCTGCTGTATAAAAAGCCTCGGTTCAGATTTTAAAATTTAAAGAAGAATAAAATTTAAGATGAAATAAATTTGCGTTTCGTTTCGTTTCCAGTCACCTTGTATTTATGTTAATATGTTCGTTTTGATAATTGCATTTTAACTCAAAGGTGAACGGGGCAGGAAAAAACAATAATAATAAATAACAGTCCGTATATGAATAAATAGTAGGTGTCATGCGTGCGTAACTTAAAAAGTTATTGTAAAAATTATTATTAGTACTAGCTGCAAATAATTCGCATAAACAAGCCAGTGTTATCAGGGTTAAAAGTCATTCAAAGCATATATTAATAAATAAAAACAAGAAGATACCTAATTTTTAAGAAACTTATTTTTTTTATGAAAATCAAAATAGTTATTGACTTTTTCTAATTAAGCCTTCGTTTTTTAAATTTAGCATGTGCTTATTTCAAATTTATCTCAATCATGAACACAGTGTGCTATTTTGAAAAGTTTCAATTGTACTAAGTATATTTTTTAAATTGAATGTTTATGGTTTTAAGTATAACGAAATATATAAAAATTATATTTTTATTGATTTCTTAGGATTAAGTATGTTGATTGTGCAACGGATTCAGACTGACTTTGCATTCCTTGAGGGATAAGGCAGCATATTTTGAATAATTATAGAAACAAACAATAATGAATATTTACAACAAATATTTTAAGACAACGTTAAACATAGAGTATACACTATACACTGTGTCCCAATTTCGATGCTCACCATTGGTATCTCGGTTATTAGAAGACATAAGGCAACGGTTAAATGGGGAAAGTTTTGCAGAATTTAATACTCACGACAAATATCATTTCAAATTTGACCAAACTTTTTTAATTTTTAAAATATTTAGAAAAAACCAAAATTTACTGATTTTCATTTTCATCAATAACTCTTTAACGCTTAATCTGACCTCTTTTAAAGTTTTACATTATTCAGACACTTTTTTAAGACAAATTATTTGATATAATCGGAAGCCCCCGATTGTCATTTGTTTTTAAGTTATTAGTGCTATCTTTTGTTTTTCATATGGCGGCCATATTGGATTTGTGGTTGGTTAGATAGTTAGATAGAAGAGCTTTTCAACAATGTATAACATGCCTGAAAAATATTTAGTTATAGTTTGTCCCACGAGAGCTCGAGTGTAACTTATTAGTTATTGCTGTGTGAATTAACGCAAATTATATTTGCTTTATAATGTCGCTTACCCATAAATCGTTAAAAAATCAATCG
The DNA here is from genome assembly GCA_036250285.1 of Pyrocoelia pectoralis. NCBI lineage: Eukaryota > Metazoa > Arthropoda > Insecta > Coleoptera > Lampyridae > Pyrocoelia > Pyrocoelia pectoralis. Next base: position 21,865,693 of record CM070076.1, on the reverse strand, counting down.
CAGATAATTTGCGTTAATTCACACAGAAATAACTAAGAGTCACACCCGAGTTCTCGTGGGACAAACTGTAACTAAATATTTTTCAGGCATGTTATACATCGTTGAAAAGCTCTTTTTAAAGACTATCTAACCAACCACAAATCCAATATGGCCGCCATATGAAAAACAAAAGATAGCACTAATAACGTAAAAACAAATGACAATCGGGGGCTTCTGATTATATCAAATAATTTGTCTTAAAAAAGTTTCTGAATAATGTAAAACTTTAAAAGAGGCCAGATTAAGCGTTAAAGAGTTATTCAGGAAAATGATAATCGGCAAATTTTGGTTTTTTCTAAATATTTTAAAAATTAAAAAAGTTAGGTAAAATTTGAAATGATATTTGTCGTGAGTATTAAATTCTGCAAAACTTTTCCCATTTAACTGTTGCCCTATGTCTTGTAATAACCGAGATACCAATGGTGAGCATCGAAATTGGGACACAGTGTATGTACCAAAATGCGCGAACTCGTTTTGGTAGTATATAGGGAGAACAAATCGGCCCAAGAAATATGGTACCTCCTCCAACCCTCCGACATCTCCATTGTAAAATGTTAAATGGTAACGTGCGGTAGATTATTTTTCGAACCAAAAATAGAGTTGGCGACACCTCTTCGACCAGAACTTCTTGCCCGATGCTTTCTATAGGTATGTGTATATGATCCTGTCATTTCCTGAAAGTTTTTTTTTGAATTTTTATCCACTAGACTAGATTAATTAATCACATAGATTTTTTCTAAATTCTTAATGTTTTTGTGAATATCAATGTATATGGAAAGCATTTTTAAGGGCATCGTAGGTGGGGGTGAAGATTCCTGAATGGTTGAGGGTTGGAAATGGTGTAATATTTATTAAGTAATTTGGTTCTCCTTAATCGGGTTTGAACATTTTGTAACATACGACCAATTAAATGTGTCAGAATTCAACATATTTTTTTATCAATGAATTGCCTTGTAAGAGACCTCTGTGCGAGACAAATGACTTCGACAGATCATATCTATATTTATTTTCTGAAATGTTACATTTTTAGTTGTTTTGTCTTTGACTGTTAAGCACTATTTCTAAATAATAAATAAACATTAACTTTGAAACAGAAGCACTGATTGGAAAATATTAAATTATGACTCATTTATCGCAAATAACATTTCATCTCCTATTAAATTTTTATGGGCAATTACCAATGTGTGCCAAGGAAAGTTTGTATTATAAAAAAATAGCGAATGTGACAATAGCTTTAAAACGTTTCCCGTATAGTGTTTTCTAGTTACCTACATTTTGTATGTTCTTAATCGCTTACAAATAAAAGACCTCCGTGAATGTCTGCAATATATGTAATATTTTGACCAAACATTAACGAAAGTAGTTATTGCGATAACTTAAATATACCGCAGGTAACATATAATGGAAGTATTTGCAGTTTTTTTTAAAGATTTATCCTTGCAACTGATTCAGACAATTTTTAGAAAAGGCACAGAAAGAGCGAGACTATCACGTTCGCAATACGTTGTTCAGTTTAACCCGCCGTTAGTCGCTATATGAGGGATTCCCTCACCTTATTGAAATATTTCGCATAACTTTAATGTTTCACGAAATAAAGCGTAGAGAATCCATCATATCCACAAACAATCCTTCTGTTACAACGTCATTGTTTAAATTTTTTGATACGCCCTACCATAACGTAATGAGAGCCTATTCAAGCGGGTAAGGCGCGAATTCGCTCACTTAGCGACTATTCGTGCAACAACTTCTTTTAACTTAACACATGCAATATATATAAATGGTTTTGAAAATTTCGTTATATTTTTTATGATTTTGAACCAATTTCTTTATGTGCATCGACATTCTATATCATGTGTAATATATGGTAGTTAACAATTTACAGGTACCTACTAAAAATAATAATAATTTGACAGAATATGTGAAGGTGAGGGAATCCCTCACGCGCGACTAACCGCGTAACAATTGGTGTAGCGACTAACGCCGGGTTAAGATGTATACTGTCTTGGCTCCTTCAATATATTCATTTGAGTAAAAAATTATTATACAGGGTGGAAGAAAAGTCTGAATACACCCTAATAACTTTTGAAAGAATAGACCATTAAACCTATTTCCTTGTGCAGGTTGGCCCCCAGCCCCTTGGAGAGAGGCGATGGAGGTATAGTCGGTTTATTCTTAAATTACTATGGATAGGGAACTCCTTAAAATTGCTGTAGCCAATGATAAAATGGGTTTCACTTGCAAATAAAAGAATAAATGTCATATACAAAACGTTTCAAGCGAAAGTAGTACATATGACTACAGCATTATGATGGAATTGCTTTACACTCCCTGATTACCTGCAATTCTATTGTATTCCTAAACACTGATAGAATAAAGCAGAAGTTCTACAACATTTTTTTAAATTAACGTTATTCCATAAACGTATGATGTCTTGAAATACGAAAAAAATGTAGAACTTCTGCTTTATTTGGTTTGGGTTTAGGAATTGAATAAACATGCAGGTAAACAAGTGAGACACAATTTACCATTGGCTACAGCAATTTGAAGGCGTTTCTTGTCCGTAGTAATTTAAAAATAAACCGACTATAACAATAGAGGTGTTTAAAGATGAAATTAATTTTTGTCTTATATCGTTCGCTATGATTTTTTCCATTGAAAAATGAAGACTTGCATTTCCTCGTTTATTATCTTCGGTGTACCCGATCTTTGGCACATCCTTTATTTTGAAAATGATTACATGTTTTCTGTATATACAGATTTTTCTTTCAACATGTATATAAAAGTGCTCAGCTTCGCGTGGGCATCTCTTAAAGAATTTTTTTTAAAATAATACTTCTCGTATACTGACTAAATTAATGTATTATTTATTCAATTTGAAAATAATCTTATACAACGTGCCCAAGATAAGGATGAACAGCATGGGGATCTTGAAAACGGTAAGAGATACGAAAGCGGTTAAATTAGAGAAAAGTTGTACAATTTAGGGCATGTTCACATGTAGTTTGCAAAAGTTCATTATTGTTCATCGTTTCCAAGATTTAAAACAAAATGCGATTTTTGGGTTTTTCTTTTTTCGTAATTCCTTCTTTTATTTTGAAAGATTTTTAAAAACCAAAGATACTTCTTCATTGTTACTTTTTGAATTCTATTAGATGGCGTTTTCAAATTTTTTATTCGACGTTTCGTCTTCGAGAAACCATCATCAACTTTATTTTTTTATATCGCCGCAACCAACGAAACACTCTGTCGAATTCCCTGTATTCGATAGTATTTTTTATTACGAATATAACGATGTATTACACATTATGGTTTTGAAGCCAATTTTTAAGAAAAATTTCCAAAAAATAACGGCAACCTATTTGAACAGTTATTGTAATTACATATTTAACTCTTTAATTAAATAGGTTTAAAACTAAAAGATTGGAGTTGTTAAATTTGTACATAAAAAAATATTATCAAATACTAAAATTAATCCGAATATTTGTTAAAAATTAGCTTCAAAACCATAATGTGTAAATACATCGTTAAATTAAATTCGTAATAAGAAATACATGGTGTTTCTTTGGTTGCGGCGATATAAAAAAATAAAGTTGATGATGGTTTCTCAGTGACGAAACGTCGAATAAAAAATTTGAAAACGCCTTTGATCCTTTTCTGCGTATAGTTTTCCTTGGTATAGCTTTCTCCCTCTGGATCTTCCTTTTCGGTTGTTTCTCGAATGTTTTAGGCATTCTGTCTGTGTATCCTAGTCACCCTAAAGTAGTTGTATTTCTTAAATTTTCGTCAGTACTGGTTTTGTTGCCAAATTTACCCTCAAAGCTTCTTTTCCAATCTTGTCCTTTCTCGTTATCCATTCTATTTTTCTTGGGAATCTCATTACTGTTGAATTAATTGCATTTCGTTTTTGTTTGCCAGTGTACACGATTCACTACTTAATGCATAGTGCTGGTGCTACAAAAGAACTAGTATTCTATTTGAAGGTTTTATGTCAAAATCATACCGAATATAATGACCATTGAAGATACACATATGGAGAGCAATTCTACTTTAACTATTTCTTTCATGTAATTTTATTATTGCAAATAACCATTTAATAATAACAATATAAATCATTCAAAATATAGCATCGTAAAAAAAAACGAATAAAAAAAAAATAAATTAGAAGGAAAAATTTTAAATTGCCACATTGTTTTATTTCAAAAAATTCTGTTCACTCTAGGGTTCTGTTAACATTAGTTCACCTGTGATGTACATTTGGTTAATTATAGAGAGTAGGTAAACATTGGTTCGTTAATAAAATAAATCAAAAGCAACAAGTTGGGATATGATTTATATAATACCCTTGCATTTCTTTCATAAAATCTTCGTCAAACGTTTAAAGTTCTATAGCACTTTGTGCGAATTAACATCACAGTCTTGACCTGCTCAACTTGAGTTTGCATTGATATTTAACCTTCCATTACAACGTTAATGTTAAAACGAAGTTAAACATGAATTGCTATTTGTAATTAAGATAAAGTAGAATAAAATTTCAAATTATTTATCTTTATTATTTTAAGATGCAAATTAATCAATATATTGTTTTGTTGTAGAAAGGGTTGTAATTAGCTGATTCTGAAATTGCATGGAAAATAAATGTTTTATTATTAAAAAAATGGAATTTGCGACTTGCAAGCATCTCACCCAATTTTATTGCAAGAGACATATTTAATAACAAAATTATACCTAATATAAATGGGTACCCAATCATCGAAACTTTGTAAACTGTTGAACATTAAGTAAATACATACATATAATCTGCTTACATTTTAATGCAATTACAAATCTTATTGGATGGTAGGGTATAAGAAATATTAACAAATACAGTAAATAAATGAACAGAAAAATATCTGATATAAACATATATGCAGGTGAAATGCAAATGCCTCCAAATCGAGGTAAAGGATTCGCAAAAAGCAGTAATAAGTAATAACAAAGAAGGACGACAACCTTTCTAATCCCTTAAACAACAAAATGTCAAACTGCAAAAGGTATTTACAATGCAACAAAATTGTAAAACTCAGCGGACGATTTCCTAGAAGATAGGTAACCCTTACCTTAAAAGTTGTTTTGAATTTGTGGTTCGACTCCCCAGCGCAATGTCCGATAGTGGGCTTTAGCTAAAATTATTTTTTAATACGTTCGAAAACTTTTAGTTCGTTAATCTTGAATGACAGAAATACGGTATATTCATCAAACTTAAACATGAAAAGAATATAATAAGGTAGCCGACGTAACGTTCTCTACATACTAACAAATATAATGTATCGCTTTAGGATTACAAAGTACAGTGAAAAAGCAAGGAAAGATCAAGATAAATTTTTTAATGTAGAATGTGTACTAAGTAAATGAGGTTTGCAACTTTGATTCGAACAAACACAAAAAAATACATATTGTTAAACGAATTACGAAGCATCAATATTTGTTTTTATAACGTTTTGTAAATTCTTAAAGGTTGTAATTAATAATTAAAATAACGTTAGCCTCGACAGCTCTTGGTTTACAGCTTCACATCATATACTTCGAGATAAAAAACCCAAAACACTTCAATTGGCCGAATTTCCGAAATAAATTAGGGCGATTCTGATATTTAGAGCCAAAAATATTTTAGACGATTTTTGTTGTCTCATAAACTGCACAGTTTATTAACAATTTATTTGAAAAGGGCTCTTTTTCTGCGAAAATTAGGGTAGTGGATAGAGGAAAAGGGGCTAACCAAGACTACACCTTGATAAAAAATAAGCCCTGGAAAAAATTCAAAATTAGGTGGTAAAAGTAGGTTAAAGCCTTGTCGTGCATTCATAAACAAATAAGTCTCTTACATTAAAGATAAAAGAGATTTATTTCTTAGTTATAACTTTATAAGATTTATTTGTATATGAATGTGGCGATTTTTTAATAAAATAGTACGTAACATGTCCACACGTTGTCAAAAAGGTTATTGTTACATTTCCGATTTTCACGCTACAATATAAATAGTTACTTACAGTGCCGATTGTTAAATGTTTCCATCAAAAGGTTGGTATCTAATTATCAAAAACAAATAAATCATCGCTCATCCCAAAGTATATGTAGATTTCAATATGGTGCACATCCTTCTTGTAGTGTTCTAGGAAAACTTCGGCTTCTCTGTACATACCATATTATTCAAACGGATCAAGGCTATCAATTCTCCTGGAGGTTGTGTTCTGCCAATCGTTTATACGGAAACCTAATCCATTATGAGGTTGATTTCGCTAGAAATTAAATTTTTATTGTCATGATATCCATATTGGGGCTGACCAGCATCCTCCCGCTGTTGTAGTACCAAAGGAACAAGAACGTGTAGAAGCGCTACAAACTAAAGGTTTCTCAAATCTCTATAACGGCAGTAGTGTAGTAAGGGGGGTTCTGGCTCAAAAAAGTCACTACATTTAGTAACTTTTCTTATGTTGGTAGTACTGGTCACTAGAAAAGTTACTAGATTTTCAATGCACGCCCCTGGTTTGCAACAGGTATTGAACAGATAAAAACAGGTATTAAACAGGAAAAACAGGTATTGAACAGGTAAAAACAGGTATTGAACAAGTAAAAAAAGGTATTGAACAGGAAAAACAGGGGCGTGGCCTTGAAAATCTAGTAGCTTTTCTAGCGACCAGTACTACCAACATAAGAAAAGTTACTAAATGTAGTGACTTTTTTGAGCCAGAACCCCCCTTACTACACTACTAACGGCACATATTCGTTAAGAATTTTAGTCCATACAACATATCGTTAAGAAATATTATCAACCTCAGTAAAGTTGGCACCCCGACCTCTCCCGATCACTTCCAAATTTGCCCTATAATTAGTGCTACATTAGCGCTCGAGTTTGGTAATTAGTGCTGGTAATCTCAGGAACTTATGCTAATTTCTTTTCCGAGGTGCCAACTTTACCTGGCGCCCCGACCTCTCCCGATCACTTCCATATTTGCCCTATATTTAGTGCTACATTAGTGCTGATTAGTGCCCGAGTTTGGTAATTAGTGCGGGTAATCCGAGGAATTTTTTTCGGGGTGCCAACTTTACCCAGCGCCCGAAAAAAAATTAGCATAAGTCCCCGGATCACCAGCACTAATTACCAAACTGCAGAATTGCAGAACAATCCCAAACGATCTCAAACCGTACAAAAATTCCAATTAAGTCGCATTGAAACTACATAGTTGTAACCCGCAGAATTACAGAACGAACTTCGAATACCGCATGTGTGCGAAAAGTTAACAAATAACAGAAAACAATACAATTTTTATTATTTTCAAAATACATATATGCAAAATTGAGAATTTTTTAAATATACATTTATATAAAACAATGGATAAGTATTATTTTTATTAAATTCGTCAACAAAAACATTTTCTTGATTATTATTGTTAAATTTTGTCAAAAGATTACAATGAACTATGATGTTTACTATGGAATTACAGACATCGACTTTTTTAATAGGTGCAAACGTTTTAGGTCTTCATAAAGTCAAAGTTTGCTTATGTCGACATTTCGGTTTTGAAGTCGATTATATCGAAAAGTATTAAAGAAATCGAAAAGCTGATTTCAGAAAATTTCACTAAACATCCATTGTTTAACTTTGCTCCATCACAATGGGAACCACGGACGCACGGACCGACCGACCGAGGCGACAGACGGAATATTAATTACAGTAACTAACGAAGTTCGTTGATTACATAAAATCAAATTGAAATGGCTCATAATAACTTTGAACAGTGTTTCAAAAATCAATTTTTAAAATAAGATGATATTGAAACAGCTGATCGAACTGGATTGACAGATTACACAAAAATTGACAGTAGGAATTATTTATTAGTTACGACATACGGAGCGTCTGCATTGATGCATACGATTTGTAGCGATGAGTCATACCTAAAAACCGGTGAATCCGACTTTACAGACTTCTTACGTATCTGATAACATTTTTCAAACCAAGAAGTAACCACTGCTTATGTAATACGTGTCCACTGAAATATAAGCAACCTGGAACGCTTACGCTTAACATACAGCCGAGCCGACAGAAAGGGAATTAATGTAGGGTCATTCGGTCTCTGTCTTGCTGATTATGTTATTGTATCGTATAAGTAATTTTCCAACAAACGCGAAACTAAATATGTAGGGAGTCAATGAACCCTCCTATGTACGAATTGCATACAAGGAGCACGTCAATTTTTAATTAACTCCATCGTCACTGTGAAAGGCGGAAATTTTACTTTGTTTTTATTGTTTATTGATTGTAAATAGCGGAATAATAAAGTCTTTATCATGCGGTCGGATATAAAACAAATTATATTATATTTAACCATCGTATAACACGATTGTTTTTCAAAGTGTACGACAAAAACTAATTTGATTAATCGTAAAACAATCAAAATGCTTCAACAGCTTAACTGTGAATGAGTGCAACAAGGACAAAATGACCCTTCGTTATTGCTATCGCACGCTCGGTTTATTTCCTACAGGTTAAATGCACCGTGCGCGTTCCAGGTTGCTTATATTTCAGTGTACGTGTCATGACTAATTAATAGCGGAAATGCGTTTCGACACTATTAAGAGCCAAATTTTCCTTAATGCTCATTCTAGTTGGCGAAACTCATTTCCCAAATGCAAGATTAAAGCCAAATGAGTGCCTCACATGAGTGAAATGTTAGCTACAAAATTACAACTGGAACTGATGTGCACATTGCATAGAATTTGTAACAAAAAATTAAGTTTTGTCATTTTGTGATAATAGAAAACGATATTATATAATTATGTCAGGGGGAAAATAGTTATTTATTATACAAGGGGGAAAAGCAAGTCATTTTAGCACGAGCCAGAGAGAGGCACTTATGCGAGCGCTAAAATTTGCTTTTCCCCCGTGTATAATACACTATTTTTTTCTATAGGTACCCCTCAAAATAGTGATCACTATAACAGCTACAAATAATGATTGTCGACGCCGCCATTTAAAAACGCAGAAGATCAAAGCAACTTTGACGTTTGACATTTCATAGAAAAATGAGTAAAATACGGGTTTGTGATTGGCTCAGTATTCATCTGCGGCACGTATTGGCAATTTTGTAATGTTTTTCCAAAGTACGAGAGTGAAATTTTCTTTTTTTTTGTGGAACTGTAATTCCTGAAGTCTGAGCTGATCAGTTCACATTTTTACCTTGCAATGGAAGCGTGCGTTACAGTACTGGAGATTAGTAAGTGAAATAGTGTCTATGAAACTTGTTAGACTATGGTTAGACTGTTTAGGCGGTTTAACAAATGAGAACATTTAATTAATTAATCCGCTGCTTCTGAAATGACTGGAAAACGGAAGACCCTGACCGTAATTGACTTCATTGGAAAAAAAATCCAAAAAAAAATGAATCTGCATTAGCACGTTTTTATAAATACAAAAAAAATTGATAATGCAGATAAAATACAGAACTAAATCGCGCAATCTAGAAAAGTCATTCAGTTTTCCTACTATCAAATTTGGCAGTAAAATCCAAAAATTCCAGAACGCTTATTGCAAATATTGTCTTGTATTTGCGTCAACGGAGTGGGCTCAAAGCACAGGTCAGTTAATTAGTTAAAAATTGGAAGAATGCTTTTGAGGTTTTTAAAACCCATCAAAATGTACTGTCCCCCAATCACAATTTATAATTTCTTTGTTGTGCTTAGTGTTCTTGGATATACTCTTCAGCTAACTAAAACACTTCAACTGAAGAGCATAGACATGCTGTTGCCGACGATATGATTTCTTCTATAAAAGATACTGATGAAGCGTTTGTCAAAATTTTCAGCGATAACAAAAAGGAAGTTAATGTTTGGCACAGAATATCTTCAAGGCAAACTCACCGGGACAATATCGTTACAGAGAGTTGTGTTAATTATTACCGAATATCAATTTTTTTGCAGTTACTTGATTTCTTTCTATCTTGTATGGAAAATCGATTTATGAAACATACGAGTACTGTACACAAAAATTTTATTACCAAAGCGTGCTCTGGATGCATTAAACGTGTGCAACTCTGATATAGAATAGATACCATAACCATGAGATCGCTTTAAAACATTTTTTGTGTCTCTCCCAGAAATAAAGGTTTGGACACGGAATAGAAGACTAGGAAATGCAGCGAGACAGGGAGATACCGTCTCTAGAAAATGTTTACAAACAGAAGAACCTCCAACGCAAAATGTTGCTCATACTTCTATTATAAAGACTAATACAATACCAAGCAACTTGTTTGTTTCTAAAGAACAATACAATAGGTATAAAGTGTTTCCAAAAGTGGGAACGGGAAAGCGTAAAAAGTCACGTACCAAAAGAGTTTCTTTGGGTCAAAAGGAACTGAAAAACAACATTTACGTAAAAAGCAGCCAATGATAAGGTGTCCTATAGAGGAGGATTCGAATGGTCATCGACATTAAATCCTGGATTTGAAGAACTGGACAGAGAATTGTACTAGTTTAGTTCATTTCAAAACAAAAATAGCAGTGTTATATGTATATAAGTTACAAGTTACTAAAGAGCGGGTTACATCAATAAATATATTGTTTAAAATGGTACTGCTTCACACAGCCAACGATCCGGTAAAAAAAAGTCGGTTGTCGTAACCGACATTACAATAATAATAATAATAATAATAATAATAATAATAATGGTTATTGTCCTTACAGTTTTACAACCAAGAAAAATGGACAATTTTGAAATATATATAACACAAAAAGAAAAAATTAAGACTTATACAATATAATCAAAAAGAAATTAGTGAAATAAGAAAAAAAATAAGAAAAAAGAAAATTAACCAGATATGCTATTATTATTTCATCACATCCAAGAGTGTATTCAGACTGTCAAAGTAGATATCGGTTATATGGGAAATTGAATTATAGTTAGTACACATTGAATGGACAGGTGATCTCCTAAGGAGATTGGTTCTACAAGAACGACAATAAAAAGTGGTAACTTTACGTGACGAAATCCTGGGGATGGAAAATTGTAGCTTGCTTAGCAGATAGCTACAGTCAATTTTATTATGTAATAAACCATATAGTGTTTTGACTGGCGCGCGTCTTCTTCTAACGTCTAACGATAACAGATTAAATCTATCGAGTAGCGATTCTTGTGAGATACCCTGCTCAGGATACCTATTATCGCAAAGAAAAGCCAGAAACTTGACAAATCTTCTCTGTACACTTTCAAGATTATTTTCATACTTCTTATAGCCAGGATTCTAAATCAACGCGTTGTATTCCAGTTTTGACCCAACTAGGCTGTAGAATAATACTAGAAATGTGGAAGTATTGGAGAAGTCCTTTCCATTTCTTATGATAAGAAATTATATGCGTGTGTTCTGTTCTGTTGATTCACAGAGTTGATCCGTCCCATTACAAATGCAATCAACTGTTATAATGTTTAATGCTGTTAAATTTTATTACGACATTGCTACACTAATTGGGCTAGTGGGACAAGTTTTCTGATTCTTTTAAAGACAAAATTAAAAAGAACAAGGCTTTGAAAGAGGTAAAGTAACGACAAAGTTCTTTTCTTCATATTATTGCACTCTAGCACAACTGTCAACTACTGAATTCCAAAATTTGTGTCTATGGAATATTCACAAGGCACAGCGGATTATAACCGCTATTCCGATCTCGACTATCGGTATGTGTGAAGCCGCCCTAAATGTAAATAGAAACAAACAAAAAAAGTTGTATGACTAAAAAAAATAAAATGTCTGTTGCTACCGTTTTTTAAAGATTAAAGTTGCAAAAGATGAAGGATCGTAGATCCGTGTAACATCATCATATCATTTCATTATCTGTAAGTCAGATATAATACGTAAATACACACTAATCTGAAATTTTCCATACTTCAAAATTTAATAATAGATAAATAAAGTCTTTAATTCTTTATTTTAAAAGTAAGAAATTAACAATATTATATTGTTCCTTACGACTTAAATTTATCAATATTTGCATGTTTACACCTCTCTGCTTCCACTGTCATCATTCGATTCCAGCCTGTCCTCGCGGTTATTGTAGATCGAATTTTGGATTTTACCAATACCAGTTTTGAAAATGTTTTATCGACCTCTACAGTCACGCTTGTTTAAAGACAAAAGCTTATTTGAGAATTTCTGAGAAATTAACTGTAGGTATTTGAGTTGAGGAGCCAAGACGCTACGGCGAGCAGGGGGTACATTCGTGGAGGCGCCAGTGCACACGTACTTGGGAAAAACAAAACTTCAGTCATCTCTCAAATTTGAACTGGATCATTGAACATGACTGAAAATACGTTGTTTCGTTTTGGCCCACTGTGGCCCAATTTTCCGGCTGCTGTTGTTTAGTACATAGGTACATACTTATATTTTACTATAGGTAATTTGCAAATGGAATGATATGTTGAAGTTTCATTAGCAGCACTAAGCTTTTGATTTGTCAAAGATTACTCTATTACTTAATAATTTTTAATAATTTTAATTTTAATAATTTTTAACATATTTTTGTGTCACCTTCCCAGACATAAATACATTACAAGTAAACATCGATTATTATCAAACAACGAATTCCGAAATTATTCAGAAACTTGAACGAACAAATTCCAAAAACGGAAATGGATGTACCTAACTATAAAGTTTGATGGTATGGGACACCCTTGGTAAAAATACGCAAGTAATAATTAACATTGGAATACTTTAACTGTATTTGAAAATCTGAGAATACTATTATACCTACATAGAGAGTTCCAGCAAGAGGAAATTTTTAAAAAAACATGTACTATTATAGGTTACAAAATTATTGTAAAAAGGAAAAACGTGATAGCTGTACCTACTCAATATATTATTTAATTAGTGAGTTAAATTAGATTCACATTCAATGAACGCTGTTTTGGGCAGAATAACAAAAACTAAATCTTTCATACTCTGATCAAGAGACCTTGTAACGGTACTACATATATCTATCAATTAGCATAATTCTTTACAGGGGTTCATTTATAAAGTAATATTAAATCCGTCATTTGATACCCCTTTATGCATTATGCAAATTCGCGTAGTCATCCTTGGAAGGTCGCACATAACACGATAAATAATATATTGTAATTGTAAAAGTGATTAACAATTACAAATTCCCATTACATTTATTAACCCTTTTTTAAAGGTGCATCTATCTCATAATTTCTTCCCCATGGTATCTATTATTTGTGGAATCATATATATTTTTTTATTAGTCATAAAAGAAGATTATGTGATCTAATAAAAAATTATATTCGATCTAATGGTATAAGGGTGTGCATTTTAAATGGTCTTTCGATGAATAGTGTTGCCTATATTACCATAACCGGTTTCTATGCAACTAGGATGCACGACCTTCCAAGGACACGAGTATTAAATAAACTATCTGGGTCTATGTATCACGTCTTCGTTACTAAAACGGAAATATCGAGACAAAATTCCATATAAAAACATCAAAGACCTGTGCATGTGCAACTCTGCAAAAGTTTCTCATAGGTTGAACGAACGGACCTCGAACGTACAATAAAAGTGATAGCTACAACATTTTTTAAATATTTTTCTTAGAATGCGATTATTAAAAGTTTAAGGGATGCTCGCCACCCTTAAATAGGAAAAATCATAGGTATTTAAACAATTTTATTTCGCGATTAATTCGACTGACGTGATTGATCAATCACAGTTTTAAAAAAGGGCACACCTGATCAAAATTCTCATCTAATTGCAAATATTACTAAGTTATCATTAAATTATATAAATACTACTTACAAAAGCGATTTTATAAAATAACTTCTTAAAAACGTGGTGTGCCCATTTTCGATAAACGTACACACGAAAATACCGATCTCACGGACGTAACAAACTTCTTCAGTATACGACGATTACGTTCAAACTAAACGTAAAAGGGACATGAGCGCAGATCGCCGAATCCTACTGTTTGAGTGTGTTTAAATTGCGAAGAAGTGGTAGTGGAAACGCGCCGGCGATTCCAAAATTTCATTGATGACGCAGCCGACAAAATACTTGATAATCTTTATAGACGTTGACGGATAGGAACCAAATACATTTCAAAGTGTACTAATTTTATGCGTTGTATCTGTACGTATTGGCGCGTTGGTTGTTGGTAGATAGACAAAGCCAACATTAATAAATACTTTAAAATATTCGTTCGGATTATGCTGGAAATTTACAATTCCATAAGCTTCGCAGAATTGAATTTTAAAAGGTCCGATAACGATAATACGCTACAATGCAAATACACAATAAATACAAACCATTTATCAAAGTGTGTAAACGCGAATCTCCCCCATCATTCTTTTTAATTATTGTATACATAAAACATTTTATGCAATAATCTGATTTATAGGTATTTGTGAAGATTTTTACAAAAAGTACTTAATTTTTAACTTCGTGTTTATGAAGTACGTACTTAACAAAATGATCAAGTGCGCTTTTAAAAGGTTCCTAATGTTAAACTTTACTCTTTTGATTTAATTTTTTTTACTATTATACCGTGTGACAAATTTCAAAGCGGGACATAGCCCAATAGCATGGGAAATCACATATTTGCAGTTTGCTGCTCACCAATTATATCTACAAGAATGGTAATGATGTCTATCGAAAGAGCATTATTTTCTGAGCCTGTTTATACCAAATATTTCACTACTTTTTAATTAGGAAAATATAATTTTCAAAAGTTAAAAATATGAGTAGCCTTGACATGTCAAATTCGAATAATTTTGAATATTATCAAATCAAACATTTTCAATTATGTAATATGGCATTTTCCTGAAAAATTTAACCATGAATAATGATAGATAATAATAGTTATTATAACAAGGAACGAGTGTTTAAATAGGTAACAGGTCTAAAAATTAATGTTAAACATTATTTGAATTTGACATGTCATGGCTGCTCATACTTTTTAACTTTTGAAAATTATTTTTTAATTAAAAAAGCAGTGAATTAGTAAGTATACCAAACAATTTGGTATAAACAGGCTCAGAAAATAATGCTCTTTCGATTGACATCATTACCACATTACCATTCTTGTAGATATAATTGGTGAGCAACAAACTGCAAATATGTGATTTCCCATGCTATTCGGCTATGTCCCGCTTTGAAACTTGTCACACGGTATACTATAGAGTATAGAATATAGAATATAGATCATACTATTTATTTCGAATTTAAAATGCTTAAATACATAATAAAACAATAATGTTTACTAAAAAAACCTATCTATGTGTCTCAGTCTAAGTAAGTCCAAAATAATCGTATAATGTCTATAAGAATTAACATAGGTATGTAATATTTTTCCACAAAAGCTGTCTGTCAGTCTGTCAGAACCAGAATTTTTCAATAGCCTTCTATGTTGCAGTAATGAGGTCTCACGTCTATGAAGTTAGCAGAACAAGAAGAGAACATAGTTTGAACATTAATGTATAATCATGCCAGATTTAAATTAAAAAAAATTATTCACGGGCGTAACTACACAACTCAGTACTCCGTAGCGGACGGACACTCCTACTTTTTTAAAGAAAGAAGGCATTAATAAGTTGAGAATGCTCTTTTAGCATTGGCATACCGACCAAAATTGCAGTGCAAATACAAATTTAAGCGTCAAAAACCACATAGAAATAATATATCATATGTCTATGTCTATATTTAGCAAACTTTTATATTTTGACCATCAAGTTTTAAGCTTACTTTTTGATGCTCTGAAGTCAGAATTTTTAGATTCATTAACGCAAAGATCCACACGCAAACACCACATTATGGTCGATGAAAATAGAAGTTCCCTAGTGATGGATATTTTATAATATCTTATTCTTCGAAAATTGATCCAACATCCATACATTCCTTTGTTGTTGGGAAAATGGGAAAATACGCTGTCATCTATGCAACATCCATTGAGATGTCGTATCAAGTCACCTTATTGTAATGGATGCTAGTGGTTTTCCTGAAATAAAACCGAGTTTTCAAGCACGACGGCGCAGTAAGTAAGTATAGAGTAAGTTAGTGTTTTAAAAACCAGTTAATAGTAAGTTATCCACGAATACTTTACGCTATATAAAGAAATAAAAACTAATAATGTGAAATGGTTGAATTCGTAATGTGAAATCAGTATAGAGTAGGTTCAAAATCTCGTGGCACTCGAGTTACGCGGCGGGATTTAAAACAATTTCGAAATGTAGGCACGACGTTATACGTCAATAAACATCGGTATGTAAAATGCCATCCTAAATATGTAGAGTAAATAAATATAAGTGTAATTATTTATAGAACTTCATATTAATGTCGTAGTATCGCGTTTAAATAAATCCCGCCTCGCATCTCGAGTGCCACGAGATTTTGAAACTACTCTACCTTTCGTTGTCATGGAAATGAGAAAAACGGAAATTAACTTGCAATCTGTCACTTTATTTGACGTAACAACGTACTCCTGTCAGATCAATAACCAATAAACGGAAATTAATTTGCAATCTGTCATTTTATTTGACGTAACAAAGTACTCCTGTCAGATCAATAACCAATAGAATTTACGTTTTTCAAATTTGTTGATGTTGGCATGGCAACTTTAAAACACGCGCGTTTTAAAAAGTGCGATTTAAACACGCTGGGGCGTGGTTTAAAAGGCTAAAATAGGACACCAATAAAAAAAATGTACTTTTTACGAGAAATTAATGTACGCGAACATTTTAAAGCAGTTGTTGATAGAAAAAATCGAATGGCTGCTCAATTACGTCATTTTATTTAAGTTTCTAGTCCTAGTGTATACCATCCCGTAAAAGTCTGTTTGATAGAAAATTCAATTTTTAGTTTTCATTTTCAAATTTATATAAAAAGGCATATGGAACACTAACATCTAACAGATTGCAAAATGGCAATCTATTTTACAACCAGCCAAAGGGTCGCTTCCCAGCAGAACGGAAGATGGCAATATAACCGTTTCTAAATGACCGTTCAATTTATATAGCTTCATGTTTTGCTGGTATCGAGGCTAAAAATAAAACAATAAGGTGGTGCAAATCTACTATAAGAACCGTTGAAATCGAAATGTGGCTGGTGTAGATCTGATGGACCAACTATTAACCTTTGTACACTCTAAGGCTCCTGTTCCGCCATCTTGAGAGATATCGAAGTGAAATTTTGGAATTTGTTTTTTCAATGTCTCTAATTGTAACTTCTATATTCATATTGCAGACTCTTTTCTCTACATTTACAGGGTGATCCGTTTTACCCAATGTCAATTTTCTTAAATTGCACACCCTGTATTTTATTACAGATTTGAATGGTATTTTCTACGAGATTTCAATATGTCCTCAAAAAAGGACCAAATTTGTCCAATATTAACATTATGACTAAATAATTCAAAAACCCTTAGGAATATGTACAAAGTGAGTACCTACCTATAGTCTATAGGGCGAATGTATCGTGGTGCATAAGTGAACGGTTTCACAAGAGGTTAAGAAGTTTTGCTCTGGTTGGGGAGTGTAATCCCCCCCGCACTTCATCTATTTAACCTAAAAACCTTTACAATGCAATTCCATCCGAACCCGTCAAACTACACGAATAGCTTGTTAATTAAACTGAATGGGTCTAGCGTACAGGAAGTTCAAACGTTTAAATTATTAGGACTACATATGGACACTTCTTTGAATTGGAAAGCGCATATAGAAACATTGTGCAAAAAATGTGCCAGCTGCTGTTTCGCTATAAAGCAACTTAGTGCTGTTGGAAATAAAAACATTGCAAGAATATATTACTATTCAAACTTTGAATCTATAATAAGATATGGAGTTATTTGTTGGGGAAACTCATGTGATGTACGAAGAATCTTTATACTGCAAAAGAGAGCAGTCAGATATATTATGAAGCTCACTTGTAGAGAATCATGCAGAAAATCATTCGCTGAGGAAAAAATATTGACTCTTCCCTGCATCTATATACTAGAATTATTAAAATTCGTGAAGATAAACATATCAGATTTTAAACAACAAAATAACTACCACTGTTACAACACTAGATATGGCACCGACTTACAATATAACTTACACAAACTAAAACTATACGAGACAAACCCATATTTTATAGGAGTTAAGCTCTATAACAAACTACCAGAATGTATAAGAATTTTGAATTATGTAAAATTTGTTCGGCATGTGAAACATGTCTTGTTATGTAACGCATTTTATTCACTAGAAGAATTTTTGGCCTTCAATTTTTCGTTGTAAGATAGGAGCGTTTAATTAGTTTTGCTGGATTGTATGTTTATTATATTTCATTTGCTTGTGTTCCCTTGGTCTGTTGATTGTCGCATGTGAACTGACTTGTCTAATATCATTGTTTGATCTCCTAGACGAAATAAAATATTATTATTATTATTATTATTATTATTATTATTATTATTAGTTTAGATAAATGCATTAAATACGTACATTTAAGTTTTCTATATTCTTTAGTTTATGATTTTATTTATGAATGCTATTTGAGTGAAGTATATCTAGATTGTTAATATTATGTGGAGGCATTGAATAACGAATGTGGAGGTAACTAAATTTCTATCCTTTTAATAACTGAATTCTCCCTTTATCATAAACAAGCGGTTTACACACTGTCTTCAGTGCCTCAATCTACAATGTTTTGAACCCTGGTAAAATAACAAACAATACATTCACCGAAATAGATGACCTGTTTTGGCTGTTTTTATTCAAAACTTCTAGGATTGTGCATGTGATTGAACATCCACAGAAAAACGGTGCAGCAAAAATAGCCAGAAATAAAAGCAGCAGCTTTAACTCGTCTTGCTACGATCCACGAAGATTAATATTAGTTTAAGATATTAACATTACAAATAAGTGTTATTATCTATCACCAATTTAATAAATAACAATAGAAAATGTTACAAATCCATGAAAAAATAAAGGAAACATATTATCGCGGTACGTAAACTTTTTTATTCTACAATTTTATGTTCCTGTAAAAAGCAAACGAAACATTTTTATCATAACAATCGCATTTGCCTGTAACAAACTATAAATGGGTATCTGCCTGCCCCTAACTAAAGGCAGGTGCGTGTATGTTGTTCTTATTAAATAGGGAGCAGAAAGCGTTGTTTTAGTTACGGTACTGAAACGCTCATTGATGCACCCTGTTCCTGTTAGACATCATAAACTAAACATATATAAATACAGGCGTAATGTAACAAACTGTGTAATAAAGGACATACTACCAATAAACAGTTGAGATCAATATTTCCCCTCTGAAAAGGGGACAGTTTAATTAATTTGAATTCATACCATCTTTATAGGTATTTCTCCCGACAACAAACTGACTACCTACGTGGAAACCAGAGATATTTGAAGGATCTTTATAGGTATTTCTCCCGACAACAAACTGACTCAAACTGACTACCTACGTGGAAACCAGAGATATTTGAAGGATTTATAATAACATATCACTCACTATTTATAATTTATAAAGAAGCATCATAGCATTAATAAGTCTGTAGAAGTTATTTAATAGATCCCGTACATTCAAACTTCAAGCTTTAAATGTTCAATAATCTGAAACGTGGCGCGGAAGAGTTGATAGGTCTTTTACAGAAGTAACTAAGTGCGAGACGTTTTGGGCATAAGTAATTTACCACTCTTAATTAAGTTATTTTTATCTTTGGGAACTTATTTTCTTGTCAATTATTGGAATAACCTGGTCGTTGTGGGTATCATGATATGCACCTAAACACTACACTACGGGATCATGTTCATACAATGGTTGAACCCTAACGTATAGATTATGTTGCTATTTACGTACTCGTTAAATTTTTTAGGATTCTTCGGTGTGGTATTCTTAGATGTTTAACTGCGGTTTCGCCAGCTAGATCGTGAAGTAAATACTTGAACACGCAAAATATTTTCTACAAGACCTGCACTGATATCTGAACAATTTACTCTTATTAATCTTGCTAGTTGAACCACATTTTCATGTTATGCCTTTGTGGAAAAAGGATTGATTGGATGTTATTCTCTTTTGCATTTTTATGAGACTAAAAGATTTTCATTTCGTTGGTCGTCTTTCTTCTAATTCAGGTTCAGCTTCTCCAGTGGAATCTTTCTTAACTGCGGAGCTTTTCTTCATTTTTAGCATTATCTTCTTTCGTCCCTCTCCTCAGACAGCGAAAACGGGGCTAATTTAAACGAAATGCAAAGGAATAATAAATGAAAGATTGATTTACTGTTCTATTTAATGACTTACCTACTTCTAAGAACGAAATTGATCAACACTCTATATCTTGTTTTATTCATATGGACAGAAAAATAAACTTATTAAACTGTTGACTATTTGTTACCACGAGAACAGGGCACTATGGTCACTGACCTGTATCTTCAGGTCAGTGATTATGGTTTCAATATAAATATGTATAGGAAAACTCCCGCTAAAGTTCAAGAGTGTCGTTGTTAACTTCAACAGTGCCTACTTTTCAAATTTTTTTAAATCCCGCTGTGCATCTCGATCGTCACAAGATTTTGAAACTACTATACCAGAGTAATTTTACTAATATAAAAAAGAGACGGTTTGTTTTATAAATTTCATTCGATTACAGTTACCACCCTTGTGTATAATTAATCCATTTGGACAAAGAGGTGCAGGCTGCAGAATTAGTCATAATACCTACCTACTACAGGCCATAAAATGATTCTTACTTTTTCGACAACCACTTTTCGCAGTATTCTATTTTAGAAAAGTGTCTTTTGCCAATGCTTTAAATTGACAGGTAATAAACGTTTACTTTGTATGCATAAACAAGTAACGCCTGAGCAGGTAACAGAGAATTTGTAAAGAGTGATGCCGACAGGCGGAGGAGTCTAGCCATATCGATATAAAATTAAATCCTGTTTTCTCTAACTAAGTGCAGTATAGGGCTTGTTATTTGTGCACTACCTAAATTAAGTGACAACAAAAGTGACAGAACATAAATGTTTCTACCTGTTCCTCTATAAGAACCGTTGGAATTGTTAAAACAGACGGATTTACAGACGTGTAGGTAATAAAGTGTTATATTTGTAGGTATGGTTATAGTCCAGTATCTTTATGATTGCTAATTAATAATTACTGGTTTAGATAATGTTACTATAATGAATAGAAGTAACGCACAACTACTTATCAAAATCGTGATTAAATAATAGGAGTATTTCGTTCTTATCGTAATTATACCAAATAAAATATGAAATATGTCATTCTGTTAACTTCTGAAAGAAGAGACCAACTACCCCTGGTTTAGTTTATTGAGTATGACAGTATAACCACAGATATTATCTGTTCAGATATACACGAGGCCACTTACACTACTTACAGTAATAACCTCTTAGCTGAAATTTGTGTAGAATGCCAATGCATATGGATTTAGCTTTATAGCTTTAGTTTTACGTAAGAACAAAAGTTCTTTTACTTTTTGCTTTGAAACTTTTTAATACGTTTCTTTAGAAGAGTAAATGTAAATGTATTTATGATGAAAAATGAAATAAAGCTGGAAAATCATTGATCTTTGCGCTTTGCCCGTTGAACATGTTATTCTTTCACCTACTCAGATTTATAGAATGAATGAACGCAAAACATTAAAAAACTTGATTTATAATAATTACGCGTCTAAAATTCCATATAATTACTTAGTTAACAACAGTAATGGTAACGAGAGAAGTAGTATTCTATAAAAATATTAAGTAATTAACTGAATAATTAACATACTGTCGAAACGCAGCAGATCGCATATGGAATATTCGCAAAGTTTTCAATTCTTACATGTCTCGAAAACTGTGTAGGGTTTGCTATTCTTTTCTGGTAATCTGATTGCTGAAATTCGTTGGGATGTAGTGAATTTATTCATTTTCTCCCCCGCCGGCGCCCCGTTCAATTATCCTAATCAAAGACAACTCCTTTACCATAATAAAATACTTGCGGAGTGTACCTATGTTTCTTACATGGTTAAATATTTTTCTTAGAAATGTATAAACATAATGGACTGATAGTTTGAATGGTCGGTGCAG
Source organism: Pyrocoelia pectoralis (assembly GCA_036250285.1). Lineage (NCBI taxonomy): Eukaryota > Metazoa > Arthropoda > Insecta > Coleoptera > Lampyridae > Pyrocoelia > Pyrocoelia pectoralis. The sequence goes on along the minus strand of CM070076.1, from coordinate 21,843,558 downwards.
GGGTTTGGTTTTGTAAAAGGAAGTAATACTAAAATACATCCCACAAAACTATTTGCGACACACTATCTTCCTCATTTTCTTCTTCTTCCTTCTTTAAAATTAGTCTATTTTTTGTCTGTGTCTGTGTCAATTTGAATCACTGTGTCTTCTGCCATTCTATTATAGGTACTAATGTGGCAATTTCATTCTCTCTTTCTCCCTTCAACCTACTCAATTGCTTCGTTCTCTTTATATAGCTGAATTTTTATAACGATGGGTGTATGTTACAGACATTTTATTTATTTATACCTATAGATAGTGCATTTGGAAAAGAGCCGAAATAATAAATCAACTATTTCAAAAGTATGGTATTTTTGCTATACGAGCGGCACATCAGTCTTCAATAATAAATTTCGCAAATATCGGAAACATAAAATAAAAATGACGCTTGTTTGGTACTAAGACCACCAAACAATAGAAGACCCTTTAAAAATGACCGCGTTGACAATAGGAAACCCTCATTAAGCGCCCAGCTAAATCCTTCGGCAAAGGATTCATAGGCGTATAAAGTGGGTAATTTGTAAAAGAGTGAACGATAACACTTCATACAATTAATAAATTAGAATTTATTTACTACGTATATACAGTTTTCTCATCTACTACACTGAAATCTGCCTGACAGGCTGGTTTATTACTCCGGCTCTTTTCCAAATGCACTATAGGTATAAATAAATAAAATGTCTGTAACATACACACAAGTGTTATCACGCACGGTTATAAAAATTCGACTATGCATGCTCTGTGTTGTTTTGTGCATATCCTTCGATCTGTCGAAAGCTTTATTTAAAATTTAAATCTATTAAATATAAAAATAACATTTTGCTGCATTCTATGATTCTAAGGATTTTTCCTTCATCTCCCTTAATGCGAACACAACGTATGTGTACCAGCGTCCTGTTAGGAACTCTTGGTGTTTAATAGATTGATTCTTCAGTAATTTGAGCCTGCGCGATCTGCATTTTTGCACATCATTAGCGTGACTCCCACTCTCTATTCATATGGTAGGTATTCTATTAGTTTACACTATTCTTGGCATTAGTCAGCACTTCTAATACCAAAAACTACAATAATAATTTATCATAACGAATGGGGTTCGACAGGTATGCAAATTACAAAAGTGAGCTACTTACATTGTATTCATCCTTATTATTTACTTGCTTAACAAAGCAAATATTATCTACTTTATGATCCTTCAAAACAAAACTATGTCAAAAAATAACGTACCTACAATCAAAGAAACTTTTGTATTCAATATGGTTTTTTTGAAGATTTAACGATAAATTTAATTACGAAACATAAACGTAATAAGGGTATCAGATTTGTAATCATAATAGGAGTGTTCCATTGCAGCAGACGAAATAAAAATTACCATATAGGTACAAGAAGTCTGTCAAAAATCGTTTCCAAATTAAATTTGAAAACGGTCACAAAGTTTACAAACGCTTCTAGGTAATCTCATTACCTAGTAGACATGAAGTCGGAATATATGTATAAAATTAGGTGTAAATATTGTACTAATCAAGTACATATTGGGATTGGGCAAATAAATCTGCCTGAGAAAAATCACACAGTAAGTAGGTAATATTTCCTTAGTTAAGCAAGTAAATAATAAATTGTAATAATAAATAAAATATAATTAGGTATATGTGATTAAAGTTAAATACCTCTGATTTAACTTGAAGTTTAATAAACCATGAAAGATGCTTAATATATTTGATTACTATATAATAGGAGCAAATAAAAGCATAGAATTTCCATTTATGATCCATGAACTATAATGACCACAATATGATTTGAAAGGTTACGAAACAACTGTCGTTCGATGTAACTAAAACTATTTATACGGACCACCAGGAAACACATACAAATGCCATGTACCTACTCGTGCTACGGTAATATTATACAAAATCTTTCAGCATTAACTTGGCCATATTCCAAACTTATATTATGATTTTAAAAAAACTTCGTAAACGCCATGCAAGTAATGCTAGAATGCTACCGTTCCTTTAAATATTTCTTTGGCATTGTCTCATGAGCGAAATTTTCGATATTTTATTCACAAATTACCTTTTCAAAATCTTAATGTGATTTTTGTTTTATTTTATTACAAAAAATACAATTTCAAGTTCAAACTCATAATTTTTACATGCACCTTAGGTACAGTTATCAAATTTTGCGGTAAACTTAACTTTGACAAAAATATAAAAATAATGGAACAACTCAGTATTTATTGTCGCTAAGATTAATAATAACAACTTTTCTATTATTGCATTTAATTTGTAATCTATTGGCGGGTCAGAAGCGCTTTAGTGTTCGAAGTAGTCATACATAAGAATAAACTTTTCATAATAATAATTTTTAATTATATAGTAGCGTTGATTGAATTCAATCAACGACAGTAGACTGTGTTAGCGTTTCAAGTGCGTATTAATATTATTTGTTAATTGTTACTGTTAGTAGGTATTTTAATCTTTGGAGTCAAATAATAGTAGTTTACGTAACAAGTCCCGAAAGTGACCTTTTACTGGACAAGTAGGCAAATTACAGGACGAGCCGCAGGCGAGTCCTGCAAGCCTGCGAGTCCAGTAAAAGCACTTTTGGGACGTATTACGTACAATATTTTTTTTAAAATCGTCCAGAAACGGGAAGAACAATTGACCATTCTAGGCCGGAAAGTAAAAAATGAGTCCGGTAAAGTAAAAATGAGTCCGGTAAAACTTTTACCGGACTATCACAATGACTTTCCGGCTCAGTCCGTCAAAATGACATTTTCTAGCCTAAAAATAATCCGGAAACTACTACTTTCTGGCCGATTTAAAAAAAAATCTATTACTACACACTAATCAGCTCGCAAATCAATGGAACGTATGCTGTAGCCGTTGAATTGAAGCACAAACATAGAAACACAAAAACCACACAAAGATTTGATGGGATGGGTTTTTAGACAGCAAAGCCATCCTTCAGTTGTTCGCTGATGATATAGTCTTGTTGCGGAACGCGTCCGACTTTTAAAATATTTTTGCGCTCGTTTCTTGTTTCTACAGTGCTTTATCTATGTATGCGCATTATGATTAATGACGTTTTAGCTCCTGTTACAATCTGGATAAATAAACAAAAGAGGAAATACCTACATACAATAATAAATTTATCATATATACTTAGGCAACACTTTACGTACGTGGTATTAAATAGGCAACTTTGGCGATCCATCAAAGAGATTCGTGATCAGTATGCGCTCGATGTGGACGTATTTTTACAAGTTGCACGCAGTAACCAAGAAGTCAAGTGTCAAGATCAAGAGCAAGATGTAAAGTGACCTCGGCAACCTCTTCTTCGCAGAACTTATTGCCGGAAGTGTGTATTCATTTTATCTATTTTACTTTTCATTGATATCCATCTTCGGACATTCTTCTAGAATGAATTTCATTGTCTGAGCACGACTTGACCGGCTTCGAACATACGTCTCAACTTGCTTCACGCGTTTACTATTTCGCATCTCCACATTCCAGGTTGAGGTGAACTGTATAGCATACTGTGTGGGACTTCGAGCTTCCTCATTCGCGTATATGCTCATGTCTATACTCGCCGAAATGGATACTATCTAACGGTTTTGACACACTGATTCATCTGACGCCTCGAAAAAGGCTAGTCAAAACTAGCCGAATCGTCGGCCTAACGAAGTACATCGTGTTGTTTTAAACTGATACACCTACTCCTCAAGAAGGCCCCAAGGAGACATCACTACAGTAGGTATAGTACGTTACAGGAGTTCATTGAATCACCACTTGTATTCGGTTGGTTCCTTTGACGTATTTAAGCATAGATCTGGTGTCCTAGATCCCGTAGGAAAATCACAATTGTGCACTTTTACGCCGATGCTCCAATTGCAAAAATATATGAAAAGTCGTAAAATGTTGTAGAAGAATCAAATGACAATTAATACACAACTAAATACCTACTTGCTGGACTTTACAAAAGTGACTCTTATCATTTTCTTAAAAATGAGCAAAAAAGTACCAATTCCTAAATATCTCCTTCACGCTTAGATATGTACCATTTACTATACCTACACGGTTATTTCAAACTTCTGAATTTTTGTTAAGAATAAGAAAGTAAGAATGCAATGTGATAAGATATATACAGGGTGATTCATTAAGAATGTCCAATCTCTGAACTGTAGATTCCAGACCTCGAAATATGATGATTCTGCCCAACATGCCTTATACAAATATTGATAGTTTCCGAGATACCGGGTGTTTAAAGTTTAAATATGAATTTTGATTTTCGCAATAGCTTTCTATTTTTTCACAATTTCTTTTTGAAAATTGGCAGTTTTACCTTTTTTTGCATGAGGATTGCCAATTTGGACTCTAATTTAGCATTGCTAATAGAGGGCGCTAGTTATACTTGGTTGTGTTTAGTAAATCTAAGCAAAAATTTTTTTCGGCTGAACTATTAGCAAACTATTATTTATGATCCGTTTTCGCAAAGATCTCTTCATATCAAATAACCCTTGTCTATTATTTTTAATCACATTAATTAATTGTTATTGCGAAAATCAAAATTCATATTTAAACTTTAAACACCCGGTATCTCGGAAACTAGCAATATTTGTATAAGGCATGTTGGGCAGAATCATCATATTTTGAGGTCTGGAATCTACAATTCAGAGATTGGACATTCTTAATGAATCACCCTGTACATAAACGTGTTTTTGAAAATAGCCGGCCAATCAAGTTATCCGCGATTCTAAGGTTGACAGATGTTTATAACAAACACTATTTATAGTCGTCAACGAACGGCTGAAATTGAAACTTTTAATTACCCCTGCAAACCGGATATTTAGATTTAGGTAGTACCCCAGGTAGGTAGGTACTATAAATCCAAATTTGCGGGAAAAAAAAACGTCCGGGAAAGGTGAAAAATTGATAAAAAAGTGTGGAAATTCCTGTGTATTTTGCTTCTTTCACTATGATTTAAAAAACGGTAAGTTATATCGAAAAATTTTCAGTACAAAAGTCGTAGAGCGGAAGATTCTACGTTGGAATAAATCATTATGTGATCATTTCGGTACGGTATTTCCAGCGTAACGAATTTTCCGAACCACAGAAGAAATACCTACGGATGCAGAAGCGACACTTACGGCGGTTTCTTTGATGTTTGATGCACTAGATAAGCAAGTATTTGGGCGGTGCTGCCGGTGCTGTATATTAAAAATATCCAATATGTAAAATAAAATATACAACTTTTTTATAAATGTGTAAATGTGTTATATTTAGTAATTTTTACGCCGCATTCGGCGGTTGCTGTGATGTTTGCAACCTCCTTTTAGTTCATTTTAGTGTGACGGCCATCTTAAAAGAAAGTGTTTTCGTATTACAAATTGGTATATGCGAAAACGGGTAAGTGTCGCTTCTGCATCCGTAGGTATTTATTCTGTGCCCGAACTGTCGTCTTAAAAGCGTAGATATTTATTATAGAGTTTGTATAGAAATTGAAACGGGTGTTGACGTACAGTCCGCGGCGCGTAAAAAGACGGCCCCATCTATGCGCAAAATATGAGTTTATGTTATTCAAATTCCCGGGTTCGTTTACCTCAGGGGTGTCGCATGGTGCATAATGTATATTTTAATGGTAGGTATATTCAAAGCAATTCAAAGAACCATATTTTATCTAAATACACAGTTTATTGACAGGTAGGCACAACTTTACATCAAACAGTTATGAACGTAACCTAAGAAAAATTATCCTATATATAATATAAACCAAATAGAAGATTAAAAAAATTACACAAAAAAATTAAAATGATTCATATAAAAGAAAATGAAAAAAAATTCAAAATATTTGTATAGGTATTATATAGATATAAATAATTATTAACTTGATTAATCTACAAGTCCAATTACTCCTACCAACTGATATAAATATAAATATGGATGAATGAATATAAAAAAAGATTTAATTATTTATATGGAATCTAAATAAGCAGCATACTTATCTTGTAGTAGTGAAAACGAAGCCGACTTAGCATATTTTAACGAATTTCAGAAAATATCAATTGACGTAAAGTATTTATTGTAAGTGTCTAATACTAATACTATACCTACATTAAATTACAAGCTATGCTAAAAGTATAATACTATAATTAAATTAATAAAATCAATATGTTATTACACTTACACATGAAAAGAAGATACACAAATGTGATACGCGATACGCCACTGCTTGGTATTTTTAGTATAATCGGTACTCGCCGTAGTTCTTCGTGATTGCGATGCGCCGGCTCCTCGTGTTCTCTCGCGCTGGTAATTGTAGATAACGAACATAAATTATTTTATAGTGAATTTGAGGCGATGATTTTTGATGTCTCTATGTCCTTCAATTACAGCAGGACGACCAGCGCCTTTTGATGCTGAAACCACTACCCCTGGCGGATAACGGATTATCAGTCAGCCCCATGTTGTGCAGCTGTTGCTGTTAAGACTTAACTTTAAGATGGACACTGTGTTTGGAGTTTCCAGAAAGATGTTAATTAGTATGGTTGTCTTGGAAAGAAAGGTTCAAACCCAAACCACTTAACCAAAAAATGTTTCAAACCTTTGTAATGCTATGGTTCACCCTTTACCCATACATTTTGGCCCTCACATATGCATGCAGCGTCACCACGCTCGTACTATTACATCTTTAAATACTGAAGTTTTTCAATGGAAAAATTGTTTTAAAACAACTACTATGGTGTTCAAAATCCATAAGACATCAACCTATACAGTTGATGAAACCTCTCCGCTAGCGGAACAGTTGATTCTAATATAATAACTATAAACTTTATTGACAGTTTACATATTCTGTAGTGTCGAACACACCTACTTACTTTTGGCTCTATACCCAATGACCGTTTTTTACAAAAATACTGTTCCAGTAATAACCGTCTTCCGATAACATTCCCGTTTGTCAAGTTTTTCCCAACAATGGTGGTGATGAAATAGTTATAAAATTAAATAAATTCAACTGAACTTTAACACTATTTTATTTGTACCTTACTATGTTATATTACTTTAATGTTGTTCGTTATTGGACACCTGTCTGTAGAACAATATATTAAAAAAAAAAAAAAAAAAAAAAATGCACAGAATAAAAATAAAACAAAAGGGAAAAGATTCTGCATATTAGCATGATTCAGTATATTGCAGTGAACTTTGCTTGAAATTCAAATTGGAGTAAGTGCGGATAATGGTACTTTTACCATTCATGTAATTTATTTCAATAAAATGGATTTAGGTGCTCCTACCTAATTATACAAACTGTACTGTGGAAAGATTTTACACAGAATACAATTTTTGTTATTCAAAATTACACCAATTTGTTTTTATTTTTTATTATAGTAAACAACATTACAGTAAAAAAAAATACTTTTGATACAAACCATGTGGCAAAGGTTTAGTTCATAAAAAAAATTAGAAAACGAGTCAAGCATATCTTCATGGGTTATGCTACATCTACATGGGGCTAAACAATGGAGGTTGAGTCATTATAAATAAGACAATTATCACAAAGAGATTAACATATAATATGGCAAAGTAATATTAATAATATGATGAAAACAAGAATATTGTTGTGAAACTGAAAGTAATAATTATAATAATAACTGCCTTTTATTACAATTTTCGAATGCATTTAGAACAAAGAAACATAGATGTAAGAGTTAAAATAGACCGACACATTACTTTTTGTTAAGTATGTATATACCACATTAGATTAGAAAAGTGGTTTTAAGTAGGGGTGTGAAACGGTTCCGGATCCAAAACAAGATCCGGATTTGTTTAGCCAGATCCGACATTCGATCACACATGAATTAGGTTGTTGATGTATGAAATGAACTTCGTGATTCTTTGCGATACCTATAAAATGTATGCATCGCAATATCAAAATGGAGGTATCTGGATCAGTAAATGAAATTTACTGTAATCTAGTAACCCCCTCCACCAATTTATTCAAATACTGTTACAGACTTTAGATCCAGATCCTATATAAATTAATAGTAATAGAGGTCCGGATTTAATTCACAAACCCGTAGTAGATCCAGATTTAACCCCCAATTCCATAGATCCAGATTATCGATCTGGATCCACAAAAATGTGGTATTAGGATATATTTGGATCCATAACATTTGCGGATCTTTACAGCCCTAGTTTTAAGCGACAACTGAACACCTTTAAACATTGACATAGGAAAGCAGATACAAAATCAAAAACTGTTACATAAAATTGCTTTATTTTTAATTATAAGCAAGTTATCTTTACATTAGAATAGTTAATACTCAATTTAAGTTTTTTAAAACCAATACATTTAACAACAAAGGTATGTGGAACAAATCATAAAGTAAGAAGAAACCAATTCAATCAGTCAAATTTATTGTATAAAACTTATACCTATGATTAATTATTGTACAATTATTACAGAAATAAATTTATCCGTTATGCTCTGTGTGTTTACTCTACTCACCGTAATGAAATACTTACGATAATATCCCTTTGATATGTACGTGTGGACTCAATTCAATGTGTTGTTCAACCATGCATCTTCAACCTATGAACAAAAGAATATTAGAACGAATTTTTCATAAATTTGACAAACAAATCCATGTTTGGTTAGAAAAAGTAATTCTAGTAACATATGTTATTCATATAGAAGTTATAAAATGGTGTGCAACAACAGCTTTATCAGTATAAGCTCTATTGCTTAGACAAAAGGTGAATTACATTGTGTTTGTCAATTAATATAATTAAATGGAAAATTGTTTATTATAACAGGTCCGTTTCCTCCTTTTTTTATTATAGTGGATAAGGAAAATTTGGCAACCACATATAAAATTATTTAGAAATTTGATTTTACGCATTTAGAAATGTATGTAAACTTTTCCTCTGCAGATTTTATAGTACACTTGCTATACTATATGGTCTTATGACCAATTGACAAGTACATCAAGTAATGAGAACCTCTTTTCTAAGCAGTTAATTCGTATCCATTCTTCTATAAGAATATCACATGAAATTAATTTTATGATTGCAAAATAACTAATATTTATCAAGAAAAATTATTACTTTATATACCATAAAGTAAAATAATACTTATGGTTGTTTAAGAAAAGTTCAAACTGCAATATTGAAATTGGGTAGCATTTTAACATTTATATACCTCCATAACAGTGAAAAATCTAGTATATTTAAATAAATAGAAGGCAGGAAATTCTAAATTAACTAATAATGTTGTAGTTATTTTTAGAAGATAAAATCATGAGACAAAATGAAATAGTAAATACATGAGTAAAGTGGGTAAATTATTTACCTACCTACAATTTCTAAGTGCCAGAGCTAATAAATAGCATCGTGCAGGTCAATCAAATTCATGTACTGATTCATCTAATTATATTCGTTAAGGAATATTACCTCAAGTCCTCTCAGTATTTTCTTGCAATTTGATGCAAATTTAAATACTTTTCGTGCACATTAATCTTGGAAACAGAATTCTTATAACTAATTAAAAGTGTAATTTTATTACTATTTTTGTTACGCTATACACAAGAGCATAATTTTTTTAAGGCAGTTTAGAATAAAAATTATTTGATTTCATGTGTTTCAAAGTTGCATGGAGGCCCAAATTCTCCTATAAAAAAATTATTAAAATGAATTAAATAAAATAAGACCTTCGCAGTGTGCTAAATAAGGAATATTAAAACATTCTTCTGTTAGCAATAATAGAAAAATGAGCATGTATATTCCAGCACACACGAAAACACTTTTTACCCCTTTCAATAACTTATGATCTCCAATTGCTCTTCAAATGGCTATTTGGTTTCTATATAGATTAAACTGCAAGGCTTAAAATTATAAGCTTCCATTGCAAATAGTTTCTGCTGTAATAAGAAAAACTAATAAATGTATTTTAGTCATAAATCTTGAGAAAAATAATAAACTTGTACATAATTACCTTCTATCATAATTGAATGTATGAAATATTAGATTTTGATACGTTATTGCAGCTTTTATTTCATACTTAGCTTAATTTCACAAGGATGTGCCATCTTTAGGTAAGCATGCTCATATGTAGTAGAAATCTACACTTACATACACATTTTGGTATTATAAGAGGGACAAGCCATTATTATTGAGAATGAAGAAATTTGGTAGGCAATGGCAAATAAAAAATGTAGTCTCAGTCAGAGCAACTCTTTACTTCACGTTTGCTAATTTATCTTATAGCAGTTGAAAAAGATAGTTTTAAGTTTCACAAGTGTAGTGAAAAAATGGAATTAACTCGAGAACATTTCTGCATAATGGTTTATTAACGTGAAAAGAACCACCAGAGAGCTGTGTATGGATGCATGAAGATGAGGTCACCAACAATAAACAAAAAGCAGGGAGCGCAAAGAAGAAAGTAATGTATGCTGTGTTCTTTAGAAGTACACGTCTAGTGAGTGCTATTAAGTTAGAGGAGCAGAAAATTGTCACAGCTGCATGGTATGCCGAACACGTGCTTGTCAGAAGTGGTAAAGAAGGGAATTATGCTACATCACGAAATTGCTTCTTCCCACACTGCAGAGCTAACTCGGCAGTATTTGGCTGCAAACAATATAAATGTAAGAGAACATCCTCCCTACTCTGGATATGGCAATGTAAGACTTTTGGTTGTTTTTTGGACTTAAAAAGAACTTATGAGAAAGAAAGTTTTTTCCAGAAGAGATCGATGTTGCTGTTCGGTGTTATTTTAATAGTACATATTCCTAAAGCTGCTTGGCTTGGAGCATTTAAACAGTGGAAGGAAAGAATGGCTAATAGAAGGAAAACTACTTTGAACATATCCAAAATAAAATTTTGAAAATTTACACCGCTTCTTTTACTCTCAATAATAATGGCTTGTCCTTCGTATATAGATTACTTATTCAATCAGAACAGTTGCATCATTGATTATTTGAACTTATAGGGCATGAATTTCAAGCTTTGTATATTTGCACAGCTGCATTTTACTACATTGCCACTATGTTTATTAGTTGTTTACTGGCAAATTTTATAAATTTCTTATTTTCTTATGAGATAGTAACTTTAGCAAGAAATGTTAATGAAGAAGCTTAATTCACTATAACCTAATAATAAAACTTTTGTAGTTGTGCTATGACAACAGTGTGCACTCCTGACATCGTTTTTGGTTGCGATGCAACCACTCAGATTGAGAAAATAACATACAAAATTAAATAATCTCATGTTCATGAAAACACTTTAATCTCTCCAGTGTTGTACAAATACAATCACAAAGTATCTAATTTAATGAATCCCAACTTTGATACCTATAGGCCACGTCCTCCACATCAATGTTGCCAGCAGAAACAAACCAAATGTTAAGTAACAAAATGTGTTCATTTACATTTTTCATATTTGACACAAATAAAATAGAACATTCAAGCAAGAATTAAATCATTAAAATGTATAGTTTATTTATTAACATTATGTTTCATCATAACGATTTCTGACAATTTTTAAGAAATCAAACTAATTGCTTGGTTTATTACGTTTACATAATGTCATTTTATAATGAACTCAAATGGTACTTAACAATAGCAAAAGCATTGATAGAAAATTCTAATAAGAAAACAATGATTACCTGAAACACAGTTTTATGTTTTTGCTCACAAAATATTTTCGTCAAGAAAATAATTTGGTCTGTTCATGTCGACAGAGGAACAATTATTTATCAAGGATTATAAACTAAGAATATAGGCTTTATTCAGCAATGGCATTTGTTTACATAATTATATCTCGTACAACTTCATAAATGTTTTAATATTTATAACTATGTTTCTCTAGGAATATCACAATGTGAGAGTTAGAAATTTAAAATATATACCTTATCAAGAAAAATAAACATCAAATCTAAATCATAACATGCATAAACAATGAGAAATATAATTGTGTCAGGATGTCTCCAATAAAGCTTCTTAAGTTGATATATTATTATTTATATAGGTAAGAGCATGGAAAGTATAAAATGTTAATATTTCAACATCAATTAATATAAATCCAAATTTCCAGTCAAATGACAATAAATAGTAATTATATGTTTATTAGCATAAATGCCAAATAGTGTAATACTTTTCAGAAAACAAATAATGACATCACATATAACTTCACTTCTGTAACATTTAGAAAATGTTATAAACCTTATACTTTGTCAATATATCAAACGATGTAAAGATTTACATTGTTTAAGGTAATTTCACAAATTAGGTTCAGTAAAATACACTTCCATCGTAAATTTATTATGCATATTGATATTATATCTCTTCCATACCTTCGTATTTCATTGTTATATATGTAAATCCACCTTAATATACATACATGAAAATGAAGTTATCTATGGCTAATTAATGTGATTTGTGTGTTGAAATAAATTAAATCATCTAGTTCTCACATATAATTACTGAATTTCGTTACATTATAAGGTGATGCACTTAAAAGCACAGAAAATGTCGAACACAGTTATTTCCACAATATACACACATTTTGAACATCAACCCGAACCTATATATGTAGTAGTAATTGTTTGCAACTTTTGCATTAGAAATAACAACTAATTGGCTTGTTAAATATCACTGACACAATAAAAAATAAAACAACAAAACAAAAACTATATAAAATAATAAAAGCAATAGTGTTACCAAATATGGACATTAAATGTTAACAATCTTGCAAAATGCTTCACTACGATTTTTCTATTGTAATGTAGCAGAATTGTAATTCGGGATATGATGAAAAATATTAACAAAGTTTCAATCCCAATGGTGCCCATTTGTTATCTTTGTTAACTTTAGCATTTGAGCAGAAAGTAATTGTAAAGATTAATATTATGCAGTAGATATCGATACTGAATAAGATCTTTTTGCATGAATCATTCCTACAAACAGTTCAAGTTTAATTGTGAATACATAATCTTCAATTACGAATGCCATTCACGTTATGGATTTTTGAAACATTTCCTCAACACAATCAAAAAGAATATCTTTATGCTCCTTTTAGTTGTACTTAGCACTGATGCCATAGTGTAAAACTCAAGTTTTGGTTTTTTTAAGAAGCCTTTTCCAATGTTTTTGTATTTAAGTTCATCCATTGCTTAGTAGGTCAGCTTATGGATAATTTTCCACTATTTCTGTATTTCACTTTTGAAGCGCTGCATATGCGCTATAAACTGGAAAGGAGGCTGTAATTAAATTTTTCAAATTCCTTAGGACAGTCTGTGGTTTTCCAATAGTGAACTACCTTCATATCAATAATATACAGCTTTTATGACTACCATAGTTCTTATAAACGCTGCTCTATACTTTCCACATGAGAATGGATTTATCAATATAGTGTTTATATATTTCAAATAATAAAAATTCAAGTTCGATTTCCTTACGAGTTATTGTATATTAAAAAGTACAAGGATACAATATTACAATTTTCATTTCTTTTAATTGTACGCAATAAAAACTTTCTACAAATGAACTTTGCCACTACTGCATTATCTCTTAATTATACTGAGGATATAAGTGTTACATTTTTGCTATCATTAATATTTAAAAATTATCTAATTGGACATATTCAGTTAGAATTACAAAAATAAAAAATTTAATCTGTATTAATCTGTTGTTTATGATAACACTACAATAGGTTTTAAATAAAGAGCCATGCAATTCTGAAGGAAATAAAATTAACATATTGCCTTGAGAAATAAAAAGGCTTTCTAATTTTGTAAAATATGTTTACTATATTTTAATTGACAAGCACACATTTTTTGTTGAACAAATTCTTAATTCTTGTTGTGTTGTCAACATTAGTAGACATACTGCACTAGCACAAACACAAAATTATTTTAAAAGACGATAAAGCCCATTAAATACTATTTTTAAAGACGTGGAAGCTATGAAAAGATGAATTTCCTCTTTTTCTTAAATTGGGCTTGTTAGTCTAAAACACCATCTTGTATTAGTTTTAAATGTTTTATGAACACTGCCTATAAGTGAACTTTGTGAGAGATTAAAAATCAAACAAATATTCAATTTGTGTAAATGTACTTATATTTATATTCACACTCATTCTGAATTTGCTGACAAACATAAACATACAATGGCAAAGTCATAAAACTGAACCCTTGGTGCCACAGTTTGTTTGCACTATTAAAACAAACATATTAAGGAGTTTGGTTGCCTTTAATGTGGGATAAATTTAGTTGGGCAATCAAATTTACAATATACCTAATAAATCAATGAACATTTAATTGGTAATCAAACGATTGGCACATATGTCTTTAAATAAATCTATGATCAGAATATTCGGATTACTAACAAGGAACTAATTTTAATGTACACAATACTAACACAGAATTTCGTTTGTCAGCAAATATAAATAAATCAATATTAAATGAGTCTTATCTAACTGAGCACTGAAGCGGATTTTGCCCATATCAATAATTAACTTATTTCACAGTTCAAAACAAACACAATTTCTTTTTACTTTTGTGCACTCCCTTAATATACTTTTGTATATTCGGTTACTGATATAAAATGAGTTAAACTAGTTATGGTCTTTATTGAATGAAGATATTAACGCCTTGGTCGGGACTTACCAAAATCCTTTCCATAGCCACCTGGTCCACCACCACCACTACCACCATAACCGCCTTGGGATTCTATAACAAAAAAAAGTATCAAAATGCAGAGAATAAACCTTGTTAAGTAAAATACAACATTTGCACACTTTCTAATGTTGTATACCAAAATATGCACTTAACTTACAGTGTATTCAACACTTTATAAAATTGACAATCAACCAATTTTTAAGACTAGAACTAATTTTCTTCAAACTTACTTTGTGGAACTCCACAATATTGTGATAATAAGAACAAGTAATTCGACTAATTTTTTATATAACTTTGATATCCCACATTTTTTGAACCACCTTGTATATTTATAAATATTTTTCAAATGTAGCTCTTATTGGCCTACATATATGCACATAAAAAGATTTTTAAAAATTGTTATAGTTTAGACCCAAATTCCGTGCAGTATGTGGTACCCACTCCACCCGGTATGATGGAATATAATCAGAAATAAAGCAGCCACTTCATGATTACTATCACATGCATTAAATCCTTTCTTATAAAATGTGGAAGCAAATACAAAGCAGCCACAACTCCCTTGCAATGATACCAATGCACATTATAAATTAGCATAATCAAATCACAGTGCGAACTCCTGGACACAATAACATTGCAATTGATGACGATTTGTGCTAGTAAATAAATTTATTTACATAAAGAAATTCTAAATTCAAGTGTGTAGATGAAAACTAAAATACATTTTAGGAGGATTTACTATTGTGGAATAAAACATGCAACACAAATCACAAATTATGATTACAGTTAAAGGAAAGCTTAATTTAAATTAATATTTGTTAGCTTCTAAAGGAAAAATATTAATCACTCACCAAATCCACCTGATTGATATCCTCCCCTGTCATCATATCCACCTCCACTTCCGGACTGTCCACCATATCCTCCACTGCTATATCCACCCCCGCCATATCCCTGTGTACTCGAGTTCATACCTCCACCACCATACGAACTTGTGTAGCCATCATTTGTAGGACCACTTCCACTGCTGTACCCTCCTGACTGACCGTACGAAACTCTGTCACTTCCAGATTGATATCCACTGCCATACCCCCCAGAACTTTCATACTGATTACTGTTTCCATAATTTGAATAACCGCCTCCTGAACCACCTCCACTACCATAGTTAGGTTGATTGTATTGCCCATATGCTGCAGACTGTCCAAAACCACCTCCACCACCCCCACTGCCAAATGATTGTGATCGACTACAAAAAATATAAATTATTTATTGCGGGATCATATTTTCAAAAAATTACTCATTTTGGCCAAATCCATTTGAACCATTATCAAATCTTGGTCTTTTACCGCCCATGGGACCACCTCCCAAACTAGGTGGACCACCGGGTCGTTTATCACCACTTTGCCCCACACCAAATCTGCCAAAACCACCTCCTCTTGAAGCACCTCTATCTCCACCACGTCCTCTATCACCAAATCTCATTCCTCTATCACTTGGACGCCCACCTCTGTCGCCACCTCGGCCTCCTCTCATTCCACGTCCCCCCATTGGGCCTCCTCTACCCATACCACCACCTGGACGCCCACCTCTAAATCCTCTACTTACACCACCTCCCAGTCCACTTTGAACATTGTTGTCTTGTTGGTTAGAGTCTGGAGCATCTCCTGCACCACTACTTGGAGGTCCTTCAAATAAAAATCAAATAGTAGGGAGTTAAAATACAAACATTTAAAAATACCTGAGAATCTTCCTGGACCTCCACGAGGTGCACCTCTTGGACCTCCACGTGGGGCACCTCGAGGGCCACCTCTAAAACCACCGCGACCTCTCATCATACCACGACCACCAGGAGGGCCACCCATACCACCTCTACGAAATTGAAAACAAATTAATTATATAGTAAACAGAGAACATGTAATATACAGAGAGTGATTCACTGATGTTGCATGAAAATTTAAAACCGAATTCCTTGGTTCAAAATATGAAAATACATAACTCTATTAATGTATGTTTGAAAATGCTTCATTTCTGAGATACATACAGATAAAATGATCACTCCATGTATTTTTTAATATGTTCAGTAACATATTTGTGATTTCAGCTTAGTGTAGCCGTAATCGCCCATTTTATATTTTCTTGAAAATAATTATTATTTCAAAAACCCTTCACATATTTTTATGAAATTTGGCATGTGTTCATTTCTCAGAAGTCTACAATTTCCAAAATTATTTTTTTCAAAATTATCCATTTTCAAAATGGCGGACATTCAACCATTTTAAAGAAAAATTAAATGAAAACTACTAAATAAAATAAAGTACATATTAACAATAAAAGTACTAGAAATGTTTTATCTTGCACAACTTAATTTTATGTAGTTTTCATGGAATTTTACATTAAAATGTTTGAAATGTCCGCCATTTTGGGAAAAAAATAATTTTGGAAATTGTAGACTTCTGAGAAATGAAGTATTAACAATATATACAAAATATTAACATAAGAAGTATTAGTTTTTAGCAGTGTTCAAAGTAAGCAATTTGACAATCATCTGAACAGTGTGGTGCGCTCCTGAAAACATCTGTTAGTGCAGATATTGACAACAGAGGCCAAGTTACAATCTGTTGGCTGCACATACATACAGGTGAGACGCGATAAGGAAACGTAACCGACGCATGGCGAAGTCGAATCGGGTTGCCAATGAGTAAATGTGCAGTATACAGTGCCGTAGTAAAATATCGCTTCCAACATATAAAGAAGCATTGTTATTTTATTATTTACTGGATTTATTAATATTATATATTCTTGCATATTTTAAACTTTAAGCATGCCCCGCCACTGCGTATTTTCAAATTACCCACGCTAATATCCCCTCAATAGGACCATTTCGAATGCAATTGCCGTTTTCTTTATCGCGTCCCTCCGACCTGTAGTACAGAATGTGATAAAAAGATCAGTCATAAAGACGTTACAAGTTCCTGAGAGTAGATTATCTACATTACACTAACTTTACTAATTGGTTTTATGTTACATTTTATTTTGTCACATCATGTTCTACAAAAAACACCACTAACAATGTTGTACATTTGAAATCACGACATTAAGAAAGGAACTTTCTTTTCCTATTATCATCAATTTTAAGTTTACGTTTTACATGTAACAATACTCTGATTGTAAAAAAGGTGCTTGTAACTGTTCTCCATTGTTGGCGCAGTTACAATGAGTAAAAGAGTACTTGTTTGGTAAGAACAATTTTCCATAATCATTTAACAAAGAAATAATTTGTTTCCGATAGAGTGGAAAGTAGCATAGTTAGACAATAAAACTGGTAAAGACTGCAGATGTTATGCACTTAGTGATGCTTGCACATGCACTGTTAAGAAATGTCGACCGACCCACAACAAAAACAAAATAGGAACATTTCCTTAGCAGTGTCAATTAGACAAACCATTTATACCTTCTTTATTTTTACAATAAGACAGACTCTACAATTCTACATAATTAGAATTCTCATAGAAAAAAAATATATGTACGACTTGGTAGCACACTGCTTTCAATTTTCAAATACCGTGCAGCAAAAAATAGAAATATTTTACCTTCCCCTCATCATTCCCATTCCTCTTCCACCACGAGGACCACCTCGTCCCATGGGGCCACCACGTTGTCCTGGCGAACCTCGTGAAAAGCCTCGATTACCTCCTCCTCCTCCTCCTCCTCTACCCATTGTTGGTCCACCCGTTGGCTTTGGACCATCTGAATTGGTATCGCTTTGTATTTGTTCTGTTTCTTCCGCCATTTTAGTATATCTGTATAGAATTTAGGTATTTAATGTTAAGAATTACAATATACTAAAGACTGCATCACATGTATGACTAATACAAAACATTTGAGTGGAAATACGACTTATTACAAATTAAAATAATACATTTTTAAACTTACCTTCAATATTTATCTGGATTAACTATTAATATAAAAGCAGTAAACGTGAAAATTCGTAAAGGACTAATAAAACGATAACAAAATACAAAATGGAAGATTTTGAACGGCGTCACTTGTAATTAGACAAAGTTTAAACGAACACAAACGTACACTGTCGAATTTACGCGAAAGTATAACACTACCAACCATATATCGTGACTACCAACCGTGTAGAAAATGAAAGTACTACTTGAAGTTAATGTACAGGGTGAATTATTTAGGGTAAAGTAAACAAGATGATATTGTTATACTATTGATTATTATACAGTTGGTATATCAATGGTTATACTTTCAGAAACATTAGGTGTTTTCTTTTTGCACGTTGTGGTAGACTTAAGTCAGCTCTGTCAATAACACACCATTCATTTTATAAAAGTAATTTGACTCAGTTCTCATAACCCTATTCGTTTTAAAAGCTTTATTTAAGTTTTATATTAACCTAAGGCAGAAATGTCTTCTGACGCAAGGCACTTCAATTACGTGATTATTGTGACTTTACCTAACCCTGCGGCGGTGCAAAAAGAAAACACCTAATAGGTGTTTTCTTTTTGCACGTTGTGGTAGACTTAAGTCAGCTCTGTCAATAACTCACCATTCGTTTTATAAAAATAATTTGACTCAGTTCTCAATAACTCTATTCGTTTTAAAAGCTTTATTTAAGTTTTATATTAACCTGAGGCAGAAATGTCTACATGACGTAAGGCACTTCAATCACGTGATGATTGTGACTTTACCTAACCATGTGACGATGCAAAAAGAAAACACCTAATGAAGTTATTTATATTGAATGTATCTAACAAAAGTTTCTCACTTGCTTAATTTTTTGAATATGTATGTATGAGCGAGACCTTAGATCATAATAGGTGTTTTCTTTTTGCATGTTGTGGTAGACCTAAGTCAGCTCTGTCAATAACACACCATTCGTTTTATAAAAATAATTTGACTCAGTTCTCAATAACCCTATTCGTTTTAAAAGCGTTATTTAAGTTTTAGATTAACCTGAGGCAGAAATGTCTACATGACGCAAGGCGCTTTAATCACGTGATGATTGTAACTTTGCCTAACCCTGTGGCGATGCAAAAAGAAAACACCTAATGTATGGTCTATCTAAGGCCCGTATGATACGAGACTAAGTACTAAATAGTGGACAAGTTGTGCGCGCGCAGATTCAGTACGACCTGATACATTAAAATACAACCGATCCTAATTTCTTGTCGCAAAACAATAGTCAACACTAACTTTAGTAGCAAAAAATTCGCTTTGGTGGCAAACGGGAGATTCATATTTCCAAGCTTTTACACATTTTAATTCTGCGCGCGCACAACTTGTCCACTATTTTGTACTAAATTTAGTCTCGTGTCATACGGGCCTAAGAGCGAGACTGACCCGATAAAAAGTATATTTCAGGGCGAATTACAAATATACCTGTTCTAATTCTAATTGGGATTTCCCTGTACGGAATAGGTAGATTACCATTAGACCATTAGATACATCATTATGTAACAAATAGTAAATAACAAAAGTTTCTTTTCTGTCCATATGATGCTAAAGTAATGCCAAATGATAAGAAAATGCGGCCGTAAAGTGATCCAATACGGCCGCTGCCAAGGTAACCTCATTTTAAGAAAATGCGGCAATAAAGTTATCTGATACAACTTAACTGCTGCCAAGGGCAACCGCCAATGTAACTTAGCAACGATCTCGAGTCAAGCGGCTTAGTTGTCAAACGTCACTTCAAAGGCGTCACGCACTTAGCAGGAAATAAAGAAATGTTTTATCCATATGGACAGAAAAATGTAATATTTGCCTCGCCGCGTCAAGTGTTAATACGGCCTAAGCCGCCAACTGGCCTCGACTTCGTCTCAGCCGGCAAACCGCGGTCGCGGCCGTATTGACGTTCTTGACGGCCTTGATAAATAAATAACTATTTCGAGTTGTAAATTTTTTTGTTTTTTTTTGAAATTATCTACACCTTTTTCCTTAATAACTTTTTTATACGAAGAATAATATGGAAAATACTTAAGTTTCGCGAAAATGACGATTTTCAATTTTTCCGTTATACAGGGTGACAACCGGGAATCTGGCGATTTTGAAATATCTATTAAGTTACACGATGAATTTGCAAAATAATAAGGTTTTAATTAACACCAAAATGAAGCTTACACAATGACATTTACTGTACAGGCGTAGTCACATAAGAAGGCGAGAACCGGCGCAACCCGATTCATGACTCCGAAAGCCGAATACTATAAAAATGCAAGTCAGTTGCGTACCATAATAAATGCATTCACACAAGTACATTTTTTTCAGTAACTTATTCGAATTTCATTATATATGACTAAAGTATGTAATTATCCAGTAATTATAATTCAATAAATAACATTAATGTTCATATTTAGTGATGAATAAACATATCTACAACAACAAAATGAAACGACACTGACTTATAGCTAAGCGAAATTTTACAAGCAGCGAAAATTCGTCGTTTGCGCATTGCCGCTCTCGCCTTCTTATGTGACTACGCCTGTATGTATGTATTTATGTCAAGTATGGAAGATAATGTCATCGAGATGGTGTCCATCATCACCTTGAATGCAGTTTTCGACCTTCTTCATGAAATCGTCCATATCACGCTCCAAGATTGTTCGATCAATCTTATATGATTTCTTAACGAATAACATTTTTCAAATCGTCCAAATTATAGAGCTTGTAATACGACTCTTCAAGTACTCCCACAGGAAAAAATCACAAATTAACAAATCTAGAAACCTTGGGGGCCATGCCACATGTTCAAAACGTGAAATGAGTTTTCCTAGGAATATGTTGCGGATAACATTCATCGGTACGACATGGCACCATTTGGCTAAAACCACACCTTCCTTGGATTTGCCCGTTTTCTGCGTAGTTTTGGCATACAAAATATTGGATCGTCTTAAAGTAGAGGTTAGAATTAACGGTGACGGTACGCCCGGTCTTTTCTAAAAAAATTGGGACCAATTGCACACCTGACTGTGATTTTTTTTAAAACGATTTTCGGGGCCTCGTGTTTGAAGTTCCGTTTATCTAAATGAAAACGAGCTTCGTCGCTCATTAGCCCCCATAAAGTGTTTACCGCTTGCACTTTTACCTCGAAAGTGTTCATTTCAAGAGTAATTTAGCAATTTTTTATAGGAAGTTTAAAAAATATTTATTTAAATGTTTGTAATTTAAAATTTTTAAAAAGTATATGCAGAAACGACTCAAAATTGTATAAACTTTAAAGTTTTGTAATTAATTTTCCCTAAACTTACGTCGTGGAACTCCATAATTAAATGTAATTATAAAAGCAGGTATTTCTACTCAAATTATTATATACTTTTAGATATACCTAACCATACGCGTTTTGACACCATGTGTCATCATCAAGAGTAACATTTACATTGTTCTTTGCATTTTTAATGTAGTGTCTTCACAAACCGTTGTCATAATGTCAAAACGCGTTGATCATTACAATTTAATCAATGGTTATATTTAAACAATAAAATTTTGAGGGGAATTAAGTACCTACTTGCATTTATTATTAAATTTATTTAAAGTTTTGAATACCTATACAGGGTGGCCCAATAGTGCGTGGATGGCAGGTTGTGGCTTTATTAACGAACATTTCTAAAGTCTGTTGTTGGGATATGGTGGGGTACCTACCCATAAGGCTACAAACCTAAAATATTTTCACTTGAATCGCAAAGCTTAGGTATACAGTTCTAGCAAAGTTGCATTTTTTTAAAGGTAATCCGCTATATATTATTCCATATTTGGGTTCCTTGGTCAATTCTAGTGCGACTTTATGTATCACACATATGAAGTATCTAAAACGAATGGTTTAGCCGCAATTCTACATTTTTACAAAAAGTATAGATGTCTAACTACGTCAATTAAAAAAATGTCTATCAAAGGTAACTTGATTGTTCAAACGGCACGGCCAATTTTTCTTTATTGCATCAAATATAGATACCTACAATTTGATTACCTTTCCAAGGATATGAGTTTGTCGGTATGCATTTCCGGTACCCGGTAGATTTCTTGTAATTTCAAATGTACTGGTTAATTTGCTGTATTTCTCAATTTTCAGTTTCTATATTATAGTCTTATGTGACACACACTAAAAATTTTCTTGAAAATAATACACACGAGAATATATATAAAAAAGTTGAAAAAGAAATCGGTGATACTCAGTTTGGATTTATAAAAGGCCTGCGAACTATAGATGCATTATACGTAGAGTATGCAATTAACGTTTTACTGCAAAAGATGCCTGGATGAAATCGAAATTCAAACCCCCTTTGAATACAGGGGTGTGTACTATCGCGATTGTTGTTTAACTTGTATTCCGAAACAATAAGGAATAGTAATCAACGGAACACCGATAAACAATATTTTAGATGTGCTGATGATACCGTAATGCTGGCAAATGATCAGCGAATTATATGGCTTACACGTAAATTTAAACAAAACAAAATTTATGGTCGTTTTTCCAAAATTAAGAATGATATAGTAAACTTATCAATAAACAATATCCGCATTGAAAGAATGAGGAAATATAAATATTTGGGGACAATAATAAACGAAGATAATGATCAAACACAAGAGATACGAGTGCAGATAGAAATGGCGAGGGCCGCCTTCATTAAAATGAACAATGTGTTATGCAATTTAGAGATCTAAATATAGAAATCCGAATCATATTTGTAAGATATCTTTTCTATTCTTTTATGTAGGTATGGTCCTTAAAAAAGCCAGAAATGGACAAAATTCAGGTCTTTGAATTATGGACATATCGACGTAAGCTGAAGGTGTCGCGGACGAAAAGAAAAACAAACAAGGAAGTCTTACATCGGGTAAACAAGGAACGAAAACTGATTAATACAATAAAAGAGAAGAAAAGTAGAGTATTTGGGACATTTTAGCGTGGAGAGAACTATATTGTTTGCTACATAATCATACAAGGAAAAATAGCAGGAAAAAAGAAGGTCGGACGACAAAGAATATCCTGGCTGAGAAACTTGCGGGATTTGTACGGGTTGCTTCTCTATAGAACTCTTTGGATTGAGAATTGCTGTTATGATCGCCAACCTCCGATAGGAGACGCCACACAAAAAAAAGAAGAAACATCATTAATGCCCCATGGTATATTAATAATAAAGGCATTCACTTCGGCAAATGAGATCAAGTTGTACACGAAGATAAGCTTCATTGAGATATCGACAGTAAAAGTGCGCGAGTGCAACAATCAACTGTGACAACAAAGAAAAACGAAAGAACTGTGAGTTAGATGTGGTTGACGGTCTGTTTTCAATTGTTGGTACACTGTTATCACTTTTTACGGGAAAAATTATTTCCCCAGAATACAGCCCATTTGCGTAGCCTGTCTTCCTTAATAATGTTTTTGGCCAACATTCTCATTCTATTCCGGAAAAAAGTTGTCACAATTATTTCGTTCCTGAGCTTTTCAGCGTTCATGGCTTGTCGTAAAGCTTACACATCTCAGCCATACAAACATCAGAATCATGGCAGAGAACAGAGTACATGCACACTCGCCCCATATACGTTTCTTTTACATTAGAAATCTACCCAAGTTTTTGATAATGCAGCCATTGGAAAGTGAATTTCCCATATCATACAGTTACTTTTGATACGATATAGATAAGTATGTTGATGTTTTAATGGTTACAAAAGAATTTCCTTCTACAATTTTCATAATTGTTTCTTTAATCTCATTTATCTACCGCTTAAATTTATATTTTCGTCAATGACTGTATAATTATGAAAAAATGTGGCATACATTTATTAATACTTGAATATGATACAATCCAATTTACTAGTGCCCTTGAGGTAAAACTATTATGGGATTTTCAAGAGAAACCTTACGTGTTCTGCTATATTCCTTAATCTTGAAGTAGTATAGATACTTTCTTAAGATATTGATTAATATTATTAAATTATATATGGAATTAATGCTAGTTCGGTTTGAGTATAAAAATGGAACTACACGTAAGTCTAAGCGAGTTGCAGTTTAGAGCGCCTTTCATAGTGGTCGTGTTAATGTTCGAAGCAAAACTTCTTAACATTAAAACAGTAAGAAGGTATTAAGTACGTAGATGATTCAAAAATTGGGTGTATTTTAAGATCGTTTTTTTAAGTTAACGCAATGTCAGTGTTAGGTGAACCCAGCTTTGCTGCTTGGGCTAGCCAAGCAGGCGTTATGGCTGGACGACAAGGGGGAAACTTATCTGTGGGAGACATTGTTCGACCCGAAATGTTACATATGGTAGACGAGCATTGGTTCCAGTATCCGCCATTAAACCCTCTATGGCATTCCATGTTGGGATTTGCGATTGGGGTTTTAGGCTGCATCTCCGTTAGTGGAAATGGCATGGTTATCTACATATTTTCAACAACAAAATCTTTAAGGAGTCCATCTAATCTATTAGTCGTTAATCTGGCTTTTTCCGACTTCTTAATGATGTTTACAATGGCCCCTCCGATGGTGATTAATTGTTATAACGAGACTTGGGTTTTTGGTGAGATTATGCTAATCTGATCTTTTAAATAGTGAGTATAATAATGTTTGCTTTCAGGACCTTTGTTTTGTGAAATATATGCTTTGCTTGGATCACTATTTGGATGTACGTCGATTTGGACAATGACATTGATAGCGTTAGATCGTTATAATGTCATTGTTAAGGGTTTAAGTGCCAAACCCTTGACCAGCAAAGGGGCTTTATTACGAATATTTCTCGTATGGGTATTTTCGGCAGGGTGGACAATTGCGCCTCTTTTCGGATGGAACAGGTAGGAATAAAATTGAAAGTTATGTCTCATCGCTTTGGATGTCTGTAATGGTGCAAAATTCTCCATAGGTATGTACCCGAAGGAAACATGACCGTTTGCGGCACAGACTATCTCAGCAAGGGATGGTTTAGTCGAAGCTATATTCTGTTCTATTCCTGGTTTGTGTATTTCTTACCTCTTTTTGCGATAATATACTCATATTGGTTCATAGTGCAAGTAAGTTTTACGGTATTCGCGGATTTTTTTGGTTAATATTATTCACGTATGCAATAGGCCGTCGCTGCTCACGAAGCGAACATGAGGGAACAGGCTAAGAAAATGAATGTAGCTTCCTTAAGATCGTCTGAAGCTGCACAAACTAGTGCCGAATGTAAATTAGCCAAGGTCGCTTTAATGACAATTTCGTTGTGGTTTATGGCTTGGACTCCGTATTTAGTAATAAACTATGCGGGAATATTTGATGGTTCGAAAATTAGTCCTATAGCAACAATCTGGTCTTCGCTTTTTGCAAAGGCTAATGCTGTTTATAATCCTATAGTGTACGGAATTAGGTAAAATATTATAATTGTACAAATATAATATTTACCGGTGTAACTTGAACAATATTTTAGTCATCCGAAATATAGACAGGCTTTACAGAAGAAATTCCCATCGTTGGTATGTGCTGCAGAACCAGACGATACCGTTTCTCAAACCACGGCAGCCACTGCAGCATCCGAAGAAAAACCAGCTGCTTAAAACAATCGGGTTTTTGAAACAATTACTACAACTTGATACTAGGCACAGAAATGGCTTCGAGAAACATTACATAACTAAAAAGATTACCATTGTAGATAATTTTGTTATTACATTCAGAATATATCCTTGCAGGCTAATTGGTTATTGTATGTCTTTTTACCCTTTTGTTCCTAACTATGTTGATAAAGCTCATGATTATTGTTACGTATTCATTCTTAGTTACCTATAAGTACAGCACCTCCTTGAATGTAAATGGTGAAGATATTAATTAATACAACAATTAATCTTTATACTTAACTTACAGTACCTAAGTCATTTTTCAATCATAAAATTAATTTCATTCATATAAATTTTTCCAGTATAACAATTCTGGCAAGTTGTCACGAGACTTCCCTCGTATTAACACTTTTTTCAAAAAATAAATGCTGAATTCAGAAAAAAATACTCTTAAACTACCTACCTAAAAAACTGCAATTTTATCTTATAAAAAAATGAGTGCCGCCATTTTAGCTTACACCGGAAGTGACGTAATCAAAGTTAATATCAGCATTTTCGTTCTTGGCCCAAATGTAATTCATTAGCGAAAACCGCATTTCGATAACTTTAATAGTTTCTGAGTATCGAGCGTTGCAGTCATTTTTTAATAATTATTTTTTTAACACTTTTTTCAAAAAATAAGTATAGCACAATATATATTGCTGAATTCAAAAAAAAATTCTCTTTTAAACTACATAAAAAAAACTGCAACTTTATCTTATAAAAAAATGAGTGCCGCCATTTTAGCTTATACCGGAAGTGACGTCATCAAAGGTAATAACAGCATTTTCGTCCTTGGCCCAAATGTAATTCATTAGCGAAAACCGCATTTCGATAACTTTAATAGTTTCTGAGTATCGAGCGTTGCAGTCGATTTTTTATAATTATTTTTTTTAACACTTTTTTCAAAAAATAAGTAAGCACAATATATATTGCTGAATTCAGAAAAAAATTCTCTTTTAAACTACATAAAAAACTGTAACTTTATCTTATAAAAAAAATGAGTGCCGCCAT
Organism: Pyrocoelia pectoralis; assembly: GCA_036250285.1. Classification (NCBI taxonomy): domain Eukaryota; kingdom Metazoa; phylum Arthropoda; class Insecta; order Coleoptera; family Lampyridae; genus Pyrocoelia; species Pyrocoelia pectoralis. The sequence continues at coordinate 21,816,270 of CM070076.1, read as the reverse complement.
TTTAGCTTACACCGGAAGTGCCGTCATCAAAGGTAATATCAGCATTTTCGTCCTTGGCCCAAATGTAATTCATTAGCGAAAACCGCATTTCGATAACTTTAATAGTTTCTGAGTATCGAGCGTTGCAGTCATTTTTTAATAATTATTTTTTTTAACACTTTTTTCAAAAAATAAGTATAGCACAATATATATTGCTGAATTCAAAAAAAAATTCTCTTTTAAACTACATAAAAAAACTGCAACTTTATCTTATAAAAAAATGAGTGCCGCCATTTTAGCTTATACCGGAAGTGACGTCATCAAAGGTAATAACAGCATTTTCGTCCTTGGCCCGAATGTAATCGATTGGCGAAAACCGCATTTCGATAACTTTAATAGTTTCTGAGTTTAGAGCGTTGCAAGGAATGTGTACGTACAGACTACAGACTACAGACGACAGACGGAAAATTTTTTTTTGCATATTTTGAATCTACGTATTCGGAAACGCAAAGATATGTAAAAATTTCCATAGGTCAAATTTTTTTTTTTGGAAAACTAATACAATACTTCCCTTTTACTTCGTACTCGGGAAGTAAAAAGGAAAAAAAAAGTTGAATGGGCGAAATTTGCGGAAAGAGGGACATCGAGCATAATGTGACTGATAAGGGTTGTGAGATGGTTTCATTAGAAAGATTCATCAATTTTAGTGGTTAAGTGAAAAGGGGCGAATTCAAACAATTTTTGGAGTTTTTGGATGTTGAAGAAAAACAATTAATTCGCTATCTTTAGACTTTCTTTTAACACATACCTAATGTGGTTATTTTTCATACATTCGCAATTTTTTATTTATTTTTATTTTTGTAAGATGTACCTACCGTTCCTTTAGATAGGACGAATTTCAATCACCGCAACAATTAACAGGAAAAATGAAACCTGGCTAGCTGCAAAGTTAAGGTAAGTAAAAAATATATTATGTTTTAGCTGACTGAACTACAAGTGAAGAACTATAAAACTAAAAAAATAAGGAACAAACAAATTATTGTGTAACTATACCATGGGAAAGCCCTTCACCTTATAACACATTATTTCAATTCAATACAATATAGAACACGCGGCAACGGCTGACACAATGTGTTGCCGAGACTTTAAGCCGTCAATCACGTTATTTTAATTGATGTCAGAGGGCGCACCGCACCATTTCCCACTTTTCCCACTCTCTGTTTAAAGTCACTGTATTTCCCACAGTCACTGTATTTCCCACCAGAGTCAGTAGATTAACAGAGTACCTGTCGTCACTGTTTGTAATAGAGTCACTGTATTCCCCACCAGAGTCAGTAGATTAACAGAGTACCGCAAGCTTTTGACGCGACAAATGCCGCTCTGGCGGCCATGTTTAGTCCATATACATAAGATAGACGTGTAGGGAGTGAAGCGCGGAAAGGATTAAACATGGCGGAGGTTGCGGTACTCTGTTAATCTACTGACTCTGTTCCCCAAACCGTGGAAGTACTTCCTGTTCACGATAACTTCGGTCCACTTTGGTCGTCCTTTGTCGTGGTTGTTGATGATTGCGGAGTGAAGAAGTACGCTGGCTTAACACGATCTACTTGTCTCTTCTTAATCATATAATGGTGACATTTTTGTCATTTTTTGACGTGACTACTCCATTTTAGTACCAACTCCCGCTTACCCGCATTACAATGACAAACTCCCGCAATTTGCAAGTTATATTATAACTCATCGTGAGGGAATTTTGACGAACGGGGTGTTTTTTACAAGACAACGTCCTTGTTTTCACTATTTCATGAAAATAATCAAGAATTCGGTATTTTTTAGCATCAATTGTTTAGATTAAAATTTAATCGATAACATTAATTTTTGCACTCATATAGATACGATAAAAATGCCCCATTTTGATCCCAAAAACAAGATACCCTCCTCCCAAACATGTTCCAAATGTGTCCCGCATTTTCTTAATCTTAGGTTGGCAGGTAAGGTATGTCTTCCAATGTTGTTGCTTCATCGCTTATCGAGAGAACTGCTATCGTTGTCGCAGCTAGTTGTTGTATCCAAAGGGTTTTAATTGTATTCTCATCACTGAGCACACATCAATTTATCGCAGCAATTGAGACGGTTTTCGATCACCCAACTTTCGGCCTTGAAGTAATTTCTTCTGAATTCAATTTTCTGGGGAAATTTCGCACCCCTTAATAATACGTTTCTTGATCGCATCGTACGGGTCTGCGATAGGCGGAGTAGAAACTAGATCGGACCAACATGTGAGGATTTCTGTTTATCAACGGGGGTTAGGGCGAATGTTTCGACCATATTGCACCGAAAGTCATAGTAACTTCGCCGATTGGGTTAAAGATAAGTATAGAAAAAATCGTTGAACGTGATCACTGATCACATATGATAGCATTGGTTTCTCGCCTGTAAGTTGATCTTACAGACAACCGTATTGAATTTCCACATCGTCGACATGACGAAATGGTCTACTTATTTTATAATTTTATGGGCGTAACAGTTTTGTTAAATTAGATGTTCATGTGATTTCTCGATCGACATTTGAGGTGACACGAGACCAAAATCGTTTAAACTTAAACCATTACTATATTGACTTTAGCAAATATTCTGAAGGAGAGTAGGTTAGTTTGTGTAAAACAACTTAAACAAGTTTTAATCGATAAAGATATAAAAAGACGATCGTGATATAAACAGCATAAAGCTTCTGTTCTTACATAAATATGGTGATCATTCAGATCATTTGACATCCCCACTAAAAACACTTCACTATATTACGACAAACAATGCAACGCATTCATTTGGTAGCATTAAGGTCTTTTTGGAAATCCTATCGAGCTGTCTAAATTAGAAACAATTGTAGCCATTGCTATAGGCGAGCTTGGTTAATTCAGCTTAAATTCCAAAAAGGCCTTCAGTACAAATAGTACAGTCAATCTGTCGTGAAAAACGGCTGTTTTCGCAAAAAATTGCCAAGTGGATTTTTTTTTCATATTTCATTAGGGGGTCATGAGAAAAGCTTAACACCAGATTTGCGAGGTCCTGGCGCCCCTATTGAATTTTTGAGAAACTAAAAAAGTTTTTGAAACGCATTTTTCTCGGAATAAGTGCGTTTTAGAGAAAAATTTTATTAACAAAAAATGTAGAGGACCTTACCGTCTGCAATTAATGTTATTGAGTTGATGACGTACGACTTAAAATGCAAGCAGTAGGTGGCGCTAAAATATAAAAATATAAAAAAATATAGAATAAAAAAATGTATTCTAAATCATGTTAAAAACAATAGTAATTAACAGATATTATTGTTAATCAACTTACAAAAAATAATATACCGTTTATGAGCAACGCGCCAATCGTTACCGTACTTCTATTAGCCTTTCTACCGTCTTAATGGTACAATTTTCACACTTCGGCAACCTATAACTCTAAAACGGGAAGTCGAAGAAAAAAATAGTTTTAATGAATTTTGTAGGTATTTTTGAGAGGAACAACTATTCTATTTACAGTATTGCGAAAAAAAATTTGTCTAGGCAAAAAAGCAAAAAAACAGTTTTTCTGGTACTTCAACGCCACCTACCGCTTAAATTTTAAGTCGTACGTTATCAACTTATGGACATTAATTATAGATGGAAATGTCCTCTACATTTTTTGTTTATAAAATTTTTCTCTAAAACGCAGTAATTCCGGGTAAAATCTATTTCAAAAACTTTTTGACTTTCTCAAAAATCCAATGGGGCCAGTACCTCGCAAATCTGACGTTAAGCTTTTCTCCTGACCTCCTAATGATATATGAAAAAAAAATCCACTTGGCAATTTTTCGAACAAAAAAATACAGATTGACTGTACTAAAATCTACTATAGAATTTCAATCTGGCCATTGCAATAGTTTATAAATGAATTTTCAAAAAATAAAGCAAGAAAAGTGCAAGTCTTACGAGTGCGAAATACCTTTTTTTGGTGGTTTTTGCACGAGGGCGTCAGCTGAAACTCGGGAAAAAAATGATTGGTAGCAGTTTCGTGCAAAAAATAAAATATTTAAAACAATAACAAACTAATAAAGAATCATCACCTAACTATTTCACTTAATTTGACTGTATGAAAGACATACAATAGAAAACTGTTGGGGGTCGGTATAAAGAAGATTTTTGTCTGGGCAATTCCACTAATTCAAATATGCGGAAAGTGACCGCGAATCCACAGCCTTGAACAGACTGCCACAGATAATACATTGTCATAATTTTGATGAGCTATGACTAACCAGGGCCTTTGTTTATTTGAGGATAGTATTTATATTACCTATGTTAAATAGTACCTAATGATTAAAGAACACTTAAATTAATACTCCACGTTTCCTATTTCTGTAGAGTTTGTTTACCTTTAATGGACCAGTTAAAATATAATAAGTAATTCATTTCACAATAACTGTTTATTTTAAAATAATTTATTTGAAAATGCCAGGAAGGACATTGTTCAACCAAATACGCAATGCATGTAGATTTTAATATTGCATGCAATATGCATTGATCTGATATGGTAACATTATGTAATGTTAATCGATTATAAACTGCAAAACACAAGTTTGAATCACATAAGGATAATTTAACATAAACCTCCTACAATTTTATAAACAACTTAAAGAAATTAATAATTATTTATAGTTATTAATTAAACTAACACAATGTTAGATATTGAACTTGCACAGTCTATTACTTCATCATAACCTTCATCTTGTACATTTTCTTCGTCATTCGACTCTGTAGTAAAACGTGTATCTACAGAATAAATATTTACATTTAAACCCGAATCCGAACTAGATTTTTTTTTGTAAACTTTTAATGAACTAAAATCTGTTTGACTTTCCCCCACAGGTACTAGAGAGACTTCCTCATTTACAATATTTGATGTACTTAAGCTAGAATTCAGTCCATAAAACTTTGGATAATCCACACCAGGTAATTTTTCTAAACTACGACCTCTACTTAAAAGTATGCCGCCAACTTTAAAATCAGAATCTACCCTATGCTCTAAATTAGAAGTTTCACTATTTAAATTTATATCCTCTTGCGCTTTTTCTGTTGCAGCAAAAGTCGATTGTTCAATTTCTGATGTAACGGTACTGGCCGATTCGCATCCACTCGATAGCGAACCTTCATCGCTATCGATTATGGCAAAGTTGGTTGCAATTGTTAAATTTCCAAACCAATTCCTTTCTAAAGTATCGTTACAAGACTCAACAAATTCGTTGGATAATGACTCTTGAGCAAGTTCCTCTAAAATGAGGTTACTTTTCTCGTCGACGGAAAGTTCGGAGTTTTCCGATATACCACCCAAAACTGCACTCTCACTAAACGTCACTTTTCGTTTACAGGAAATTTCTTCCACATCATTATCACAGACCTTGTTTTCATTTTTGGTAATTACACTATTCACATTCTGTTCCCTATATGCTAAATTAATACGTTTCTCTAAATCACAATTACGTAACGGTTTCTTCTTTGCCAATAACGAATCGCTATGTTCATCTTCCTCCTCCAAATTTTCTTCGATACTAACAAGCTTTGGTGCGGATTTGGACCTTTCTAAAGGTGGGCGGTAGTTATTCGAACCGGTACTTAACAAAATTTTTCGTATCGGTATAGAAGGATTGTCATAAATTGAATTGACTAAAGATAATCTCGCATTTTGTCTGGATACCTTATCTTTTTTAAACTCAGTCAATGCCAACCGCAACGAATTTTTCAAATGCCCCTCAAGTTGACTAGCGGTTGCCGATGAAGAACATAAAACGGCGTGACACCGCAATTCGTGCCGAAGTCGCTTCCCTTCATGTCGATAGACCCAACAAAATATTCGAGGGAAGTGCGAAGGTGCCGCACAGAAAGTTAATCTGTTTGCCCAATACTCAGTTAAACCATGATCTTTTGTAGTGGCCTTTAAACCTCCTCCCGCAACTGTTAACAGCATGCAGACATCGGGTCTTGACGACTGAGTGTAATTACGCCATAATGTTGCTAATGGTTTTTCTACGCAGCCATCACCTGTAACCAAAATAATATTTAATTAGCAATTTTTAAGTAACCACGAAGAGTTGTTGCGTAAACAAGAAAAACCAGTTTATTTATTTAAAAGTTAATCATTACAATACACCTACGGAAAGTTAATCAACTTTCAGTATACATAAAAACACAATGGATATAAGTCATTGTTAATACGCTTGACTTCTGTGTATTAATTATGGTCAATTATATTTATATTTATTATGAACGAGTGCCAATTCTAAGTACGACATAAATGTATATACCTAAGCGTGCATTAATCACGTACCTAATAATCTGTGTGATTTGAAAGTACCTACATATTATTTAAAATTGCAACCTATATAGAGATACTGTATAATATTATGCTTCCGATACGGAAAAATCTCACAAAAATGGCGTGGTTCTAATTAAAGCAAAATGAATTTCAAACGAACAGCACGTACAATTTTTCAATATAGGTAGTGAAAGTAACACTATTAAATAACTTTACATTGCATATTGCATCAAGATTTTTATGGCTTAAACAACCACTATGTAGTAATCGTATAATATATTGTAGCTCACAATTTCTTAGGTGGGAACTGTATCTTAATTTTTTAGAAATCTTAAAACCATTATTCATTTTGGCAACATATTCGATATATTATTAATAGTATCTATCTATTGTTTCTTTCTTACGTTTTAAACAGAATACATCCATTGTATTGAAGAGTATGAACCAAAGTTTCATGGGAAAATAAATCAAAAGAATTATTTATGCAAATTCGTTTGTGACTTTAAAATGGTTTTGTTTAAGTCGAAATTCTACGTGCAGAACACGGCCAAATTTAGTTATATTTTCACATAAAAAATAAAAAATTTTACTTACTTTAGGTATGTGAATATGAAACCGGAATTTTATATAGAAAATACACGTTATATATGAAAATATAAATATAAATATATATTTTATATGAAAATGATAAAAAATATTTTTTTCCAACATCGCTTATGAAAATGACACTTTCATCACTCAATGTAGTGAGGAAAATAGGCGTTTGCATCACTAGTGAGGAAAATTTATTTCCATAGCAACGTTAGAATACAAAATTAGCAACTAGAATCTTGAAAAAATAGGAAAGTAAAATAATTATAAAGAAATTTAAAATTGAAACTCATTTTTGCGATGTTGGAAAAAATAGTAGGTATATATATATAAATAATTCGTGATGAAAGTACGATTTTTCAACTCGCAATACTATCCTCACTCTCTATCGCTCGTGAATATATAAATGAATTGCTCGTTGAAAATCACTTTCATCACTTGTATTGGAATGTACTATATTCGAAGTATTGCACATCGCTAGCTATACATTTTCTCGCCTGTCTGGCAATTTGTGGATGCCACGCCAAAAAAACTGTTGCTCTTTTGAGGCAAACCAGTAAGTTATCGAACTTGTACTTAATCGGACGGAGCCAAGTCTGGTGAGCAAGCCGCATGCGAAAGTATTTCCCAACTAAAAGCCCTAATGGTTTCCTTGACCAGTTGTGCTGTGTGTGATGAAGCATTATCATGAAGCAAAATCACTTTTTTTGAATTTTTGAGTGTCATCCTCATCCAACAACGCTTGGAATTTTCTGTCTTCAAACTCCTTCGGTGGTCTTCCATGTTCTTCGTTTCTTACGTCAAAATCGGCACTCAAAGCAGTGTGATTTACTCACCGTAAGTTTCGGCAAACATTCGATTAGATTCTGCAGCAGTTTTATTCAAATGGTAACAGAAAATCAATGCTGTGCGCAAATCGTAGTTTCCAGGCACAAAATTTGACATGTTCAACGGTATTAAAAACTATGCTGTTGCATGAAACGCGTATTGTTGACATCTTAGGAAAGTTCGGAACTTGTATAATTGTTGTGAGTTGAAAAGTTTTTGGCAGATGTCAACAAGAAAATGGCGCCAATAACAAGGTTTAGTGGTACCTACATCGACAGCTATGGGCAAATTCCCGTTTCATATTTACACACCATGAAACTCCTACCATATTTTATTGAAGTTTTACGGTAGGAGTTTCATGGTAAATGTGACTGAATATCCCATACTATAGTTCCTATTTTCGTCTTATGTAAGTAGGTATGTATGTCCGTGAAGTTCTCATTCATTAATGGACCGATTTCCTTCAAACCGGTACACAATTTTTTATAATTTTTGGGATTGTGCTACCATATACTAAAATTCTCGATATCGTCACCCCGGGCAGACTTACAGAGGTCATAGGGGTCGGGGTAGGAGTTGTTGCTGCGCGTAGCACAGGCATAACACTAGCATTCAATAAGAAGGTTAAATCGTAATTTAAAATTCTGTACAATCCAATAAGTATTTTAAAAAATGGAGAATATTATGATACATCTTTAAGTATTTATTATAGCTGCAATTATTTGTTGAAGAAACGTAACAAGGTAGGATCATTGATATACACCAAAAAAAGAGATAGGCCCAGGATACTACCTAGCACCTTGAGGAACTCCTCCTGCAATGGGTAATTTATGATTGATTATGATATGATCGACCAGTTAAGTAAGAAAGTTTCTACCTACTTTCGTGATGATTTACTATTTTCAAAACAATGATTAAAGACAGAAAAGCGAGGGGGAAAGCTTTTCTCAATCCGAATCCTGTAACCCTAACTGATTGATACGAAGTAGGTACATGTTAAGATGTTCTAAATAAAATTTGTTGAAATAATATTCTTTCACACATATTATGCAATGCTGTCCTTAAATATAAGCGGATTGTTAATTCCAAAATATATATCACGCATAAAAATTTGGATTAGCCATCATAGCAAGACGATTAACAGATTTGGTTCGCAAAATAATCTCGTTTACATGGAAAAGCGATAATAAAGATCGTTTCAATAAACCGAAAACCAGTTTTGAAGTTGTACAACCCACGTACGATGACAGTACAGGCGAACTGTATCGAATTGTTTTTATTTCCAAGAAAACATCTGTTGTTGAAAATAATTATCACTTATCAAAGCTCTATTTAGTGGATATTTAGCAAAACATTAATAGATAACGGAATTATTTAATTGATATTGACTTTTAATAATTATATTATTTGATCCAAGTTTTCTTTGGTCTGAACAGAAGCAGAACAGGTTCAAATAGTAGGACAAAAGTAACGTATTAACATACAAAGGAGGGGGGAAACGCATGTTTGCATAAGGAATTACAAACAATTCTTAAAAAGTTGACAATACCCTTGAATCTGAACTGACAAACATATTGTCAGTGAGTTTCTGGGTTAATTTTAGCTGGTGGTCTCAAACTGAAAGTTTAAGTACTCATGGACCAAAGGTTCCCTTATTTTAATCGCATGTTATCTATTAAAAAGAAACCAAAAAAACAGAAGGTATGGTACCTAAGCTATGAACAACAAAATTATATTTTACAATTAACTAAAGCGAATATCATTGTTAAATTCTCCAGTGAGTCAAGGAAAAATAAATTGTATCTATGGTATTTTTAGAACAACCTCTAAGGGAGTTTAATGTACAATTACATAATTATATAATAGGATTATTAGTTTAATCTATAATTAAGATGGATAATTGTTGTTTTTCCACCTTAATTACGCGATTAATTCAAAACGATGATACACTTCTATTTCTCTATGTTAATTAAAATTCTTCATACCTAACTGTACATACAAAAGGAATCTGAGGAATTTGCTTAACTTGGAGACCAAATATAGATTAATTACCCAAAGTTTAAATTATAAATTCAAGTATGAGTATGTACTAGCAAAGTAATGGAAATAACTACACAAGGTTACATTTTTTAAGACTAGCCACTAATATATTTACCATATATTTTCACCGCAATTTAGAAAAATATAATGTGGGCGTAATTGAGTTTTTTTTACTTAACTAAATACTTTAAAATTATGCAAATAGTCTTTTTGTGGATAAATTTTCAAAAAAGGCATGTCACCATTCACACGTCCTTGCGTTTCAGGGACTATAAAAATGTCACCGTGTAGCTGCTATAGCATAACAAAATTAATACATACGAAGAATCGTTGAAGGTTGTTAGAGTGCCATAATTAAACAGATCAATAACCTTTCCGGAAATGGAGATGAACACAAACAACGACTGATCGGTTGAAAAGAAATTTGTATTTCTGTTCTCATTAACCCTTGTGACTTTAAGGGTGGTAGATAATCGACGCCATAAATCGTACAGAGGATTTTATGTGCTGGAGTATACAACCTTGTATTACACAGGTTGTTAACGTTCAGGTGAGCAGTTTTACCATTGGGAAGCCGTTTTTCCGTACCTAATGATTAAAAAATTAATTGATAGAAATTAAATTAGAATTTTGAAATCATATTTTCAGAATTTATAAATGTGTGTCTCCTAACCGGAAGTTATTTTATACACTTGTTTATCACTTCCTTGACAAACTACGGTTTAACACATGAACGACTTCTTGATGTCTTTCAACATTTGCGGGAAGCTTTGCTTTTCGTCTTTAACTTGAAAAAATGCAGCCGAAGCACGTGGTTTACTTGAGGAAGGTGTACGGCGAATATGCACCATCGAAAAATACGTGTGATAATTGCTTTCAACGCTTTAGAAGTGATGATTTCGACACTGACGACAATGGGCGCTCCCGAAGACCAAAAACAATTGGGGACGCCGATCTGCAAGCGTTATTGAATGAAAATAATATGCAAAGGTTTTTCCATGGGAAAAATTCAAAAGGAAGGAAAATGGGTGCCGGATAAGTTGACTGAGAAACAGATGGAAAATTGAAGAACCACTTCCGAAATTTTGCTTTTTCGGCATGAAAGAAAGAGTTTCCTGCGTCGAATTGTTACTGCGGTGACGAGAAGTGGATATATTTCGAGAATCCCAAACGCAAAAAATCGTGGATTTGACCTGGCCACGGACAACATAAATTGTCTGTGACCTGGCGAAGCACCAACAACCAACATAGACCTCACGGCGAAATCGATTCGGAAAGAAGGCAATACTTTGCGTTTGGTGGAGCCTGAAATGAATCGTGTACTATGAGCTGCCGAAATCGAGCGAAACCGTCAATGGGCCTCGCTAGTCGCTACCGACAATATTTAATCAATTTGAATCATGCATTTCTCAAACACGAACCAGTGCTATTACAGCACGACAAGGTTCTGTGTCATCACACTGCCACTGCCCAGGACACCATCAAAATGAGGAAATGTCATCTTCTACCAGACCTGACTCCGATTATCATTTGTTCCAGAAGAAGTGCAAAATTGATTGAGTGAATGGTTTCGGTCCAAAGACGCGTCGAAATGACAAAAATGTGTAGCTAGTAAGGGACGATACTTTGAATAAACCAGTTTTTGTATTTCCCTTGAAATTTTCATTGGTTAAAAAATCATGACCCAAAGTTTGCCTTCGCGTTCTTCTCCCAGTCCACTACATGAAGATTGAAGAAATGACCTTGTTCGTATGAATCGTATCTCACTATATTTAAATATGATCACCAAAAACACTGGAGGCAGAAGTACGCATACTAAGAAACTGTTTTTCACTTTGGCGGGGACAAACTTCAAGGCATGTGAAGTTTCAAGATAACAGTATGTAAGGGATGGTTATAAATTGGTTGTTATGCAAATGTGTCATAAAAGACTGCAAAGGGTTTTTTGTTTAATAGAATATATCCGTTTCGAAAACATTGAGTGGATACATTCATAGAGCCTAACAGTAGAACACTGTACACCTCCCCTGTAAACTGCACTAAAGTACGTTGACAGATGGGAAAATAGCGTGCTTAGTAAATTACCTACTGCCTGTATTTCAATGTTAAGCCAATGAAGTTCTATTAGTAGTTAATTCATTACTTTTAAATTGACAAACAGAATTGGACCACTTAAACCAGCAATAGCTTTAATCTAACAAAATTATATGTTATTATAATTACAATTTTGCGGAACTTATTTACGCTTACAATGTGTATATAAATAAAATATTATTATTCAATGCTACTAGTAATCATTTTGGCATTGATAACGGTTCCGAGGTACAAATAACTTTACAGTAAATCAACAAATTGCTGCTTCAAAAATACAAACAAAACTAATTTAAATTGTAATATGACCAAGGGCACTTTGTTGTTTGTAGATATCTTGTAGTAATATAAGTATAATTTTTAATTGCAAGGAACGTTTTGTCGTTAAATATCGATTATGAGTATTTCCATCTTTTGATTGCTTCGATATTTGTTGTTTGTTCAGAAGACAGAAACTTGTTTTGGTGAAGTTTTAAATATCTGACCTGTAGGTATACAATCTTTATTTTTGAAAACGTTTAATCGTATTATGTCTAAGCGACATTTTTTCTTAAATATTAATTTGGCTAAGCCTCTCGATAATTTACGCCCTTTTCTTGAAAATAACGAATTTAGTACAGTTAACAATTCTTTATAAAAGGTGATTTAATTCTTTAATTTTTTATTAAATAAAAACATCATAAGAAAGTAATGTAAAGCAAAAAAAAACATTTTTTTGGTTTTGAAGCAAAGCCAATATTGGTTACTATAATGTCATTTATTTAATACAATTTAATTAATCAATGTTAATATCTTTATTTTATTGGGTTTTTTTGGGTTCTAAGTCCCAAGTTTTTACATTTTCGCGCAATTAAGCAATTTCTTTTTAAAAGGATTAGGTGAAATCGAATAAGTATTTCAGACAGATTTTTGGTACAGTTTTAGAAGAAGAAATTATTCTTCGCTGCCGCTAAACGAAATAGTACATGCGGTGCAAAGGTGTTTTCTGTTTCTAAAATAAGCAACGACAAAGATGGTTTCGGAAGTGCATAATACTGCTCTTAAGATATAATTTCTTGAATACATCAACGGTAACGAAGGATGTGAACTGTGTAATTTTTTATGGAAAAGTGATCTTCCTGGTGAATGCCACAATTACGAATAATTACTATAACGGATTTACATTCAACAATTATTTCAATAAATTGTACATATTTCAACACAAGATGTAATCAGATGTGTTTCTTGCAAAAAACGCGAGGAGGGGTTTTCATTTAAAATAAACCAGACGTTCTTCACAAGTAGACTGAAATATTGAAAATATGAAGAACCTATGTTTTCACTTTTTGAAAAGTGTTTCTGCAAAATCAATGTAATTAAATCAATTATTTACCGATACCAGACATAAAATTGAGATCATTTGTGTCATATACTAGATGAGCCTCATTTGTATGTGACCATATTTAAAAGTTGGAGACATATTAGAATTGATTGAGTATCGATAGGGGGATTTTGGAACATGGAAAATGTAAAAGAATCTTTGAAATCACATGTCATTATGGATTTGCACAATAATATCCTATAGTAGTGAGGTTTTAATGCTTTATCCATTTTCAAAAGTGCAATGTTTTTACAATAAAAATTAATGCTATAATACGGTTAAAAAGTTATTATCAAATTGTGACCTCTTTGAAATTTTTGAAGTTCAGAAATATCACCTATTTATTTAGTCTAAAATTAATACCATTATGATTATGTATTATTACAATAAAGCTAGGAGATGTAGATGAATCTGTTGTTAGTACAGTTAGTTAATACAGTAAAACAGTAATTAAAAACCACCCAATTACTTTCCAGTAAAAATCCAAGAGAATTACTAAATTAAATATATATTACAAAAATTCAAGAGTGTATGTAGGAAATACCAACGATATAAGCTAAATTGGATAATGAGACAAGTCATTTTCCTAAATATCTACTGGTTATGCTGATTTAACAAGTACATACATCATTTAAATAACACTTAAGATGTTAATGGTTTTTCAAAATTAATTAGCAACTAAACTGTGCCACTAATGCTTGTATTAGGGAAAACACAATAATGGGAAGTAACATACATATTGTGATTCTACTCGTATTAATTACCATTTCAACACCAATACGAACCTTTCAATTTTTTTTGGTATTGGTAAGAATTTCTTGTGTTTTTTATAAATTGACAATTGAGACCAGATTTGGCATCAATGATATTATCAACGAACTTCGTTCGTTACTGGAATCAATATTCCGTCCGTGCGTCCGTGCGTTGCAAGAGATGCGTATTGTCTACAACCGAGTTAAGATATGTATCTTATGTGAAATTTTATGCTGATTCAAGATCTGGTCCCAATTTTTCGATATCTCAAATACTTTTCGAAATATTCGACTTTAAAGTTGAAATTTCGAAATTATCAAATGAGCAAAATTCAACCAGTGGCGGGGCATTTTTAGGGTGTTAGAAAATTAAAAAAATTCATTGCTGCAAATTTTAAAAAGTTACAAAATTAAAAAAACCAAACTAATACTTTCTTATATAACTTATTAACTGATTTTTTTGAAAGATCAAATGACGGATCCAAAATGGCGGTTTTTTCTATTTATGAACCAATTTGTATTATATTTGTTTACGTTGAGAAAGCATAGTGGCAGTTAATTTGGCAGCGGTTTTTTAACATTGGCATTACATTTACATCAGAACACCAAAGAATAGTTGTTTCGCGTTGTCTACCAGCTGTACCCACTGGAAATGAAATACTCTAATTTTTGATCAATTCACTAATTAGGTAACGATTAAGCTATGTTGTTCTTATCGGAATAGAATTACAATAAACCCGCCTCTTTATCTCTTTCAATTTTCATCTCATTCTACAAATACCTACAAATTGATAATCTTCTCTAATGAAAGATTACCATAAGTACCTGTAAACCATAATTACCACTTAGATCTGTAACCATTATTACAATTTTTCTATATGCACTTGTCATTGAAATAAATAAATGTACTCGCAATAAATAAGGCTATGTTCAAATAAACAGTTCCGTGAATAACAGTGAAATGATTTCGAAATTTTAAGTAACGTGTGATGGTAGAATTGTTGGCAATGTGTTACATTTAGACGCGAATGTAGCAGAGTTTAAACCATTTCATTCTGAAATTATTACGAAACAGTGAAGAGGAAACAAGACTGGAAATGATAAATTTATAAATGCAGCACATAAGAAATTAAAAAAAGGTGGAAAATCAAATTAGTATAGTATATGATTTCCTCAATTTGTACGCTGTGACCCAAATTCAATGTTGGCCATTAGTATTTTGGAAAGGGTAAGAGACACGAAGTGGGTTAAATGGATGAATCTTACTGTATTTGTAACTTAGCAGAAAACAATGGTGAGCATCGAATTTGGAACACAGTGGATATGTTAAGAGGTCCTTCTAAAGTCTATTCCAAATTAAATATGCAACATGTTCAGAAGGTAATTCACAAACACGGTTAAGTTTTCCAAGCTTCTAGTTTCAATTTGTTGAAGTAATTTTAAAGAATTTCAGACCGCAGAGCACAGTGAGAAAATTTCTTAACTCGTTAAAGTTTTCGGAATGTTGATTGAGGTATTCCAAGCATCTTCAGTCGTTCAATGTTTGTCACAACGTCTCGCTGGCATACATTTCGGTTGTCTTGTTACTGCTCCCAATAGAAAGCTAAATTCAAGTTACTTAATAGAATTTCTCTCCTAATCATGAACCTGCCACTGCCACCTCTCAACGGGTAAACTTGCACTTCCCCGAAATTTTTTAGTTTTGGTCCACAAATGCATACATGTAGACGCATGACATCCGAAAATCGACTTCATCTCCCTTCATCTTTAAAAAGTATCTTTCCATTGTTCATGTAATCTAATCCATATCGCATCCTGCAATTTCAGTTAAAAGTGTTTTTGCTGTTTCCAGGACGACACTAATTCGTAAAGTTTCTGATCAAATTTTGACTGGTGGTCTTGGACATTCTTCCACACTCCCGAGATAATTGTGGGACACTACACGCTTCGAGGCAAATTGAAATAAAGCTCCCTTTCACAGCTTCTTAATCTGAGCATATCAACGGTTTTACTTCATTGCTCAACCGTTAATTTCCTCCTGAAAATTGTGAAGGACCAGCACAACATTTCAAAAATTTCGGTTTAAAACTTGCTTTAAGTTTAAGCCCTTGCTGCTATGGAATAAAGGAATACCATATCAAGTGTGGCTAATAAGTATCGTGAGTTTTTTTTTTGTTCGTAACGTTTTTCTGTTACACTTACGTAAAAAACTGATCATATTAAAGATATTATTATTTCTATATCCCTAATCTTTTTGGAGCGATTTATTTGTCTCCTCTCATGATGTAATAAACTGACAACTCACGCTACATCAGATAGAGAAAAGAACGTTTTTTACAAAGAGATGCATAGCGCATAGGTAGGTATATAAAATAAAAAATGCGACGTTTAAAAATTTATGTATCATAAACCTCCTTTGAAGTTCGAATACTATCATGTCACCAGCCAAATTACCTTACATACCTACATATTATGTAGGTATAACAATTTCTACTTGACAGTAATTTATGCATTCTAAAAACAATAGGTAATCCTTTTTTTTTAGAAAGTGTGGTTACGAATCAAAATTTTGAGTGCATGTAAGTGTATTTAGTACATACAAGCAATACAAATATGTGAATATGTACACATTTATTAGCTTTCTTTAGTTTCCACATTTGAATATTGATGAACTGTATATTTAATGTCTGCGATTTCAAAACAAGCTTTCTTTATTTTAAATAAATGAAGATTTTAGGGGTTAATTACCGTCAACCTACTCACGATTATGGAAATTGTGAATAAAATTGCATTGGTAAAAGGCAGTGATGCAAAAATAGCGTGGCTTTGACATTAAAATAAAACACGTAAATGTGGTCGTGGTTGAATGATCTAATTACGGCATCTATAAATAACAATATCGATAAATTCGTCTTTCTCCACCTATAAAACGGTAACAAAGAACAAGAAATGATCTGGTAGTCGTACAAACCGACCAATATGTTAATCACGATGTACAATATTACAACGTGTACGTGCAAGAAATGAACTGTAGGTACCAATATTAATATTGACAAATTGGTAACAAAAAAAGTTAACAATGCTAAATATTTATCTCAAATAAGTATATCAAATATACATTTTGTTTTTACTATATTTTATTAATGTTATTAAACCATACGAGGCGGTAACAATGTGTCCTTGGTAAAACCTGTATTTGTAAAGCTTAAAATAATAGTTCCACACTAATTGGTAATAACAAGTGAGATTGTGTGGCAATTACTTTTTCCTTTTTAAGAAAATTATTGTACAAAGTAAAAATCAATTACGTAATCTCCTGATATCAGCGCCGGTTTAACCTAACTTCGGACCCTGGGCGCTGGAGATTAGGGGCCCCCTTCATTGCTATTCGTTGTCAGTTTTTTTATAACAAGTAAACACATGCTTTAATTATTAATGTTTATTGTAAAAACCATACAATCAATTTTAAAAACAAATGAACAAGATGAAAAACAAACGAAAAAAATTCTAAAAAAGAATATTTGAAAATACAAAAAACAAAAAATTCCAAACAACACAAACAAAAAAAGCATATTCCAAAAAATACACAAGACAAAAGTTATATCACTTTCTTTCTTGACTTGGTATTAATTAGCAAACAGCCATATAATATTATCAAATCAACTATTTGCTGCAGTTCGTCATTTTGTATATGTTATATGTATAATAGTGATAATGCGTCTAGTTTAGGTTTTCTTGACCCAAATTTGACCTTAAATATGTCTTTATTCTTTTTAAAGCTGAAAAAGACCGTTAAGCTGACGCATTAGAACTTGGTATCGTCAAATAAATTTGCAGTAAAGTTAAAATATTGGGGAAAGTTGCTTTTTTATAAGTTCTCCTTGGTTTCATCAACATCTTTTTTATATTTCTCGCATAAAATATTAATTGACATCTTGACTTCTTCTTTATCTATGGAAAAAAAACATCTAAAGGCTGATGTTACTTCTTTGTAGCATTCAACCCTCTATGAAAGATCTTGAGTAATATTGTCGCATATAACATTAAAGATGTCAATCCTGAAACTCTCTTAAAATGGTTTCACTTTTACCTGTTTCATCAAAAAATGTTTTTCTTTTCTTTGTTCTTTGAATGTCAGTTTTATAGAATTACCATGTGAATGAGTAAGTGATTTTCCCACTATATTAGAGTTTAATATTTGTGTTCTATCGATCGGACTTGGACATTTCGGAGGCGGGGTCCTCAGGGAATAGAATATAGGCGTACGCCGGGCCGTTCGGGGCCGGGCGTGTATAATGTGTAAGATTATTTCTTACTTTATATATTTTATCATTATTTTTTAATTACTATGAGGTCCGCGCCCCTGGGCGCCCGCCCCAAGCGCCCAGCGGATAAACGGGCGCTGCCTGATATATAGCTGATACATTCGGACCAATTTTTACAAATCACTTAAAAAGATCTATCGTAACTGTTTCAAAAAAATAGCCCGTAGCAGTCTCTCAGCAAGTTGATTTCATTTTTAGGATCCAGGACGTATGGTTGATGTGGCAGTAACTTAAAACCGCATCCATCCGCAACAGATATGGTAAAAATGGACTTGTTGCGTTATCCTTTAAGGATAACACACCTTTTTGTAGCATTTCCTCTGTATGTATTCTTAATTTTTTCGTTTGGATCTTTGGTAAATAATCAATTAACAAGATTCTCTAACAATCCCAAAAAACGGTGGCTGTAATCTTTCACGCAGATGGAACTTTTTTGGGTGATACTAAACCATAACGATGCCGTTCTTTCGACTGCTGATTTTGCTCTGGAACATGTTTAATCCACAGTTGTCGCGTTTTGCAATAGTTTATGGATCCCCAGTTTTCTGAGTGTCTTTCAACATTTGTAGTTGTATTAACCTCGTATATTTTATAACTGCACGAATCTTGTTTTCTTCATGTTCGCAAATTGACTGAATACCTACGTCAAGTCAAGACAACTCGCACTATCGTTCTACTTCTCATGACAACTTAGTACGTGGCAGGTGCCACAGGGAAGTTGATGTTGATAAGTAAGTAGAAAAATCTGTATTTTTAGCCATTCTGGATTGGGCTATAAATTGGTAATTAATTATTGAGAATTCTAGTAGACAGAAAGTTGAAGTATTCAACTAATAACCAGAATTATAATTTTTCTAAATATGTAATTCTTTTTTTTTTGTTATGTTTTTATAATAACATAATTCGGTAAGAATAATCCAAATTTTTGTCTGAAACGTCTATGTGTTCCCAAATAAATAACGAAAAGTTCAGCTCTATACCAATTACTCCAACAGTCAATCCTGAATATTACAGAATTTGTGCAAATAGATAAAATTATTCAGTCATTAGTGTCCCTTAACTCCATAACAACGCATCCTACAACACCGCCTTACAGTCCTTATTTGTTACTTATAATACATCTGCTTGGACCCCTAAAAGAACACCTAGAGAAAAATTTTGGTCCAAGACTGTGCCTACTTTCTACAAAAGGCAAATATCGTCATTTGTTGTTTGCATAAGAAAGAAAGAGTACTACTTTGCTTATACTAAAGATAATATTTAAGCGACTAAATTGCCTAGTGATCTCACAACTGCCCCAACAATGTTTAATTGATTTTGTTTATTTGTTACTCAAATAAATCATACATGAGAATAACTGATTAAGACTAATTTTTCCTGTACATAATAGTAGGTTGCTTAAGTAGAAAACTTGACAGAAAATCATTGTATAAAACGCAGATGCGAGTCAACAAAATGAAAGCCCAAAATTCGATATTTTAATTAATTTAGACGCACTTGTAAATTGCGTTCTCTGAAGATATCGCGAAATATATGACCCTAAACGTAGTTTACATTTGGATAGTTTACCGGCGGAAAATACTTGTCGCCACTAAACTTGCCGATAGTAAAATGTATAGGTAAAGTCTATTGGAGAGTTTATATTGTTTTTAGTTTTGTTTTTATTTGGTTTTTCCCATTTCTCATCGAATAATGATGACAATAATTGAAAATTTGATTTTATGAATCAGAAATTGAATAGCTGTCCCGTGTCATTCGAAAATGATTGTTTAAAACCAAAACAACCATGAGTGGGGTCAACCTCGTATATAAGCAACCAAATACCATTGTGTAAAAAAAGTTACCTTTAATTCGATGTACATATGTAGAAAAAAGTATTCATTAATTAAAGGTCATGGGGCCAAGACGAGGGTCAAGATATAACTAGGAAACCTAGTTGTGATTTATTAGCTTAAATGTTGTCCTCGATAGAAACTATTTCTTATTCCGGTGAGAGATGAGGGTAGTTATTTCTTTTATTAGATCATGTACTATTAGGAGTCTAACACCCTTCGCATTTCAAGAAAATTTAGAATTTAATTTTTTAATTAGTCAATGATATTATCCACAACTTTCATGGACCAATTATTATAAAAAAATCATAAAGTTATTTAATTTGATCCATTAGGTTCCTACAATGCTGAAGTTGAGTTGAGTGCAAATAAAACCAGCAGAACCTTCATTTCGTATTTCATAATTGAGCCTTGAAACTGATACATATATGGTTTCGTATCCTAACACAAAGGACCCTTCTTATTATCGACCCATTTTTCTGTATTATTTTCTTTTGTTATCGAATATATTTGTTTTCATCTCCAAAATCCTTGTAAGTACGTCAAAATTGACATTAGGATGTGATGTCCAAATGGTACCGTCACGACCGTTGCGTTTTTCTGTAGTCTGAAAAAGTTTAAGAATGTTCTATGAATGTAATGAAAACTTCTCTACTGTCATTATAAATTTCATCAAACCACCTTTATCGATGTAATTGGTGATAAACCAATGAGGTTTGCACCCCTTTCAAAGGTTATCTACAGTTGGAGTTATAATTCGTGATCCAAATTTTTATGTAATTGGTGATAAACCAATGAGGTTTGCACCCCTTTCAAAGGTTATCTACAGTTGGAGTTATAATTCGTGATCCAAATTTTACATGTTGTTGGAACAAAATTGTGAAAAAGACAAGTTGGATTCCTACAAAGACAACTTTCATTTAATTAATAACGTTATTGAAAATGTAGATTGTTTACCGGTATCAAAAAAATCCAAACGTTAAGCTTAATTTTCCACTCATTATCACTAATGATCTTACAAAAACCTCCCATCAAGGACATAAATCCTAATATAATTAATAAAAAAATATATTTAAGAGTAAATTCACAACATGAACAACAGTGTGGAAGCGGAATTTTCCTTTCTAGAGATAAAAATAAACAGTGCTGCCTGCCATAATCAGTCGGCCAAGAAAAAAAAACAAAATCATTAATTACAAGGAATATCTTACACAAATATTTACTGCGTTCACAAAAGTCATTAATATTTAATGTTAGGAAGTTACTTATAAATGATTAAAGTTTTAAATACTAATTATATTTTCGTGTTGTCAAATGTTTATTACCAACCTACCAACTAACCAACTTTGGTTCGCTTAGTATTTCCGTGAATTTGTATATTTTTAGAGATTTTATGTTGATTTACTTATATTATTATGCGATGGATACATAAGTATTGAAATTTGTCACCAGGGGTGTAAAAAGAGAATTACTTCTTCCATTTATTCCATTAAATAGTTGCGGCCTAAGAAATCAAATGACTATACATTTTGTGGGTGTGTGTGTTTTTTTGGAATTGTAATTACCTACCTTTTGAACAACGCATTAGAAATAATTGAACAGAAAAATCTTGCTCGTGAAGCTCTTTGGCTTCCTCCCTCATTAATTTCCCATGAAGTTTCTCAGAGGAGAACCTCTTTGCTTGTGTAGGTACTTACTTAGTTAGTCCCAAATAATGATACTTACTTAATAAGTAGTTAATTCTGATGAGCGTCTAAATCATAGCCGTCTACAAATTGCTCCCATCACGGCCCCTATATAAAATTCTGAAGTCCTGAAGAAGCCCGTCCTTACCATAAGCTACGCTTCCAACGAGCGTACATTACACATATCTTTGTACGCGTCGTTCCCACACTTTATGGTTTTGATGAGCTTTGTAGAGTTGCGGCCCTTTGTCAGAGATAAATGAGCCTAAGTCCTCTTTTAACTGTTTGCATAATTACAACAATTTGATGAAACCAGTCATCTTTATGGATGGTACCACGTTTACGACTTTAACCTCAAAATATTTTATACTACCATGTCCATAAATGGCATCTAAATAACAGACCTTGACGATGATCAGATTTCTCAGTAGGTGTGGTCCTCCTCTGTCAAAGGCTTGATTTGCACAACATGAACTCTATTAAGGTTCGGAATTATCACAGAAATGTTTAGTTAAAGAAATGAACAAACATTAAACAGTCCCCTTTTTGAAATTGGGTAAACTGCAAAAAGAAAAAAACATACCTTTTCATTTAAATTCGTATTGATGCATAATATACAGAAAAACACTATTTGCTGTATTTTGTATAAAATTTCAAATGATTACCATTGTGTTTTCTCAAACGGGCAAACTCTATGCTAAAATTAGAAATGTACTTGGAATCATTAAGTTGATTTGTTTAAAATTTTTTTAGCGTATCTCTTGGCATGGAGATACCAGAAGGTTAGAATAAAGCCATAATATGAAACAATGGAAACTTATAAATTCTGTACTTTATACCGTCCATCTTTACTTTCTTTTTGTAAATTCCACTGCAGCTACCTAGAGATTGTAATTGTTAGAATGATCGGCCAAATCATAGATATAAATGCTTAAGCAAATTTCTTGAATTAGGCGGAAACTTGTAGATGTTATTGATGGTGATCGAACTTTATGAGGTATTGAGGGAGAAGTACTTCTTCACACGTTCCTAATTCTGCATTTTATCATTAGAAAATTCACACGTGCTACATATTTCCAAAAAGAATGATAACTAAAGAGAACTAAGAGATATGATGATTTATTTATTCCAGATTTCGTTTAATTATGTAGATAGTAAAGTACGCAAAACTTTCCAGTACTTAGGTTTCGTATGAATTTAAGAATGTTAAAAAATTGGATGCGTTTACTTAGCCCCTTACTATCACAGAAGCACACAAATTTTCAAGGGCGCCGGCAAATGAGGGCAGGGGGGGCTTTCCCCCCCCCCCCCCCCCCCGGGAAAAAGAAAAAAGGTAAAAGTTATTAAAAATAAAAATATATTTTTTACGAAATCTTGAAAAAACGCCAGTGCCACGAACCCCAATACTACTTGCCCCTCCTGGGAAAATTTTCTGGCGGCACCCTTGCAAATTTCAACTGCAATAAATTGTGTTTCGGTGCGTACAATTTGTGCCTTTGTGGTTTCGGAGATATTCTGAATAATAATCATGAGGACTGTAAATAGTAATAATACTATCACATAAACAAAACTTAATATTAATAATAATTAGTAATCAAAGTTAAATAGTCGTACGTACTAAAGTACTTAACCAAATGCGTGTGATAACTGCTAATTAGTTTTGTTTTGATTTAGTTACCGGCGGTGCAGGGTGATCCCGGTCAATCCCCTCCCTCCGCGCGGCCACTTTCTCATCGCACTCGCGCGCATTTCGAAATAGTTGGTTGACTTTTGGTATTTGCTAGAAACCTTCGGTTTCGGCCAAAACTTCAGCCTATTTTAGCCGAAGCCGAAGGTGGTATTTTTGGCCGAAGATGGCCGAAGCCGGAGCCGAAGCCGAAGGTTCGGTCGGACACTACTTATTAGTTATTATATAAGTTAGGTTGACATTCTTCTTTTTAGTGTGATTCTTGGAATATGGTCAGTTCCTCTCGCGTTTTATAATTTAAAATTTAGCAGGAGATTCGTAGGAATAATGCTATAGTAAATAAAACTCTCAACCTCCCCTTACCGATGATTTAATGATGACGATGAGTTGTTAAAAAAAACAAAACAAAAGATAACAACTCATCGTCATCATTAAATCATCGGTAATGGGGGGGGGGGGGGTGAGAGTTTTATTTACTATTCCTTCTACCCCCTTTGAGAGTCAGAACCAACCACAATGTCTTCGGAATAATGCTAAACACATAACCAAATGTTTGGCATTTTTTCCATTATCTATTCATTTAATACCAACATAATACTTTTAGGCGCACAATAGTTGTCTTTTATAATAAATGAATTGTGTTCAGTTTAAATTTATTTTATGTACGTAATAAGGGTGTATGAATAAAAACGGTAAAACAATGCATGAAGAAGAATTTTACCCTAAATTGGAACAAGAAATTAGAGGTAAATTTGAAAAGGCGCTGATATCACAAATCACAATTAATATAATAACTTCCTTTTCATTATTCCAGAAATATTAAGAACAACGAAAGGTAATAAGGTTTAACTGACCTTTTATAATTGTTTTCAACTTTAATTCTATACAGAGTGGTTTGGCTTGCAATGTCCAGACGATATTTCCTAAACTAATAAGTAAAATAAAAGTTCAAAAAAGGTAGACAAAAAGGCATACAAAATAATCAAAAAAGGCATCTAAAAAGGCAAATTCGACAAAAAAGGCACGAAGGGAAAAACTATCGAGAAAAAAGCGTTAAAATCAACACACAAATTCAAGTTAGGTATAGAAAAACAAACATTTATTTGAAAAAGTAAAAACAGTTGATAGATGCGAATCCGACTTTATCCACTGGTTACACCTACTTAGTACTTTTTGATTGCCTATCTGCTGACATTCTTTTTCAATAAAGTTTTCTGGCTAATTTAAAAATACGCTTAACACGGCACAATGTTTAAGGGACGCAGTATCAACGAAGACTGTATGTAGGTGCAAACTGCACGTGGAAATAATATAATGGGAAATATTACAAAGTAAGGAAAATAACTCATCAGCGTTATTATTATAAGAGGCTTACATTTTAAAGAGAAATTTTGTCTTCAGTTTGTATACCAAATTCCTTTCCCTTTCAAACAATATGCTGTCTTAGAAATTACCCAGAGAAATGTAGGTATATATAAAAAAATTTTACAGAAAAGGTACTAAATAGGCAAAAATATCAAAAAATTAGGTAAAAAGGGCAAAAAAACTAAAAGAAACCAAAAAAGGCAAAATAAAGTTTGCATTTTTGGAAAGTGCATATGTACTCTAAAACAGATTTTAAATAGGGGCTGCCTTGAGTTTCTCCATTTATAAAAAAAGGCATTTTGCCTAACTATCCTAGCTTTACTAATAAGTAACATTAAGAAAAAACATTTAAATTGAAAGTTATTGAGTATTACGTATTCTATATTATAGCGCAAAAATTTTTTGTTGAGCCATTTTTGGTGAACAAAAAAAAATTTTTTTTTAATAGCGACAAAATTTTCTTTATAATTTCAGAAAGAGAATAGTTTTCTGAATTCAACAATGTATAAATTTCAAATTTTGATATGGAATTTATTTAAATAAAGAATAGTTTAATGTTTTAATAACATATCAGCCATTTCGTTATTTGTGAAATTCAATACCTACCATAGTGATCGAATAATGACAAAATAAATCAACTTATGTTTTTGTTACTTAAAATATGAAAAATTTGAAATTTGAATTCAGAAAAATCTTCTCTTTTTGAAATTATAAAAAAAAATTGTTGCCGTTATTTAAAAAAAAATTTTTTTTGTTCACCAAAAATGGCTCAACAAAAAAAATGTTTTTTTTCGCTATAAGTAATATAGAATACCCTGTATAGAGCATCAATTAAATACAACGTTACCTAAGGCTTGTTTAGTTTCCTAATTCCTTATGAACTGAATATTATTGTTGCGTATTATCTTTGAAATCTTTACTATACTTTTGGTGCGAGTACGGATTTTGATTTTTTTATGTGTAATAATTGAAGAATTTGATCTGATTTGACTTGATACTTCCTTAAACAGTGACCTCAAACAGAGCTACATCGTATGTTGATGGTGTTCAAAAGGGGGTAAGTTTCGTCTTATTATTAAATTTAGTAAGGTTGAATCTTATTGCTAGCAAGAATCCAAGTACATCACTAAGTAGTTAACGAAGATGCCACTGAAGGTTCAATAGCACATGGTATTAGTACCTACATCTAAATTTTAACCATTTCTTGGGTTTTTTAGATGCAGCAGAAAAAGTGAAACACGAATTTTTAGCAGACGAAAATTGACCTGGTTTAGTCATTCCAAGTAAGCGAAGCCGCAAATTTTATATTCAAAAGAGCAGTAAGATGCGACGACAACCTATTAAAAAATATACCACCATGCAAAGCCTAATTAGAAAAATTTGTTCACCGGGACATACGCACAAGGTATTGAAACCGTTCGGTTTACAGTCTGAATACTAAATACTGTCTAAATAAACAAGGTAAGTAACAAGCTAAATGAACGTTCTTTTAGCACTCAAAAGTCAAAACGATTATTCAAAATATGTATATCCCTAACCAAAAAGGCACAAATTGTGTGTTATGTGAACGTACTTTTAAAAATTGAGTTTTCATCTTAAATTAATGTAATATTAGTAACTACAATCGTTTCAATTTGGATATTAATGAGAATGGCGAATTCACATTTGTATTTCAAGTAACGCTTAAAATACACAAAGTGCAAATTAAAAAGTTTCGCGTTTCGCAGAAAAAGTCAGATTCCGGAAATTGGAACCTATTCTACAATTCAAGGTAGTGTTCGTAAATATTATTATGAAAGACGATGTAGTGAATAACTAAACAGTGTAAAGAATTGGTCGTGACGTCAATTTCAACTACCTACATATGTTGACAAAAGATTATTGGCATTTCATATACATACCCGATACCCGGTAAGGTAAGGCGAATAAACTGTTGTTATTTTTGCAAATTTTTTTAGGTTGTAAACCTTGAGCATCAGGTATTGAATATTTTTTGCAAATGAGTAATAATGCGGAAGTCGAACGAATGTGGAACAAAACAAGTCAAAAGGACGTCTTGAAAATGTGAAATGAAAAACTTCAAACCTTCAAAGTCAACCATTTACTTATTGAATAAATCCCATGCACAAATGATAGGTATTATGTAGTAAACACATTATTCATTTATTAAGAAATTTACCGTTTATTTGCATAGTAATTAATTTTAAATGGATAGTGGGTATTAGGTAATGGGATACAAATATGCAGAAGTAATACTGAACATTGCTAACATTTAAATGTCTGTTTGGGTAAAAAATACACTCTCTTACAATTTTAGAGGAAGCCAGGAAGCTTATGTCATTATTTGAAGTAGGTACAAGTTTTCCCTTAGAAGAAATTACGGTCTATTATATTAAAGTTATAAACAACAATGATTGGTTTTCTATTTGCAAATTTTAAACGCCTTTACGTTTGTGATGTTTCAAATTTAAACAAATGGCAATGCTACAAGTTTCATCTACCAAGGAACATTAGACGATAAACCACCTGTTACTTTATAGATTATCACTTAAACTGGCAATTGGACCGTTATAAAATAACAATTACAATCCATAAAGGTAACAATAGAATTATTTAGAGCGTGGAAGTATGTGCGTATATATTAGTGCGTAAATACTGTTAATTCATAGATTAATATGTATAAATATAAATTAACCTTACTCAAGTTCAGGAATAAGTAAACCCATGAGAATTGCTCACGCAATCATTTATATTAAAACTAACGGAAACGATAAAATAATCTGTTAGAGATCAGTACCATTTTATGTCTTATTGTTTTTTATGTCACAAACACGAACTCTTTAAACGAAAACCATGACACCATGTACAAAGTTTAAACCACGTGTGGATTAGGACTTTTTGGAATAAGCGGAAATGAAACGTTCAGAAATTAATGGATCTCATATTAAAAAGGCATCTGGATTCTGGATTCTGGATTTCGATGGGAGGGTGGGAAATCCCACACACACCTAGGCCACTTATTCGGGTCCTTTGTGCTGCCTCCCTGATTAGAGTCGTTCGACCCCGCAACGTCACTCAAGCCATCCCACACGTGAGATAAACCTGAGGATGCTGGACGGGTAAGCGGCTCTAATCTTAGCCATGTCCGGCCAGGATTCTCCCAACATGGATCGTCTTAATTCGACAAGTACGGGACATTCACACAGTATGTGTTGCGCCGTCTCGTCGTCTGTGTGGCATCCTCTACAGGATGGTGAGCCTACCAAGCCCATGCGGTGCATGTGCTTGTTAAGTTTACAGTGTCCAGAAAGTATGCCTACAAGTAGCCGCAGGTTTCCTCTGGATAGCCCTGTACAGTCTACCATCAAGTTCCACCTAGCCCTGTGTTGGAATTGGGTGTCTTGGGTTATTAAGTTGTTTGCAGTTGATGCTGTAAGTGGAAGAGCCGGCTCTGGACCATAAAACGGTAGTTTTGAGGCCAATCTGGCTAACTTATCGGCTTTTTCATTGCCTATTATTCCAGCATGCCCTTTAACCCATACAAGCTCAAGGGTATTGCTGTTTGTTAAAAAGGCATACTTAAGTTCTAATTTCTCACTAGAGTAAAGGTCCAAAGACTTTAACTTTTTTGAATGTCGAACAATTTTTGACCACAAATTGATTCGAGTTCAATTTGTTGTAGATAGTCGAGTTTTCTTGGCGAACAATGTAACGTTACATTTCGTACGAATCATATGTAAAGGTTGTTGTTAGTGTACCGCTCGTAGTTATATTGAATTAGGATTGCAAACACTTGCATTCAATGGTCATCAGCAAGCAAAATTCAAAAGGTCGTTGATCGCCATAGCATTCCGATTCAATTCTATCGAAGAAATATGAAGAACTAAATTTCATTAAAAACCCAGTGTCTTTATTAGCAAAAGGTGCTCACTTGATCAAATGTCTGTTATAAATAACATCTATTGGCCCACGTTGAAATGTTTGATATTAAGGATGGCACAGACAAACGTAGAATGTCATTTCTAAAACCTTCTTAAGTTTATGATATCGCAAGAATCGTCATGTGAAAATTGGCCACACTTGATTAGAAATGAATTACAGTAATACAGTGTGATTTGTTGTAAGGAGGGATGTGAGGTCGTGTATTTTGACATTTTCATTGAAGGTAAAAAAAATGTGCAAAACCATTACCAACTGAAAAAGATGACTGTATCCAGGATAGTATGATCAGATCTTTTCCCCATATTGTCGATATTATGTTATTTAGCTATGTACCATGTTTGATATATTGAAATCCACATGGCAACTCAGTGGAGTCTAATCAATATCAGTAAAAGCATGATAGGTATTTATAAGTGTTAAAAGTTTACTTTGTGAAAGTTATAATTCGTCAACTGATTACTTACAGTACCCCTTTAATTTGATAATTGACGTATTAATGTTCAAGCAAGATATACTTATAGTGAGATACCACGAAATTTAATTATCTGGTGCAATGTTATCGAATTGAGTTAATCCATAGAGCTGATTAAGTTAACCTTAGGACCAGCTTCGAGTTGAAACTGTACTGGGTTACTCATGGTCATGTTTAAGACTATACTTAGGCCTAGTTGTATAAAGTCAGTTCAACCTTAGGGCGAACGTCAACCCTAGTTTGAAACTCAACGAGGCTTGATACAACTGTTAAAATAATCTACACATTGCGTGTACTATCCTCGCCCTTACTGCCAATGTCAACAATGACGTTTGCGAAAGTCGGGTTTAAAAGACTTTAAAACTTCTTCAATACGTTAGAAAATTAAAATTTAATGTATAATTATCTGGTTTACCACAATGACAAGAATTTCTTTTGCAATTCATATTTGGGCTACTTAATAAAGTAAGAGATCAAACTTCTTTACAATAGAAGATACAAACTACTTATATAAATCAATGTCATACAGTAATTTGCATTTAACTTAGTTTTTTGCTTAAGTCCGATCAGAATTGTATTACAATCGGCATAATAAATTCACATTATTACTATAAGTTTAATGCTGATAGGTACTACATATAGCCTACCTTTAGCCCATCCAGTAACAACATTTCCAAGGTACGCCACCTTGAAGGACGGATCAGGTTCAGATATGTCAATACTGGCAGATCTACGTAAACGCAATCTATTTAATAGACTTCGTAGAACTCTTTTTCCTCTATCCTTTCGGTATCGATCCGGCATTTCACAATTAAGAACTTCAATCGCAACCGGTTTTTGTCCAACATTTTCACATGCGAGAGTCGCATCAACCGTATCTTGCGCCATTACAGTATAAAACACTCACTACACAATATTAAATTTGAATGCTGTTTGATACTGTTACTATAACTCATTTGATAAGTAACAAAAAACAGTATAACACTCGGCGCATATGCAGGAAACTGGTTCAGTTCTTTAGATATCAACTTCCTGAATAATTACTAAGCACATAAACCACAATATAATCACTCACAACTTTTCTAAGTCATCTTCAAAAAATGTTGCGGAATTTTTCGTGCAAGTCCACCTGTAACAAAAATAAACGTTTAAGGCATGGAATATTTAAAAATTACACAATATAAATTTGTCAATAGAGCCTTATTACGCCGCGCCGGCCGTTTCAAACCACGAATGTGTGATAGCATTGCTGAGAGGAGGTTAATGAACACAAGCTCGAATTATATCTAATATAAGTATGTATTACAAAGTGAAACCTTAGAAAACTGAGAATGGACGCTGGATAAATACTTATTGCGCCTTACTAATCTTACTATAGTCCTTCATCTTGACCATGACTAACTTCAAATGGATTTCTGCTCCACTGACTATTTAAATAGTGATATGGTTTTTACACGAAACTAAAAAAAGTTAAGTACATTTACATGTTATGGGAGTGATTAATAATAATTTTGTAAAGACACTTCTATAAGTGCGTGGGTTAGTTAAACAATATTTGCATAAGAAACCAGTAGACCACAAATTTCGCATAAGTATATACCACCTAGTGTGAATTTGAAAACTTGCCAGATCTCATATCATCGAAACTGTAATAGATAAATAAAATTTCTCAAAAACTTTTCTAGAACATTGAGGGGGGACCAATATGAATCTTCTGCACCTCACCCCTTAGGCTCCAGACACGCCCCCCTATTTTTTAAATTGCTCTGCGAGTCATAGTGGTTTCCCCTCCATGTTCTAGAAACGGTTTCGAGGAATTTTACTTATCGTTTTTCAAAGAAAAAACAATGCCATTTTATTACGCAACAAAATGTAAATTACTGTGTATTATAGGTAATAAATGGATTCAATTTTGATGATAAAATAAATGTTGCTGAAAATTACTATGTACTTGGAAAAATCGACTACATACAATCAGGAGAAGATCTAAGAAAACTGACCACGGAATATTATCTTGACTCAAGATAAAGATCTTAATTTTGTCTGCTTACTTCACGCACTGCACTATAACTTCAAATTTTAGAAGATATGTAGGAACCAAACCCTAGTGCATAACTTCGCGAATTAGAGAAAGAAATTTAGAGTAAACGCTGAGGAAAACTACAGAGAGTTGTACAGTTGATAAAGGATAACGCGTCAGACATTATGTAATGTCTTTTCCGACTCAGTACGGTTTTGAATTAATTCGATATCCATCATACTTCCCGGCTCTGACTCTTAGCGATTATGTTTCGTTCGGTTTCTTTCCCAAAACTAAAATCCATCACTGCTCTGGGAGACACCACGGTTCAGATAATAAAGTCACAGAATAATTCTAATTTGAACATAAACACGATAAAAACCAATGAAGGTTTCTTTTTCATTTTTTATCTTCACCAAGGTCCTTACAGTTAGTAGACATAGTTTTTCCACTGTTCGTAACGTGATTTGTCCTCTATCAACTCCACTTTAGCGGGAGGATGCCAGTAGAGGTTTGTTATTAATCTTAAATTACCTTTTACTAATATTTCTTTTTTTGAAGAGCAATACAGAATTTTTAGAGTACCTACGTTCATTAAGGACTCAGACAATTCGGACAGTTCAAGATCTTATTAGGGCGAAAGTGAACTCACATAGATATATCCCCAGGGGTCTAGGACAAGTCAGCGCCGCCGACTCATCGCGGCCGATTCATCGCGGCCATCTCATCGCCGAGCCATCTCATCGCCGGCCAACTCATCGCCGGCCAACTCATCGCCGACCCATCTCTTTAAAATTAAAAATTGTTAGTAGTGGAACAACATAGCATACAAAAAGCCGCGTAGTGGCAATCTATGTTTAAGTTTAGCATTTTTTTTACTTCCAAATTTTGTTTAGTGTTGCCATTTTGTATCAATTTAAAAAAAATATACTAAACCTGCAAATAACCTAGGCGCTTTAATGGCAATCTACGTTTAAGTTTAGCATTACATACTTTTATTTCCAAACTTTTTATATAATATGAATGTTAATATCACGTAAGTATTATTCATTGTCTATTAACGCTGTCATTATCGATTTAAAGCTCTGTAAAGCTGATTATCAATTGATTAAGATTTAAGGGAATGTTAATGTCATATGTTAATGTAATATCTTGATGATCGGTATTGGTATTTATACAAACAAGTAAAAGAGGATAGGTAAGAATGTGCTGAATTTATCGAAAATAAAATCGGCGATGAGTTGGCCGGCGCTGAGATGGCTCGGCGATGAGATGGCTCGGCGATGAGATGGCTCGGCGATGAGATGGCCGCGATGAATCGGCCGCGATGAGTCGGCGGCGCTGACTTGTCCCATTCCGATCCCCAGACCTTTTCATTTGCCTTACTTGAAAGAAAGTAGTAAGTTAAAGGATCGCGATTTTCCATATATAACATTCGGTTCGGGATTTGTACGCCGATATACAGGACAAATAAGATTATGTGTAGTTTGCACCAAATGACTTATAGTCCAATTATTGAAGCTACCCAATTCGGTATTAAATATTAAAACAGAAACGCATATAAAGACATCAAACGAGTTAGTTTTTCGAATTACTTGTTTCTGCAACAATACCAAAATTAAACAATTTCTTCCAAAAAATTCTAAAAAACTGAAACTAAAAAATGAGACCAATTGTAATAATAACTAATTGCAATACAAAAAAAACTCTTGCAAACTATACACGAAAATAAAATAAAATAAAACCAAAAATAGTGCGTCGGCCAGTAATAATGCATGCCAAATGCGCCAAAAATGCTCGACTTTAAAATAATCCCGACCCCGAGGTGACATTAACGAAGAGTTTAAACACTAATAAGAAACTAGATGTCTGTACGAGAGCGCGAAGGGAGATCGAAGTGTTAGTGGTAATTGTTAGACTTAGTGACATTCATCAGACATTTTGTACATAATTATTAAATACTTTCCACATCGACCAAATATTTTCAAAATTCGTCTGTAATTTTGGCAATGGTATGGTATTTTTGACACACCTAATTAAATACCCCCGAGTTTATTCTATCCATAACTCTACGATCTACAGCGCGAGAGAGAATCTATAACTGAACTGAAATGAAGAAAACGACGGTTTTACAGTAGTATTCTATTTAATATATACTTCTATTTAATATATACACCTCGAACATACCAATCATAACATTCATAACCCCCGTAAGAAAAACCCCCGACTGAATAAATATATACAGGGTGATTCACGACTATTCCCTCGGTCTCTTATGCCTAAAGGGTACAAGATATCAGCTTCATTTTTTGGTGACATATGTAAATTGATAACGACTATTTTTTTAAATTATTTTCACCTATACAGGATGCTTCACAAAATTGTAATATATCAAAGTTAGGTTTTTTTAAATGCAACCCCCTGTATTTTATTACATTTTTAGATTATGCGTTAAAAACTAAGGTAACTTTATTAAACGTTCCCTATACCTATCGCTTACCAATTTTGAGAAAATTGTGATTTTAAGAAAAATATTCAATTAAACAACCCCTAATAACACGGAAACCGCTTACTTTTAGTAACGCAAATTTATATCGATTTATCTTGACCTTTAAGGCTTTTATTTGCACTACGTAGGATTTCGATTTTTTGTACAGGGTGTTTAGAAAAAGGATTCATATTTTATATTTTTCAAACATCAAAAACTCGCTTAACTTAAATGGAACACCCTGTATGTTTTTATTCTATGTTGAATAACTTTTCATTTTCTATCAAAAACTATGAGTGGTGATTGATATGTCTAAAATCAACGATTAAAAAGTTATTAAGATTTTTCTCTAAAATTTGTATGGAAATGGTTTTGTTTGCATTCTAGTAGGCCATGATTTTTTTTATTGTAGTTGATAATTAGATATGGAATCATAACTTAATTAAAAATGAAATTAAAAACAAGAAGTAATCATTTATGGAAAAAAATGGTATAGTAAATGCTCAATATGATGACCATTTTCTTCTATGCACAACCGCACTCGGTTTTCAAAAGATCTAACGTTTGTCAGGATATCTGGTGTTATAGTAGCAAACGCATCCTTTATTGTAATCTTTAGTCATCAGCAGTGGTAGGTGGAGTGTTGTGGACCCCTCCTTCCAATCCATTTATTGAGGAATTGTCTCTCTAAATATTTTTGAAAAAAACATAAACACCATTCTTATCACATTCAACTTCACCAGAATTTATATGGACGAGGCTTTCAACGAAGGTTAAATTTTTGTTTATGGAGTCCCGAAAAAGTTGGAGAAGAAGATGAATTCTTTAAATATGTTTTATTTACCGACGAATCCACTTTCCACAACATAACGGCTTGGTAAACCGACATAACTTTCATTACTAAATCGTCACCTGTATCGCACTGTTGACCGCCAAAACCGGTGGAGCCTCAATGTATTTGGGAGAATTTTTATTTTTTGATGGAAACTTGAACGGAATAAAATTTTTACGGATATTTAGAACAACACTTTTTCGAGTCTTCTTGATTAAGTTTGTTTAGATATAATAATTATTATTATTATCATTAAAAATTTAGTTTACAACACTCCACCTACCACTGCTGATGACATGAAGATTGAAATAAAGGATGCGTTTGCTACTATAACACCATAACGTTAGAAGATCTCTTGAAAACGAGTGCGGTTATGCATACGAAAAAATGGCATTTACTACAGTATTTTTTCCATTGCTTTAATTTCATTTTTAATTAAGTTTTGATCACATATCTAATTATCAACTACAATAAAAAAAATCATGGCCTACTAGAATGCAAACAAAACCATTTCCATACAAATTTTAGAGAAAAATCTTAATAACTTTTTAATCGTTGATTTTAGACATATCAATCACTCATAGTTTCTGATAGAAAATGAAAAGTTATTCAACATAGAATAAAAACATACAGGGTGTTCCATTTAAGTTAAGCGAGTTTTTGATGTTTGAAAAATATAAAATATGAATCCTTTTTCTAAACACCCTGTACAAAAAATCGAAATCCTACGTAGTGCAAATAAAAGCCTTAAAGGTCAAGATAAATCGATATAAATTTGCGTTACTAAAAGTAAGTGGTTTCGGTGTTATTAGGGGTTGTTTAAATTGAATATTTTTCTTAAAATCACAATTTTCTCAAAATTGGTAAGCGATAGGTATAGGGAACGTTTAATAAAGTTACCTTAGTTTTTAACGTATAATCTAAAAATGTGATAAAATACAGGGGGTTGCATTTAAAAAAACCTAACTTTGATATATTACAATTTTGTGAAGCATCCTGTATAAGTGAAAATAATTTTAAAAAATAGTCGTTATCAATTTACATATGTCACCAAAAAATGAAGCTGATATCTTGTACCCTTTAGGCACAAGAGACCAAGGGAATTGTCGTGAATCACCCTGTATATTATTTGCAGGTTTAGTATTTT
The DNA here is from genome assembly GCA_036250285.1 of Pyrocoelia pectoralis. NCBI lineage: Eukaryota > Metazoa > Arthropoda > Insecta > Coleoptera > Lampyridae > Pyrocoelia > Pyrocoelia pectoralis. The sequence continues at coordinate 21,780,498 of CM070076.1, read as the reverse complement.
CTTTTTCAATTGACACAAAATGGCAACATGACATTAAACAAAGTTTGGCAGTAAAAAATGCTAAACTTAGACGTAGATTGCCACTAAAGCGCCTAGGTTATTTGCAGGTTTAGTTTTTTTTCAATTGATACAACATGGCAACATGACACTAAACAATGTTTATCAGTAAAAAAAATGCTAAACTTAAACGTAGAGTGCCACTAAAGCGCCTAGGTTATTTGCAGGTTTAATATATTTTTTTTCAATTGATACTTTTTCATTCTTTGATACCTTGTATATTATGTATGATTTTGTAATATTGATGTAAAATATAATGCAGTATAAATCTAAAGTATACAATGTTATTATATCATTTATTCAACGTTTATGTCTCATTCGGCGCAAATGACAATCTTCATCAACAACAAAATTTATTCACAGCCATCTATAATTATTTTTCGGGGGTTTTTCTTCCGGGGTTTTTTTCCAGGGTTTTTTTTCCTAGATTCAACCTAGGTATGTCAGAACTGTCATGTATAACACACAAATGTTGAACTGACAAACGCTGTAAATAAAAAAAGCATGAGTATTTACATTTTGTAATAGGATGATGAGGATGACATTTCATCCCTCTTTCTTTATGTATGTAATAACAATACGCATGATTTAAATTTTTTTTTTTAATATCATTCGTTTGATCTCTTAGACTAATAAAATATTATTATTATTATTAAATATGCTAGTGTGCTTAACTAATGAAGCCAGGTCACCTTAGCCAAATTTCAACTGTAAGCAGGTAATATGCTTACAAACAATAAACAAAATAACTGGCCTAGTCCTCATGATTAACTTATTTGTGAACGAATTGCTTCTTTTTATTTTCAAAATAATTTTTAATTTGTGATAGGTACTAAATTGGTAATGTTGGCTTGAAAGTTTTTATACTTACTTAGTACGAAAAATCATTAGTTCATTGAGCTAATTAAATCTACCGTTCACTAAGAAAGTATGCAATGGACCATATTATTTTCCTTTAGTATCGTTTAAGTGACATACCGGGAACTCCATATTAACATACGTACATACTAGAAAAACCATTAAATGTGGCGAGTGAAAGGACAAATAGGAAATAAATTTTATGCAAATAGCTTTCAAAAAAGTTAAAAATTCCATGTTACTTCATATGAGTGAATGAGTGTTATTTTCTAATTATAAGTTTCGTAGAAACGCTGTAATTACGTGACAAAAATAAAGTTATCTACACAGTGTGTCAATAGGTTAAGGACGTGGACGTGTTATTTAAGGTATTTTAAGACAAAATTTCGAAAATGCATTGCAACTGTAGTACAAAGGTACACCAGTGAAATTGAACAACAAATTCAACAATTCAACAGTAGGAGGAGGTTAATTTTCAACGCAATGTGTCAACACCTAACTGTTCAATTATAATTTTAACGGTGTACGAACACATGTTTGTTAAACTTTTTGGATTCATAATGACTTTAAAACATATGGATCTTGTGTTATGGGCGACCCTGTATGTTTATGTAATACTAGCTGCTTACCCGCAGCTTTGCCCGCGGTCTTGGGAAATTCGTATTTTCTTATTTCCCGGTGTGAATACTCGATTAGACTCACCGTTTGTATGAATGCAGTATGCACTCAACAATATGTTTAAAAATATAAATACAATGCAATAATTAACGCCAAAATGATCCGCCATTTATTGAATTCATTTGTTACAAAAAATGTGATAAATGAAGAACCGCTCGACCGATTTAGTGCAAACTTCACATAAACCATCTACTAAATAATCCGAACAAAGCCTAAACATTTGGTTTGGATAGTTGAGCCCGTTCTTGAGTTATAAAATTACAACGAAAAGTGGCATTGATTTTTATAGATATAGATAATGTGCGTTTTTCCTGGCGTTGCTTCGAGCGGAATCCTTCCAACTCTGGCATTTTTCGCGACGCAAAACAAAGAAGTTGGAAAGAGGTTGATAATGGTAAATGGAACAAGTGGAACTTGGGAGAGTCATAAAGATTCTACACAACTGTATACATGATTACCGTAAATGCAATTTGGAAATTTGGTATGGAACTAACAGATTTGAATTAAAAAATGTATAACATGCTGTGCTACAGAGTAATTTTGATTTACCTATACTAATTAGTCAATTTTTAATTAAAAGTGACGGCCCATGATAGTGAGGCTTTTATTACCTGGTAGGTGACGTTCGAACAGATGTTTTGCGTGCGCAATTAATCAATGAACGCATTGATGATTAATAATGTTGTATTTACTTTTGCTTTTCAATACAAAATATTTTCAGTAAGTATATTTTTCCATAATTCATTAATTAATTGCAATGAATCTTCTCCTTCCCATTACAATTCCAGGATGCACTCTCTCTATGACTCAGTTGTATTCTTTTATTAAGCGTTGCGTTATGCAATTCAAATGGTTAATTAATAATATTACATTACACAGAATTTATTCAAAATCTGCATTATTTAATGTAGAAATGTGTCGAGAATTGAAGTGAAATTTAGTTATTACAAATATATTTTTAATAATTAATAAAATATTTGAAAAATATGCGTGTGGTGGCTTAACCACAAAATGACGCATAAAATGAAATCCAATCTAGTAAAACAAGTTGCTTTAAAGAAGTCTTAATTTTTTTAATAGATCAATTTATGTGCAATATAAATAAAAAAAAAATTTATTTAAATAAATTTGTAAATAAGGGGGACATAAATTGCGACTGAAGAATAACAAATATATGTAGAAGCGCAACTCGTGACAGTGACCTTTTTACTTTATTTTATTTAAAAAACACCGCATTTAAATCAAATTGTGGGAATGGTGCTTTAGACTCTCTCTTGAAAGAGAATGGTATCATTGTAATATATTTATTATATAAAAAATAGCTCTTTTGACGTAATTGTGAACCTTGCTTGACAATTTATTTATTCCTAAATTGTAGATTTAAAATACAGAAATTACAAAACTATTAGAAAAAATCATAAGCTATTACTTTGAACTGGGAATTCGACATCACAGCAGATGGATTAGTTTAAATATGGTTAGAAAAAACACGTCCCAAATCTGTCTAGCTAGTTGATCATATCGTAAAATATGAGTGTGGACCACAGGTTGCACGCAATATGATTCGACATTCCGGCATTGATAGAAACGCATCGCCTATTACAAATTAAATTCATATCACAAAATATGAATTTTATAACAGGCCGCGGAATTGGAAAATATTTTTAAGTTTTACGTAGGTACCTAAATAATATGTCAGGGAAGACAATAACGTGCCTAAATACCTAAAACCATTTTCAAGATGTCGACAATATTAAAAATTTAAAATATTGAATATGCTTAACAATGAACTTTTCGAGGCATTGAAATTTTTATGTGAAACTTTTCTCCAAAATTAATATGGAGGACATTAATTTCGATCCCGCACTATTAGGCAAAAATATGACTTTGATGTAAAATTTATTCGTGAACTTTCAGTCGATTTGTGTAGTTTGTATAACGCCAGGGACTCAATTATAATTAGGTATCTAAAATTTGAATAAGGTTATGAAATAGAATAATATTTTTGTTTGAGTGAAAGTAGAGGGATGTCACAACATTGCTCTAGTCTCGCACGGCGACAGTCTACCATACCATGTTCGCTCTAGCCGTATGATGGGCTTGGGTGTGTTGAGCTCTAAGTGCCGTAAGTGGAAGAATCAGAATCGGTTCTAGCCACCAAACGCTTCTTTTGAGGCCCGCCGGTCTAACTCATCGGCTTTCCCACTGCCTTTGTTCCAGCATGCCCATTAACCGATACGAGCTCGAGTTGCTGTTTGCTACTCGCACTAGTATGTTGTGGCGTTCTGTTGTGGAGACACAGTGTATGGAAGTCAGCTCTGAGTTTTGTTTGGAATACAGATTGAATTTTGCCTAATGGTTGGGTGATTAGAAAGAAATTCAGTTCTTTTATACCATCTTATATACTGTTCCTTCCATTGTGAACATTGCCACTTCAGCATCAAAATAGATATAGTAGTTCCTCCCTAATTCAACGGTCTGTTCGTTTTCAACCGTAAGGGAGACTTGCTTATGAAGATCAGAGGCTATGTTTGTTAATTCGAAAGTTACGGCTTATCTTTAGCTTACAAAACAAATTTCTTTATATAACATAAATAATAGCAACGGAACATATAATAATAGCTAACACGGTAGTCTAAAGGCAAGAGCGTTTACATTGCAGCATGTCCGTGGGATCGAACTCGGCCAGGTTAGTCGTAACGTAAACACTTGTACTGTTGAATACCAATTAAATCAGTTAGAACAAAACACAAATAATAGGTAATATTATTAATACGCCAAACATATCATGTAATAAGATAATATCTGATAATAGGAGAACAAACGTAAACCAAATCAAGTGTTACAAGTTACCTACGTCTGAAGGTATCATATATAACATTACATTATTGATGAGATGAATTACAACAATTAGAAAAAAAGACCAACAAGATTAAATATCACAGTTTTACAAACCAATAGATACTTTTATCATTTAAACATTGTCAATTTTCCAAATGAAGGTTTTTAAATTTATTTAATCGCAAACTGTCAGCTGTCGAATTGAATTTATTGAAAAGTAGGAGTAAAGTTATTAATGGAAAATTAATTTTGACCCACACGTTGAAATGCATTTACCGAGTGTTGCATAGACGAGTGAATTTTCTTTTGACAATACACTCAAGAGTTTTGCCGACAACCTATTTTTGCGCAGCACTTGAAGTTATGTGTTCAACGTACACATGCCAATTTAAATAAATAATCTCATTTTTAATTAAAATTTTGAATGATCGTAAATCACGCTGATTTTTACATGGTCGACTACTTTTTTAGCCTTACAGTAACAGTTTCATATTGCGTTATATTTCTTACAGGGAATCATGTGCAGAAACCATGTCATACCACGAATCATGAATCCAAATTTACTTCATCTTCATGAAAATATTGTATTAATATTATAGTAACAGTATACAATTTTGATCAAACAAGTATTAGCCTATTACCACAGATCTGTGCTATTACGTAGGTACTTACTTATCTTGACAAATTTGAAAGGGCTACATTTACCTACTATGATAAATGAGCAGTACAAAGAAAGTTACTACTAATTCTTTGACGAAGATAACAATAATCACTTCAATTGTAATAATAAATACAAGGAATTCCACTAATTAAATAATTACATAATAATCTCATTTTTTAATTTAAAGTTTTAAATATCCTAAATCACTCTATTTTTTCTTATTATATTACACTATACATATTAGGTATATTCTACTAAATTAGTGGAATTACTTGTATTTATTATTACAATTAATTATGGAATTCCACAACGTAAGTTTAGAAAAATCACTTCCTTTTACGATTAGGTAGATCCATGGTGGACAAACTAGAAACATAGTATAAAGGAAATGATTTTTCTTATGACCAATAGGAAGCATCACAAGGGGTGGTACTTGAGTGGAGAAATTTATCATGATACGCAAATTAAATGTCCGATAATATGGAAATAAACGAAGTAAAAACAAAATACACGAAGATAGGGAAGGAACAAGAAGACGAGCATGCGTAAAACCACTAAAAACACAAGAGTCAACTGATTTAATTATCTGGGAGTCATGATGGGACAAACCGGGAGAGAAGAAGGTAAAAGAGAAACTGCTGAAAGGAAACCAAGCATATGGCATAAATAAAACTCTACTAAAAAGTAAAGTATTAAGTAAACCGACAAAAGTAAAAATGTATAAGACCATCATAACCTATGCTATGGAAACAATAGCAATAAACAAAAAAGAAGAAGAAGAAGACCTAAAAATTATACAATGGAAAATCATGAGAACAATGCTAGGACTAAATACAACAAGAGACGGAGAAATAAGATTGAAAAAGAACAAAGAAGAAGAGGAAGTACTTGGAGAAAAAAATATATAGTCAGATATAGGTATAAAACGCGGACTTATGGAGAAGAAAATCTAACGAGATGATAAGGTAGATTACACAGTGGGTACCACTTCGGACCCAGGAAACAAGGAAGACCAAGGAAAAGATGTAGAGACTCACTGTAAGAGGACATTGGGAATAGAAGACTGGAGGTCGAAATGCAAGGATAAAAAAGAATGAACGAGGATAACAGAGATCGTCAGGATCAATAATAAACTGTGAAAGAACTCAACAACAAGAGGATTGATCCACTTCAACAAATGGATTGAAAACGCCCTCGCGTTAGCCATAACTTTAAGAATTGTACGGCTCAATGATGATGATGAATGTGGAAAGAAACATTATTCAAATGGCGAGTTTAATTCAAACGAATAACGTACTAAGAATTTTTCCCAACTTTACTCACATTCAAGTGATACATCCACAACAATATTTCAGAATTTACAGAATTAAGACATTTTGAATCCATTTTTTGCAGATAACTGATGGCTTAAAAGCATACAAGCCTATATTTTTTGAAAGATTATTAACCGCGCTGTTATACAGGGTGTTTCATTTGTAAAAATTAGATAGATGACATTACGAATTGTGGGCTACCCTGTAATTTAGTGCATAGAGGAAGACTTTTAGATCCTTCGACAAAACCTTGTTGCAAATTTGAAGTGAAAATGCCAACTCAGTTTAAAATAGTGAATTTTTAAAAATAAGCTATTATTTAAACTTAAACGTCAAATACTTTTGAATCAATTGAGAATGACACAGGAGCTATTACATTTTCACACTAATTTTCCGTGGGAAAATCAAAAATGCAGCTGTATACCTACGTATACTATTGTTACGCACAAAAATGGCATGTCACCTAAGACATGGGCGGCTCTATATCATTATTCATTATTAATGGTTTTTCTTATTAAAGTGGTAAATCACAGTTACTAGTTGTCCCGACTAGCGTTAAATAGTTAAATAGTTAACTCACAGCCCGATTAATGGTAATGGTCGCTTACCATTAATCGGGCTGTGGGTACCTCAGGGATTTATGTTAGTTCCACAATTATTTTAAATTTATATAAATTACTATCCTGTCCGATTTTGTGAAAACAGTTTTTAACCCTAAATTGGTTCACAATGAATGAACATAGTTTAAATCAAAAATCCTTAGTAATTTTCAGCAAAAAAGAATTCAAAAAATACCTACTTATGTTTAACGTCACCTATGTATCCAAAAACAAATTAAATGCTTCTCATTTCACACAAAGCTACGGTATTTCAGTTTGAGGAACAAGAGCACCACTAGCCGTCAGCAAACACGAGTTATTCACGAGGGCTATGCATTGGCGTAGAAAGGTCTGAAAATATTTACGTGGTGAACGGTTTTTATCTTAGGAAGCATAAATATCTTAATGGCAAGCTACAATCCGGTATCTTGTATATAACATAAGATTTAGAAATGACATTAGCATAAATTACCAAGATCACAAAGTTTATTCAACCATCTTCCAGCACACATTAAGACTTCCGATTGACAGCCAGTCAATTTTTTAATGCTACATTTTCAGGCTTACTCTGATAACGCATTGGTCATTTCCAATAGTGGTGTGCAAATAAACCTCTTTTTTGTAAATTTATATGCTGTTGTTTTTGAAATGTTTTTAGGAAATATTGCATACATTATTTCCAAATCTATATTGAAAAAATAAAACATATTTAAACAAATAAACCCCTTATTTTACAAGTTTGGATACTAATTTTATTCAAAATTCAAAGATAGAGCAATACGGGAAATGTAATTTAATGAGTAAATCCTTCATATTCGGTAAAAGTAGGATACATTTTTGCATATTTCTTGCGACACATGTTTAACAAATACATAAACATATAATATTTTTGATCATCGTTACAATACTCTCCTACATAGTGAGGTGTCATCATTTAGCCTACTCAATCCCATCCACAAGAATTTTCTGTGTAAGTACATTTTATTAATCTCTTTACAATTTTTCTCACACCTTTCATAGATTTTGAACAAATAAATAATTTATCTTCATGGTGGATCTACAGCAAGGCTATAGATTACGGTTAAAGGAAGTTACCAAAATACTCCACGAACAATCAAAGACCCCAAACACGAACGTATAAAAGTAGAGATTCATAGAATTCGGCAAGGTGGCAGTTTAAACCCTACACTAACACTAATGATCCAGATAATTAACCCTGGAACATCACACTTATTTTTTGAGACATGAACTTCACACTCGGGTCTCAGAAACCCAAAGGCCTTTTTTAGCAAAAAAACAGAAAATGTGAATATTTTATGGTTTTGGGAGAATACCTAATCTTAATAGAATGCGTAGAAAAAAATTCAATCATGGTGTATTATTTTACAAAGAGATATAATTCTTGAAAGTGAAAAATAACAATAAAACATAAAACATTTTTATCAAAACAAATAAACATACATTTCAAATTATCAACTGTAAATATAACTCTATGCTAATTGCTTGTAACAAAAAATAACCTCTTTTCGCAATATCAATCTTAGGTATTCTTAGCCAGGTCTTCAGTTTCATGGATTTTGATGTTGGCATTCCCAGCACAGAAATACAATGTTTTCTCGTCTTGTACGACCTTGTCTTGCTGGTGGTTGTGAGCTCCAACGATGACCATTTTTCCCCAGTAATCTAGAAATATTTCTAACCGGTTCATCCACTACTTCGTCTTCATTTTCGCTTTGTTCACTGTCGCTATCTGAGAGTTGTTCTTCAACATAATCTTCATCAGAATCTTCTCCAAAAATATCTTCCACGATGTTGTTTTCAGTCTCATTCTCCCATATATTTTCTGCCTCTCTCTGTAATTCTACCTTAGTTAAGGGACGATGGTTTTCTCTGCTAGTTGAAGCCATTATACTAAAATAATTAATCATAAGTTGAAACAAAATAATTATCATAAACATCACACCTGGGTCTGACGTACCCATGCTCGTATTTTTGGAAATATTTTACCTCGCTGTTTCACTAAAATGCAGCAAATGACTTATAGTCTAACTCGGCTAACTACAAACTGAATTTACATAAATTGGCGACACAAACAAACCACTCATGCGCATGTTACATTGCAATCAATGACGCCCTGGGTTTCTGAGACCCAACAGTGCAGTTCCAGGGTTAATAAAGTGAAAGGCATAGGCGTCGGATACTGAATGATCGACAAAACAATAGTAATCATATGTTACGCGGGCGATTCGTCTACAATGAGAACAAGCAACGTGCAGTACTTGCTATAAGCGTTGAGACGCTATAAGGCTTTTAGAAGGTCACAAGAAAGTAGAATACGGCGATAACGGCAGAAAAAAACAAAAGTCAATAGTAATGTTTAAAGATCCAATTCGTTACAAACCGATGGTTGGCAGTCAAACAATAGAAACTGGTAATATAGTATGTATTAAATAACAATAAAAAGTTACATTATATAAAACTATTTCGGACAATAAATAGGAAGGAAGAATTGGTTCGTGAGCCTGCAGAAAACGTGCCACCACCTGAAAGAAACCTAGTTTTTTCGCTTTTATTATAAACACAAACGAGGTTGATAAACACGCCCAATAATTAATGAAACACCGCGGTAACACAAATTACATTGACGATGAACTTCTTAAAGATGCGTGCCTGTAAACATATGGCAAACACAATCTTTTGTTAAAATTATAGCGTAAGTACGATGTCAAAAATATCACGTAATTTGATATTGTCTTTGTACAATAATAAGCGTGGCAGTGTGGAATGAAACTCCATATTATGTTTATAGATTCACTGTAATGTAAAATAATCGAAGTTTTAGTTGACAACAGATTAATATTTGTGATAAAAGTTAAAATGCCATGAAGCGTTAGAAATTAATCGTATGAGCAAACAATGATTTTCATTCATCCGTAGTGCAGGATTTCTACATCATTAGAGGCAAATCGTCAGAGTGTAGAATGTTATAAACAAAAAGTTTGGCGGTCTCCAGGAATATGGGCATAGCTTTATGTAAATCTAATTCATAAAAAGCGTAACACGAAGGTCACTATAGATATGATTTACCGCAAAAGGCGTTTTAGAAACGTAAAGAAGATGAAGGTTGATTCAAAATATAATCTTGTATTTTTGATTTATTTCCATGTGAATTTGAAATAAGGAACCAATTCACAAAATATTTACATATAAGATAACCTCCAAGTTACATAACTATTTACATAGTAGGTAATTTAACCTTCAAAGGCATTTCTGTTCAAGTAATTAAATTCAATGGCATCAAAGCTGTGCTCAATGAACCACGATTGGGATATAATGTTTATATTGGAATAACGGTAAACATTATTCAGAGAGAAATTTTCACGCACAAAAATTCTCATTGAAGTGAAAAGATTTCCACAAACTCTTTACTTTCAGCCGAGTTCGTTTGTATTTTTTGTTGATCTTCATAAAATTATGACATAAGCTCCTCAGTTTATGATTTTGAAAGTTCGATTTCAGTCAATATTATTAGCATAATCTAGAAATGAAAAACAAAATGCAGATCTTGAATTGATTAAACTTTATTGACCTAGATACAAGAGAGTCACGTAAAAATTGTACTGGAGAAGCATTAGTTGTAATACAGGGTTTTCTTTCTCGAATTGATGATTGTGTAATACGCCCATATGATCAATGAGAAACCGTATGGCGGAAGGGATTTGTAAATTTTTCGATCCATTTTTTCTATTGCCCATTAAAAATAATGTTAAGAATGACAAAAATGTTCATATGTTCTGTGAATTAAAAAGCCGAGGTGCGGACTTCTATTTTCGTCCGATACTCTAATTTTCAGCACAAAGCCGCTATTGAACATTATTTTATTAGCACGAAAAGCAGGTTAGTCCAAATACTTTGGTGTGTGAAACGTATCACCTTGAAATGATTTCAAAAATGAAGAATTTGAAGAACAATTTTAAGGAATGTGAAAGTTAATAGTCGTGGGGATCGACAATTTTTGTCAGTTTCGAAAGATCCCTTGCGGCCGAATGGCTGGTTATTAGTTTTACTACGAAAAAAAAATAAAATTGAACTAATAATTGCAAGGTTATACGGCACCTTATAATTAGGTTCTTCGCTACCGCAAAAAAATGATCATGTTCTATAGTAACCTATTATTTGGATTTATGGTTTATATTTTTAGAGAAGCGCATTTTTGATGCTTGCCCAAAAACGATTATTTTCACTTTACTTTGTTCCAGTGCATTTTTATCTATATAAATGACACTCGTGGGAGATTTTACGAGGATTTAGTTGCAATTCTAGTGTAAATAACTTACTTATTAACACTTAATGAAAAAATAAAGTGCCGTTTACCATCAATTTTGAACAGGAATATAAAAAAGCCTTTAACTAGAAACCATGCTTCAGAAGTAGACGACAATGTTTTTTTAAATTAATCCTTTTTCCAGAAATGTATTTAAAATTACAGATTCTTTTATCCTCTTCCCCCTAACAAGACGATTGTGATTAAAAAGAAGTCAAAAGTGCTTAAATTCGATTTTTTATTTTATTTTTACATGGAGTCGAACACATTATTATTTAAAAAAAGAAATTCCATTGCGCTTTCCACTTCTCATAATCCTTCAACGAACTAATATTTTTCTCATACCAATGAGAGCCAGTACTCCTTATTTGGTAATGAGGACATAAAATTAGCAAGTTGGTTAATCACTCCAAACAAAATTACACGTACATTGCACTCAATAAAAGGAAGAAATGAACATTAGGTAATATATCAAGTGTGCGAATTAGGACAAAAAGTTTCATAATAAACATTTAGTACGGTAGCGATTTTAGTTGGTGCCCGCACTGTTTTTCAGCAGAAGTTTCAAGAAATAATATCCTTTAGGGTTAAGCTAGTACAGGGTGAGGGGCAAGCTTTCGTTTTGGAAGTTTTCAAATTGTTAACAAGCGTTAAAAAAATAGTGCGTCAATTTCTGGTTTTCCAAAAAAATTGTTTGAAGTTATAAAAGATTTATAAGGAAATGTAAATTATTTTTTAAATTTAATCACCTATCACATGAAATACCATTGAACCCGTGTATCTCCATTCAAAGCTTAGATCTTGCAGACAAAGTTGTCTCTGTTTCAATTAAAATTGTTTTCGAAGAAAAATTTGTTTTTTAGTTATAGATATAAGATGTTCCCCTTCATCCTGCAAACAGCCTTAATCCTCCAAAAAAGATGAATGTATAGATTTCACGATTATATTGGCTAACATTCAAGCACAATTTAACGCAAGAAGTTTTACTGCGGAGACAATTTCCCTTCCGTTAAAAAATAGAGTAAACGACAAACGTTCCACAGGATTAAAGAGTCGTTTATGTTTCAGAATGAAAGCGTGTAAATCAAAAATTACAAATTTCTAAACATATTATCCTTCCGTTAATTGCAACTAAATTCGTAATGAAAATGTAATTTTCAAATTTCTCTTTCAAATGTAATAATTACTAATTGTAAGTTTCACTTCAAAATATTTACATACGGACTTTCACTGAAAAAGTTGAAAATGATCCCATTAACAAAAAAATATTTTAGGCCCATTGTCCAATATTTGATCGACTTGTATCACTTTTTCTTCCTCCATTAAACAATACCACATGCAATATGTTTTTATTGTGTGAAATCTCTGAATGAAGATAGTTATTCTATTTTTAATTTTGTTATAGAGCTACACACGGTATGTAAGAGTAGTATAATGATAATGAGTATGATAATAATGTAGTACAGTAGTATATTCCTGCCACATTTAGGTGAAACAATGTCATTGATTGCAACTTCAATAATAGACCTTATGATTTACTTTGGTACAAAAGCGATTTTGGGAATTTTCATAAGTAAGTGTAAAGTTGAATTAGTAAAACTGTCGACAAAATCACTAATAATATAATCAAAAAGAGTATTTTCTAAATAAAATCGAATATGTATTTTCAATCAATTAAAATAAATAATGTAAGCATATAATGAAAGCAAAGCACCATTTAAAGATATTATCATTGAATAAAAACACATGACATTACTTTTCTATAATTTTCAAGAAGGTGGTACGGACTATACAAACAAGCTGTTCTCTGAGAAGGGTAGTAAGATTATCTACAGCTACACTATAATTAATTATGCCTTTATGGATATTGGATGTTACTGTCCAGTAAGGGTTTATGTGGCAATGGAAACAGGAAGCACAAATCAGCCGACTTCGAGGGTGACATGCAAACTAAGGAAGTAGGGAAACCTTGAACTTAATATTCGAAATTCTGCACGTACTTTTTAACGAAATTTATTGGTCTTATTTGGTAAGGATTCGACCATTTCCAAACAGCTTTAAATTATTTGAAAAAGTTATTTATTTTACGCGTTTTAAATCATCAAATATTAAATTAGCACAGATTTTCGAAAATTTTAGCGACTTACTTAAACGAAACCAAATCATTAACAGCACCACTTCAAGATTTGGAAAAGGTACAAGGCGTGGAGTAAATGTACTGAGTTCGTAAAATGTAGAGAATCACAAATTTCCAAATGACCTGTAAATAAACGGAAGTTCAGAATCGTCAATGGAAAAATTCAGTGTAAATTAGCATATTTCTTATAGTAGCAGTATTAACTAAAACCTAGACTGTACCTAGGTACCTTTAACGAAATTTATTGGCAGTATTTGTCAACAATTTTGGATTATTTCAAAAACAAATGTTCGCAAATGTTATTAAGGTGTTAAACGTGGCGAAATATTTCAATAGGCCTATTAGACACAATTAAGAGAATAGGAATGTGGAAGGTTTACAAGTGAATTATGAACCACAGTAAGCACGTGGAACCCAATGCATACTCGAATAAAATCAATTAAAAAAATTTAGTATCTACGTAGTTAACAAAACGTTCTTTCTTGTCCACTTACATAAACAATTTTCCTCGAAAGAGGACGAAGAAAATCAGGTGACACGCAATCTAAGGAAGTAATCAAATCCTGAAGAGGATAGGTCCGCGTTATAATCATTCATTCTGCGCGTACACTTTAATGAATTTTATTTACGTGTTTTAATACTTACGCGACATGCGTACATTAGCAAGAATTTTCAGATATTTTAACAGCGTATTTCAAATCAATTCGAGTTTGGTAAAAGCTGTAAGTAACTGAGTGGACCTTACCATAAATGCTGAATGCACCGAGTTGATAGAATAAAGAATCACAATGCTAAAGATTTTCCAACTGAATGAATGAATCATACCAAATCAGACCTAACCAAAGAGGAAAATTCAATGTTTACGTACCTAAACAATACAGTTTCACGATACTTGTGTAAATAATTAGGAAAATGTAATAATTACTCAAAACAAAGCAAAGAAAATCAGGTAATATACAAACTAATGGCGTTTTCCACTGAGCTGCTTTTTAGAACGCACTCAGTTCGCACCAACACCGAACGCGTACGAGTTGCTCTGCACCGGAACCGGTCTAGGACATTAGGGCGCCGCCGATAGGGCGCGGCCGTTAGGGCGCGAGGACATAAGGGCGCGAGGACATATGGGCGCGAGGACATAAGGGCGCGAGGACATAAGGGCGCGAGGACAGTAGGGCGCGGGAAAAATAAAACTTGTAAATTTTGTAAATTTTTCGTTGTTCAGACGCAAACTGTAAGTGCTGTAGTAAATGATCTTCAACATAACAATAAAAAAAGTAGGCACCTACTTAATAAAACCATCATCAGTAAAGTAAAAATAGTTTTATTCAAAAATATTATTAGTATTATAAGGGTGTCCGCGAAAATGTGGGAAATCTCTCGGATTCAGACAGAGCATGGAAAAATAAGATGACAAGTTCCTATGAAATTTTTCCCTACAGCTACAGGCCTTCCCTGCGGAGATATGTGCTCATGAAGGACGCCGCTGGTAATCCTTTTTTCTTGAATAACTTTCAGAGAACTCAATATAATTTGATAAAAATTTAATATGATGGACACTAGTAAAGACCTCTTAAAATGGTGTCCATGAAACATTATTAGCTTTTCTAGTTTATCAGGAGCGGGCTAAGCTTTACATGTTTGATGCTCAAATTTTTAACACCCTGTATGATAAAGACTTTAAAGATATGAATCTGCGTACCCTGAACCTTAAACTCAAAAAATGTACTCTTGTTTATTGTCGATAAAACGAACCGTTTTCGAGATAAAGTTCGACCTACGTTCGCAAACGTCAGGAGAAAGACGTAAGACGATGCATCAGATGCATGTCTGCGTACTCAATAAACTTCTATTCCATATTTCGAATTAAACAACGATTAAATTGACAATTTAATTTAATTTAATCATTATTTAATTGACAATTTAATTTAATTTAATAGTTATTTAATCCGAAATATTGAATACACTACACGTTTATTGAGTACACAGACACGCATTATCTTTCGTCTTTTTTATTTATTTTATTTACAAAATTTACAAGTTTTATTTTTCCCGCGCCCTACTGTCCTCGCGCCCTTATGTCCTCGCGCCCTAACAGCCGCGCCCTTTCGGTCGCGCCCTATCGGCGGCGCCCTAATGTCCGGCTTCGGCACCGGAACCGCTCTAATTCATGCTATTTTGCACCGACTACTAACCACAGTTCTAAACACAGATTACACACCTATGTGTAATCTGTGGTTCTAAAAACTTGCACTGTGACCACTTCCAGTGCAGTAACGAAATTTCAGTGGAACGTATTACAATCGTACGGTGCGCACCGAAAAAGACAGTGGAATGCGCTACCCTGGATCAGGGCAGTTTTAGTGCGCACCAGTGCAGTCAGTGGAAAACCCTATAAGGAAATAACTAAAACCGGAAATTGAGGTTCATGTTAAATATCTGAAATTCTGCACGTAGGTACCTTTAATGAAATTTAGTGCTCCTATTTGACAACAATTTGAGAGAAGTGTTTTTTACAAGTCGAAATTGTACTCATTAGTTAAAATTTTCAGAAACGTTAGCACCGTACTTCACACTAAAACAAAAGCACGGAATGGGACATCGATGAAGTTCACAAAATCGAGAATAAGAATGTGGATAACAATTAAGTGAATACTTAGTGAAACAATGGCTCACATAAATCTTCAATTCAAAAATTTAGCATAACGTACCTAAACAATAGTGTCTTTTTCTTGTGTAGGTAAACGATTTTAAAGAAATCTAACCAACAATCAAAAGAAGATAGGGCAGGGAAGTGACCAAATCAATGTTATTTACAATTTACGAAGCGAATCTATTCTATTAGCAAGAATTTTGAGAAATTTTAGCAGCTATTACGGGGCATATGACACTACGCCGAATGCCCACAACGCCGACACGCTTTTTTGATGGTCCATATCGCCGACTAGGGACACTACGCCGACGGACACTACGCCGACTGTGCCCACATCGTCGACAAGTGCACAATACAAGGGACACAACGCCGACCATGCCCACATCGCCGACGGACACTACGCCGACAGTGCCCACATCGTCGACAAGTGTACAAGGGACACTTCGCCGAATTTTTCTCTGTAGACACAACGCCGGCAATCTTAATTGCAATTACCTAACGTAATATCATTATTTTTAAACTTATTTGCGTAATTAAATGTTGCACTTGACTATGAAAAAGTATCAATTGAAAAAAATATACTAAACCTGCAAATAACCTAGGCGCTTTAGTGGCAATCAACGTTTAAGTTTTGCATTTTGCATTCTGCAATTAAAATAAAAATTCGGCGAAGTGTCCCTTGTATACTTGTCGACGATGTGGGCACAGTCGGCGTAGTGTCCCTAGTCGGCGATATGGGCCATCAAAAAATCGTGTCGGCGTTGTGGGCATTCGGCGTAGTGTCCCGGCCCCCTATTACGAATGAAGCTTACCATCGATGCCGAATGCTGTAAGAACTGGATTCTGGATACGTACGATGGGAGGGTGATTCGCAGTACACGTGCGCTTAGGTCACCTATTTGGGCCCTTTGTGCTACCTGCCTGATCAGAGCCGAATGCCGAATGCTGTAAGTTCGTAAAATGGGAAACAACGATGCGAAATATTTTGGAAATGAATAATGAATAAAATTCAATGCCGTGATTGCCGTGTATCCAAATGGAAACACTCGAACAATCAAATGAAAGATTCAAGGTTTGAGCACCTAAAAAATACAATCTATTTCTTGTGTAAACAATTTTAAGAGAATCAAATATCAAGAATGGTGCTAAAAATCAGGGTTTTGCACCTCTCCCCTTTAATGAAATCTATTATTCTATCTGAAACAGCTTTAGATTATTTGAAGAACGCGTTTTATTTACTCGTTTTATGAGGCGATATATTAATTGCTTCCATTAGCAAGGATTTTGAGAAATGTTAACTGCGTACTTAAAACTAATGGAATAATAAGATTACCAAGTTCGAGATTTGTAAAAGCTATGAGACCGTGCTAAGTTCTTAAAATGGAGAACAATAATTTGAAAGATTTTGCATATATATCAATCAAATTAAGGGCAAATTCAGTGTTTACGTAAACAATAAAATCTAATAGTTATATTAGAATAATAACAAAATAATTTCATTATTTTAAACATAACTCAACGCGTTTTAACAACGTCGCTTTCAAGGGTAGTAGATTTGCAAAGCTTTTATATCACTATATCTACTACCCATGATCATGACAATGTCATTTTTAAGAATTTAGTAGAATTACCGAGGAGGCTCAGCCTGGCGGCCCTGGTCTGCAACGTAAATGTCTATAACTCTATACAATTAATTATGTATAACAAAGTAGGCATATTTATGTCCTTTTATTACTCCAATCGTGACAAAGGAAATCGTGCGATATGTCAGAGAATCAAACTAAATACCTACTGTTTAAAACTTGAAACTGGGATAGCATAGCACGTAATTTCCCACAGGATTTTGCGCGTGGATGTGGAAACTTACAAACAACGTTTTGTTTCACAAAAAGAGATTTTAAACTCAGGTTTGACGTATACAATATTATACATGTAATCGAAATAAATGTTTAAAAATAAAATGAGCATAATGTTGGCGACACTTTCATATGAAATATTGATGCACCACCCAAAAGTTATGTTTATAAACAATTGAAAAACATGAAATAAAAGAGGAAGATGAAAAATTGAGGACATTTCACAAAGCCATTGGCCGCACTTTAAATTACTTAAACTGGGCCATTACGTATGAAGCTTCATTTTATCTTGGCAATTCACCTAAAAATTTACTATCATTTAAACCTCCTTCATAATATCTCGAGAGCGTTCATAATTTTGTCACCACATAAATTGGACAGTTAACCTTTTAGTCTCTCTTTGCCAATTACCGGTTAATTCAATGTTACGTCTGTTGAATTCCAAGTATGTTATTTAAATTTGATTCGACTTTCTTTAAGCATTGTTTTAAAGAAATTTACTTACTGATGATTATAACCGGAACTGCCGGAAATCCTTCCATTTTGACATAAACGTTTTTTCATTTTTAATTTCAGGTAAGTAGGAAAGGAAAGACAGGATGTGAATGTTGAAATGGATGCGCTTCGCCAAGTTGATTCTATTTGATATTCTTGTATAACAGGTAGAACCATTTTTACTCCAGAACTTTTTATTAAATAATAGGTACCTACTTACATCTTTTAACGGTTTATTTGTTTTTTTAGTGGAATGTCGCTAATTTTTACGCGATCGTAATGGTAAATAACGAGGTTAGTTACCTGTAGGGTTTTACATGCCCTAGTAAACAGCAACTGTGTGCTACTTAGAAAATTAAATCGCATTTCTGACTAGACTTAATTAACTTTCTTAACGTCTAAGTGCGCATCATTATAATTAATAGAATACATACTTACTTAGAAAAAATGGGTGAATGATTCAATCACAATGTTAACAATAATCAAGAAACTGTAGCAACTTCACTTTATTCGAAACTTGTTTCCGATGTTTACGCGAACAGGTAACTAACTACTAGAGAGGAGAACCTTCTACCGACATTCCTACGAAACAACTGTCAGAGTCAGAGACTGGTTTAGCTTTGCCGGTGGAACGTGAAATGAAATTGGAAAAGCCCCACAATATTCTTGACTAGCTTTAATCTAACCGCTAGGTTCACTCTTTGAAAGTTACACTATTGACTAACTGCAATCAACAAGCAAACATGAACAGGTGTTTCCTTTAATTTAACAACTAATCCCGTTTTTTTAACGATACAAATTATCCCATTATTAATAGAATTTGATTTGACGGACAGGAAAATTTGCAACTGTATATTCTATTTTTAATTTGTTTTTAAATACGGGTAGGAGTTGGTGAGGGATTTATTTAATGCGTTACGCAATAAATTTAATAACGTTTGAGGATACCACGCCTCCCATATAAGGGATTTGAAGGTTCATCATAGAATTTTTACGTAAACCAGATTTGGAACATTACATACCATTATCTTTATTGTTATTATTTATGAATATGACTTGTATAATTGCATGTATGTATTAGTCATTTTCATATTTTGATTAGGACGCGATTTCGCATAAAATGGGTGAATAATTTTTCTAGGTAGCTACGAATTATTCCACTGAACGAGATTTTAGGCTAGAAAATAAATTATAATTTACTTCGTCATAGCTACAACAATACCGAACATAACAAAAAATTACGTCATTAAACGTTCCTTGAACAATTGGTACAATGCACGAACATTACACAGCCATCAATCTCAAAGGCCTCACACGGACACGGCAATTGATTTTATGATAAATGGTGAAAGCATGTTTCTTATCCGATCGAAAAAATCTGGATAGAACTCAAAGAACGTTTCATATATACAGTGTGTATTCATTACGAACAGGGTGGCTCATGAAACAAGGTCTCGGCATTAGCTGGGAAGCGCGCATGTTTTTTTAATGCTACCTCCAATCTCATGCCTTACGCTCATTGTATGTTTTTTAATTAATGTTGGGAAGTGTTGCTCGTTAATTGTATTTCTAATGTGTTTTAATGTGCCACGCTTTTGGAATGGCTATCATCCAAGTAAGTACGGCCGTGTTGTATCGTATACTAATAGTTTAATTCCATATAAAAAAACGTATCTTGGGCGCCAAAAAAATGGCGGATGTTATCTGTCTCGAAATTTAACTATGGACTTTTATGGGATATTTACTTACGGTAGGAGCGCTGTTAATTATGAATTCTTCAGTTTTGTGTTGCCTAAATAAGTAGCAGTAATAGAGATGTTCGGCTTTATTCAAATACAATAAAAATAGATAGCACTAATGATGTTAAGAAGGGCTAGTTGTTAACCTACCTTTTCTCTTAAATAGTTGATTGTCGTTGAAGTTGCCAAAAGAATGAGAAATTAAAAAAACGTACCTACCCCAGGGTGATTTTGTTACATATTGAAATTTGGTGGGATTTAGTAGCGTCACGAAGCTTAACATCGCCGCAGCAGTTATTTTCTTATTAACTTTCAAGTTAAAATCTTGCGCGTACAGAGATGGTTGATGACATTCATTGTTTCGACTTGTACCTACTCTTTTTTCAATCTATGTCCGATCAGGATGCCGTTTCATTACATATATCCAAAAGGACCTTTAAAAGAGAAATTCTCACTTTGCTTATGTGAACGTTGAAAAGGTGTGTGATGTTAGCGAACATGTGGCGTCAAAGTAGTTACAGTTACAGTTACATTTATTTTGTCCATTTCAGCCACAAAATTCGTTTATTCTTTTTTTATTTTTCATTGGATTATTACGTAACCGTAATTCAATTCTAAAAGAAAATATTGATATAATTTTTTCTCGAATCTTGATTGTCACATTGAATAGATCCCATAGGTATTTCTAGCGCAACTTATAATGCAGAGTGGTTCAAAAATCTGAAACAAAATTCATAATTTCCATAATAATTATTTTTGAAAAAAATCGATTTTTATTTTTTGTTGGGCACATTTTAGCAAAAAAAATTTTTACCAAAAACTCAAGATGGCGGCCGTTGTTAACAATGGGAATTCAAATCCCAAATTTTAAAACAATCGACTAAGGTATAACCAGCCATAATGAGAATTTGACGCAAAATAATCCCATGCCTTTTGCCCGTGCATACATGACAGCTATAAAATTGGTTTTAGCATATTTGTAAGAAAACGGCACTCGTCTGATATAAATTAAAACAGCAGCTTATGTCGTTACGATCTGCTGTCGTTTATGGACTCGAATGTGGAATTAAATTAAACCTTGATTAATTATACGTTGTTTGATTATAAAAATAGCTTCATTCAAGAATTTTTAGTGGGCGAACAAAAAAGTACGAATTTTTTAGGATCGGTGCGCTTCAGGGAA
Source organism: Pyrocoelia pectoralis (assembly GCA_036250285.1). NCBI lineage: Eukaryota > Metazoa > Arthropoda > Insecta > Coleoptera > Lampyridae > Pyrocoelia > Pyrocoelia pectoralis. Next base: position 21,759,107 of record CM070076.1, on the reverse strand, counting down.
TTTTTAAGGCTCCATAAAAACAACGTATTTTTAGTATTTTATAATATAGTAAATTTTGTTTTTTTCTATAAGCAATTATGTAATTCATTTCTAAGAATCGCTGTTTTTGAATACATACTTCATTTCTTAGATTGCCCTGATTTTTGTACGCATAGGATTAGTCTAAAATTGTCTACTTTAAGACTTTAATGTTAAATTAGCTTGACGCATTTTGGTGAAAACATTGTCTAAATTTAGAACATGTTCTTTTAAAATTATTCCAAAAACCAAAACAACGTTAATGTACTCCGAGAATTTCGTTTTTGGCAAACATTTTCGGCATATCTTCACCAATATTTTACAATTGCACCAATTTAGAATGTCACCTGTCAAAATACCCAAGATACATCGAGTGATGCGAAATATTTAGCGCCACTATCAGTTTTATTTGTGACATTATTGTGACTTTTTCACTTTGAGCTTAAAAAATTTAGTGTGTTTTCCTTTAATTGGTAAAGTTTTAAGTAATTGATGAGGTTTTTACGATTACTTTTAGATTTTCATTCTTTCAAACATTGTAAACGTCATATTAGTAAAGCTCCTTTCTGTCTCCCCATATACGCAATTTCTATTCTTTCAAAAGCTCTGTTGTGCTTTTTTATGTTTCCATTGATCGACGTAATTTGAAATCTGCATTTTTCTTGTGTGATGATTAACTAGTTTATCACTGGGTCCTCATCCCATTAGATCTTACGCATAAAGCGCACATAAAGTACCAGTAAACTGAACGTTTCCATGTCTCAGACTCAATTCTCTTCTGGACAGTTTCTAATACGTTATGTGCTTATTTCAATCCCTTCAACCTCTAAGTTATACAGTATTGCGATTTTTGTTGGCTCACCTTTGACAGATTCCCAGTAATTCTCTCGCCATTTTATTCGCTCTAACGTTTAATTTATCTAAAGTCGGTAACCCAACGTTTCTTTCACTGTCACTTTTCTTATATGAGCCCATGCGGGATTCTCTTCCAGCTGCGCTCCATGTATGTAATTTGAGCCATTAATGTGTACAGATATGTACCAATAATAAAATTATTATTAATGGTTATTGTTGTAACGTAAGATAGTTATAACTATTATACTAATTTCTAATGCACTACCATTAGTTACTAAGGTTACATGGTTTAGTAATTCAGTTGCTAACATGTAAATTTAATGAATAAATATAAACAACGGAAATAGTATTTCTAATAACCAAGTATGTAATGAAGAAACAGTTGGTTTGGTCGCAATAAATATTAAGTTTTTTGCACATATACGGATTTGTTATACTCAACAATGTGCAAAGGTGTGATTATATTTCTAATAAGTAAACACGTTCTATTCATATATTATATTTTTATCCTAGTTCAATAACTTTCATTACACGATCAACGTGACACGTTCCCATAGATTTTACACCTTGCTCAAACTTAACATCCTCATCAAAAGCGTACATAAATATTTTAATTGAATATCAAGGTCAAACATAAATTTCACATATAATTTTAGACTCAATTTTTTTATTTAATTAGTTGTAATTAATCATCTTAATTTACATGTTTGCCTTGGATTAAGTATCAATTTGAGTAAAAGTAAATTGCTCTCAAATTTAAATTCCTAATAGAACACGATGCGGCTCTTTGGAAAATCCTCACCTTCAAAAAAGTCAAAGATAAAACTACTTACCACTTACGCAACCAATATGAAGCAATGCATCGTAAATTATAATTATAACTTCAATTACCGTTTTATTGCAACCATATTTTTACACCACTAATCATAAAACAGTGCATTGTTCCGTTATTGTTGCTATTGCGGAAATCCAAAACCTACGCCAAATGACGTCTGCAGCTTCGCCTTCGTTTCCAAAATACAACGTAACTGTTAGCGAAGTTTTATTGGTTGATTGTACATATTTATTTTACGGTTAGAAATTTAAACTTTAACATTTAAAACTGATGTATAGAATTGTTGCTTTGCAATAATATGTAATATATGTATATGACTTCCCAACATGGAGTAGTTTTAACATAAAAGTTAAAAAAAGTTGTTATTACCTATAATTCATTTTTTACCATTTAATGAATTTCCTGTTTTAGGTATATTTACCAAAGGCCGTTAACGTCGCACCCCAGTTTTCCGTTAGGTAAGCCATCCAAACATGTGTTACTTGGTACTCAATTAAAAAAGAAAGGTTTTTATAATAGATTGCTTCTGTCAACTTTCACTTTCTATTGCCACCGTACATAATACATGTCGAACATTGTAGTAAAATGTTTAATACCTATTAAACAATATTTTAAAACATATAAAATATTAATTAAAACGCATAAATAAATAATCAATTCTGTTAAGAAATATTTTATAAAGTCTCAATAGTGACACTATGTCATTATGAGAAGACTACTTATTGTAATCAAATGAATTTTAAACAAAGGTTGCCAAATGTGAAGCTTTTATTGTGGTTTATTTATTTTATTTATTTCAATTTTACCCTTGGGATTGGTTTTCAGTGATGGATTGATGAGTCGTACGTTAATGTCCCTTATGTAATTTTTTCAACTTCACTTCACTTCATTCATTTAATATTAAATCAACCTCTCTAATTAGGAGTAAGTATACTTCATTAGTTTTATGCTAATAGTCCAGTCAATGAATGCTCAAAAAGGAGTATAGAGGGTAGTTTTTTTCTCATCGGTAATATGTCGGGAGCACTTATGAGATAAATATACTAAAAGTCCTGACGTTTACACCTTACGCTAGAGGGGGGAGGGGGGTGGAAAGGTCTCGTTTTTCTGTTTTTCGCTTTTATCTCGTTAACGGTGGGTCGTACAATAAAATTTGGTATTAGCAAAAAGAAAGTTTATTAACTTTACAATGTTATTGCTTATAATCATTTTTCTTCTATTCCTTATAGCTTCCGAGATGTCTGCACGCAAAAATCGTCAATTTGAAAAAACAAAAAAGTGGTTACTTTTGCCGAAATTTTGTTTCTAACTGTTTAATCCTTCGCTTTACAGTAAAACTCATAAGAATAAAAGTTGTACAACATTACATTACTTTTAAAATTATGTATTGGTTGAAGGACACACAGGGGAGCTAGAAAGCACAAATTGGGAGAAGTAGAAACAAATGTTTATTCCACCCAACAGATGCAGAAGCAGGGACTAAGTAAAATTCTCTCCTACACGCATTCACGGGCTGCGACACTACCTGTACAGCATTTCGCAGAAGTAAGCGTGGCTTCGTTAAATTACATTTAAAAAACGAAGATATTCAAAGGGAAGCGAAGGTTTGTCATAATGACTCCTCAACAGCGACTCAAGTTGAGGAAGCTGGGTGTGCACTCAGGCCCGCGGTAAGCATGTGATGCGCTCTGGGCCCGAGAGACATAACCCCCCCCCCCCCCCCCCCAGTTTACAAACCCCAAAAGTTACCAACTGTCACTGACATCGGTGTGTCAAATTTCATGCCGATAAAAAAGATCAGTTTCAAGGGAAGTGACGAGGAACAGCTCGGCCTCTCTTGGCCGAACTGTTCCTCACTTCCCTTGAAACTAACTTTTTAACAATATTTGTCAATAGTTGCGCACGTGTTTTGTAAACAACAAAAAGTTAATTTTGCGATTTTTACAATGTCTGATTTTGTTGAACAAAGAAGTTGCATTAAATTTTATTTGCGGAATGAAATTTCTGCTGCAGAAACATTGAGAATGTTGGAGAAGGCCTTCGGTGACTAGGCTATGTCACAAAAAAATGTTTACAAGTGATACAAACAATTCAAAGAAGGCAGAGAAACTGCTGTAGACAAAATCGCCCTAGACGACCATCAACGTCAACCGAGGAACAACACGTAAAGAAAATAAAAGATTTGGTGCTGTGGTGGGCGCTGTCTTCCGCCAGTTTTCTGAATGCTATATTTTAGGAGGAAGCGCTTCAAGCGCTCATACCAGTACAACTACGAAATTAGTCGATTATTTTGCCTAAAACGTACAAAACACATCCATTAACCATACCGTAAACTAAACATTATTCAGGCTTTTTATTAATATTAAGTTTGTGAAACAATTTTGTTGCGCCTAACTTCGTGCGCCCCAAAACCTCTGCGCCCCTGGGCCGGGGTCCACCGGGCCCATTTACAAAATAGGCTCTGTGTGCACTGCATTTTGAGGTGGTACGGTGTCCCATCCAAAAATTCATCACTGAATCTTCATCGATTGAAGTGTTTTTTGAAGTCAGCTTCGACAATGAGACCTGATTTATCAAATCTCCCACCAAGCGAAGGGGTCACGAGGGAGCATTCATTCCGGTGCAGCTATCGTTAGGCCAGAAAGTTAACCCAGAATTGTTGGGTTGGGAGCGCAAGGCAGATAATACTCTTGCGCCTGTTCGCAATAGACAGCCGGCAGCACCAGAGGAAATATTGAATACAATCTTCTGTGAATGTGGGTGTAAAAAACTAGCAATTAACTGTTCATCGTTATGCCAGAACTGCCAGGGTCATTGTTTCAATGGTGTCTCCATATTACCCAATGAAGGAGACAACTGGGATGAAATGAAAGTTTTCGCCCTCGATATTTTTGTGGATATTGAGACGGAAGAGGAACCAGAACACGAACCAGATGCTGGGCGGCTCATGGCCCAAACGAGCAAGATAATATATTTTTTTAATTTTGGCCTAAATAGAATCAAATTAGTAAACCGATACATTTTAAAGGTAATTTAATGCTGTACAACTTTTTTTCTTAAGAGTTTTACTGCAAAACGAAGGATTAAAGAGTTCGAAACAAAACTTTCACAAAAAGTAACCAATTTTTTGTTTTTTTCAAATTGACGATTTTTGCGTGCAGATATCTCGGAAACTATAAGGAATAGAAGAAAAAAGATTATAAGCAATAACATTGCAAAGCTAATAAACTTTCTTTTTGCTAATACTATATTTTATTGTACGACCCACCGTTAACCAGATATAAGCGAAAAACAGAAAAACGAGACCTTTCCACCCCCCTCCCCCCTCTAGCGTAAGGTGTAAACGTCAGGACTTTTAGTATGTTTATCTCATATGTACTCCCGACACATTGCCGATGACAAAAAAACTACCCTCTTCCAAACCCTCTATAATCGTTCATTGACTGGACTATAAGTTAAACAATTATTTGTAGCCTGATTATGACACCAATAGTGTCGAAACATGTCGTAATAGTAAGAATCGTTTAATCAACAATTTAATTTCACAATAAATTTTCATTCATGGGGAAGGTTGTGTGTTTTTTGGATTTATGATTATATTCAGTCTTCACCCCATTTGGAGCTAACTAATTTTTTACATCCACATTATGGACCCAATCAAGCTTCTACCCCTTAATCCCCCTTCTGTAAGGGCGCTAATAAAAAGAAATTGGTGAAAATGATTACGTTCCAAAAGTGCTACGTACAGACTTGTCTGATCATCTAGGATCTAGGTAAAAAAATGAATAACCAATGTAAAATAAAAAAATTATAAATACCACAGATGTATAGGTACACACTATATACATCTATGATATAACTAAAAAAAGATATCGGGTGTCTCTCATAGTTGGGACTACATAAGTAACCAAAAACTTGGATCTTAATTTTAAGTGTGATGTGTTTATTAATATTACTTTCTTTATTTCACTTCTTGCTCAAAACCACAGAGAAATGACTCCATTTATAGTTTTGAGGACAATTTCCAACTTAAAATTAGATACATAATATAATGATAATAAAGATATCTGTATCTACTAACTACACGTTCAACATAAAGATAAGCTTTTTAAATCGAGATAACGACAGATCAAATAAGTTGATAGCATTCGAATAATAGAGGAATTACTATGTGCAACCGTCCTTGTTTGTGGAACTTTAATAGTAATTAAGGTAACTAGGGCGTTATGAACTAAATAACGCCCGTGGTGCCTTCATAACTTTACATCATACTTGCAGTTGATTAAGTTGATTAAAACAGATGATAACAATAAAATCAGTATAGACTGACATTTAACATCCTTGACCGTATCTATGATGACTGACGAGGTATAATATTTTACATTTGCGGGCGTTATAAGCTAGCTTTATAAAAAATAACGTCCGTTGGTATATAAAATCCGGTTGTCATGTAAAGGGGCGTTATTTGTCATTAATGTCTCTTGTTTTAGTAGTTGTTATGGTGAAATAATAAGCTAGTATGACATAAACAATATAAATATTGCCCTCGCTCTGCGATCAGGGACGATAATACCAATTAAGTATGGAGAATTAATGTAATTATTAAGTAATTTAATGAAACATAATAATGCGTCATCGCGTCTAGTCTACGGTCGTTTAATTTTCTAAAGTTATATAACTTCCTTAAATGATCAAAACGAGAATATAGATGTGTAAGCCTAAAGTGAAGGCAGCTCTTTGTATCATTTGAATTGCTGTAATATATTTATCTGAATATTGTGACCAAATGATAGAGGCATGTTCAAGGTTAGATCGAGTATCATAAAGTACCTTTTATGTTTACAAATTTTTGAAAAATTGTGACGAACTCAAAACAAATCTTGAGTTGGAATATGCACTCTTGAATAATTTAAAGTCAATTTATCGTCAAATACCACTCGTAGATCCCTGTGGTAACTAACGAGTTCTAGATACTGTCCCTGTACATTATAATTAAAATGAATGTTTCGTTTTTTACGGTAAAATCTTATAACTTCTCCACTTTTAGTGCCAAATCGTTATTAATCGTCCATTGGATCACTGAATCCAAGTCAATTTGTAATCTTAAGCAATCTGAGTAAGATCTAATTATACAACTTATTTTAAGATCATCAACAAACAGTAAAGTATCGCCAAATTTAACAACATCCGTCAAGTCATCAATTAATAACATGAACAGTAGGGGGCCTAAATTTGACCCTTGCGGTACTCCAGAGAGTACGTTGAAAACTTTAGAAGGAACCGACTGAAATACAACAAACTGTTTGCGACACATAAGGTGTAGGATTAGGAAAAATTGGGTAAACTATCCAAGAACCCAAAACCTGACAGTTTATCCAGCAAAGTTTTATGATTGGGTTTAGAAAAATCGGTAAACATCGTGTCATACTGAATCCTATTATTTATGACATTTGAAATGTGGTGCGTAAACTACGTTAGATTTGATACGATACAATCTTTTGTGCTCTACTTGACTCTGTACTGATCGGTAACAGTAAACAAATTTTTTAAAGTGAATTGTCATTTTGGACACCCTAGTAACCCGTCTAGGGGAAATTAATCAGGTTTGCCATTGTGCATCTTTAGTTGCCTAAGCACCTGCAATCACGTGGGGGGTCAGACATTGATGAAAACCCTGTATGAGAAAATTGTAAAAAAATTTTGACATTACTTGAAGCAGTAATTGTGATTAACATCTTAGCATTACTTTTCAAGATTTTTAATTTTGATTATACAGTGTGTCTACTTAAGTTGGCAACATATGGGAAACTTTTTTATTATTAATTTTACGAAAAAAAGTTATTCTTTATAAAAAGCTCTGCATGTTCTAAAATCTAAAATACAATAATCAGATATTAAATTTTTTCAGTCGTGTACGCGATATGTCAAAAAAAATGAATTTTGCTCAAGAGTAAAGTAGGTACATACCTTTATTTTTGACAATATCGAAAATTGTTATTAAAAAAAGTTAATCAGAACTAAAAACTACGTTCAAATATGCAATTACATCCTGCTAGTTAAAAATTTTTTTTTTACAACTTTTTCTCAAATTACTGCTACCGATACTGATACTTAACATTTTTTTTCCTATTTTTGTCTACAATAACGATGCAAATGTACGTGTAGTTACGTGAAATCTAGGATGCACTGATAAACAAATGATTTGTATTATATCAAGAAATGTTTGACAGTGAGGTTTCTGAACGGAACGGAAATCGTATCAGGCAATAATTTGAGAAAAAGTTGTAAAAAAAAAATTTAACTAGCAGGATGTAATTGCATATTTGAACGTAGTTTTTAGTTCTGATTAACTTTTTTTAATAACAATTTTCGATATTGTCAAAAATAAAGGTACTTTACTCTTGAGAAAAATTCATATTTTTTGACATAAATCGCGTACACAACTGAAAAAATTTAATATCTGATGATTGTATTTTAGATTTTAGAACATGCAGAGCTTTTTATAAAGAATAACTTTTTTTCGTAAAATTAATAATAAAAAAGTTTCCCATATGTTGCCAACTTAAGTAGACACACTGTACATATAAATGACGGCTAAAAACAATCAATCAATTAAAATTTCTCATTTTAATTAATTGATTCTTTTTAAGCCATCATTTATGTAATCTACGTCAATCTTCATGGCTTGATAGTTTCGAAACATGTCGCCACTCTTTTAGTATTTACCCATTCAGAGTCAGTAGATTAATAGAGTATCGCAAGCCTTTGACGCGACAAATGCCGCGGCGGCCATTTTTAGTCCATATACATAAAATATACTTACGAAGTGCGTAATTTTTAATAAAATGCCGTGTTGTTGTGCCGTTAAGTGTATTTTTTTTATTATACTCCGAAAAATTTAGTCATAACATCATCTACTTTCCTGAGCGTGTAGTGAGTGAAGCGCGGAAAGGACTAAAAATGGTGGAGGTTGCGGTACCATATTAATCTACTGACTCTGTACCCATTAATTTAAATTGGTCATCTACTTATGTTCGAAGTATTGTAACTAGATGGACCAGGGAAATTGTCAAAATATTACCTCTGTTAATTTGCATTGCAACAGTTTAACTATATCTTATAAAAAAAATAAAATAAATAACCAGCATTTTTCATGGACATTCATTAAAATTTAGTAATGGGGAGGTTGCGAGTTTTCTTTATTTACTTTATTACCATTGCTGCATCTCTATAGTGAACGAGACAAGAATAATTACACTCCTTAGTTGTTCTTCTGTGATATTACCGCTACACATGAAAGTCGGTACTAACTGTTGCTTCAGTCTAATACAACCTCCACAATTTTACGTGCAGCATCCATTTTTTCCAAGGTTGGTCTTCCGCGCTTGTAAAAGTGCCAAACTTTTTCTGGTGATACCGGGAATCGAACTCAGCCCCCATCAACATTGTAGTCTAGCGCTCTAACCAAAACACTACCCCTTCTCTACAACGAAGTGCAATGAGTAGAAATTAGCAATTATATTAAAAGGCACGATAAATTAGAAAAGGGCTTGCTTGCTTCCCAAGCACAAATAAAATATTATCTCAGGAATGGTTTGCTATAAAATTGGTCATAAACGTTGTTTGCGAAACTTAAATTCAATATATGTATTTATATCACCAATTAGTCACATCCTTTTGCTATAAAAATTAATTTTGACTTCAAGGACGAGGTAATAAAAAAGATATATAGACCGATAACAGAGCACGGGAAATTAAAATTATGTTATAGCGCAGTAGTCACAGTCATGAAAACTGCGAGTTTGTTACACGTGAAGGTTATCTGACGTTAAATAAAATGTTTCAAAGGAAAATACTCCACATTTAATAAGGTTCAATGATTTATCCCACAATTAGAAAAACCTGTGTGACACATTAGGTAACTATTATGCAAATGGCAACTGAAAATTTCAAAAACACTGGTTTATTACCAACACATCTAACAATATATTTGGAACAATGTGTATATTAATGAATTAACTATAGAATGGTGAAATGTACCATTAAACTTAATTGTTTGACGATGGTCAGTATGGCGCAGCAGCAATCTGTAGGTACTTAGACAAACAGTCAAAGATAACCATAAGTTAAAAACAATTAAGTTCGGTCTGATGAATTTTCTATTATTTTAATCTGACAAAAAATGGAGAATCGATTCGAAACTCTACTTTCCTAAAAAAAACTGCGTGAATAATATTTTTAACAACTCTCTCTTTTTTTGTCATTTCTTCAGTTGCCTTTTTGTTAGTAAATCCGCGTAAGATGTATAATTTACTTACATATAGAAAAAAGAAATCTGAATTAGTGCACTCCTTAATTAAAAAATTTAATTGATTGAAAAATTCTGAGACATTACACCTTATTTCACAACTTCAATGTTTTCTTAAGTAACAGCTGTACGGGGGTGGCCCCAGATTTTTTGACGCTGAGCAGAATTTCTAATATGCTTAAATTCCTTACAGTTGTAAGCGAATAGCGATCAAACCTTTTTTAAAATCATGCAACCAATCAGAAATTCCTTTTCTTAGTTAGACAATAAATTATACACCAAATGATAAGATTAAGTAAAAAAGGGGTAATTATCGAAATTTTAATTACTTTTGGATTGATGGCCTCGAAAAAAACTAAACAACAAGCGCAGATTACTTTATAGCTCAAGTAATAAATAAATAGGAATTTATGTACATATTATTATATTATATTATAAATAGCATTTCACCGATGTATTTCTGTGGGAGATCACAATCACGTAATCCGTCAGGCGTCAATGTTTATTAATTCCAGAAAAGCATTTCCTTTACATTAAACATATCCAATTCGGAATGTCCAATTTGTAGGCCTTGGTGGTCTAGTAGTTAAATCACTAACTGAAATGTCGATAGCTCGGGTTCGACTCCCGGTCTCGCTAGAAAAACTTTGATATCATTCTTCCCCAACATAAAGATTATGTGAGTGAGAGCAACATTGAATATGCCGTTACCAGGTATTGAGAATACATATAAAGAAACGTCGATATCCAAGGACGTTTAGATTTCATATCTCATATTAGTTGGAGTATTCAACTACATTCACTGTTGTGTTGTAAAGTTGGTATAAAATATGACGATAGACCATACGAGACTTGATACCAGCATGAACGGTAAGTCATCGCTTATGGTACAGATTTAGCTTAAATGTCCACGCCTTCAGCCTTCTATCGTTATGGTCTATCATTTACACCAGGTTTGGTTTTTTGAAAACAAATATTTATATTCGTAAATTTTCGATGCTTGGGATGTCCTCATCGAAACTGAAAAGCACATGACCAAAAACAAAGACCGCAACTGGGAAATTTTGCTCATACATGGAAAAATCAAAACTGAAAAATGTAATTCCTATTGGTTTTCAACATAAGATAAGATAACTACTATTTATAGCCATACATCAGCATTATGTAATTTCTATTATTACTGATAAAAGTTCCAATTCACAAATTGTAGTTTGCAAAACGCTCAATCACGATTATAGTACAAAAATTGTATTACTTGGTTATAATTAATTAGGCAATTATGTGTCTATAGCTATTATGCCATAATAATATCATTAAAATGTTTATGCAATTAATTACAAGTTATCTAAAAATAGCTGGTATAATTATTAAGCCACTTCCATATGTTTCCTATTATCTTTTTAGGTCTTCTAGTATTGTTCGAAACCAGGTTATTATATTTAGTATATAATTTTTAAACTAAAACTCGCTAAAAATGCATATTACGGGATTTAAATTTTTTATAACACTATAACGCTTTTCGGAGTGGAATATACTTAACGAAATATCTTGGTAAATAAACAGGGCGTATTTAATTTCGCAATAAATCGTTACAAAACTTTTTTATATTATTATACCAAAATATTATTAAAATAACCGTATTATGCAAAAGCAAGACATTCCAAAATAAATGTGACCAGACTAGATGATTTCACACAATTTCATTTCGAAATTAAAATTTAAATGCACATTTACCATAAATGTGTAATGAATAATTTTCTCAAAGTAAGTTTACCAGGTGACCGAAATAATTAATTTAATTAAATAACTTAGACCATAAATCTAGGTGTGATTTCCTTTAAAGTAGGTATGTAGCATTATTTAAATTGTAAGCATTTTCTTTACATCGAACATTACTATTGATGTTCACTATTATGGTTCACGAACCATCACATTCAGAATCGGTAAAGCTCATTCGTTACAATTTATGCTAATTAACAAATTAATCCCATGTCATCTTAAACTAGGAAATAAAAACAGTTTTTATTTATGGCTTCAGAGTGACAATAATACCAACACCGTCTGAAAAATATTAATATATGTACTCCCAAGAAAGACATTAAAATGGTTACGAATTCTTCAAATCATGATTTTAGCTTTATATTTATGTAATATAACCTCAAATGCTTCCTTTCTTTTATTATACTTTTCTCTGTAAACTTTTAGGAAGTGAAGATAAAATGTGGAAGGAATTTCCTTAAGATAATGGTTGAATTTTTTGTTATCTATAAGTAGGTTGGGTAAATTACAGATATAGTTTTACTTTTCTATTATTCCAAATATTGTAATTAAAACACCGCATTAATTCTGTTGTTTAAATGATTTTTTCAATTATCGCAAGGTGAACTGCTGATGGAATTTATAGTATACTCCAAGTAGGTTTAGAATTTCAGCCAGGTCGTGAAGGTAATTAAAAATGTATCAGAAATCGATAATTCAATAGTTTTATTATTACACGATGTAGAATAATAAAGAAATGGAAGATTTTTAATCAAGTAGTGACCTTATAAATAAAATAGTGTTAGGAAGTTAACTTTAATTGAAAAAAGTTGCAAATTAGAGTTTTTAGCACATAATTAGCATGTTAGTACTTAGTTTGAATGTCGTAGCAATTCACTAAGAATTGTTAGTAACCTGATAAATTGTAACATTAACGCGCAAATTATGAATTTCATCATGGGAGAGAAAAATCGGTGGGAAGTTCTACAACTGAGCAGATTATATTCACAATTCAATTTTAAACTTTATATTACGCATTTATTTGATAATATGCAAAGAGATCGAGATATTCACAACAAGTAGGGTTGTTATGTGGAATTTATAACAGAAATAAAAGTTTTAATAGAATAAAAAGTAAATAATAATAATAGTTGTGTATCTTAAAGACTAATATGTAGTAAAGAATATAACAATTCTATCATTTAAGATCAAACCACATATATCTGCAAAACGTTTGTCTTGTTTAACTGCTTCAACAATGTAGGTACTGTATAAATGGAGATGCTGCCGAATCCCTTCTAGGCACATAAACTATTTTAAGCAACTCCATCCAGTTTCTTTGAATATTTTGATCGTTGATAGGTTCCAGTCAAAGCCAAATGCGCTTTTTTGAACAAATATTTTCAGTTCAATTAGGAGGCTAGACTCTTGTTTAATGTCGCGGTTTCATGATGAAACATACCCTGCATGATATTAATGTTATGTAACAATATTTCAATTCGGAAACAGGTTTTACTTAATTACTTACAGTAATATTCATCTGCATTTTACGTTCCGTTACACTAACCTTTAAAAAAATGCACAGTATTTTGACTCTCACATTCCCCTTCTATTATTCATAATTTCACACATCTCAAATCAAGTTTATTGTTGATATGTAGAGAGTTAATATCAATAATACTAGCCCCTAACATTAACATCTTACGAGGTTATACGGTTTAAATGTGTTGGAGCTACTTAATTACAGCTCGGTCACATATGAAATATATCAGGTAAAAATCTCCATGTACTCATGTTGGAAGGCTGAATCGACCTCGAGAAAAAAATGTGCTAAAGATTTTCTGGCGGGGCCAGGGATCGAACTCGACCCAACGCCGTCGTACTCTAGCGCTCTAACTACTACACCACAGCATTGATAATGAAGTAATAATACTGATAAGTAACAGAAAATTTCTAAATAATGCAAATGCACTGTGTCAAAAACAAGACCTTTTTGTTTTCAAAAAAATAATTCTCGTAATTTCCGTTTTGTTTATTCTGCAGTTATTTGAAACGATAGAGAAATAAAAAATACTTTGAAACTGCTATTTTTTAAGCACGGTGACTTATTATGCATGTAACACACAGGCTCCTCCAAACAGCTTTAATTTTACTTTCTAGAAGTTTCAAGAAAAGTTGTGTTCACCGTTACAATTTTTGTATTATAGCCCTTTTAGATGAGGAAACGATAATGGCGCTCACCATAATATTTTACAACCCAAACTGAGGCGTTACTTGGGAAAGGCTGTTATAAACACAATGTCGACAGTTTTTTTAATTTAGAGGCCTAAAAATAAATTCGTCAAGTTGTCTTCTCATCGAATTTCGCTGGTACACAAACGTATCATGTCATTCATGTCACTTATTAGATGTCTATTAGAAAATTTAAGGAGAAATACAAAAAAAACCATGGAAATAAACTTTATCCACGACTATCAGTGATTAATAAGTTATTGTCATTAGTAACGTGAGTAATGAATATTACTCACTGTTATTTTATATATTTCCATGGTAACCGTCCAATACAGTCAATTAGAGAATTTTCAAATAAATATTTAAATTGAATTAACATTTATAGTCGTGGATAAAGTATAGTATTCTACTCGCGTATAATGGCTATTATTCTCTCGGTAATTTATGCCACTCGCCTGCGGCTCGTGGCCATAAACTTACCTCGTGAATAATAGCCATCATTATACGCTCGTTGAATAATATACTATTATAGGTACATTGAATTAATGTAAAATTGAATAAATCGCTACTAGGAATTAGTGAGAATAAATGAGTTGTACAACCAGCATTAACTTGCACGTACTAAATGGGAGACGGAAATAGCCTTCTTAGTGAACCTAATTTGTGGCATAATGTGGATTGAACATTCATTTGACTTTAAATATTATACATTTTTTTACCTATTTATATTATCGCGTTCTTGCCTTTAACTCGATGTTTATAATTGCCTTATGAGTGACCGACCTATTTCGGCAATATAATGAACTGCATAAAAGACTCAAGATGACACAACAGACAACTATCGGACTAAAAGTAAAACTATTTAATAATTTACCACAGCACATAAAACAAATACAACAAAGAAATCAATTTAAACGTGTAATAAAAAAACTTTTATTAGAAAATGCAGTATATGATTGTGTATCGTGGATTTAACTGAATTTAAGCGCGTCTGTGATAGCCAAAAAATACCGTGATACTTCTTCTAATATATTATCCCATCTTTTAATATGTTATTCTATACTTGTACTCTATATCTTGTATTATGTTTTTGCTCTGTATTTTTGTATTATGTTTATATACTATTATGTGTATAGGTACTATTAATCGACATTATCCTATATAGTTCCAGCATCCAAAAAATGGACAAATAAACATTATTATTATTTATTCATTCACACTTACATAGTAGTACAATAATTAAATTTATGGGGGATAACATCTAACCATAAATTCATTTTTTAGAAATCTTAAGATTAAACAAAATTATATTATCTAATATTTATGATTATGAATGAAATTAAATTAATTTAGATTAAAGAATTTTCGGACAATGTGACATGTTTGTAATAAAACAGCTCGTTGTATTATTACAAATAATTTTGGATTTAAATTTAGTGATGTTAAATAAGATTCAAATTTACAAGAAATTACACCTGTTGCCAAAATAACAATTGGAGTAATGTAGATTTTAGTCAAATTCCAAATTGCCGTCATCTCAATTGCCAATGCTTCATAATTTCTGCGTTTCTCATTTTCAGTTTTTATAATATTTGTGGATAATGGCACAGCAACATCAATAATGACAGCATGTTTGTCTATTTTATTAATTATAACAATATCGGGTTTATTGTGTGAGACTTCCCTATCTATTATAATTATTCTATCCCAATATAAGATGTATGAATCAGTTTCTAATATTGGTTCCGGAATGTATTTATAATAAGGTTTAATACTATTTATTAACTTTAAATTTTTCGCTATTTGTTGATGTAATATTTTGCAAACCTGGTTATGTCTATAAAGATAGTCAATCGGTGCTAAATTAGAACAACCAGCTATAATGTGCTCTATGGTTTCATTCTGGGAGAGACATTTTCTACATTTATCAGAGACTTCCAGATTCATTATGTGTCTTTTGTAATTATTTGTTGCAATGACACCATCTTGAATTGCGCATATGAATCCTTCAGTTTCTGAATGTAGAAATCCATCTTTTAACCATCTTATGGACATATCTTTATTTATTTCTGAGGATTTTAATACAGTCGGATATTTTCCATGCAAGATTTTGTTTATCCAATTTAGTTCAAAATTTAATTTTGGTTCACAATCCAAACTTTTAAGTTTAAGATTTAGACCTTTTTTTATTATTATTATTATTATTATTATTATTATTATTATTATTATTATTATTATTATTATTATTATTATTATTATTATTATTATTATTATTATTATTATAAAAATTTAGGAATGAAAAACCTAATTCTGTCTTGGAGACAATAACTTTGAATAATAAAAATACATTCATTCACAATAATAAAAACACATTCATAATATTTCATGGCAAAGAAGAAAGAAATATCTAGTAACTAAACCTCATGGCTATTTGTCGAAAGCGCTTCACAAAAGTCTAAACAAAAAACTGCCTATGATTACACGTTTCATGCTGCTCGAACTACTGCAGTAGAGATTGCCACATTTATTTTTGATAACAAATTATCAACGTGATTGACCAAAAAAACCTTGGTATACCTCAAATGCTCAGGAATAAATGAGACTGTATTTATACATATAAATTCAAGATAACCACGAACAAAAAAAAACTAAAAAAACTGAAACCATGGTATTTTGAAGAAATTCAGAATGAATTAAGTAAATCGTAGGTTGGTGACGAAATTATCATGTAACGTGAATAATTTCGGAATGCTTACGTCTCTTATCACTAACGTAAGCAAAACAACTGCTAAATCAAAATGATAATCAATTCAAAATAGCAAGCGTTTCCCACATTAATAAATAATTAGAACCAACACTTCCATTGATGAAGATATTTATAGCTTTATACATTATGTTCCATAGTCAAATGACACAAGATAAGTGAAAAATGAGATAAACACAATTAGACACTAGGTGCACTACAGAATTAAAACACAAAAATTTCACATTTTCGTACTCGTATATCGAAAAGCGTCCAGAAGTAAAATGTGTGAAGTTAAATACATATAATGCAAACAAACATGCAGCTCTTTTCCTGTCCTTTATCGTTCAGTCAATTTTGTTTGATTTTTGTTAATTTAAATCATTCAAGAACGCTTTCCTCACTGCATCCAGAGAGGTCTTTTCGAATCCCTGCATATAACGAATCTGCTTTTCGGTAGTTCCTCAGCTAACTCCAAGGCTTTGGCCTCTCCAAGTGCAGACCAACTCGCGGATCGTTCTGGGGTATACGCAAAGCAGCCTACTACGCTTTGTTCTATGCGAGAGCTGTGTTACTGTTTAAGAATTTATATATGTATGTGTATATAAATTAGTTTAGGCCATCTCGTAGTCATCTATCTAGCTGCAACACAAATAAACGATTTTTGGCGTCAGAAGGCGGACACGACCTACGAATAAGTGAAAAATACAAATAGCTGGTACGAGTGATCAAAAAGTAACACCTATTGCGCAATCAGTAAATCATAGCCTCAAATCTGCAAAGATTTGCCAGGTTTCATATTCCACATAGTAGTGTACAACGTTTTAGGAAATTATTACAATTTAGTAATATGGGAAGGTCTCAAAATTAACTTTAATGCGCCTACAACCCATTGAAACAACTTGCATGTAATGTAACAACGTGTCGTTTCCTTGGCTTTACCACTTTCCACCAAAACATTGCAAATTTTCATTATCTGAAGGAAAGTATAAGACAAGCATCTTCAAGCGTTACTCCACATCTTCTTGACAAGTGTGTGTGGAATTTCATGACCTGTGTCGTGCTTTTAATGGTTTTATTATAAAGAAGTCTCTTAATATTTTTTTCCGCTTTAAAGTTTCATTGAGTTGCTGATTAGATTCTAAGTAATTTTAATGGTTTTGCACTATTGAAGATATCTCGATTCCCTCGTTTCTCTCCTAACGTGGTCGGAAAATTGCGATTTCTGATTCCAAAAACTTTCTATTTTGCCTATACATGTTTTGAAACAAATCACTTAATCTGCACACGCAATGTGCACAATATAACACTTGCCTAATTCTCGCATTTTCTAAAATAATTAAGTACTTAATTAAATTGAAAACAGTTTAAATTATTTTTTACTATCTACTACTGTGCCAAATTGCGTCCGTTTCAAATTAACTAGTGATGCAATTGGCACGTCGAAATGGGTAATTCTTTTGTTTACCATGACTTGAAGTAAGTAAACAAGTATAGACAGGAAGACGGAACGTGAAAAACGTTTAAATTGAATGATGCGCCATTTTTGCAGTTTCCGTTGTGAAATTAAAATACAAAAATGTTTGTAGTGATATTGCATTTGTGAAAAAAAGAAATAAGGTATTTTCCAGTGAACTATTATAGAGAAATTTAGCTGTCGCTAATTTTGATTCAGATTATTATCACCTTAAGCTTATCTTCTATAAATAAATATATGAACTATGAAGCACGTTCTGCATAATAATAATGTAAGACGTAATATATATTATGACTGTAAGTAGGATGTTATTTGTCAATTGTATAAATGACTTCAATTACCTAGTCTTTAATAAGATATAGTAAACAAAGAAGTGGACTAAATTAACTTAATGGTCTTATATACGTAAATTTAGATATGTCAAAACTTGAATGAGCTTTGTCGAAAATACAATAAAGGTTTACAATACGTAGGAATCGTGAAAAATATAGTTGTCACTGACTAAACATGAGAATCCAACTATATCCCAATTGTTCTAGTAAAAGTAAATTATACGTTAACCAATGGTGAAGGTTAAAATTATTAGTTTGATTTATAAATTATTGTTTACCTAAATGGAAAATTAACTGTGTCTTGTTAATATATAACATTAGAATTTTGAAAGTCACAGTTCTCCACATAATTAATAAGATTTTTTAACATTGTGCGAAATATTGTCATATTTTTTTTACAAACATACGAAATTTGATGATAATTAAGGAAGGCAATCAGTGAAATGATATTTAAATATAGGTACATATATGAAAAAAATAAAAATTTCCTTACGATAAAAAGGAAGTTACGTATAACTATGCGTTAAGTTTAATATTACGTTCTTTGGTATTACCATTTAATAAATAATATTATTTATTTATTTTTATTAAAAAATATCTTCGCTTAAATTATTTAGGTTGTGAATTTCGAGTGCGTAGATCATTATTGTCTTCGGCTAACAGCTGACTTTGACAGTGCACATTGGAGCACAGGTATTTAGAAGCTACTTTTCACTTCGTCCAAGCTACTATTTAGAAGGAAACGATTGGAAGATAGTTGTCGGATTTTTTAAAAGAATGGCAATTAGAAGATTTGCCAAAGAAGCTTCATATAATTTTACGATAAATTTCGTTCAAGCCAGATTTCCTTTACTTACGATTCCTCAGAAACGCTAAAATTCTCCTAAACGCAGCAGCAAGGGCTATTATAATAGGCAATGGTTTTATTAATTAATAAATAAGTAAACTATCTAACGGATTCTGCAGTAAATCTCCCTCACTGTTCTTTATTCCATATAAAGGCTCAAAAACGCCATCGTTACTAACATCATATGATCTGTTGATAGGGCTCCGCAAAAAAAGGTATACTTAAATGTCACATAGAGTTAGGATATTCAATTGTGGTTGCAAAAGCTAGAACATTGAAACGCTTCTATAATAAAATTGGTAAGTAGGATTATGCGGTCTTGTTATGGACCTTTAAATTTAAAGCCTTCGTTCCCCTAAATGGAATTCTTGTAGACAAGCGAAAATGACTTTTTCCGGCATAATAATAATTGCAGTATCCCTTGATTTTGTTAATATTTACTTAAATAGGTAATAACAAACATTATGATTTTAAATATAATAGATGATGTACAACATACACTTTGTATGTACACGAAGCAGTACTTGGACCTTGCAGGCTTTTCACATTTTCGGATCTTATTGTTTGTAAACTTTAGTGATATATGTATGTCTAAATCTTTGACATTTTAAGTAACGCATGAGTTCGGGAATATATGGCCTTAACGATAAATTTAACTTTCGTTTTATTTTGTCTAGCGAGGGCACCAAAGCAAGGTATTATAATTTTGAATATATTTAAGGATTTATGAGTAGATACCTGCCAATTCTGATTTCTTCCTAGATTGATTCTCTCTTAGTACCTAATCCTTTTCTTATTTTACATAATGTCCTGGTTTCTCCAGCTCCACCGATACTTGCGATCTTCCTCCCCCTTTATGTTTGAGTTGAAAATATTATTTATTAAATAGAAATACAAACGAAATACAAAATCTCTCATGTGTACTATTCATAATGGTGCAATGTGTCTAATATTGCACGTCGCAGTCAATTAATCACAACTACTGTATTTTCCCCTATAATTAATTATTTTCGGGTTCTTTTCAAACACGAAATTTATACCTATGGTATGGGCATGTTTACGACTTATAACATATAAAACGTGTAATTAATTAAAGAGATAGTAACTTTCACTTCTATACCTACACAAGATTGAAGAATTACCACAATTATTCTACCAAATTCCTCACGGTATTAAAAAATAGTGCCATATTTCGCTCATTGCACAGAAGTCCGTCAAAGTGTGTTGACCTCAGTAGCCAAACCCTTTAAGTATTTTACTTTCTCCCGATTAACTTAATATTAATAATTACTGGTGAATAACGTAACTAAAGGCATTTTTCGTATTGGACATTGACCCATTATTTAAATTAACGGAATTAACGTAATTTATACAGTTTCTTGGCATAACTAAGACGCTCATCTGAATTGAAGATCGAATTTTGTTAAGTTACACGCTAAGAATGTCAATTATATTGTAAGGAAATCAACAATTCACAAAAAGTAACTGTATCTTTACCCCGAGACAATAACACTTTCGATATTGAGAGAAAGTTGAATGAAAGCTATTTCACAAAACTATCACATCAATTTTTAACTAATTTATATTCAAACTTGTCAACGCTGAAATTTGAAGAATCTCATGGTTTACAATGAGACTCGCAAAAATGAAATTTAAATTAACATTTTAAGCGACTGCCAGGATTTTTATAGATTTAAGGAACGGTATATCGTCCGTAGAAGGTTGTAAAATGATTGAATGTTTACAATGATCTGCAACTATACCATTTATATTCTAAGGTTAATAACCAAACCAATTATCTTGACCTAAACACACAATTCACACGCTGTTACGACCTTACTTATGTTTTTGATCAACACAGCATCCTATTAGTTAAAGTTAAAGGTTATTTGCACCTTTTTGGGTGCCATAATTACGGTAACAAGATCTAAAATTAAAATTGCTTATTATAAGCTAGTTTGTAAGGTACCTACAACACACTAGAAATTATTCCGTCATCATGAATCTACCTATTGAACTACAGTGACGATTAAATCAATTAAGTTAAAGAATGCGTTGGCTTCTATAATCAGAAATGAGATGACGTAACACATTAATCTCACTTTAAGTATAATGTTTTTTTTGGTGTTTATAGACTCCTGTTTTACACTAATATGGCGTAATCGAAAACCAGACCAAGCATGGAAGGGAAACATAAATCAAAGAAAGTATGAAGGTACTTAAATTCTTTCACAATTTATTGCAGGATTTGAAAGGATATTATTTATTAATTAATAGCAATTTTCAACTAATTTTTTCTTGGTTTTTTGATTTTCGTTAAACCAAATATCGACCTACACAACGGTTTTTTGTTCACTCTATTTTAGGAAAATGAATTTGTTTTCCCTACAAACGTCAAAAAATGACAAGGTTTGCGCATTGATAACAATACGCGAAGTGACCCTTTTGTTCACTTTCCTACGATACCATGACATCGTGCGCGAAAAACTTACTTGGCGCACTGCTATGGGAGTTTTGTATTTTAACGTTAAAATAATTGTCAACTTTTCCACGTTTGTAGAAAAAATTTTGTTTGCAACTCGTGCGCGAAATACTTTGGTGATCTCGACTATTTGAGAAAGCGTTAAATGAGGTTACAAAAAACCATTTTAATTAAAATTATTGAAGATTGTCATTTACAATGAACATGTGGTTGCTTCACAATCTTCAATAATCTTAATTAAAATGGTTTTCTGTAACCTCATTTAACGCTTTGTTTTCTGGTGAAGACCCTATCCCCTTGGTTGTTCCCAGTTTATCATGTTTTTCAACATGTATATTTTATCAAGGCTTTCCCATTGGGGAATTGTAATGATTATGGCCTGTCTGATTTAATTATCACAGTTTTAATTCATCGTTCATGCACCCTCTATCCCACCTCGACAACATTTATATTTTAACTTAACATTATTATAACCTACCTGATGATGACAACTGCGCTTGTCGAAACATGTAGTAATTAGTGATTAATTATGTTTCCCACAACATTCTCGTTTTACAACTTTAATTTCAACTTTACAATTAAATTTACATGGGGAAGGTTGTGTGATTTTATTTACTTAATTCGCCTCTATCCCATTTGGAGAATCGTTTACACCTTTTATGGATTCCATCAAGGGTGATTATAAGTTGCCTATCGAATGTTTTGGAAATAACGTTTTTCAGATTGCCATGAAATGGGTTATCTTTTAAAATAAACACAGTGGAAGGCGTTTTGATAGTTCCGATATAAATTAATGTTTATTGCAAGTTCAAGGTATAAAGAGAAATTGAAAGTAACGATACCTTACAACGGTAAGAAAAGGGATAGGTAAATTACTTGGAAACAATATACCTGAATGCGAACGAAGTTTGCGGCCATAAGTCAGTGACATATTTCAACACCCTATAAGATATAAAACCCCTCAAAATACTCTTGCGTAGGGCATCTAAAATTAATACCTATAAAGTTTAGGTGGTCCTTATCCTGTAGTGTAATCATTAATATTAGATTAGATAGAACCTTGTCCAGTTGTTATTTTGATGATTAATGGTAATTATAGTGGACAATGAAGTATGTAGGTAAAATAGCAAATCAAGGAATTATAAAATTTTTCAGAACCTTTGCATTAGTTGCTGGTGAAATTATTATAGTACCTTTACTATAAGAATTTGGCGTTATATTATTCATGCAATAATTGTTGAGTTGAAGGGAAAATCAAATACTTATACATATTGGGTTTCACAAGTTCAAATATAAAAAAAAGACTCGACACACGTCAAATTTTTCATAAAGCAAATTCCGGTTTTTGAATAAAATTTATTTATTATGTGAGAAATTACAATAAAAACCTTGAATTAATCGACTGTCGTTTCGCTCCGTGGTCTTAATTCCAATGGGTAAACAATTTTTTATTTTATTACAATTAGGTAAGCCAAATCCATTTAACTAAAAACATAATTAAAACATTAAGTTACTTCCAGTGATTATAATTTTTCAAACCTCAGTAATTTATTTTAAAACCATTAATTACTATGTATTTACCTACATGTAGTTGGAGGGAGTTAAGCCTTGGGTGTTATTCCTATTGTAGGCTTAGGGTTTAATGCTTACGATCGAAAATAAACACACTTTTGATTATGAAAAAACTGAAATTTTATGTAATGTAAAGATTTTTGAAAAATGATTGTACATATTTGGAAATATTAAATCAAATTAAATGAAAGTGTTTGTAATTCTAAAAAAGATTTGGGCAACCTATCTAGAATGTACGATAACATTAAAAAAAAATAGTAGTGATCAAACTCTACCTCTCATGTTTTTGTCTAACAAGTTTACCGAACTATAGTAGAATTGCCGAACAGATGGAAACAGGCTCCTCCCACAAATGCGTTTGTAATAGGTTAATTCAAAATACGCGGGAAAATTATATTGAAAGTCTGATGCACTTCCCCAAATTTAGTTTCTGTCACAAAACAAGTTTTGTGGTTTCTGTTAAAATACCTAACAACTAACAAACTAAAATTATAGGTTAAGTAATAGGTATATTATGATGGATCTTTCGCCACCAAAAAAACGTACATATATCAAAACATTTATCAGTGTCTGATAAAGTGTATGTAAATCTGACTTAACATAATTCAGCCCCTTTTTGTAGTAGGAGGAGCCTGTTTCCATCTGTTCGGCAATTCTACTATAGAACGTTCATTATCAAATATAAACGAAGGAATCAAAAAGCTTCTCGAACAGTACGAACAAAATTGCAGCCAAGTCCAAAAAATAGAAAAAATACCTATAAATTAAGTTTTGAAATGCAAACCGATTGCACAACCGTCAAAAGTTCTTAGATGTATGAAATTGATGTGTCTCATCTCAAAAACGCATGTCGTTCGCCCAGTTCATAAGGTATAAAATTTTTTACACCATTCACCTGGAAAATAGAGTTAAAACAATTAAACAAAATATTCAACGTAATCAAAAAATTAAATTCGAAACTGAAAATATACGAGCAACAATGAAGAAGATGAGGACCAAAAAATACTTCACCGTATTTGGTCTTTATAGTCCTTATAAAAATAATAATATCAAACTGAAAGATACGTTAAATTCTTAAAAACCGTAGAAAATGAATTTTGTCATTGAAGGAAACTTCAACACGATTGAGACGAATAACAACTAACGATAAAGAGTTGCTGAAAGCTATTGACAAATATAAATATGAAGCTGTACCAACTGGCAAACTGGTCCATAAATCCATAAAAAAATGCGAATCGATAATCTTTTAAATTATCCAGTAGTCTTGTAGTAAATTAGGTAGGTACATGAATAAATTATGAATGAAATCAAATTATCCCTCCTTCCTTCTTTCTCAATTTAGGAACATTATGGACCCAGAAGAAACATTCTGCTCATTAAAATTATTTAAAAATGTACCTATCTGTTAAGTATTGTTATGTATGTATAAAACATATTTACGTTTTGCGTTGAATTTATAACGAAGAATGCATGCATGTAAATTTTCACGTGCGAGGAAAGAGACCAAGGTTTTGTTAAAATTGTAAACAGAAAAATGCAAAATATTGCGATTCAACAGTACACAATTGTCGTTGACTAATAGGCAAATTATTTTAAATTATAAGTGTTACTTACTGAGCGTGGAAAACTGCAGTTCTATGGAGATATACAGGGTGAGTTTTTTTTCATTATTTGTATGGGGATCTCGGAAACCATAAGAGTTACACATTTGCTTAAATAGGAAAAGATTTGCTTCTTTGGAAGACTAATCCAGATATGCTTTTGTTGATTTAAGAAAATGCATGGCTTGCTAGATATTTGTAAAAAAGTAAAATTCTCCAAAATCATCTCAGCCCTTTAATTCGTTTATTTCTAAAGATAGGTCAAAATTGTTTAAATACAATTTGTAGATCATTTTGTGCCGAATAACGTCACCGTACTAGTTTTTTAATTTTGCTTAGCATTTTGAAGTTATGAAGTAAAGTTGAATTTTTTTAAATGGAAACAATAGTTGGTTATGAGGTATTTTAATAGTGCATTTTTTTCTGATTGTAATGATGTAAGGGTTGTATCACTTATTTTAATAAATAAAGGCACAATACACGTTTTCCTATTATTAGGTCTACCAAAAATCACATCCTGCCATGGAAAACAAAAGAAAATTACAGTAAGTGTTCGAAATGTACACAATTACTATCGACACACCTTTAGACTTTTTTGTATTTGGAGGAATAAAAGATGCAGGAGCTGCATGAAGTTGTTATTAATGCGTTTAGCAGATTAGATGTAAATGGGCGTAAAATTGGGAAAGCTGTTAACTCCGTCTTGAAAAGGTGTCACAATGTGTGTCGATAATAATTTCTTTTGTATTTCATGGCAGGATATGATTTTTTGTAAACCTAATAATAGGAAAACGTGTATTGTGCCTTTATTTATCAAAATAACTGATACAACCCTTACATCATTACAATCAGAAAAAAATGCACTATTAAAATGCGTCATAGCCAACTATTGTTTCCATTTAAAAAAATTCAACTTTGCTTCATAACCTCAAAATGCTAAGCAAAATTAAAAAACTAGTACGGTGACGTTATTCGGCACAAAATTATTTACAAATTGTATTCGAACAATTTTTATCTATCTTTAGAAATAAACGAATTAAAGAGCTGAAACGGTTTTGGAGAATTTTACTTTTTTACAAATATCTAGTAAGCCATGCATTTTCTTAAATCAACAAAAGCATATCTGGATTAGTCTTCCAAAGAAGCAAATCTTTCCCCACTTAAGCAAATGTGTAACTCTTATGGTTTCCGAGATCTCCATACAAATAATGAAAAAAAACTCACCCTGTATGACTAACGTGAAATAGAATTACTCACGAATTCATACTTCTAATGTGATCTACTTAGTTATTAACAATGAGTAATAATAAATAAAGGAAAAATTACATCGTTACTAAAAACGAAAAGCGTGACAATTCCAATATTGTTTCATCATATACCTACCCATAACTTTTACATATCACTTAAAATATTATTTGCTTCAGTTTTATGTTTTCTACAGACTAAAATTTAGCATTGTTGTCGAATGTGTTGAACCTAAATTAACATTAATTAACATATTTTAATGATGGATACGAAGGTAATCAAGACGTTTTGTTTTATGTTTAGCATTTTGGATGCAAATATGTTTCAAAAATACAAAAAAGTATACTACAAAGTATAAATCCAGGTAAAAAATGTATCATTTTCATTCACTTCAGATGAATAAAATGAAATTTCCACAGGGATATACACTTTAGTCACAGTTAGTTATACAGGGTGTCTCACGGTGACTGTCGGTTAGAAGTATATCAAGAACTGTAAAAGCTAGAAATTTGAAATTTTGCACATGCGACATGCCGTGTTTAATCTATTAAATAAAAATATTTTCCAAATGGCAGCACTTCCGGAAATACCGGAAGTGAGCATCAACATCTTTATTTTAAATACAAACCAGGCAATTTTATCACATTCTGATGTGTCATAAAATGTTTAGTAAGTATGCTTAAAATAATCGGCGTATCAATTTTGATTGTTGAGAAAAATTTTTTTTTCACTGAAAAATTTCAAAATCTTGTTTAGGAAATAAAATTGACAGTCGAAAGTGGTAAAAAATTTCCCGCGGTTAAGTATCTATTTGACGTTATTTCCAGACTTAAGTAAAACTTTAAAAAGTCTCTTTTTTCAAGTGGAATGCCTATTTAATTATCACTGCATTGGATGCAGAAATAAATTTCCTTTAAATTGATATACCATGTTCCTATACCTAAAATCAATCATTACAGAGTTATTTACATTATTCTATTTAAATTTATAATTATATACCTACTTTACAAAACATGGTTGGCTCTGAAAGTTTTCCAAAAATGTTTATTCAATTGTTTGTTATGATTCCTATGCTTTCTTATGTTTTCATTTTTATTTAACAGTTGTCAGTTAGCTATCAGTTTGAAAGTTTACGCTACATTTACGTCTGTTATCAGTGTTATCTGTTTGAATTTTGATTTTTGCGCTTGATATTTGTTTTGAATTGGGCAATATGGAATACACAAATGCTGATATTCTAAATTTGTTTTACATTCATGACGAGTCTGCTCGTATTACTTTTCGGACCTGCAGAACCTTTAACCATTGAATAAAGAATCACTCAACACTTTAACGAAAGATATCCGCATTTACTTACAATGACAGAACAAAAAATCAGTGGGAGAAGTAAATGCGCCACGAAATTTGACAAAACCAATTGTTCCCAACGACGCTGCAGAAACCAATGTATTGCGATATTTTAATGTTTTCCCTGAAAGTTCTGTTCGTTCGGCGGAAAGAGACCTTGGATACTCAAGAAGTTCCATAGATAGAATTTTAAATAATCATAAAAGCATAAGCATAAGAAGCAATTGAATAACAATTTTTTGAAAATTTTCAAAGCCAACCATGTTTAGTAAGGTATGTAATTATAAATTTAAATAGAAAAATTTAATAACTCTGTAATCATTGATTTTAGGTATAGGAACATGGTATATCAATTTAAAGGAAATTTATTTCTGCATCCAATGGAGTGATGATTAAATAGGCATTCCATTTGAAAAAAGAGACTTTTTAAAGTTTTTCTTAAGTCTGGAAATAACGTCAAATAGATACTTAACCGCGGGCATTTTTTTATTATCCATTACAGACAATTGTGTCTCAATCTTTTGACATTGAGAACCTAAAATCCCATTTCCCTAACTTTTACCACTTTCGACTGTCAATTTTATTTCCTAAACAAGATTTTCAAATTTTTCAGTGAAAAAAAAATTTTTTCTCAACAATCAAAATTGATACGCCGATTATTT
This sequence comes from Pyrocoelia pectoralis, assembly GCA_036250285.1. NCBI lineage: Eukaryota > Metazoa > Arthropoda > Insecta > Coleoptera > Lampyridae > Pyrocoelia > Pyrocoelia pectoralis. Next base: position 21,730,793 of record CM070076.1, on the reverse strand, counting down.
TAAGCATACTTACCATTTTATGACACATCAGAATGTGAAAAAAATTGCCTGGTTTGTATTTAAAATAAAGATGTTGATGCTGCCATTTGGAAAATATTTTTATTTAATAGATGAAACACGGCATGTCGCATGTGCAAAGTTTCACATTTCTAGTTTTTACAGTTCTTGATATACATACTTCTAACCGACGGTCACCGTGAGACACCCTGTATTAACATGGTTTTCGGTGAAACGAATGTACAGGTGAAAACTGTCCATGTTCTCGTTATTTTCACAGATCTTTTAGCAACAAATATCGAAATAATGAGATTGGCCAAATAAAATAAGTGGTTACGGTCGTTGTCACTTAGGAAGTACGTAAAACAAAACAAGGAATAAATAACATCCATGACAAATATTTGATTGTTACGTTAAGAAAAGCAGTAAACAAACTGAAAAATGAATTGCTTCCAGAAAGTGGGCCACGATATTAAAAAATCCTCCAGGAATATCAAGTATGCATACCATTGCAACCTTATAAAATTAATTCGTATTAAAAATAAAATAGGACTCCCTCAACAACACTATTATACGTATTCATGAGAAGGTGTGGCAAAGGTTTTAATGATATATGTACAGAATTTTGAACCTAAAATACCCATTGTGGTGTCAAACTGTTCCTAAGCCATTATTTTTTACTGTTTTTGATCGAGGTAATGTTTGATTCACAATTTACATTTAATACGACTTTCAACATTTCATTTTCACCGAGTTTTCGCCATAATTATGCACAAGGCCAAAGATGAATAACTATAAGTACTATAACCTACATAAATTTGAAATGTAGAAACCTACGCAATAAAAATGGTACATAAACTGCTCTAAATTATGGAAATTATACTTGATATTCAATTGTTCCTAGTTTTAAGTATATTTCCACCATGAAAAGCTGTTACTATGTATGATTAAATAAGATTGTCTAATTTCCATATAGGGTGTTAATTACAATAAATGTTTCACGACATGACACCTTGAGTAAATTTAAGCAAAAAAGTGAAAACAATGGTTTTCCAGCAGTGTGGTGAATTGTCAGAAGATATCACAATTTTTTAATCATTGAAAAAGTAAAAGATAGAAATTCACACATTTTGGAAATACGTTTATTTAAGGTAGTGAAATCACACGTCAAAATATTGTAAACCCAAACACGCCCAATTCGGACACTACATTATTTTTGTAAATTTATTTCCACCGAGTTTAAGCTAATCAGATCGAAAAATATTGCGCCGTAATTTCCACCTTTAAAAATTTACTGTAAGCAATGCATTGTGCGCACAACCCTATAATGCTTAAGCGGGGTAATCTTCTAAAATAAAAACGTTATAAACGATTACATATTTATTTAATAATCTATAAAGGATTTAAATCTCATGTTTTTTTACTGTCCAGCGAAATTTACATACCTATCTACAAAAAAATCTCTATCTTTTAAAAAAGTATTATTTGGTCCGAACATCAGGAATGTATAATTGTACACGTAAAAATAAGTAAAAAAAACTCAACTGTTGTTATGCGATTGTTTTTTGTTTTCAAGTTACAGGATTGTATTGTACACGTAAAAATAATTTAAAAAAACCTCAACTGTTGTCATGCGATTGTTTTTGTTTTGGAGTAGTTAAGGCAGGTAAATAAGCCATTAGTGTCATTTGTTAGTTTACTGTTAGTGTTACAAAATACCATATATTTATTCAAATCTTGAATATGTCAATATGTGGTGTTTGTTTATGGTTTTTGTAATGATAATGCTATACAGCTGCCGTTGAAGAATATCGGCAACGATTTCCAAATCGAGGAATTCCGAACAAGAATTAGAGTTTCCAACAATCTGTGTGAGACCGGAACTCGACCATTGTGCCAAAATTAGATCAGAACGTGCCACTAGTTAGCGAGTTTGCAGGCCTTATGGGTCTATTCCCAAATGTTTTGAAAGTATTTGAACCATATTTGAAAAATCACTACTGTCGATTGGATTGATAATAATCTCACAATTTATCACTGCGATTTTTTGAAGGGTATCAACGTCACCCAAGGTTTTTATCATTTTAAAGCACGAATTCTTTGCAAGCACTGGATGCGAAGATACTTGATTTTGATTGTGTAATTTCTGTAAGATTGTGGTCGAAATAGTTCATACTTAGAAATAAGAAATACGTCCGCGATTATGAGTGTTTTAAATTCTCGATTCGTTGCTTAGAAAGTTATCTACGTCAAAACGGCAACCACAATTTCAATGTTGTATTACCTTCAACACTTCAGTAAAAATAAATATATTGACACTCTGCACTCTGCAGTTGATGTAAAACCTATGACGTAGAGGTGCGACCGGCAGAGTGAATATTGTACAGTACAAGCGATGTGGAGTGCTGTGCTCGATTCCCTACCCATCATTTAACTGACTTAATCTTCAATACCTGTATGGATTGTATTGTGATACGATGCTTGGTGTGGTGTTCTTATTTTATGAACTTCACTAATATTAGAACATCAATTACCTATCTTAACAAAATATACAGGGTGTGCCGAGAAGATTGGTCATAAATCATAACGCATATTCTGAAGTCAGAAATAGGTTGATCGAACCTCACTTACCTATTATAAGTATACAAAAGTGCGCACAAAAAAAGTTACTGGGTGATTTAGTTAAAATGTTAAATAAATTTTGTTAACGTTGCTCTAAAACGGTTTAACGTTAATTTATGAAAAAGTAGTAGACGATAAGCGATAAATTGGAAACAGTCGCATTCAATTATTTTTATTTATTATGAATTTTGAGAGAGGATCATCACCTCTTTTACCCCCAACTTTTTTAAGGTTATACTGTAACAAAATATGGAACGCCACTGGAAACAAAAGTCTATTCTTAAACTTTTGTGTCTCTTTGTATTTCTTTGTAAACATTTTAGTTTGGAAGATACAGCCACCCTGTAAAATGTCAATTTCAAAATATTGAATATTTAAACTCTGCATTTTGGCAAATATTAAAAACTTTTTTATTATTTACAATTTATAAACAAGCAAGATATTTACTCTCAACAATTGTTCAATATGATCTCCTCCTTCCTGTGTACAAGTTATACATAACTTTTTTTGTGCGCACTTTTGCATATAGGTAACTGAGGTTCAATCACCTATTTTTGAACCATGAATATGCGGTATAATTTATGATGACCAATCTTTTCGGGAAACCCTGTATAATGGGTGAAGTTTTTCCTGTGATCGGTACATATTATCCATTGCTCATATTAATCAAATTAAAAAATACATTTACCGATCTAATACAGACGTCGTTGTAGTTTCCGAAACTAGGCTTATTGCTTCAATCATCGCATTTCAATTAAAGGGTGCATCGTTGTTAGAACTAACAGACATCACCACAGAGACGGTGGCATGTGTATTGTAGATACTCTTTACTTCACTCAATAGAGTTTTCTGTCGCCCCTTCTTTTGATTACTTATGGATCAAAGTTTGTATAGGTACGAAATAAAGTGTTAACACTTGGTGCCATTTATAGACCTCAAAGTTTAAACTGCCTCGAATATTTGATGAAGATATTCTGAAATTACCGCGGTAACTTACATGGCATTTACATGGAGTTCACATGGTCTGGAGTCAATTATCATTGTTTTATTGAACTATAGCCTTTTTAGCGATTGGATCGGATCACCAGCTATTTGGTGATCGTGCCAAATAAACAATAAAGTTTTGGGAGTTGTGAAAACAACTAACATTTCTATTTACAAATATGTACACGTTTTAACAACGCGGAATTCGGTTAATAATGGAGGTCGGTTGCCGGAGGGTAGACTGGTTCTGGAATACAGGCTGACGGGTCGATGTAGACGAACTGGTCGGTGTTTCGTTGGCGGCTGTGACTTCTGGACTGGCTTCTGTGGGTAACAGCGTTCGCTTATAAAGGATTCTGGTCGGCGTCGACGCGTTGTCATTAGTCGGCCAATGAGAATCAATCGTTGCTCAGTACGTAAGCGACTGTGTATCGGGATCATGTGTGGTCGCCACAGCCTTTCTGATCCGTTGGTGTATCTTACGCATCTAATTAACTTCTGAATTACTTTGCCTCATGTCGCAGTGTTTGGAAGATAGCATAGACAAATCAACCGACATAATATAAAGAGTTCCGCTATATTACCCATATGTCAAAAATTCTTGAAAAACGCCTTAAAGTGCAGTTACAGGATCATTTAATGAAGTTTAATATATTGCCAGTGTATCAATCTGGATTTAGAAAACAACTGCTCTGCTAAATGATATCTTTAAAGCTTTTAACCGTAATAATTTAACTAAATTAGCATTAATTGATTTTTGGAAAGATTTTCATCTTTTAAATCATGAGCTTTTACTTACTTCACTACATTGGCTGCAATAATCGTGCAATAAACATTTTTACAGCTAATATCTATTATAATCGCTTTCAACAGGTTACCTTAAAAATAATGTTTCTTCGTCTCTTCTTGAAAAACAATTCGGATGACCACAAGGGTCGATTTTAGGCCCTAGGTTGTATCTTAGTAATTTCTGTTCGTTAGTAACATTCAATTCTAAAGTTCACCAGTAGGAATAGGAATTGCCGAATAAGTCGAATTTCAAAATAACTTTCAGAATTTAGAATTTCAGAAGTTAAGAATTCTAACAATACGTATTACCAAATGAAACTATAGGAAATCGTTTTTCACTTTTAGTTGAGGCATGTTCGAATAATTTACTGGGGGATGCTTTCAATGTGTGCTTTACTGCGGCATGGTACTACACTCACTAATTTATTTGGCTTAAATTTAAAAAATCTAAACCTCTTTATTATAATGAGAATTCATAAAGCTTTAAAATAAAATGCAACAACGTAATATGAATCAGCCATGAAAAACTTTCAAAAGCATTTTTTCCGTGCAAGAAAAACCCTCGTTCGTCCTTCACCTTCGTGTGAAGTAATGCGCGTTTGTTTGTCTACACTAATTATATATTGTATGATCAAATGAAAAAGTTATCATAAGCATTATCATTCAATAAAGCACGTCATCAAAACACACAAAGATGAGTTAACATGCATAATATTAACGGCGAATATTACTATGCAAATTTTTCATTGACGCCATTAGTTACATAACCGATTTATGAAAATGAAATGGTTCTCTAATTCACTTTAATGTTTATGTCTATTATTTGCATAAAATGATAATTAATTAGCACAACCCTGCAAAATTCTTTCATAAATATGCTCTTTTTACAACTCAATTTTGTAATCAATAATTAAATTATTATTTATTTCGTGACAAACATATAAGTACATATACAAAAAATGTTTAAAGATCGTTCATTTTTTGCGTATTTTTCCTTGGATGAGAAAAAGTACAATATTATACGACATTTATAAATATACACCATTTTACAAACGGTTAATTTTTATAATAACGAATAGTTACGTTTTGAAAATGGGAATTTATTGGACATTGTTCATAATCTGTCTTTATATAATATAGCCATGTCATTAACTTTTTATGGATTCCTGAAATGACGATGTGATTATCAAAAAACAGATTTCTTTTATGTGGTAATATTTCATTATCAGAAGTTGCTAGAATCATTTAAAAGTTTGCTGCTAACTATCTTGAAGGTCGTTATCTTTGGTTATTATACTATATCTACTGCTATTCCACTTTTATATCTATTTCTTCTGAAATTTAACGATTTTAATTCGATCGAACCCGACACCCTCCTAGGCCAGGGTACAAAGGATACGTATGAAGAAGAAGAATTCGGTGTGTTTTGTTGTTTTTTCTTCAAACAACATACCAACCCCCTTCTCACTCTGTTCCTACTACGATCGTATTAAGAGATTAGAAGTAGGTAAACTGACCGAAAGAATCGATACTATGCTCAATATTATAACAGCTCTGTTAGCCAAACCTAGCAATGGATAATTTTGTCAAAATAGGTATACCAAATACCACAAGCTACTCACGCAAAATATCTTGGTACATATTCATTTAGATAGAAGATTAACATGGAGAAAACATATTGAAGTAAAGAAAAACAACTAAATATAAGATTTAAAGCATTGAATTGGCAACAGGGAACGGTTGCAACTCAACCTAGAAAACAAAGTGCTCTTGTATACAGCCAATTTGGTCTTATGGCATACGACTGTGGGGTTTCGCTTCAATCATTTTTTAATATGTTTTTTCCACAGAAGCTTGGTGTTAAAAGTCATGCCAAGTCGTTTTTTATTTATAAAGTCGATATGTGTCGATTTGGATGTGTTCAGTTTAATGCGCCATTTCTTGGTGATGATAATTTTTTGAGAGCAGATTACAATTTTCTAGTTGAACCCTCCATATGTTTTCCCACGGTCATGATTACCATATCATCAGCAAAAGTGGCTGTTGTCTATTTAATGTTTTGGAATATCATTATACATATAAATCAGATACAAAACTGGCCCCAAGCCACGTCCTTTTTCAATATCAGTAATTCGACGAACCGGATCAATAGTCGAATGATCATTTCTGAAACCAAATTGATAAGATGGTATCAGGTGTCTTTCAAAAAGAATATATTTGAAGATTTAACATCAGTTTGTCAAAAAGCTTTAACAGGAATGGTACAGAATGGTAAAAGTGACATGAGAGCACTTGATTCCACTGCCACGTTTTGCGAGGTTTCGGTATCATAATAACTTCGACTGTTTTCAACGCATCTGCGACATAGGTTTAACCAAAGATCAGAATGATCAGAGCAGTTAATTTAACCAAAGCTTTTCATTGAAATATTTTTGAGTATTTCACCTGTGACAAGATCAACTTCAGGTGCTTTTTCGGATTGATGTTTTTAATTTCATCTGCAACTCCTTTAGGAGTAATTAATGGATTCTAGATAATCATTAAAATCAAGACGTCCTCATTTGCAAACACATTTGCTTATTTCCAAATTATTACAAGCCCATTTCCGATCAATTTTTCGGTTTCATCGGTGACGTCTTCTGTGCGCGTATGTTGCAAAACTATAAAGAAACATTATTCTCAAGAAACAAATGGTGCTGCCGAAAGTCAAAATTAAGCTCAACAAACTATTTTTTAACTATAAGTACAAGTGTAGGTTTATTTCGGATAATTGTAGGAAAATGTTTCAAAGAAGCATTTTGAATTATAACTTTCTTGGCGCATTTTTCTTTGATTAAAAAAATATGTACATAATTAATTTCCTTTAAACTTATGTACTTTGTAGAATAATAAATTATCATAATAAAAACAAGTAATTTCACTAATACATACTTTTATTTTAAATTCAAAGAAGAGTTGAATTTAAAATTAAAAATTATCGGAATTATTAACATAGAATACGTTAAAGATTTTGTTTATCTATGAAAAATAATAACCCGCCGCTTTCTTTTCATACTTAAAATTTAATTAGCGAAGATTATTTTAATTAAATTGTGGTCTAAAATGAATGCAACAAAACAATTATTTTCAACACGGATGGATACCATGATAGACGAAGGTCGACTTGCTAATTTACGCAACTATTTAAGCCATTGGGGTAGAGATGGCCTAGTACTAACCACGAATAATGTTAAATATACCGTAACGGTCCAAAGTGGAGGTTATTATTTTTGGATCAACATGTTTATAGCTTTATTTACTTATTAATTTTGACGATGTTTTTATATTTTTATGTAATATACTTATAATATACAAATACAAGTATATCCCCGGATTGAGGGAATTTTGTTCTTCCCAGTTTTCCATTTTAGCTTAGTAAAAAATAATTACAAAGAATTTACCTAATTTAATATTACCGATTTACCGAACGATTATATTAAACAATTCAGAATACAATTATTAAACGAAGACAATGCTGCTTCTCCTTTTGGCAATGCATTCCTTCGAACAAAAGAAAATTTGTTCCGAAATGGCATAACATATTGTGCTGTTATTTTAATTAATAATAATAAAGGTAGTTTGTTAAACCGAAATTCTTTACCGGTAATAACTTTCTTTATTGGTAATAACCTACTTTCAGGTTTCACGGTTCCAACTCCATCCATCCCAAATTCGTTAATGATTTCAACTGTGTAGTTAGTGTTATCTAGACTATATAGTTAATTACACTATAGGTCTTTTTGAAATCTAAACCAGATTTACCCAGTGAGTTTAAATTCCCATAAGAACAAATAGTACAGCAATTGCAACCATATGTCAATTTTTACCAACTAATAGGTTATCCCATTTGAATTTTCAAAAAGAAAAATGTGCCTGATCGTCGTGCTTAATTAAAAAGTAAACAATAGTTCCACAACGTAAGTGTAGGTAACATCCAATCTATTCTCTTCTTGTGAAAACTAATATATAAATGAGGTTTAAACAACAACATCAATAAGAATAAATTGTGCAAACATCAGTACAGTGCTGTTAATGATTTTTCACATGGCCTAGGCTTCTAGGGAAATATAATATGTGTATCTATAACGGTAGTGATCAGTTCACCTCAGTTTCCATGCAATAATACGATTTTGATTAAATCGTTCCCGTACATTTCGCAGCATTTCAGGAGTACAGTATCACCTCGATCTCCCGATCTCACCCCATTAGATTTTTCTTACGGAGTCATGTAAAGAGTAAAGTTTATTCCACTGCGCCGAAATCGTTGAAGGAGTTACATGAATGCCGTCTAATTACTACTGAAATTTTGCAAAATGTATGTGAACGATTTAATCAAAATCTGTATTATTGCATGCAAAAAGCTGAAAGCAGGCACTTCGAACATTTACTAAATAGTAAATTTTATCATTCAACGATTAAACAAGGGTTGAAATTGCATAAAAGGGTTTTATTAATTAGTGCAAGACAAAACTAACCCCTGTTTTTATTTAAAAATTTAAGCGTTGTTTACCCTGTACCTAAGGGGTGAAACAATGTTATCAAATGGCAGTAAACATACCTAGCTTCTCCAAAAACAAACAATTGATCTGTCCGCGCTTTTTTTAGTTTTTAAATGCCTCAAACGCTTTCCTCACTTTCCATTTTTGCAACTACAATTTTTACTTCCCGACTACGAAGTGAAGTATTGTATCTATTAGTGTTTCAAACAAAAAAATTGACCTATGCAAATTTTTACATATCTTTGTGTTTCTGAATATGTAGATTCAAAAAATGAAAAAAGAAAGTAGTCTGTCCGTACACATTTTCTTGCAACGCTCTATACTCAGAAACTATTAAAGTTATCGAAATACGGTTTTCGCCAATCGATTGCATTCGCGCCAAGGACGAAAATGGTGATATTACCTTTGATGACTTTACTTCCGGTATAAGCTAAAATGGCAGCACTCATTTTTTTATAAGATAAAGTTGCAGTTTTTTTATGTAGGTAGTAACCCGTTTCCCACAAAGCTAGAAAATTTTTAAATAATGTTTTGTTATCAATCAATGAAGAAAGTACCGTTCTGGCAGGCATCTCGCGGTTGCGTCATCATCCCTTTAATTTTTGAAAATGTCAAAATAGTATATTAAAGTATGAATGGATAAACAGGTCTTTAAAACACGCGCGAGTTTTCAAGCACGACGGCGCAGTCGGAGTGCTTGAAATAGAGCAAGTGTTTTAAACACCAGTTATCCACGAATACTTTACGTTATTTTTTTTATTGGTTCACTTTGAAATCTGGTTTTAAAACGGAAATAAGAACTAATAATGTGAACTAATGTGAAATCAGTATACCTTTCGTTGTCATGGAAATGAGAAAAACGGAAATTAATTTGCAATCTGTCATTTTATTTGACATAACAAAGTACTCCTGTCAGATCAATAACCAACAAGAATTCATGTTTTTCAAATTGATGATGATGCCATGGTAACTTTAAAACACGCGCGTTTTTGAAACCGCGATTTAAACACGCTGGAGCGTGGTTTAAAAAGCTAAAATAGGACACCAATTAAAAAAAAATGTTTTTTAATCTACTCCCACAAGGCTACAAATTTTAATATGTTGTAATTTACATATGTTTAAGTGTAAAAAAATTGCCAACCTATTTTGAGGTTTGCAAGTATGTGCCAGATAATAGCAAAGTAATTCATAACCTGTTCCCACAAGGCTCAAATTTTGAGGGAACATTCTTTCAATTGTTTAAAAAGTATATGTAAACAGCTAGAATATTCTAGTGCAGCGTTTCCCAAAGTGTGAGTCGCGACCCGGCACCGGACCGTAGAAAAATTTTGCCGGGTCACAGAAAAAAATGGTAAAAACAAAAAAAAAATTGTTTAAGTACCTATTAGTTTTTATACACTAGGAATAGTGGAAAAGTGTGCATTTGCACTCTTTCACATAGCTTTGTCGCTCGCGTCCGCGCGTTGTGCTGCTAACGTTGATAGTTTACTTCATTTACTAGTTTTAAATGAATATAATTTTTTAATTACTTTTATTTTTCTTATATAATTATTTTGAAATTTTTGTGTATGAAATAAAACAAACAAACAATTAACTAGATTTTTAATTAAAAAATAAAGTTTGTTTTGTAAAGAAGTGGGGTTTCTTCATAAGGTGGGTCGTCAAAAATTTTAAAACCTCGCACCGAGTCGCGGTCAAAAAAGTTTGGGAAACGCTGTTCTAGTGGTTGCAGGTATCTGTCCAACGAGTATACAGTATGTTCCCGGATTGAGTTTACAAGAGGTATGGTTGACCAAAAATTTTCGAATTGGAATTTGATATTTTGGGATTCCGCCCTGCTTGGTCTGAAACTTATTTTTAATTTCCTTTCGATTTTTTAAAGTCTAGTAGGCCTTTACAGTTGAGCAAGAACTATTTTAGTTCTAGGTAAACTACCTTTTCCGTTCACAGTATGCCAAAGTTTCCTTTTGTGTCAATTTCCAACTTTTGTGTGAACTTTGTAAACTCAATCCGGGAACATACTGTATACTCGTCTGGCAGATACCTGCAACCGCTAGAGTATCCTGGCTGTTTAGTGTTTACATATACATACTTTTTAAACAATTGAAATAATGTTCCTTCAACATTTGAGCCTTGTAGGAGCAGGTTATGAAGCTAATTGTATCTTTTATAATGTTACTAAGGTGATCGATTTCGGTCGGTTAAGACCATCATCGGGCCGAGCTAAAAAATTACATTGGACATAAATATAATTATGAAAATTGATGACGAGTGTTTTTTATTATTACCGTTGAATGATTTTGAAGATGAGGCTGGAATAAATGGATGGATGAATGGAAATATTGAAAATTTAATAGTCAGTAAATTTGTGGAAATGAATATTTATGTCTGTAGTATATCTTTGTCGGTATCTAGTATTATAATTAAACGGGTTTCCTTTGTGCAGAAATATTTTGCCTGTTTAATAATACCAATAATTAAATTCGTACTACTCTAGTTTTGGTAAATATAAACTAGATTTTTACACCTGTTATGTCAAAATAAAATGTTTAAGGTCATTTCCTTATTAAGGAAGTTTTTAAAGTAAATAAATATTCATGTACTGTTATTTATACCTAATAAAATATATAGATAATAGGTTGAAGGAAAAATAAATCAAATTAAATTTTGCCCAATTAAATTCTCAAATGTTAAATTAATTATTTTCCCACGCACATAATTAAATACGACCATTATCGTTATTTTATATTTCATGCCCCTTGAAGAGGGGTTGAGGACATCAACTGCTAAGGTTATTAGCTCTACACATTTAATTCTTTGTCATTGTAATGAACGAAACAAAATCATACATACTTAAACCAGTAATTTTGTATCGTTAAAAATATTTAATTGCCATTCTTCGTGTCGCCGGCTATATTGTAAAACAAAACAAAATGCAAAAGCATTTTATTTAAAATATTCAGATTTGTAATGCGTTGAATAATAGTTATTTTGGATCACCCAATTTTAATCGTTTCACACCTATTCGCATTGTTTCATTTTAAAGTTTAAATTCTTTACAATAAAATAACAACTAAAAATTATTCAATGAACGAATCTTTGGTATGTTGCAAATAATAATAGGTAACGTATTTGAATGCAATAGTTAGGCATTTAAATTGTACTATTGATTCACTTTCAAGGATTTGTTTCTAAATCTCTAAAGAAATTATATTGGAACAGATATCAATGCTGCCCCATATCCTAAATGAAATAAATAAATTACATATATCCGCCAAATTAAAAATTATATTGATTTATATGGTTATTAACTATTCATCTAATAAGATGTTTACATATCGCCTAATATCTAATCAGATAATAACAATTATTTCTCTAACGTACGCTGAGCACGCTTTCAAAATTCAATAATGACTCTACTTTCATAATTTCATCGGGCAGTTCTTTACAAATTTTTAGGCTCTTATAGTATAAATTATTCTGCGAGAAAGATTTCTTAACTAAAACTGTTCAAGTCTCTAGTATTATACAGATGCTAGATGCATGTTCTTATTAAGAACAATAAATTTTTGCATGTAGCCAGGTAACATACTATACGTATCTACTAATATTTTATATACAAACACAAAAGTTTTAAAATAAACTCCTTACTTAACACTTCTTCGGCAAATAACATTACTCTGGCGTTTTAAACTGAATTTATCATATCATTTTTGTAAATGCTGAATAGCAAAGGTCCTAAAATTGTTCCTTGAAGCACACCTAATAAAACCTCTCTACTATCGGAGTAAAAATGCAAGGCCTCTGACTTTAGAAGCTTGTATCTCAGTAATTAGCAATCATAATTTAATGAAATAAGGTGCACTTAAAAGACCATTTATTTCTACAAAAAGGTGTACAGTTTTAGATTTTTACAATACATCGTTAATTTTCTGTATCAGTGTATGTGCGAAAAAGCGCTAATTATGGCTCAAATCGCACAAGCGCTCCACTTTAAAAATTAATTACGGCTATATTATTGAAACTGAGTGGTAGCGTAGATACTTATATATTTGAAAAATGTATACTTATTTGTCGATGTGAGATGCTTTTGAGGCCAATTTGGTTTATTAGTCTTAAAGCTATAATGAAAAAACGACATCTTGTGTAACTCAGTACCTGAACGTTCGATATTAATAATAATAATAATATTGATAGTAACATAACAAGGGTAAAGCAATTATATTGTGGTCTAACACTATTCACAAAAATAATGTCATTATACATCGTTTTTTTAAAAAGAAATTTTGAAAAAAGGATGGTTGCTTCGGTTGGAGAGGTGAAGCGCAGCGCGCGGGGCAGCTGTTGTCGTACACTATTGCTATAAAGCGCATCGTTTTGTACAATGCAAAAGAATAATCACATTGTTGTGGGTTGCCGCTCGCTGCTTACAATGTGGTAGATTACCTCTCGCGGGAATATGTGCGTCTTTCTTTCGCGATAAACATAACATTTACTTTGAATTACAAGAAAACAAATTTTATTTTCAATATGGGAGTAATGCAGTTGGATTTGAGTAATACAAATTTAGCATTTAAAACAAGAATTTTTTCTTTAACTTCCGTATATTCCAAAATAGCACATTTTCGGTTAGGGCTTATAAAACCAGTTAATTATATGAATAATCAATATTTATTGGCTGTCGACTTTTCAGAAGTATGTGTGCTACAACATTTGTAAATTTGGTAACAATTTATGAAACAATAACAATTTTATGATAAGTTAAAACTGACCGTCAGCCAGGAAAATACTAAATACAGCGTTTTTATTGCTGTTAATTAAAATAAAAGTTAAACAACTGATTCTACCATTTTGATTTTTACACATGTTAAACATAATAAATGACTAATGTACTGCCCAAAAATGAAGAACTTTCACCCTTCAGTTTTTTCGTTATGACCACTTAAAGTCAGAGCCCTGCATTTTTACTCCGATAGTAGATGTGGATTTTTCGCTCTCATAGATCCTGGAACCACATTAACGCATTGCCGGTGATACCATTTTTGGATGTAATAGAACTCGATTTACCCACGATATAAATACTCGATTTACCGTTCCAAAAGCCCTCTTCAGATCAAACAGTACCGCAACAACATTTTGTCCGCTTTCAACATGGCCCTTCCCATTGACCAGAATGATTTATTCCAGTCAATCGATTAGTTTGTAATAGACACCTTGATTAGTTTCTTTAGCGTTACAAAACAAGACTGTTATTCAAAAACCAATAATAACTTTTTGAATAACACACGTTGTTCATTTGTGGCAAGGGTTTGTTTAAATAACGACGGGCGTCTCTACTTTACTTTTATTTTATTTTTCTAGTCCACTGATTCTACAACAGCTCACTAAGGTCTTTTTGTACAACCCCGTAAGTATCGTACCCCCCTTATTTACTATTTTCGAATAAATTTCTCTTTTTGAAGCGCCAAAAGGAACTTTCAAGATAGAAAAGTACTGAAAGGCATTAAATCACAATTTTTTTGGGATGGAACGTAAGGTTTTCTCTTCTGTTATTGTAGTAGTCAGTCATTCTGAGAAGGGAACTCAACTCATACAATGGGGTTGGAGAATTAATGGCGGGTCCAATTCCTTTGGTAATGAACTTAAGGCCTTTTGAGCAGGTGTTAAGGCAGCCAGTTGATGGTATCTCATCTATTTCTATTTATCTAATGATCAAGAAAGGTATTATTAAGAAACTCCTTAATTTGCATTCAACTGTTTGATAAATATGTTAAAACCATATGGCATTCTCTATTTGAATCTCTTCTAGAACAACCACAGCAATTCTTTGGTGCGGTTACCGATTCATTGAAAGAACATCCAATAAAGTAAAGACAATGCAGTCTAAAAATTGACAACTTGTCAACCGCTATATTGAACGAATAAGTGCAAGTTTTCAGTGTTTCAAAATATTTCAAAATTTGAAGCACTTTTTTTTTATTTGTAGAAACTTAACACTTGCTGAACTTACATTTTTGTTACCAAAATCATGGCCATTATACCTATTTATAACTTATCGATTGTACAAAAGTAAGTTTGGGAATGATAAATACAGCTTTCGATTCTGAATGTCTAAAATAACTGTTTGACTTTGTATGGGAAACGGTTACCCCTCAAAAAAATTTACGCGCTAAAAAATAAACTTACTACTTAGATATTTGTTATATCCTTTACCATTCGTCTGGACATTTTCTTAGAATTTAAATTTTACATCGTTACTTTTACAAAACACGTCACTGTTATTAGCTAATTAATGATGTGCGATATAGCGAGGAAACAATAAACAATTAGAAAGACAAATTGCCATTCATGTGTTAAACTTTCCAACCGTTAAGTTCACTTTATGATATTAAATAAAAAACATCTTTTATTATGTTTATAATCAAGTTTGAGGGAATTAAACTGTAAACAGTGTCGATATTCTGTAAAGTTCACGAGCAGATTAAACATTTTCAGCACAAATTATATTACAAATACTGATTTTTCATTTACACTCAACATCAATTTATTTAAAAGAAAGTTAAATACCTACCCAGTAAATGTTAACATAGATACGTTTATGGATTGCCGGTAATGTTGAAACATTGGTATGTACCTATCGCGTTGACTTACCACCTAAAGTAAACCATATTTCTCTTTGAAAATATGTAGTGGAAATGTTAAATTTAAGTTAAATAAACATAGGTAATATTTATTGTAAAATTTCGCATACTCTTTAATGGATGACCGACATACTTTAGTTATTTCTGTTAACAATTCAAGTATGTACTTTCGTTAAGCAACAGTATTTTTAAGTGACGTAAATACCTACATACTTGTTTTTCATATCTTTTTTATATATTTAATAGAAACAGACATAGCAATGATGTTATAAATAGCTATTCTTATTATAACTAATGTATGTTACATTTACTTATTTTTAATTTCTAATCTACAGTTTTGTATCAAATATAATAAATGTGCAGCTACGTAATTAAGGAGTCGTTTATACATACTGAGCAACATGTAAATAAATTATGTGCAATTACTCGTGTGAACGTGCATGTCTTGTTTAGCTGTCCGTCATGATCATCAGCAAAGGAATTTCTGTGATCAACACGCAAAAAGAGAAAAATTTGTGGAAACACCTGAAGGGCTTAAGGGTGAAAGTATCGGTAATATAGAGTTATTATAAATGTACATAAAACATACTCATATAATGTGTCCATCATTATCACGAAAGAATACAACAGCCTGACAAGAATACAGTTGCATACTTTTATTGCAGCTTGTTCGTAATCGTGCACATAATGGTCTTCCTCAGTGATTTTTTACACTGGCTCTTCAAGAGAAGATTAACGATCATTATTCAGGGGTTTCATTTCTTAAATTAATAATTCCCGCTTGAAACATGCCGGCCTTGGTTCATAAAAAAACAGTCTATGCGATGTTTACCTTCGACGCTTCGAGTTTTTCCTTTTTTTTTAACCGCATAAGCCATAAAAAACAGAGAAGAAAATGAAATGCTCACGTCAGTAGAATGGAGCCCTTAAAGAAAGAAAGAGATGGACTATCATCATGGACACATCGGTCGCCGAGAAGCCCCCAACATGTTAAAAAGCATCCAATACATCAAATAATAATAATAGTAATAATAATAATCTTTATTTAGCCTTTTTAGCTACGTACAATCAAGTACCAGTAAATATACAAAATAAGAACACATACTATCAAAATTTGGTTAATATATGATCAGACAAAAGCCTTTTAAATTTCAGTTTTTAATGTCTGGCGGTAATTTGTTAAACTCACTTAAACCGTTGAGTGAAATTCTCACTCAACGCTTAAACCCTTATTTAGTATTGAGTTTTATAGATCACTAGAACAACATTCCTTTAGAACAAAGTCATCGCAATTTCTTCACAAGAAAATTGTACGCTTGGAAAAACAGTCCATTGGACTAATTTAATTGAACTTTATTTAGTCAAATTTATGGTATGTTGAGTGAAGTTTACGAGACGAAGATAGTCGGAGCTCTAGATCACACCGCTTCTTTTCAAATCAGCTTGTGGTGTAATAAATTTTAATGCAGGAGTCCATAAATGAAGTTTTGAAAACTTAAATGGGAACACCTATTTTTTATTGCACTTTTGCATTCTCCATCAAAAACTCTTTCACTCCCAACCGCCGACCGTTTTGGGGGCGGAATTGTCCATAGAAAATAGTTATTTTTGTATCTAGTGCGCGAAATGCCACTTTGGTGATCGAGAACTGATTTTTTTAACGAGGCGCAGCCGAGTTAAAAAAAATAGTCGAAATCACCAAAAGTATTTCGCGCACGAGTTGCAAACAAAATTTTTTCTACAAACGCAAACGAAACGTGAAGAATTTGACAATTATTTTAACGTTAAAATACAAAACTCTCATCTAGTTTGCGTGCAGTGCGTACTTCGCGCCTGGCGTCGTCATTTCGGGCACGCTGTCATGGTAACGTAGGTAAGTGAAAAAAAGGGTCACTTCGCGTATTGTTATCGATGCGCAAACCTTGTCATTTTTTGACGTTTGTAGAAAAACGATCTTTTTCACTTTGTTTTCCTACATTTTTTTGTGATTTATCAATTGTTAATGTTAGTATGGTCCGACTTCATGCTTCACAAACGGTTCAACAAAGAGAGGCCATACGTGAAAAGCTCGGTTGGCAATGAGAAATCGTCGAGCAGAACATCGAGATCATCGCGCCGCAAGATTCAGCTAATAACTTAACGCAACAATAATTATTAATTCTAAGGTGGTACGAAGTTCGCCGGGTCACCTATAAGATATAAAAATCAATTGCCGTGCGTTAGTATCGCAAAAACTCGAAAAGTTTGAAATTCAATTTTGCATAGTAGTTCAGGTTAACCATAGGAAGGATTAAAGTCGTCGATTGAAGTCCTAGATTTTAGGGCTTTGCCCCTCTGGCTTATGGGTAAACATTGTAAACAGAAGCGCAACGTTATTACTGTCAAACTTAACAGCTGTCAATTTTAGGTGATACCAAGTTCACCGGGCCATCAATAAAATATAATATTAGGTAGATACACGTTATACATGGTGATTCAATAAGAATCGAAAATCCAGATTCTTTATTTAAATTTTGATATTTTTTGTATAAACTTTTGAAAATGTGGACTTGGAAACATTCAAATGGATACTTGCTAAGCTTTGTGTTAACAATAAATAACGTATCATAGTTCTAAGAAATGTGAAATCGTTAAAAAATGTGCTGATATCTCGAAAATTGTTCAGTTTAGCTTTAGACACATTCGGTGTTTTCTTTTTGCACGTTGTGGTAGACCTAAGTCAGCTCTGTCAATAACACACCATTCGTTTTATAAAAATAATTTGACTCAGTTCTCAATAACCCTATTCGTTTTAAAAGCTTTATTTAAGTTTTATATTAACCTGAGGCAGAAATGTCTGCATGACGCAAGGCACTTTAATCACGTGATGATTGTAACTTTACCTAACCCTGTGGCGATGCAAAAAGAAAACACCTATTATTGTCTTATGTTACTTACATTATTTTGTGAACGTAGAATTTGAAAATAAAAATATTTTACGGGAGTGCCACTTACAATAACTGATCCCTCGTCATTTAAGAGGTAGGTATGGATTCAATAAGTTTATTTTTGCTTTTGATGTCGAACTTATTTCAATCCCATTCATTTAAGGGAACAAAATATTTTAATTTTAATTTCCTGTTCAACGTATTGTTTTTCTAACCATATAGAGAAATAATCGAATAAGAGCATTAAGGTAATTGAGCGCCCATAAGAATAACTTACTAAGCTTGTCCAGAGCATGAATTATACAGGGTGATTCACGACTACTCCCTCGGTCTCTTGTGCCTAAAGGGTACAAGATATCAGCTTCATTTTTTGGTGACATATGTAAATTGATAACGACTATTTTTTTAAATTATTTTCAATTATACAGGATGCTTCACAAAATTGTAATATATCAAAGTTAGGTTTTTTTAAATGCAACCCCCTGTATTTTATTACATTTTTAGATTATACGTTAAAAACTAAGGCAACTTTATTAAACGTTCCCTATACCTATCGCTTACCAATTTTGAGAAAATTGTGATTTTAAGAAAAATATTCAATTTAAACAACCCCTAATAACACGGAAACCACTTACTTTTAGTAACGCAAATTTATATCGATTTATTTTGACCTTTAAGGCTTTCATTTGCACTACGTGTGATTTCGATTCTAAGCACAGGGTGTTTAGAAAAAGGATTCATATTTTATATTTTTCAAACATCAAAAACTCACTTAACTTAAATGGACCACTCTGTATATTTTTATTCTGTGTTGAATAACTTTTCATTTTCTATCAAAAACTATGAGTAATGCATATGTCTACAATCAACGATTAAAAAGTTATTAACATTTTTCTCTAAAATTTGTATGGAAATTGTTTTTATTTGCATTATAATAGGCAATGAATTTTGCATTGTTGTTGATAATAGGTATGGGATCAAAACTTAATTAAAAATGAAATTAATATCAAGACGTAATCATTTATGGAAAAAAATACTATAGTAAATGCTCAATATGATGACCATTTTCGTCTATGCATAACCGTACTAGATTTTCAAAAGATGTAACGTTTCTCAAGATATCTTGTGTTGTGGTAGCAAACGCATCCTTTATTATAATCTTTATGTCGTCAGCAGTGGTAGGTAGTGTTGAGGGCCCCTCCTTCCAATCCATTTATTGAAGAATGTCTATAGTATTTTCGCTGTAGCTTTGTTGGTAAGTGATTAGGGATTCCCACTTGCAAACTGTATGGTTCAATATTTGTGAAAGTCAGTGGTACTTAAAATTTCTACATATTATAATGAGGAGATATCAATATAATGAATCAATTATAAAAAATAAATGGTTTAGAACCCCTGACTTTTTATTTAAAAGTTTACATTTGAACAAAACAGAGCTCATTATTCGATTGTCACCAAACAATACTTAATGGTGTTGTTTACCTGATTATTGCTCGAGGCGATTAGACATGCCCAATACATATTTTAGGTAGGTATGATATATATGTTAGAAGAGGACAACACTATAAGAGTATGTGATTTCTGAAATTAAACGCTAGTCACTTACCAACAAAGCTACAGCGAAAATACTATATCTAAATAGTTTTGAATAGTTTATATAAATTTGCGTTACCTACTGAATATTTTTCTTAAAATCACAATTTTCTCAAAATTGGTAAGCGATAGGTATAGGGAACGTTTAATAAAGTTGCCTTAGTTTTAACGTATAATCTAAAAATGTAATAAAATACAGGGGGTTGCATTTAAAAAAACCTAACTTTGATATATTGCCATTTTGTGAAGCATCCTGTACAATTGAAAATAATTTTAAAAAATAGTCGTTATCAATTTAAATATGTCGCCAAAAAATGAAGCTGATATCTTGTATCCTTTAGGCACAAGAGACCGAGGGAATAGTCGTGAATCACCCTGTATTTTTAATTAGAAGTATTCCAAATTAAATGTAGACATTACTCCCTTAGCGGAAGAGCAACTGCCAATCAGTGAACATCAACTCCATTCGATAATTATATTTATCGTTACTTGGTACCCAAAATACGGCGACTGTACAAAAAAATGGCTTATAAGGTCAAGTGTTATGCATTTTTCTTTTTTGTGTATCTTTATGAAGTATGTAAATGCAATTTGATTCAAAAATATATAATGTAGAGAAAAATACATACGTGTATCACTTACTCCCTTGTGAGAGGGGGAGGAAAATAGCAATACGGAAAGCAATATACGTTGACGAAAATAATAATAATCTTTACTTCCATTATTAAATTATTATTATTGGAAAGTATCCCCCACCCCGAAAAGGCATAGTCAGGGCGTAGGAGGGGGTTCAGACATCAGACCTCGTGACCTCCATTAAAATGGAGTATTTGTATAAACATCTATGCAGTGAGTTAAAACATTGACTAAAGAGTTTTCAATCAACGGTTAAGGGCGGATTGTACCAGAGTGGTTGAACTCATAGTCATATTTGAACTTGGTTTAATAAGAAAAGTACAAAGAAATTTTCTTATTAAACCAAGTTCAAATATGACTATGAGTTCAACCACTCTGGAACAATCTGCCCTAAAAGGATCATTTTATCACAGAATAAAGCACAAGTGACTTGTGCTTTATTCTGTGATTTTATGATAAATTAATGTATCCTTCGCATGCGCAACTTTGGTCATGTATTACGAAACATTTGCAAACTTATACGAAAATTCGTCCTTGAATGCTTACGCACATAAAGCCATTGTATTTTATACATTGTTTAATCCATGTCCTCGAATATTTTACGTTCGCGTCTTTACAAATTTTTGTTTTTGCGCATTCTTACGTCAATTGTAATGCAAAATAACGCCGGAGTAAGATATTTATCATGATTATACAATCATAAATTTGACGCAAGTAAATGATAGGTACATACTTTGTTTATTTTTTAGATACCACAATTGTCAATTGTCATGTTCCGAATAGTATAAATAAAATATTATCCATCATTGCATACTGTAAATAATATAACTACTGTGATATTATTAATGCTGCGCAATAAATGTAAAACTGTTTTTTTATTATATTGTGTTTCATAATATTGCAAATTCAAGTGCAAATTACTTATGATATCTTATGATACAGCGAATAAAAAAGCAACAATAATGGGTAAATCTCTGTGTATAGGTCACACTCATCATTAAATTTCAGAGAAACTAATTAAATAATAATGTTACTTATGTTACATGCGATATGTATATTATTATTATTTATTATTATTATAACATACATTTTATATACGGCTGTAATAAATATTCTTCCAATTATTCATTCAAATTATAGAAATCTCAAAATATGTTTACCTATAATAATTAATTAAAGTCATAACAAATTTTCCAACCCCCTCGACAACGCCAACCGAAACTTTTATTATCGGAAACAATTTTTACATTTTTTTCGTAACGGTGACGTATAAATTTGATGAAGACTATCACATGAAAACTATAAACAGTGATTCTGATTATTTTGCATCGAATTTTGCAGAAGACGCAACAAACGCAGTGGTTTAATTTTCTTCTTCTCTTCTATTTAAAAAGGCATCTATTTTTTCACATAGTTGAAGCATTTTTTATATAGTTGACATTAATTAAATGGTCACATATTGTATTACACTTTTAAGCATATAAAACAGTAAGTAATTGCTGTTAGAGCACCCTATGTAAATTTTACAGAATATTATCATGAAGAACAATTTTTAAGGCGTTTAAGTAAAGATTCCCGCAAGACAACAACGTAAGTAACTTATCGTTGTAAAAACCAATTTTTGGCGATCAACGTAAAACCTCGGACACATAAATTAAGAACTTTAACGTATTAGCTCTTTAATAACAAACATACCCGCTGTAACATCAATTTATAGTTCCACTTATTTTACCGTTTATGTAAACTAGCTGAACTCACGAGCGCTGTTTAATCGTAAATGTAATTATTAATTATTAAGATACATTTATTAATTTTGTGGACTGTATGCATTTATTACATGTAATTCGGTACCTACGTACATCAACAACACGTATTTTACATTTTTACCTTTGACCGTGCGCGCACGCCGCCCCCCACCAGGAACCACCAACCATAATAAACACCTTACAAATAACAAACATTAACATTTCTCCCCACCTTGAACGGTTCGTTCAACAACAAAAGAATAGGGTAAGTACAAAAAAAACTGTGTCTGTATTGATACAAAAATCAACTAACTATTTCTCACTGCAACACGTTATGCACTTGACGTATTATTTTCTTCCAGTTTCTTCCAGTGGCACCACGCACAATCTAGTTATTGCACGCTTGAAAACGCCATTGGACGTACGAATGGTGGCTACTCGCACAACTCCATCGTTGCCAGGATGAACAGCAAGGACACGACCCATTAGCCATTTGCCGGGAGGTAAGTTGTCTTGCTTTATTAAAACCAGCGCGCCTTCCACAAGGTTGGCACGCGGCATCTTCCACTTATTTCTCTGTTGTAGAGATGCGAAATATTCAACGGACCATCTTTTCCAAAACACTTGCTGGATATGTTGCAATAATTGGAATCGTGACAGCCTTCCCAATGGAATCGTTGCTAGGCTTGGATCTGGTACCATCGTTATCGACTTACCAATCAGAAAATGCGAGGGAGTGAGGGGTTGCATATCGTTGGGATCCGAAGACATGGCATAGAGAGGTCGGGAATTTAGTGTTGCTTCTATCTGTACTACTATGGTTTGCATTTCTTCAAACAAAAGGTGATTGTTCCCAATTATTTTTATTAAATGAGTTTTAATACTTTTTACTGCCGCTTCCCACAGACCCCCATGGTGGGGCGAATTTGCAGGTATAAACGACCAAGCAATACTTTCGTTTGCACAAAGTTTGAAGATATCACTCTCTGAATCTTTCAAAAACTTATAAAGACTCTGAATTTCTTTATTACTACCGACAAAATTTGTAGCATTGTCCGAAAAGATATGTTCTGGCTTACCACGCCGTGCAACAAATCGGCGCAATGCGGCAATGAATGCTTCTGTAGTGAGGTCCGTTACTAATTCAATATGAACTGCTTTGCAACTAAAGCAAACAAAAACAGCTAAATATACTTTGAACTCTTTGAAACCTCGACCTTTGCGATCCCTGAGTAAATACGGACCTGCGTAATCAATTCCTGTAATGTTGAAGGGATTAGTTATCTTTACCCGATTTTCAGGTAAGTTTGCCATTATGGTTTCTAACGGTTTCGGCTTATACCTAAAACATGTCACACATTTTCTTACAATTCCCTTCACCGAATTCACACCATTTGTTATCCAATAGTTTTGCCTGATATTGGATAATAATAAAGACGGCCCTGCGTGCATTAATTGTTTATGAGTGTATAAAATTATTAATTTGGATAGCATGTGCTTCCCTTCTAATAGGATGGGATGCTTGGCCTGGTAATTAATATTCGCATTTTCTAAGCGCCCTCCCACCCGCAAAATTCCGTTATTATCTAAAAACGGGGCTAAAGCTTGTAAATTATTATTAGTATTTAACGCACCCTTGTGTCTTAAAGCGTGAATCTCTTTAGCATATGATTCATTTTGCGCCAGCCGTATCAGCGAACGCATACTGTTTTCTAACTCATGGACAGTTAAATCGCCCGTCATTGTGTCTTGTTTGACCTTTTTGAATTTTAAATTTTGAATAAATCGTAAACATATTGCCATAACTCTTCGTAACTTATTTAAATCTGAGTAACGATCGAAGAAGTCAAAATCAATTGTATCATTTACTTCGACCTTGTAAACCTCCGAGTTATTATTTTGCAATTCTACGTTTGCCTCGGGTAGTTCATTTTCATATAGAAAATTTGGACCTCCCCACCATAGGGCACACTTTAATAATTTTTTAGGGGGAATTCCCCTAGACGCAACATCAGCCGGGTTTTGCTTTGTATTAACGTACCCCCAACTGTGAATGTCTGTTTCTTGTTGGATTTTATTTACTCTATTGGCTATGAACATCGGTAATCTCTTCAAGTCCGTGTGCAACCATTGTAACACAACCTGAGAATCACACCAATAGTAACTTTTCACCTTATCCCAATAAAGTGACTTCATACAGAGTTTTGCTAATTTTGAAGCCAATAATGCTCCGCATAATTCCAAACGAGGAATGGTTAATTGTTTTAGTGGCGCAACCTTGGTCTTCGCGCATAATAGGGATACACATATTTTATTCCATTTAGATATTGACCTTACATAGACTAACGCAGCATATGCGTCTTGACTTGCATCGCAAAATGTATGTAACTCAACTCTGATGGGATCCCTGCATATAACATGCCGGGGAATTTTTAGTTCATTTAAACACGCCACCTCATCATTAAATTGCTTCCATTTTGCCTTAATATCTGAGGGAACCTCATCGTCCCACGTTAGTTTTAAGGTCCACAGATTTTGAATGAGAATTTTTATCGTAATGACACAAGGACTAATCAGGCCTAAAGGATCAAATAGCTTTGATATCTCGGACAGTAGCTTTCGTTTTGAAAGCGCTTCCAATTCTGAAGTATTAGAAATTTTGAAAGATAAATTATCAGACTTACAACTCCACGTAATGCCTAAGGTTTTAATTTTATTATCGGTAAACTCTATTAGGTTATTTTGACCCTTGTCGCCTTGGGAATTTAAAAAGTGTTCGCTGTTAGAGCTCCATTTCCGTAAGGGAAAACAGCCCTTATTTAAGATAAACGATATACTTTTGCAATTTTCGATCGCTTCTCTTTCGGATTCAAAACCGGTGATAAGATCGTCAACATAGAAATCGTGATATATAATGTTTGTTGCTACTGGAAATGAGTCCTTGTACTCTAACGCTAGCTCACGTAGACATCTGATAGCCAAAAATGGTGCGGAGGCAGTGCCGTAAGTTACCGTGTTGAGCGTATACTCTTGCAATTTTGAATTTGGATCCGGCCTCCAGACAATTTGTTGTAAGGCTCGATCCTTCTCGTCGATTAGAATCTGGCGGTACATTTTCGTAATATCCGCACAAACTACGACATTATGTTTTCGGAAACGCAATAGTATTTCAAAAATGTTATTCTGTACCGACGGACCTACATGTTGGATATTGTTTAATGACCAACCGGTATCTGTTTTCGCACTGCCATCGAACACCACGCGAAATTTGGTGGTGATGCTGTCTTGGCGCATTACCGCATGATGCGGTAAAAAATAGTTTTGAGAACTGAAATCTTTAAATTTACTTATTGACATGTGCCCTAAGTTTATATATTCATTCATAAATGCGGTATATTCTTTCCTTAGCTCATCATTTCCCTGAAACCTTTTTTCCCAATTTAAAAAACGTTTAATAGCAGTTTGCTTGGAATCTCCTAGCAATTCTTTATCATATTTAAACGGTATCGATACTATGAATCGTCCGTCAACGTCTCTCTTTACATTGTTAGCAAAATGATTTTCACATTCTTGCTCGTCAATGTTTAAAAGAGACTCATGCAACCCGACTTCTTCCAATTCCCAGAATGCTTTTAGGTTATCGTTTAAGCCTTCCACATCGTTGCAACCCGAACTGAACAAGGCATTCGCATAACTGCATAACGTTTTCTTTGTCATACTACTTAGCTGACCTGTTACCACCCAACCTAACACGGTATTCTGGATGACTGGCATGTTTTTTCCAAGGGAGCTTGTTTGGTTCAATAATAAAGTCCAAAATGTGTCGGCTCCAATTAGCAGATCAACTTCCCTAGGAATGTTGAATTCACAATCCGCTAAATTTATGTTCGTCGGAATGTTCCAATTACTAGTGTCAACATATTTTGAAGGTAACTGATTAGTAATTTTTGGCAGAATAAAACAATCTAAGGTTATGCCGTATGATGTACATTTTGATTTCAAATTGATTGCACATTTGCTATCTATTTTTGATTCAATCTTATTTATACCTACAATCGATATACTTGTTTTATTAATATTAATCTTTAGGGACTCAAATAATTTTTTGGTAACAAAGTTCAGTTGGCTTCCGCTATCCAGTAAAACTCTACAAGGTACTAATTTTTTATAATTGTCTTGAACATTCACAACAGCGGTTGCCAATAAGGCGGTATAACTATGAACTTGACTTGAAAGGGAGACAAGAGTAGCTTCCTCTATTGTCTTTTTTTCTTCGTGTAATAAAGTGTTATGCCTTTCTGCACAAGTTTTACAACTGTTTTTTGATTTACATGCATTTGCTAGATGCCCAGTGCACAAGCAATTTTTACATAAGTTTAATTGTTTGACTTTATCCAAACGTTCATTTGCTTTTAGTTTCAGAAATTCATGACATAAATAAATTAAATGATTCTTCCCACAAAAATTACAATTATATTTTGGATTATGCGAGCTAACACACGCAACATTTTTTGTTTTTTGTGAAAAAACCTGTTTTTGTTTAATTGTTTTGGAATCTATGCGTTCCAAGAATTCAGCCCTGCACTTAAGAAATTCGATTAATTGCGCAAGTGTCGAATTTTCAGTGCACTCCTTCTGTCTTTCCCACTCCTGCTGAGTATCTACATGTAGTTTATTTAAAACCATATACATTAATATTTCGTCCCAATGTTCAATTGGAGTCCCTAGTGTTTTTAATGAACGTAAATGTTTGGACAAGTTATCCAACAGGTACCTAATTCCCCCGGGATTATCGTTGGTTGAAACTTTTAACTCAAAAATACCTTTAATATGATTATGCCTTAGCAATTTTTTATTATCGTATCTTTCGTTTATTAATTCCCACGCGATGTTATAATTTTCGGTACAAAATTCCACACCTTCGATTACCTTTTTTGCTTCGCCCTCTAAACACGATCTTAAATAATGAAACTTCTCAATGGTCTGAATTCGGTTGCTGGTACTAATTAATGAATTAAACGTGTCTTTAAATTCCAGCCAATTATTTAAATTTCCATTAAATTTAGGTAGACTAATTACCGGCAACTTTACCCCTAAAACATTACTAGGTTCTCCGCCACTACTCATGGACCGCAAAGTATCAGCACCTGAATTGTTATTCTCAATGGCGCTATACTCTTTTATTACGGTACTTGCATTAGTTAAATACTCAATGTAGGAGTCAAAAAATTCCTCCCTTTGTTGGTAATAATCATTTAAAATGTCCTCACTACACAAACATTCTAGTTGCAATTGTATCTCATCAAATTCTTGGTTGATAGGTTCAAACTTATCAATTCTGAGTTGCAGCTCAGTTATTTGTCGTTTATTAATGACCTCGTTATTTTGAAAACTATCCCAAAGCGGAGTAAAATAATTAATAAAACTCGTTAATTTGTGCTTAACTGCACCTCTTTTTCGTTTTAATGTAGGCAAATCTGCCATATTGAAATGAAATATAATTAATATTTTGATTTACAGAAGCAACGCTATTACGTTGGATTTCAAATTAAAGGAATGAATAGGTACTCACATTTATCTAACTGATTTGCGATTTTTTCTTGCAATACAACGAGATCAGCATCCGGGTGGCGATGCATACGACCTCCGACCTCCAAAAATTGTTATCGTCTGGAAATTGGAACGCTAACCTTGCGAATTTGCGAATTATGCTTCAGGTGTGCTGCGCCGCCATTAACCAACGAAAATTTTATTCACGATATTGATGATTTTTAGCGATGCATTCGATCTATACATCAATACCAATCAATATAAAAATCCGGTCGAGGGACCACTATGTTTAATCGTAAATGTAATTATTAATTATTAAGATACATTTATTAATTTTGTGGACTGTATGCATTTATTACATGTAATTCGGTACCTACGTACATCAACAACACGTATTTTACATTTTTACCTTTGACCGTGCGCGCACGCCGCCCCCCACCAGGAACCACCAACCATAATAAACACCTTACAAATAACAAACATTAACAAGCGCCTAGTTAGTAAAGCTGAAAAATACATAAATCAACAATACATTTTTGAACGTTTTACTGATGCAGAGATTCCTAATATTTTCACTTTATATTTGACCTCGTATTTGACCCATTCGTAGAAGTAAATAAATTGCATTTTCGTAGATATTGAAAGTTTTATTTAAATTTGTTCATCGTTTTAGGCTACTTATTTTAACGTGTTTGTTTACACTATTATAAATGATATAATCCATTGATTTTTATAAATTTACATTATACTTTGTTTGAACTTGAATTTGGATTTTCAGCGAAGGGGAGGGAGCTGATTTTTATACCCCCGCGCAGAAATTCCTTAACCACGGGATTATATTAATGGAAAAACTCCATTTTTGTTTTTTTTTAATGAAATAAATGAAAATAGTATTTTAAATATTTTTTTAATGATATTAGGCATTTCTGTTTTAAAAAGTATAAACGGATCGTTGTATTTTAATGAATGCAGATATGAAAAAGACCTTTAAAATGACGTTACCTACACTTGACATCCCATTTAAGATTTTGAAAGACGTAGTTTTTGACAGTGCTCGTATTGGGCTGGGTGGGGGGTGGCAAACCCTCGCCTTTTTTAAATTACACTAGCGTACCCATACTTTTTGGTGACACGGGATTGTCGGGGAACGCTGTTCGAATTGGGGAGTATTGCATACCACCATTTTTTTAATTTACAGACAGTATTGCCAGAATGCCAGATCGTGTGAATGAATTATAGTCATATCTACATAATATCAAGTATCGCTTATTAATTTTAATTGGCAACCCAACCCTGGTTGATAATAAATAAAAATTGACAATTTGGAATGTTCGACCCTCCTTTTTGGAAAAACTGCGTGGGGGGGGGGGGGGTTATACGCATCGCCCTGAACCGTAAGCCTGGAGCAACACTGAACCATACCCCCACTATTTATTTCCCAATTCGACCACTGGTTTTTGAATAAAAAGTTGGTGCCTCAATGAGATTTGATTTTTGTGTAATATGCGGGATTTTTGAATAAAATGGGCGGATGGCGAGAAATTGGGGGTGGAAAATTTTTGAAAGTTGAAAGTCCATGAATTTACTCGTAATACATATAACTGATATATTGATCAACAACGGAAATCGTAACGTTTCAGGCGTTTCAGTTAGGTATAGCAATCATTTGTTAAATGCATTTCTCTTACATTCTAAGAAAAACATTAAGAAAGTTGCATTTCGAAATAGAAATTAGAATAATAGTACCTATGCATAAAAGTAAATGATTGTTGCACCTGAAACCATATTAAATTATTGGTGTAATAATAAAGTTGCATGGCTATTGTAATAGGATGTTGATACAAGAATTAAAGTAACCGGATTTTCATGTCGGTGGGTAATTCGATCGGAACCCTCTAAATATCGTATAAATAGACTTATCCCTTTCATTTTTCACTTGTTTTGTATAAAAGTAAAAATTCTATTCTATTCATGATTACCTTTACTTATTTTAATCCTT
Source organism: Pyrocoelia pectoralis (assembly GCA_036250285.1). Lineage (NCBI taxonomy): Eukaryota > Metazoa > Arthropoda > Insecta > Coleoptera > Lampyridae > Pyrocoelia > Pyrocoelia pectoralis. The sequence goes on along the minus strand of CM070076.1, from coordinate 21,700,772 downwards.
CAATACGCCCATTTTCTTGTCATTTCACAGCGTAACACTTTTAAAGTACCGTAAGCGCTAGATGTTCTCGAAGAATCAAGAAGACATATTAAGTTGAACACATGGATATTAACACTTCCTGTTTTCTTTCATGGAACAATCATACACAACGCAATTACATATTTATATATAAAATGGTCACGGTAATTCACAAACAGAAACAATTTAATTAGGTACAAGAGAAAAACAGTTGACTAAAAGTAGGTACAAGCAGTCTTTGACGTCTTACCTAAGAACTACCTACAATTTGTATCGTACAGACATACGATTTTAATTAGTGAATGACTTCTTCATAGTAAGAATATAAAACGTTAGTGATTTCTTGATACATATCTTGCTGAAGAAGGTAACACGAACACGTAGGTGAACAGGTATTTCAAATTCCTATCTAAACACCACTGCTGCGGTTCGTATGCTGCACAATTTTTTGTTCAATAGATTAAATAAATTAAAAAATTTAAATTTAATTAGTGCAAAACGTATAAACTTACATAACAAAATCGGCTTTTAAATTTGCTTGCGGCTAGTTTGACCGCACTGTTATTTATTAATTAATTAATGCAGCTCTTTGAAATTAAGACAGTGGCGTAACTACTCTACTTTGATGTTATTTCAGCTTTTTCACAATAATAGGCCCATTTCTAATCCTTTTTGCTTTGATTCGTTATTGTAGTACGATATTGTTACAGCACTCGTTCAATAATTATTATTCATTCTTTTTTTTATTGGTGTCCTATTTTAGCCTTTTAAACCACGCCCCAGCGTGTTTAAATCGCACTTTTTAAAACGCGCGTGTTTTAAAGTTGCCATGCCAACATCAACAAATTTGAAAAACGGGAATTCTATTGGTTATTGATCTGACAGGAGTAATTTGTTACGTCAAATAAAATGACCGATTGCATCACCAATTTGAAAAACGTGAATTCTATTGGTTATTGATCTGACAGGAGTACTTTGTTACGTCAAATAAAATGACAGATTGCATCACCAATTTGAAAAACGTGAATTCTATTGGTTATTGATCTGACAAGAGTACTTTGTTACGTCAAATAAAATGACAGATTGCAAATTAATTTCCATTTTTCTCATTTCCATGACAACGAAAGGTATGCTGATTTCACATACGAATTCAACCATTTCACATTATTAGTTCTTATTTCCATTTTAATACCAGATTTCAAAGTGAACCAATAAAAAAAATAGCGTAAAGTATTCGTGGATAAATGGTCTTTAAAACACTTCCTCTATTTCAAGCACTCGGCTGCGCCGTCGTGCTTAAAAACTCGCGCGTGTTTTAAAGACCTGTTTATCCACTTATACTTTAATATACTATTTTTTTGTTTTTATCTATTTCATTTATAATTATGGAATGCCGTTTAAATGCTTAGAGAATTTGAAAAATTTTCAGTGAAATATAAATATCTCAGAGATACTAATTCTAATAGGTAATTAGTACATATTTAAGAAACATTTTAGACATCGCACAATTATTTTCGTATATTATTAGGTAGATATTTTACAACATCTCTTAGATGTTGGAGATGCTGGTAGGTATTTATAAATATCTTTGAGATATTTTTAATATGAATTACTTTCTTTTAGGTTTGACATACGTTCAACTATGCTAACTTCATTTTAAAATTCCTCTAAAATTTTTAATTGCCGGGTAATGTCAAATGTGAATACGAAAGTAGTAAATTCTGCCATTCCATACTTATATCTAAAATATACGTATGTGTTATTAGATATCTGAATCTGAAAATGACTGCCATCTACAGCTCTACAGGATATATCAGTTTGTTGATTTTAACCAGACCAGAACAGTTAAGTAAAATATTCATAGAATAAATTATAAAATATGCCGACAGAAGTGTTATAAGTTAGGTAGGTATTGGAATAGTTACGAACAGGTGAGCAGAGCCAGAGACAGAGACATATCTTGAGCCTGCTCTGAAGAACATAAGTAATTTCAGGGGGTGGGGGTGGCCATAATATATTCGTCGAATTAAAATTTTCTATTGTAGATGGCGGTAATTTCCAAATATCTAGGTATGTGGTATACCCACTACCCACCCAGCAAACACACATATAAAATTAACATACAACATATGTAAATTGAAGTAAATACCCCTACATATGGTTTTTTATATACCAAGTATGTAAGTATTCTTTAATAAGTTATATAAACCGTATGCCGTATGTCACACAATTACGTATATTTTACATAATAGTATAGAAACTTTACGGATATTCTGTATACAGAAATTCATATAATATATACGTATAGATAATTACATATCACTCATGAAATTCATGTGCTGTCATATTTACATGATTAGATTTATGTACGTTATATGTAAAATATAGTATCCGACCGAAACTGGTTTTTACGACCGAAACCGAAACCGAATTTCGGCAACGGTCTCAGTTTCGGCCGAAACCGAAACCGAAACCGAAACTTTCTTACAAAGATCATGTTTTGAGGGAAAAATAAAGAAAACGTTATTATAATCAGTCAGACTCAGTTTTAATTTTTTTCTTTAATTCTCACAGCTTTAAAATGCTTAATAATAACTTAAATACTTCACAAACAAGTCACGTCATGATTAGGCAGGTGGACGCGGCAAAATGTCTTCGTTGTTTGGATGGAATTTACTGCGCCGAACATGAACGAGCACAGCGCGGGAACTCCAAAATGCAGTTTCGGTTTCGGTCGAAGTTTCGGCAGGTTTGCCGCCGAAACCGAAACTCGTTTTTTTGCCGAAACTCGACCGAAACCGAAACCGAAACCGAACATTCGGTCGGACACTAGTAAAATATTATATGTAATATTACTTATTTTTTATGTATGCCTTCTGTAAATATAATTAGAAATTATGATTGCATATATTGTATGGTCGAAAATAAAGTCAGTTTCTATTTGCCCCACATAAGTAATCGAACGCGCGTGTTTTATACATCGCCAAAAATTGTAGTTCACGTACCTTTAATATTAGATCCGTATCGACTAAAATGCGTCTAATTTATATAGAAAATAAATAATATAAAATAAATTAAATCCTGGTCATATTTTTAACATAAAGTTAAAGATAGGTATAATTATTGAATAAGACTTCACTCAACGGTATAATCAAACACAATTTAAACTAATAACGCGAAACAGCGCAAAGTTACGAAGTACCGTAGAGTGGGGTAACTTGCAACCCTGGGGTAACTTGCAACGATTTCGCGCTAATGTATTTTGGGCTCTCCTATTACCCAATGTTAAATCGTACCACAACTATGATAGGGCTTATGTTTAGTACGATTGTGTCGCTTCAGTTGTGTGCAAGTAACTCGCTTTTAAACATAAAATTGTTGGAGTTTCGCCGCATTGTCCATTAGTGAAGGTAGGTACTCAAAAATTATTGTCAAATAACTTCTTCTGAGGAGAGCTTATTTATGGTGCGATTTGCATAAAAATTGGACCCCTAAGTGCTTGCATAAGTTTTATGATAACTGGAATAGTTTTTTTTATATATATATATTTTTAGTTGCATGACCAAAAGGGGGTTACTTGCAACATGCCTCGAAAATACAAAAAACAATTAGGGACCAGAAGTTACAAGAACTATTCCGACGAAATGTTGCAAAACGCTTTACGACATGTCCAAAATGGAATGTCCTTGGGGGTGGCAAGTCAAACATATGGAATTACCAAGTCGACTCTATCAAGAAAAATGAGAAATTTGTTCTCACTGACTCCTGAAAGACAACCTGTCTTTTCCAAAGAAGAGGAGGAAATATTTGTTAGTAATATTCTTTTGGCTGCACAGTGGGGATTTCCTTTAACTTCCTATGACATCAGGTTAATAGTAAAAGAATACTTAAATCGCAAAGGCATTCGGGAGCCGGAGAAGCGATTTGGTCGGAATAACAATATGCCAGGTGTGGATTGGGCGAGGCACTTTTTAAACAGGCATAAATCCAAGCTCTCTGCAAGATTATGTGAAAATATAAAGCGAGCAAGAGCTCAAGTGTCCAGCGACATTATTAATGAATATTTTTCCGAATTAGAAAATAGTGTAGAAAATGTGCCACCTGAAAATATAGTCAATTATGACGAGACCAATTTTTGTGATGACCCCGGTCGTCAAAAAGTCATTGTGAAAAGGGGTGCTCGTCATAGTGAGAGATACATGGATTCATCCAAGACCTCAGTGTCTGTCATGATGGCCGGAACGCCTACAGGACATATATTACCACCGTATATTGTATACAAATCTCTGCATTTATATGATACGTGGACAGAAAATGGCATAAAGGGTGCAAGATATAATCGATCCAAATCCGGTTGGTTTGACATAACAATTTTCGAAGATTGGTTTCTCCAAATTGCAATGCCATATTTCCGAAAACTAGTGGGACCCAAAGTCATGGTTGGAGATAATTTATCTAGCCACCTTTCGGATCGAGTAATGCGCGAATGTAAAGAAAATGATGTAAGATTCGTACTATTGCCACCTAATTCTACTCACTCACCCTTGGACGTGGCGTTTTTTAAACCAGTGAAATCTGCTTGGAGAGATGTTTTACTCACCTGGAAACAGAAAAACAAAGGTTTTTTTTCATATTCTGTGTTGCAAGTTAGTTTGTATGTGCTTCTAAATGCAATTCCTATCTAAATTCTACATGTGTTGCAAGTATCCTCACTTTAGGGTCTAACTTGCAACAGCCTATTTTTAAACAAAAATATATAGCAAATTTTAGTTTTTCGCAAATTTTTCATCATTAACAGATAATAGAATATAAGACTAAAGTTTTGAGACCGCTCGGGACAAATTCCACAAAAAAGCAAAAAAGATATGAATGAAAGAAAATCAAAATTGTTGCAAGTAACCCCACTTTACGGTACCAAATAAAAAAAAAAGGAATGATACAGATTAGCGCAGTGGTACAATGTCGGAGACAATGAAAACACATGTCGGATTTCGGAATTTGCAACGCCCACTCCCAAAAGTTCGAATCCGGTTAAGGGACACTTTTCAAGCAAGTATATCATAATAAACTGTCGGCTTTCAGTTCAGGTAAAAACGGGTTCGTGCAAGAATTAAGTTAAATATAATTAAAAGTACAGTTGCACGTAAAATGTAGTTTTTCCATTTTTTGTATGGAACTGCTTAAATAATTTTTTACATTGATAATAATTACATTATGCTCGAGTAGCTGCCATTTTGGTCATCGCAACGCTTTTACAACTAATATTTTTTATGTAATTATTACATAAAATATACATAAAACGTATATAAATTCATGTAGAAGAATTTACATCTAATAGACATATATATTATTTTGAAAATTGCTGACATCCTGACATTAAATATCTCTTATTTTTCTTCCAGTTTTATATAAATCTAAAAAGCTCTTACATAATTTATATGTATTTTATATATAAATGTGTTTGCTGGGAAGTCACTAAATATTCTAAAGTACCGCAACGTTCGCCATTTTGGGGTTAAAATTTTGGCGGCAATTTCAAATATTGAAGACCTAGTCGCTAGAAAATTTAATGACTTTATGAAGTGTTTCTTAAAAACTAAACTCACATTAGATACTTATCAATATATTTCTTAAAAATTAGTTGTCATTGTTATTAAAAGGTACAGTTTAATTGAAAGATAAAAAATTTGGAACTTTGCCACACGAACCTAACAAAGCATACGTTTTTAAAATTGACAGTTTATTTTGTCGTGTTAATACTTCATTTAGAATCGTTATTTAAATCACAGAAAAGGATAACTAAAAAATACAGCAAGTAGTGTGTAAGAATAAGAAGACGAGTCTGTCTATGGGAAAACTACAAGTTTATGATGTTTTTCAAATTGCCGCGTTTCAAACTAAGTGTCAAACGTCAAACTTAGTAATAGTAAAATTTTAGACCAATGGTCTAAGAGTAAAATACTAATTTTCATCGTATGTCAAACACAGATGTCATTTTTCCGCCATTTTGGGGTTAAAATTAACTTTCTCTCTTCTCTAACTCATTGGAACATAAAGGTGTAATTTCGTTGCGACGTCCAGCGGTTGCGTCCCGCGGCTGCGGCTGGCGGTAACGTGCAACCGTCGCGTTCGCATGATTTCGTTGCTACATCCAGCGGACGCGGTCGATGGAGCTTGGAATACTTTTTGTGTGTGCAAAAAAACCCAATGTGGGTCTCGACCGCAAGGGAGACAGTAGCGTCTGTGTGTGTGCAATTCAGAAATGAATAAAAAGGTGGAGCTGGCATTACTTCTGGTTACAGTGACTTTATTTCAAACAGTGATGACAAGCGGCGATTATCCGCCATTAAGAGGCAAAATTGTGGGCGGGTTTATATGAACTCGACGGTGGTATCCTAGCAACTTGCTAAATCAAAATAAAAATCACACGCTGATCAAAGGTAAACACAGTCAGGCCGCCATTAAGATGCAAAATATACCACGGCCAATCAAAATCGATACCACGCTTGTCGTCACTGTTTGTAATACAGTCACTGTACTTCTGGTAGAGTCCTATATACAAGAGAGTAAAGACATGAGAGTGATCGTTTTTGATTGGCTCGATCGATATAAGGTCGAAATTTGCTTGCGTCCGCCATTAGTCCTCAAAATTTGTGTAGTTGCTTATGCAGATGTGTGTAATTTTATGTTTTGTTTTGCAAATTGCCGTTTTCTTTAAGAAACTCTTAGTTATTAAGTATTTGTGATAACACCCGATTACCACAATAATTATTACTTTCATTTTACTGATATTAATAACCTAAAATTAAAATTATAAAATTCGACAGGTACTACCTAAATGAGATTTTATGAATTGTATATAATCAATTTTGAATTATATTGAAGGTATTTTCATTATAATCGTGGGTTGTTCAGCAGTAGGTTGTAGTAACAATGCTACAATCGGTAATGTAGCTACATTAGTAAATTTGAGGTGTTATAAAAAGAACACATTATTTTATGCCAACATTGAAACATTTAATAACTTTCTAAAATTGGAGCAAATTTTTAGAAACTATTGTGAACATTTAAAACGAGAAAGTATAGATTTAAGAACCACTCTTGTTAGAGTTGCAGAAGAGAAAACCATGAACTGGAATCTGCCTTTATGTCACAATTTGAGAAAGAAACTCATTAACAGATATTTTTTATTTAGATTAAGAATTAGCTCTAAAAAAATGGCAAAGAAAAAGTGTCTAGTAGTAAAACTATGAGACCTTAACCTTATGTTGTGCATGATAACTTTAATATTGTAACCATGTATAATATTCTAAATAAATAATAGCGTTTCTGTTCAATACCGTTTTTATAAGACAAAGTAATAACTATCTAAATTTAATATTAAATACCAAAAGTAACAGTTGCATACTATGTATTAATTTCGATCTCAAAACGTTCCAGAATTTGCAGTAATTGTATTACAGTATATTTATCTTAAAATAAAATCTGTTATTTAATTGCTAACACTGAAACATTCATATTCACACATTTAACTCTGTTTGAATTTGGAGGACAAATGGCTGCCACTATACTCATGTCTTTACTCTCTTGTATATAGGACTCTACTTCTGGAAGAGACGAAGGTGACGATATAAGACTTCAATTCTTCGACAAATCATTACATATTTCACGCCAAATGTTTTCCCTTGTTTGAAAGTCCTTAAAATCCATGTTTTCGTGGTCATACAAGGTTGGAAATTCTCTTACTTTTTCCACGAGCATCTCGTCCTCTGCTTTCGAAAAACGGACATTGCTGGTAAACTGCCGCGGTTCGACTAAGCGGCCGCGTCTCGACATGTTTTTGAGCAGTCGGGACGCGGTCGCTAACGTCCGGCCGCAGAGTCGTTGAACCGCGTCGCTTCAACCAAATCAATTGCATTTAAAACAATGAAAACAAGTGCTTGGCGGCCGACCGCGGCCGCGGGACGCGACCGCTGGACGTCGCAACGAAATTACACCTTAAGGTTGCGGTACTTTAGAATATTTAGTGACTTTATAGATATCTGAAAATGACTGCCATCTACAGCTCTACAGGATATATCAGTTTGTTGATTTTAACCAGACCAGAACAGTTAAGTAAAATATTCATAGAATAAATTATAAAATATGCCGACAGAAGTGTTATAAGTTAGGTAGGTATTGGAATAGTTACGAACAGGTGAGCAGAGAGCCAGAGGCAGAGACATATCTTGAGCCTGCTCTGAAGAACAAGTAATTTCAGGGGGTGGGGGTGGCCATAATATATTTCGGCGAATTAAAATTTTCTATTGTAGATGGCGGTAATTTCCAAATATCTAGGTAGGTGGTATACCCTTCGAACATGTTCGAAGGGTATACCCACTACCCATCAGAGATCTTAGAGGAGTAGTGAATAAAAATTCGTAAGTGAAGCGAAGAAAGTGAAAGCAAGATATATTTTGTTCTCGCTCTGGGAGCAATCGTGTTTAAAGAATGTATGTACAATGCTGCATTTGCGCAGTAGATCGGTAACCACAGAGTGAGAAAGAATGACATATCTTCTTCGAACATGTATTTAAATTATTTATCTTTTTATTCACTTTGTCTGCTTCAATTCGCGTACATGTAAAATATTTAGTGTTCATCATCTACCCCTCTAAGATCTCTGGGTATACCTATATGGTTGATATATTTATAAATATCTAAGCTATTTATAAATATTTACATGAATTTTAAATATCTGAGAAATATTATTTTTTAATCTCAGATAGATAGTGTGTGTAATATTTCAAACAGTTGTAATAGTCCAGGAGCCCGCCGCCTTTTTTACAATCAATTAGAATAGGTACTTTTTATACTTCGTGAGCGGCTTTATTCTAACGAGCTTCGAACATTTGTTATATGTTCGAAGCTAACGAGACGCCAAACTTTTTCCTCTGCGAAAATGTTCGCGAATCTTACAGATAAGTTATGCTATCTGTGACATAAGTTAAATAATGAAAAATTGTTGAAGTTGACCAGCATCAGGTCGCTAGCTACAAAGTTTTAGTAAATGAGCAACAATTCCACTTAGGTAGGTACTTACAGCTGCAATTGGTTGATTAATTTGTCTACCACCTATTAATTACAACGTTAACAACGTAAAGATATGCTGCCATTTTTATTTAATTCATAGAGATGCGAATGATGCGATAAATCGTTCACTTTGTTACATGTAGGTATGCAACACATCTTACACTATGACCGAACAAGTGTAACGGCGCGGCGATATAGTCGCGTCAGTTGAGTTGAGTCACAGGAGAAATACCTACAGATACAGAAGCGACACTTACGGCGGTTTCTTTGTTGTTTGAAGCGCAAGGTCTCTTAAATAAGAGGTTTGGTGCAATTAAACTAATTGCAAAGTTAGAAAATATCACCATTCAGGAGCTATATGTATATATATCCTTTAGTTAATAGTTAGTTTTCTTGAGGAAACCTACAAAACCCAAGCTGAAATAGTAATTATACAACACCACAGACAACTAACCAGACCCGCCACGCTTATGAGTTGAACAAAAACGAGCTTTGCGCAACTAAACTAGATGACACTACGGTCAGTTGCGCATACAGTTGTCCAATTGAATAACAACAACTTGTTTATTTGTTTGGCAACAGAATGTTAGGTCAGTTAGGTGCGTGGGTCGTGTGTAGAAAGTCAATGGTCGTACATACCTAAACACAAGAAATGCCTTGTCATGTAAAAGATATAGTTTTGTCTTTGATACAGTTTGCGATACAAATCATTCCTCTACTGCCATTTAAGTAGCTTTTAGTAGCTATATAGCTATACTTACATTACTTACACCTTTAAGAAGCATTATTTATTATTATTATTTATATCGATCATTCAATATTGTGTACGGTGTACCTATCCTTAATTACTATTTATCGTAATAAGAAGTCAGAATATAGGTCGTGATTGAGTAAATTAGGTCTACCAGCTCAGCTACCTGCTTTGTCTTTAAATTTAAAAATAGATTTACCTTTGTTGGTGTTTTATGCAAACGCAACTTTATCAATTTATGTTTATACGTCACAGACAACCTTTAAGGTTGTAGTCTTGTGGGTTGTAAGTATGTGTTTACGGTAATCTACATTATGGCATTAATTAAATAATTACAAGCTGTGCACTTTGTCTGATAAGTCGCGCTTCGCAATTTTTTCTCACCATTCTGTTTCTTTATTTTCTTCTTTTTTTTTGTTGTCTCCATTTGTTATAGATACAAGTACATATAGATACCAAATATTCTTATCCTAAACATTTTTGATTGTACCATTATGCAAAATATTTCATTTATGTTGTTCGTTTTTTGGACTCTTGTCTGTAGAACAATAAAGTTATTATTATTATTATTAGCGCTTCTTTTGAAGTTCTTTTTAAGAATTAATTACAATATCAGGGAGTACTTGAAGACATCTCAGGTATTGTTAGTTTGCCTTGCAAACCTTTTTAATTAGATAGGTATTTATTTGCAACATAAAGTTGTGACACGATGTGAAATCTAAGACATTTATTTAACCTCCCACAGATATACCTCTCTTTATCTTTGATATCGCCGTGTTGTGTTTCGCAAAAGTTTCAAGACCTTGGTAACTTCGCAGCCAAAATCTCAAAATGTGTATAGATGGATAAATTACGCAGACACGATCAAAAAGATTACAGTTTTATAAATTATGCCGCATTGCCACTTTTATTTAACATTTGTGTAAATGAATTTAAATACAGATTGACCATTTTATTGTAAACCAAACGGCATTCAATAGGATCCGCAAAAGTTCCAGTGACAAAAACGTATTCATTTATAAAGTTCAGGTTAATTTGTTTTATTTACAAAGGGAAGATGTAATATATTGAATTGCATGAGCTACATTTCGAAAGTCATTCACCGTTAGGATTGTTCTGTGATATAATACGTACTGCTTACCCACGATTGTTTACATTACATCGCAGACAACCTTGTCTGTGATTATATTTTCAAAAACGCGAAATAAGCTGTATGAGCAGCTGGATCGGAAGTAATTTTTGAATATACCATATAATTTGTGATTTTTAAGTGCACTCAAAACTTATTTCTAAGCTACTAATGTAAATGACAGCGACATCTCATTACGATAATTATACTAAATAGGCATGACAAAAATTTAATACACGGTGGCGGGTCTGTTTAGTTGTCTGTGACAACACCATAAACATACACCTAGTCAGAGCCTCAAGTATCGTTGGTAGTCGAGTTATCTACCATACACAAACCACTTACAAAGTGATTTGTGCTACCATAAAAAGATGTACATGTAAGGAGCTAAGTACAAACTAAGCTGAAATAAGTAAAGAGAGGGGGCCACTGAAAGAAAAGATAAACTGATGTTTTTGAATATTGGTACAATAGATTAAATAGATTTTGTAAAATTGCAGCAAAACAATTTTTCCTCTTTTGTAAAATTCATAATCATAACATGGCAATACCAATGACAATTTATATGAAAAGGTTTTATTGGCAAAAAATGACATTCCCCTAAGTTAAACAGGATTTTTGGTTGTATAACACTAAAAAAGTATACTATAGTTTGTCCCACGAGAGCTCGAGTGTGACTCATACCTAAAAACTATCCGAACGATATAAATTAAAACGTTTGTCTTAGCTATCTTCTATAGGGCATTTTAATCTTCTAACCTCAAATGTACCAAAATATAAATTTAGTGTACTCTTATTTACCTAAACTATTCATCTTAACGGTAAATTTGATCCACCGCGATCGCGTTAGTTCTCAAAATATTTGAGTACGTTCATTAGCATAATCTGCGATTGACTTTTTAACGATTTATTGGTAAACGACATTATAAAGCAAATATAGGTTAACAATAACAATCAATTTGACAGCTAACAGCTGACACTACGATACATACTCAACGTACGTTTACCTAATTTACAATGCTAATGTTAGAAGATATATTTTTTATATTCGCTCTCTTTCCATTAGGTACTTTTTGTAAGTATGACAAAGACAACCTAATAATTTGCGTTAATTCACACACCAACAACTAATGAGTCACACTCGAGCTCTCGTGGGACAAACTATATTCGCTGATATTGTATATACCTACATTAAAATAATACACATTGCAAAAAAATTTAATTGGGCATATAATAGTCAATAATAGAATTTAACACAATCAACAATTAGTTCTAATCGAAATAACTACTACGATAAATGTACAAAAGTCTTTATATAAATAACAGATTATAAATACATTTTTGATACTTACATTTAAAATCACAATAAATTATATAATAGTGACTGAATTAGAATGCACAAATCTAAAAAGTTTTAATTCTTTTTTGAAGTAATTGACAGTTTTTTGCAATCCTACATTTAAAGAAACTTTCGGTTCCCATTTTAAATACTTTTTTGCTCTTGCAATATCAGGCTTACGTCGTTGAGGATCATCTTCAACTTCGGCAACATGTTTTATTGCACTATTTCCGCCTACCAATTCTTTAATAATAGTTGCAAATTCTGTAAAAATTGTGCAGAATTAAGTTAGATACTATTATATAAAATTACAAAAGCCATCTGATGTCTAAAGTTTCTAACATAATATAATAAGTAACTTGTATAGAACTGAACTAAAAGTAACTATAACTCAAACATTATATTGAGAAAAGTTTACTGCTGTACATAAATCAAACAAAAAGGTACCACACTTATAATACAAAATATACTTACCATTTATTGTATGCTCAACTGGGTTACCTATGTTAACAGGTAAAGTATAATTTGATTCCATTAATGCTATTAGTCCATCAACCAAATCTGAGACATACTGAAAGGATCTTGTCTGATTCCCGGATCCATAAACCTGAAACGAGATTCATATGGTATGGCCGCAATAATAGTAATAGTAATTTCGACGTACAGTAATTTCGTGGTCTTGTAACGCCTGAAGAATAAAATTGGAAACAACCCTTCCATCATTCATATGCATCCTAGGGCCATAAGTATTGAATATTCGTGCGACTCGGACATTCATATTTTCTTGTTTTGCGTATGCATAAGTTAATGTTTCCGAGACCCGTTTACCTTCGTCGTAACATGCTCTTGGTCCTAAACAAAATATTGTAAGGTAATAACGGTTTCGATTTTTTTGTAGCTTTGGAAAGTAATGTTTAAAGTTGAAGGCACGTTGAAAGCTAAACTTGGAACAGGACACAGGCAGCAGAAATCAAGTTCAGATACCAGGTTCTTGTCGTTCGATTATTTATTTTTTTATTATATATTTTTATTTTATAAAGTTAAAGTTGACGTTTCGCCCATATTATGGGCTTATTCATAACAATTGGTTTATAAACTGTAAAGAATGATTGGTATTAATTTAGTATAAGCAGTAATATAACAGTGAATTGCGAAAATGTTAATTATGTGACATAATTAACATTTTCGCAATTCACTGTTATATTACTGCTTATACTAAATTAATACCAATCATTCTTTACAGTTTATAAACCAATTGTTATGAATAAGCCCATAATATGGGCGAAACGTCAACTTTAACTTTATAAAATAAAAATATATAATAAAAAAATAAATAATCGAACGACAAGAACCTGGTATCTGAACTTGATTTCTGCTGCCTGTGTCCTGTTCCAAGTTTAGCTTTCAACGTGCCTTCAACTTTAAACATTGTAAGGTAATGTTAATTATACATTATACATTTACACCTTATATCGTGCTCTATATTTGGATCACTCATACAAAGTCAGTTAGAGAAAAGTTTAAAAATTGATGACAATTAACATTAGAGTCACTTCTAGAAAGAACATTTATGATTATTTTTGTATAGAATATTGAACCAGACGGTTTCAACGAAACATTTCACCGTCAGTTGCCAGGAAAATACATCGAATCAATCAATCAATACCAAAGATAGAGAAGCGAAATCCTTACATCAACGCCATACAAAGAACAACTTAAGAAGAAAAAACGTAAAAAGAAAAAAATAGAAGCAAAAATAAAATGAACCTTAGTGATGGAAAAGAGAAGCACAATGAAGGTAAGAACCTTGAGAAAACACACTGTGTATTTGCTAAATGGATGCAGTGTCTGAAGTATAAAGGATGAGCATATGTTCAATATATCTGAGGAAAGATCTGTGTAATCTGTGTAAAAACTGATATTGTTTTATATATTATGCAAACAAACAAATTAAAAGACTGTCTAGTACTGTACGATCTTCCTAATATGTTTCGTCAAATTGATAGACAGTGTCCCAACCCAAAAGTCGTTGGACTGAGGAGTTAAATATTTGTAATGTAGTGGAATTTTTTTAAATCTTAATAGTTGCAGTACTTTTTCAATTGTTGCTAGGCACATTTGTTGATTATTGATGAGCAGTACACTGCTTATTTAGATACCTTATAATTATAAATAATGAAATCTTTTCTTTTTTTTTCTTTTTTATAGGTTATAAAATATATGGAGAACAGATGACAGGTGGTGTGTGGATAAAAAAGTTGGCAATTATCATCCCGAGCCATGCACCAAGCCGTTTCAACTTTTCCCCTATAAGAGAGTATTACCAGATACATAACTAAGAAAACCAATTTCATTAAATAAATCATAGCGATTAACAGCAAAATGTCAAAATTGAGCGGATTTGTCCATACGTGACGCTAAAAAGATCGATATTTACATTTACATTTTTATTCTCCTTTTTTCTCTTTTATAGGTTATCCAGTCTTCTTTTGATTATGCTACAATTTCTTGAGTTATCGCTTATGTACTTACAGCGTTATCTGCCTTATTATTGCAGGTTATCCGCTAGTATACAGGGTGTCCCACTACTCTGTAATCGGTCGATAACTCAATGTGGGTTGAAGATACAGAAAAAAGTTTCAAACACGTATATTAGTATTAGTTATTATAATCCGGCCTTGAATTGTACAAAATTATGACAAAATAATTAATAATTTTGCAACCGGGCATCAAATATCAAAAAAAATTGCAGGAGTGATATAAATATGGTTGGTCAATATATGAAGGAAAAAATACACAGTAAGCCATTTAAAAAGTGACATTTTCCTGCCAGGTGAAAATGCAACATATTGTAAATATAAAGATATTTTTAAAAGATGCACAATTCAAATCAAATCAACCTTTATTTGAAATTTTTTTCTGTATCTTCAACCCACATTGAGTTATCGGCCGATTACGGAGCAGTGAGACACCCTGTATAACTAAGGCCATTTAAATGTCACTGTTCTACTTATGTGGAGCGATATTAAACTAATGATAATAAATTCTACACATTGATCTGTATCTTAGGTTGAGAAAAGGATGACTTCGCTAAAATCTTTACTATATATTACTGACACACATTATAGACACATGTATTTATATATTGGGTGCTACATTACTGTTACAGCGAAGACTCCCACTGTCGCCAGAGTCAGTGGACTACTTTACTGTTACAGCGAATGCTCCCACTACCGCCAGTCAGTAACGTAAAACTGGCCCAGACGAAACGTTGACTTTTCCAACCTTGGAAGTCGTTTTGTTCACTAAATGTTATTTTATCTCTGCTCGTTTACTATCTTAAATAACTTACTAACTGGGTATGTGTTCTGCAATGCCCAAGGGCGTTTACATTAGACAACTCACATGTTATTTATACGTCCTTTCAATTGAGGTTTATAATAAACAGTTACCCACTGTGATAAGGGGGCATCCATTAATTACGTGAGCTTTTTTTCGATCAATTTAGACCCCTCCCCCCCTTAGGTGAGATTTAGTGAGATTTGCCTGGACCCCCCCCCCTCTCCTCTTACGTGAGATTGACGCTAAAAATATTTTAAATTAAATTTATTTTGATTATTCAGGAAAATAATAAACAGTTCAGGTATCCGTGCGTAAGGGAATAAATTGATACGTTGCCTAATACTATTATTGTCTTTTCTTTTAAATACCCTAAGCATTTTTTCTTTTTTTATATTACTCTCGAACTGAATGATAATAGCCATGAGATTTATTTTAATAGCGGGTAAAATGAACACTCAAAATAATTTTTTTTAAATATAAATCTGTAATATTTTATATTTGAAGTTGACGTGAAATTTTCGATTATCCCCCCCTCGGTTTAAATGAGATTTGGTGAGATTTCATAGGACCCCTCCCTCCCCCAATCGAGCTCACGTAATTAATGGATGTCCCCTAACAGGAAACAGTGATTAAGGTATATAGTATTTTTCAACTAGGATTCCCGTTTTCAGATTAGTGCGCTTCATTGAATCGCCATATGAACTAAGATTTACTTGTTAGTCAGAGGTTCTACAACAATTTTAGATAATTGATTCTTTAATGAATGATAATTTTAAGTACCTACTTACATATTTATAAGTAATGAAATAAATTTATTGGTATCTATATAATAAGAATTTTGATGTGAATCTGTTGTTAGTAAACGCCATGCACAATTCATTATGCATTACCTACACTAATGTAAAATTTTGAGAATCTCTGGCATTCGAAAACAGTTGTAGTTTTGCGTCCAACATAAACTACTGTCATCTCTTTCTGCCACATTGCGGTTATTTGTACCATATTTTAATGCTTAAACCGGCCGCACATTGAACGCAGCACAGCACAGCACAGCGTAGCACAGGGCAGCAGAGGATTTTGTAACCCACGGAAGTAAAGCGAACACCGCATATTGCACGCAGCCGAGACGTAGTACAGGCAGAGGATTATTTTTTTCCTCTGCGTGCCTGCGTCCTCTGTAAACTGAACACAGTTTTCCTCTGTGCCTCTGTCGGGCTCCGAGATATTTTATGCGTAGTACCTTATAAGCGTATGTATTTTAACAAACTGATCCTTGTTTAAACGAAAATAGATTTTTCTTCGGCTATTATTTAGTCCCTTTAAAAGGAGAAACTCCCCCTGGGTATTCCCTTGTTTTAAATAATCATGCATCCATACAGACTTTCTACGTTTCGTAGTCAAACTGCATTACTGTATTACGATTTCCATTAACGAATCAGATTCTAATACAGAATCGAAATAAATTTACTCATAATTGCGTACTTCGCCCGAAAACTGCACAGAGGAAATTAAAATCCCTGCGTTCAATATGCGGTGACCATTAGTCGCAGAGTCGAGGAATAGTTTTCCTCTGCTGCCCTGTGCTACGCTGTGCTGTGCTGTGCTGCGTTCAATGTGCGGCCGGCCTTATTGTGTGCTTAAAGCAATTTATCTATCGCCGTAAATCCTACGTTTCTGTTGCTTAGAAGTACAACCACAATTTAAACAGAGATAAAAGACAAAAAGTTTGCGTTTACTAATATAAAGCGCCAATTCGAAAACGGGAATCCTAGTTGAAAAATACTATATAATAAATAGATTCTCTTTTGATTATTCTACAATTTCTTCACTTATCCATTATATGTTGAGTAATGTTTTACTATTTGTTTCATATTTATTTTTTAATTACGAATTCATACCTATAACGCCACCTATTGAACAGTAGACCGTAACTCTACAATGAAGTGCCTAACACAATTTTTTTAAAAAAAGGGTCGTTTTTCCGGGACAAATTATTTTCATTTTTCCTATCATTTCTAACATTTTTACCCGAAATTGGGATGGCCTCGGATTCTAAACTAAACATAAAGACATAAAGTAAATATACAGAGACCTGACTATAGCAGTAATTACAAAGCAGCAGCAGCTTCGATGGCTGGGTCACATAAAGAGAATGCCCCACACCAAAATGCAGAAAGTCATGATGTGGGGGCAATTGGTAAAAAAAGAAGAGTAGACCGCCGGTGAGATGGTGGCATGAAGCTAGAACAGTGAAAATCAACACATTGAAACAAAAGACAAAAAACTGGAATAAATAGAAGACAATTAATCAAGGTATATGGGCTGCAGTACTAAAACAAATATAAATATGCGTTGAGCAGTTTAGGCTAATTCCTTGTTTAATATAGATTTCCTTACTTCTACCCAATTTAAATTAAAATAGATTACCTACATGGAAATGGTCACACTGCCATTATTTTATTATTTTGATAGCATTTAAAATCCTTATGGTAGATATAACTCACCAATGGGATTAACATGTCCCCAATACGATTCTGATTGTGGATGTTTATCAGGATCACCGTACACTTCAGATGTACTTGCAATCAATATGGTCGCATTTACCCTCCTTGCTAATCCTACAAGTAAGTTATAAATATTAAACTTACGACATATAACATTTTTACCTAGCATATTAATAGTTCCCAAAGTATTAGTTTTGATAGTTTTCACGGGATTCTGCATGTAGTGAGGAGGGCTAGCAGGACTAGCTAAATGATAAATTTGATCAACTTCGATAAACAATGGGTTTACAATATCGTGATGTATCAATTCAAAATTTTCATGACCAATCCATTGTTCGACATTTTGTTTCCTACCGGTAAAGAAATTATCAACTACAATCAGATCATGGCCTTGTAACATTAGTGTGTCCACAAGATGAGATCCAACAAATCCAGCACCACCGGTTATCTGAAATAATTATAATGATTAGCAATGCTTTATAAGTATTAAAACAAATGAACAAATACAAAACTAGTCCTTTTGGGTCTGCAGATATTATTGTTGTGCCATTACATAAAATATACAGTTGAATAGCTAAGCCTATAATTTTAGCACAAAAAATGCTCACCAAGATACGCCTCTTCTTCAAATAATTTAAAAATGTAACTTCAGCATACTTTTTTGGAATTCTGGTTTCCAAACTTTGTAGCCTTTGTTCAAGTTCTATAATGCGTTGAGCAGCATCTTCTAACTCCTTCTTTAAAACGTAGGTATTTTCAAAAGTGTTATCGTACTCTTTTTTATTTGTGGAATTTGTTTGACTATTAATTGTAATGTATATACTAATACCTAAAAACAATTTATTTTAATTATCAGGATAGATATATAGTCAACAATTCATTTACATAGCAATAGAATTATGAATAAAGTAAATAAAGTCTGCAGTTTGGTTACGAAATTTATCATTTTAATACATTTGTAGCTTCACGGTAAACCACAAATTTAATATTGTGGACTTTATTTCCACATTGAGATAAATCCATATCTCGCTGATAATCAAATCAGATAAGTAGCATAAATTATATTGTAAATATTGTGGTTTATTAATGTTCCACTTATTAGTTTTTACAGCAGTGAGCAGTGGGCAGAACGTGTAGAGGTTATGTTGAGCAAATAAGCAAAATATAAATAGGTGCGCTATACACGCGCGAAATTTAAGTTTTCATATTTTATTGATTTCTGAACGAAATCACAGCGAAATGTTCCAAACATAAATCTCTTTCAAAGGTGTATTGTATTCACAATACGAATACGTGCATAAGTCCAGTTCGTTGGTAACCACTATGACCATAAATAGTGTTTTATTTTTTTGCATAAAAATGGCGCCCCATACAAAAAAATGGCAAGAGAGATTTTTATTTTTTTGTCACAAATTGAACGAGGAATTCAAAAATAATTTTCACTTATAATTGCACAAGAGGTTTGTATTTTACCGAGTAAATTTGGGTTGTTTAATAAGAATCTGTTGCCTAGCAATTAGACGAGAAAAACTGTCAACCAATAAAAATGCGACACCGAAGGTGGAGCATTTTTAGGTTGACAGTTTTTCGAGTCAAATTGCTAAAGGAAACAGATTAGAATTTAAACAACACAAATTTACTTGGTATAAATACAAATCTCGAGTGTAATTCGGCAGGACAATTTAACGAACAAGAAATTTAGAAATCCGTTCGTAAATGGACTCATTCTTAAAATAACACAAACATTATGCAATAAATTATTCGCAAATGTCAAACTATGTATTTATACGGCGGGCACGGATACTGCGATAGTTGATTAGAATTTGAAAGTGAAAAAACCACTAGTGTAATTGTCAATTTGAAATATCTCAGTGGCGTACCATTTTTTTCTTTAAAAAAATTGAGATCATTACCCGTATGCGCGCCACTGATGAACATAAAATTCTTAATTGCATGTCAAAAAATGCGCAATAACTACCTCTCAAAACCCACCAAATTTTATTTGCATATCTCGACCGGTTTTAGAACAATAAATAAATCGTCAGTTTTTTAAAAAAAACTTTAACACCCCGTATCTCGGAAACTAAACATTTGAAGACATACGTTTATATAGAAAACTGTTATTTTTTCATGCTGAATCACCCCCTAATGTTTGTCGCACTTATTTAGAAACACCCTGTATAATATGGTTAAAATAGTCGCTTATGATAATTAAAATCATACTTATTAGTTAATATATTTGAAAATCAATGTCTAAAACTAAACTATTGGAAATTTCCGAAGCGCCGACTACACTGAATACACAAATTGTACCGACGCAGCATGGTTAAATTGATGTCGTCTAAATAATGTACATATAGAAAATTTTAAAACTCAGCCTCCCCTTTAATAAATTATTATTTTATATATTACCACTTTACCTTGAGAAACGAGAACCTACCATTATGTTAGAAAACAATGTCCGCTGTGACGATGATTCTGGCCACAAGATTTTCCTCCGAGCTTTAGTAGAGTTCCATACAAAATACTTATGGTCGTTTAGGGTAGACGACGGGACTACCCCGATCAATAGATGTCTCATTTTCATATTGTTGAACAGCAAACTGAAGTGGGGCTCAATCGTGTTCCTTGGCTGATTCACTGCAGTATAATCTAATAAATTCAGTGGTAAACGTAATTGAATCGAATAAAGCAGAAAGTAAAATCAACTTTCTTCCAATTCCAAAGGACTGTTACGCCAAGTAATTCTCTTGAGAAAATGTAACTGTTCGATAAATGAGGTGTAGTTATGGATAGTAATATTAGTAATGTTAAAAAATAGACATAGACACAATCAAAAGCGAAATGAGATGAAGGTACAATTTACTTCTTGAAGCGATGATATGAATGAAAAAGTATTCAGGTAGAATATGAATGCAAAGGAAATCCCATCAATGGTAAATATTAGTTTTTACTACGAAAAAAGGAATTAAAGATGTTTCACACACTGCATTGTACTATAACCGGAATGACTGCGCCATGTTGAAAATACGGCGCGCGATGTTAGAACCTATTATAGATTATTTCTAAACTAAGGTTACAACAAAACGAGTCATAGAGTATATCTCTATGTCGTTTCCTCTCAGGGTCAGGGCGTTTTATCTCGATTTCTTTTCTTGAAAACCGTGACTTATTTGACTTATAACGTAGGTTGGACATTAGTTGTCCATTACAACACGCCTACACAACTGACAAAGAAATACACGGTATGGAGCCGTGTTATTGTAACAGTGAAGATCAGTTGTGCATTTCGACTGATTTTATCGACTCTAAAATTAATAGATAAGAGGAAGCAAAATAAAAATAGCTTAATAAACGACCTCTATTTTTGCAATTTACTTCTTCATAAAACAGTTAAAAAAGAAAGACTTGGGGTCCTACTCTTGAAGTATTGCAATGGTCTGTGCATGAATGTAAATTTGTTATTGTACTTTGCTGTTTGAGAATAGTAGGATTTAATTAATATAACAGTAAACATTTTAGAGGGAACACCAAAATTACACTAAGTTACTACCATGGAAATATAAAAAAACGGTAATTACTTTTTATATTTATTTTATAACAATTTTAATTGGGAATTTTCTTAAATCCTAGATGGGTACAGCATCTGTAACAACAAATACAAATTAACTACAAAGTAAATTTGAATAACATTCTCAAAATGAATACTTTTATCTCTTTCTCAGTGGAAAAATTTTCCTCATTTGTTTCGGTTTTCAAATGTCTTAAACCATCATAGAAGAGACAAACTTAATAATTACAAAGATTTATTATTTTATGAAAATAATTTAATCTACTGTGGATCATCATATTTCATACAAAGTTCATATACTGACGAAGGTTTCAAAAGAAACCGAAACATGTGCTTTAAAATACGAGCAGTAGTTCTTATTGTTGACTTTCACTATTAATGTAACGAATAATAAAAAATAGGTAAGCCATTTCCCCTTAATTGTTTGCAGAACAACTTAGTACGATTTGCCATGGACCACCACTGCGTCAAACTAAAAAGGGAACCCACAAATGAGTCTATTTATGTCACTATGTCTACATAAACATTCGTTGATTGAGGAGAAGTGATTCTCGTAAACAGTCCACTGATTTCTACTAACCCTGATGCATTGAAGTTGCGACGCTACCTAATTAATTGTTGTAAAGGTACCGGTGCAAATTTGAAATGCTAAAACTTCCTCTCACTTGAAAAACTACACTAAATTCTCGTTTATCCAGGCTTCATTCATCCGGAATTACGGTTTATCAGGTGTTATTAAAATCAGCAAAAAATGACTAGAAAAAATAATAACGAAGAAATTACAATAAGCGATTGAAGACAGTACTGTTTAGCTTTAGAGAGTGATTCATGTACTATAGGGAAAGCCAAACTAAGTTGCGTGCACGTCATCAGCGTTTGATGACGTTTACATTTACAGTATTGTCAAAGGGATCAGGAAACATTTAATGTCCCAGCAAATATTTCTTATTTAACCACAATAAATATTAATTACTATTACAAATTGTTGGCGACAAAAATCAATTAAATATGCCTGTCAGAATACTACTGTCATCCGTAACCTCAAAATATCGATGAATAAAAGACGGCAACACAGCACCATTCCCTGACAGTGGCTAGGTTTACGTCGTTACTTACTGGTCTGTTGATTAAAATTTTATCACAACATTTTACATTGAGAGGCGTCTAAACGCAACAAAAACAAGCTTGTGCACATACATTTTCATCTCAAAAGTCTTATATTAATTGCATTTCTTTTAGAGTTGTTTTTTTTTACAAATTTTATGAATCACTTAGCGATGGAAACTTTGCCACAAAAGATATGGAATACGTCATTGATGACGTGCACGCAAGTTTGTTTGGCCTTCCCTATAGACGCATCATGTACAGATTATAGGTCTGCTTATCCGGAATTTTGTTTATGCAGAAAAGGTTCAGTCCCATCAAGCACGGATAAACGAGAATTTAGTGTATCGCCTTTTAAACATAACGAAATGTGATAATAAACATAATGAGTAGGTATGTCTAATAAATATGTATTACCATACCCATAACTACAAAGTAACACTGATGTGATAAGACAGCATTACGATCAATTTCCTACAAATTAAATGTTACACTAGGCAGTACTGCAAATTCAACATTTTACAAATAAAATTAAAAAAAGGGGGTCCTTGTATCAATAATAACATGAATTTTGAATCTACTAATTGGAAGATTAGTTTTACTATAGTAGAATTGCCGAACAGATGGAAACAGGCTTCTCCCACAAATGCGTTTGTAATAGGTTAATTCAAAATGCGCGGGAAAATTACATTGAAAGTCTGATGCACTTCCCCAAATTTAGTTTCCGTCACAAAACAAGTTTTGTGGTTTCTGTTAAAATACCTAACTAACAAAATAAAATTATAGGTTAAGTAATAGGTATATTATGATGGTTCTTTCGCCACCAAAAAAAACGTATATCGAAATATTTATCAGTGTCTGATAGTGTTTGTAAATCTGACTTAACATAATTCAGCTCCTTTTTGTAGTAGGAGGAGCCTGTTTCCATCTGTTCGGCAATTCTACTATAGAAGTACATAATACTTACAATTCTAATACGATGTCCCATTGCCTTTCCTGGTAGATTTTTCTTAAATTTCGCTCTTACGGCGCCAGTACAACCATGAGGTCGTGTAACTTTGCCCCAAATCGCACGGACTTTAGATTTTTTTGCTTTTGGTTTTCCGGGAATACAAGTCTTATTTTTTGCCTTGTACACATAAACACATTTCTTTCCTACATAGAACAAACTATCGTCTTTTGTACGTGCGCCTTCGACTTTCAAAAGAGCTGTATTTTCATGTTGATTTCTTAGTCCCCTTTTATAACCTGTAAAAACTGCTTTAGCGTATAGACGTCCATGTCGTAAAAAGGGCCGTTTTGCTATTACAGGTTTGTCTGCCGCTGGTGCTTTGGGTTTTGCGGCTTTGGTTCTCTTCTCCTTTTCAGGTTTCGTTTTTTTAACCTCGCTTGCAGCTGTATCGGCCATCGCTACAAAGACACATGGAAAACTTATAAAATTAATCAATTAACATCTTCATGGAAAGAAGAAAAAATTGTAATATTTTTGGAAAATATAAAATTATATTAATTACTTTTATGTGAAGAATTATTATTTTACTTGTTAATATTGAATTTTTAATAATATTACAATGGTTTCCGTACAAAATTACATACCTAATCAGCGGATATACACAATAGAGAATTTTTTTATTTTTATAGTAACGTTGGCAACATTTTTAAATATCACTAATTTAGGCCGCATTCAATTCTCAATAGATGCAAAGAAAAACTGGATAGAATCGACAAATTGCTATTGAATGCGATAATGTCTGTGGTGATTTGGTAAATTTCATTTCACGAATATTTTACAAGAAATACCATTGAATAAAGAAAGCTTTCTTGAATAAAGAAAGCTTTCTTTATTCAATGAGAAATACGAACTTTGTAAAAAATTAAAAAGGGCCTTACAATACACCTTCCTCTATCTATTGCCACCTTTTTTGTGCTTATACAACGATGTTTTATTTGAATTTTATTTATACCTCGAAACCCGCATGCAATCAGTTTTCACTTCCAACTGATGATTGACTCTAACTCTATGAAGTTATCATCCTTTCTTTTATCGTGTACCTACATACATCCAAATTCCGAACAAAAAATTACTATTATGATTTATATAACTTAAATACATAATCTTTGTTTTCGGCAATCATCGTTGCAACAGTATAAGGAATTTTCATCAAGCAGATTCGAGATTGAGGACAGGTGTTTGCTGATCGACCCGCTCTGTCGCTCTGTCTTGCCACCTTTAAGCCAATGCCACAATAGTCCGATCACTGGATGACTTGTCACCATAAGCACCATAAGTTTGAATGGGCGTGTTTGTTGTATTTTTCAAGTTCCTGAATTTACCGGTAGAAGAAAGTTCAGGAGACCTTCACTGTAAAAAGAATAGAGACAATACCATGGCTACAGATGCTGATGGAAGAGTTGTCAAGTGTGGCATTGACAGAGCTACTTCGGAATCCTCTGTAGTTGTTGTACGATAAGTTGTTCTCCAGCACACAACTACAGGAGCTTCCCTACAGTGAATCAATTCTCTTCATCCATGTCTTTTTAGAGTGCGATGCTACCAGCGCCATATATGGGAAAAGCAAATAGCTTCCATCCTCAAATGCCAAACGAGACTCGAGACATTGCTAGTTTGTTTTACACCTCATCATGCCCTGCGAGTGTTGAACAACCAGGTGAAGATTTGTTCCGGCCAATATATCACGCCGCACCAAGCCATAAGGATTTTAATGGACAGAGATACGTACGTGCTTCATCATATCATCAACCAAAGTGAGAGCCAATCTGGTTTCTCTTCCACCAACTAAAGGTGCAGCTGGGTAACACTCTCGCAATGGCTTGGAAACAACAGCCGCAAACCACAATAACGGAGTTGGGCAAGATCAGACGATATGGAACGCTCCATCCTATTAAGGCGGCCAACCTGATAAGAGCACCGGCCAACGTACTATATTCCATCTTCTGCCGCTGTGCAACTGGTTATGGGTGTCGTAAGACAGGCATCCACTGCTCTCCAGCTTGTGCCTGCCTTAACGGCCAACCAGTTATGTATAGGTCATATACATATGTATAGTACATGGTGTTATAGTCCTCAATAACGAAAAATGAAAATGATCTCTTTACTAATAGCACTGAAATATAACCAACCTGGAACGCGCACGGTGCATTTAACCTGTAGGAAATAAACCGAGTGAGCGATAGCCATAACAACGGGTTAGTTTGTCCTTGTTGCACTCATTCACAGTTACGCGGTTGAAGAATTTTGCATGTTTCACGGTTAATCAAATTAGTTTTTCTCCTACATTTTGAAAGACAATTGTGTTATTGTGTTAATTAGCCTTGATTGACTCCCTACATATTTAGCTTAGGGCTT
This sequence comes from Pyrocoelia pectoralis, assembly GCA_036250285.1. NCBI lineage: Eukaryota > Metazoa > Arthropoda > Insecta > Coleoptera > Lampyridae > Pyrocoelia > Pyrocoelia pectoralis. The sequence goes on along the minus strand of CM070076.1, from coordinate 21,674,575 downwards.
GTCGAAAAATTACCTATACGATACAATAACATAATGAGTAAGACAGACACCGAATAACCCGACAAATGAGGAAGACATAGACCGAATAACCCGACAGTAATTCCCTTTCTGTCGGCTCGGCTTTAAGTTAAGTGTAAGCGTTCCAGGTTGCTTATATTTCAGTGACTAGTAATCACGTTTTTTTGCAATATTCTTAAAAACGCTACTTTTGACCTACCATATATAAATGCGAAGTTAGAAGAAGAAATTCAATGAAAAATGAGAGCAGAAAAGAGTTTTTTGGAAACCTTCAACTTTGGAGGACCAAAAACTCAAAAACCGTGAATTTTTTCATAATTATGTATAGAATGGAAGTAGAAAATTTAATAAGCATTCATTTTTTGTAAAGAATTTTTTGCAAGGATCCACAATTTTCGAGTAAGTACAGTAAAAAACTGTAAAATGCGAGGGATTTAACTTATGTTGATCAGGGGATCTTCCCCTACACATTTACAAAGGAATTGGTAATAAAAATTAGTTTCCTATTTTTTCTATTCTGACTGCACTATCAACAAATCACATTCCTTGGGGTTGTCAAAGCATGATTTTTTTGTCCTCTCAGTTGTATTGTCTCTATGTCTTCTACCAATTACTGAGATGAATTCGAAAATTTTGTAGCGATATTTAAAAATTTGGGCATAATTACATCAAATATTTGATTTTTTGTATTCCTACGACCTTTGAAAGTGTCATTTAATATTAAGGCAGACGAAACAGAATAAATTACACTGTAATAATATGATTAAATTTGTACTTGCACTTTTTTCTCTACTATCTAAGCACTAAACAAAAAACAAATTCGCTCACTTAAAGAATCAGTAACAAAGTGACATTATTTATGAAGATTGTTTGCAAACCCGCCACTGCTTCATAAATTTTACTAAGCACCTATGGATGGGTGATTAGAGGATATATTACTTTTATAAAATTGGTTTGACGATTGAAGAACGCGAAAAATATTGAACTGTGAGTTTTCAGTATCAAAATATACATAATATACTACAAATACTGATTAATATAAACTCAAAAATAAGTTCAATGAAAATATTTTATTGAAAAATAAATTAGTTTTGAAACAAAAATAAAGCAACGAAACAATATTTTAAAATTCCTACAAATGAAGCTAATTTATACTAATTTCACGAGCCTTTATGAAAAGTCAACAGATAGATACTAGTTCCTTGAAGTTATATATTGTATTAAACGAACCTAATCAGTCAATATTAAGGATAAAAATGTATAATTGAAATTTACGTATTCACTAGTATTTAATAAATAATATTTAATAATAAAAAGTTTATAGGTACTTAGGTATGTACAATTTTGTTTTTTACTATATACAAAATATTGGTAGCAAGTCTCATCACAGCTTAACACCACTATTGTTATGTTCAGCTTTAATAGATAATTTAGTGCTTAGATAAACACTCCATTAATTAAAGTGAAAACGAAATTGGAACGGGCTGCCATGAAAACCTTGAAAATGATGGAAATTTGGCATATTCGATCTACCAGATTCTGGATCGAGAGGATCTTCCCCATTATCGAACTGCTTTCTTTTCTCGTCATTGGTCAATACCTACATTTAAAAAAATTAATAATACATAATAATAATCAACTATATAAATTAACTTACTTCTTTCGCAGCCGCAATATCAATAAATTTCTTTTCAGCTATCTTCTTCATTTTTTCGTCAGTTTGATAGTTATCTGGATGCCATTTTTGTGCCATCTTTCTGTATGCTTTAACAATGTCCTTTTTAGTAGCAGATCTTTTGACTTCTAAAATTTTATAGTAATCCCTTCTTTCGGACTGGTGTTGCAGTTTCTTAGCTTTATCAAGACCCTCTTTTGCTCTATCATTATGTTGGTCACGTTCTAATGCCGATTTGTAATCTCTAATGGCGTCATCATACATTTCAGTCTGAAGATAAGCTTCAGCTCTATCACAGTAAATGCTTGCATCTGGATTTAACTCTAAAGCTTCTCCGCAGACACTTATAGCTTCCGAACTTTGTTCGTCCTGCGTGTAACACTTGCACAAAAGACGTTTTCCTTCATATATAATCATTTTTATTTCTTTTTCAACACTTAGAACTTTTTGTGCAGACGATACACAACTTTGGAAATTATTTTCCTCTATATAATTTTCAGCATCTGATATGAATTTATCTACCTTTTTTATTTTTTTGTAAAATGAAAAGCAGTCCTTGTGCTCTGGATCCAATTTGAGACATTCTCTAATCGATTTCAATGCATCTGCTGCATGTCCCAACTGATACAATAAAGTTGAAAGTGTTAAATATCCCTGAGTGTTGTCCGACTGAAGCTTTGTAGCTGCTCTAATGTCGGCAATTGCGGATAACAAATCTTCGTTTTCTAAGTGCATTTCTGCACGAAGTTCAAATAAGTGTGCTGCCCATGGGCTTATATTGATTACGTCGGAGAGTAATGCGATTGCATTTGCAAAATCGCCCCTACTATAATATAAATCTGACATTTGTTTATGTTCAGTGGCAGGATGAATCCTATGTATTAATTCATTTGCTTCATGATTGTATGGATCCACTTGCAACTAAAAATAAAACATAATTATATTAATAATTAGTACCAATTTAAAAAAAAGTGTACATTAAATAACAATCTTTGAATATTGAATTTTAAAAAGTACTGTTTCAATAGATCATTTTCAACATTACCAGTTCCAAAAGTAAGGCCTCTAAAGAAGCAATAGTAATTAGGATTATAGGCTTTATCATTTTGTTTGTATAATGAAGACACAATAATGTTTGTAACCTTTCCCGATCCCAATTTTAAATTTCACATGTATTATTTTATGACCAGTATAATTATTAATGGTCAGTGGACTTTTATGCCCAGTCAGGTTTTGCAACTGCTGTATTTCTACTCGATAAATTTTTAGAGTGGAGGTTACATGTGAACTTCTTTTCTTCCTCTCCCTATTCTTTGTTACGAATCTTTTTTATGGAGAATCCAAAAGTAATAAAAAATAGGTGTTCCCATTTAAGTTTTGAAAACTCACCCCCGCTCCACCCCACAGGAGGGGTGAGGGTGATGTTTACGTATCATGACTCAATAGGTTTCAACAAATAAAGGAAACGTATTTTTTTCTTTTTGTAATTGGACGTGTCGTTCTCGAGATATTAAAGGGTGTATATTTTGACTTTAATGGCGTCCCGACGGCGAACGGTTGATCCGATCAAAAAATTTACCAGCGATTTGGAATCAGTGAAGAATGTCCTATAAGATGACACCACTTCCAGCTTTCTAAACCCTGTAACATCAACCAACGCACAGACACACAGACATCCGGACGAATTTAGTAACCAACTTTTTGAAGTTGGTTGAAAAAAACAACTATTGCTCATGTAGGAGGAGAATAAGATCCAAATGCAAGGCAGATATTATACTTCTATGTAAAATTACAAAAAGTAAAAGAGCAGGTTCTTATTGTGAAATATATGAGACATTTTAAAAAAGGAAAAGTTGCTGCAGGTTAAAATTAACTTATAATTCAAAGTGTTGCAAGATTGTACTTCTGCTATTCGGCGTTTATGGAATTATTGTAGATACATGGATTATTAAAAAAGTATGTTGATATAATATTGCAGGAACAGGTACTTTCTGCTCCACATTATTTGGGTCATAAAACAAAAAGGGGTTACCTATGTAAAGTATTAAAAACAATGAACTGTATACTATACGTACCTGGAATGGACGCGGAAATCCATGAAAGTGAGGCAAAATTTGAAGTTAGGCAACCCGCAGTGTGGACGTGAAATTATCTCTTTCTATCTTATTTAGATACATAAGTTGCACTCCATTTCTCACCCTTTTAAGAGAATTATTTTGATGCTATTAAAGAAATTATAGCATAAAATTGGCTTTTTATTTTTCAAAGTAAATTGTCCCTCACAAATAGAAGCTAAATAAGGAAAAAATTTTCATCGTAAAATTTTTGTTGAAAGGCAGTAATAAATAACGATATCGTCCGTTTTACACAATATAAGTTCAACACAAGAAAAATCGCTACCCAATAATTATTTATTATACTTTATTCAAGCGACGGAGAATTTACCAAACTTATTACAACGAGATTGACAAAGACAGGTTACCGTCCTCTTTTTCTGTTTGCCCCTGACACAAAAACTGATTGTTGAAATACGGCGTGGGTCCATTCCAGGTACGTATAGTATACAGTTCATTGATTAAAAACAAAAGGTAAACGTGGAAATGAAATGTTAATGACAGTACAGATTTTGTATGAAACAATAGAAGACTGTAGGTGAGCAACTAAGTTTCTGGGTTTTTCATCTGTCTCTCAGCCAACTCATGCAGCTCCATTTTCCCATGGGACGTAAACGTTTTGAAATACCTTGGCGAGTCATGTTTTATGTCTCCGCAAGTGATCTTGTGTTCGCATATCATCTTCATCCAATAATGCTTGCAGATCAGCGCCCTCAGTTTGGTCTCTCGGGCGCTCCTTGTTCTCAGTATCGAAATTGCTACTTCTGAAGCGTTTAACGAAATCTTCACAGGTAGTTTTCGATGGCAGGGTAGGGTAGGTCTCCTCCAATAAACGATGTGCTTTAGCTGAATCTTTTCGAGTAAAAGCAGATTAGCAGAACTTCCTAGAAATGATGTTTATTTGGCACAAAAATTAACATCTTCGTTGTTAGAGACAATCATTTTTTGTAAACTAAACGAGCACATGCACTGCATGGTCTTGGTCAAATTATACTCTTGTATATAGGACGTTACACAGATAAGACTGTGCACCACGACTTGCCCTACACAAGTCCAACTGAGACTATCCATGTTGGGGGAATCCCCAGATATGGCTCCAATTAGAACGGCTTCTCCTTCTAGCACAAAAGGTACGAATATGAGGCTTATGTGAAGATGCACCGTCTCCACCTTCCTGCTGTAATCCAAAATCCAGATCCATTTTAATCCTTCAAAATGTCGCTAAATGATTTTTACAACAACAAAGAAGTTAGTAACAGAAATACCAATTTTGTAAATCACGTTAGGAGGCAAAGGAGCGAAGTGAGTTACCAAAAGAATCTGCAAATTATATGGTAAAAAGGTGGCCAATAGGATTATATCATGGATTTGTACAAAAATTAAATTCATGGTGAAAAGCCTTTAAGAAACTACAAAAAGAGTCCAAGGAAGGAAGTATGTATTCTGTTGAAAAGCGTGACGAGGCAAAAAAGGCAGCAAGTGAAGCAAAATGAAAGGACGAGGAGGAGTTCAGAAAGGATTTGGAAGAAACTAAGAACAAGAGATTTTGGAAAATAGTAAAAAGAATCAGAGGAGAATAGATGAGGGAACAGGAAATAGGGAGTAGAGGATAAAGATAAAACATTCAGAATCGAAGAGTAGGAAGAAATTAGAATGAAAGAAACAGAAGAAACGTCAGGAATGGCAATGACAAGACCAAATTGAGATAGGAATGCTAAAACGGGCAAGATAGATTGGAAAAAAAATGGCTGCTGCTAAGATGTAAAGGAGCATGGGACACTGAAGAAATACCAAAAGGGTGGAAGGAAAAGTGAAAATTATCAATTTATTAGCTAGATGAAACACAAATGTGACATTTAGGGTTTTTTTTTGAAAGCCGTAGTTAGACCTAGGGGTTACTTTCACAATTGTAGCACTTCCAGAAATGCCAAAAGTAACTACAGCTCCACTCAGCAAACAAGATAGTCGGAAAATATGTCAACTAAAATAATGTATTTGAAATTTTTGACGCGGCAAATTATTTGTCCAATCATATTTGAGAATTCACAGCTGAAAGTAAATTATTACAGTTTACAGCTGACATTTTCCACGTGCGTTTTATTACTTAATCCTTTTATTGTGTTACTCTTGTTTGTTAAAATCAGTCTTTCTGATGGCTTCTCATGCAGCATACAATACATTTATGTGTATCCAACGATACAAGTTTAAATTAAGCGCCCAAATATTTTTTCCCTGATTGTACCTTAAAAGCGACTCTAGCGCCGGTATCCCCTCTCCAACTATCTTGTTTGCTGAGTTATTTTAAACGGGCACCCCTACTTTTTATTGCATTTTTGGATTCTATGTGAAATTTGAGTTCATTTGATATCCACATGCCATTATCTATAATTTATGGTTTTTAAGTTATTTTCACTTCTTTAAAAAAACAGCAGATGTAGACAGTACCTTCATTACTTTAAAGCATTGTAGTTATGGCAACTGGGTTTTCACCAACAACCCATAGATGAAAAATAGGGCTTTTTTTTCGTCTATTTAAAAAAAGGAAGCATGCGTACGACCTCATCTAAAAAACTGCATTTAGTACACATATCTGGAGTATTTAACCAGTGAAATATATGGGGTGTTTTCTTTTTGGACAGCCATAGGGTTAGTCAAAGTCCCAATTATCACGTGATTGAAGTGGCTTGTGTCAAGCTTGCATCATAAGACATTTCTGCCTCAGGTTAATATAAAACTTACATAGTTTTTAAAACGAATAGGGTTATTGAGAACTGAGTCAAATTATTTTTATTAAACGAATCCAAATGGTGTTATTGACAGGGTTGACTTAAGTCAACCACAACGTGCAACACTTATGGTTTATTTTGAATTATCAATCATATGTTTTGTGACATAACCTAACACGCATATATCAAAAAGCGGTAACAAAGTAAATAGAGGGTGGTGAGTTGAGTAAAAGACTAACCGGTAGACATCACCGGTAACCCACCAATTTTATTCAGTGAATTTTTCTTCACCAGTTAATTAAGTTACCGGTGGGTCTGCTGAATGTGGCCATTGATACCACTTTTTCAAATTTTTTTTAGTAGTCGGCCATGATCTTATGGCAATTGAATTTTAAACCATCGACATATAGAAATGGACTGCATGTGGTTATGCTAAGCCGGGATACTGCAGGCGAGAGAGAGGGTAAACGTGGAGGCCTAGTTCTAGCTTTATCTGTCGCGTATCTATTGGTCTCTGCATTTTCATGGGAATGCAGCAACCAATAACTAGGCCTCCACGTTTGCCCTCTCTCTCGCCTGCAGTATCCCGGCTTAGCATAACCATGCGCAGTCCATTTCTATATGTCAATGTTTTAAACAGATCAAGTGACAATTCGTCACCTATTACACCTATAGGTTAACATAAGTTTGTCAATAATCGAAAAATGGCTCGCAATGGTTTTACACATCAAGATTTTTGGAATCTAATTGTTATTAATGGTGAAATGGACAGAATCGCGGCATATGGATATGACGGATAAACCTTCAGACAAGTCCAACTCCTAAGCAATAATACTTATGTACCAAATACATGTTTAATTTCCGTGTACGTGGGGTTGGTAGATATTACAGGTCTAAGACAATTGTTTTTTTTATCTGTTCAATAATCTGCCACTGATTACCTACAAGAAAATTAAAAATTTGAGAAAACTTACCACATTATAAAAATCCAATTGCGCTAAATCATAATTTGCTAATTTTAAATGAAGATTTCCTCTACTAACTTTTGCAGCAAGAAAATCTGGTTTTAACTCTAATACTTGATCTAAATCACTAAGCGCATTCTTTGCTTTTCCTAATGCTAAATATACTGTGCCTCTTTTAAAGAAAGTCAAGTAATTTGAAGGATCTCCCTCTGAAATATAATTTTTTATCAAAATGAGGGTATTTAAATGCAACTAAAAACTTACCCACTGCAGCATGATAATGTGTTAATGCGTCAGATAGTTGTCCTCTAGCTAAAAATTGTTTACCTAGTTCTAGATGATTATTAATTTCATTTTGAGTTGCAGATTCTGTGACTAAAATGAAACGATAACAGAATGATACAGGTTAAGAAATAGGGTTACCTTCGAACAAAACTTCTAAAATTAATAGTAATAAGTAAGGGGAAGTTTTTAACCAAAAATTTTTTTGTAAAATGTCCATGTCTAACATTTGCACTATATTGATCATAATTTCTATTATACGTACTAACTCGCGTAATTTTCTTTAAATCTCTTCATCGCATTCAAGACTGCCACTGAATTTCTATTTGTCGTGGTTTTTCTTCATTGGCCCACACATATTTATTTATGAATATATCGAGTTTGATTGGTTCAAGATAAATCCAAGCACAGACGTGTGCCTACAAGGTCGTTAATTACAGAATTCCTTTTGCCACATAACAATAGAGTAAGATAGAAATATCATTTAGTTTAGATCTTAGATCATAGTAAATGATCTAAGGTTTAGATGTCGTTCCAAATAATATAATGTGCTTCAAAATTAGAAAACGAGATGGCGCCACATATTCAGGGACGGACTAACCTTATGTAATATGGGACTTACCTACTTTGAGGCTTGTGTCAAAGAATATTAACGTAAATAGCTGACGTAGAGAAAGAAGTGACACTCGGGTCGGAACCTTTGATCTTCTGTACCCAATTTTTGTGACCTTCAGTCATTTTGCTGGTACATGTACCATGATTCGGCGCACTTGAAATTAAAACCTGTGTTAAAACCTCCCGCCAACGCGAGAGTCGCTTCTTTTAATTTAATATTCCTTGCTTGAGCCATCCCAGAAAAGATTGTGCGAATTTAACATCTTACATGATACCACAGACAACCTTGAACTGTGATGATACGTACTTATGATATAAAGGAACAGAAATAAGGTCGTTGATTATATAATTCGTATTTATTTGTTAAAATATAACAGAATAACTCTCAGAAGAATTTATAGTGGAGAGGACTAATAAAAGTCATTGGTATTGTTTTACGTTAACTTATTTTAATTATTTAATCGACGATATTACAAGCGAAATCAACGATGCGATAAAATTTTAACCAATTGGATAAGGCTCCATCTTCTTGATCATTGCAAGAACCATACCGTTGGTTGAAAAGTTCTGTGTCAGAGTAGAGAGAAAATGACTAGCATTTACTCTATGATGCGGATGAATGATTCAAGAAATGTATCATGATGCGGATGCGATGTGATAAAATTTTAATCAGCAGATGAAAGCAAGAGACTTTCCAGGCAACACGGCGCAGCGGGTGGATATAATAGAATTTCCAGCAAAACAACAGATTATCATTTAATCACATTTAATGTAATAATTCCAATGGTGCATCATTTTTTAATAATTTGTTTTTAATTTACAAATAAATCTCCCGTTTTACAACAAAAATATTACATTTCCACTAAGCACAGTTAAGTACAATAATAACATTTCATTGAATAAGTGAACTATAAAAATTGCTCAAAATGTCCACCGTTATGTTCATAACACAATTCCACTCTATACCTCATATTGTCGAACACTTTCCCCAGAGTTATGGCCGTTATGGGTGTAGCGTGTAGGTAATTCTACAAGTTCCTCATCAGTAGGTAATTGTTGCTCGTACTTCGACAGTGCAGTGTATGGAAACGGTTTAGAAAAAAAAACATCTATTGTAAATATGTACCTGGAATATTAACATCGAAGTGCTTTTCCATAAATTGCTCTCAACAGGATTGGGTTCAAGTACACTATCGTTCCTAGCAAAGATTTCAATATTTTTTGGTACCTATCACATTGTTGGAAATGATGTACCGAGTCTAAACAAAGTGGTCTCAGACCGCACTCGCTACTCTACCCGCCGCGATCAGTTCTCATACCCGCCTTATTGTTCTTATACGTTACCCATATGGGTTTTTTTAAGTGAAATATTTTTTTGTGTCACAGTGTTGGAAATGATGTACTAAGTCTAAATAAAGTGGTTTCAGACACTCCACAAAGTTTGGAAGTAAAAAAAAATTCTGGCAAGTTGCCACGAGACTTCTCTCGTATTAACACTCTTTTCAAAAAATAAATATAGCTGAATTCAGAAAAAAATACTCTTTTAAACTACACAAAAAAACTGCAACTTACAACTTTATCTTATAAAAAATTGAGTGCCGCCATTTTAGCTTAAATCGTAAGTGACCTCATCAAAGGTAATCACCCTTATTCTGGTGACCATTGAAATTGACTCAATATTGGGTATTGCCATATATTCTAATATTGGAAGCGATTTGCAATTCTGGTGACCACATTAAAATTGAAAATTGACTCAATACTTGAGTAAAGGTTGAACAATTATTTGAAGGGTATCTAAGTAGTAGCACTGCCCTGTATCTTCAGGTCAGTAAGTAGTAGGTACCTGTTTTCGTTTTCCAAGGTTGAAAAACAAAAACTGAAGTAAACTAATCAAAAGAAATGTAATATGAAAATAACATTGAAATAAATCCAATGTTGGACATTTTTCCAATGGTCACCAGAATAGGGCTGAATATCAGCATTTTCGTCCTTGGCCCGAATGCAATCGATTGGCGAAAACCGCATTTCGATAACTTTAATAGTTTCTGAGTATAGAGTGTTGCAGTCATTTTTTAACAATTATTTTTTAACACTTTTTTCAAAAAATAGGTACCTACAGCACAATATATATTTCTGAATTCAAAAAAAAACCTCTTTTAAACTACATTAAAAAAACTGCAACTTTATGTTATAAAAAAAATGAGTGCCGCCATTTTAGCTTATACCGGAAGTGACGTTATCGAAGGTAATATCAGCATTTTCGTCCTTGGCCGGAATGCAATCGATTTTTGATAACTTTAATAGAGTCTGAGTTTAGAGCGTTGCAAGGAATGTGTATGGACAGACTACAGACGACATACGGAATTTTTTTTTCATTTTTTGAATCTACGTATTCAGAAACGCAAAGATATGTAAAAATTTGCATAGGTCAATTTTTTTGGAACACTAATTAATACAATACTTCCCTTTTACTTCGTACTCGCTAAGTAATCAAGTATAAAATGCTAAACTTAAACGTAGATTGCCACTAAAGCGCCTAAGGTTATATTCAGGTTTAGTATATATTTAACTGTGACATGACACCAAACATATTATTTTCTATAGAAAACAATAAACATTTCACACTATTTTGGTTAACATTAATAATTAAATAAATATATAATAAATATCTTAAAGGACATACAAATTGTCTTTCATTTTTTAACAAAGTGGCTGTCTAAAAGTTCCTATAACTGACGCGAGGTTTCCTCTTATGCGTTGAAATAGATAGGATTTAGACCTCGCTTCACCAGTTTTACTCCTCATGAATCTTCCGCTTCTTCGCACCAGGGCCTTAAGGTCTCTATTACAATAGGAACAAAGATGTAATTCTCATCCACCACGGATCTGTACTTGTTCCACTTCTTGTTAGCTGCGACTTTGGCCCCATATCCACAGTTCGTGCTAAGTATGTGACAGGTAGGATGGAGCTACTGTTTTACTACGGTTGCATCCCCAAACAAGATGTTTACCGCTATTCCAAGGCATGTGGGTCATCCCATCAACATGCTTGCCATCTTCCCTGCAAATTCCTGGTGGTTCCAAACTTGACGGAATATTAATTGGCTGTAGAGACAATTAATATTAATATAACTAATTATTTATTTTACACCAAATAAGTTTTACAATTTAATTACATTGAAAATATTAATTTCATGATACCCTATAAGTATTAAAGTACATATACACAAAATTATAAATAACCTTCATAAAATTTATTTTATAGTCAGCTATTCGTAATATTTTGAATATTATTTTTTATTATGGCCCTTTATCCCCCATATCTACGCCCTTGCACTGATGTAAAAAAAGAACAAACAAAATAACTAAAATATTTAACCACCATTTCACAACCGTAAAAATACTAGAATCGTACGCGCGAAATTCAAGCTGTCATTATCATTAAATAATCACGCGGTATTTTTTGCCATGATTCTTTTGGGCGTTGGACTTGGTAGTGTCAGCTAGTGTGAATTCATTTTCATTACGAGGCGGGTCCCCAGATGGCCAAAACCGATTAACCCGCTCGCACATTGAGAAACAGCGTCGCAGTTGTATCGGGTAGGGTCACACTGTATATTGAGCAGGTGTGTCATTCATTTTCCTAGGGATTTTCAAATTTAATTGTTGTTATTCCATATCTTGTTTTCAATCTATTTGTCAAATTGAAATCTATTAATAAATTAATTTACAAGATTTTTACGTAAAACAAAAATATCGTTATCATTACACAAAGTTTGGTGAATTCTAATAATCACGAACAATATCGTTATAAAAATAAATATGTTTTAATGTACTCGGTACTCCGGAACGACGTAATATTGAAGGCATAGATAATAAAGTACTAAATTGAAGGTTAATCATTTGACAGTATCTACTACTACAATATTGTATTTATCAATTATAAACCAATTTTATTTAGTTTAAGTACGTAAACATTGTCGTAATTAGTGCCTAGTTAAAACTTTCACTCCATGTATATTTTATACAGATATTTCAGATAATATGAAAAGTTGATCTTTGTAATGTAACAAGCACAAATCGCTATGGAACACCTTTTGTTTTATTTGGTATCTATACTTATATGCATACTTAAATATGTAACGTCGGATGTTTTAGTACTACCTATTGTAAGTAGATTTTTTAAAGTGTAAAATTGAAATGAAAATTTTTCTTTCTAGGATGGACGGTACATAGCGGAAGAATTTAGGGATAAAACATCATTGTTTGGGAATCCTCTACCATATAAAGGTAACTGTAATGTCATGTTATTGTCTCGGTCATCTTTCTTTTTGTTAACATTGGTTACAAAAAAATAGAAAAATAATTGTGGTGAGTCACAGCTTCAGTAATTTAGTTTAGTTTGATACCATTTTAATTGTTAACTTTAGTGGCCATTATTAAAACAATTACTTAATTATGAACACTAATAAACCTGAATTTGCGTTGTAAAACAAATATGTAATATCTAATCTAAATGATTGTTTCAAAATGTTATATACTTATACAAGCGTCACATGACAGAACAGGCGTTCTGGCGGTATGAAACTATAACGGCGACATCCTATTATATTACCAAACACTACCTCAAAGTCTGTCATTTCTGTGGTCTATTCTTTAATTTGGTCTTGACAGGCACAGCTTCCGTATTTTGAAAATGCTCATGTATGATGAATGGGAGATTTCTATATAATCTACTCTGCGAGGAAAGGACTTGTCTGTCACGATTTTTTATTATCATTAACGGTTAACACCTGCTATCAGAGTAAAAATGCAAAAGGCCCTTACTTTAAAAAACTTGAGAGTGAAATTTTTTCATTTTTGGGCAGTACATTAGTCATTTATATATGTTAAACATGTGTAAAAATGAAAATGTTGAGAATCAACTATTATTTCAATTAACAGCAATAAAAACAATATATTTAGCATTTTCCTGGCTGATGCCCATAAATGTTGATTATTGATATAATTAACTGGTTTTATGAGCTATAACCGAAAATTTCATTATTTTTAAATATACTGAAACTAAAGAAAAAATTCTTGTTTTAGATGCTAAATTTCTAGTATTGAAATCAAGTTGCATTATTCGTTTATTGAAAACAAAATTTATTTTCTTGTAATTCAAAGTAAATGCTATTATTACCTCGAGAGGTAATCTACCACATTGTATACAGCAAGCGGCAAACTACAAAAATTATTTTTTTGCATTGTACAAAATCATGTGCTTCATAGCAATAGTGTAGGGCAACAGCTTCCCTGCGCACTGCACATCACAATGCGGACCGAAGCATCCATCCTTTTTCTAAATCTGTTTTAAACGCCAGTATATACATGACACTATTTTTTTAAATCGTGTTTTAACAATTTTAAACTAACATTAAAGTGTAATAATGTTCTTGATAAAAGAAGGAAAAATAAAGACAGAATTATTAAATCCATCTTTGTTTTCGCATGTGAAGGATGTAAAAATAGCTAAAGAAGCATTGTGACATTGAAAACAGAGGTTTTCCTGTAACGTCTCAATAGGTCAGCAGTATTAAGACTCAAATTCCAAGAAGAGATGTCGTAGCAGAAACCATTAGAAAGAAGAAATTGTACAACTTGAAATTGGTAGAGATAAACTATAAATGTATATAGAAGTTAATCAAATAGATTTATGGACACTTGGCTCCAACAAATTGAAAAAACTTGGTGGATGGATTGGATGATTTAGCGGAGCTGTGCAGTGCAAGCACATTTGATCTATGGAAGTAGACCAGATGTATAGAATGTAAAGGCTTTTGATTGTGTCTATTAAAAGTCAAACTTTGTACTCTAGTGTAAGAATGGGTGTAAGGCTTACACTGTAAGCCATGGTCTCTAGAAAACAAAGCAGTTGAAAGTAATTTTTGGTGCACAAAAGTCATAAGTGATGGTGATATGGTAAGTCATGAAGTTCCAAGTGAATTTCCAGAATGTGATTTGGAAGTTAATGAAGTCAGGAAGAGTTTAAGAAACCATCAGAAGCATATTACTGCCACAGGGCAGTGTACCTGAAGATTACACAAAAATTCAAAGTAGAAAAAATGAAAGAAGGTGGTATGATGAGGTGTGTGAAGTTCGCATCCCATTGTTGGAGTTTTGAAATGAAAACTGTTACATAATTTTGCACAAATTATGCCCAGTTTTGCCCAAAAGTCATTTCGTTTTGCCCAGCCCTGTTAATGGATCAAAATTTATCTGAATCAGTAATTGGCTGAAACATAAATTTCTCTCTTTGCATTACCCATGTTTATCTGTATAAAGTCACTGTAATAAACATTACAGTGACTTAGTCACTGTAATGTTTATTAGAGTCCCTATATAGAGAGAGTACCGCAATTGACGCCATTTTGACTCCAGAAAAGGGCGGGAAATTTGAATTGAAGAAAAGGTATTGGTGTGATAGAAAAATTATTACAACTGACAGCTGACAACTGACAACAGCTGATCCCTGACAAGACAACCATAATATCTTCGAACATATAACAAAAGGAAGGAACATGTATATGGCAAAATGAGTAACATTAATGGTTTACCAATATGGCTACCTACTGTGACGTATTCCGTCGAGTCATTGGTGTACTGTTAAGCAGGGTCGTAAATCCAACATTTGTATGTTTACGCGCCTGCTGTAAACAAAATAAAATGCATAAATTTTTTTTTAATTTTATTGCCCTTTAAACATAATTAATTTGGTATGCATATTTCTAATTTTTTGCACATTCTCTATGTTCTTAACCGTATAATGAATTCTACGCTACTGGTAATTTTTTTATTTTAAATCGACAAACTGCACGCTACACCCGTTTGACCAATCCCAAATGGTTTACTGTTACGTCACTGTGACGTAAAGCCTGCGTAACTTCCGTTACATTGTACCATCCACTAAACTATAGGGATATTCCTTCCTTTTGTTATATGTTCGAAGCATAATATGCAGCCGCCATTTTAGCTCCAAAGTAACGCCCAAACCAATTGCGGTACTCTCTCTATATAGGGACTCTAATGTTTATTCGTTTGCAGCGCCATCTGCTGGTTGCTAAATAAAACCTTCACAGTTTTTTGAATCTGCAATAAAAAATAGGGATTTCCATTTAAGATTTTAAAATCACCCCCCTGAGTGTCACAGAGTGAAATTTGCTACAGCATCACATGTCCCCCTCAAAACTGTTAACTTTTTATTTGCAACATTTTGTGATCAAACGCAATGTTGTAGAATTATCGCAGGCGGATTAAAATGGGACATTCAGTACATACTTATTATTCTACCAAACACCTTCGCGTGCTTCATGGTCTACTAATTATACTATTAAAGTTTTCTTCAGTCCCTTTAAGAGGATCCCATACTTCATTGGTATTCCTGGGTCTGTGTTTTGTTAAATAATCAGCACAGACTCTCTATTGGATTTAAATAGAGATTTGTAACGCACCATGGTTAAACATTAAAATGTTTCTCTGCATGAAGAGTATAAGAAAGAGTTCAAATAACATATTGTAAAAATGGGTGTTATGTAAAGTTTATACTTAATTGACAAGCGATCTTTTTATTGTGTTTCAATTTTTTTAGTTTGTTTAATGGATCATAATTTGTTAATAAATCTTAAATAATTTTGACACAGCTTTTGACTTTTGGTTTACAGTACAGTAGAACCCCGATTATCCGTGCGCAACCCCGATTATCTGTGCGCGGGTTATCCGGGCTGCGGATTATCCGGCCATGATTTCCATTATTGAAACTGCATTTTAGAAGTTTTATTATCGAAATAATGTTACCGTAAATCACTCAACAGGATCTCTCAAATCACTCAACGGGATCTCTCAATACGCAATTTGAAATCGCCAGTACTTACGTGCTTATTTAGTGTAAAAGTTTACTTATGTAGAATTCGTTTTTTATTCTGTTATCTTTTTATGCAAGTTAACCCTCAGTTGGTCCCATGGGGGACAGGTGTCAACCATATACTTTCAACTGGCAATTATTCTTATTGTACTAATCTTAGGCTAGTATGGTTTTTAGTACCTTTTAATTACATCATACCGTAAGCGTCTGCATAGGTACAACATGATTCATACTGCACAACAGCAATTAGCAGCCGTAAAAGTGACCGCGTTGCTGTTTTTTAGCAGGCGTTCGAAAAGGTTGTTGCCTTTAGTGTTAGTGCAAATTTTTTTATTTTTATGTGTTTGTAAGAGCGAAGTATTTATGTGCATATTTTTCATCTGCAATTGATAATTAACGGATTTTAAATTTTAATATTGAGGGGGTGTCTAAGTGAATAACCTTTACGGTAAACACACATAACTTCCTTTTATACCAGAAATTAGTTAAAATTTTACAAGGGAGCGAGATGGCAGATATACTGATATAACGGAAATAAGAGCCTTAAATCTTCCTAGCATTTTCATTTTGGTATTCAAATCAATAGGTGTTTTCTTTTTGCATTTTGTGGTACACTTAAGGTACCTCTGTCAATACACACCATTCGTTTTATAAAAATAATTTGACTCAGTTCTCAATACCCTATTCGTTTTAAAAGCTTTATTTAAGTTGAATATTAACCTGAGGCAGAAATGTCTTCTGACGCAAGGCACTTCAATTACGTGATTATTGTGCCTTTACCTAACCCTGTGGCGGTGAAAAAAGAAAACACCTATAAAGTCACAAAGAGCGAAAACAGTGACGGTTGACATATGTCACCCACGTGGCCAAACGCATCACAAAAAGGTACGCGACTAACGTAGGGTTAAAAGTAAGTTTGAACTTATAAATCTATTTTTTTCTGTTGTCTTTTTAATAAATACATACATAGTACATTTATGTATAGATAATATGTAGAAATAAATGTTCGGATTATCCGTGCTTTTCAATTATCCGTGCCTCGTTTGGTCCCATGGAGCACGGATAATCGATGTTCTACTGTATTTATAAATTGACATCATAAAATGGGATGGCACACTAGAATGTATTTGTATGCACTGAATAAGCGGGATTTAGATTTCATGTGATGTAATTTAAAAGGTTTTCTTGTAAATAATGTATTAAATCTTCTGAAGAAGTCTTCCATTCCCTAGTTTTACATTTTTTCTTACCAACATACTCCACAGCTACAGAGTGACCCTTTCTTATAACTCTCTTGAACAATTCTTTACCAAGACCATTGTGTTTATAAAATGAAACCAATAAGGTAAAAAAATTCTAGCTGGATAACCCATAAAAGTTAACAATAAAAATAAAAATAAAAATTCATGATGCTATAAATGCGAAAGTTATTCAGGCAAGTAACTATTAAGAATAATTACTGTTTTCGAACATTATTCTTAAGGCTCGATTTACACTATAGTGCCGGTCACGGTTCGTTCTCGGTCCAGCTTCGGTTCAGTAAAATCTTACTGTATCTACACTATGGGTTCGCGTTCGATCACGGTTCAGTCTCGATGTGTACACTAGCCTCAGTCAGTATGAAGTCGTTGATGGTCCAAGACGGATGAATTTAATTGGCAATACAATTTTACTTTATTTCATGTATTAAAGTACAAGTTTTGCAGTTGTCTGACAATATTATTCGATTTTTTAATTGGAGAATTAGGTGTTATAGCTCGTTTTCTTGATGAAGATGCTGCAAATAAGAAAAAAGTGAAACGCAAGACAACCAAAAGATGACTGTGGGTGCATCCAAGCTTATTAGCGAGGAAAACGGAAGGCGAATAGTACATTTGAAACAAAAACGTATTCACACTATGGGTACAAGTCAGCTCCAGTCTGATCACGCTCCAGCAAAATATTCTTCAAAACATATCTGTGCCGGAGTGTGATTGAATTGAAACTTGACCAGTGCTGATAGTATTGTTTCTTATGTAAGAATCTTTGACTGGACCGAGAGCGAACCGTGACTGGCACTATAGTGTGAATCGAGCCTAATGGTGTAAAAATGTTCAATCTAGATGTGTTTTGTTTTAAATATTTCATTTAATAAGTGAAGAAATTTTTAATAATGAAAAATGTTTTTTAGGTTTACAAGGAATATTGGTTTATGCAAATCCACCAGATGCGTGTAATTCGCTGTTTGGTCCTCCAGAATTACCCGGTTATAAAGGGATGTTTGTAGTTTTAATAGCACGTTCACCACAGAATTGTTCATTTGAACATAAAGTTCGAATGGCGCAGAATGCGTCATACGATGGAGTTATTGTACATAATGTCGGATCTGATGAACTAGAACCAATGTCCGCTAAAAATAAAGTCGGAATTATTATTCCGTCTGTTTTTGTTAGTGAAACTACAGGAAGAATATTGGAGGAATTATATTGCAATCCTAATTATTTTGTAATAATCAACTCGGAGATGCCCTTTAATTTTAATTCCACATTGTTAATTCCCTTTGCAATTGTTGTAGGGGTATGTTTTATAGTTATGGTTATATTTATTGTAAGTTTACGTACTTTTTGTTATTGGAATGACAAGATTAATCCTTCAGGTTATCAAATTTATAAAAGATCGTAGAAGACAACGCAGACATAGGCTGCCCTCTTCTACTTTAAACCAAATACCCACATGTAAATTTGCCAAAGGGGATCCCTATGATACATGTGCAATTTGCCTGGATGATTATGTGGAAGGAGAAAAATTAAGAGTTCTTCCTTGTGCACATGGTAATTTTGATTTAATGACAACCAGAATTTTTTATATAAATTTGTTTTATTAGCTTATCACTGCAAATGCATTGATCCGTGGTTAACTAAGAATCGTAGAGTGTGTCCTGTTTGCAAACGTAAAGTGTTTGCTCAGCACGAATCTCATCATTCCAATTCAGACAGTGATTCGGATGCAGATGATACTACTCCTCTAATGAATTCAAGTAATCAAATGTCTCACAGTGGAGGAACTTTTGATTATCAATCAGAAAACCCTTTCCAACGTGCTGCACGTTCTGCATCACAGCATGCAGATGGAGTGAACTTAGTAACGGCATCGGGACATCATAGTATAAATGGTGAAATAGAAGCTACTAGTGATGATTCAGTTTCCTCTACTTCTTCCAATTCAACTAACAATTCAACGGCGGCATTAATTAATCTCCTGAGGGACGTTGAAGAACAATTACAAGGAGATTAAGTATGGATAGTGTAAGATTTACAATCAACCCGAAGATTATGATTCATTTATATCTTGTCAATGTTAATCGAAATTTGTACGTACTCTGTTAATTTGTGAACTTGAACATGGTGCTATTATTTAGTGATATGACTTTAGTTCTTCTAATTATCTCTTTACAATTAGCTGTAGGTTCCCAATTATTTAACTATTTGGCCGCTTTTTTTAATGATGTATTTGACTGTAATTCTTTAATCTGTATTTACATGTATGTATATTGAGGACTTGAATATATGTAGGAAGTAAGTGTAATGATATTATTCTGCTGTACATATAATATCATTGTAAAAAAGTAAATGTGTGAGGCTGACCCATTTGAAAATAATATTTTATTAAATTAGGGAGGGCAACCTACCTCTTGTAAAAAAGCCACATTGAACATTTCACGAGCACCACCACAAAAGTAGGAATTCCATAACAAATCCTATCATATGTTGAGCATTCCCTAGTTTCTCAATTTACCATAGAAATTATCATTATCTTGCTTGACGTGGAAGCGGCATTTCAACCTGCATATTCAATCGATGGATGGATCTAAAATAGTGGAAGGAACAAACACTGGTATTTATTATAAAGCTATGATCCAACCAATAGACAAACTTCTAACTGTATTCCAAGCAAAACTGGTAGGAATAATGTTTAGTACAAGCACAGTTCTGGATAGCATAGGGAAAACAGTAATTAGTATCTCCTCTCTGAAGGACTAGGCCACTGCAAAGTTTTTGAATGTCACACACTAACTCGTATGTGTAAAAGGGCATACTTGAGCAAAAAGTATGAGAAAGCTGATGTGTTAACGAAACTGCCCTTCATACAAGTTTTTTGTGGTCACATAAGGCTAGTATAATTGTATGATAGACGAGGCATTGACATTGAACTGAGAGGATCCATGTTATGGGAATAATGGCCATCTTGTGTGGGGTGACTGATAGATAAGGCAACAGAAAATCTGATTACTCTAATCATGGATATAGCACAATGGTGTTGAATGTGGGGTTTACGTGCACATACTACATCCATCTTATGTAATCATTTGCAATGTCTCATCTGCTAATAGAGAAAATAATGTGCAGACTTTTTGCAGAATGTAGTACTCTGTGATGCATGATGGGTGAAAAAAACTTTAGCTCCATTATTTTTTTTACTCTTCATGTTTGGACAGCATCATCATTTTCTTTACAAGACGTTTCAAAAAAGTTTATTTAAGTGCAATAGCACTACGTAACAAAATTTGACCAAGTTTTTGTTTATCTTATTTTTTTAATGTTTATTGCTTAATTTGATAATACTGATTATGGATATGTGAGTGGTTTTTCCACAATGTCAATATTTTGGATGTAATATTGGAGAAATCACTGCCATCGTTAGAACTTTGTACTTTATCTTCAGTAGAATGTTCTGGTGGCAATGGAATAGGTAGCTCCTCAGAGTGTGGTACTGGAGCACTATGAAGGTATGCCCTTGCATATGGAATATGTTTCTTAGATTTGGTACTTTTGAAATGGAATGTGAACCATACCAAAATAGTAGTCGTCGTGATGGTTGGTAGGCTTTCTCCATATTCGAGGAACTGTGAACGGCATAGATTTTTTTAGATCCACGTAGCCAACCCTCTAACATTATTATTATTATTGATGGGGGTGGTCCCAATTGGTCCCTGCACTGGGACCTTTTGGTCTATTGTGCTCCCTCTGTTGCCTACTCTTCCAGAATACCTCTATCTTTAACTTAGTCCAGAATTTTAGTAGGGCCAACCCTCTAAGGTCGACCTACAGCTACCAGAAGACCCATTAGGAGCCCATACAACATTTTGATCTCCAATTGATATACCGAAATAAGCCTGGTAAGCATCACAGAACTTTGTCCCAAACACAATTTTATGTTTTACTTGCTTAGATCCAATATAATGTCCACCAACATAACAAAATGAGTCTGCAGGCACTTTACAACGTCTGGATAATGACATGTTTAATTTAAAGACAACAATGAGTCGTTTTTATAACCACTGAAGCGCAACAAACTTTCACAAACAACAGGAAGACTGTTTTGCAATATATATTGATAATGTAGACTCATATATACGTGGATACGATTGTTAAAGATGTTGTATACTGCTTTTACTAATGTAGAGGGACTCTATACTAATGAAGAAGTCAATGCCATCTATCGCTAATAGTTTTGAAGTGCTACAATTACCACAAAAAAAGCGGTAAATTCAAAATTATTAGGAATTCATCAATACCATTATACATTGTTATTTTGAGAATTATCGACATTTGAAAAAAAATAATGGTATATACGTGTTCAGCTCCTTGATTTTATCCAATAAACACTAAAAAAGTAACATAAACAATTTTTTGTTACGTAGTGTAGTTTATTGCCTTAATGTATATCTGAAAGGGTTTCTTGTAGAGGTGATTATTGTAAAGCATGTGCTGGGATCTACTAGTAATTGTGGAACCGCTTGCATCCTGCAGGTATCAGAATGGCAGCCTAAGAGCTGCAGTTTAAATGAGTTGATAAAAGCAAAAACCTTACTCTGACGAAGTAAAATAATATATGTCATCTTAGAGTAGTACATGTGTTGCTATTGTGTGAGTACCTACAGTGTAACTGGGTGGTCCAAATTGGACACTTTCTTATGGAAACACAACACAACAACATATAACAAGTGATAGATACTTACATCATAATTTAGGAAATTTTGCTCTTTTCAAAAACACCAAAGTATACAAGGTGGTCGTATGTATGGAAAAATGTAGTTTAGGGTTGTACACAAAAAACCAAACGCCCTGTATAAAAACTGTCTATCGTGATGGATTCTGCGTAAAAAATTGCTCTAAGAAAGATTTTGTGAAAGTTATGAGCATTAAAGAAATCGAGTAAATTTGAGAAGCGCCCCCTAGCGGCCAAACGATTAGAGATAGCTGAA
Organism: Pyrocoelia pectoralis; assembly: GCA_036250285.1. Taxonomy (NCBI): domain Eukaryota; kingdom Metazoa; phylum Arthropoda; class Insecta; order Coleoptera; family Lampyridae; genus Pyrocoelia; species Pyrocoelia pectoralis. Next base: position 21,652,036 of record CM070076.1, on the reverse strand, counting down.
TTCTGATACTCCAGTGATTTTCTCATTAACATTGAGCTCCAGACACTTAGGTCCATTTTTTCCTATCTCTTAAAATAAAGGGCGTTTCCATAAGAAAGTGTCCAATTTGAACCACCAGGTAATGGTATATGTATGTTAAGATTCAAAAGGAGTAGAAATAGTTAATAAGATTTATTAATAATCAATAACTATAAGCATATATTCAGCAATAGCAACGCTTACTTTCTACTTATAAGATGTTTTACTAATGTCAATGTGGTGCACACAATCCTAAGGAGAACACTATATTCAGAGATCAAGTGTTTTACTTGAATAGTCTACAATATACGTTGACACTTTATTAATGCCTTTAATTTTAATATATTGTAAGATAGATTTAAGATCCATTAAGTTTCTAAAACCAATTAATTGGTGTAATTTAAAATTTATAATCAGTGAGTAATACGAAAAGCATAGCTATTATTTACCACACGTTTTTTCTTAATACTTCTTTTACTTTTTCTTCGACTTTGTAATGCGTTACAGACAACTTTCAAGAATAAGTAGTAAAATATTTCCACAAAACTCAATGCACCAAATCCTAGAAATAATCCGAGCAGACCACCAGTGTTTGCTAAGGGAATAATAGTTTTTTGCTAAGTTAGTTTGATTATTAAAATACTTTACATAAAAATTCAGAAAATCCGTATAGTTCACTCTTTGTATTTCTTGTAAATTTTGATTCAATGAAGAAAAAATGGAGCACTGCCATATTCTCCCTATGAAGCATATACAATGAACAAAATTAAATCAATATAATATCCTTACTGAAAATAATCTCCCGGAATATTTCTTATATATTGCTCTTTAACTTTAAAAGTATTTGTTAATTTTCCAAATGTTACCGTTTCTTCAAATCCTAATTCAAAGCATCCAGGCAAACAACTGCAACTCGATCTAAAAAACATTACCTACTAATTATTGCCCTTCGTATTTTTTCCATTACCCATTTCGACTTTGCATCTCCATTATTTCTGCAACATTAAACATGATCATATACAGTCATTGAAGCAATGTTCCACATTTTGTCCACGGATCTTTTCTTTGATAATGAATGAACTGGTGATAATCAAAGTTTGTTATAAATATTTATTTTTTTAAGGCGTTCACTCATAGTAAATAAATACACACCCCAATTGAGTTAATTTTATTGGTATTTAGGAGTTTCACTAGACTAGATAATTCTATTTAATTAATAAAATTAAGTGGAATTACTTGTTATTATAACTATATTATTCATTTACTTCAAAAGAAAAGGTTTGTGTTAAGATGTTCAGAATACAAACCTTTCGCAGCATTAATGCAGGTTTGTTTTTTCTTACTACAAATCTTTTTCAATCTGTTCCCTGCAATAATCATTTTTGTATTTACGTTAAATATGCAATAAAACTTACGGGGTAAGTAAAACGGAACACATCCGCACAATGATAATGTCAAGTTTGTTTGGCATTCCAATTTGCAGTTTAATTCCGTATAAGTTCTGTAAATAACATTTTAATAATATTATTTTCATGTTTAAAAGATTAACCAATGTTGATATTTTACCGGCCATCAGTTTGAAAACTTGTGATGGACAATGAGTAAAAAATAAAAAATAGTCAAAACAATACTGAAGTGGGTATGGCCGTTTTTTCCAATTGTCAAATGATTACAACAGATTGATATGCAATACACATGGGTAGTAAGGGAAAATATTAGTTGAATGCAACATGGTATAATTAAGTATACCAAGCAAAGAGTATATTATATACTCTTTGATTATACATTAGAAGAGTACAATTTACAATGAGTAAAAAATAAAAAATAGTCAAAACAATACTGAAGTGGGTATGGCCGTTTTTTCCAATTGTCAAATGATTACAACAGATTGATATGCAATACACATGGGTAGTAAGGGAAAATATTAGTTGAATGCAACATGGTATAATTAAGTATACCAAGCAAAGAGTATATTATATACTCTTTGATTATACATTAGAAGAGTACAATTTAGCAAAATATTACATTTTCAACAAGATAAGGCACTCCTCATGCACTCTACATTATGCAGGATTCCGAGGAAGTATGTTGAAAATGTAAGAAAGGAATTTAAAAATCGATCAGGTAGAAAGTCACCTGTGTACTTTTAACTTGATTAAATGATTGAAAGATCTTTTATTGTTAGGTATATAATATGATAACCACTAAACTAAATGAACTACTTGTATGTACAGTATCAATTAAAAGCATTTTATAGAGATTTTCACTGATAGTTACACAGGGAAGGGGGTAAATTTTACAAATAAGCAAATTAAGGAATCAGAAATGAACAACCTTTCTTCTTTTTAGAACTGGGCAACACAAAAATTCAATTTTTTTCTGTTTTGGAACAATTAATTGCTATATATAAATGTAACAGTAGATATCAGCTACAATTAATGTTAACTGCCAAATACGTAAAAATTATTAACATACCTATAGAATTGTAAAGATCTTTCCTTTGTAAAATAGCACATTCGTTTCTTGATGTCTATATTTTTTATAGTATATGAGGCATCATATATCTTAGGTTGTACAATAACTCTTGCTTCTAATCCAGGTGCTATTAGTATGGCAAAATCCGCCATTTTTGGAGTTTCTAAAGGATTATGCGCTAATACCTACAAATAAAAATTAAGTCGACTTACAAAGGACTTATATTTTACTTTAAATCCGACACCAGTAGAAGAAGAACAATAATAAGATGATAGTTGTGCATCCAATACCAATGTTAGTCCTAAATGTGTTCCAGGACCTAACATTTGTATAAATTTTAGTTTACTTTTGTTAAAAAATTTAAAATACCTTGCGCTCTCCATGGTAATGCATTTAAAGAGGAATTAGGTAAATAACCACGTTCTGGATTCCAGTCATCTACTACGTGTTGAAATGACAAATTTAAGTTTGCCATGTCCTGACTACAAAAATAGAGAAAATGTAAAAGTAACTGTTTTAAAAGAAAAATTTGGACCCACATGTGGTATATTCATAAATGTTACTCACGGATTTCGGAATATATAATCTCGCGGAAGTGCATTAAAAGTACAGCATAAACCGTCATCTGTAAGACCATTATTAAATACATCTGTACATACTATTTCCTGCTGTTGCCAAAAGCATGCCTTTATTGTTTCCTGGCATGGGGGATTTATCTAAAAACAATAATCAAATATCATTAAAACATTTAATTCAAAATACAATAGGTTTTAACATTATTGCTCTTAAACGATATTTTCGAATCGTTGACAATCACTGTTGCAACAGATGTGATTTTTAATCTGGCATTATGTTTTAGACCTTTTCATAGACTCAATCAACCCAGTTAACTTGTCGCATTTCGAAAAAAGCGTTAAGTGTAGCAGTTTAGATAGCCTTATGTTATTATAAGCCTTATAAGTTCCAAGTAAATAAACATTAAACAAGGGTTGTCAAATAGTAAGGTACTGAGTATACTTATTGCTAAGAAAAGGGTAATAAAGATGGCATCCAGTTTACTTTCCTTCACGAGGTTCTTACCCTTAAAATAAATTTTTGGACATTTTCCCACTTTCCTACTTCTTCCCCAATATTGCTCACATTCCCAAATGAAGAGTTTGAATTGCAATAATCGTCCAGTAATATTTTTTCCACGTCAGTTCTAAAATATAGTAGATCCTTTTGTATATATTTTTACACAATACATAGTAAATACTCACCCAGATTCCATTATTTGCTCCGCTTCTTTTTTGACAGCTTGATTCATGCTACAAATAGTAATTGCGGGAAATGGTAGAGATTCAATCGGTGTAGGACTCGGATTTAAACTAATTATTATTGGACTGTGATCATATTTACTATAAATATTATTTATAAAGTATGTCGCGAAAGTAAGGGCTGTAAAGAAAGCTGTAAGCCAAAAGAATCTACAAATAAAATATATCAGTTGGATGCAAAAAGTGAAAGTAGTTCTTTGTATTAAGCGATTACATGATTTTTATTTCAAAGATAGTTCTTGTTGCTCAAATATTGAGTTTTTTATTGTATTTTAATTTTACCATTCAAGGTTCTGTAAGAAAGTTTGTTGGACCAGAGATACCTTACTGTTGAGTTAACCCTGGCAGTAACATGTGAAGTATGGCAGAACTGGAAGGGTAAATGCAAAACGTGATATGTCCTTATATTAACTATCTTGGTGCCAAATGTAAAAAAAGATTAAATGTTATTAGTTGGGTAAAATAAAGGGGAATATTATTATTATTAATTGTCTAGCAAATATAAATTGGTTTTCTGATACAGGACATTATGGCTGTTGTACAAAATATATATTACATATTTTTGATTGTGGATGTGCTATATATTCCTCAGCCTGACCTTTGTATTTGTATCTAAAACTTCAATAGGATTCACACTAATAGTCTTTAGGGTCATATTTAGGGTTGCCATACGTTCCGATTTGGAGACTTTTGTCCAGAAAGAAAATTGTGTACTGAAATATGACGATTTCCATCGTATAGTAATGAAATGTACCGAAACTGACAAACACAAGGGTGCAGTATCCTTATAAAAGGTATTCCTTCTTTGTATATGATAAGGAAAGAGATGCTTAAAAATTGCTACTTAAATCTTTGATTATAATTATAAAAGTACAAAGATTTACGGTATTTGCGAGTTGGTGAACATTGACATCAGCTGGCGATAGCCCTTAACTAAATGTTTTTACTAATGACATGTAACTAGATAAAAGTTTTTGCTTAGTTCGTTATATGATAGAGGTTATTAACGGGGTTCTACAACGTAAATCTAGATAAATTACCTATAACTAGACACAAAAGTTGTTGATTTTAGTTAGTCGGCATCAACACCAGGGGGTCATAGTCGTTCACCAAGTATAGATAGGCAACTCATCAAATAATGTGATTGTTATCATTGACTTTATACACTATAAACCTACTAATATGTCCCAATCTGGAGCGATAATTTTTATTAATTAAAATGTTCCCAATTTGCTTCATATTTTCTAGCATGGTATTTCAGAATATCCATCATGGGTAATTTGAAGTGAAGACGTCATCATATGAAGATCATCATTTGACATAGAAGGACGACACTTCACCACAGTAATAGAAAGGGATTCAAAACAATGTCAGGTACTAGAAGCGTTTATGCTTATATTCTTGAACATTACACAAATATGCATTTATGTCGGATAGTCTCTTCCATTGTGAGTTTTGGGAAAAGTAATAATACAAGTCAATTTAAGGAATCATCTAAAGCAGCCTTATCACTGTTAAAAAATTCAAAATGTTAATTGCGATACTTTTACACTTACAAATAGTTTTTTTGGACACCATTGAATATATTAAAAGATATATAAGTATCGATTACTATATTATAGAATTAACATCCAGTCCATGTTTGGCAAATAGCTTGTCATTTAAAATCAGGCAACTAAATAGATGAAGAACTTTTTAACTTGAACTTCTAATACCTTTGAAACAATGGAGAGAAGACCCATAAAGACCTATACATTTTTGCATGTGTAGCCCAGACCTGCCAACCTCAGATTGTGAAAATGCGGGAGACATTTGGAAAATGTATAGGGAGGTGGGAGGGTCATATTTTTGGGATCAAAATGGAGCATTTTAAACCTATCTATATGAGTGCAAAAATTAATGTTATTAATTACATTTTAATTTAAATAATACAGTGATTTATTTTAAGAGAAACAGAGTTTAGTAGCCCATTTGTTGCTAAAAAATACCTAATTCTTGATTTTCATGAAATAGTGTATGAAAACAAGGAAATTGTCCTGTAAAAAACAAGCCGTTCGCCAAAAATTCCCTCACAAGTGATAACTTACAAATTGCGGGAGTTTATCACTGTGATGCGGGTATGCGGGAGTTAGTACTAAAATGTGGGAGACTCTCGCTTTTTGCGGGAGGGTTGGTAGGTATGATAGCCACACTCTGTATAAGATCAAAATATTGTCATGTTTGGACAAAAATGCTATCTATCATAATATAAAAAATCCGCACATGGATATCATTATTAATAATGACCCAATCGCCCAAGGGTAGATCACTTGTTTAGCTTGTAGCGTTGAGTTCTTTATTTACTGCTTGTAGTTATAATAAGCTTCAATTCAATTTCCAAAATAGAATTAAATTAAAATAAATTACCTTTCTCCAAATGATATTAAGGGATCTCCAACATAACGAAGCCCATGTAAAGTAGAATTCTGAAAGTACTCCTCAATGTGTTTTATGATTTTTTTTAACATACCTAGATTCTGACTTTCACTACAAAGAAAAATTAATAATAATTACGAAAGTCGTTTACCTACACACCTTGCATTATTTTTATTAACACTGTGTTCAGGTTTCTCGTTGATGTTATAGTGAAACATTGATAAATTCTGATCAATTTTTTTGGGTTTATATGGTTCAACTTTTCGTTGCATTTTCGTTTGTCTGTTATTATGCCCTATTATTTTCATTAACCAAGAACTGATCGAAAATGTTCTATTTTTTGAACCGTCCAAATGAATTTCTTCACGAAACATTGTCAAAGTGTGTACAACTTGCCTATCAATGCAGTCTGGTGGGAAAAGGTAAATTTCACTATAAAGCAAAATTATGTCATTGTCAGATAATTCTACTTTGTAATTAATTACAATGTTTACCATCCATTTTTTCTTTGGGTGGATTATGATCTTTACAATATTGTTTTTTGTTTAATGATAACTGTTCATAAATCTATGTCTGTGTAATGAATCATATTTAATTCCTGTTTAGAGAATAATAACTATTCTAAATAAAGTATAGAAATGCTGTATTGATTTCTTAATATTAATCGTGTTCTCCCCTAATGATGCAATTAGTAAAGTGATGTTATTTCAAAAACGCAAAAATGCAATTATGCTTGTTTCCTATCTAAACATAAATTATAATGAAGGTAAATAATGGTATTTAACTATATTGACTGAGTTATTCTTGCATTAGCTTTACTTGGAAGTATTTACACACCTACTTTTTAAATGACTTTCTGATTAGATCTTAAGATATTCTTACATAGGCGTAATTTTCTGCAAATAAAACATTAGGTTTATCATCACAATCATGATTATTTCAATAATAAGGCAAAGGCAGTATTTCATAAAAGTGGATTTTATTAATTCTCTTATGCATTTCATTGTTTCCGACCAAGTTTAAAATAGTAAGTTCCGAAGTAACTGACAACCATATGTGTCTGTAAAGATTTTTAATATGCTGGAAACACAAAACCATCCCAAAACTAAATGTAAAGTAGGTATATTTACAGATTGGGTATTGCAGTCACACACAATGTTATGGTTTTATTATGGAATCAAAGTAGTAATTATGTTCACTATGAAGCTAACCATTTCAGTAGTGTTTATGTTACAATTTAACAGGTAAAATTAAAAGGAGGAAATGTGTTTTATTTAAAAATCCCCTTTTGTAATGGACTAATTGAACATTGAAATTGACATTTAAACCAAGATTTGTAGTGGAAACAGATTTAATTTTAAGACCGCAGAGATGATTGAATTCGTACAAAGTATTCATTACATTTGGTAATATTTAATAGCAGTAGTACTAAATATTTTTCTACTTACCATTTTTTCAATTAAGAACAGTTGTCTTCTCACATCACTGTGATGTGGTACATGACCTTGCAATGTATAGATGGCATCTTGATCATGTAGTATGCAGAGTCAGTAGATTAACAGAGTACAGCATCCTCCGCCATTTTTAGTCCTTTCCGCGCTTCACTCACTACACGCTCAGTAAAGTAGATGATATTTTGACTAAATTTTTCGGAATATAATAAAACAAATACACTTAACGGCACAACAACACGGCATTTTATTAAAAATTACGCACTTCGTAAGTATATCTTATGTATATTGACTAAACATGGCCGCCAGGACGGCATTTGTCGCGTCAAAGGCTTGCGGTACTCTGTTAATCTACTGACTCTGGTAGTAAGTAAACTGCAATGGGATAGTCATACCAAATGCTATTATTTGTTGTATTTTGACACTATACTATATGTAAAAATATGAGTGACAATATAATAAAATAATGTATAATACGCATCATATGAATGTTAATATAAACATGATAGAGGTATATAAATATGATCTATTTCTAATAGTACATAATCGACTTATTATCACAGATGTAAAAATAACAGAAATACGTATCATCATTCTTAAAAACCAAACCACAAGAATTGCAACAGGTACAATATTATGGTCAAGCATGGCAAGGCATTGAACTTTTTATGTGATTAGCCGATACAACATGCTTTTCCATTTTATTTTTCAAGTGTGTTAATTCGTTAATTCCAGTTTTGGATCACATTCGAAAACAATAAACATCGAAGACAATAAAATGTGTCCTTTCACGCTTTATTAATTATACATTTCAAAAACACCTTAGAGTTACACCATATAAGAATGGAATAATAATTCCCTATATTTACCAATGTGTAAAAAGCTCACCAACATGCAAGCGAGAGAGCAATATTGCGCATCCTTAGTTGTTATCTATAAGGCTATGCGTATGCGTTATAATTTCAAAAATTATTCTAATTGACAGATTATGTTTACTACAAATGAAATAATTTTCGTGTTCATTGTAAAAAATAATTACTTAATTAGATAGATATTGAATTAACATAAAAAGAATGTTAAATAATTAAATTGATAAAATGTTCAAATATAATTTGATTTTAACATGAAACAAATAAAACATGAAGGGCGTATTTACATTTTATGACGCATGCGGATTTTATGGCTGTAGTAGTAAAGGACACGATTATATTTTCACTCTTTTCCATGTTGGTGCTTTTTACAAGTTGCATTAGCAATCCATTTTTATATGGTTTAAGGAAAACACTGCATTGAGATCACATAAATTGTTTCTTTGTACTGTAGTTTGCATTATCATAATTATTTATATTTGATAGAAGAAATAAATTTAGTTATTTATTTCAACATAAAGTAAAAATTGAAATCAGCTGTGGAGGAAAATATAGTGTAAAAACAATTTTATTTATTTTTGTGACCAAATTGGTTTTTTGCTACAAAAATCAACTGCACAAAAAATATTAGCAGTATTGTATGAATATGTGTAAATAAATGTAATTTGTTAAAAAATGAGTGGTTATAATTCAAGGTTCTTAACCAAGTTACAAAGAGTTCTATTACCACCATTTTAGCTTGCTCAACCGAGACTACATAAATGAGTATTTTCATATTAAAATCTTTTCCATACAGAAATAGTAACGCTATGAGGTATTTTTGTAAATATTGCTATATCTCACTTGCAACTTCAACCAACTACTAAAAAATTTACTTTTTACGTACTTGAGAGGACATTGGGAAATATGTATTATGTACTTACATCTGTGATAATTATACAGATACTATGTTATATAAAAAGTTTTCATTATATGAGATTAAATGGAATATATTTTTCGATAATTCAGTCATCGACGGTGCCATCACTAGTGTTAAATCATCATGGCTTGTCGTAGATGTTCAGGTGCGTGGTAATGTTGCTGTGGTGTCAAGGATGGATGTAATGGTGGTGGAAAACATCTTACATGTTCCACAGACATTTCATCATTCTCGCCCGACTTTAAGAATTTATTTAAAATTGCAAAAATCTGAGAATTCAAAACTTGAAATCGCCTAATTCTATCCACCATTCTCTTTAAACTCTATAAAAATAATAAAAGTATTTTCTATTTGAATAACACAATATTAAAACTTACAATGCCTTTGACAATCTCATCTTTCATATCAACACGTTGCACACGCAAAATATGATAACAAAAGTCAAGTGCTTCAAATCTTCTTTGCTGTCCTAGGAGAACAATCATTGTGCAGCCTGCCCAATGTAAACCTTCGCCGAAGAGTTCTCTGGAGAAAGTGATTAATTTTCATTCACTCAAGAAACATCAGTTGCTTACTCGACAGTGTATTCGGTATCTCCGACAGGAATGCAATAAACAAATTGTAAAGCCGACCATAATCGGTGAAATTCAGTACATTCGTCAACATTCATGACACCATTTGTAGGCGGTGGTCCAACCCAAACAGGATCATCCAAAAAGCTACGTAATCTATTCAGTACTACTTCAAATACAGATAGTCCACAGCATAATCGTTCTCTTGTTAAAAGATCACCTTCTCTAGATATCATCGCTTGCTGAAAATTAATTTTAGAAAAACACCATGCGTATACTGCTTACCTTGGCGGTTCCCAGTTTTTCAATATTTGGTACAATTTGTAAAGCGGCATACTTCGATTCAAGTCTTTTTTGTTTAGTTTCAGGCTTTTCTCCCTCTACAAAGATTTATTCTCATTGCAATCAATTTAAGAACGTTGAGTTATGTAGAACAAATTAATAAAGAAAATGATTATAATACAATACGCTTACTATTGGAATAAATAGTTTTCACCTCCGACTTTAAATACTCCTGTTAGGAATCAGAGCGGCAGCATTTATTGAATTTATCTTGTTTTTCTGATATTTCAATATTTCCTTTCATTAAAATATACTTTTTTTGAAAATATACGCTTATTCACTCTTGTTGATCGGTACAGTCCATAAACATTTTTTACTCCAACAGTTGCATAGTCATGAGCTCAAACAGTTTTATATCTACTATTGAACAAAATTTAATCAAAGAAAAAAATGTCATTTTCTATTTAAAAATAATCTATATTATTATTGACAGTGATATTAGGTACTTATGTGCATGTTTGAGTCAATTAGTGAATATTATTACAACCATTCCCTATTTAGTCCAGTCAATAAATACATTGTAGAGTGCATGGAATATGCAAGAATTTTTGACTTCAGGACATTTTTAGGAGTAGTCAGTTGGTAAAGATACTAAAAGTCCCCACCCCTGGGAGGTGAGCTTAAGGGAGAAGGGAAGGGGGTGAGAAAAGCTCATTTTTGGGTTTTTAGATTATATCTCGGAAACAGTGTACTCTAGAACAAAGTTCTTCAAATGAAAATGAAAGATAATTAAATTTCCTCTAAAATTGTTTCGATACATATCTGTCGAATTTTCAACGGTTGTCTAGATATTAGTGTCCGACCGAATGTTCGGTTTCGGTTTCGGTCGAGTTTCGTCAAAAAAACGAGTTTCGGTTTAGTTTCGGTTTCGGCGGCAAACCTGCCGAAACTTCGACCGAAACCGAAACTGCATTTTGGAGTTCCCGCGCTGTGCTCGTTCATGTTCGGCGCAGTAAATTCCATCCAAACAACGAAGACATTTTGCCGCGTCCACCTGCCTAATCATGACGTGACTTGTTTGTGAAGTATTTAAGTTATTATTAAGCATTTTAAAGCTGTGAGAATTAAAGAAAAAAATTAAAACTGAGTCTGACTGATTATAATAACGTTTTCTTTATTTTTCCCTCAAAACATGATCTTTGTAAGAAAGTTTCGGTTTCGGTTTCGGTTTCGGCCGAAACTGAGACCGTTGCCGAAATTCGGTTTCGGTTTCGGTCGTAAAACTAAAAACCAGTTTCGGTCGGACACTACTAGATATATGTTAATGAACATATACCTAACTTTCCCTTCAATGATGAAGGGAAAGGTTGGTTAGATAGAAAATGGCGACTATATTGAGAGGTAAAATGTTTAATTTTTCAATTCCCTTGGAAAAGTTATTTTGTAACACTGCAAAATGGTTCTCACTTAAAAAAATTCTCATATGGTAACCACATAGAGATAAAGAGAGTAAAGTCTTATATTATTTACCTTTGCAAAAAGGTCTAGGTAAAATATTTTGAAATGGTGCTGCTTGAAGTAAATCGCAAACTTCTTCTTGCGATAAAGCTTGTTCCATTAACAGACAAAACAATATTGTGTTTCCAAATTCACGGAAATTATGAAATAGTTCCGTTCTTGCATCTGGATATTGCACAATATCATTTAACTGAGCATGGTAATAACTCAAAACACCTATAAATAATCAAATTACCTCAAAATATAAGTAATACTAAAATTAAACATACCAGGTGACCCATAGTCATATCTTGGCAATTTACAAACTTTCGGCATTGCAACCATTAGTGTCTTGGTAAATTGTAACAAGTTCCCTTGTACTAAACTTTTAACAATTTTTAACAATTCTTCCATTACCACTGCGATGCCTTGATAACCTAATAATTTACACATAGCGTGAAAGTGATGTGGACCAACGAAACCTAGAAATGTATGATAAACAATACTGCTTAAAATACAGGCAACACAATTTTACAAGGGAAACAATGATTAGATAATGACAGACTCTAAACCTCTTCCATATTGTTTGTTTATTAAAATGATTAAACTAGTTACGTCATCTTCAGGCTTCAAAATTACATATTTTATTTTTCAGACCTACATGTATATGAATTACCAATAGACAATCAATATGGGAGAGGTTTAGAGCTTATTATTATCTAATGATTTTTTACTGGTAATTTTAATCCCATTTGGTGTATAATTTTTACCTGAGTATTGTGTATATTGGGTTGTATATGCCATGTTTAAAGGTTTAGTTCCCCACAAATAGTGATGCGACATTTGGGGAGGTTTATCTCGATGAACTGGAGGAGTGAACGCTATTTGGCCCTTATACTTAGTAAAGCTAAAATGGGGAAACATAAAATCGCAATTAGACAATGGAATACGTTTGTTACCGATTGGTAGCAGCATTATAAACGTAACTTGGTAGAAAGTCATAATTCAATTCCCAAAATACATGAAGAGTGATTCTGCCATATGGGGCTAAAACATTGTGATTCGCTTCTCTAAACATTGAATCAAAATCGTCTAATGCTAACCATTTGCTTAAAAGTTTGTGACATAAACGGTTTACCTAAAAAGTAAATTAGGCTTAATTACCTTGTGCTAAAATAATAGATAATTAATAAATTTAATATTGGAAGACATCTTCTGGATAAATTCGTGTGATAAAAGGTTTATTAATAGCTTTTCTACGTTTCGGTAGTCTTTCTTTGCTACCTTTTTCAAGAATGATTGATTAGTTTGACACTAGATGTCATATCACTTGATTTTAGTTTTAACTTTTGTTCTGCTGCGAGTTGCAGGTCCTGTGTATGTATCTGTGGCTTGTGGTAGATTTTGAGGGATGTTGGGAAGTATAATATAAATATAATATAAAATCTACCACAAGCCACAGATACATACACAGGACCTGCAACTCGCAGCAGAACAAAAGTTAAAACTAAAATCAAGTGATATGACATCTAGTGTCAAACTAATCAATCATTCTTGAAAAAGGTAGCAAAGAAAGACTACCGAAACGTAGAAAAGCTATTAATAAACCTTTTATCACACGAATTTATCCAGAAGATGTCTTCCAATATTATTAACAACATTCGTGGAAACCTAAACATTAATAAATTTAATGTATCTATATAAATATAAATAATAAATAAGTTTATTATCTACGACTTTAATTAACCAGATTAGGTTTTTTTCCATGAAAAATTCTACCGAATCAAATATATTTTCAGTTAGGTAACTTTTTAATGCATTTTTAAAACTAGCCAGACTCTGGGTTATTTTGTTCAAAAAATTAGGTAAGTGATTGAACGTAAATAAAATTATCTTTATGCCTGGCATTATGACTATGTGCATCTAGTGCTTGTTAAGGTTACCTATGTTGCTATATACATTTACACAACTCTGGTATATATACAATGATGATAAAGTCGAAGTGGATAGGTCTTTACGAATGCTGCACGATTCACGTTGTGCCTTGCCAAGTATCGCCCTTACAGCTTCTTTCTGTACCTTACATGCACTGTCGGCACTGTTGAGGTGATTTATGGTAAACCAAAAACGAAAACTATAAGTTCGAGTCTTCTTCCATTACAAAAATCTTTGAAATGAAGGGGCATGGTATGTAGAAAGTTTTTAAAAACAATGGAAGTTTTGTGGAGTGTGTAATTGATAATAAAGGAATCTTAGACAGGACAAATATGTGATAAATATATTACTATTAAATTGCTGTCTTACCTCAAGCAGCCCTTGAAGTTCTATCACGCCAGTGATATCACCAGCTTCAAATTTACTAATTGCCAGGTCTAATGATTTTTGCATATCAGCATTAATGCGTTGCGTAATAAGCTTATTTAAATCAATCGATCTGCCCAAAAGTTGAACATGACGTTGCTTTAATAATGTCTCATAACGGTTAGCTCTGGGATACGGTAACAAATATGCCCCTAAAGCTGCGCATTCCACACGGAACCGTTTATCCAGAAATATACTAAAATGTTCCAAATTCATACATCGATATGCAGCAATAAATTAATTACCTTGCAGCAAGTTGTTTATAATATGCAAATATTTGCTCACTTAACTTATAAACAAACTGATCAAAACACAAATTAACTTCCGCTTCAACTTCGTCATACAAAAATTGTTTTCGAAAGATTGTTAAAGCATACAAAGCACTATCGTTATATAAATCCAATGGGTAAAGCACATATTCCATCATTGAAGGTTCTTTAGTTTTTAAAATGTGATCGGTTAAAATCCAAGGCATGGACATATCAATCGGAAACTGTATCCTTTTCTCCATCGTAACCAAGTCATTACACTCCTCATTGTGATGATGACGCACAGTACATTTCTGACGTAAACAATTTTACTCAGTTTAGACGGAAATTGTATTAAAACACTTACATTAATACGACGTCCCATTGTCATTTCTAGATAAAACTCCCTATACCACAGCTGTGACAAATCGCAACAATTCTTCAGCGATTCTGTAAGAATACTTTGTACTGATGATAACTAATAAAATTTAAAATTACCGCTGAAGTTAAGTAAATAACCCCAATAGAATGAAGTTTTATGAAATTGATCGATTAGCATTAAATATTGCCCATCAATATCTTTTCTTAATGTCCTTTTTCCACCTGATTTATCTGCAATCAATGATTCCAACATTGTACGCACCATATATAACTGAGTAGAGGAGGGACCTAAAATAACATTTATACACTTAACACTGTGTATTGTATATGAATGCTTCTACAATGATTCATATATGTTACTTGGGAAATAGTAAATCAGTACATTTTAATACTAATAAGATACCATGCTATATAATTTTTGTAGTACACACCGACATTCCTTCTGGGAACTTTAATACCAAACCCATTATCAGGATCTTTTTTTCCTTTTAAAGCGGGATCTTGCAGAGGTTCTACTCCCCTTTGCCAATCGGCACATGTTTCTCGCACAGACATAACGATGCTGAAACAAAGACAGATTAAAAAGAAATTTGTACTTTACCGAATTTACCTGCGAATAAGATCTTTCTTGTTTTTAATGGCCTTACGTAATGGTTCTCTTAAATTTAATTGCACAAAATCTTGCAGTTCTGCATAAATGTTCCGCCTTATCGCGTCCGTGAATACAGTTTCCATTCGTGCCATTAGCACTTGTAAACCTTTAATCATAGCAATTACTTCTATCAATGCAAATTTTTCTTCATCTGTGTAATTATATCTTGTGGCCTACAAATTGCAATAAATGACTGTAGTGATCATGATTTAAGGTAAAACACATACACGTTCATACTCTTCAGCTTCAGGGGGGCATTCTTTATTTTGGTGGTGATCTGTAGGATGTAGCAATTTCCACGAATATAATTCTGTGACTACACTAGTCCACTCGGAAAGTAACTGTAAACCCCTAAGAGCTAATTCCGCAGTTTCCCGGTTTTCTGTATCACTGCCACTTTCTTTGTATGTAGTTGTCACCTATAAGCTTCTTGTTATAATAAAAAGACTTGCATAAAACTATAAACCTACTTCGTTGCTGTATCTTGCCAGTTCACTAATGTACTTGACATGATCATCTCTGATTTGTGGTAAATGTACCATTAGGTCCGCCTGAGGTGATGGTGTATTCGAATTTGATAATGCCCATTTACTCGTATCAAAATGCTTGCTTCGTTTAATATAATTAAATGGAGCAATTTGCATATCTCCAAATAGTGGAACAACTTCCAAATTCTACGAGATAAATGATAATTATATGTGTTAGTACAGACTACTATAAAGAGAATTGACTGTATACAAATTTGTGTTCGCTTCAAATGAAACCAGTTCTCTAGTAGTGGGTTTTTTAAACAAATTAAGGACTATTATCCATAATGAATTATTAAAAAATATGGATTTACATTCAAAATTAAAAGATGATAATAGAAACAAAAACGTACTGATTGATACAAGTTAATAGCTTTAAAAACTGATGTTGAGTTTGTTAAAAATCAGTTATGTGAACCAAATAAAATATTGCAATATCTTACAGCAAAGACCTAATGTCTACATTTCCAAATACAGCAATATCATTTAGACTATTATCAACTTTTCCGTTTCCATGACTACAACAGGTCAAAAGCAATTATTCTACCAGTCTATCAAGTGGCGATTGTTGTGTTAAACAGTTTAGAAGGGCAACTGATTTGGTTATCCACTGAGGTTTTTATCTCTGGAGATTTCGTGGAAGATGAGCAAATGCCATTGACTTCAGCCAGTGTGGCTTCCTGAGCGCCTGTGCCCTAATTGTTAGATTTAGTGGCAACATCATCAAGAGTCTCCACAACTTAAGTCGGGGCCGTTATTAAGGCCCCTGCAATTCCAAGGTAGACCCCACTTGCTCCCGAACATACGTGTACAACCCCATAAGGACTTTTTAGCTTTGTTCACTATCTGTTCCAAGTGTGGTTTGCAGGTCAGTAATATTACGCGATGAAGCCATTTTCCCTGATGATGGGAATGTAGAAACCATTAGCAAGATAATGTTAACCCTTAACCAGCAACGTCCCTTCGAATCACACTACATGCGACTACCGGTTTCTGAGACCGCTAGGCTATATTAGCCACTTTTTGTTAGAAAATGTTAGTAAATGATAATGAACAATAATACTAGATTGTTTTTGTCAACTTTTATTATGAAAATACAGATGATTTCTTTTTCCTTTGGTTTGATCAGAATAAATATTGGCTAATGGTAATTGAAGACGATGCCAAAAAAAATGCGTAAAAAAATTAATCGGTATTTCTATTTACCAAAAACTAATACTAATATTATAACTAAAGACTAATCTTCTTCTATGCTTTTGAAAATGCATGTTTTGCATACTTTTTTGGCTACGAGGAATCCCGTTACTCGCAAGCAGCGGTCAGACTGACCGCTAGTTAATTAACTTTAGCGGGTTTTAATCACACAATAAGAAACTGGGGGATAACTGTTATGACCGTGGCTAGGTAACGGAACGAAATGTCATGTCATATAATTATGTGTTACAAAACGTTAATGTTTAGTGTTCTGTATTTTCGTTTTTAAAAGTAATATGAAATAATAATTGTGATACTGTGTTAATTATTCCGACACAACAATTGGTGACGAGGATGGGATAAATAAGATAGATCGAAAACATTCGAATGGTAAAATGGAGGATTACAAAAAGCAATCTCAGAAAAGACAAAATTATCAACCCAATCGACAGCGATCACAAATCGATTTCAAAAAACTTGGTATTGATAACCTCTGCCTACGGTGTGGCAAAGATTCGCATAGAGCAAAGAATTGTACAATTGAGTATGAACGCTTGTATTGCCAGCAATGTAAACGCGAAGGTCACGTAAAAAGAGTCTGCATTCAGTCACTAATGCTTACGGATCGCGTTCTCTGACAGCAAGTGAACAAAATTATAGCCAACTAGCCCGTGAAGCTCTTGCTGTCATGTTTTCAGTTAATCACTTTTTTATGTACATTTTCGGGCGAAAATTCAAGTTAGTGATGGACAATAACGCTTTAACAAGAATTTTTCATCAAAACTCTAAATTGCCATCCATGACAACAGCAAGACTCCTACGATACGCCACATTTCTCTCTGGTTTTGATTATGAGGTAGTGTTGAAGAAAGGGTCAGATCATGTGAACGTAGATTGTTTATCAAGAGCATCAGTCATACAACCTCATTCTTCAACTGATACCTTAATCAACAAAGAGGTAAGAGAACTGTGCTTTTATTCTATCTCGAACATTGCTAGCTTAGAACTGAATGCAGAAACGATAAGAAATGAAACAGTAAAAGATCCGGTCTTAGCAACAATCAAAACAGAAATTATGTCATCTAGCGATCCTAAACCAAACCAATTCACACTTGAAGATGGCATTTTATTTAAGGGAGAGCGAGTAGTGATTCCCGCAAAGCTCCAACAAGTGGTCTTAACAGAGCTACACTCCACCCATATTGGAATAACCAAGATGAAACAACTAGCTCGGAGGTACTGCTACTGGGCAAACATTGATAAAGATATAGAGCGAGTTGTAAGATCCTGCCAGTCGTGTGCAAATGTTCGTTCTTCTCCTGGGAGATGCCAGATTCAAACTGGGATAGAGTCCATATCGATTATGCAGGTCCGTTTCAGGGGCACCATTTTCTACTGGTTATCGACGCAAAATCTCGATGGGCTGAGATCAAAGTCATAAAACACTCTCCAACATCTGAAAAAACAATTGACTTATTAAATAGCATCTTTTCATTTCATGGGTTCCCAGCGGCAATGGTTTCAGACAATGCATCTATTTTTGTAAGTGAGGTTTTTGTGACGTATTGTAAACAGCATGGAATATTCCAAAAACTTATAGCACCGGGGCACCCAGCTACAAATAGCTTAGCTGAACGAAACGTACAAACGCTGAAGCATAGGCTTAAACCCATGGAAGATGATCCTAAGAGTATTCAAACAAAAATTCAAGAAATCCTGCTAAAATATAGAGCCACACCCCTCGCCTGTGGCAAATCTCCTGCAGAGTTATACCTCAATCGACCAATCCGAATTAAACTAGATACAATCCGACCTCACAATGTTGAATTTGATACCGGCACAGTGCCAACGTCGAGAGTGCGCTCATTACGTGTAGGAGAGAGAGTGCAAGTGAGAATGTACAAAGGGAGCCTCATCTGGAAGTTTGGCACAATTCTGAACAAGTTTGGTAATCTTCACTACAAGGTGAAGCTAAACGACGGCATATGCCTAAAACGGCATATAAACCAACTCAGGAGTACACAAGTCCCAGAGATCGACCGACCTAACGTGTCACCCAGTCAGAATCAGAAGGTACCGCCTGCAGCACGATCATCCCCAATCAATAAGACACCTCCTGGAGTGCTGCCACCTCCAATGGTACAAAAACAACAACCACCGGGAATTCAAGGGCCACTTCCTGCCCTACAAGAGCCGCCATTTAACCCACAGCCACGGCCTGACCAGGAGCAAGAACCACCGCCCACTCAACCCATACTAACAAGGCGAACAGGAAGAATACGACACCGACCAAGTTACCTTCAAGATTACGTTTAAAATAAGCCTGGGAGAACTGTTATGACCGTGGCTAGGTAACGGAACGAATTGTCATGTCATATAATTATGTGTTACAAAACGTTAATGTTTAGTGTTCTGTATTTTCGTTTTTAAAAGTAATATGAAATAATAATTGTGATACTGTTTTAATTATTCCGACACAACAATACCATTGTATAGTCATTCTGCTAAATATAGTCTAACTTGAAGGTAGGTAGGTGCCCAAATGTCACAATTAATAATTACGAAAATTAGGCTAAAAACAAAAAACGGTAGCGGTCTCACAGACCGACGTCGCTGGTTAAGGGTTAATAACGACCAGAATGAACAAATTTGTAATACAATTGAAAATCATGAGAAAGACGTTGACAAAATGAAAGGGAAGGAGCTGACAGTCAAGTGAGAACAAAACAAGAGAAATTAGATTAGCATAAGTAAAAAATAAACGATACTGCAATAATAAAATTTGTCAATTAAACAACTTTTTGTATATTAGGAAGACCTAATACTTGTTTAGAAAATCAAAAGTTGTCACATGACATAAGAGGAAACATGTTTAAACAATTTGGGAAGCTCTCTTGGACCAAAAAGAAAGGTTATAAAAGGTAGCATGAAGTTTCGGCGTTAAGTGGTGAAGAGGGATTGAAGAAAAATTAAAAATTTATTCAGTAAATATTTTTCATTGCTTTTCAATACGCAAACACATTGTAGCTGACCTGAAGAAGAGAAAGATCAGCCAGAAAACTGATTAAAGAGAAACAATGCATGGAAAAGAATGAAACGAAGGCAATTGGAATGTAAAATCATCAAACCTCTTAGGAAAAAAGCAGTAGAAGAGAGCAAATACATGTCTGAAGTGGATTAAGATTATCTTGAAAAAGAAAATGATAGTTCTGTTGAAGAACTGTTCAAAAAAGATAAAACTGGAATTATTATAGGCTACTCAACCCTGCTGAGAGGGTTATGACCTCACCCATAAGGGATGTTTACTCCTGTACCATATAATATTAAACAATTGTAAGTGGGAATAATAGTCCACAGCTATTTCTTCTTTCTACACACACCATCTAGATTGCACTTCACCTTTCACTATAGACCAGTATGTGTTTTGGCCGTCTGCACAATTATTTTCCAGGCCCTTCTGTAATTACACTTAGCTTTCAAGGTTCCTATTTTCATTGTCCATAGATCCTCTAATATGTTGTCTTGCCCAGGGTGGTTCAAATTGGACACTTTCTTATGGCAACACCCTTTATTTTAAGATAGAAAAAAATGGACCAAGGTGCCTGGAGGAGCTCAATTTTAATGAGAAAATCACTGGCACAGAGTTCAGCTATCTCTAATCGTTTGGCCAGTTAGGGGGCGTTTCTCGAATTTGGTCGATTTCTTTAATGCTCCATAACTTTCTTATTATTAAAGATAATTGATTTTGGCAAAACCTTTCTTATAGCACTTTTTTACGTAGAATCCATCGCGATAGATAGTTTTTATACAGGGTGTTTGGTTTTTGTGTACGACCCTAAACTACATTTTTTCATATGGACCACCCTATAATTTTTGGGTTTTTGAAAAGAGAATAAAATGTCCTAAATTTTGATGTATAAAGAACACGAAATAATAGCTTTTACAGTTTCAAGCGATTAGTTATTGGTTTTACACTGGTTTAGATGCGAAACACATATTCATATTGCATTGAATCTCTTTTAGTACTTTTTGCAAATCTTAGCATACATACCTTAAATATACGATCAATTCGATCCAAGCGTAATTTTTTCTTTTGATCTAATTTATTAATATTACATAACTCACTATCCATTAGAAATAAACCGAAACCCATCACTTTTACAAGCATATGCTTCTCACCGGGAGTAAGATACATTTTGGTCTCGAACATATGGACACATATATTGACAACGTCTGCCAATAGTTCTTCGTAACCATTAATTTTTTCCAAGTTTTCTTTAACAGTGTCACGAATTTTATTTTGTGTAGCCAAAAACATGGATAAATTTTGAGATTCTTGTAACGTTTGCGAATCCGACATCACTTTTAAAAACTGAGCAGCTCGACGATATGTCGAATAATCATTTTTAACACTCGATTTCATATTCTTCAGCTCATCTAGTACGGCAAACATATTTATAAATTTACCGAGAGTTAACAAATACGCTTCGGATACAAAATCCTTTCGTTTTTCGGCGTGACAAAGCCTCTTTACTTCTTGCGAAAATCTCTCGATTGCTTTCCTCTACAAAGAATGTTAAATTAAGAATTGTCGCGAATTTTGATTTACCTGAAAGTACATGAAGTTCAACAGTTTATTAACTTCTGGTGCCAATACTTCGACAGTTTTTTCATAAATTTCGACACGATTCGGTTGCTCATTAGATTTAGGTTGTGGAATTGCACGTGAGCAACAACGCCACGTGTACAACATAACGGCATGTTCTTGTCCCTCATCTAATAATTCATTCTGTAAACAAAATAATATAATGTACACGTTTGTAACGGGAAGACTCTTGACGTACCAAACTGGCATGAACAGTGGCTTCTTCGATATACTTCGCAATACCAGTAACGAAACCATTACGATCTTCAAAGTTAGTATCAAAGTTAGCTTGGTAAACAACCGAACAGGGTTGAGCTTCTATACAAGGTTGTTCATCAGGTAGTGGTAGTTCATCCAAGACGTCCACATTGGATAGTGCGTCCGTTAAAGATACCCGATCAGTTGCTGACATTATTTAGATTTTGTTTTGTTAATTGTTAACATTAATAACATATAACCTCTATGCTAAGATATACGCGACAATAATACTGTAACGGTACATGATACGGTAAATAAAGCACATTTAACGAGTTAAAGTATATCACATATTATCGTTTATATCTGTTTAGTCACTCCAGTTCGGTATAAGAATAATTTAAAATTTTTAAACAAGAAAAATAGAGATATTTCGATCAAAAAATTAAGGGTGGCGCCGGTGATGATGCACAGCTCAATCGTATCGGATCGGATAATACAGCGCAGGCGCAATTTATAATCAGATTACGTTATACCACAGATGTAGATCTACATCTGTGGTAGAACTACATCTGTGGTCACTGACCTCTCAGGTCAGTGTCTGTGGTTCTACAACTAACTAACTTGTGTCTACCACTGAACTCAATAATATTTGAACGTAGTTTTTAGTTCTGATTAACTTTTTTTAATAACAATTTTCGATATTGTCAAAAATAAAGGTACTTTACTCTTGAGCAAAATTCATATTTTTTGACATATCGCGTACACGACTGAAAAAATTTAATATCTGATGATTGTATTTTAGATTTTAGAACATGCAGAGCTTTTTATAAAGAATAACTTTTTTTCGTAAAATTAATAATAAAAAAGTTTCCCATATGTTGCCAACTTAAGTAGACACACTGTATAATCAAAGGTCTACACCACAGGGCACAGACCACTAATATGGTCTGTGGTCTACCATATACGTACGTATATGTGGTCTACACTCTACAGTGAAGAAACGGTAAGTGGTTCCTGCAGAGATAAATAGGCAACACATTAAACATTTAATCATTTTATTTCTCAAAAGAATCCTTCCTGAGTGTACCTATCTCAATCTTTAAAAAGGCGCCTTTACATAAAATCGCAATTAAACCATAAAGTGTGATACATGCTTGAATGCAGAATAAAGAGCTCTTCTAATATTATGTATAAAAAAATCAGGACCGTATTTAAAAAAACAAAATTGATGATGGTTACTTGAAAACTAAACGTCGGATTCCAATTTGCTGTATGCCATGTTAAAGAACGTTAAAAAGTACCTGTAGAACCTTCTTTTACTTTTGATTTAACATTAACGACAAAGTAATAATTTGTCAAAAACGAAATCCTGAAAATTCGCTTTTTGTAGCATAACTTCTGAACGGTTCGGAATTTCGTCAGTTTAAAAATGTCATTTTACTAAACTCAAAATTGTCCAACTTTTTTCCTATTCAACCGAAACTCTATCTCTTACCGTTTCGAAATCCCCATAGTGGCTCTCCTTATATCTTGGATACAGTGTATATGTATCTATCTCACAACTTTCGCTAATCTGGTATTTCTTTTGCGATCTTCTAAAATAGGGCTTATAGTAGGGGAAAGCGCCATGGAGACCTATTGGATTGTGAAGATTAGGTCCTAAAACGAAAAAAGTTTATGTTACGTTTGCTACTTTTGTGGGGGGGGGGGGGGGGCGTTTACAAATGTTCAAAAATGTAAAAAAAAACAGTCACATGGAAATGGAGCGCGTCAGACATTCATAGTGTATACGCACTATGTCTTTCTGATAACCGAGAGATATTAATCTGACGATTAGTTAGTGGGGGGTGGCCGTAAAAAGGGGTAAGTAACAAAAAAAAAGTTATTGAAGCGTGTCAGATATTCAGAGGGAATGTTAAGTCAACTCCAAAAAATGTCCTATTCAAATGACTGACGAATTGGACGCGATCAAAAGTCATGACCGGTTTTTGAAAGTGTAAACAAAGTTACCTTCACATATTCGAGCGCGTCAGATTTTTATACAGACGGTTCAGCTTGATGTCCTAGTCGTCAATATCTGACAATTATATGAAGGAATATTGTTAATCTGACTATTTGAAAACAAAACTTCCTTTTTTGTTTTTTTTCTGTGTTTTCTGTTTCTTCTGTTCATATTATTGAAATAAACACTCTTCTGCATGTACCTACTTAACTTACCTTGTCTTAATCTGCCGTGCTCGAGTTTTTCTGAGGATCGATTTTTTTTTACTAATATGATCGGCTGCCCTCAACGCACGCCCCTATATTAAGGGTTCATATATGGTAGGGGTACATTACATGGTGCAACGTTTCTCCCCATATGATTTTCTGACGCGCTCGAGTAACGCGCAAAATCCCCATTTGGGCTCCCCTACTATTAGTTGCAGGAAACATTCATGAGCAAAGTAGGTATACAGGAAAACGATAAGTATATTTTTCTAAATACTTCATTTGGCATCTCAAAAGGATGCGAGTAGCATCTCTTAGATGTTTGAGGATAAAGTCTATTTCCATTCCTAAAATTGAATATAACAATAACAAATTATACTTATATTTTTATTCTGTTTTTTACCCTTCTGCTTTCATTCTAAAATATAAAACAATTTTTACTTTCCCGTGCATATACACACGTGTACCTATACATATAGGGAAAGTATTGTAATCGAAAAAAATCGAACTCGAGATTTTGAAGAATTTGGACGTTTTGAGTCCCCCTGAGTCCAAAACCACCATCTTTGAAAAATGTTTGTCGGTGGGTGCGTGGGGGGGGGGGGGTGCGTACGTTATGGCTGTGGAGCCAAAACTGCTAGACCGATTTTGATTAAATTTAAAACTAAGGCCTATAAAAAAACTTCATCGATAAAACAGGCTACTCATCAAAATCGGTCTAAAGGGGCCCAAACTAGGGGCGTTATTTTGGGAGCAAACATTCAAATTTTATCCTAAACTAATTTCTCTTGGTGAAAAGTTAGTAGACACGGTTACAAGTAAAACGCAGTTTTTCGTTTGTTTCTAAATTCAATATGGCGGCCAATATAGCAATTCTCCAAATTTTTACTTTTTAGGGTGTAGCTCATGAACCGTTTATCGTAATTAAAATTTGAAAATTGAAATTATAGCCAAAGGATGGCTAAACTTTTACTTATGATTGGTAAAGAAGAAACATTAAACGTGGCCAATTTATTGGTGCCCAAAATTGGTCAAAAATTAAAAATCAATTTTCTGAAAATCTGCTTCGAGCTTTTTTTTATTTTTTGTAATGTTATACACATAGTTCATGATAAACTATTGACACTACATTTATTTCTTTATTTCCCATAGGGGAGGGGGATGAATGTTTGAATTTAAGTCTTCGTGTGTTTTTTGCTAACAAAGTTGAAGAAATAAAATTGTGCAGTAAAGTAGAGGACGTACGACTCTTTTAATCGAGTATAATAAGATTAGTAAGTATACCAATTTACTTCCGGCCTAGTAGGAAATTAACAAAATATTAAAAATATTTATGATATACCTTGTATATTATTTCAGGGGAAAATCAGCAATCGTTTTCTGATTACAACTATACTACACACTATATATTAATTTTTTTATTTTTTTCAGTTACTTATTACGCAAAAACTATTTTATTTGGGTTATTATACAAAAAACTATTTTATTTAATACGTCATAACACGTAGTAAACACGGGGCAGTTGTGTACTGGTCATTTAATTTTTCCACTACCGGGCGAGCCAGAGGGGGGAGGGGGGTGGTTAAAGTCCCATTTTATAGTTTTTACTTATAATTCGAAAACGGTGGATCCTAGCAAAACATTATTTAAGTATCTACATAAAAATCATAGCTTATTAAAACTTCCTACAACTTTGATTCTATACATAATTATGAACATAAACGCACCCTTTTTGAGTTTTTGACTCTCCAAAGTATGTGCTCAAAATGACGAACATAATCTCTGGTTTCACCAATCATCGCTGCAGCAGTAGTATAAGTTGAAATCCACGGATTTTTATCAAGCAGATTCGAGATTGAGGCCAGGGTTCGGGTTCGTTGATGTTTTGCCACCCTTAAAGCAATGCTACCAAGTACTGATAGTCCGATCACCATAAGAAGATTGGAAGGGTCGCGGCTCGAGGTGTGGGTATCGTAAGACAGGCATCCACTACTTTCCTTGTGAAGGTGTCTGCCTTAACAGCCCGCCAGCCCTTGAGGATGGCGATGAAGAAGACGACATCAACACCTTTATTTTTTCGGACATTCAAAATTAGTATTACTCTGTACTGTGTGTATTGTATTTTCATTCTTTTCATGTAAATAAAGTATAATTTCCATTTTTTTACTCTGTCACCTGTCCATTATGCAGCTAACAGCTAAAATGAGGTTTACTCGCCGAGGAAAAATACCACAGGTATAGGTCATCATATACATATGTATACAGCTCTACTCAGCAAACAAGATAGTTGGAGAGGGGATACCGGCGCTAGAGTAGCTTTTAAGGTACAATCCGGAAAGAAATATTTGGGCGCTTAATTTAAATGTGTATTGTTGGATACACATAAATGTATTGTATGCTGCATGAGAAGTCATCAGAAAAACTGATTTTAACAACCAAGAGTAACACAATAAAAGGATTAAGTAATAAAACGCCCGCGGAAAATGTCAGCTGTAAACTGTAATAATTTACTTTCAGCTGTGAATGTACACCTTAGAATTCTCAAATATGATTGGACAAATAATTTGCCGCGTCAAAAATTTCAAATACATTATTTTAGTTGACATATTTTCCAACTATCTTGTTTGCTGAGTGGAGCTGTACACACTATGACTATAAAGTCAACGTTTAAACCACATATGAGTGGTATGCGGTGAACAATAACTTTTTTAGAATTTTTAGTATTGTTTCACAGTTTAAGAAATTTTGAATTTATGATTGTCAATTTTTTTAATTGAGTCAAATAATCTTAAAGTTTGCGTTTGATTGTATTGACTCCATTTTTCAGTCAAATAAAGGGAAGTATTTCTACAGGTTGAGTTAGGCCGGGGCAAATTAAAGTAAAAAGTTTATCATTTTAATTACGAAATTTAGGGAAGACGGAGTGGTTTCGTAACCTGTGTGAACCTTAAAAAGCAAGTATGTATACGTTTCGTGATAACAAATCACACTTTATTTTAGTATAATAATATAGGTACAGGTACATGGATTACTTCATAAAAGTACTATAAAATGACGAGAGCACAACTACTAGTGTGTATTTTTGCCTTTTTGGTTATACATGTTAAGTTGTTATCATGTAATACGTAATAACAATTTCATCTTGCGAAAGGGTAAATCTGTTTAGAGTTATTATTGTTGTTATTTTCTATAGCTTTTTTCTTTATTTTACGTTTATTTTTCTTATGGGTTCGAATAGCAGTGCAACATACTCTTAAAGATAAATAATAAATTACTTCCACAACGCTCAATGCACCAAATCCAAGAAATAATCCTAGCAATCCACCAGTGTTGGCTAAAAATAAAGATTTTATAGAAAGATGTAGAGCGAAAGTAATCGTTCGCCTGGAGAACTTACACAAGAATTCTGAAAATCCGTAAAGTTCACTTTTGGTATTTCTTGTAAATTGGGATTCGGTAAAGTAAAAATGGAGAACTGCCATATTTTCCCTAAAAATGAAACAATTTGTATTTGTAATAGGATTCATTGCTCGCTATGCAGTTCATGAGAAGAGTCTCCTTCCTATTTTCTTTTTATGGGTTTGATTATAGTTACTCATTTTATATAAACATTTCTATTTCATTACAATGAACTTACATAAAATAATCTGGGTTTTCATTCTTTATAAGTTGTTCTTTTATTTTGAACTTGTTGCCTAATTTTCCAAACGTCACAGATGCATCAAACTGTAATTCAAAACACGCCGGTAAGCAGTTGCAGTTCGACCTAGAACGTGTTTTTATACACTAAAAGTGTTTATTATGTGATCATATTTACCCATTTTGATTGGGGGTCTCCATTACCTCTGTAAAGTAGGGAAGTAGGATTAAATGAATGTATACTGATCAAATGATTACCTACCTTTCGCAATATTACTACAGGCCTCTTGTTTTTTACTGCAAATTTTCTTAAATCTGTTTTCTAAAATAAACAAGTATCAAAAGTTGCGAATTCTGTAGTAAGTAGGTATAGAATTCTAATTTCAACCAACTTCAAATCTGTAACTAATTATGGCACCCCCTGACCCCCACCTCAGACACAAGCACCCGGATTCTGCACAAATGTGTCATTGTTTTTCTTTCCATCCATAAAAAAGATGGGAGTGGAGAGGGTGACGGACAATTTGTAAATCACAAAAAAAAAATGTTGGAGGAAAAAAAAAGTAAAAAAAGATCGTTTTTCTGCGGTTTTTTATGGAGATTCCAAAAGTGCAATAAAAATAGGTGTTCCTATTTGAGGTTTCAAAACTCACCCCCCCCCCCCCCCCCCTCCAGAGGGATGAGGATGGTCTTTCCGAGATATTCAAGGATGTATGTTTTGACTTTTCTCGACGGCAAACGGGGGATGCGATCAAAAAATTTACCAGAGATTTGGAATCGGCAAAGAATTTCCTATAAGATGACACCATTCTAGTTTTCTAAACCCTGTAACATCGCGCACCGGCACCGCACAGACATCCGGACGAATTTAGTAACCAACTTTTTGAAGTTGGTTGATTACATTGAATTTCTTTTGATTCAGTTTTATTTATCACTTACTTGGTAAATAAAAGGGCACACAGCCACACAAGGATAAAGTATAATTTGCTTGGCATTCTAGCTTGCAATTTAATTCCGTGTATGTTCTGCAAATAGATACTTACACTGCATTAACTGGAAAATGTGTAGCTAGATTGTTACATAAAGTCATAAATATAGGTAGCTATATCGAAAAAAGAGCAAACACAAATACCTATAAAATTGCAAATCTTTTTCATTGGTGAAGTAACACATTCTTTTTTTGATATCAATTCCTCGTATGGTGAAAGACGCGTCGTATATTTTTGGACGAATGATAATCCGTGCTTCTATTCCCGGCGCTGTCAGTAATGCAAAATCGGCCATTTTGGGCGTTTCCAGAGGATTGTGTAGCAGTACCTAAAAAACTGGATAGGTTAAACATCTGTACATGAATAAGGGAATCAAACCTTAAAGCCTACACCTGTACTAGAAGAACAGTAATACGATTGTAGCTGGGCATCCAATACAATGGTTAGGCCCAAATGTGTCCCCGCACCTAACGAAGCCATTGTTCAGTTCATAATTCGTGGTAGAAACTAAATGTGGGTGATACTAAAATCTCTCATGAAGAGAAACACACTGATCACGAAATGAGAGTGGAAGGCACGATATACCTGCTGCTCTCCAAGGTAAAGCCGTTATGGATGAGTTTTCTGAATAACCATTTTCAGGATTCCAGTCATCTACTTCCGGTGGGAAAGTGGAGTTTAAGCTAGCCATTTCACGACTGAAGCATTAATAGGAAAGAAAAACTACTTATAATGGCCATTTACGCAATATTGCCGTAATTGAATAATTACTTTATCAATGATTAAGTACATAAAATTTGCTAATGAGTATTTTGAAAATGTTTTTTCTTACGGATTTCTAAATACGTAGCTTCGAGGTAGAGCGTTGAATGTACAGCATAAACCATCATCTGTTAAGGCGCTATTGAATAATTCTAAACATGGTAATTCTTCTTGTTTCCACATACAAACTTTCAATATATCTTGGCATGAAGGATTCACCTAAAAGTATTACTCATTACTGCTAAGGATACTATGTATTTTGATTTGAGACATTTATTTGTAGAATAGGTGAATAGGAAGATAAGTAGCGAGGCGTCGGTCTTCGTCTGATCAACTACCATGTAAGAGAAAAGCTTCTCTTTCATCTCCGCTAATATCGTAGTGATAAAGCTCTCTTTAACTCTTTCCGGTTTAGGAAGATAATTATTATAGAGCGTTACATTTTTTTCTTAATATGATTTTCATTAATTTTCATAATCTTGATTACTTTACTTTTGTATAGTTGATAACCCAGGATAAGAGTAAATTGCCCAATTCCCCTTTTCAATTGTCAAACCTTGGAATGGGGCTGGGGAAGGCAAGAGAAGAGGGGGAAAGGCCAGCTCGTTTCTAGATTTAACTTTGATCATTTTCTTTATGGGACAATGTAGAAGAGAGAGCACAGAACCACACCAATAATGCGCGAAAACATGAAAACTCGTATAATGGAAGTCTGTAGTCGCTTACCAAACTGTCTGGATCTAATTGGCTATCAATTGACTACCGAGCGTATATTTTCGAAATATGACCGCGTAATTTTGAAACACCCAGTACATGACGTTTCGAAATCAATATCAACCATCTATCACCAGCGGCTACTTATTTCTGTGCCAGTGATATAACTAATGTATATCTACGAACCTATTACTATCTGTAAATGACTTAAATATCTTTACCTCAATAACAAATTAGTGAGGATGAGAAGGTTCGTAATTTCAGATTAATTATGCAGAAGGTAAAGGTCTGAACAACTTTAGTATTTTTGCTTCCTCGGGGTCGCTTAGCCTCTATAAAACGGAGTCCCTGGGGTTTATCTCTGGGTTAATCATTGGAAGTTAAGGAGTGTAGTGTAGTGCAGATAATCAATATTAACTATAATTCACGTTGCAAAAAGTTTCTAACGCAATGGAATATCACAAACAATTAAATCGGCATCCAAAAATAAGAGGGATCACATTAAATTAAATTGAAGACTTTTTGGCTAAAACGGCGTCAGGATTAAAAAAGCGGTGGGTGAACTGTGAAAACTGCGTACAGCGAAGTTCTAACTCCCCGAAGTTCTACTTGTTCAATTAAATAGAATTTAGTATTACGAAATTTCTTATTATGTATACCGCCAGCGAGAGGTTGAATTGAATTGGTAAATAAAAAAAAGGACTCTCAGTCAATCATTCTTTCGCTGACTGGGGTTGTTAAAGTTGTTATAAGATCACGTTGTTCATAATTCTCTAAAATAAAGAGGATTGTTTCTACAGGCTAAAGTTAGACCGGGGTAAATGAAATAAAATGTTGGGCATTAAATTGCGGAAGTTAGGGAAAAGGAGTGGTTTGTTATAACTAAAGTTGGATGAATGCGAATACTTAAGTATACTTACACGTAAAATAAATTTTTGCACATTTTCCCATTTGGTCGCTTCATCACTACTTGTACTCAAGTTTGAAAACGAATTATTTAAATTACAGTAATCATCCAATAGCATTTTTTCAACCTCCGTGCTAAAGTAGCTAGTGCAATATCAAGAATTAACTACAAATATAATTTACCCTGCTTCTATGATTAACTCGGCCTCTCCCCTTTTCGCTTGGTTCATACTACATATGGTAATTGCCGGAAAAGGTAAAGTTCCAATTTGCGTTGGTTTTGGGTTTAAACTTACTATAACCGGATTTAAGTTATATTTACTGTAAATTTGAGAAATAAAATAAACGCTACAACAAACGGCAAGAAAGAATGCGATTAACCAAAACAATCTGTAACATTATCAAATACTATGTTTAGTAAATAAAAAGAAAGGTATAAATGCCTTTCACCAAACGATATGGACGTGTCTCCTACATATCGTAATCCGTGTAATGTAGAGTTGTAGAAATATTCCTCAATGTATTTAAATACTTGTCTACAACAACTTTCCTTATTTTCATTATTGTTAGCACTGAAATTGCGACAAATTTGTTAAATAATATCTACACATAGAGAATGATAGATACCTTAGAATCGTTTTCATTGGTTGCAACTCCTTTTTTTTGGGACGCTCAAAATTGGGATACAAGGATGAAGTTTTTATTGTCTTTGAGACGTAAGGATCGGCCCATGGTGTTTTAATTTGCCTTCTTGGTCTAACAGTGTTACTTGTCAATCCAAACATATTTATAATAGATCTAATAATTGAAAACCTTTTATTATCATCCTTTGTATAAAATTCATCACTAATCGACGTGTTCAGTATACTACGATGCCGTTTTAAACTCTCCAACTGAAGTTCTTTAGGAAATAGTGACATTACGATAACCTAAATTTATTCACTTCGTTCACCAAATATAAAAAGTTTGTAACTGAAAGAGTGGCATGCAAGTCTTGAGTGATAAAGTAACGTTGCGTGTGCATTGTTTCATACAAACTTTATATCGTACTCGTCCATCAGTAATCTTCCTTAAATTACACAGAATTAACGAACTACAAATTTTACTTTATTAGTCGATAGGGGTTATTTTACTTTACACTTTCCAATAAGAGAGTCGATACCTAATTATTATAAAAATAATGAGAGCGACATACATCCTATTTTTCCCTAAACCGTCATAATTATTCTTTCAGCAAGTTGCTAATCTTCACCTTTGACCTTTGATGATTTTTTAAATGAAAAGTAGCAGAAACCTTTAATAAAAGATTAAATGAGCTTTCCCTTGATACGTCATTTCATATCTACTTTAGCTTAAGATTTGTGATTAACGCAAATCAAACTATAATATGACAGGATATTGCTCACTTCTTAAGACAAATCGCTGCCCCCCGATCTATTCCAACAATCCGCAGGGGAACTTGTTAGACTATGATATAGATAGAAGAACGTTATTTTGGCTTTACTTGGATCGGACTTATTATAGTAATGTAAGACGTGGATTAGGGCGCATTTGGGGGATGGAAAAATCAACAAACTAGGTACTATATGCAGTTGGTGCATGTGAAAATGACAGTTGCTTATTTGTTAAAATGAGTACGCAGTTAAGCACTATTGAAGTGCATTCGTTCCACTGATTACAGAGTAGTAGAGCATCAGGCAATAACAGTTTTCTGGAATTTTTTTTAATTCTTCCTTTGAAAAGGTCATTACTTACAATGTAACTCTTTTTGAGAAATAAGTCACCTTTTAGTAGATCTTGTCTCAAAGATAGTTCATTGTTCAGCTCTACAAACAACACAGTATTATTCAGTATTTAAGATGCTTAATTGAACTTAATTTCATCTGATTTCACGTTCGATATCCAATCTACAAAAGGCAGTTTTTGGATTATTAAATTTGTTACCAAATTCCATTCACAAGGGGGAGAGTGTATCGAAAATGAATAAAGGTAAGCCACGTACGATGACATCTGGAACCTGTGCTCATACAGATAAGACGTAGGTAGTATAGTAGCATACCCCTTCGTGCAAATGTAACTTATTGTTTTGAGAGGCGAGTGACGATAATTAGTTGATTCGAATTTACCCAAAACAATCTCAACGTCGCTTTGAAATGACCTTCATGTCCAAAACTGCGAACTGGAAACACAATGTTCGCACACTGCGAACCTGTACCAGTTTTAACGTATTGGTTAACAAAGTACTGCCAAGAAACTGTTGAATGAAGTTACCACGGAGCATGCCAAAATAACGAGCGTTGTATACAGATCCTACAAAGAAAGGCCACTAGTTAAACTGTCTCGAAATTTAACTATACGCTAGATCTCGGCCATACTATAATAAATAACTACAACCATTAGGGGCGCTGTTAAGGAACAATTTTTCAGATTTGCATGTTTTATGCTGTGTAAACAAGCAATATACAATAATAAACTTATACCATAGAGAATGTAATAGTATACATTCTCTATGCTTATACCATAGAGAAATATTACATTCTCTATGCTTATACGCATTCAACTAAATCAGGGGGAAGAGCACCAAAATACCGTAAAGGTTAAAGTTGGACAAAACCATTGGTCTGTGGTAGAATTAATTCACCACAGTTTGATCAATTCAGGCGGAATAATTACTGCAGTAGATACTGTTAACAACTCTACGAGATCCACCAAAAATTACATCGTATAGGAGGAGATGAATCAGCTGGGATATGAAACTTTGCCTCACACTAATCTCTGCCCTATTTCTCAAACACTCAAACACTTTTAAAATGAAAAACTGTACGTTGCCAAAAATGCATCCAAAGAGTTCACTGGTTCCAGAACCGTGGTTTTTCATGGTAACGGAAATAAGAAATTTGTTACGATACGTATTAGATTTTTGGTTGAATAACCAGATTGACCATAGAAAAATATTTTCGGTATCAACTGAAACAATGTTGAGGTAAAATAGATACAAAATTTGACCATAATTGTGGTTTTATAAGAAAAATTGTAGAACGTAGCGCAGTTATTAGAGAAAAGGTAATTTGAAGCGAATTTTACATTAATTTAGAACAAAATAATTATAACGTTGACTTACAGGTTTTGCGTCGTACACCAAAACACTGAGAAATGAAACGACTTCTATTTGTTAAAATATTAAGAACGCCTTTGGAAATTGCATGGTGCTACACAAACACACATAAATAAGCTTCGTTTAATGGAATAATAAATCGAAAGGAAATAAACCATTGTTAATTAAGTGAAATCAATATGGGTGAGTGATATGTAAATTGTGACATGTATAATTAATGTGCTTCATCAAGCAGTACCTACTGAATATTAAAACCAAAGTTGGCGTCGAACTCATACCATAAGTACCTACCTACTAAATGTAATCACACAAGAGTCAACATCACTCAACAAATTTCTTTTCGGCTAGGAAGTAAAACCATAGGTCCTTGCGGAACTCATGTAAGGCACGTTAGAAATTTCTTGCTGTGAGTGGAACTTTCTTAGTTAATACAAAATTTGTGTGTGGATGCTAATAATCAAAGCAGCTGATGCGTTTCAGATCTATTCAAGCAATGTTTTCCTTGAAACCTCGTATCATTCCGAAAACACATACTTAAATGGAAATGTATACCAACTAAAATTACATAGGTATACCTAGTTTATGTCATAACGTCAAGCAAGTAATCCAAAAAGTGTTTTACAGGGTCACTTTTGAATCAATACTGCTCGTAGTGGACAATAAAGACCCTTTTCAAAATTCATTGAGCCATCTTGCAATATCACGCAATATAGATTTTTATATTAACGCCATTTTGTTTGTTACACATTTTCGAAAAAAATGTTACTTATGACAAAAGTTGTAGATAAGTAACATAACATAATAATAAGGAAAATATGATATTTTCTTGAAAAACTAAAGAAGCTCGATAATTAAACTAAAATTACTGAAAATATGTGAGTTCTGATAAAATAGATCTACACTATGTGGTTTGGCATAAATGAAAGCATGGTGTGTAAGAGCGCCGAATTTATTATTTCATTAATATAACACTCAACACATTTATTTGACGTATAATCACAAATGACTGATGCATATAGCTTGAGTTCAATTAAGATCATCAACTTCATTGATAAGTTTTTCAAATAACTGTTTTAATAAAAACAAGGAAAAACGCTTAGCTTAATGCATCAGATATGTTAATCGATATAATGAATATGAAACTTATTTTTGAATCATATCTTCAATTACGCAATAGTTCTCTGTACATGTCTTAATAATTACGACGTTTACCTGTAACGTAGATATGGATCATAGCATTAAATATTAATATCGATTACTTGTAAAATTCGACGATGCTATTCACATTACTCTGAACATCTCGTAAGTAACAATCGAACAGGACATATTTACAATAATTTGTCAAATTTCCTCATTTTCATTTATGTTGTTGCTTGGTAAAGCTTTTGACATAGTTTTAAATAGGACATACAATAATTATTATTGTAAGGTTATATTATTACGCTTTAGGTTTTAATCAGGGCCGGGCTGGTCAGCGTAATATTAACAATTAAAAAATTAAAAATATATAAAATAAATAAATAAAAATAAAATTATACTTTGTACTTTGTATTTAAAAAGTTATACTACAACAACTGTTTATGTATGCAGAAGGATGTATGCAAAATCAGGGGCATTCTAGATATATGTGTTTTAGAATTAAAACACAAAACACAAAACTTCTTCCATTTATTAAATCGGTTTTAGGCGTATAAACGTTGTTTTTATTATATTTCTGACGTCTGATAATTTTAATAGTGAAATCAAGTACCTATAATTCGGGTACTCTTTTAGAAAGTTTTTTGAAGTATGAAACTGTAATTACCCCGATAATGTTTGAAAGAATTTTTGTATACACTACACCTCTTTCCAAATTATCTATAAACAGCAAGAATGAACTTTTTACAAGGTTATCGTATAGTTGACGAAACTCTGAAGTCTTTTAAGTATATGAATACGGAGTTCGATCAAATCTACACTGAAGCAAATAAATTTATTAGCATGGTTAAAGAGCGGTTCCTAGAAAAAAACGTACCTTTAGAAGTTGAAGATAGTTTTCCACAACGAAGAATAAGACGAAAACAAAAATTCTATGATGAAAATTGTGGTGATGAACCCGTGCAAGAACCTTTAACCAAATTCAAAATACAAATTTTTTACGTAACAATGGACAGAATTATTGGCGCTTTAGAGTGCAGGTTTTTAAATCATAAAGAACTATAGGTATAAAGATTTTGAATGTTTACACCCTGGAAGTTTCTCTTTTTATTCGCGATTACCGGAATCAGTCTTGGAATGCGCAATTGCGCATCTAGAAGTCAAGTTGGGGGAATTAAAACAGCAATGGACTGATTTTGTTTCCAAATAGTCAAGGTTGAATCAGTCTTTGTCAGAGGAATATTTTCAACATAGAATAGAAGAAAACGATGAAGAAATAGAAGTAGACACAGAATTTGTTGGAAGTCATAAATTTTGCAAAAACTGCATATTTTGCTGTTACAATGTAATAATGAAATATAATTTATTTGCAGAAGCGTATTCAGCTCTGCAAAAGGCATATCAGTAGGTACCTACTTACTTTATCAGTAACCCAGGTTGCATGTGAGCGGTCTGTTTCAAAATTGAATTTTATCCTGAACAAAGTAAGAAGTTGCTTATCCAAAGAACATTTAGAAACGTTAATGTCTATCAAAAAGGATATTTTAATTTCACCAGAATGAAGAAATTTTATTGATCATTTAATGTCTCACGTAAAAACATGAATAATCTAGTGTTTAGCATACCTAATACTGAAAATCTATTTGCTATATTCAATAAATATATCGATTTTCATTGTTTATAATACTTAAATATAACGTTTCTTATTTTTTATAATATTTTTATACATATTGTAATTATATGTATGGTTATATCACTTATATGTTATATCACACAATAAAACCTTGTGTTTCATTCTGTGGTTATATTACATATTTTACTCAATGGTGCTTTACTTCTTATTAATTTGAATATACTTTAATTGTAATCTATGTAACACGACTAACATGGAAAACTTCGGTTCGGAGGGCTGGTAAAGAAGTTTCGCCCGGGCCGTTTTTTGAACCTAGTCCGGGCCTGGGTATAACTAATACAACTAATTGATTTTTCGTTTTAATTACTTGCAGTTTTCTAATAGAGCTACTGTCTGGTATCTGGTATTTTAGAAACAACAAATTGAGCTTTAAGCTTTTATTAAATTTCCACACATGTACAGTGATGTAAGCTAATACGTTATAGCACACAATTTTATCCGTGGTTATAGATTTACGTAACACATTACATATAATCATAAAAATTAATTTCAAAAATGTTTATCTAGTTTTTAGATTGAGCAAAAGCTTTAATAATGATGATTCTATTTTCAGCTTCTACTTGTCTCTTAGCGCGTATGCCATTACAAATGAGCTTCAACGATAAATGGTAGATTATTTCCACAACGCTCAATAGGCTAAATCCAAGAAAGAATCCTAAAATTCCACCAATACTAGCTGAAATGTGAAAAAATACAATAATGTTTCGTGCTTTGAATAAGATTTACCAATCATATCATAGGTTCCATAATATTCATATTTTGTTGATTTGGTAAACTCTGTAACTTCGTAGTAGATATGTGCAATGATAATGTTGTTTCTAAAAATGAAGTATTAAACAATTATCAATAAAGGTATTTACATTAGTGTGTTTATCTATAATACTATTGTTGTTTCTTCTGCATTTACAGTTTTACTAGAAGTCTCTGATATGGGGTTTTAATTTCAATAAAGGAATGAAACTAACAACAGTTTATTAGGTACCTACATATTATGTACTCGTAATCAAATAGGAAATTAGTAAATGCAAACCTGACGTAATTCATATTCTTATTTTCCAAGAAACCTTTTAATTCAAATCTATTTGCAATTTGTCCATACGACATCACCTTTTGATACTCTATTTGAGAACATACGGGCTTGCAATCACATGGGTCACTAAAAATCTCCTTTAAAAAACGTTTCTAATTTTTGAAAATGGCACTCACTCATCTTCAGCTGTTAGTTCCAAGGATTCTGAAAATCACAAACGAATACCTTAGCTTCACTATAAGAGATAATAATTCTGATACAAAACAGTAAAAAACGCTTTAAAATAAAATAATTGATTTTTAAATGAAAAATTGTACCTTTAACATTCGTCACGCAAGACTGGCGAGCTTCAAAACAAATTGGAGTGTCGTCTGCCTCTGAAATAAATTTGTTAGACAATTGTAAGTATAGTGTGTGCAATTTAATTTTACTGGGGAAGTAAAATGGGACACAACCACAGTGATGAAGAGTTTTATTAGCTAAACATTCCATTCTACAGTTCGCGTTGGAGTACTTCCTGTGGGAAAAGAAAATATTAGTACATAGTACCGTTGTGCCTTTTAAAGCTTCATTTAGATGGGATGGACCAATGTTGAGTATAGGTAGATGAAAATAAACCATTTTAACTGTGACGAAATGTAAATGAATGAATTAAAAGACATATTACATCCGATTCCATCAAAGGGGCGATTGAATGTTCACTCTCTTCATTTTCAAATTCAAATGCTATGTAATTAATTTTCATCACACTTATGTTGTGGAGCTGAATAAATAATTAAATAACAATGATAATAAATAATTACTTGTTATTATAATTATCCTAATCTTATGGTTACAAATTGTAAATTGTTCCCTGTTCACTGCGGTGATTGCGTATAGTGAATTACTGGCGAAAGCCTTACTTGGATATGGATATCGATGGGGGGGTGGTCAGAAGTCCACGCGCACGTAGGCCACCAATTCGGGCCCTTTGTGCTGCCTCCCTGATTAGAGTCGTTCGGCCCCGAAACGTCACTCAAGCCATCCCACACGTGAGATAAACCTGAGGATGCTGGACGGGTGAGCGACTCTGATCTTAGCCATGTCCGGCCGCCAGGATTCCCCCAACATGGATCGTCTTGCTTAGACGAGTGCGGGACACTCACAAAGTATGCGGTGCATGTGCTTGTTAATTTTACAGTGCCCAGAAAGTATGCCCCAAGTCGCCGCGGCTCTGCTGTCACTGGAAATTCTCATAATTTTATTCTTTATGCTGCGCATAAGAATTATTTGTGCACTAAGCGTTATTCCTGCTAGTTCCGCCTGAAAGATAGTCGAAATTTTGCCTAGCGCTTGGCTAGTGTGGAAGTTCAATTCTTGTATTGTCTGGTTTGAATGCTACTTCCTCACCAAAGAAGATGCGGTAGTTTTTCCCTAGTATGAATCAAGGGATGAGCGAGTCAGATCGTCCTTCTAGTATAGGCAGCCGCTTGACTGCTTCGGCCAGAATTCGCGAGTGTCCCACCTCAATACCTCTGCTGCTCAACAACCCTTTATTTTCCAGACGCCAGGCTGCCAACATGGTCTGCTCTCTCACGTGGAGATCCAGTGGAGGCAAACCCAGGAGGGCTTCCATGACGGCTGTGGGGGTTGTTCGCATTGCGCCCGTGCACGCAAGGCACGCTAGTCTTTGCACATGGTTACAGAGTGCTTCGGTTGTGGAGAGTCTAGTTCTAGGCCACCAGACAAATGCTCCATTACAGAACATAGGTCTGATCACAGCGGTGTACATGTACAGTTACAGGACAGTCTTTGGGGATGGACCCCAAAGTCTTCCAATTGTGCGGCGCAATTGCCAGAAAGCCCTATTTACTTTTTCCGCTTTAAGCTGGATGTGCTTGCTTGATAAAGTATAACAATAAATTATTCTTGAAGACGAAAAAGATTAGTCCCGCTCGGCGCGAGGATTCACCATTGCATGTTATATGTTAGTAAGAAGCACGGTCCAAGTCAATTGCTATTTGCCATTGATTTCTGCGGGTTGCTAGTTAATATTAAAATGCTAGTATTATATTAAATAAGAACATATTATTTCACCTCATTTGAAAGCTTTTTGAGCTTTAGTCTTGGGCAGATCAATATTTCTGGTGGAAATGGCTTGTCAATTTCAAGGAAAGATTTTAAGGCTTTCGAATGACGCCCTTTTTAAAACGGGCTCTGCTGAATAAAAACTCTCGGATGATAATCAGATGTACCAATGTATATATAACAACACCTTACGGATATTATCATGATCAGATTTAAGGGTAGGAATTTAAACTGTACATAGCTTATAGGTTTAGTTCCATCTAAATGAAGCTTAATTTGTATAGTACCTGTAAAAATGTAAGTATCTTTCGTTGGGATAGTAACAGTTTCGCTTATTAAACTCTAAGGCTCTAAATAATGGCGATGTGTCCTGAATTATTGGTTTGAATATAGTACGAATTTCGTAACCGACTGGCAACAGAAAACCATGGTCTTCCATATTTGGTAACTGAGAAGGGTTATGTAATAGGATCTATAAAATATCGTTATTAGGTAACGATGAAGATACACAGCGTGTCCCAAAAATTAATGTAAACAGGATAAGGATCGATATGTTAACCCCTTAACACTTAGAGATTTTGAAAAGCCTCTCTTTTCGAAATATTTTGAGTGCCGTAGTACCAAAAATAGATATTATGTGTATCCATTTACAACTTTTGGTTTGGCTAAAACAACCTATAGTTTTATTTATTTAGACATTAGCTTCTTAATTGTACACATGGCAGTGAAAATTCGTCTGGTTATGCACCTCACTTTTTGCACGAACATGCTAAAAATTGTTGCATACCTCATTACCAATGCAATTAAATGAAGTTTCCGAGATTAGCTTAATTTACGGTAATCTATCTACCATAAAACCATAACAAATCTAATAAGTAAATCACCTTTGATCTCATTATTGAGCATCCTTTTCTTGAGCAGACAGAGAAGTTTTTTGTTTTTTTTTGTTTTACTAAAATGAAATAAAATGTCCTGTCTTAATTTTTGTTGTCAGTTGTTGACCATCCTCTTCTGATTTACATTGATTATTCCCCTAATCGATTTTGGTTTCAAACTCGGTCTTTGAATATACAGTATGACTCTGGAGCTTCCGATTTGGAATTTGGTATTTGCTAGTAGTTCGCGTGATGCATGTCTAAAGCACAAACTCACTGAATATGTACTTAACTAGTTTTGTGACTAGAGCTTTTCCTCGATGTTGCTGCGCCTTGTCACATATTTGTATTCGTCCTCTGCAGATATTTCTGTCAATATATAAAATTATCAAATTTGGAAAACATTTCAGTTTAAAAAGTTACTAAAAACTCATACATATTTATAGTTTTATTCTTATTTCTTTTATTTGTTAAAAGCTTTTTGAAACGACCACCCCGTACAATTGCTGTTCCTCCAGTATCGAATTGGCTATTTAAGAACTTTCGTTAAATAGGTACAGTAGCCTGGCGTAGCATTTAATTGAATTGATACCTTGACACTCAAAATATTTATTACTATTTTCAAAAAAGTACGAATTCCTCGCTTACTAAGATCGAAGTGCCTTACTTAGTAATTTGACGCTACACAATTCATTTCAAATTATTATTAGTTATTGCGACACCCTGTTTGGTATAACAAATAATCACTCGGATCGGCGATGTACTATACCTCAGGAAGAAACAGTCATAGAGCTTGGCGTAAATAAATCAAAAAATTGCCGAATCAAAAAAATTACTTTTGTAGGATTCGAACTCCTGCTTTATGAGGCGTTTTCCGGAAAATGCTATTAAAGTGACAGACCCGCCAAA
Source organism: Pyrocoelia pectoralis (assembly GCA_036250285.1). NCBI lineage: Eukaryota > Metazoa > Arthropoda > Insecta > Coleoptera > Lampyridae > Pyrocoelia > Pyrocoelia pectoralis. The sequence goes on along the minus strand of CM070076.1, from coordinate 21,609,972 downwards.
TATGTAATGAAGATTTGGCGCGCTATAACTATTACTCCTTGACATATGGTACCTCGCCGCATATTACTTTAACACCATCACTATATCCATTAGAGCAGTAATAGTTGTCAACATCTGCATCTATCGTAAACGATAACCCTAATATTGTACCAGGACCTAAAAAAATAACAATTCTGGAGAATGTATGCCTAGGGCAGTATGGTGTACTGTACTGCACTGTAGGTAGCGATCGAATATTTATATTACCTGGTGAACGAAAGGGAATCAAATTGTACGAAGTATCACCAAAATATCCATTGTCGGGATCCCAGTCTATCACACGATATTTATTGAACAAGTTAAATGAAGGATTAAAGTCGGATCGATCTCTGCAAGTAATAATGTTTTTGTTTTGTTTTGTATGTACTTAGTTAAAGAGTTTTAATCTTGAAAAACTTAAATTCACCAAACTACTACCATAAGATTTGGAGAGGCACAAATAAGTTGGCTTTGGCCCCTTGTAAAATTAAGTTAATACAGCTCTACTCAGCAAACAAGATAGTTGGAGAGGGGATACCGGCGCTAGAGTAGCTTTTAAGGTACAATCCGGAAAGAAATATTTGGGCGCTTAATTTAAATGTGTCTTGTTGGATACACATAAATGTATTGTATGCTGCATGAGAAGTCATCAGAGAGACTGATTTTAACAAACAAGAGTAACACAGTAAAAGTATTAAGTAATAAAACGCCCGCGGAAAATGTAAGCTGTAAACTGTAATAATTTACCTTCAGCTGTGAATGTACACCTTAGAATTCTCAAATATGATTGGACAAATAATTTCCCGCGTCAAAAATTTCAAATACATTATTTTAGTTGACATATTTTCCGACTATCTTCTATGCTGAGTGGAGCTGTATTCGATTTATTATTATCGTTCGAAAAGAAGACTGGGCCTTATGTATGGCCCAATTAACCGTTATGGACAAAACAAAATCCCGCCGTTATGATCATCAGCGTTGGTGGCGCTTGTAGTGATCAAAATTTGTTTTCACCGTTTTGATTATGACATAATACAGGGTTTTTTCAACTAAGAGTAGCCACCCTTTATAACTTCTACAAAAATCAAAATTTGAAAAATCGGCGGTACCCGTCTATAATAATATCGAGGGGGACACTTTTTGAGATAAGCTTGAGATTTCATACCTTAACCCACTGGGTCCCACATACATACCCTTAATTTTTTTAAATGGCAACATGGGTCGTGTGATACGTCATTTGAAAGGCCATTTTATATCTTGCATTACTGCGTTTAAAATTTTAAAATCGTTCAATTGGTTTGTGAGATATTTTAATTTAAAGTTTTAGAGAACTGATATAATTTGCTTCAAAATGTTTGTTCTTTATTTTTTTATTTAATTTTATAGGAAAGCTAATTTGATACGAAATTCATTGTATTAAATTTTTTTTTATTTACATGAAAATAAAACTTAAAATAAATTAAAACGTCAGTAATATTTTTATATTACATTATAACGACAAATTATATCAGTTCTCTAAAACTTTAAATTAAAATATCTCACAAACCAATTGAACGATTTTAAAATTTTAAACGCAGTAAAGCGAGATATAAAATTACATTTCAAATGACGTATCACATAACCCATGTTGCCATTTAAAAAAATCGAGGGTATGTTTGTGGGACCCAAGGGGTTAAGGTATGAAATCTCAAGCTTATGTCAAAAAGTGTCCCCCTCGATTTTATTATAGACGGGTATCGCCGATTTTTCAAATTTTGATTTTTTTAGAAGTTATAAAGGGTGGCTACTCTTAGTTGAAAAACCCTGTATGATGTGTAATACAATAAATTACACCTACATCGGTTATATTTAATTATTTTTAATTAATTGACTGAAAACTGTTTAGTGCAAGAAATACTTACGGAAATCTTAAAATGTTGTTTAAAGGTAAAAGGTTAAATGTGCAACATAGACCTTCATTCGTCGCGATCACATTAAAATAATCTTCACAAGGTACGTCATGTAAACTCCATTTGCATAGTTTTAACATATCCCGACAAGGCTGTGATATCTAAAAACAAAATTAATAATAATAAAACTTGTATTGTGCAACTAAGCACTTATATATTTAGGTACATGGAAACTAGGTAGGTATTTGGTTTAAAGCAAATCGAAAAAATCTTTAAAGTCTTCCCCCCTTATATCTACGAAAACCAAATTGTTACGATATTACGATTATGTTCTCCTCCTTCTACTAATATTAAAGAAATTTCTCTAATACTCTCTTATGAAATAAATGTACGCCGTGGGGCAGGTATGTTGGATCAAAAGCCCACCCCCAAGCCAAAATATAAATATACACACAAACATCATGTCAAAACCCCCGTGGACCTTTTATCTCCCTCCCTCTTAACTTTTAACTACCTCCTGGTAATCAATGAATCCCTAGAGCTAAATCTCAGTCTAGTTGTCAGTAATTTCGAGAGGACAAACGCTGTGTTGTTTGTTAAAGTATTTTTTTAAATAAAATTAATGTTTTTGGTAGGGATATCCAAAACCTTGGCAACAATAATGTTTAAATTTTAATTTCCTACGAAAATACAACCCAATGCATTGTGGACATGGGAATAAGTACAATTGATGGTTCAGTATTTTTCTATTTTTTTCATAACCCGCTACACCTCTTTGTCTGCTAAAATGGGCGGTGAGCGGCTACCGACCTTTGCAACAAAATGGCAAAAGGGATCGTGGGAAAATTCGCTTCCGCAAGATCATCCCCGGAAAATTCGTCCCCAGTAGGTAAACTCGTTCTAGGAAAACTTCCAATGCGGATCTGTACTTTATATGGTGGGCCGTCAGTTCATATTTATCGAATGTTTTGTATTATCCGATAATGAAGATAAAGAAGAAATAAAAGTTTCCTCTCCTCCAGGAAAATCCACCCATAAAATAACTATGTAATTACAATTTTTTTAATTTTGAAACCTCATTTATTTTTGTAGTAAGATGGCTTTTTAACTTTCAGCGAAGAACAACACTTTTTGTGAGTATAGAGATAAGAAGAATCCTCTATCCCCAAGAGAATTACTGCAATGCATTTTATAACACACTTTCTTGTTCTTGGAATCTAATTCTTGCTTACATTACCCTCTGCAAGTTGGTGCTATAATCATACAGAAAAATAAGAAAGAAAATGGATAAAAAAGGAATAAGGAGTTTCTGCAGCTAGTATCTTGCAATATCTGTATAATAATATAATTTTGTTCCCAACAACTTCCTTATATCAAATTTATTGTAGACCAAAATACTCGCCTTGACCTCTGTATAATAAGCTATAATCATAGGAATATATTTGGTAGATTTCAAGTGCTAAAGCAATTTTTGAATTCTTTGGTATGATCAATTTTTTTATTATAAAAGTATTAAAGCTTGTGTTATTTATTAATTGAATAAGAAAGTAAAAACATGATTTTGATGCCCGTTAATTAATAATTTGTTTTTTTCTAAAACTGCCTTGGAAAATAATATTTTCTTTAATAAAATGAGTGAAGAAAGTTACATTTTCTTCTCTAGAGATGAAGGTAAACAGTAGTCCCAACACCCTCATATGATTCTAATGGTTTTCTAATAGGATTAGAAAATGTATAAGTTCAATTGTGTGTCCATCTAAGTATTGAAGCAAGTATCTATTGCAGACAAACATTCACAACTTAATGTTACAAATAAACAAATGGTACAAATAAATTTTGTGTGAAACACGAGAAGAAAATGTTTTTCTAGAGTTGAAAAAATCAGAACTTTCGCCTCTTGTTGTACAAATAACAATTTGTTTAGTTTGTTGACTATTATTGCTATTCAATCATGTTTATTACTTTGACCCTTGATGTGATTAAATCCTTATAGTCTAAGAGCTAGCGAACCATCTGACTAACCCGTTTCCCACAAAGATAGAAACTTTTTAAGTGATGTTTTATTATCAGTCAATGAAGAAAGTACCGTTCTGGCAGGATCTCACTGCGGTTGCGTCATCATCCCTTAAATTTTTGAAAATGCCAAAAAAATTGTTTTTTTAATCTACTCGCACAAGAGCTACAATTTACATATGTTTAAGTGTAAAAAAAAATTGCCAGCCTATTTTGAGGGTTGCAAGTATGTGCCACACAATAGAAAATTGTCATCGGGATAGTAGTTAATTCATAACCTGCTCCCACAGGCCACAAGGCTCAAATTTTGAGGGAACATTCTTTCAATTGTTTAAAAAGTATATGTAAATGGCCAGAATATTCTAGCGGTTACAAGCTGCCAGACGAGTACACAGTATGTTCCCGGATTGCGTTCACAATAGGTGAGATGGACCAAAAATTTTCGAATTGAAATTTCATATTTTGGGATTCCGCCCTGCTTGGTCTGAAACTTATTTTTAGTTTACTTTCGATTTTTTAAAGTCAAGTAGGTCTTTACAGTTGAGCAAAAACTATTTCAGTTCTAAGTAAACTACGTTTTCAGTTAACAGTATGCCAAAGTGTTACTGGAGAAAAGTTGTTCAGAATGAAAAGTTATGGCGTTGTGTGAATGATGACGCAACCAGATCGGTACATTCTTCATTGAATGATAATAAATCATCATTTAAAAATTGTCTAGCTTTGTGGGAGACAGGTTAGTCCAGTGACGTAATTAAGGGGGGGGGCAGAGGGGGCGAATGTGGGGGCGGAAAAATGAGTATTGTTTACTCTATAGTGAAATTTGAAAACCTTATATTTGAACACTAAATGAGGTAATTAAAGGTAAAACTAGGGAAGTACATATTGTATAATCTGTTTAAAACGCGCGCGTAATTTTAAGCATCATCTACGAGTCACATAGCGAAAGTTCTAAGTGCAACGGCTTACTATCAATATTGTTACCTATTCTGTTTCTCCCCGTAGCTGAATCAACATTTACGGTAGCTAAATCAGTAAATCTTAATTATGTTATTTAATAAACAGATAATACTTTACATTTTTCTTGCACATTATTTTCCGTGTTTTAGATGTTGCATAGTTAGGTAACGCGTGCAACAGTGACAGTAAAATGCATGAAAGGGCACTGAAAGTTAAAATCAAAATTTAGAAACCGCAACCCCTTCGTCACATGTGGAAATCCGGGTGGGGGGGGGGAGGTAATTTGGACTGTCGCCCCTCCTGAAAAAACGCCTAATTACGACACTGGGTTAGTGAAATGGTTCTCTAGCTCTACTACTATTATTAGGTACTATTAGCATTCTAAACACAACACCAACTGTAATAAATAAACCAATTACTTACATTTAGCATAAATTCTTTAATGAACTCCCATCGATCACCGCTGTATTCGGGCGGATTGAGAGAAGGTTCGTTTTTAGAACAAATATCATTTAAAATCATCTTTTCGTTGAATAAGCTAGAAAAGATAAAAATACGTATAAATAAGAGCATAGAGATCCGTCTAGTGGAAAATGTTCGATATAAGAATAAAAGCTTTCAAATCAGGTAATAACTGATAATATAGAAGTTATATGGCAAGTTTGCGGTATTTGATGCCTCAAATCGATACTTGCACGAAATGAAACTATCTCTATTTTGTTGGTAATATACTGTTTAATGTTTCAGTGATTTCTACATATACTGAGTGACATAGAAATTGCAACACCAAGAAGCAGTTCGAATTACCGGATGAAAAGTAGGGATATTCACCTATTTTATAGTTATAAATGATCACAATTTGGGAGCAATATCTTTATTACTTAAGCAAAATTTGTGTGGTGCGGCCTCCTTGGTTTACGCACTCATTTGCACGGCGTGGCATTGATTGAATAAGGTGGGATATTGCCTCCCATGCAAATTGTACCTCGTCTCTCAACGCCTCCAAAGTCAATGGAGATCTTGGAGGGCAGAGCAAAAAATGAATCTAGGCCAGTCCATAGAAGTTCAAGGAAAACCTTGCTACAGGACGTGCATTACTTTGCTGGAAGAATGGGTCTTCGAGCTGTCCAACCAACTCCGCAATATATCTTTGTGCTGTCATATTGCTTCGAATGAACACCAAGAGAGACCTGCTGCCATAAGTAATCGCACCCCAAACCAAAACACCTCCAGTGTTTTTACGTGCCTCTCAACTGTAAGTTGAAGATTTCCTTTTCCACTTCGTCCTCTTCTGACTCTCATACGACCGCCGTACATGTCTAACAAGATCTAGATTCGCCACTAAAGACAACATGACGCCATTTAAGATTCCAATGAGACCTTTCATTGCACCATTGTAACCGTTGCTGATAATGTTCCGTAGTCAAAAGAAGAGCAAGTTGGGGACGATTTGGCAATAAGTACAGTGTTCTAAGAATTAGCAGACAATTATAAGAACTGTCAAATGTGACGTTACCACACTACGTGATTTCAAAAGTTAATGAATTATTACAATAAATCTACCAAGTTTCAATAAAAAATTCCAACCCTTTCTTGGCGTTGGAATTTCTATGTCCCTCAATACATTATTACCTGATTTGAAAGCTTTAATCTGTATTGGGCATTTCTTACTGGACAGATTTTAGAGCGCAGAAATGATGCAACATACCCTTCCTGTTTCCTTATCTCTTCAGATACATCTTTTCGCGCTAAATTCAAATTACAAATTGTAACTGCTGGAAAAGGTATGTCCTCCATAACAATTTGATTAGGATTCATACTTATTAAGACTGGATTGGTGGTATATTTAACGTAAATGTTGCTTATTAAATAAATAGCACTCATTGAAGCAATTACAAAAGCCATCAACCAAAACATCCTAAAACAAAATAATGAAATGACTAGAATACATACGATAATACATATTCACCTTTCTCCATAGGAAATTTTGTCATTACCAACGTAACTTAAGCCATGTAACATCGCATTATGCAAGTAACTCTTGACGTGTTTGTTGCAGATATTTCGTTTTTTGAGATTCTTTCAGGGGATAACTGAAACGATTTGCGTACCATAAAAATAGAAATGGTAAAACACACTTATAGCTAGGGGTTCTCCTACAGTACACTGTACAGTAGCGGCAAACTCCACCTACCTGGCCTTCTACAGTCTTAAATCTGGAACATGAAGGGTATAAGAAAAAGATCGAACGACATGTTGGAGATGTGGGCCTTATCCCTCGAAACATGGAAAAAGTAAGTTATAAATGGCCATGGTGTTTCTAAGAAAGGATTTTTGTGGCCAAGAGAAACATTTGTGCCACAAGATAGTAGGTATTTGTGCAAGGTGATACATTCTCTGCCAACCCAAGTCATAAATCTTAAACTAAACGAGGTCAATACAAAAACTCAAAAACTATTTAAAATAGTTAGCCGAAATCACATTTTTGGTGTGAAACTAGGTACCTACTTGTCATATACAGAATTCAGCTTCTTTTTAAAGTTAAATGCAAGTCCATCTCCCGAGTTTACGAGTTTGATGTTTTCCAAATCATAATTTCTCCTTTGGGAAAATTTTCTAATCATTTTGCATGTAGTGTTGTGTGTACGTGGACGATTAGAAGTTATATTGTGTGAAAAGAGCCTAACTAATAATTACAAAGCAATTTAATCAAAAGTTAATTTTATTAATTGAATTACACTATGTATGATAATTGGGTAACATTACTAACGCAACCCCTTAATATTTAGATCACGGGGACACCATTTAGTATGTGTCTTATCATTACTCTATGTAAGGAATGAAAGGTTATGGTATTTATCATGAAGTACCTATATTTAATCGTATAGGTAATCTAATCACTTAAGCTCCCATTTTTATTGAAAGTTTATTAGGTATTAATCAACCCTTCTGGACATAAATTATCGAGTAGAATAATAATATAATATCGGGTAGGATTTAGGTCAAGAACGGCTAACAAACAAAAAAATTTAACTTTTTATTGAATATTCACACTTCACACAATATTATCGCAATTTAAAGGTAAATAAGTAACACTCGATTAAAGGCAAACATTTAAATTACATAAAATTCTAATTTTTAAATGGTACAGGTGTGACGACGATAACGTTCTTTTCAGATCTTAATTGTCTTTTAGCACGAATGCTACTACAGATGAGTTTCAACGACAAATGGTACACTATTTCGACAATACTTAATAAGCTGAATCCAAGAAATAATCCCAAAATTCCACCAACGCTAGCTGAAATACATATAAATACAACCCCGAATCGTGGCAACTACGTAGTTGTGTATACTTACATATCATGTCAGATATTCCATAAACTTCCTGTTTTGTAAATCTGGAAAACTCTGTTATTTCGTAGAAAACATGAACAACAATAATATTGTCTCTGGAAACAAAAGAATGTGAAAGATACATGTAGTCACATACGACATCTTGGGGGATTCTTCTTTCACAAAGGGATTCATGGAAATGTAATGAAAGACTCCATTGGCTAAAGGGAGGTTTGGAGTCTTTCATACATTGTAGTCACATACTTTAACCTTTTATAACAGTCAATTCAAGGTCTTTATTTAGTACTTTGTCCTAGCTCCCTTTTCAGATAATGTATACAATCACATAAATCAAGTACTGGTGGAACTTGAGAACTGTAACGGGCACGCTACAAAGATGAACATTTTTTTTAATCCTTTACCTTTCATTGATTCAATATTGAATCTGATCATCACCATATACGGGCGGGGTAAGAATAACCCTACCGCAGGGACACTGCGTGTCGTAAGAGGCAACTAATCAATGGCTATGGGGAAGCAGAGTTAGCAGAAATAGTGTGCAAGTTTTTTATACGTTACACTGCCCAAAGTATGAGTCTTCAATTGGAATTTAATATGGCCATACATACATTGTATCTCAGTAATATTTTTGTGATTGTTAGTGAAGTAAATCGTCATTTAGATAACCGCTAATATTGCAAATTGCAGGATGTTTATCTTGGATGGTTAGCACTTCAATATAATTATTTTTATTATATGTTATTTCATTAACAACAAAAATTTACTCGTAGCACAAATTAAATAAAAAGGAAAACCGTTGCAAAACGATTCTTGCATTTTATTAGTTTAATCGATACAAAATAAGCCAGAGTTCGTGTTTAAAGTTTGATTTTATTCTTTTCTGTCAGGTTGAACAGGTTAAACTAGACCGTTGCACATAAAAATAAAGTTGATAAATAACAGACTACGATACATACGGTTATATTGTCATCCATTGATAAAAAATGGAAGTTCAACAAACAACTAATTTGTATTTAGTTTTTTAGCAATTCATTAGTTAAGGTTTGGGCTTTGTTACTAAAGTTTATCATTATTAATCAACCAATCAATTTTATTGGTAGGTACTTATTGCTATAATTCAGTTTAGAAGCGAGTTTTTCAGTATATTATGGCAATGTACGTAAAATAATAATTGAAATTCTTACGAAATAGTATAACTGCTGCAGAAACAAATGGTGCACACTGAAATAGAACTGAATCACATACAGGGTGTCTCACGGTGACCACCCATTAGAATATTTCAGAAACTACTATGATCTGAATTTTGAAAATTGGGGGTTTCGGGCATAGCCTCCTCAAGTAAAATAATGGCGTCTACGTAACCCTTCCGGTTTTTCCGGAAATGACACCAACTTTGTTATTTTAAATGTAACACCCTATATATTATTCCGATTTTGGATTCTACGTAAAATTTTAGGTGGACTTTCATCAAGTTTTCTTATTCCTAAAATTAACCGTTTCCGAGATATTTAATTTTTTTAATAAAAATTAAAATAAACACTATCTAGCTTAAAATCATGTGAATTCTACAGCAAGAAAGATAAAGGAACCATATTCACACGAGAGATAGCTGGACCTCTAAGGTTCCCATCCATACTTTCAAAGTGGCTTAATTGCATACAGGGTGGTGGAAATTTAATGCCGAATTTAGTTAACTTCAAATCGTCATAAGTTGGTTTTTTCAAATGGAATAATTAAGCCACTTTGAAAGTATGGAAGTTTATTTTAATTTTTATTAAAAAAATGAAATATCTCGGAATATCAAGAAAACTTGAAGAAAGTCCACCTAAAATTTTACGTAGAATCCAAAATCGGAATAATATATAGGGTGTTACATTTAAAATAACAAAGTTGGTGTCATTTCCGGAAAAACCGGAAGTGTTACGTAGACGCCATTATTTTACTTGGGGAGGTCATGCCAGAAAACCCCGTTACCCCAATTTTCAAAATTCAGATCATAGTAGTTTCTGAAATATTCTAATGGGTGATCACCGTGAGACACCCTGTATTTGCTTGCAATGCTTGTTCATGAACATTAACTGATTTAGTGCAATGAAACAATAATTTTTTACAATTTACAATTTACGGCAGTTGCTAAGATATCCCCACAGGGTTCATTTTTTTAAGCCGTTTTACACTAGCGATGATTTTCTCCAATATGAAAATTCTTACCTGATGTAGTCGATAGTCTTCTTCTTTAAATAACCTTTCCGTTGAAATTTATCCGTTATCTCTCCGTACGACATTACTTTGTCATATTCCACTTGAAAACACGTAGGTTTGCACTTACAAGAATCTCTAAAAAGTGCTAATTAAAAAACGTTGCCCAATTAATTAAAATATCCATAGTTCTTACTCATTTTCAGTAATTTGTTCAAAAAGCTCTGAAACGGACAAATTAAACAATTTGCAGAACAATGATCATTTATCGTGTATATTATAAGAATTACCTTTAACAATCGAAACGCAAGACTCATTAGCTGCGAGGCATATAGGGGTGTCATTTGCTTCTGAAAGAAATTGTTTAATAGCTAATTATGGTTTACTGAGGTAAATGTTACTCGGACAATAAAAAGGGACACAACCGCACTCTTTAAGAGTTTTATTGGCCAAACACTCCATTCTACAGTTGTTGTTGCTGTAGCTCCTGTAATGAAAGAATAAAGTACTTATAAGTTTTAAAGTATTATGGTTTATGGGCATTTATGGGTCCAGATCGAAATCAGATAGATAGAACGAAAACCCAGGGTTTGGTCAGGTAATTTATTTACAATAAAACGGATGCCTTGAAAAGAAATTGCCTGTAATCCGCCTCTGATGCCCTGCCATAAAATACCATAGACATTCACAATCAGGTAGGCATTTAAAACGTGTTTATCTACTAACAATGACCAAAACTGTTGGAATTTTAAAACATTTTTGTCAGATTCAGCCCTGCTTCATTGGAAATGAATTATCATCATATTTTTAATTTTTTTAACTCAAAGCCGCCTTGGTCATGGGCGCCGCTACTAAAGGGCAAGGGAGGGCCCGGGCCCCCCCCTGGAATTTCATAAAACGCGTAAATCCATTTTAGAAAATGTTAAAAGCTCACAATATAACCACTTTTGGAATATAATGTTCTATCCCATCGGTGACTCTGCGTAGCCTATTGAGTTACTAATTTAAAAATAGGTAAAAATTTTCAAGCATTCTAATTTAATTTCTACTTGAAAAAATGTAAGGGCCCCCCCCCTAACAAATTTTCTTCCGGCGCCCCTGGCCTTGGTGGAGCAACAACTATTTTCTTTGTAGCTAAAGTACCACTTTTGGGTACTATAGAGCAAATATTAAGAGAAGCTGTTCAGAATCGAAAAATAATAATAACTGCAAAATTTTAAAATAATCGGCACAATTTCATGAAACTGTTATGTTTATTCTCCAACGGCCATTATAGATGCGTTGCAACTTGTAAGCTCTACAAAATTCGCTTTTCCGTTGAAGTATGAGCTAGAGACTTAAAAAAACAAATGAAATAATCAGAAAGGTTAGTTGTATAGTCGTCTTGAGACATTTTGTGTCATTTTGAAGCCAAAAATATAAAAAATGAGTAGAAATCGACACAATTTTCTCGTCGTGTTGCGTTGCTGGTCTTGTCATAAATTTGTCGATAATAATATTTATTTTCATATAAAAACTATGTATTTATAAACTAAAGACAACGTATTTACCACACACTTTTGTTACTTTTTGCTAATAGGTAATCGATGGTACGTTTACCTTATTCCTACAAAATTCGCTTAAAATTGTTTTGTTTTCCACTCATTTTTTATATTTTTGGGTTCAAAATTACTTAAAATGTCGCAAGACGAGTATACAACTAGCCTTTCTAATTCAGTTGTTTTCTTTTTCAACGGAAAAGCGAATTTTGTAGAGGCTTGCAAACGATTATTTTCGAATTTTCCAGTCATTATTATTTTTCAATTCTGAATAGCTTTTCTTAACAATATTTTCCCTATGATACACAAAACAGGTATTTTACCTGCAAAGAAAATAGTTTCTGCTACGCCACCAAGACGGTTTTGAATTAAAAAAATTAAAAATATGGTGAACATTCATTTCCAATAAAGCAAAGCAGTAGTGAATCTGCAAAAAATCGTTTTGAAATTCCAAAATGTTTAGTCATTTACACCTATAATGAACTCAATCCGTGGACACACTATACCTACCTATATGTATATCAAAATAATTTTATTACATACAGTCAGTTTGGGATATAAATATTTCTTATCAACCGAAATCGGAGTTTTTATTATTTCAGAATTTATCTTATTTGTTCTTGCTGTATAAAAATCTATGGAATTGGTTAATATGTCGCATAATAATATATTATATTATTGGCGGGTATACTTCGATAATATGAATTTCCCAAATAGGTTCACCAGCTTTGCTGGCAGTCTTCTAGCGGAGTCGCTGGGTAGTGAAGTTAAGCAATACAAAACGATTGTACTTCTATGAAATGGCCGACTTAGCCTGGTACTAATCGAAACGTCGGCCATTTCATAGAAGTACAATCGTTTTGTATTGCTTAACTTCACTACCCAGCGACTCCGCTAGAAGGCTACCAGCAGAGCTGGTGAACCTATTTGGGATATTATATTATATTGTTCTGCCCTTTCATTCTTGCAATATGTAATAAAAGTTTAAGTTCAGTATAGTTTACTCCCAGCAAACACACATATAAAATATACATACAACATATATAAATTGAAGTAAATACCTCTACATATGCTTTTTTATATATCAAGTATGTAAGTATTCTTTAATAAAGTTATATAAACCGTATGTCACACAATTACGTATAGTTTACATAATAATATAATATATACATATAGATAATTACATACTATATCACTCATGAAATTCATGTGCTGTCATATTTACATGATTAGATTTATGTACGTTATATGTAAAATATTATATTATGTAATATTACTTATTTTTTATGTATGTCTTCTGTAAATATAATTATCATTACATTAGAATTTTAGAATTCTATAACGGCAAAAATTGTAGTTCACGTACCTTTAATATTAGATCCGTATCGACTAAAATGTGTCTAATTTATATAGAAAATAAATAATATAAAATAAATTAAATCCTGGTCATTTTTAACATAAAGTTAAAGATAGGGATCATTATTGAATAAGACTTCACTCAACGGTATAATCAAACAAAATTTAAACTAATAACGCGAAACAGCGCAAAGTTACGAAGTACGAAAATAAAAAGAAGGGATGTTACAGATTAGCGCAGTGGTACAATGTCGGATTTCAGAATTTGCAATGCCCACCCGCAAACGTTCGAATCCGGTTAAGAGAAACTTTTCAAGCAAGTATATCATAATGAACTGTCGGCTTTCAGTTCAGGTAAAAACGAGTTCGTGCAAGAATTAAGTACCTACAGTTGCACGTAAAATGTAGTTATTCCATTTTTTGTATGGAACTGCTTAAATAATTTTTTACATTGATAATAATTACATAATGCTCGAGTAGCTGCCATTTTGGTCATCGCAACGCTTTTACAACGAATATTTTTTATGTAACTATTACATAAAATATACATAAAACGTATATAAATTCATGTAGAAGAATTTACATCTAATAGACATATATATTATTTTGAAAATCGCTTACATCCTGACATTAAATATCTTTTATTTTTCTTCCAGTTTTATATAAATCTAAAAAGCTCTTACATAATTTATATGTATTTTATATACAGGGTGCTGCACCTCACCTCCCGTCTTCTGTAGCTCAGTTACTAATTAAGTTAGGTTTACGTTTCCTGTACCCCAGATTATATTTCAGGAAAATATTTTTGATTATACAGGGTGTCCCAACAAAGTGTGACGCCATAATGATATATTTTTTTAAATTACATGCTTTACTTATCTAGGTACTTATTTGGTCGTCTTTTATGCTTGCCTACATATTCCTAAAATTCTATTGAAATCGGTAGGATGCAACCAGCGAAAAAAAATTAAAACGAAAAAATATCGGTTTTGCATCACTAGTTTTAAAAATTAATAAAAAACGCAAATAGTACCTGGTTAATAAAATTTTACGGCACGCTCATTAAATATAGTCTAGTAGTCTCTTTTACCAAGTTTCATTGATCCAAATTATACAAGGTGATCAAAAATTCAAAATCTGGTGTCAAACTTCTCAAACTTTAAAGCACTTTATCTTTCTTATTTTAAATTGCAACCCCTACATATTTTGATGTCATTCGATGCGGAATTGAAAAACAAAATTTTTTCTAATATATCTCTATGGCAATTCCTAATATTGTAAAAGTTATTCAAGAAAAAGTCATTTTATCAATTAATTATTGCAATAGCCATTTTAATTGATAAAAATCGAAGGCGCCTTTGAAAAACAATTTGTGGGGGGGAGGGGATTATTGGTGAACATGTTATTGGTCCTCACTTTTTTAACGGACATTTGAATGGACCAATATGTATCTGGATTTTTTTCAAAATCAATTGCCAAATTTATTTCAAAATTTGCCAATAGCTGTGAGAAATGGAATGTGGCTGCAACACGATGGAGCTCAAGCACACTATTCATTAGAAGTCAGGGATCATCTTAACACAGCCTTCCCCAATCAGTGGATTAGAAGAGGAGGATCAATTGCTTGGCCTCCTCGATCACCCGAGTTAATTAAATTAGATTTCTTTTTGCGGGGTTACGTTAAGGAAATCGTTTATCACACCAGAAGACATGCAGCAAAGAATCCTGAACGCATTTCATAGCATTACACCCGACCTATTAAAAAGATTGGCAACATCATTTCATACTCGTCTTCGTTTGTGCCTTGAAGGAAACGGAAGATATATCGAACGTAAATTCTAGTAGGTAACCTTAAGACTTTAGAGATAATTGTGATCACAAAACATGTTATGTTAATAAATTGTCTTTCAAAGGCGCCCTCGATTTTTATCAATTAAAATGGCTGTTACAATAATTGATAAAATGACTTTTTCTTGAATAACTTTTACATATTAGAAATTGCCATAGAGTTGTATTAGAAAAAAATTTTGTTTTTCAGTTCCGCATCGAATGACATCAAAATATGTAGGGGTTGCAATTTAAAATAAGAAAGATAAAGTGCTTTAAAGTTTGAGAAGTTTGACACTAGATTTTGATCACCCTGTATAATTTGGATCAATGAAACTTGGTAAACGAGACTACTAGACTTTATTTAATGAGCGTGTCGTAAAATTTCATTAACCAGGTAGTATTTGCGTTTTTTATTAATTTTTAAAACCAGTGATGCAAAACCGACATTTTTTCGTTTTTATTTTTTTTCGCTGGTTTCATCCAACCGATTTCAATAGAATTTTAGGAATATGTAGGCAAGCATAAAAGACGACCAAATTAGTAAAAAAAAGTAAAGCATGTAATTTAAAAAAATATATCATTATGGCGTCACACTTTGTTGGGACACCCCACACCCTGTATAATCAAAAATATTTTCCTGAAATATAATCTGAGGTACAGGAAACGTCTGCAAAATATCAAAAACCTAACTTAATTAACAACTGAGCTATAGAAGACGGGAGGTGCGGTGCAGGACCCTGTATAAATGTGTTTGCTGGGCTGTACGTAAAAAGTGTTGTTTAAAGATAAAAACAATGATTCCAAATTCAGTGGGGAGTATTCTTTTAAAATGAGGAGTTGGAATTTAATATTTTAATAACTAGTTTTTTAAAGTAAGAAATTCACTGTGTTAATTTTATTACAGATTTTATCATGTGAAATTAAGGTTGGGGTAGTGCCATAATCTGGTTCGATCAAATCGATTTCGCGTATGGTCCCCTCTGACTGATATCTCGATTACCTACCTGTAAAAACGTAAATATCTCTCGTTGCGAAAGTAACACATTCGTTTATTAAAATCTAGTGCCTCAAATGAGGGCAAATAATCATAAATGATTGGTTTGTACACTATTTGTATTTCGTAACCAAATGGCAAGAGAAATCCATAATTCTGCATATTCGGTAATTGCGTTGGATTATGTAGTAATATCTATAAAATTACTGAGACTTACTTCAAATAATATTTGGTGTAACAACTTGTTTTACCTTAACACCATCACTGTATCCGTCTGAGCAGGAATAGTTCTCAATATCCGCATCTAGAGTAAACGTTAAGCCCGCAATGCTACCCGGACCTATCAAGCGAAATACAATTAAGTAGCGAAAATGAATGAATCATAATAATTTATATGTGTGATTGGAGATTTTATTTGCTGATGATAGATTGTGTTACCTGGTGAGCGAAACGGAGTTACATTGAACGGGGCATCCTTTGAATATCCTTTACTGGGACTCCAATCTTCCGGGCGATATTCGCTGTGTGCGCGAAATGAAGGATTCAATTCTGATCTTTCCCTAAAAGAAATTCATTTTTAGTCATTTGTCTAATATTTAAAAGAAAGCCCCTAATTGTTAATTTTATCTCATCGATGCCACAACTAACGGTAAGTACCTATTTATAGTTTTAGGATCGGTTACAAAAAGTATCCGTGTTAATTTTAATTGCGGTACATATTAAGGAATGTGGTTGGCTAATAATCCATTTCAATTGTTTCTGGATCTCAGAGACCCATGATATGGTGTTCTCAAGTCGCCCAACTGTGCCATTGCATTTTAAAAAAGTTTTCACACATCACACCTGTGTTGAGAATTAGGTAATTTTGCATTTGTTGAAGTTTTAGTAGATGTAAAAATAATAAGGAAATATGTTAAAATAAAAGAAATTATAGAAGAGAAAATCGCATCTAAGATTCTAATTCTAAGTAATAGAGATGGAAGAGGGGAAATATGACATACAATACAAACTGTCCTAACTCGATCGAGGATGGAAGCACGTATACGCGTGTAAGTAAAATTCACAGTGAAATGGTGTAATGTAAAGCATGCAATTGACGTTGGCCCAAGTTGAAGTCATTAATAGAAGAGATAGAGGAAAATATTTTGATATCATTTGCGGAAAGTTTACCGCCCTTAATTTTGTCTGGTAAATCTGGTCATTTTTAACATAAAGGTAGGTATGATCACTGAATAAGACTTCACTCAACGATATAATCAAACATAATTTAAAATCGCGAAACAGCGCAAAGTTAGGAAGAATAAAATAAAAAAAGGAATGTTTCAGATTAGGGCAGTGGTAGTACAATGTCGGTTACAAAGAAAACGCATGTCGGATATCGGAATTTGTAACGCCCACCCGCAACGGTTCGAATCCGGTTAAGGGAAACTTTTGAAGCAAGTATATAATATCATAATAAACTGTCAGCTTTCAGTTCAGGTAAAAACGGGTTCGTGCAAGAATTAAGTTAATTAAAAGTACAGTTGCACGTAAAAATGTAGTTTTTCCATTTTTTTGTATGAAACTGCTTAAATCATTTTTTACATTGGTAATAATTACATTATGCTCGAGTAGCTGCCATTTGGTCATCGCAACGCTTTTACAATTAATATTTTTTATGTGAATATTACATAAAATATACATAAAACGTATATAAATTAATGTACTACAGATATAAAGAATTTACATCTAATAGACATATATATTATTTTGAAAATTGCTGACATCCTGACATTAAATATCTCTTATTTTTCTTCCAGTTTTATATAAATCTAAAAAGCTCTTATATAATTTATATGTATTTTATATATAAATGTGTTTGCAGGGATGGATGTTTCTCATTCAATAACCAGGATTCTTGGCATGTTTGATGGCATGAAAATTTTTCGCTCAACTGAGATCTTATTCAAAACCTGTGTGGTACTTTCTCGCCATTTTAACAAGTTACCAAAAACTTGTTCATCCTTGTTTAGTTGCGGTTGAGCGTCCATAATTTTTGAACTAAGAGTTTTGTTAGTATGATAATAGGACTAAGTAGTCGAAGAGAGTCGGTCAAAAATCTAGGTCAACAACAACAGCACAGTTTTCTTAGTTATCTTCACGATTAGGGAGTTTGGAAATTTTAACCGGCCAATCGGAACACATTGAGCATATCTTGCGTATGATGCAATTCTTCTAACACTTGTGGACTATTGCAGTTCCACTTTTACAATCCGAATAGGGATAAGTTACATGTGGGTGATTTCTATACATACGGATACGGTAATGGTTTCATCTTTCATATTGACTCGTTTCATATAATAAAAATTTCTTACAATAAATACCAACGGACATTTTTCTTTATGAATGTCTGTCGTTATAGGCTAGTCAAATTAGACATTTGGTGAAAAAGTGATGCTAACTTTACGGGACTTTTTCAGGGTTGTTTGGGAAGTTAAGGAGAGCTTAAATCCAAGTTTGCGTATACCCAGACCCCGTGGGATTTTTTTAAGGGGGAGGAAAAGGTAAAAATTTTGATTTCGCTATAACTCGGCAGAAATTGATCGTACAGATAAAATAAAAAAAGGGCTTTGTAGGTTTGTTGAAGCTCTACAAGTTTCCTTTGGACGACTTTTCCCGAAAATTAATATTTAACGATTTATCGTAAAAAAAAAGTAAACTTTTTTGGTCAACAAATAGAACTTGTTCATGTATGACAAAGTTGTAGAACAAAATCACCGTGTCAGATTTTTCGATCGGTTGAAAAATAAGGTCGAAGGGAGCGTCTGAAGGTGCGCTATCTATTGCGGCGCCCCTCCGGCAACGGCGCGGCGCGGCGCGGCGGCTCTACGCTGCTGGCACGCGCTCGGATCTCGGCGCGTTTGTCGCTTATATCTCTGTGGCAATGAATCGGAATTAAAAGTAAAAATCGTAAAAAAAACAGTAAAAAAGTAAACTTTTTTGGTCAACAAATAGAATTTTGTCTGGTAAATCTGGTCATTTTTAACATAAAGGTAGGTATGATCACTGAATAAGACTTCACTCAACGATATAATCAAACATAATTTAAAATCACGAAACAGCGCAAAGTTAGGAAGAAAATCGAAAAAAAATCGTAAAAAAACAGTAAAAAAGTAAACTTTTTTGGTCAACAAATAGAATTTGTTCATGTATGAGAAAGTTGTAGAGCTTGAAAAAACTAACAAAATCGAAAAAAAAGTTTATTTTTCATTTCGATTCATTGGCACAGAGATATAAGCGACAAACGCGCCGAGATCCGAGCGCGTACGGCAGCGTCGAGCCGCCGCGCCGGTGCCGGGGGCGTACGAATAGATAGCGCACCTTCAGACGCTCCCTTCGACCTTATTTTTCAACCGATCGAAAAATCTGACACGGTGATTTTGTTCTACAACTTTCTCATACATGAACAAATTCTATTTGTTGACCAAAAAAGTTTACTTTTTTACTGTTTTTTACGATAAATCGTTAAATATTAATTTTCGGGAAAAGTCGTCCAAAGGAAACTTGTAGAGCTTCAACAAACCTACAAAACCCTTTTTTTATTTTTTCTGTACGATCAATTGCTGCGGAGTTATAGCGAAATCATTTTTACGTCCCCCCCCCCCCCCCCCCTAAAAAATCCCACGGGGTCTGGGTATACGCAAACTTGGATTTATGCTCTCCTTAACTTCCCAAACAACCCTGAAAAAGTCCCGTAAAGTTAGCATCACTTTTTCATAAACCCCCTTTTTTTGTCTAATTTGACTGTACTATTAAGAACTCTGAGCACTTAATAGCTAGGTAAGGCGCTGAAGTGGCGTCATATTACAGTATTTAGCCGAAAATTGCAAATATTCAACCAACTTCAAAAAGTTGGTTACTAAATTCGTCCGGATGTCTGTGTGTCTGTGTGTCTGTGTGTCTGTGTGTCTGTGCGTTGGTCGATGTTACAGGGTTTAGAAAGCTGGAAGTGGTGTCATCTTATAGGAAATTCTACACTGATTTCAAATCGCTGGTAAATTTTTTGATCGGATCACCCGTTCGCCGTCGGGACGCCATTAAAGTCAAAATATACACCCTTTAATATCTCGAGAACGACACGTCCAATTACAAAAAGAAAAAAATACGTTTCCTTTATTTGTTGAAACCTATTGAGTAAACATACGTAAACATCACCCTCGCCCCTCCTGTGGGGTGGAGCGGGGGTGAGTTTTTAAAACTTAAATGGGAACACCTATTTTTTATTACTTTTGGATTCTCCATAAAAAACGATACTCGATTGCAAATTTCACTCCCAACTGCAACCCCTTTTTTGATTTACAAATTGTCCGTCACCCTCTCCACTACCATCTCCCTTAAGGGTGGAAAGAAAAACAATGACTCATTTGTGCAGAATCCGGCGTGGTTTTGTCTGAGGTGGGGAGGGAGGGTAGTTATATACATATATATTGTATATAGTATATGCCATAATTAGTTATTTTATTCTATTCTATAAGAATTTGCGCCTTTTGATACTTGTTTTATAATGAAACTGTTGCAAGAAGCATGCTTCGCACAAAAAGATTGTGGTATTTTAAATTACTGAGATATATTTAATGCCCTAAAATACTTACGGATATCTTAAAATATGTTTCAAAGGTATCATGTTAAACGTACAACATATTCCTTCGTTTGTTGCAATAACATTAAAATAGTCTTCACACGATGCATTGGCCCCATAATTCCATTTACACGTCTGTAACATTTTTTTACAAGGTTGAGATACCTACAATGAAAAACAATGTAAACGTTTGTGATAACACAATAATCGGCGATTGGGGTTATACATGTGCTTAGAAGAGAACTCACATTCAGCAAGAATTCCTTAATATACTCCAATTGATTGCTCTTACGATCTGGAGGAATAAAGGAAATTTTATTTTGCGAACAGGTGACGTCCTTGTCGACACTTAAATACGGAACATTTTTTGGTGCCAAATTCGAATTGCATATTGTAACTGCCGGAAAAGGTACATTTTCCATACCAATTGGTGAAGGATTCATGCTTATTAGTATTGGATTTGTGATATATTTAATAAAAATACCGACTATAAAATAACCAGCACTTGATAATCCAATTGCAAAGGCTATTAACCAAAACGCTCTACAATAAAATCGTTATTTAGTAAGAACGGATGCACTCACACTATATTCACCTCCCCCAATAAGAAATGTTACGATTACCAACATAACTCAACCCATGCAAAGTTGAATTGCGTAAATAACTTTCAACGTGTTTATTGCAAGGATTTCGTCTCTCAGTTTTCTTCATAAAATTGCTGAAATAATAGGATAAATAAATAACGGATCATAACAACTGTTAAGTTATACAAACCATTGTATGTATACATAAAATATAGTATGTAATTAAGAAGTTTTGTATACTGATCAGAGCGGAGAGTGAGTATAAATCGATTATCATGCACTGTGAAAGTTTATCAAGAATGAGAACTGTGAAGAATTCAAAAGCGATGATATTGATTTCTATCATGAACAGAAATCTGTTGCAAATTCGAGGAACAATTATAAAATGTCAGAAAATGGCACAATTGCAAAGCATGTTGCTGGCCCCTGGCCCGAGGGATATACGTCGACCGTAGGCGTTATGTTCATAACCATGGGCGCCGACTTTTGATATTTTCCTAGGGGGCACGGGCAGAGGCATGGTTGTTAAACAAACTGAGGACCCATCATATGTATAAAAACTCTATTCTAATTCAATACAAACAGTAGTCCCCTGGGGGGCAAGAGCCCTTGTGCCCCCCTGTAGTCGGCGCCCATGTTCATAACGCCCGTGGTGCCTTCATAACTTTATGTCATACTTGCAAGAAGTTGATTAAGATGATTAAAACAGATGATCACTATAAAATCAGTATAGTATAGACTGACATTTAACATCCTTGACCGTATCTATAGTGATGAGGCATAATTTTATATTGGCGGGCGTTATAAGCTAGCTTTATAAAAAATAACGCTTGTTGTTATCTAAAATCCGGTTGTCATGTAAAGAGGCGTTATTTAGTCATTAATGTTTCTTGTTTCAGCAGTTGTTATGGTGAAATAATAAGGTAGTATGACATAATAGTTATTTATGTATCAAGGGAATTATAAGGGTCTTAATTACCGAGGGTAAAGTTTGCGTCCCGAGGGCCTTGCGCCCGAGGGACAGCAATTACCCGAGGTAATTGGGACCTATTAATTCCCGTGATACATAGATAATTTTATTTCTGACCGAGTTTAATAAAATTTGTTCATTTCCGGTATATTTGATTGAGGTATCGTCGATTGCAGTTTTGGTTGTTGCTAGGTTACTGGTTCATAAAAGAGCCGTAGAGGGAATTATAGCGTCTTTATATCCCAAGCACGGACGTATATTTGTTTATTTCTGACAGTGATATTATAAGCTTATATTGTCATAGTTACGATACCAATAAAGAGTGTCATAACTCCCTTGGGATATAAAGACGCTATAATTCCCTCTACGGCTCTTTTATGAACCAGTAACCTAGCAACAACCAAAACTGCAATCGACGATACCTGAATCAAATATACCGGAAATGAACAAATTTTATTAAACTCGGTCAGAAATAAAATTATCTATGTATCACGGGAATTAATAGGTCTCAATTACCTCGGGTAATTGCTGTCCCTCGGGCGCAAGGCCCTCGGGACGCAAACTTTACCCTCGGTAATTAAGACCCTTATAATTCCCTTGATACATAAATAACTATTTTTATACGTCCGTGATCCCAAGGGAGTTATGACACTCTTTATTGGTATCGTAACTATGACAATATAAGCTTATAATATCACTGTCAGAAATAAAATTGTTTACGTCATATAGGCCATTATCGTCCAATACTGTACAGATAGGAGATAATTCGTTGATAAATGCTGAAAGTATTGGAGATGTGCTATGATAATAAATGGCCGCGAACAAATACACACATTGCAAGATACTTTGTACGTTCCAAAATTAGAGAAGAACTTTAAAGATGACAATGATAAAATTAAAATGAGAAATGGTGGTTTGGACACATTTTAAAGCAAAGCAAATTATCAAGGAAATAGTGCTGAAAGAATAATGACCCGATACAGCATGAGAAACTGAAACTTTTAAATTTCGTTTCTCTTACAGACATGGTTAATAAAGGTATGATTCCCGGTGTCGAAAAAAAACCATTGGAGACATATTTTGGGAAAGTTGTCGGGAGTTTCGTAGTTGGGTTCATGCGCACCCATACAGTAATTTCCAGGGGGGGGGGGGCTTTGGGGATGATCATTAGCCATTGTTAATGTTGATTATATTAATTATATTTTATAAGTTAATTATAACACACTGGTACCATTACAGTTTATTGCTAATTACTCATCGATTTCGAACCCTTTTCCCAACTCGTCTACACTCACAATATTATAATATACTCCATCATCATCAAGTGTTAAAGCAAAAAAGTGCCTTTTCATGAAAGAGGAGTACAAATATTTTATGTGTAGGTACGTACGTAATTCTATACACACTAACTTATAATTTTACACTTTTAGTTTGCCTCATGTCATGTTTTCCACAGAAACTTCAATTATTTTAATCGCAGTATGGTTTCACTTTTTTGTGCACTGTAACCTGTAACTAACTTATTATTTATTTTTAGACTTACATTTGGAGCTTTTTCCTCGATGACTTTACACGGACCGTTATATGTAGGTATCTACATATAATTATAAAGGCTCTACTTGTTGTTCGCTTCATTATTTAAAAAAACCTTATCATGAAACTTACCTATACTTAATGTTACTACAATTCTTATCTAACCTATTTTCCCTTTTAATTTTTTATTGGATCAGGTTATCTTTAGCATGCCGATTTTAACCGAAATTTTAACTCGGCTAGATAGTCTTCAAAATTGTATACATGATATATCTACCTTTCCTAACTAATTATGTGGCAAATTACACTGTTTTCCAAAAACGAGTTCATACTGAGTGTATTTTTGTCTCTGTGTGTACTGAATTATTAAATGAAAAATTCCAAAATTTGACCCAATCACTCTATGTAGTTTGAAATTTGCGAAATAAAAGGTAATAAACGATCCCGGGCTTTATTAATAATAAAGCTTATGGATATAACCTCCATAACCTTTGAACTAAACCAGGATGCAAACCCTCATCTAGACCAACTTTTAGTCTATTCAACAACCACTAAATTTATTCGGACTAAAAAGTTCAATAGAAAATAAAATTATGTATCATTTTGTACACCACCCTGCAGCACCCGCACACTTTGTCCCTCTTTAATGTGATTTTGAATGGTTTGGTTTAAAACAGTTCTTCGGCGTTTCGGGCTTTGGTATCAATAAACATCTGCTACTGTAGTGACTGAGCTGTCTTTGCCATTGTATTTGAAAAATTACACAATTTCGAAGCGCATGCATTAAAGTAGATATACATGTAGTGCATGTATATCTACTTTAATCTCATGTCTAATTTAATGCATGAGATTAAAGTGTACCTATATCAACTTTAATGGGAATTTGTTACGGACAGAATACTACATTCAATAGTATCAAAGCAGTAGTCAAATAATTTCTAATTTTATATAATATGTACACTTGTCCCACAGAATCTTGTACAGTGCAAATAATACTGATTAAAATACCTACTTGTTATGTGAGGAGTGTATCTTCTCCTCTGCCTTATAGCGAAATGAAGTACCATCTTTTAAATTTACACATGTGGAATTTGTTAAAGCGCCATTTTTTCTTGCGAGCAAGTTAGTCATTTTGTACGTATTATTTCTTCTATGTGAAGTTGTAAACTGTGAACCAAATATTAATATAGCTGGCTTTTATAGCGTTGCGTTGTTAGCGTAGCGTAGCCCACAAAAGCAATTTAATAAAGTAACTTATTAATTTGATTCAGGTAGGTAATAAATTATAAACTTAATTAGGCTTAATTCCCTAGTTCTTAGACAACGTGGACATAAATTACGATTACGTCGAAATCAAACCATTTGTTTTACGTACAAAATGAAATGTTTCGCTATTAATTTTCCCAGAATTTATAAGGGTATCGCCATCTGTTACAACTCACTGTAAGTAGCTACATCGAACTTTCTGTAAATGAAGGAGTTGGTAATTTTTAAAATAATCCTTAGAGGGCAATTACCGTTTCACTTAAAATACAGTGACTGTATTACAAACAGTGACGACAAGCGTGGTATCGATTTTGATTGGCCGTGGTATATTTCGCATCTTAATGGCGGCCTGACTGTGTTTATCTTTGATCAGCGTGTGATTTTTATTTGGATTTAGCAAGTTGCTAGGATACCACCGTTGAGTTCATATAAACCCGCCCACAATTTTGCCTCTTAATGGCGGATAATCGCCGCTTGTCGTCACTGTTTGTAATAAAGTCACTGTAACTTAAAACTATTTCTATATCGGGTCCGGGTCTTTAGTATATTCATTGACTTTTAGTAAAGTCAACGGTATATTATACGTGTAAAGTAACACAGTGATCCAACGTCTTAACATTTTTTTGGAAACCGAAAGTTTGCACTTGCAATAATATCATCAATGATATTATCATTTATCAGTGGCGTAGCCAGACCTTATTTTCGGGGGGGATCCAACAATAACGATAACCAGACACAGCTCGATATTTAAAAGTTTGTACGTCGTTAAAAACAGACAAATTTTTTCGTCCTTACAGAAATGTCGGGGTGGGGGGGGATACATCCGGTATCCCCCCCCCTGGCTACGTACCTGTCATTTATTAAAGAACGTTGGCAAAAAACAGTACAGTTTTCTGCTACTACTACTGCTACTAAAATGCAGATCGCTATTCTAAACCCTAGATACTGAAAGGTAGAGAACTGTAAAATAATAATTATAGCGATATAGGTACATACATCCACCATCCACCATGAGATACCATACAGTGTGGAAAATAAATTCATTATTTCGATTTCGGTTGCTGTACATATTTATAAAAAATCCCGAAACACGTCAAATTTAAATTACAAATTGCCATTCTTTAACGTGAAAATGTGATCCGTACCTTCAACCCCCTTCGAGTGACAGTTACAACCCACAATTTTTTAAATGGGGAGTTTGGGCTTGTGATATATCATTTGAAAGGTCTTTTCATTCTCTATTCAAGAATGTTATCGTTTTCAAATTTATTGCAAAAATTAACACACACAAAATAAAATCATCTGGTTAGGTACCTACCGAAATTTGCTACAACACATTCAAAAACTAATATTAATAATAATACGTATGTGTTTATAATGTAAAATACAAAAAAAAACCATGAATGTCAATGAAGTAGATGCTCAAATTTGAAGTACCTAATTCTAAATAAATTCAAATTGCCCTCAATGAAAAAGGGACTAATGGTATGGTTTCCAACAATCCCTGCCCAAACATTAACCTTTTGAGGGTATTGCGTATGTTCTTCTCTCATCCAGTGAGGATTTTCCGTTGACCAGTAGAGGAAATTTTGACGATTAGCTTGACCATTAAGTGAAAAAGTGCACTCATCAGAAAACACAACGTTTTTTTAATTCGATAATATTGTTATTCAACATTTCCTTACAAAAATAAGTTCTCCTATCAAAATCGTCATGAGGTCCTGATTTGGTATCATTTTATAGGGATGCATTTTATTAGCTTTCAGTATCTATGCTTAGAATCGATGTATGGTTAATGTTCAATGTTGCGGATGCTTGTCTACTTGATGTATGTGGGTTTTCCTCAAACTCAAGCATTACACCTAATTTGGTGACAGCTGCTTTTTTATTTGGCTTACATGTCCAAACTCGCGAAACTGCTTTTCTATTTTACTACTTGGAATAAAAGGGACAAATCAGGAAATTTCTCATGGAATAGGCGAGCAACTTCCATTTGTGTTCGGGTGTTATCCCCGTAACCAATCATTTGTAAAACGTAAAACTGTTATTTTGTGCATTTATGTTAATCTAACCATGTTTCTGAATTGCACTTAACGAAATTCAAACGACAATATTATAACACTGACAACTATAACTGTCATGCAGTTATATTTACAACACAATTTGACAAGGCGTTTTAAATAAACCTAACATTGCCATGGTAACTGTTTATGTGTTTTTAATTTTGGTAATCAGATGATTCTTGTGTTAATAATTATTGCACTAAATTTGAAAACGATAACATTTTTGAAGAGAGAATGAAGAAATCTTTCAAATGATACCTATATCACACGCCCATACTTTCGATTTAAAAAATTGGGGGTTGTAACTGTCACTCGAAGGGGTTTGAAGGTAGAGATCACATTTTCACGTTGAAGAATGTCAATTTATAATTTAAGTTTATTTATTATATACATATTTATGTTCTTGCTTTAATTAACAAAATCGACGTTAAGTAGTTCGTTAACTGGAAGGTGGTCATCGTCATTATATCGTGCTCTTTTTTTTTGCTACAATCACCACCACAAATACTAGTATAATACATGACATAACTACTTTTTCTCTGAATCATGAATGAGCATATAACTCAGAATGGAATATAATCTTTAATCAATAAGAAATCAAAGTGAATTTGGGACACATACGTACATATATATCTCCAAGGGAAAGGATAGGCTCACATTAGGGTTTCTGGGATACACCTAAATTCACCTTGGAGTCGTTTGTGGACCTAAATTGCTTCCAAACTCTGTATCTTTCATGGAGTCCAACTTAATGTGGAAAAATTGTGCAATTGCTCAAGTAATAGGGGTAGCTACGAACTGACAGAGCCACTTTTAAGTGATTGATTGAGTGGCAAGATCGTTACCCGCGGTCAGTACGGAGTCGCGTTTCCCTATATGATCAGTACAGGGCCGGTGACCGTTTCCATATCTATGCGTTGTGCAGCGAACTTTTGAAGCTGAGTTCGGCTGGGATTTTGACTATGACTATTAATGGTTGTACATAATGTCAGTACCAGGTGCCTATCAAGGATGAGCGGATTCACCTCCTCCATATACTGAAGAGATTTCCCAAACAGTGTACGTTGTTTGGTAAAATTAATAAAGATTTGTTGTCTTGCTCTAATCACTAATGTATGATTTTATGGTATCTATTTTGGTGTTTGTTATGTTCTGCTTTGGTATAAAGGCTTAAATATCATTGCACAAAACACAGATAATACGCTAATGGTTGTAGCATTGCTGTTGAAATGCGTTTGGTTCATTAAAATATTTTTACCGCTTTCACTTCATAATCATTACCGTTCGCCATACTGATTGTACCATAGTCTTCTTAACGGAGATAAGTACGCTTTAGGCCGTTTCAGACAAACAATTGCGTGAAGACGCACACCGCTTTATAAATTTTTTTGTATAAGATACATTTACACATGGAAGAAAATTGTAACATGAAATAGAAAAGAAATTGTTTCATTATTTCCTTTGATATGAAGTAGTTAATTTGATATACCTTCCTAAATGTTCATAGCAATTAGCAAAATCAGTTGAATATGTTATGACGAGAAAAGGCAAAAACGAGAATGAAATCGTGTTGCAAGACCCAGCTATAAAGTGAAATGCACAATTACTTACCGTAAATGTTACAAAAGCATTAATTACTAATACAATATTAACGCCATGCAGCACATAATTCTTACGTTTGAGTGCACAGTAAGTAATAGGTATAGGAAAAAATGATAGATGCTTTCTATGTATTAACGTTGATTCAATGCTATTAACCATATTACGCGTCGGTAGCTGTTTATTTTAATAAAAGTAATAGCTAAATCCATTTAAACCCAACATTAAAGCTCTACAATGTGCAATTAGAAATGCATATGTTGGTAACCACACAGGGGACAGTGCATGTGGTCGCATTGTAATCCTTGGCACCCAACCTATGGCCTTTTCTATCAACACTCATAACACATATTTTTTTAAGGCCCCCCATACAGACCCCCAAACAAGCTTTTTAGAACTTTTTTTATTTAACATTTGTTCGTGTTTTGTTTAAAGTCAAAGTTTGAAACCCCCCGTGTTGTTAAATGGACCTCCTGGTATTTGGCAACCGTTTAGTAGACATTATTTGCTCTTGTATTTGTGAAAGATACGGCGGGATTATTTGCCGTGAAAGTGATTGTCGAGAAGTTAAGAACTGTGTTGAATTATTGTATGACAATTTTATTATATACTAGCGTTCAGTTTGTACTGCTTTTGTTATATGTCCGTTTCGTTTTAACATAGAATTTGTAGAAAATCAAGCAAATTAATGCATCATTTTGTGTATAATTAACAATGAATTGGAAATTAATATATTAGCAGTTTTTAATTTAGCTGCGAAACCGGTAGCCGTTCATTTGTAAGATTGTGATAAAATAGACCTTATATCGTCTCGCATTTCTTTAATATATTAGCGTTAATACTTGATGCCCTAGCCCTGTAAATAATTAAGAAAACTTAATCCACCACATGTTTGTGTCAAATGATCGTAACGGCTATGTAAGTAAACAGAATAGCCGATATTGGAGCGCCGAAAACTCGGTTCAGTTACATGAGAAACCCTTGCATAGTTCAGTTCTAAGGCGACAGTATGAAATGCTCTCTCATCATCTGGCATTATTAGGTTACCTACTCCTTTTTGAAGATGATCGAGGAAATGCCACTGCAGATCGTTACCTAAACATTTTTGAGGCAAGTTCGATTTCCAGAGATTCTGTGGTTCCAGCAGGACGGTGCTACCAATCACACTGCGCGTATTGCTGCTTTAAGGCAACTCTTTCCGAACTATATCATATCCAAAAGTGGAGACATTATTTCGCCAGCTAGATCTGATCGCCTGATTTGTGCGCATGAGACTTTTTTGTTTGGGGTTGGCTTAAGAGCAAGGTGTAGGTTGAGCGACCGCAAACATTACATGAACTGAAACTAAAAATATACAGCAAAGACAAGGCCAGAGACACAGAAAATAAAAAGACCTCTGAAGACAACAGAAATGAGAATTTACCGAAGAATAACAAAACGCTGCACAATATGGAAGCAGCCTAAACTAGAAGACGGAAGAAGAATCCATGGTTAGTGCATACATTCAAGTACAGGGTGGACCAAATTGGACACTTTTTTATGGAAACGCCCTTTATCTTAAGAGATTGAAAAAAATGGACCCAAGTGTCTTGAACTTAACTTTAATGAGAAAATCACTGGTGTAAACAGAATTCACCTATCTCTAATCGTTTGGCCACTAGGGGGCGTTTCTCGAATTTAGTCGATTTCTTTAATCCTCCATAACCTTCTTATTATTAAAGATAATTGATTTTTGTAAAATATTTCTTAGAGCACTTTTTTAATTGCGATTGACAATTTTTATACAGGGTGTTTTGTTTTTTGTGTACTACCCTAAACTACATTTTTCATACGGGGTTTTTGAAAAGAGAGTAATATTTCCTAAATTTTGATGCTTCATTTGTTATACATATTTATGTTAAATATTATTTGCAATATTACATTTAATACATTGTTATTTCAAATTAAAAATATTTGGAGTCAATTAAAATTTCCAGATAACTAAGATGTTGTCGTTTTAAATCATGCTGCCGGTTTTTGTTAACCATCGAAAGATGTCTGCAAGCAAAATATTTTAATGCATAAAAATAATATTTAACATAAATATAACAAAAGATACACCAAAGTTTAGGAAATTTTACTCTCTTTTCGAAAACCCCAAAATATATAAGGTGGTCCGTATAAAAAAATGTAGTTTAGGGTCGCACATCAAAAACTAAACACCCTGCGCTCTAAGAAATATTTTGCCAAAATCAATTATCTTTAATAATAAGAAAGTTATGGAGGATTAAAGAAATCGACTAAATTCGAGAAACGCCCCCTAGTGGCCAAACGATTAGAGATAGCTAAATTCTGTTTACACCAGTGATTTTCTCATTAAAATTGAGCTCAAGACACCTGGGTACATTTTTCTCTATCTCTTAAGATAAATGATATATAGTATACCCTACAAGTGTCCAATTTTTCCCACCTGGTACATCGATTTATATCCATGCATTTAAGCAGATTTTATTAATTGATTTTAAATGAAAATAGCGACTATGTCAAGATAAGGGTAATTTTTTCGTCTAAACAATTTCAGTGTTCCCAGTAAATGATTCGATGTCCTTGTTATATTGTGATGTTCTAAGCGAAATCATTTCTTTTTATTGCAATCCAAGGTAAAAATCTTTTTTAATTAAGCGAAGTCAGTCTACATTTCTAGTCGGTAATAGAACATTGTGTTGAAACGGGTTGGATTTTATTTAAAGTAAATATTAGTGGAATTACTCGTTATTATTCTAATACACCACTGTCTATAATTCTCTCTACTGAATTTTACATTTTTGAAATATACATATAATTTGTTCTACCCTTTTAGTAAACCTATACATTTTTCATTTTTTTTACAAGTGATTAAGTAGGTCATCGCAATTAGGGCGATTTCGATGATTTGAACTTAAATTTTTTTTAATAATTAAAGAATTTGTAAAAAAATAGAGAAGAAAAAGATAATAGATAGATACTTACTTTTCAGTTTCGTGTAACACTATTATGTATTGTTCGCCTACTTGGTACTGTAGGATACAGGTACAGGTACAGAAATGATCTAATGTTTAAAAATGTTGAAATATTAAAATTTCGAAATTTTGAACTTACCACTTATAACTCAAAATTTTACTCCAAAATTAAGAAAATAACAAAAATTTGACTGTCGCCTTTCTAATCAAGCTTTGTACATTTGATTTGGAGCTTTAAAGCACTACACAAAATAATGTGTAATATTGCCACTGTAAATAAAAGCAGTAAGTAGCTAATAGTTAAAAAATTAATATTTCGGATTTCTTTTTTCGTTTCGTAAACTTTATCAATTTAATTTTCAGTTCTACTTTCTCTCCTAAAAGGAAATAAAAAAAGGTATAGTAGTAGTGACACAAAGGAATAATGGTTCACTTCCTTTTATCTATCTAAATTAAATTTAAGCTATGAATTAATTTGTTTCAGTAACGGAATTTCTAGTAGTTTGTCATTGTGGATAGTTGCTTTCTAAAGAATAATAAAAACAACTCTTTGATGAAACACCGAATCTTGCCCCCTACAGTCACAATCGTTAATGAATAATAGATACGACTGTTCATTTTTTAATGATTTGCAGAATCGTATTGTAACTATAAAGATTCAATGTATTTTTAAGTAGATTAGATTGCTTTGTTGTTAAATAATAGCTTATAATTATAAATTAAATCATTTTATTTTCACTTCGTAACTTACAGAAATGATTTTTAACGTATCTACGTGTAAAAGAAATTAACAAGTCGTATATGTAATAAAGCTGTACTTTATATTATTCAGTTTCGTCTCGCATTGTTAATAATATAATAGAATGTCATTCTTCGATAGAAGAATTGCTATTATAAAAAATATAATAAGCACTTGAGCTTTAACTTTAAAAACGATGACTTGAGAAGTATGTGGACCGGTAGCGCACGGGTGCCCTAGAATTCGCATGCTTTAAAAGGGCTCAGCACGTGTGACAGAAGACAATACACTACGGGAATACATTTGCTGCAACAAACCCCGGGAGATCCGTCTCCCGCCTTACTATTGTCAGCACGCCTGGTTACGTTTGATCTAGAATTTAATATGAAAATACCTCAAGGCGTACAGACTCTCATATGTAATACTTCACTACCATCTGACCGTTAAAATAGTGTTTATTGTACATTTTGGATTCGTCAGCATGAGTGTTTAGTAAACGCGGATACATGAAAATAATTTTTTTAATTTTATGAGGCCACAGGAGGATTCCAAGTTTAATGTCACTTTGCTCACTTTCCTTAAAGTAGTCCTTATCTACAAAAATTATTAAGGGCTCCTAATCATTTTAAGGGGTGAATTGAGTGTGAATTTTTTCTCCCCTTAAATTTATAAATGTGCGTTTATCCGTTTTTATGCGGGAAGTAACGTACCTTTAGTGGTGATATATTTGCAATTCTTAAATGATGGACGTTAGACAATAAATTGCTAAAATAATAGAATTGAATAAAAGTCCTTTTTTTTATAATCTTCCAAATTGTATGACGTTGTTAAACAACAGACTAAAAAACATACTAGAAAACTATAAACATTACTAAATTTGCATTACACCTACGGTCTACGGTGGTCGGAAAAGCTTTTTTTGAGGGGAAAAAGAGTAAGGCACCAATATACAACACTGGACAAAATTATGTACCTACTTACTTTGCGCCTCTTTTCGCATTCGATTTCAAAAATGGATGTTGAAATTCTTCTTTTAATGCGAAAGGCCCTCTTTTAACTTCGTCCATTTTGTTCTTATTTAATTTATTTCCATAATACATAATCTTTTCTATTTACTTCAATTCTTTTTTATTAGTTTCAAAGCTTTTTTTAGAGTTTTATAGGGCGCTCCGCCGATGTTTCGTCCAATCAAAAGTTTCTTGCAATGTAGTTGGTATAATTTCAGATTTTTCTCCATATAACAAATAAGCAGGAGAAAATTTTGTAGTGCTATGAATTGAACAAGATTCGGCAACACTTGTTCACAATCTGTTGCTATTGCCACAGAAGACATAATACAGAAGCGACACTTGTGGCGGCACCTTTGATGTTCGTTTGACAAATCCGGGTGACCTCGCCATGTTGTTGTTAGTACTTTACTTGGGAAATTTAAAAACACTTTAGTTTTCAGCATTAATCTACTTCTCTGGATGGCAACCATATTTCGCAAATGTTAACTTAATTTTTAATAGTTTACATTGAAATAAAAAACAAGTACTTTTTAAAAAATATTTATTTTTAATACAATAAGTTATTTTAAACTAAAGATTACATAAAATTTGTAATTTAAAATTTCTTTTTCCAGATGTTTTAAATTCCCTATTCGCAAATTTATCTGAAACCTAATAAACAGCTTCAATAAATAAAAATGATGATTCGTGTAATATAGATTTATGTATAGTCTGTCTCTGTCTTGAAATTGCCCTGTCATAAAATACCTAGAGGTCCCCTTTGTTATCACAATCAGGTAGGCATTTAAAACGTGTTTATCTACTAACAATACAGATTAGAAAATAAATCCTTTAATGAGGTAAATTACAAGACTATATACTTTGAGACAGACTTTACATGTTATGTTACCGTAATGATTTTATAAATTGTACCAAAGAACGGTAAGTATATAATACGTTCTTTGATTGTACTAACAAAAGTATGGTGACGCGATATGCGCCAAGAAATTTTGTTTTGGCGGGATCGGGGAGTGTCGCTTCTGTGTTATGTCTTCTGTGCTATTGCTTTCATTCAATTTACAACGTATTCTGTTGACTAAAGTCTGATTTAGAGTACGTTTATTTAGTCAATTCAACTGAGGACTGTCAAATGATGTAAAGTTGTTACATATTCTTTAAATTTTATAGAATTATACTTCTGATTCACGAGTAACATTTTTATTGTATTTTCTTTAGCAATTGG
The DNA here is from genome assembly GCA_036250285.1 of Pyrocoelia pectoralis. NCBI lineage: Eukaryota > Metazoa > Arthropoda > Insecta > Coleoptera > Lampyridae > Pyrocoelia > Pyrocoelia pectoralis. The sequence goes on along the minus strand of CM070076.1, from coordinate 21,575,239 downwards.
ATCAATAAGTTTGATAAAATCATCTGCAACCTGTCTTCTCGATTTAAAATCCACTCATATCGAGTAAAATCGTCCACTAACAAATGCATATATACTTTTTTATGGATTGCTGGACTCAATTTTGAAAGTAATCCAACCCAATTCTTCTGTATAAATATTCTTTGCTCTCTTCTTTAGCATTTTAAAACTGATGTCACCTTCTCTTATAACATTCTTTGATTTATTAATGTCTTCTTGAATTTTTCTCTGATCGTCTATTATTTCTTCTAATTCGATCATATTAACTACTTTTAATCTCAAAGCTTTCCAGTAGTAGATAGTATGATAATGAGTCTGCTTCTATGTTAGATTTACCCTTTTCACCTTAAAATCATTCTGAGACAGATACAACATTAAATCCCCTAATGGCTCGTCCTCGTTTGTCCAGCAGTGGTTTATGATCTTATGTAATCTCTTTCCTCATTTTGAAAAATAAGCTATAGGGTGTAAGATTCCTACCTACCTTAGAAATCGAGTTCTTGCTATTTGTTATGGTTTTGACTGCCAAACATTCTTCATGAAGTTCTAAATCTCTAAGTTCATCACGTACACCAAGCCAAATGACTTCACCGATAGATAAAGTTAAGGATTCATAACGTTCTTCTCCTCTCTTAATTATGTGAACATGTAGTTTCTTCTGCGAAGTGATTTCTGTAGACTTTATTCAATTTGTAATTCTTAAATGATGGACATTAGAGAATTGCTAAAATAATAGAGTTGAATAACACTCCTTTTCTAATAAGCTTTCAAATTGTATGACGTTATTAAATCACAGACAAACAAACAAACTAGAAAACTATAAACCTTATATACTAAACTAATTTACAAATTCTTATTACTTTTGCGATGGCTTTTGACGTCATTACTTTAAGAGTAAATACCAGATAATAAAATAAATTCATCGTATTGAAATAACAACAACTGTAGGATTACTAAACCCATTCTTTTCCGTCGACCCCCCCCCCCCCCCCCCGTTCTTTAATACTTTTTTTTATTATTTTATATACAGATGAATACAGATGTAAAAAAAACAATTTTTTGACGAGCTTTTATGCCTACACGCATTCAAACATTGTATTTTCAACGAACTTTGTTCGTTACTGGAATCAATATTCCGTCCGTGCGTCCGTGCGTTGCAAGAGATGCGTATTGTCTACAACCGAGTTAAGATATGGATCTTATGTGAAATGTTATGCTGATTCAAGATCTGGTACCAATTTTTCGATTTCTCAAATACTTTTCGAAATATACGACTTTAAAGTCGAAATTTCGAAATTATCAAATTTTGTCTTTTTGATAAGGCCAGATTTTTTTTATACTTTCGTTACTGCGGTATTCGAAGTTCGTTTTGTAATCCAGGGATTTCAACTAGTTTATACTTTAACTTTAACTTGGCTTCTTGTGAACCGATTGGGATGAAATGAAGCCTATGTCCTTCCAAGGACCTCAAAGAGTTCAAAGTCGGTTTAGTAATTATTACATGATGCTAGAACAAACAAACAGGCAAAAATGGAAAAAATTGCATTTTTGTTATGTAGGTATGTCGCTTATGTAGTACTGTAGTAGCCAGCAATAATTATTTTCAAAAAATATTCAATGTACACAATTAACCCAGTTAGAGTTTTATGTATAGACATAATTAGTACCCGAAGCGTAAAAGATAAAGGTGGTATGTTGACCTTAGAATATCTCACCAAAAAAATTGCATCAAGTTAGGTCATGTGATTTTAGAGAGCACTGTAGAAGAGTTTTGAGCTAAGAATGCATATTAAGATTGGCATCAACCATCTTGTTAGCATATCAAGATAACATTTTTACTATACGTATTTTTAAATTATGTATCCGTTTAATGTAAGTGTAATTTTATTTATTTTTGTTACTTTAATATATTTTATGATTATGCATTTTGTTTTGAACCTAATACAAAATTTTATGATGAAACAATATTATTACTACTGTAATTTCTATGGGAATGTGGAACAAATTGATAGATCTGTTGATAATTTTACGCTAATACAACTTGGAACAGATAGATATGTCCTTTGAATATTAACAAACTTTTTTTAAGACATTCTGCAAGTTTTAGCGGCTTTAAAATTTTTACGATAAATTTTTGAATACAACTCTATTTGATAAGATCATGTACAATTTACTAAACATCTACATTATTATATTAAAATGTTGTTTACTGTAATTGCATTCTATAAACAGGTAGTTTATGTTACAGTATTTCTTTTTTAAAATGTGAACATTCCATTAATAGAGTTTTCTCAGCATGAAATTGACATTATGAGTATAGTTTGTAATATAGTGGTTTGCAGAAGATGTAGGTAAGTGATTGATATGTTATTATTGATTATTATTTGTGATTAAGTTTCAATTTCGTTTTGTTTATTTCATGAATATATTCTGTCACTAGTAAGTATAAATATCCTTCGGTGTAATTAAAGAAAAAGAATATTACTGTTACATGGAAAGAAGAAGAGCGGATATTTAAACAATATGTACAGGGCGTTGTTTTAGGAACTTTAGTTAAACGTTTCTGGGAAAATTATATAGTTAGGTTTTTGAAAATTGGTATGTACTTAGTTATTCCGAAAGCCAAATCGATGTAAAATACTTTTAAAATGGCAGCATTTCCGGTAATGCCGGAAGTAACTAGTAACTTCGTTCTTTTAAACGGCAGCCTCTATTTTTTATTGCATTTTTGCATTCCACGTGAAATTTGAGTTCTTTTTATACTCATATGTCAATATCTGCAATTTATGGCTTTTAAGTTACTTTCACTCTAAAAAAAGGCGGATACAGACGGTACTTTGACAATTCATTGCTTGAAAACCGTTGCAGTTATGGCAACCTAGTTCCACCAGCGTATAGAGGAAGAATAGGGCTTTCTTTTGGTGTAAGTACTTAAAAGCAGTTAAGTTGCGTACACCTCATCTATGAGGGCCAAATTTAAGAAAATTCAAAGACTACAAACTCAGTTTTTTTAAAATAAAATGACTATCTTCTTACTATTGCATTTGATGCACTAACCGTTACTCCTACTAGTTGTGTTTAAAGAACAATCGGAAATTCGCCTAGTGGTTGGGCGATATTGAAGTTCAGTTCTCTGGAGTAAATATCAGTGCCTGACCCTTACTTTGTCTTAGTTCCATCCGTGAAGATCGATGTCAGGTTGGGATGCCACCTCCGCATCAAAAAAGACTAAGACGACAGAGTGAGCAGGGATGGGTATAGGATGCCTTCTCAGAGGACATTTCTGTTCGAGTGTCCCCATAACATAATTATTATTGCACAAATGTCGCAGTCATAACTATATTCTAAAAAATCGTTCACGAGGCTCTGTACAAAAAAAGTTTCATTAATTAGCGAAGTAAATCCAGAAGGAATAATGCCAAACCTACATTAAAATAAAAATCATATATTTAAAGTAAATAAACATAAAATGTTTATATATAACCATAAAACTCCCTAATTGTAATCTGAATACTGAAGAAACGATCACATTTCTCGCTACCTACACCTTTAGAAGAAGAGATTTGTAACGGTTTTGTTTTAACTAGAAATGCGGATAATGGTGCTCAGACAACTGAGATAACTACATATAGTCGAGGAAATAAAGCACTGAACCTACCAAATTTTTGTAGTAAGACGGATTGAGATGGGGTTTTTTGCATTCGTTTCCTAAATTTAATAGGAAACTTTGTACCTACTTTTCATCATGTTTTTTTTCGAAATTGCATTTGTGCAGTCGAAAATGCATACTGAAAAATGCATTTTCATAGAAAAAATTCATAACTTCGTTATAAGCTTCTAGAATCGACTCAATTCGGGTACAAGGGGGTGTTCGAGGTCGCTGATCCCGAATATGACCTCCAAATTGCCTCACCGCCCACCTGGAGCTCAGGATGGCTGAGCAACGTCATCTCCGAAGATTTTTCTGAAATTCACACTCAAATGATTCTAGACATCTCATCCGAGGGTTTTTAGGGTTGCTGATTCCAAATCAGGCATTGGAAACCGTCCCCCGCGAACCTGGTGCCCCGCATCCGGACATCAACGTCATCCTCTTGAGTTTTATTACTGAAGTTTCAAGCTTATAGGGAACCGGCAATTGTTTCCGGTTTTTTTTAGGTCGCTCAGATCGAATCTGGTCCCGGACACTTTGTAACGGATACCTGGTGCACCACACCGCGACGGCATCAACGTCATTCTCTGGAGTTTCGCTTGAAATTTTTGCTCAAATACTTTGATTCTAATGCTTGTCTCATCATATCAGGAGATCATGAGGTAAAACTTATAATGGAAAATTTGAATAGATGTGGACATTTTCATTTTATGAAATAAAATTCAGATATATACAGGGTGTCCCGGGACTAATGGGAAAAAGAGTCAGGAGCGTGTAGTCTGAGCCAAAATAATGTTGGTACTTGATATAAACTTTTTCTATGCAGGCCCTCGTTTTCGAGTTATAGGCCTCCAAAGTTTGAATTTTGAATTTGTTTTTGTTTTTAATTTTTGTACTGGTTATTTGCATCTTTATAAAATTTTCCGCATAACTATGACGTACATGTATCTTTATTTTGGAAAGGTAAACAGATTTACAGTAGTGCCTTGAAGCCAGGGACGGACTACTTGCAATGGTTAGTAATCCAAAAATTTTGCAGGGATGGCACATCCTGTATCAAATTATCGAAAATGACTTCTCCACGCATTAAGCTAACGCAAAGGTAAGTACTCTTGTTGGAATTCGATAAAGTAAGCCGTTTCAAAATCTCGTAGAGAACTTCGGAATCCGCCTCTGCAGGCGGGCTATGTACCATGCACGGCTGGTCAGGTCCGGATAGAGGTCCTGGAAGAACCCCGTCCTAACAATTACAAATTATTTTCGGTTCACTAGGCTTGAAATTTTAGTGAAACTCCAGAGGATGACGTTGATGTCGCCGCGGTGTGATGCACCAGGTGTCCGTTAGCAAGTATCTGGTGACACATGCGACCTAAGCTACCCAAAAAACCCCGGAAACAATTTTCGGTTCCCTATAGTCTTGAAACTTCAATGAAACTTCCGAGGATGACGCACGCTGATGCCCGGATGTGGGGCAACAGGTACGCGGGGGACGGTTGCCGATGCTTGATTTGGAATCAAAAACCCAAACAAACTTCGTATGAGATGTCTAGAATCATTTGAGAGTGAATTTCAGAAAAAGCTTCGAAGATGACGTCGCTCAGCCATCCTAAGCTCCAGGTGGGCGGTGAGGCAATTTGGAGGTCATATTCGGGATCAACGACCTCGAAAACCCCCTTGAACCCGAATTGAGTCGATTCTAGAAGTTTATAACGAAGTTATGAATTTTTTCTATAAAATTGCATTTTTCAGTATGCATTTTCGACTGCACAAATGCAATTTCAAAAAAAAAACATGATGAAAAGTAGGTACAAAGTTTCCTATTAAATTTAGGAAGCGAATGCAAAAAACCCCATCTCAATCCGTCTTACTACAAAAATTTGGTAGGTTTGGCTTATTTTAGTGTTTTATTTCCTCGACTAATAAGTATATACGTACATAAGTCAGCTTCATTTGTTTTTTTATTCGTAAGTGATCGGTGGACGCATAAGTTTTCTTACTCCTCTGCATATTGTTTTAGCATCATTGGGAACTTATTCATATAATTTTAATTTATATTTCAGTGTAATAAAGTAGTCCTATTAAGCAACGTCACATTTTCTGCTCACAATCATGAAGAACGTATTTTTAATGTGAGATACACTTTTATTAAGTCTATTGCATACTCGACCCTTTTTTATAAGACAACTTCCAAATCAATTTAATAATCATAAAAACTTAAAAACATAAATATAATGTAAAACTTGATACATTAAATGCTAATTTTATTAGTCTTAGTTCAAGATCATATAGAGCTACCTCAATAATATAAATTCTTTTAAAAAAATGTATTTAATAATCATTTTAGTTATTGAAAATTAACGAGTATTCTTAAATTAATAGTTGTTATAAAACCCTCTTGAAGTTGTAAATTTGTAAGGGGGAATTTGTATTAGCTTTTTATTTATTATATAGGTATAAATGTTTTTATTCGTAAAGATAATATATCTCAATTAAGGTCTACTTAAATTTCTACGTTAATAAGCTGCGTTTAAATAGATTTAAATGAGCCATTAATAATGTTTACTTAACTTAAGCATTATAAAGATCCAATAAAGGGCGCAGTTTTTATCCTAGAAAGGCACTACTAAACTGCCCTAATAAATTGGTTAAAGACACAGAAAAATCTGGTCAAATGTTTATTAAGAATCCTCAGATTCTTTATAGCTTTGTACTGTTCTCCGTTCGTCCGTACGATAATATGAACTTCATGCATTTTAGTTTACCACATGGTTTTTGATCAAGACGCGTCAAAATTAATTAAAATAAGTGAAGGATCCTTCGATATTCCGTATCGGTTTATTCAGTTTGTTTTTGGTGAATGTAGAGGCTTCGCTGAAACTAATTATTGGAAACTACCATTTTTCCAAAAAAAAATCGAGTAATGGTAATGACATCACAGTCTCAACGTTAAAGTTGAATTGAAAACCTCTTTCTGATGTACAGCATGTCCAATTTTCGACCGTTTTGTTATTCTTGTTATTAAGATGTTAATGTCATTAACTCATTAACAATTTTTTATGGCTACCTTAATAATAATAATAATAATAACTTTTATTTCCAAATCTTACAAGAAAAAAAAAAAAACCGCATATTGCTAAAAGTAAGAACATACAAATAGATTTGGAAACGCGATGACGTTCAGAATGTTCCTTCGTTTTTGAACTACAGGGCGATTTTAGAAAATCTTTCGATTTTTAGTAGTGGTGGAAATTTTTTTCGAATATTCGAATGTGTAATTTGAGAATTATTCGAATACTTAATAATACCTACCACTACTCGAATTAGAATAAAAATGAGTAAAATGAATGAAACGAATAAAACGAATAAAGCGAATAAACGGAATAAAACGATTTTTTTCTGGCTTATTCGAATTCGAATAGTTTGTCACGACTAATTTCTAACACGCCCCGTATCTGAGTTACAGTTATCTTGTTGAAACACGTAATCATAACCGTCTTCATTCATCTGTGGCATCAGCCAATTCTCCAGCATGTCTAAATAAGATCCTCCAGTGATGGATCGCTCCTAAAAGAAAAATGGTTAATAGATCGTCGTGCATGATGGCGTTAATAAAACAATATTAAATAAATAAATATCACTACTTGTTTTGGTATTGTTTAGTTTCAAATTAAAACTTTTAATAATACTTACTAAATTGAAAATATAATTAAACGATATCGGTGGTATGTAAACGTAGATAACCTAAAATAAAAAGTAAAAAACAACTCATTTTTCTTGCAATAATATTTGTAAATTTATCTACCTTTTCCCACATAGTTAGGAAATCGGAATTTTGTTTTGCTTTGGCAATTTTGCAAAAATTATTCCACTACTAGTAGTTGTAGTTCATTAGTTCCTATACACTTTTTGGGAAAATGATTTAACCAACAAGGGCGAATTATTTGGGCTTCGTGTATTGTTCAAATGAGCCAAATTAAACATGTGCTGCTAAATCCGAACCTACTCTGCTGCTCACATTCAAACAAAAGATGGAAGTTCCTTAATGCCACCATTTGTGTTATGTCTATTAACCGTCGCTGGAAAAATAAGCCTCATCGTTTGTTTAGTTGACTCGAGTTTGGTCCAAATACAAACTCCAGAACAGTAAAAAGTGTTCGGCGTATCAAAGATGTAGATGGTGAACGATTTTAATATTATATGGTCAATTTGGAAAATTCCTTTCAAATGATACTCGCATATACCATAAAAGAAACTTAACGTTATCTTCCCGATTTGTTGATTTTTGGTTTACCATTTCTCTCCACAATCATCAAATCAAATTTTTTGTTTGTTTTGTTTACTTTTGGCGTAAATTTCCAGTAATAATGTAAATAATCTTTATTATTTCCTTTGATATTTTCTCTACACTTTTGTTCTTTAATACCCTTTATATTAAAATTTGATTGTTTATATTCAATATTTTACTTGATCAAATTTTTCAAGACTCTGAGTCTTTATTTTTCGGGTCGTTCTTCGCTCTTTCTTGTAGATAAAGGATAGGTACCTATATCCGATTAGGCCCATTCTTTTGGCGCAGTTCCATTTAAATATCTTTCCTGAAATGTTTCTAATGATTTTGGTGGAAAATAACCAAGTAGCTCTGCATATACTCCTCCTGGGTCTGGAAATCAACAGTTTTATAAACATTTCGTTTTATGGTTCTCAATACAATAAATCTACAACGATTCCTTGAGCGGCATTGTTTGTTGTGATTGGTTTGGAGGTAAATAAGGAATCAAAATGCACGAATAACAAATATATTGGCCGTTAATTACTCAATTTTTGATATGCATAGACCTCGTGCATAATGGTGGTCATGGTAATCACTAAACGAAAAAGCAATGTGAACCATTCTATGCAGTGTGACGTCCAAAGAAGGTGTCAAATAAATGAAGTTTAACGATTTGTTATTGACTATGACCAATACGGAAACCTTTTTTGCAAATAAAATTGCGACTTTTCGCTAGAGCTAGAGCGCTAAACCATAAGCTATATATTTTTACTCCGAGAGATACCACATTGAAAGTGTATTTTACCTTCCATTACGTATGGAATCTTTTTAGTAAAGTTATCAAAGCAATCCATCGTGGCGTTAATTATATAATCAAAATTCGCATTTTAAACTTGATACAAAAGGAACCGAACGATATCTTGGTCGAGCTTTTTAACTTCCAGGAATACATTTGAATAATTTTACGTAAGATGTTAAAGAATTTTAAATACTTAATAGCATAACAATAAAGAAAACGGCCACTTTACAATTTATTGGTGTACATTAATTATCCGAGTATTATGGGCAGTGTTTGTGATATCGCTTGGATAATTATTGAGTTTCATCACAAATAACCAAAAATCCCTTGTTGAAGGAATGGTTAAATATATGTCTATAGTGTGGCACATCTGTATATTAAAACATAAATATCAAGAATATAAATAACAAACACTGAAAATGTACTTCTTGGATTATGAATGTTTCGATTATGTAAATCAAGGGTTCAAACACGTGAGTCCAGATTTATATCTAGCATGGAATACGTGGAACGGAATGTCTTACAAACACGCATTTATAAGTCCGTGTGATAGGGTTCATAAATTTAATAATTGGCCTTCATTTTAAATAATTAGCGTTTTATGTGTATAAATAATAATTTAAATAAATTAAAAATAATATGACAGCTTTGGGTAGGCATTATATTTATTTAAAATTATAAACATAATTCATAGATATGCATATGCAAGAATAATTTTTTCCCCTAATTTGTTAATGTAATTTGCCATCCGATAATTTGATTTATAGCTACTGTTGAAAGAACAAAGGTTCGCTATTTAGCTGTAATGGTACAACAATACTTTAATAGAGATTAACGTCAATAAGGAAACTATTACAAAATGCGCAATCAAGTTAACAACCACTATGTATTTAATGATTTAATTATTCAATTGCGGAAGTAGTTATTTAATACCCGGATGAAAACTTTTTATTTTTATTGGATTACAAGTTGTAAGTGCAGGTTTAAGGGAAGCAGAATGATGATCATTACAACTTAATTCGTTAGTGGAATCTTATATCTACTTACTATTATTCCGAATCCCAATGGTTTCTGTTCTGCTTGTGCTTCTGATGTATTCCAAGTGTTGTTTCAAATTTTATATTTATAGCCAACTTTAAGATGGAATAGCAATTCGGTATGATTTGGATTTACAAATACAGAAAATAATTGCAACGACCCAGAAATGGAGTGTTCAGGTTTCATTCCGTTAACATAATTTATCATGCATCAAAAAACGCGGCGATTGGACCTTTTGGTTGTACATAGTGTACAAGTATGAAATACGGATTCCTTTTCCAAAAAATAGGTACACATTAAATTTGGAGGAATGATAAATAAATTTATTCAAGGTATTACATTCTTCCCATCTTTCAGCCAATTTGTGGATACTACGTCAGTCAAAATCTTCCCCATTGGTCGCGAATAATTCATCGAACCATTTTTTCATATCTTCGTACGAACCAAAGCGTTACCCATCGATGTAAATAAGTCGTAATGGGAAGGAGATAAGTCTGGTGAGTAAGCTGCATGGACTAGCACTCCCAGCTGAATGTTTACAACGGGTCGCGTGTCGGTTTTACCGTATGTGATGGATCATTGTCATAGAGAAAAATGTTCTTGTTGTAGATAGCGTTATCAGCTTTAACAGCTCATAATAGACCAGACCTTTCTGGTCCCATCAAACATAGAGTATCGTCTTCCTGCTGAAACGATTCGGTCTTGCGGTTGATGTGGATGGTACTCCTGGGTCCAGCCGTGGTTTTTGCGCTTGGGATTTTTAAAATACACCCAATTTTCATCCTCAATAACGACACGATGCAAGAACGACTTTCTTTTGCATCGTTTGAGTAAAATTTCACATGTATTTTCACAACATCTGATAACTTCACACAATTGTTATATATTTTTGCATTGTAAAATCCAACAGATGTTTTGGAAGGCTTTGAAATTTATAAATATAATCAAGTGCTTTGATGAGTGAGCAAATTGACCTTATTAAATTAGCCAGATCATAGCAAAAATTCATAATTTTTGGGATTCTTTGAGTTTTTTTCTAGACCACTGATATCGGCACGATTTATTCATATTTATTCTGCTAGTTGAGAACAAGATACCAAGCCGACATAGAAAGTATCTAATCTACAATAATAATTCACGTGTTACGCAAAGCAGTCCTTTCGCCATTCTGCAGAATCACAGTTATCAGTTATCACATTCAGGAGTTTTCTGTTGCTGTCTGGATGGTCGCAATTAATGTCGTTAAATATGTGGTGTTGAAAACGATTACAGCGGTGGAAGGCGACCTTTTCTATGTACTCACAGGATCATACCTATATGTTAACAGACAAGAGCGTTCATTTCAAATTTATTATATTATGTGATTGATATGTGATCATAGGTGCTCGATTTTAGGTTTTGGTTCTGAAACTGATTCTTCGGTGTTCGACAGTGATAGCACAGAAGACATAATACAGAAGCGACACTCGTTTGATGTTCGTTTGACAAATCCTGGTGACCTTCGCCATTTTGTTGTTAGTACTTTACGTGGGAAATTTAAAAACACTTTAGTTTTCAGCATTAATCTACTTCTCTGGATGGCAACGATATTTCGCAAATGTAAACTATTAAAAATTAAGTTAACATTTGCGAAATATCGTTGCCATCCAGAGAAGTAGATTAATGCTGAAAACTAAAGTGTTTTTAAATTTCCCACGTAAAGTACTAACAACAAAATGGCGAAGGTCACCAGGATTTGTCAAACGAACATCAAACGAGTGTCGCTTCTGTATTATGTCTTCTGTGGTTATAGTGTGTCCCAGGGACCTCTTTCTATTTAAAAAATGTTACATGGTGTCTCGGGAGGGTAAGGGGATGAAGTGAGAGAAACGTGTAATGTCTAAAAATGCGATACATGACAATAGTCAGCAGGCTAGTGTGAAGAACCATGAGGATCGCCTACGGAAGACTTTCCAGGCCACTACCACGAAAATCAAAGTACACATTTACTTGATAGAGTAAGAATAACGAACGGTACCTTAAAATGACCACGACTTTCTATTTCAAGAATCCTGGACAGTACAATGTAATTACAGCTTTGGCAAACCATAAAAAAATAAGATTTTTAGATTTTGGTTTTATGGAAGAGAGCAAGGAATTTGTTTTCTCAAAAACTAATCGAAATGCAAAGAAAGTTGCATTGTTACTTGTTCAATCAGATACAAGCTTAGAAAAGAGCAGTGTTACATCCACAGATGCGGAATGAAGAAATAAAGGGATATGGCAGCTCTGTCAATGAAAAGAATTGGGCCAGGTTAGCAATTACTAATTCTAATTAACCTAAGGGGATAGTATCGGCGTATTAAGTTACAAGGAAAGCCAGGGACGTAATATCAACATTTCCATTTGGGGGGGGGGGGGGGAGAATACGGTATAGCTTATTCCAACCCACCTATCTGTAGTCCACACATATAGGTAAGTACCTATAAAGTTATTCAATCTTTGCATCCGTTCAAAACAAATACTTGAGGCTCATATAGGAACTTTTTGATGTTTCGAAGACTATTAATTAAAAAATTTATTTTTTTCGTCAAATTTATTGGGGGAGTGTTTACAACAATGAGGAAAGCTATTCCCGTTTGGTCAGTGCCACTATAGAAAAATTTAGAAGTCTTTTAGTAGAAAAAATGAACTTTGTAATAATAATAAATAAACTTTAACATTAACACCCAGTATCTTCGAAACGGTTAAGTTGTTGGTATACCTTTACGTTTTTTATGGCATAGTGATGAGAAGACTTTGCTGTTAAAAGCTGCGCACACATTTTTCAAATACCCTGTATAACCGATAATTTGAGTTCAAATATGACGCGGATTCCGGTTCTAGATTCTGGATTAAGATAGGAGGGTGCACATGGACAATGGACATACACGCTCACACAGGGCTCATATCCGGAACCTATGTCCTACCCCCTGAGTTGGCCCTTCCTATGTACGCCACTTACGCCTAATGGAATTTCGCCAATGGACATTCGCCTAATACTCCTTCGCCAATTCCAATCTGGCCAAATGTAAATTCGCCAAAATCAAATTCGCCACCCCCTCTTTCGCCTAATCCATTTTCGCCAAGAACACTCGCTCGTCAAAACTATTTTCGCCCTTTGCATTTTTGCCAAATCGACTTTCGCCAATGTTAAAAATGCAATTGAATCGGTGAATGAAAGAACAGTATAAGCGCCAAAACTGACATTTTTAACTGAGATAGCCAAAGTGATTCAAACACCTCAACCCATCAGTGAGCGAAAAAGCAGTACATAGACCTCATGCTTTGATTCAATACCGACAACGCTGTTTGAGAGATGAGTGGAAGAACGATACAAGTGCGGCGGTTATACTGTTCTATCACTCAGTGACAAATAAAATCATTTTTGACTTTGCTAAATCTGTTTACAAATCTTTATTGCAAGCTCGAAAAGCGTTATATTAATTTTGCGAAGTGAAAACTAGACTATTTCCATAATAGAAATTTAAATGTTAATTGCTGATGCAATAGAAATCATTTTGGGACCGTTCGTCAATCTCAAAACTCCCGTTTCAAATTGGCGAGTGTCCATTTGTCAAAAATGCTATTGGCGAGCATACCATTGGCGAAATTCTACTTGGCAAAAATACACTTGGCAAAACTACCCTTGGCGAATGTGGTATTGGCAAGATTACCTTTGGCGAAGGTAGATTAGACCAAATTGACATTGGCGAATGTGGATTGGCGAAAATACATTAGGCGAAAGTGGGGGGAATCGCCCTTCCGACTCCGACCCGCAACGTCACTCCCTGATATCTATTGAGCGAATTAAAAACTAAATCCTAGCATTCCAGTATTCGCGAAATTATAAGAAAAGTAATGATATAAAGATTAGTTAAGGCTGTTATTTTTCTAATAAGTATACTCTGGTTTACACAAATGGTAGTTTTTAGTTAATTCATTTCATGGGAATATAAATTCTTAATCACCATTTAAACGATGAAATTATTACTATGACGATTTCATTCTATCTGTAGTCTAAAGTAAATTAGGAGATGCATATGGGAAAAGCGATAATTTAATATACGGGTTAAAACAGTACCAGTACCAGTACCAATTGGGTAAGTGGAAAAACAAAAAAATAATAACATTATCACCACTTGTGTTTTATTCTGTGGTTATAACGTAAGATTTGTGGAGATGGACAACCTGCAAGAACCACTTGGACTCCACCTAAACTTAGGAGTCTTATAAATTACCTAAAAGTTGAGGAGATACGCCATCTCAATACTCAACGTTGTAATGAGTTTATTCAGGGGCGGCATTTAAGGGGGGCTGAGGGGGGCAGCCGACCCCCCCAAGAATGTGGGCTGAACTGTGAGGAGAGCGATACATTGAAGCTCAATAAAATAAAATAGGACTATCTGTTTAAACACAAAAGAAAAAAAAATTAAGCTAAACTCCATTATAATAGTAGATATAAGTATTAAAAAGCAAGTTTCATAAGGTAGGATTTATGGCTCGAATCTAAGTTTAGAAAACGAGGATGAGTGCCATAAAAGCCTTATGAATGAGTTTTTTATACTGTTTTTTAGAATTTGCGGCTTTTGCAAAGAATTTTAAATAAATATTTGACATTATAAAAATCTAGGGATTTTTTAAAGATTGGAACTACTATTACTATTCAAATTGTCAATTCAAACATTATTTAAGGTTAACTATAGTATTTGCTGTGAATTAACTCGGTAATACCAACTTAGCAAAATTAAGTTATACCAATTCTATTAACACACCCAAATTTCTATTAAAGCACTCAAATGACGCGAATTCTAAAAAATAATATATGTAGGTACCTACTTCTTAATACTTATAGGTAGGTACCAATTTTATTGAAATAAAAAAAAATAAAGAAAAAACTATTCGTTGCCCCCTCCAACAAAACACTGAAATGCCGCCACTGAGTTTATTGCATAAAGATTTAATCTTTGTTGATCGATTATTATCGGTTTGTATCTATATCCATGTTTACTTCTTTTTTAATTATTGATGCATCAGAACGCGCGACAATGTGTACCTAACTGAGATATCGGTGTCTAGGTAGGTATATCTATATATCAAAAAGTGGACTAATATGAGTGAAATAATGAAAAATAAGGTATTTGTAAAAATGTAGGTAATGTGACGATAAATTAAAGTAAGGCAACTATAAGACGTAATAATAATATTAATGCAATCCTTTGTCAAAAACTACAATAAAACTCACCCTGTTCTCAGCATGAGTCTTCAGCAGACAACAGTGACATAACATCTGCTTTGCGCCTGCAAATTATGACAAATGCCCGCATATATATTTAATAAAAAAAGAATTAATTTATAACGCAGTCCTATCGGTGTTTTGTTATTTGTTGCCCTTTCTGTTAATTTTTGGTCCTAAATTGTTTTGAATTCACGCTGTTTTCTCTATTATACACATTTTTATTTTATAAGCCCTTAAAATACGATACACTTGGCATAAAATTTTTAAATAAATTTTATATAAAATAAGCTGTTGACCATTCTAATTAATGTTTAAAATATACCGATAAATTAAATTATGGTAACCTAAAGCTGTCTTAACTTATAAAAGATGATTTAATGTCACTTGTAAAACATTGTCCAGACAAAAAACCTAGCGGAATCAATACATGCATAATTCAAGAACAGGCCTTTGGAGATTTTTATTTTAAGTTTAGGTGTCGTGAGTGAGGTCATTATAAAAGAATACAGATTCAACGGACTGTATATTGGTATGTTTTATTTACGGAATTTGTTATACTTTACAATAATGCCACCGAAACTTAAATAGCGTCAATTAGAAATTTTAAGTGACACTAATTAACCTATTTGTTTCCACCTTTATTTATTCTATGCAAAGCGCAAGATCAATAGATGGAAAAGAAGATGAACTACATCACTGGAATAATAAACTTATTGTTTCTTCGTGAGCGCTGAGCGTAATGTCCAACACGTTGAGTTATTTTGACTAACGATTCTACTAATAATTATGTAATACCATAACTAATTATCCAAGAATGGCAGTTGGAAGAATAATTGCAGCTAATTTTGTGGTATTTTTTAAAATACCTTGTATTTAATTACAATAACATAATGTAAAGGTTGACGTTTCGCGCCCATTGAACTGTATGCTAAAGCAACAGCATATAGTTCAATGTTCGCGCCATAATGAGTGCGCTTATTCATAACCTAAATTTCTAAACATTTATATATTAAGGCCAATTGTAGTAACTAATTTTAGAGGGATGATGGGAGGTTATACCTCTGAATAAATAAATTAAAAATTTTTCCAAAATTTTCTCTTGTAAAATTGTTCCTCCCATCATCCCTCTAAAATTAGTTACTACAATTGGCCTTAATATATAAATGTTTAGAAATTTAGGTTATGAATAAGCGCACTCATTATGGCGCGAAACGTCAACCTTTACATTATGTTATTGTAATTAAATACAAGGTATTTTAAAAAATACCACAAAATTAGCTGCAATTATTCTTCCAACTGCCATAATTAACACCACCAACAGCTAAACCCTAAAGCAAATAATATTATCCAAGAAGTTTAGATAAAATAAACGAATGTACCTACATGTGGTGATAATTCATACTTACTATCTCATTACAAAATACAATTTCCACTTTTGGACATCGATGTCCAAATATATCTTCGAAACTGTAACAGGTACCTATATATGATTCATATATGTAGAAATCTTCTGCACCTCACCCCTATTTTTTTAAATTGCATTACCCCATGTAATACATCATTGGAAAGCTCTTTAAAAATGTTTTTCATCAGTACCAAACAAAATGTTAATTTAATCGATTTCTCACGTCAATATTTCCATATATTGTCGATAGAGGAAGTTTTTTCAGCAAGCCGGGGAGTGATGCTGTGTGTTGATGTCGGGGGGTAGTTAGTACTAAGAATCATTTGCAAAGTACCTACTTCCTAAATAATTGTAAAAATATAAATAACCAATTTTTTAACAGAAACCGCGTTTTAAACATAGACACCACCTTGAGTATATAGTAATGATACTACCAGAAAGCAAAAGTACAGTATCAACCAGCATAAACAGTACCGAAATTTTTTTATTTCTTTAATTCTTGTAATTTAAATGTTCACAATTTAACGATTCAAGTAAGCTTCATATATCGATTTTATAAGGCACCTAACATATTTATAAAAAGAGCCGGAAAAATATGTATTCTTTCTCATAGTTCTTCAATATTATTCGGCGGATTTTCCGAGCGAAATATTCGTGATACTCCAAATGTATGCATCAGGTGTCGTCACATCCGGTGAATGAGAAGGACATTCAAAGTCTGTTTTCCGGGAAATTATTCTGTCACCAAATTGCTGATGGAGTAAGTGTAGGGTGTGCGCAGCTGCACCATCTTGTTGAAACCATTGTGTGTGTGTGTGTGCATCTGTACATTTCGTGCATGGCACAAGTTCTGTAAGTCTCTCACAAAAAGTGCAATAATGTTCTCTCTGTAACGCTCTTGGTTGACAGTAAGTGGGCCCTGATTATCATCTGCAATGAAATAGGGTCCGACTACGCCATCATGGCTATAAACCGCGCACCAAATGGTAACTCTGATACTGTGTAGTGGTTTTCCTACATTATTGTAGAAGATGTATTATATGTTTCTAAAGAATTTAGGATCTTTGTACCTCTTTCACGATTGTCCTCGGCGTCAAGTCGTTGTCCAACTTGAATACGGTATATGGATAACCACCAAGTATCTATATTGAACGTGTAGATGTTTCACTAATGTTGAACTTAAATATAGTGTTCTTACAAGGTTTGCATTTTCGTCGGTACACACTGTTTTTCCATGACTTGTGTCGGTATCTCCTACTGACGCTTGTTGTAAGTTTGGACTTTCATTGGGACCAATTTCCGTATGAGTGAAAATAAGGTTCTATTAAGAATACTTTTTCTGCCGTCGGCGTCGATAGAACAATTTTCAATTTAAATTCAACTGCAGTATAACATTGATATGTCAACTAATGAGAATTAAGTCAATAATGACAAATTATAATGTAGGAAACCCCATAGCACCCTAAGATTCGGTACCTACTGCTTATTCCGTCGGATACCGTATCATAGGAAGTTAATGAGACTTATTTTTCAAGAAACAATATTCCCTTCTTCAAAGTAGTGCCTTTGGGCAGCTACACATTCTTGGTAGCAGCACTGGAAGGCTTCAACGGGTGTGACTTTTAAACATGTCCATCACATTCTTTTGAATGTTCTCCGCTATCCCAAAATGACGTCCTTTTGACACTTTTGTTAGTTTGGGGATGGTTTGGGGAAAAGAAATAAGTCACAAGGATTGAGACACGCTGAATAGGCGAGCTGAGGAACCACAAAGGTACATTTTTAGGTGAAAAATTGCGTGATGGAGATAGCCGCAAATAGTTCTCAATTTGAAAGTTTCCCTGAGCGAGGCTCATCTTCTATCAGTTCTCAGCCATCCAAACATGTTTTGTCCAGCGAAATACTTGGGATTCCGATAAGCTTAATACAAAATTTAATGGCATAACGTTGCTCCAAATTCCTCTGTTTCATTTTGCGTGAAACAGAACTTTACTGATAGGTAGCACTATTAAATACTTCGAGAGATTAATTAATCAACGCTAATACACAGCGGACACAGCGTTGTCGAATCGCTCGCAGTGGCGCTAGTCTCATGAATTTTTCAACAATAGGTACGCGTGTTTACTTCCTGGTGTTGATATACCAGGTGTCAATTAGAAAATTTTCCAGACCTCATATCTTCGAAACTATAACAGATAGGTAATTAAAATTTCTCGAAACTGTTTCTAGAACATAGAGGGGGAATCACTATGACCCACAGGGCAATATTCTACATATGATTAAAGATTAGGCGATATATGGAAACATCTTATTATTTGATTAATAAAACTTACTTACTAGGATAATCTAATACAGTGTAACGCAGAATCGATTGTATAATCCAAAAATGCAATAATATACAGGGTGTTCCATTTAAAATAAGAAGATGAATGGCGATTTCCGGTCCTTCTGGAAGTTGTACAACATCGACAATATTTTAGAACAAAAGAATGCTAACCTGAAAGTTTCAAATTCGTAAGTAATAAGGGACCCCAGAAACTTCTAATGAACGGGTTCCGTGATATACCCTGTATAATTAATTTTTACAAATAAAGAAGATATGTACGCGAATTTTTGTGTATGCGTTCACTTTCATTAGTTTCAATATCGCCTGTAGCTTTTCAATTTTGTTATCGATGAAATTCAACAAGAGATGCTACAAAATCTTTTTTTGAACTTGCAAGTTAGGTTTCAAAAGGTCATATACCAAGAAGGAGGCCATATTCGACAATTTCTATAAAATTCAGTTGCCATATTATTTTCTTAATTATTGCCACGATGTTTAAATTAACTATATCTACACATTTTTTAAAGGTTTTGGTAACTTCTACTTATTTACAAATGTACAAATGACAAGAAAATTAAAAATGCAGAAAATAAGTACTTTCAAAAATTGAAAAGCTACTGGCGACGTTGAAACTAATGAGAATGTACGCACGCACTCACAAAAAATCGTGTATCTTCTTTATTTGTAAAAATAAACTACACGTCATGTTGACATTTTCAAAAGCTAAAGAATACAGCTTTCAAATAGTGTAATAATATACAGGGGGTGCTATTTAAATATGTACAAGTAATTTTTAGTTGAAGATAGGCACTTTTCTTCCCTCGCCCTGTATAACTGGGAATTTTTTTAAATATGATTGGGAAAAAACTTTTCGAAATTTGAAACTCATTAGTGAAAACTGCACATTCCTATCTTATTTCGTTTAGTCAATAATCACGTTCAAAATGTGTCAGTTTCAACTGATGGGACACCCTGTATTATGTACGAAGTAAAAGGGAAGTATTGTATTGGCGTTCCAAAAAAAATTGACCTATGCAAATGTTTACATATCTTTGTGTTTCTGAATACGTAGATTCAAAAAATGAAAAAAAAAATTCCGTCTGCCGTCTTTCCGTAGATACACATTTCCTTGCAACGCTCTATACTCAGAAACTATTAAAGTTATCGAAATGCGGTTTTCGCCAATGGACTGCATTCGGGCCAAGGATGAAAATTTTGATATTACCTTTGATGACGTCATTTCCGGTATAGGTAAGCTAAAATAACTTTTTTTAAGATAAAGTTGCAGTTTTCTATGTAGTTTAAGAGTATTTTTTTCTGAATTCAGCAGTACCTAAGTATACAGGGTGTTCAAAGTGAAGTCGGCACTATTGCCAACTTTGTTATTATTACAGCTACAAAGTTGGTTAACTTAGCAAATATGAAGCATTTTTTCTCACAATTGCGTTGATCTAATCAGAAAAACAATTGCACGTCAGGTTATCAAGATATTCAACAAAGTAACATTTTTTTAATGGAACACCCTGTATCTTTTTACATATTTCAAAAGAAAATGAAATTTTGAGTCAAAAATATTTAATACATAACTACCCTAAAATTAATAATAAAGAAGCTACAAGTCATAAAATAATTTAAAGTTATGTTATACAAAAACACAAAATTTTTTTATAAATTAAATAAATTTAAAAAACAAACAAATGAGAACAGTTAGTAAGCAATTAAATGAATAATAACAACAATTATCTTATAGTAAATGTTCAAAAACGTTTCCTTCTTGCTCCAGGCACTTTTGAGCTCGTTTATGTACCTCCCTTGTTGCATTTAGAATGTTGCGCTTATGGATGTTATTTATGGCGGTCGTAATCGCGTGTTGTAGTTCGTTTACGCTTTGATAACGCTGTTTGTACACTTCGCTTTTCAGAAAACCCCAAAAATAAAAATCCAGAGGAGTAATATCGGGAGAACGAGGGGGCCATAAGATAGGCCCACGTGTAGCAATCCAACGGTTATGGAAGAGTTCTCTTAGAAGGTTGGCAACATTGTGAGAATTATGTGGGGGAGCTCCATCTTGCTGAAAGATAATTTGCTGCCTATAAGCCAAGTTTACGTTATCTAAGAACTCCTCAATAGTATTCCTCAATAATTCTATGTAACGCTGAGACGTAAGGGTTCCGTCGTAAAATACAGGCCGATTTAATAAGGCCACACCAAACATTAATATTGAACCGCGCTTGGGGATTATGAGGATGATGAAGTAAAGGATTCTCGCGACTCCAATAATGACGATTTCTTCTATTAAACATTCCGTTGTTAGAAAAATTGGCTTCGTCACTCCACAAAATTGAACTCAGAATATTTGCATTTTCTCTGACAGCGTTAACTAGCCACTGACAAAATTGCACACGCCTTTCTTGGTCCCCAGGATGTAAGGTTTCAGATAGTCTGTATTTATAGGGTACATATTTATTCTTACGCAAAATATGATGCACAGTTCCAATAGATACTGAAACGTCACGGACACAATCTCTTATCGAATTGTTCGGAAAAACTTCGAAATATGCGAGAACATGAGTTTCAGTTTCCTCGTCAATAGTAAATTGTTTTTTAACCGCAGCTTTGGCAAAAACTAATTCATTTGATCGAAACTTTCGATACAGAACCAAAAAATACCTCCTATTAGGTAAATTTCTTTCAGGAAACAACTCTTCATAATGCTCAAGAGCGCGCTGACAATTTTTTCTACAAATTATGTAGCTTTCCAGTATATCGCATTTTTCTAAATGGGAAAATACCATCTTCAATGTTTATCACTAATTTTATCTAACAATAAAAAATACACTCAATTTTAGATAGAAATTAGACAAATTATGACAGATACGCCTTCTTCTTTTATTTAAAGTACCAGCCACCTTCGTTTTATAAGATCTTTGTAAATAAACTTAAAAGCTTAACCCATTCGCTGCGCATGACGCCAATTGGCGGCTTTCGTTGCGAGCGGGCGGTGCGCATGACGCCATTTGGCGTAAAGCTTATGTTGGATATAATGAGTCAGTACTTCATAAAAACACCAGCCGCGTCTGGCGGTAGGCGCAAAACTTCCATGCGCAGCGAATGGGTGGGATTGTATATTGTATTTGTTTTAATTTCACTTTATTCATAGTTATGTGTTAAACATTTTTGACTCAAAATTTCATTTTCTTTTGAAATATGTAAAAAGATACAGGGTGTTCCATTAAAGAAATGTTACTTTGTTGAATATCTTGATAACCTGACGTGCAATTGTTTTTCTGATTAGATCAACGCAATCGTGAGAAAAAATGCTTCATATTTGCTAATTTAACCAACTTTGTAGCTGTAATAATAACAAAGTTGGCAATAGTGCCGACTTCACTTTGAACACCCTGTATATTGTGCTATACTTATTTTTTGAAAAAAGTGCTAATACGAGGGAAGTCTTATGGCAATACATGCCAGAATTTTTTTTAAATTTACCATGAAAGTTAGGGATAAGTCCTTCACTGCCCCACCCTGTATAATTCTCTATGGCTTATTGTTGAGTTTTTCTGTTCATTTTGGCTACCTATTTGTAAAGGTAAGCTGTTTTGGGAAAATAGTAGTACGTAGGTAATTTGACATTTAAAACAATTAATTTGAGTGAATTGGTTTAAATACTATTTCTCGTATTATCTCGGGGTAGCGCAGGTAGTCTAAGTCTAAGGGGTGAGTTGCAGAAAATTTCTATATGAGTCATATTGGTTCTCCCTCCATGTTCAAGAATCGGTTTCCAGAAATTTTACTTATCTGTTACAGTTTCGAAGATATGAGGTCTGGTAAGTTTACAAATTGTCACCTGGTGCAGGTACCTATACCTACATAAATAAGCAATTCACTACCACTCAGAAGCGGTGCATCAAATGCTGTAAAGTTCCTACAGAAATTGGAAACGAAGTCATCTTATTCTTACCCCTACTTACCCTACGTATTTAAAATTGAAAATTTGTCGATGGATTTTGTGAATAAATCCAGACTCAACGGCTAAAAAAAGGAGTAAGTCTGTGTATTCAGAGAAGATGTAATAATTTTCTATTGCCCCGAGGTATATGACACACAAATCAAGCAGAAATCCACTTATAGCTTTATATGAGTTAGCGAAAAAGGCGAAACGGTGAAAGAATTTTGACACCCTTATAGTTGCATTCAAATAATCTATAAAATCCGCTTGTCTGTGCGTCTAAGTAAGTATAGTTAGGTACCTACCTACTGTGCAAGATATTAATTTTCTCAATTTAAAATTCGTGATAAACTATGAAACATTAGTGAAATAAATACCTTGTTGCTTAATAATCTAATAAACTCGCTTATGTGTTGTAAAATCAACGAACCATATTTACCAGAAATTCTTTTTAATTATCCAAATGAAGATGAGATACGATTCGATATTTAACGATTTAACTATCACGCCATAAAAACAAGTAAATTATATTGTAAGTTGTATAAAGAAACTTGGTAGGTGAACAAGTAGTGTGAGTAGCCATTAGCTGGTATCCAATAAAATGTACGAGGGCGTGGTATACCTGATGAGGTTAATTTATCATATAGAAACACCATACATTGCACCCCTGACGTTCAGAAATCACAAAATATAATACAATAGGCAATATTATTAATGTAAAACACAAGCGAACTCGCGGTCATTCATCATTTAACAGATTCCGAAGTTTACAAATATAATTTTTTTATAAGGTCTTTTACGGATTTTTAGGAAATCATCAAAATGATATTCGTCGTAAATTTTCACAGAGAACGAAACCGCAGATTTTATCTAATCCGAAATCTCTAAACGGGCCGAAATTGAATTAATGTTAAACGACACGTCGAAAACATAAAAGATGGGATAATTTCAGATAGAGGATCGTAAATCAAATCTAACAAAAAAGACATCGGGACAACAGAAAGGTAGTTTTGGAACCTTTTTTGACTTAAGCGGGCGACGGTCTTAAAACAAATCGAATGCTTATTAAATTCTACCCACGCCAGACATAAAAATACTACAATTTAAAAAATTTCAATTTGATTCTTATCTGAATATACCTGATAATTGATGCTTGTTCAGTTTCACTATGTAGTGGTATTTAGTGATTTTAATATAAACGAACGTTCTGTTCCAAAAAATGCATTGCCTGTCTTTTTTCATTATTGATGATCATTATAAAATCACTATTTATAATAAATTTGTTTACGTAAAACAAATATTTATTCTAATAATATATGGACATAGACAAAAATTTAATGTAAATTTTACGATTCCTTAGATTCCAGATATGAAATCTACTTTTTATTAACCCTAGTAGTCAATTGCCCATTGAACTGGACAGAAAAATACTTCGTAAATATAATCTTGCCAGCATAGGTTTATTATGAATGGAAATGTCTATAGGTTCATAAAATTTAACTGCGTCTCTACCTATGCATGTTAACATAAACCTCGTAACGGCGCCATTAAAATTTTTGTATTTATTATAGCAGGGATCCGTGTCTTTAGTTTTGTTTTTAGTGATGTCTCCTAAATTATTGTAAAAATTACAATTTTTCATAATTTTAAAACGTATAGCTGGGAGAATTAATTCATATTCGAATGTTTAAATCGTTTTGAGTTTGTTTATAAAGTTGTATACATAATTAGATAAGGGAGTATAATTGGTATTATAAAATTCTTGAATTACGAAATTGCTGAAGGTAATTTACGATACTGTCATTTCTCTCTAACAAGTTAAAACTTAATTAAATTATTTATTTTGTCGGTGGCACATAGTTCGCCTGATGAATACAATCGAATGAGACATACCTACCTATATTAATTTAAATTAAATTTGTTGAGCAGCACAATCACAAAAAGAAAATTAATAAAGGGATGAGTTTTCCCGCATCTCTGGAACCGTAATAAATACCTTTATTAATATTAGATGCCGTAACGATAAACAAAATTAACTTAATTTATGGTAATTTTCTATTATAGAACAGTTTTATGGCACTATTATCTATTAATTAATGTCAGAAATGTAAAGTATACAGTTTTTACAAAACTTCGTGGCAGGAGATACTTATGTATGAATACAATTTTAATCTTGGAGATGTTAACTTTGTGTAAATGGGGTCATAAGATTTATAATGTCTTATAGATATAAAAATCTGTTGAACACTTTAATGTAGATCGAATGAATATTTTATAATTATATTCTTATAATTACCAAATAAGAGAGTTGGAAAGGAGAGTGGTTTTTAAAAATGGCGTCGCTTCTCGTAACACGTTTTCTGTCATGTTTATAACTGACAGGAAATCGTGCAAAGCCAATCATCAATTCATGTTTTTTTTATAATATTTGATTTGGTATACAGAATGATAGTTGATGCGCTGCCTCAGTGGCGTTAATAAAGCGAATAATATAAAATCTGTTAAAGAGCTGCTCTATTGTTTATTATTTACTTATACAGCAACAAAATGTTACATGTGGATACAACAAGTAGCAGAGAGGCGTAAACATGGGGGTGCAAGGGAGAGCAGATATCCTCCCAAAAATTTGACTAAAAAAAGAATTTTTTTAATTTTTATTCTTCGAGCCCTCAGAAAGCCTCAAGTATTTGTTATGAACGGATGCAAAGAGTGAAAAACTTTACCTATCTATACGGTAAACGTGTGGGCTACAGATAGGTTAGGTAGGATACTTATAGGCTATACCGTATTCTATTCCCCCCCCCCCCCCCCCCCCCAATGAAAATGTTGATATTACAGCCCTAGCAAGTAGGTATTACTTATCAGATTTTTGCATTTTTCATTTGTTTAGTTGTGTGCTCATCGTTACATGCATATATGATTACAGACGTACATAATTAATTTATAATTAGTTATAATTAATGTCCACCAGGATATCTCTCAGAATTAAAATATTGTTTAATTTTAGAATGACCCAATGGCCAAAATGCTTAATTTTTCAACTACCAATTTTTAATTAACGCTTTAACATTGCCACTAGTTTACTCTATGATTAAGTACATTTACTCGATATACCTAGAGGAATTTCGTGGAAGCAGTTATAGTAGAAAAGTTCCTATAGGTATATCTAAAGGACTAAAGGGTGGGCCATATGGAGTTTACTTTCCCAAATACCGGTTATTTTGAGTTTGACAGGTATTATATGACATGTTTCTGGGAGTTTAGGACAAAAAATTCCTGGAAAAAAAACCCGGAAAAAAAACCCGGAAAAAAACCCCAGGAAAAAAAACCCCGGAAGAAAAACCCCCGAAAATTGAAAAATATATACTAAACCTGCAAATAACCTAGGCGCTTTAGTGGCAATCTACGTTTAAGTTTAGCATTTTTTTTAAAATCCAAACTTTGTTTAGTGTCATATGTGGCCATTTTGTATCAATTGAAAAAAAATATACTAAACCTACAAATAACCTAGGCGCTTTAGTGGCAATCTACGTTTAAGTTTGGCATTACTTTTATTTCCAAACTTTGTATATTTATACATTTATTCACATCCATCTATAATTATTTTTCGGGGGTTTTTCTTCCGGGGTTTTTTTTCCTGGTTTTTTTTTCCGGGGGGGTTTTTCCGGGTTTTTTTCCGAACCCCGTTTCTGGTGACAGAAAATTAGTTTAATAATTGAAGTTTACGAAATGGGTCGCTATACGCTTAAACAAAATTGGGAAATATTGAAAACTTACTTCCAAAGTGGTGAATGTTCAACCCAAATTGTAAGAAATTTATGAAGCGAGCTTGTCAAACTGGATCGTTAGTGGACAAACAACTCCTTCCTGTTCTCGCCCAGTGCGTTCGACCGAAAACATTGCTGTTGTTGCGTGTGAACAAGCATCAACATCAACTCGTCATTGTTCTCAGGAATTGGACATTTCCTGCACTTCTCTGAGAAGAATTTTGCATAAAGACCTCCGTATAACGGTATGCAAAGTTCAATTAGTGCAAGAACTAAAGCCTTATAAGCATTCGATGCGTTATCGGTTCGCCCAATGGGCTGAAGATCGCATTATTGAATATGAGCATTTTTATCCAAAAATCATCTTTTCCGATGAAGTCCATTTTCACCTCGGCGGCTAGATCAACAAGTAAAATTGTCGCATTTGGGGTACAGAAAATTCACACACCATCTTGGAGAAGTCGATGCATCCACAACGAATGACAGTTTGGTGCGGATTTTGGTCTGGCGACATCAATTTGTCTTCGAAAATGAGCAAGGAGACGCCGTTACAGTCAATGGCGAGCGTTACAGTGCCATGCTCAACGAATTTTTGTTTCCAAAAATTGAAGAGAATCACAGACGACATTTGGTTTCAACAAGACGGCGCCGCATACCACACAGCCAACGTTACAGTTGATCTTTTGCCCACTGTCTTCGAAAATCGCATAATCAGCCGAAATGTATGTGAATTGGCCGCCTCGGAGCTGCGATTTGACGCCGTTGTACTAATTTCTGTGGAGAGCCAACCATCCAGAAACGATTGAGACCTTGAAACAGGAAGTTGCAATTGATGAAATAGGAGCCCATATAATTAAAATTGGGTTGACAGAATGGCCAGTCCAGGCAGCCATGTGAATGAAGTTTGTTCCATTCTTAATTTCATTGTTCACAATTTAAAAAAACCCTCACCTTGAAAAAACATTCGTTTTCTTATAGTTAAATCGAAAGCAAATTTTGAGTGGCTCACCCTTTAAATAGAGGTTCATTGGGATTTAAGGAAATTTAAGCTTTCTTTGTGTTTTGTAAGTATTAAACTTGACTCACGACTAAAACCAGTCTATTATGTAGGTAGTCGTTAAAATTAAGATTGTTTCGACCTGTTACCCAAAGAAATTGACATTTATAGTTATCCGTTTTTGTATTTAAATTATGTACTGCAATCCACTACTCAGAGGTGATACAAAATAAAATGAACCAGTTGTGTTCAGCATTAAAGTATTTCGAGGTGTGGAGTATTTTTTCTCAATATGGAGTTGTTGATACATTTTGAACCCGTAAAAACAAATGAGATTATCAATAGAGGTAAAAATTACAAAATAAAATAAATACCTGAAACCCACGAAATGAAGGCTGAGTATGAGAACTGGTTAGCGCTCTAAATAAATCAATCGATTCAGAATGTTTGTCTCTACAAAAAAGTTTTTTTAATTAGAGAAGCAAATAATCGAATATTAAGATTTTTACGTTGAAGTCTCTGTGGTGCATCAGCCAATTCTACACCTTGTATAGATATGCAATAAGCAATTCTTTAATATTTGTTTTTAACAAAAGAGCATGTTGTAACTTCAATAAAATAAAAAAGTTCATTCATATATTTTTTATATAATGTAACAAATTCACAATAAAATGACATTTAGATTAGGCCAACGCTAACCTCTCCAACTTAGTTATCATAATATATAAGTAACATATTTACTGTCAACACACCATTTGCATCTTTTTACTTTTATTCAAATAAAGCATTTCTCGCTAAAATCAATGGAAGAATGAGTGCTGAACACCTTGTATAATGATTGCATTGTAGTGAGTCATATGCATAATTTCGTTTACCATTTCAAACGGAGTCTGTTTGCCATTTACCTACCTAGATATTTTTTGCTGCTTTGTCCATGAGAAAGTTATCGTCATTCTCTTCTTATTTCTTTTTCCAATAAAACCTTACGTGTTTTTTGGTGCGTTTTTTTAAATTCTCTTCTTAAAAAAAAGTACATTCGATATATGAACATGGGAACCATGAAACAAGTGGGGGCAATACATAAACTTTTAAAGGTAAATGAGAAGAAAAGATGAAAACGTTTTCTAGGAAGGATTCCCTAAACCGGTTCCAGTTAAAACAGCTTAAAATGACTAAAAATGTCACAAAAGATTGTTGAAAGATGTGCAGTCAAGTAAAAAGACTAAAGCTTTAATAATTATGAATTGCACTTAAGCTGAACTATAGGTAGGTATAAGCATTTCCTGGAACTAAAAATTGGCTGACATTGTTATATGTATAGGATTATAAATCATAGATGGGCCAAATAAAATGTAATGGTAATTATAAGTAACAAATAATATTCACTGATTATGAAAATATGTATGTACAATTTATAAAATTTGTTATTACCAGTTTTTCAAGACGTCTAAAAATGTTAAATGAAATTGGTGATTCAGAAGTATTTATTGGAACACCTCTAAAGATTGCCGAATCTGCAAATACAGCAGCGCCCCCCCCCCCCCCCCCAAGCACGTAAGCAATATGAAATCGGTTACAGATATTTCAAAGTATGGCTTTAAAAAACCAAGAAAATTTATAGAGCTCTTTTGTGAAGGGAAACGCCAATGTGAAATTGTTCATCGGCAGATTGCGTCTACAGGCTCAAAGAGCTATCACTAAGGGACCGCCTCGACGGAGCAAGAAAGCGTATTCTTAATAAAAGCAGAAAGAGACTTCGGAAGCGTATGCAACGAAAACCGAGGATTTCCATGAGAAAAAACTCTTGGCAGCAATTGGTTAGTGCGAGAAATTGTTAAAAAGGTGTGGTGACTCAAATCTTACAACGCCAAAGAGTACAGCTCCTCGTGAACGACAACAAGCGCGTACGATTTCAAATATGGAGCCAACTGGACAATCTTTTCACTTCCGAGAAGTTGTTGGCCATATAGAAAGCGCACAATCATCAAAATGATAGGATCTGATCCGCTAAAGCTTCTGGTACCTTAACAACCAACGAATACCAGCAAAAACCTACTTCGTCATGGTATGGGGCGGAATATGAGCCAGTGAAAAGACACCCCTCGTTTTCTAAGGAGTGAAAATCAACCATAACGTGTATCGCCGCGATATTTTTGAATCCGTGGTATTTTCACGAACCCAGCAGCACTTCAGCGAAGCGGAACTGACTTTCTAGGAGTAGTCTGCTTCGGCCCATAGAGCTAAAGTGATTCGGGAGTGTTAGGAGGCACATTTTATTACATCTTCCAAGTGTAGTCGATTTTGGCGGCCAAGTTCATTGGTACAATGTCATAGTTCATTAAGCACTAATAAATACTCATCTCTTTAGTAGCCTACAGATAGCGCATGCTATCATTACAAAAACCCATAAATTAACTAATTTATTATTACCCTATGTATTAATTATTAAAGAAAGTAGTTGTTAGAATTTACAAACTGGCAGAGAACAAAAATTGAAAACGTCATAAGGCAACTTGTCAAATCAAATTACGGATATATAGTTTATAGTAATTACAAATTATTTTGTGTTAGTAGGTAAGTGTTGTTTGGGTTGTTTTTAACAATTATGTTATGTAGGATCAAAGCTCGGTGTTGTATCAAATAGTTTTATGCTTCCTCCTTGGAAAATGACATTTTGTAAATCAAAATGATTATCCACCGCCGTTTTATTGGTTTGTGATAACGACATGGAAGCTTAGTTTCTCTCCCACTAATCTATCCAAAATAGGACAAGGATTAAATGTGGCCTTGATTAAAATCCCATTATAAATATATCCCGCGGCACCACTTGTAATTCCGCCCCAAATTCGCAAAGTGTTGCTAAATTACGTACGCGTGCTGCCCAATCGTTTACTGATTCCGTAGCGTTATAACAACATTTATACCTTGACATACATGACGATTTTGGTGCAAAATGGTTATTTAATATTTCAGCAATACATAAATCGTAAAAATATAAAATATAAGCACTTTAATAAAATTGCACGTTTTTTAATTTCATCTTGTGTTTCGTTCTTCATAAAGTAATTATTTAGTCGCGCTTTTACTCACAATGCTGGATAGCCCTGAAAGATAATTGTTCCTCATGAGCAAACACTTGCACTCTGTTTTAAAACTATCATAATTAAATTAGTCACAAGTAATATGATTTGGGAATATTACAAGTTCTCGTCATCTTCCTC
Source organism: Pyrocoelia pectoralis (assembly GCA_036250285.1). Taxonomy (NCBI): domain Eukaryota; kingdom Metazoa; phylum Arthropoda; class Insecta; order Coleoptera; family Lampyridae; genus Pyrocoelia; species Pyrocoelia pectoralis. Next base: position 21,544,537 of record CM070076.1, on the reverse strand, counting down.
ATTTTTCGCATTGAATGATTGAATTTTGTAGTGTCTTGTTAAAGTTCTCAGGCGTAGGTGATCTCCTGTCTCCCGAAAACGTTTCAGCGTTCTATTGTCCTTTCTCCTGCCTCCATGTTCTCTACCGCTTGTTTCTTCTCTTATGCAGTTTTCTGTTTTCCTTAACCGTGACAGTAAAAATTAACGCACAGAGAGGATAAGAACTACTTACTCGAAATTAAACGATGATCATATAATAATCACTATATAATAACGGAGACCTGTGTGTATGTGTGTGTTGCTGTGCACTTTTCGGCCCTGCGCGTGCGCGACAGTCCCGACGAATGCGGGTGCGATATTTTAGAACCAAAGCTATTATAACCTACAATCACAGATAACCCTGCAAACCATGCAAAACGCGAGAATCGCGTGTACCCCCGTTTATAATAAAATAAACGCACACACAGTACGCTCATAACATCAAAACACACAAACAAGACATTACCAACTCGCAAGAGCGCCGACAGAAAATTTGTTAGGGGGGGGGGGGGGGGGGCTTACATTTTTTCAAGTAGAAACTAGAATACTTGAAAATTTTTACCTAATTTTAAATTACATAGTACCTAAATCACCAGGCTATGCCGAGTTGCCGATGGAATAGAACATTATATTCCAAAAGTGGTTATATTGTGAGCTTTTAACATTATCTAAAATGGATTTACGCGATTTATGACATTCCAGGGGGGCCTGGGCCCCCTTGCTCTTTAGTAGCAGCGCCCGTGCCCACTCGAGTGCAACTTATGCACCGAGTTAAACAACAAACACTTACACAATAAACATAATTTAAATACATATACCTACAATCAACCAGTATACCTAATTAATTAGAGTTCTCCTATTAAAAAAAAACACTTCAGATACAATAGTTGAAATCAACATATGTTTTACGAGAGGAGACAACCTGACATTTGGAAACGTTTAAATTTAACTTTTTATCTTCACACCAATTACATAAGTTGAAGTTGTTAACTGATATACTAGAAATTTTATTTTAGTGAAAATTTTTAGGTCATCTGCAAACACCATTAATATAAAATAGGAATTCTTAGGTCAATCGATGAATAACACTGACCTCCCCATTTTAAGCTTCACTACGTAATCAACAGAAGTATTTAAAGAAGATAATGGAACCAACTGATTATAAAATAAGAACGATAACGGTCTCAGGTTTGAGCCTTGAGGTGCACCTGATCCTGGTGTAATTGAAGTTGATTTTACACCATTGTATAATATGAAGTGAGTTCGATTATATAAATAAAATTTAAAAAGGTCAATCAAGGATGCGTTAAAACCATAATCTTGTAACTTTTTATGATGATGTGCGGTGATCTATTCGATCAAAAGCCTTTTGAAAGTCTATTACGTCTACTTGTCCTCGTTTGTCTAAATTTCTAGAATCTGTGAGCAGTACTGAGAAAAGAAGGCCAGGTTAGAAATCGTTGATCTATTAGCAACAAATCTATTTTGGTAAGGAGAGAATTGTGATTTTACTTTGTTTGCTTTGCAAGATTGTCTCAAAAGCTTTGGAAAAGTTGCAAAGAACAGATACGTATAGCCATATAGTCATAGATCGATAGTGTTCTATATTAGAAGACAACCCGCAGATTTTAAACAGGACACACTTTGGCTATTTTCCAGATAGATGGAAATGTACAACGTTTTAAAGATAAATTAAATTTAAATATGACTGATAACGGCAAGCTAGGACAGCAGCGCAGTCTTTAATAAAGAAGCCCTGCAGTTAATTTATTTATAATAAGCATATTTGTTGTACACAGTTACACACTTATCTACTGTTTGTTTTCATGGTCTACTCTACAGAATGTTTGGTGCAAAACACTTATTGTATAATGTATACTGTATATTAGAATTTTCGTTAGGTAATATTTGTTTTTGTTCTCTTTGATTTCCTTATGTTATCTTCATTTACTTTGCAATAACGTTATGATTAATATTACGTCATTATATTCTGTGGTCTATCACTATCTACAAACTGCGTCCTATTATTGAACGTTTAAGGATACTACTATCATTGACTTTATGTATAAAGTCAATGCTACTATTATCGTGTGCATGATTTCCTGAGGCATGATTATAGTTTTCTTTTGGAGAATGCCTTTTACAATTTCAAATATTAATTATACAGGCTGTCTCACGGAGACTGTCGGTTAGAAGTATATCAAAAACTGTAAAAGCTAGAAATTTGAAATTTTGCACATGCGACATGGAGTGTTTAATCTATTAAATAAAAATATTTTCCGAATGGCAGCACTTCCGGAAATACCGGAAGTGAGCATCAACTTCTTTATTTTAAATACAAACCAGGCAATTTTTTTTCACATTCTGATGTGTTATAAAATGTTTAGTAAGTATGCTTAAAATAATCGGCGTATCAATTTTGATTGTTGAGAAAAAAATTTTTTTTCACTGAAAAATGTCAAAATCTTGTTTAGGAAATAAAATTGAAAGTCGAAAGTGGTAAAAGTTAGGGAAATGGGATTTTAGGTTCTCAATGTCAAAAGATTGAGACACAATTGTCTGTCATAGATAATAATAAATTGCCCGCGGTTACGTATCTATTTGACGTTATTTCCAGACTGAAGCAAAACGTTAAAAAGTTTCTTTTTTTAAATAGAATGCCTATTTAATTATCGGCCCATTCGATGCAGAAATAAATTTCCTTTAAATTGATATACCATGTTCCTATAAGTACCTAAAATCTATGATTACAGAGTTATTTACATTTTTCTATTTAAATTTATAATTACATACTTTACAAAACATGGTTGGCTTTGAAAATTTTCAAAAAATTTTTATTCAATTGTTTCTTATGATGACAGTTGTCAGTTAGCTATTAGTTTGAAAGTTTACCCTACATTTACGTTTGTTATCAGTGTTATCTGTTTGCATTTTGATTTTTGCGCTTAATATTTGTTTTTAATTGGGAAATATGGTATACACAAACGCTGATATTCTAAATTTGTTTTACATTCATGGCGAGTCTGCTCGTATTACTTTTCGGACCTGCAGAACCTTTAACTATTGAATAAAGAATCACTCAACACTTTAACGAAAGATATCCGCATTTACCTACAATGACAGAACGAAAAATCAGGATGATTGAAAAGAATTTTCTAAATTTGGGCGAAGTAAATGCGCCACGAAGTTTGGCAAAGCCAATTGTCCCCAATGACGTTGCAGAAACCAATGTATTGGGATATTTTACTGTTTTCCCTGAAAGTTCTGTTCGTTCAGCGGAAAGAGACCTTGGATAGTCAAGAAGTTGCATAGATAGAATTTTAAATAATCATAAAAGCATAAGAAACGTTTGAATAAAAATTTTTTGAAAATTTTCAAAGCCAACCATGTTTTGTAAAGTAGGTACCTATATAATTATAAATTTAATTAGAAAAATGTAAATAACTCTGTAATCATTGATTTTTGGTTAGGAACATGTTATATCACACAAGCACGGTACAAGAGGAGTATCACATAAATATATTCGCCCTCCGCTCACTCAGTTCACAAAAGTGCAAAAAGGGGTTGTCATCTCTTGTATAAATATATTTAACACCCTACCTGATAATCTCAAAGAATTACCTTTGCACTCGTTTCGACGAAAACTTAAAGACATACTGTGTCAAAGGGTGCTGTATCGAGTAGACGACTTCTTTGTGACGTAGCATCTTATTTTATTTTATTTTATTAATAGTACATGTTAAAAAATTATGTAAATAGTGTAAGATTCCAACGTTCGTGATTTAGTAATACAGGGTGTCCCAAAATTGCTGGGACACAGAGCTACTACGTGTAATAGAGATCAAAATAAGTTGATTGGACCCAATTTATCTATATACCAAAATGTACCGTTTGCCCGTGAGAAGAGTTCAAAGTGTACATAAAAAAACACATTTTTGTACGCTGTTCAGACATGAGTGAAACAAATTGAATGAAATTTGACAAATGTGCATTTTAGAGGATTACTCTCCTCTCGGTAATTAAATAAATCCAAAAGAAATTGTAGAAGGGTTAAAACCACCCTCACCCCCTTACATTTTTTTCAGAACTTTCTTAGGGGTGGTAATACGATTCTCAAATTATTTTATCAAGAAGACTGATTAATTATCTTCATTTTGTTACTCTTGATAACATTTCGCATTCCGCATAGTTCCGAAGGAAAAAAATGTTTTCTTAAATAATGCTAACAGATATTCCTAGTACAAGTTTAATAAAATTGTAATACAAAATTTAGTTGGCAGTGGAAACAAAGGCAGAACGTTTTTTCATAATAAATGTTCAATATGACGGCCACCTTCATCAATACAAAGGTCAATTCGACGTAAAAAATTGAAACTAAATTTTGTATTACAATTTTATTAAACTTGTACTAGGAATATCTGTTAGCATTATTTAAGAAAACATTTTTTTCCTTCGGAACTATGCGGAATACGAAATGATATCAAGAGTAACAAAATGAAGATAATTAATCAGTCTTCTTGATAAAATAATTTGAGAATCGTATTACCACCCCTAAGAAAGTTCTGAAAAAAAATGTAAGGGGGTGAGGGTGGTTTTAACCCTTCTACAATTTCTTTTGGATTTATTTAATTACCCAAAGGAGAGTAATCCTCTAAAATGCACTTTTGTCAAATTTCATTCAATTTGTTTCACTCACGTCTGAACAGCGTACAAAAATGTGTTTTTTTATGTAAACTTTGAACTCTTCTCACGGGCAAACGGTACATTTTGGTATATACATAAATTGGGTCCAATGAACTTATTTTGATCTCTATTACACGTAGTAGCTCTGTGTCCCAGCAATTTTGGGACACCCTGTATAGTATAAATAGTTATAATCAAGACCTGAGACAATGTAATACACATGTTTTATACCTACCTGACTTGTTCTACACATTTTTATCTAATGTAAAACAGAACGAAATATATAATATTATTATTATTATTATTATTAATATTATTATATTATTATTTAAAGGAAATTTCTTTCTGCATCGAATGGGCCGATAATTAAATAGGCATTCCATTTAAAAAAAGAGACTTTTTAAAGTTTTTCTTAAGTCTGGAAATAACGTCAAATAGATCAGTAACCGCGGTGAATTTTTTATTATCCGTTACAGACAATTGTGTCTCAATCTTTTGACATTGAGAACCTAAAATCCCATTTCCCTAACTTTTACCACTTTCGACTTTCAATTTTATTTCCTAAACAAAATTTTGACATTTTTCAATGAAAAATTTTGGTTTTCTCAATAGTCAAAATTGATACGCCGATTATTTTAAGCATACTTACTAAACATTTTATGACAAATCAGAATGTGAAAAAAAATTGCCTGGTTTGTATTTAAAATAAAGATATTGATGCTCACTTCCGGTATTTCCGAAAGTGCTGCCATTTGGAAAATATTTTTATTTAATAGATTAAACGATCCTTGTCGCATGTGCAAAATTTCAAATTTCTAGCTTTTACAGTTCTTGATACACTTCTAACCGACGGTCACCGTGAGACACCCTGTATAATAAATGAGCTTGTTTTATTGGTGTTCAAATATTTAAATTATGTTAAGGGTGACACTGACAAGCTTTTTATACTTTCAAATGAGCATTTTAAGAAATAGATTTTCTTCCGCTAATCGACTTTCCGCTTACCTTTTCCTTACTTCGCAAGGCTTACCTATTAGCCTTTAATTTATTTCATTGACAATTTATGTAAGTTACGGTTTATTAATGAACCATAATTAATTGATGAAAATAGTATCTGATCACTGATGACTATGATTATAAATCGTAGGCACTACTTATTTCGTATTAACAGTACCGGAAAAACTTTGTAGTAGGAATATACCTGAACTACTCGGCTTTAAATCAAAATAAAAAAATTATGTAAACAATATGCTATCAATATTTTATTATATATTCAGCTTCGCTCTGTAACCTGGTGAGATACCTGGAGCGCAGTATCGTCGTAAACTAGGAGTCCGTCTCGTTTATGATTTGTGGTTAAACCCTTGCTGCTGATATTGCTTTGATTTACAGCTTGTATCTAACTAGGATATTTATTTTTGGTCATCATTAAAAATGCAACTCTATAAGGACAAACTTCATAAACTTTTGATATATGACTTGCTGAAATCCATCGCATTGTGCTTTATAACCAGCAAACAAATATAAATACAAAGCGTTTATGTTATGGAATTATCATTTAAGTTACAAAAGAAACGCTTTCTACAGTGATGGGTACTAATACAATCGAACAATGATTTTTATGACATTCTTTACACACGGGCCCGAAAATATTGCTGTTATTTTTCCTATGACAACGATTTTAAGTCAGGTGACAATATAAAGGGTGCTGCCGACAGTATGACTTATACTAATTCCACTAATACTTTAACAGTACTTACTTAGTATTATTTAAGTTTAAACCGATGTTACCTGTCAAAGAATTTAACATTAACAAAGGGCAGGAGATTTACCTAACGGTATACAAATGAAAATTTTCAAAAGTGCTTTGAAGTAAAAACGTGCAAGATACAATAATTTTTATACCCAATACATTTGTTTCACATGCCTCTAATTCACAAACAGGAATAGAAAAACTTGTCCAAATTAACAAAATCTTCTACTTGCGTCAACGGTTTATGATATAAAAAAAACACAAACTCTTCTGGTGTCATCCAATTTTTTTAATTTATGAATAGACGCACCTTGTATATAAACTTGAACGAAACGAATGCAAAGGTATAGAATATATAAAACAAACACTCCAACCGTATAATTTAATTTGAACCCCGAATGCTCAGTCGATATTTCACCTGACAGTTTCAACGACTGAGATTAATAATGCAATTTCTGAAAGCTATTACAGTAAATGTTTAGGTTTCATTGTGATTGTATTAGAATAAGTATAAAAAATACACCGTATTTTTTTCTTTATAATTTCTAACCACATTTTTGCAATATGGACTGTGCATGTTTAACAAACCAGACTTGTCTCATATATACAATAAGGAAGTAGAGAAAACAATAATTGCATCTTCCCCCAAAGAGGTTTTAATGGACTCCGGGGTCGTAATTGGACATTCAATTATTAAGCCTCAAATGCGATCTGTAGGGATGAGAGCACTCCAAACAATTCATTATATTGCATTATCTCTAATCTACAAACATGTTTCTAGCAGAAGAGTAACATTTTTCAAATAGAGATAATCATAATTAAATTTATTGTGACACCGCATGTAATTGAAAGACACAATTTAATTACTTCGGTTGTTCGTTCCCTTAAAGTAAAAATTTTTCCACGAAAAGTAAGTATGTAGGGTATCTTTTGAATAAAGGTATTTGAAAATTGTATCGATTTGTTCCTTGCATGAGACTTCTGTAGAACTTTTAAAGAATAAATTAACTCAACGTACTGTTTTGGCAACGCTGCAATTGAATTTAACATTAATTTAATTACTACAAGAATAACTAAGTTTTAGATGTAGAAGATGATCAAAAACGATTACATACTTTTAGAAATCATGTTATTAGGTGATTTTACTTTCCGAAAAAATAAATTAAAATTAAAATCAGAATTTTTGTCTCTTCAAAAAAGTTAAATAGCATTTTTTTCTAAAATAATTAGGGAAGGAAATAATCGAATATTTAAGATTGAGATCTCTATGGTGCATCGGCCAATTCTACACCCTGTATATATATATATTACATTATTACTGAAATGACTTAACAAAGTTAAGTTAAGGTCAAATGCTACCTGTATATTTTTCAAAAATTCTTGAACAGCTTTAAATTAATAAAATTCATGAAAAAAATGTCAAACGTTACTCCATTTACACTTGCATACCGAGCGTTAAGTGGCATCGCGCCATTTACGAATATCGAATTGCGTAGCATTTCAGTTTTATATTTCCTGATAAGAAGTAGACTTGAGCGCCTGGAAGAGGCTGTTCTGGGCATATAAAAGCAAACCTGCTCCAGAAGAGAAGGGCAGTTATCCGGCCATTAACTTAGTTGTGAAGAAAGCACAGAACAGCAAGATCCCTTCTCACTGACAGCTTGTGAACTGATGAACTCCCGAGTCTTGTCTTAATATGTGAGGTATGTCGAATGGACAATACGTTTTATTTAAAAAAGAAATCAGATATATTAACATATGATTTTGAATTATTTCCAGTTTTTTTGCTTCACTAGCACAACTGCGGTACCACATACTACAGCAGTACTCAAGTCTGCCCCTTATCAGTTACAAATAAAGCATGGCAATGCCTTTAGTGCTTTTAAAGTCTTGCGTACTTCCCTAAATGGGTAACAGTTTAGCATCCAGGTCCATCCAAATTTCGGGTAAAATGTTCAAAGATTTATAAAAAAGCCGGCGTTATTGCCTTCCTAAAGCATTCACCTTTCAAGGAAATCTTCGACCCCTCCTTTATCTTCAACCAAAAACCAAATTTCGTGTAACAAACTGAAGCATTTTATAATGCGTGTTTACTTTTCGCCCGGATGACGCGGGGTCGGTTTTAAGCCTCATAGTCCTTTTCGTTATCATTGACCAACAAAGTGCTTCAACTTCAGTAAACATTTGTGTTAGTTATTGCCGTTCTTGGTGTGTACTCAGCGAGTTGGATCCATAACCATCTTTCTCGAAGGTTGAGTTGTGACTTTCTTTGGGGATAGTAAACCTTTCTGCCCACAGACTCCCCATAGAAACCGCTGCCATCACAATTTCACCTGATACTTGTCCGCTGTTCGTTCGCATGTATCGTTTTTCGGTCCATTGGTTTCCTAAGTAGGTACATGAAAATTTCAATGTTCTACTTTCATGTCATTCATTTTGTAATCCATAATCGTTTGCTAAATTTACGTAAGAATAATGAAATTTGAATTGTAATTTAACAAACCTCAGATTTTTGTTGTAACAGGTCAAGTAAGATATTAGGTATGACTTTTTTATGTTTCCCCAACGACTTTATACAATTATCCTCTGTATCAGGTGAGAGATGAGGTTGGCACAATCAATGCACATCGTGAAAGTTTCTTCACATTCCTCCAGCGTGTGAAATTCGAGACAATGAGGCAATTCACTATCTTGGATAAAAATCGAATTCTCTCGTTTCCCAATTTAGGATAAGAATATGCGATAGACTGGTAAGGATAACGCTTGGTACAAGGAATGTGCTTGTGGATAGTTATTAGGATCTCCATTGACAGCAGAGCTGCCCTTTAGGCACTATGGCACTGCAAAATTACCTAGTTTCAGTGTGTCACCACGTACCACAGCAGGTAAAAATCTGTAATACTATTACGTCTATTACGGTGAAAGGGCATGCGAGAATAACAGGCAATGAGTATGCGCTAGCGTTAGCCTGACTGGCCCAAAGCAAATACTTTGTGGTCACCTACAATAGTAACTGTAAGCCAAGGATTATAAACTAGAATGTAAGCAACTTTAACTAGATGGAACTTCATGTTAGATTATCCTCATACGAAAGAAGCCTTCAAAGAACCATCTCGCAGTCTGCGTTTCTGCACATGGGTATCAATGAAGAATTGTTTTTTGTGAGTTATGTGTGCAATCGAAGTATGTGGTCGTGTAATTGTGCGTGAAAACGCCAAGCGAGAAATTTCCAACTTTACAATTTTTCCTTAACTTATATTTTGATGTAAGTCCTTACAAGCTTTGTAATAGCAAACCTTCAAACTTTAAATATGGCTCTGTCGAAGATCTGTACATAGAGTGTGTTGTGTGACCTGGAAGCAGTAAAGCAGCAGTAGAGGAACAGTACCTACGTATGATCGTCCAAAATGAGGCAGAAAATGATTTACAAAAATTTTTAGGAAAATGGGTGAAGCCAAGAAAAAAGGGTTGCTCTCTCTAATACAAAAAAAGTGTGTTCCCATGTTCCATTTGGATTTTTATAAAAATTTATAATAAATAAAATGTACTTAAGGCTAGAATAGTTTGAAGTATTATTTTTGTGATTTTAATTTAATATCTAATACATTTTTATTATCTTGAACGTTGAATTTTTTAATGATTTAAAGTTACATTATTTTCAAATCAATCTTTATACCCATAAAAAATATTTAAAACTATTACCTATATATTTTTAAGTAATAGAGTTACATCTATATTTTTTCGAACTATTTATGGGCTAAAATTATTATTGGTTACAAATTTAGTCGTAGATGCCAAAACGAGTCAAATAATACATTAGTAATATAATTAGCACTTGCCCGCTGACAAAGAAAGCATGGTTAATATTAAAACTTTTTTCAAGTCTTCATTACTAAAAATCGTAATTTTTTTCTTCTTTCCAGTGAACAACATCTTTACCTACACGTCTTCCTTGTATTTAATAGGGGTATAAAAGTAAATAAACCGGGTTAAATTCTATGCAATTAGACAAAAAAATATTGTAAGCAGTACTCAAATTTCTTTTTCTTATCCTGTAAAACAGTAATTACCACATCCAATTTCATTTTATTTTATGGTACACGCGGTAAGTTTTTTTTATATACATAGTCGAAATGGCCACGACTGTAAACATCCAAGTCCCGCAGGATTAAATTAAGTGCTCATTAAGTGTCCCTTGATTGACAATTGTGGAAAAATTGCTCATATTAATTAAGTTTCCCCTTTAATACAGCATTACAACATAGTATTTAAATCTATGGATTAAAAACAAATAAACATTGTGAAAATACAATGAGCAAAAATTTCCAAAACTATATTTGTTTGTTATTTCTTCCGTTACATATAAATCTATTGTGCATTGCTTTACAAAAAATTGTACCTAACAATGCTCTTATTCTAATGGGAGTGTGATGTATCTCAACGTTTACTGCACCGTTGACAGACGATCTTTTCGAACAAAATAATGAAAGTGGTATCAAAGCGAAAGTCAGTGCGATTCTACTGAATTTACACGATTTCCCACGAATCTAAGATGTCCAGCCTGTAATTATTTAGTCCCCTTAAAGCGGAAGTTGATTGTTCGGGTATGTAATTATTTGTGATTGCAAAGTCAGGGGTAACATGTATTGTAATTCGTATTCAAACTGAAAATGTCTTTGACTCTTTTGTGTACCTGATATTTGATTTCTTATGTTGAACACGAAATCATGATGTAATTATGTCCCGTTTAGTATTGTGATGTGAATAAAGTACAATGAACAATAATAACGCTTTCGATATTCGTCTTTAAATCATATTTAAATTGCGCAAGGGTGAAAATAATCGTTAATGATTTTATAACGTCTTCAGCAAACTGACAAAAAGTTTAACCCTGGGGACTAAAAAGAGAGTAGATATATTTTCCGTTAGTTGCACAGATTTTAAAAAACAATGCAACATTTCCAATTTTAATAAAACACACATTTTTGTGTGTAACATTAATTATTACATTGCAAACAAATTTGAAGAAATGAGATACAAACTTATTTTGTAGTTTCAGTGAAAACTTATTGTAATGAAATGCAGGATCAACTAAGTAGATCAAATCAGTCAGAAATCAGGCCAATTTTAATTAATTAAGTTCCATTTTACGATTCGAGTATTATTCTACTTATAATACCTAACTTGAAACCTTACACCTACAGGTATAGCCAATAAATTGTTTAAACATTTCAATAATTTTTTGTGTTTTAATATTATTTTCTAAAACCATAGCTTCGGAAGTATATTTTGCACATAATTTATGAGTTGTGTTGTTACTGTTATAATGACTTCTTTTGCATAATCCATGCCAAGAAAACGATTCATGTTTTTCTTAATTCTTCAATGCAAGACTTTTGTGTATCTTCTTATGATGTTACTTTTCTAAAGTTTCAAAAAAAAATGAAACTACAGCAGGAAGCCAAGTAATATCCTTTCCTGTTCTCTCTTTGCTGTATTATGTAATTAACCTCACCAAAGTCCCTAAAAGTTTGTGTTATTAAATCAATTCCACCATGTAATGCAAGGATAACTTAATGTACCTATGTCAAAGTATTCTTTGTACTACTTCAGCACATTTTGACTTTGCCCCTAAACCTGTAAGCGAGTACATACAGTGTGACTCATTTAGATTGGAAACACACATGTAAAATCTGAAGTTATTTACCGATTTTAACCATTTTTTTTTAAATGTCAAATAATGAAACATCTACTTTGGGATAAAATTTTAAATGTTTATTCCAATTTTCAGGGCATACTACGACAACTTTTTATAATATATTATATATAATATATTTATTAATAACAAAGTTATGACAACTTAAAGTTCGAAAACTTTCTAAGGCAAGAGTTACAAAACAACACCCTGTATCAATAGATGGCCATGGAAATTATGTTAATAATTCTTAAATTAAACTATTTAAACCATCATATGATCATATGCCGCCAACCATCTTGAACAATTTGCAAGAGAAAAATTTTGGAAAAATTTTTAATTTATTTATTCAGAGGTATAACATCCCTCTAAAATTATTGACTACAATTGGCTTTATTATAATATGTTTAGAAATTTAGGTTATGAATAAGCGCAATCATTATGGCGCGAAACGTCAACCGTCACATTATGTAATTAAATATAAGGTATTTAAAAAAATACCACAAAATTAGCTGCAATTATTTCTTCCAACTGCCATAATTAACACCACCAACAGCTAAACCCCAAAGCAAATAATAATTTAAAGTAACGTAATATTTAATAAAAATCTATCATAACTGTTAAACAGTAACATAATTTCCATGGTACCTAACTAAGATTTAAATGGAAATGTTAGGTCTTATTATTTACTCAATTGTGCGATTCCCCGATTCCGTTACTTTTATTAAATATTACGTTACTTTAAATATTTTTTTCTCCACAGATAGGAAAATTCAATCTCTTTCGTCACGATTCCAAAAGTTTTTCGTGATGTTACACAAACTTGAAATTTTAAACCACCAATATTAATTAATGGAGAAGTAGTACGTATAAAAGAGACAAAAGTTGTTTTTGAAAATTTTGATAACTTAAACGAAGATGTAATACCATAAATAGAATTCATTAATAATCTGTTTTTTTTTTGCTATTGTTATAGGACTATAGCTATACCTACTTAATTATATCTGTTGTTATCTTTGACATACATTATATTTATAAGCAGTTAATGAAAGAAAATTTTTGGTATATATTTTAATTATACTTTACTTTCCATCTACCTGGTGCACGTCTATTCTTATTTTATGAGAACAGATTAAGATAACATTCCCCAATTCAATTAGCAGTCGCCAATTTATATCAGGAACAATACAAATGCAATTGAAATTAATCATTCATGTTTTTCAGTCGCTTTATTTAATGTTTTTATAATTATGTACATTTACCTTTATTTATGGTAGGATATTTTTGATAATTATGAATCAGTCACGTATACCTGCTGGAGCAAAATATGAAGGGACTTCAATATTTATATTTTCAGTGCCAAACCTTTTAAAGATTTATTAAGGTAAAATAATTAGAAACAAAGTATGTAATGACATTGTGTTGGTAGGACCGATGCTGTCAGCAATTTTCAAATTTGAATTCTATTTTATTTTACTATTCACTGCAAATCAATTCCAATTAAATTTATGTACCGAAGATGTGCAAGCAGTGTATGGAAATCTATATACTTACTGCGTATTCAACTGTAAAAAAATAGTGCCGAAACTTTAGGAATGGAAAAGTAGAGACAAATTTCATTCAAAGAAATTTCAGAAAATGGTGGAGTGAGCGGCAGATCTGCCCATAATATTGTACCTACACTAACCACGCCAAAGTTTGTGCTCTGTCTTTTGTCTGATGACGATCAATCATAGTTTTGAACACCTCAGGAATTACAGACAAAATAGTGATTTTCTTTTGTCAATAATTGCTTGTGACGAAACATGGTGCCATTAATCGTTCACTGAGTTTGCATTGGTGCAATTGAAACATTCAAATTTACCGCCTCCTGCTGCAAGCGAAGTGACATTTTTTCGACCCCGAATGACCCTTGCTAATCGAGTTGAAAAAAAGAATAGATAGTAATGCAAACCTGTATATTGAAACTCTCTCTATCAAGGAATAAGGCGGAATACTTTCACATGGTGTCATTATCTCCACGACAGTGCTTGGCCTCATATAAAAGAACATGTGCAGTAAAAGATATGGAAAATTTTATAGCATCCGCTTTATTTATAATACTTAAACGACTACAACCTCCACCATTCTGTGAGTGCTATCCAGAAATACAAATAAACCACAGTTGGTCATTTGTAATTCATATACAAGGGCTGTGGTGTCGGGTAAAACACCATGTACTCAGCGCAGATTAGAAGTAATAAAGAAAACGCTTTTTACAAAATGACTTCACTAGCGCCAACTCAATTCAAGATTATTCTTGTTTCCATGTCTTAATTATTCACTCTTCCCCTAAATTTGAATAGCGAAAAAATTAGAAGTTATCACTTTTGAATCTGTGACATGAATTTACGAATGTACTATCAATTTTATTTATTCTAATTTATGTGACCATTAAGGGAAAATGAAATTGGTTGCATTTCAAAGGAAAAGTGGAAATTCTGTGCCAGTCAGAATAGATACACAAGTAGCTACGAAAAGACCTATCTTACGCGATTCTAATTTTAGCTGTAGTTATATTAAAATTATAACAATTATTTAATTCTTTATTTGAAAATATCGAAACGCGTTATGATATTTTGAACTAAGTAAGAAGAAAGCATCAATCTTACGTTGAAATGAAGTAATTATTTTACTGTTGCTATGTCATTATAGGTTGCTTCAAACGATTTGAAACATATTGCCGCGCGATAGTTTCCAAACGCATTGTATAGTGCCTAAATGATCAATCGATACTCATAATTTTAGCACTCGAAGATCGTGTGAAGAGCAATTCATAAAAATAGTAAAGCAAGGCTGTCATCATCACTTAATTTTTCCTAAAATTTTATTGTTGTTTTTTATTTGCTATGTTTTGTTTTTGTCTAATAAATACGTAACACACTATAATTAAGTATATTGGATCGAAATATACAAGAGCGCTTATAGCTTTGGGAATAACAAAGTGGAAATATGCTATAATTAAAATACCTACATATTACCATTGAATATCTCTTATTTATTCAATGATATTACCATAGAGCAATATTACATTCTCTATGATATTACTTACAACTTACTAAAGTTTGCTTTTTGACATTTTTACACGATGACTGTAGATGTCGTCCTTCCAGCTTCAATAACTGCTATAAATGTTAGACGATATGAGCAAGTGCGTCGGGTAATAAGCAAATAATAACTTATTATAGTCTATAATCTGTGATGCGCAATTTTAGTTTCTGAATACACGTTTCAAGAATCTCTTCACTGCAGTTGCTCTTCTTCATCATAGGAAGATTACCGATCAGCAGAACCTACCCTTTCTCCATCCCTTTAATGATTTTGCCGAACCGACTTTTATTTCGAAATATTTCAAAGTTTGAGTGGTTTGAAGGGCATCGGTTGCGAGTCAAGAACTGTTTTACAATTACTTGTGTATCTAAATTATCAATGTAGCCTTCAGGTGAGATTGTATATTTTATACCTATACGTATAGTCGTATACCTACTAGCGGAAATGGAGTCTCTGTCTAAAAAGATTAATCGATTGATCCACAACTGAGAGGATTTTTTGGAAATTTAGCAAAATCTGAGAATATATGTTTTCTAACTCTTATTGCTCTAGTTTATTATGAAACATACCATTTATGAACCAATAAGGGCAAAAATCTTATTTTAGCTTGATGTGTAACAGCTCAGAACCTTGAACCTTATTAACCTTTTGATTTAATGTTGATTAATATGTATTCTTATAACATATAAATATGTTCTTGATATTTCGCCAAAATATATAGTAATTTCTCTAACAACAGCGTTAAGTTTTGTTTTGTGGATACGAAATATTTAAAATAAACATGATGTAATGAGTATTTGCTTTTTCTCGACTTGAATATCCGATAGTGCACCGTTTCTGCATATAAGCCATTTTATTTATCATTGATATTCTTTATTGACCTACTATAGGTAAGATGACCCGATGCTGTTGCTTCATACTTGTTTAAATTTCGCGCACCTACACCTCAATGGCAGTACTTTAAGGTGAAATAGACTTCAAAAATATGGAGTTACATCAAATCGCACCATTGTGAGATCTGTAGCTTTCAATTTAACAGAAAAACTAAAAATACGAAACAGTTCTATTAAAAAAAAGGATACGATTGGTTGCATAACTTCCTTAAACGATAACGAGATTTTAGTATACATAAATCGGAAGGTCTTTCATTGGCATGTTGTCAAAGCATGAGTATACGGCGAAACCCTTGGCACATTTTGACCTTTTGGGAAAAATAATAAATGAAAATTATTGTGGAATAAAATAGGTAAGATCGCAAATTTGAATATATCTACAATAATACCTTTATGTTTTATCTTAAAAGCAGGTAACATTTTCAACACAAATGAAACCCGTTTGTAGCTTAATATGAGAAAAGAGCAAGAAATGTCGCTGCAATAATGAAAAAGGCGAAACCGTAACCGCAATCTGCTCAAATACCTTTTTCTCCAGTCTCGAAAGGCCTTGGTCGTTCGCTCCAAACTTTACCCTTGACCTTGCAAAATTCACTTATCACCATCATAGCTTGCCAAAGGATAAACGACCCATTGGTCATTAAGATTTTTCCCCTTACTTGTGGAGATATACACTTTTTTAACACCCTAAAATTCTTAAAAATAGTTATACAATAAATTCAAGAATTTTTAAAAGTAGAAAGAACGAACAATTTTCATTCATTGAGATTTAGTGTTAAGTAAACAAAAATAGAAGCATGACAGAATTTCGGTTTACTTTTACATAATATCCTTGATTGTTAAAAAATTGAACCTTATAAAGCGAATAGCGATCGAGGTACATACTTCTAACGCTTTCCGCACCCATCAGAAAATTGGTAGAAAGGTCACCCATGAAGGTATAAGTACCTAAGATTTATTACCACATTACGAAAATTGCACCTCAACTTTGCCCTAACATTAGTTGTAAATTATAATAGTAGGTAGACAGGTAAAATAATAAATTTGAATTTAATTACCTTAATTAGATAAGGAGGATAATGTTCACAAGAAAATCTTATCTAATTGTAAGGATAAAAATATTATTTCAATTTAACAATTTAACAAAGCACTGTGCCAGCTAATCGTAATTAAGAAAAAGCACGAAATATAATGTTACTGTTATCGTTTTTTTAACCTATGCCTGAGATAATTTATTATTTTGATGTCATCTTCTATCGTGTGTAACGTACATTAATTTTAGTTCAAGACGTTTGCAAAATAAACTTTTCTCGCTGTACGATTGATACCAAAGCCTTTCTGTTGTTTAAAAATTAAAATATGATATGAATGCTAAATAATTATAAAATAGTTGACATATTTTCATTTTGTGAACAATTTCATACAGCTACACTGCTACAGGATGAGATCCAATCGTTAAAAACATCATCTATTTTAAATTATCGACATCCGCGCAAAAAATAATGAAAATATTCATTTGCAATGTAGGGTTCATTGCTTAGCGTTGATTGAGGAAACTCTTTAGTCAATGGTTATAGAGTAGGTATACAATGTTGATGCACAGTTACGATACAACACGGTGGGCATTTTAGATTTTAAATTACTGAAGCTGTATTCAGGGACGCGCCAAGTATTTTCGGCGCCGTAGTGTGAAATAATGATAGGCGCCTTCGCGCCTTTTATATAATATTGCTGCTACATCAATAGGAACACGCCAAATTTTGCAAGTTTAAACCAAAAAATTTTCCACCAAACTCCGCGCCGAACGTAGCTACTCGGATTTTTTTTAGTTTTATGTAAATTTTTTGATGTTTCAAAAAATGGTTTTCAAATTTAAAAATTAAAATTCAACGACCGTAGGTGCCTTTAAGGACTTGGCGCCGCACGACCTTCCCAACATGGACGGCGTGTCCCTGGCTGTACTTCATCTTTATGATCTTAACACTTTATCAGTCTTGATTTATATGAACATTGACTTTTACCAATAAACAATGCAATTAATTGTTAGATACGTAAAAATATACGCAAAAATCGTATTTTAAATATTCTCTCAAAGGCAGAAATTGTCTATGGCGGGGGAGGGGGGGGGGGCAATAACTTATTTTTTTGATCCAACAACACTTGAACCCGTCACGTACCGACGGTTTCTTTTCCTTGCTGTAAGATCAATAAATTAAACCTAAAGCTCATTAAGGAATATGGGGTCATAGGTCCCATATGCGTAGTGTATTGTATGAAACACAATGTACCTACCGGTGTCGGAAAAAGACACCTGGAAAAAAACCCCGGAAAAAAAACCCGGAAAAAAAACCCCAGGAAGAAAAACCCCCGAAAAATAATTATAGATGGCTGTGAATAAATACATAAATATGCAAAGTTTGGAAATAAAAGTAATGCCAAACTTAAACGTAGATTGCCACTAGAGCGCCTAGGTTATTTGCAGGTGTAGAATATTTTTTTAAAATTGATACAAAATGGCAACATGACACTAAACAAAGTTTAGAAGTAAAAAAAAATGCTAAATTTAAACGTAGTTTGCCACCAAAGCGCCTAGGTTCTTTGCAGGTTTAGTATTTTTTTTTCAATTGATACTTTCTCATTTTTTGGTACCTTAGGTATATCATGTATGATTTTGTAATGTTGATGTGAAATATAATGCAGTATAAATCTAAAGTAGGTATAAGTATGTTATTATATCATTTATTCAACGTTTATGTTTTATTGTTTCATTCGGCGCATATGACAATCTTCATCAACAACAAAATTTATTCACAGCTATCTATCGGGTTTTTTTCCGGTGGTCTTTTTTCCTAGGGTTTTTTTCCGGTTTTTTTTTACCGGGGTTTTTTCCAGGGTTTTTTCCGGGGGGTTTTTCCCTAGATTCATACCTACTGTATTTTGACTATTTCAAAATCATTCGTGAGATAACAAACATTCAATTGTTCATTATTATTATTAAATCTAATTCATACGTATAGGTTATTACAAAAATCAGTATCAATCAAGACTGCGCGTGTATAAGTTGTTTAGAAATTTAATTAAAATTAGTATACGGACATGTATAGTTAACGGAAAGTAAACGGTTGCGTTTGCGACGGAAAGTCTATAGTGGTACCTAACCTACTTCAAATTACGTATAGGGTATAGACACTATAAACAGTGGAATTTTGTTTTCGTTTTCATTTGTCATTATTATACCAGAAATACTGGTTAGGGAAGGTCTCTCAAAATTCGTTTCAAATCTGCCAGTTGTTCTACATGATTCAGAATAATCACAAAATGGATAATACCTATTTCTTTGGTTGAGGACGTAACTAATAAGGATGAACTCGATTGTTAAAGATTCATAAAAACAAACGCTTTATAATGAATAACTCTTTCACCAGTGGCGGCTCGTCAGGTGACGCATTGCTTCACTAGAAATTTACGGATTTGAACTCGTATGGTTATATACCATTTTTCTGTAAAACTTGAGTTTGTGTCTGTGTGTTTGTACAAAGTCTGCGTCACCTATTTCTAAAGTTACGAGCCGCCACTGTCTTTCGCCGTAACTGCATGTCAATTATATTGTACCTACCTAATTAGTAGATAGGCCACTTTTGCAATTCACATTTAGTTGCTTGCTGATGATGACAACTTTGCTGTCGAAACGCGTACGATTTATAAATTACACTGTGGTTTGAATAACAAGTAAGAGTATTTTAAACAAAGAAGAATACCTAAATATGACTCTGTTGTGCATGGACACTTTGAAGAAAATCCATCAACATCATTTTAAAATAGGTATGATGTAGATGGCTACTTGTCTTGGTATTAGTGAATTCGTTCCTTTTAAAAACGAATATATGGAAATATCCAAGGGAAAACGGAAAACGATTTAAAATGCCATTCAATACATACCTATACCAATTGGTACAGTATCTTAGCAGTTGAGATAAGGAAGAAAGGTTATCATTTTATCAAGAAATTTTAAATCGATGTACAGAAGCAATGCATAATTTTTTAATGACGTACGAAGTACATTTTTTTGAAAATGTTCTGCAATAATCAGTGTAATTCTAAGCCCTACATAAACAGACAATACAACATCTTTCTCATCCTAAAATAAATTAGACGGAATCTCTAAAATCTTAAATGATGCTCGGTTATTCAAACAAGATGGAACAATAGCCCATACAGGCAGGAACGTCGTGAAAGTTTGCGGGGTCTGGAGCGAGAAATTACGCGGAGCCATGGGCGCCCATAAGGAGGGGATAGAGGGGCCGGTTGCCCCCTCCCCCCAAGTTTTGGACTCTAAGCAGTAATAATTTCTTAAACAACGAAACTCTTTTTAATTTGCTTCATATTGTTGAAATAGCTAATGATCTTCCCCAAATTGTCTCCCTCACCCCTGGAAATTACTATATGGGCGCCCGTGCACGGGGCCCTATAAGTTTCCGGTGAGGTGAGGTAAAAAAACAACGTTTATATGGAAAACGCCACAAATCCTAGCTAATTAGCTTATTCTTGAAAAAATTAACAACGATCGCTTCTAACGATTGCTTCTAAGTGGACATTGTACAGTTATACAAAATTCGTAGAATATTATTTTTACATTTCATATTGGTTGACTTTATGCTTTTGTGAGCAACTTCGAGTTTCGACTGTCACTCAGGATTAACTAAGTAAAATTTCAACAAAAAAGCTAATGCCTAAATATTACAACCACAGATAAGGTGTTAGGTACAACCACAGTATTACTTATCTGTGTTACTATTGAAGTCAGGAAGGTTAAAATCACAAAAGTAGCTAATGAGAATACACCCTTCAACACGTTTATGGTATTAAAGGTTAAAATTTATTACTGGTCATTACATTTTAAAAGAGTTTATTGCTTTGCACATTGAACATTTCCTCGTCCCTTATATCGAAAACTGCCTGCGAAGATTGATTTAAAAAGAAGTGGCTATCTCGACACGAGGACAAGGAGCGCGCCGAAAAACCAAAAACAATTGCGGATGCCGATCTGCAAACGTTATTGGATAAAGATGAAACGCAAACAGAAAGTATTTCCAAACGTTCACATGCCATGGAAAAAATTTATAAGGAAGGAAAATGGAGGCCGCATAAATTTTGCTTTTACGTCATGAAATAAAGAGTTTTCCGCATTTCGTTTTACCAGCGATGAGAAGTACACTTCGAGTGTGCCAAACGCAAAAAATAGCGGCTTTCACCTGGCGAAGCATCAAAATCGACGGAAAGAAGACACTGCTCTCTATTTGGTGGGACCAGAAACGAATCGTGTACTATGAGCTGCTCAAATCGTGTGGAACGGTCAATGAACATCGCGGCGACAACAACTGATCAGTTTGAACCACGTAGGTAAGCTTCGAAAAACAAACAGGATGGAACACGAGACACAAACGAGTAATATTGCAGCACGACATCGCTCCACGCCATCGTTACTTTCAATAAACCAGTTTTTGTATTTCTCTTGAAATTTTCCAGTTTTCATTTGATCAAAAATAACCCGAAAACTTAGTTTTTAACCGCAATTTGCGTAAATATTCCGCTTATCAAACTAGGTTTTTTATTGCAAAGGAATTGTGCTTGTTTAAAAAATAGGTACCTATTAAGTACCTATAGCGTTCACCAATAAAATTAATATTGGCCTAGAGAAATAGCCCGATTGGTTTACTCTTTTATGGATGAGAATATAGTTTTGGAAACTAGTTCGATACCGACCCAGATACCTATTACATTTTGCAAGCGATTGTTTGGGAAAAGGCGCATTACAAAATTTTAATCAATTTCGGTTGGTACCAGTGTACCTAATATTCACTGACTTGTTTTCGCATTAGGTATTTCTCAATTATTCTATAGGATTCACGAGTGAAAGCATAGGATTTTTCAGTACCTATGCCCGAACTTTGACAGCTTATTGGTCTGATGTTGCAAGTGGCAGCACTGTCACTCTTGAATATTTGTGTTGTCACCATTTTACCATGACACCATTCAACAATGCGTCGAAATTGTTCTGTTCACTACAACTTTTCGTGAGCTACAAAATATTTACGGCCGAAATGATCATCAAACAAATTATCGCGAAATTCGAACAAAGCGGTTCGGTTGGTAATCGAATACTACCGCGCGGTCAAGCGAGAATATTGCAGCTGTTGCTGAAAGTGTGACTGAAGAACCAAGTTTCTCGATTGCTCGTCATTTGCCTTTCTGTGACCTCAACCTGGCGAATTTTGCGTAAAGATTTGGATATGCATCCGTATAACATCAAATTGACACGGGAACTGAAGCCCCAAGACCACCTAGCTCGCAGTACGTTCGCTGATTGGGCTCTGGAGCAGTTGGTAACGAATTCAAATTTTGGCGAAAAAATCATCTTCAGAGTTGAAGCACATTTTTGGTTGAACGGCTTCGTCAACAAGCAAAATCGCAGCATTTGAGGAGTGAGCAAACCACAACAGTATCGAGAGTCTCCATTGCATCCGGAGAAACTTACCGTTCGGTGTGGAGTTTCGTTAGGCCAGGGCCGAGTCGTGCCGGGGGTGCAAGGCATAGCACCCCGGCGGCAACCTACTAGGGGCGGCAAAATAGAATACGTAAAAGCGTTGAGTGAAAGCAATAGTAAGAGCTAAGAGCGTTTACTACATTTGAGCATTTTTATTTACCTAGATCACTCAATGTGTCTGACTTTTTTCTTTTCATGTAAAGGTAACTTGGTACGTAAAGTATTGAATTGTTTTAAAGTGGGCAAGTAGATTAATAATTTATTACTTATAAATCATTTTTATTATAAGAACATCGCTGCAGATCGCTGTTGCAAATAGAAAATTGTGTATACGGACATGGACGGCATGTGGTTCCCACAAGACGGTCCAACGCGTCACACATAGGCCTTACTCAGAACGCGTTATTTTGAGAAGAGACGATGTAGACTTTTTCCTATGGTTATGTCGCTGGTCTATGGCAACAAACTTTGATGAATTTGTTGAGTATTTTTTTGACGAGAATCCACTGCGATATTGATATGTGATAGTTTTAACCATTTTCTGTACCACGTGTACCTATCTAAACGAGTGTAAATACCTATATATCTATAGCACGATTAAATTATTATTATTATTATTACTATTATTATTATTAAACCAACAACAATATTGACCAACTGGAGAACAACATCATCATTCAAATTATTGGTGAGATAGAACCCGCGACTTATGCAACAGAATCATACAAAATTGGACCTCTCGGATCGGGTCCTGTAAACATTAAGCCGCGGAGGTCATTTAAATGATATTATTTTTCTTCAAACATAATGGTATTGATTGTACTTTATTCCGCAATAAAGGTTTACGTCATATCTCTCACACAACGCTTTTTATTCAATTTTCGGACATGTTTAATGAAAACCTCCGTATTTCGTTTTTAATACTTTTTAATTTTTTACTTATACCTAGGTATGGTCTGAATGATCTCTTTTTGATTGATTTATAATATCCAACCAAACTATATGATGTTCTATCAGTTCTAGGTACCTATACGATATTTTGCTTGGATTAATTTTTATACTTATCATGTGAATTAGTGAATTTTTATTCTCCATATTTTAGTGGATTTATATGTACCTATATTTGGTCTAAACATGTTAAAAAATAGTGATGGATCACTTGTTGTTGTAAATAGGTTATCAATAGATAGATGACAGTGCGATATTTATATTTAATTTCTGTAACAGGATTGCAAAATACCGGCTGCTTTGTCTTTGATGCAAAATCGACAGTAATTTACTATTTTCACTGTAGGTACTATAGGTAGGTATAAAATATGAACAAGTATTAAAATCTCCAGTTTAAAAAATGTAAATATAGGTTATTTTCTACTTGTCAACCAGTTGAAATAACTCTTTGTTATATCTATCTATATGAACTAAACGGCCCGACTTCCGACACACTTTCTCTATTATGACTCTTTACGACAAAAGGTAAAAAAATTATGTATTACCTACCTAATTATTGACAAAGGAATTTTGAAGCGACGAACTTTGTTTGAGGCGTTAATGGCCATATTATTCATAACAACAAGATCAGGTCAAGGTAGGTAAAAGGATCATAGTTCAGACTTTGTATGAAGCAAAGAAATTGCGTACCTAAGGTACCTAATTTGTGAGGAAACGATAACACGAAGTGACATGATTAGGACACACATAGGTAGGTAGAGGTAGATACATTAATTTAAAAGAAAACGAAAGTAAATTCCATATCTAGGTATTAAAATGGTGTTTGTATTCTCATAAGATAATAGATTTTATTAAATCCCATAGGTACCGACCTATCTATCTTTCTATAACAGTGCAATAGAAACCGAAGTACGAGAAGCGTCGTACTTTCTTGTAAGTTTCCAATGTACCTAGGTAGTACCATTGATTATTAGTAGTACCTACATTTTGATTTTGCAACAATTTTTTGGTTACATAATCTTACGTTTTCTTAAAATTTTAACACATTTTTACTTACCTATATGAATATGCAATTTTATAATTTTTTGTCCCTATACTTACCACGGAACCACGGGTTACAGTCCTTAAAAGGTATGGTAAAAACAGCGTCCAAACTGCAAGAACTAGAATCACGCTGAGTGCAAATATGACGACGATATATGTATACATATACCTACTACCTACCTATTGTTTTCTGCGTTGCATCAAATTTAAGTATGTTTGAGAATTAAGGGTTGACATGCATAGGTATTTGTTGAAGTGTACAAATGTAGGTAGGTATTTTGTAATTATATTTAAAAAGTATAGATTTACATCGCTCTCTGATGTTGTTGTATCTATTTGCATACGCGTTAGGTAATACAAATGAAATAATTACCTATACACGAGCAAAATGTAATTACTTCGCTAAGATATTCTAAACGAAAGATGACTTGATATACTTACTTAGTCCATAAAAATTTTAGAGACTTCCCACTCATATCTATGTACAAAATGCCACTTTCTATGTAAACATTGTTATAGGTAAAATATTGTCTTCGATTTAATCCAACTGGGAACTGCCTAGGTAGGTACCTATACATTCATACAATTGTATAACATACCGACTGATACCTAATTAATGAATGATTTAGGTAAATTATCTGCTGTATAATTTCATCTGTAGGGATAATGAATATATCCACTTTTTGTGAACTTCATTTAGCTAAGATATGTATGTAGATAGCTAAATGAAGCTCACAGATATGTATGTAGATAGATACCTATGTTTAAAATTTCTTCTATTCTTAAAAATTGTCAAGGCAAATATGTAGGTAAATTAACCATTAATTGTTTATACGTTTAGCGATCGACGTAATTCAACTTAAATGTGCCATTTAATTAATAAATACCTACCTATACATAATTAATTAAATGTGCAAGAAACGCGGTTTTTTTCTTAGAAAACGAAAGTAAATAAACTGTTACTTGCACTTTATAATAATTACCAATTTGGTTTTGACACTATAATCTGATAATTAACAACATGTCGGGTAGTGTTATTAAAAATAATTATGTATCTACATATGTTCGTTGACGTATAAAGAATAAACAGATAAAAAATACAGTGATAAAACTCCTGTTGCTTACCAAGATCAACAAGTAAGAACGTGTTATAAGATCCACCCCCTGGTGTTATTGGCGTTGTATACACCAACGGGATTTTCTAGTAGCCCCAAGAAAATTGAGATCCAATAGCAGGGGTCACATTCTAAACCAATCATCAGCTTGTGCACCCCGCCATTCTGCAAGTTTCCAAGCATGGCCTACTGTGGCTTCAGTCAAGTTGTGTTCACCGGCAATAAAGGGCTTCACCGTGTTACACTCATATTTGTGTTTACTATTCTCTACTTTATAAATCGCCGGTAGTTCATAAATAAAACTAATCATTTGGAGTTGCCGCATTCTGTTTAAAGACATGTTTTTGTGCTTAGTGAGGACGATTTAAGTGTAAATTTAAATTATATCCGAAATGACCTCCTGAACTAAAGTGTCTTTAAACTTCCCTTAATGTAAAATTAAAACTAAGATGATTAACGCATTTATGGACACTGGCCACCACCATTTGGCCACTTACGGTTTGAAAATGAGCCCGTCTCATAATGGTGGAGGTGCAACAATACCGTCGCCCCATCAAAATTCGGCGGCCGCTATGACTGCACCGGAAGTAGGACCGGGAACTCAAAATCATCATTTTCAAACAAATTATAGTCATATGAGCCATTTAAATCCTCATGCCGGATATGCGGCGAGAGATTTTTTGTTACGGCGCGACCACCACGACTTTCCGACGGCACAGACAGCACCTAGTGATCCAGTGTTATTTCATCATCCACATACAGATATGACACACCATCAACATCCACATTTAGGACCACATCATCAAATGTTGTACACTAGAACAGATCATCATGCAGCTTATCACACGCAACCAAATCACCATCAGTATTTAAATCCACATATGGGAATGCCGCACCATCCGACCAACGTTCATGGGGCATTCTTTAGATATATGAGACAACCCATTAAACAAGAAATGCAGTGTTTATGGGTTGATCCAGACCAACCACCACCTAGAAAAAACTGCGGAAAACATTTTACGAGTATGCATGAGATTGTAACTCATCTCACCGTTGAACATGTCGGTGGACCCGAATGTACGACACACGCGTGTTTTTGGCAAAATTGTACAAGAAATGGTAGACCTTTCAAAGCGAAATATAAGTTAGTTAATCATATACGTGTACATACGGGAGAAAAACCTTTTCCATGTCCATTTCCCGGATGCGGTAAAGTTTTTGCAAGAAGCGAAAATTTGAAAATACACAAAAGAACACATACCGGTAAGTTTTTTTTTTTAAATCATTATACCCAACATTACTGTTACATTATACGTTTTAAATCGTGTCTGATGTACGAAATGTTACACATAAAACCCTCAATAAATGAATTCAGTGTTAACTAGAAGATGAAAGGCGATTACGCGATTTTCAACGCCATTCGTGCCCTTTGTTCCGTGATTTCAAGAGCCCTCGAGGCCAATATTGAACACTGGTAGAGAGTTAATAGCCGTTTATAGGGCCGCTGGCATTAGGGGTGAACACATGTGTATGTATTTACTATTTATAATCAATGAAATGAATATTTGAATGACAACATGTACACATTCACATTGTAGCGGAATTATGGCCCATTTTCTATTTTTTCAAATCATGCATGCGGAAATACGAGGTTGAAACTCAAAACACTTTTAGAGACATTAAAAGAATGGCATTTATCGTCCTGTCAAACTCGGTATTACAAAGGATTATGAGTCTTTAAGGCATAGGTAAATATAACTTTTACCATCTGGTAAGACAGGTTTCTTTTGTTTACTGCAAAAAGTTGATTGCTAATATTCAACGTTCATTATTTACCAAACAATTGGAAAGTTAGGTGCCTAGAACTTCTTTTTTGAACTACATTTTTTTATTTTGATAATTATTCATAAATTTTGCATAACAATTACCTATTGTATTATTTTATAACAGAAGACAGAAATGAATTGAATGCAAGATTTGAAATTTCACTTTTCTGATAGGTCTACCCTATCTATAAAATGTTGGCCTTATTACCTATTGCCTTAAATAAAACACTTACAATTGTATATATTATAACATAATATACCTACATAATTAGAATAAAATAAAATGGAATAATTTTTCACTTTTTATAAGAATATCATGTGACCGTGAAATTGCAATGAACAAAAGTAAACGTTAGGTTTATGTAATAAAAAATTGCCGTTTTCTCCCATGTATAGCAAATAATATTTGCAATTAATTATGTATTTAGTCGTAAAATAATGATAAGTCATGGAAAATTTTACATTTCAAGTACGCTTATAAAGCAACGAACTTATTAGGATAAAAATGCTGAGATTTTTGCTTATAAATATTTACAGAAATAAATTTTATTCCAATGACACGTGCAAATTAATATCTTCATTTGTGCTTTTCCACACGTCTCTTCTGCACTGTAATCCAACTGTAATTTTACTTAAATGAAGGAAGCTCGTAGATATGTATAGTGTATTACATCTTTCTTCTTCTTATAATCCACCTGCGCTCCACTTCTTAAAGATCATTTGTTTAAATTTGCCTAGCTAAAGATTAGCGTTTCCACATTAGGTACCTACAACTTTTAAAGTTTATGAAATGAAAAAAATGTAGTCGTTCTTTGGTTTGGCATTTTCATTTTCTAAACTATTTTTTGGTTGCAACAAATATGCTATAGTGGTAGTATTTTGTAACTAGGTATATTAATTACAAATCTCCTTAATTAGGTATCTTAATGTTTAAAAGTACCTATTAAAGGAGTTTCATTTGAAATTACAAAAATATTGCAACTCCAAGTTTCAAACACAAGTCAAAATTTTCTAGATCTGCAGTATTAGTCAAATGAAGATATTTAAAGCAGTAAAAACTCTAGGATTCTATGAAAAATTGCTAACGTAAAATAAAAAATATAATGGATAGGTAATTCCGCGTAAAACACAAAATTGACATTTTAAATTTTATTTTAGGTGCATTAGGACATAAAATATTTTACATACAAATAATCTTAGCATTTGACAAAATATGTAGAATAATTTCTGATGAAAATGAGAATATGTATTCTAATCTATCTATTTATTTAAACTTATGCGCAAAATGACCAAAAATATGTTTTGGTAAAGAGTAACAAAGGTCAAAGCAAATAATTGTCGAAATTTTTTAATGGCCAATTCCCAATTTTACCGTTTGTATATACCTACGTAGTTTCGCAGAACTTCCATAATGTGCGCAAAATCATCTTTGGGGCCAAGTTGTTAAAAAATTCTTAACAAATGCGACTCTGACTCTGATCACATAAAGATGTAAATAACAATTTATGCTTTGTCAATTTTTAAAAAAATACCTAGCAGTGTGTCCTTTTTGAAAAAAAAGCAGCCCTAAGGCACGTGTTGATATCTGGAAGGTTTCGTTCATTAAAAACTAGGTACAACGTACCGGAATCAAATGATTTCTATAGCTTTACGACTTTAATCTTTCCAATTATTTGAAGAAGATTTCTTTCTCTCCGTCGTCTCTTCATTGAAGCAACCGTTCCAGTTCTTAATTATTTTTTAAACAATTTCCGACTTTCTGAAATTATCTAGAGTCTAGACTTTGAATTTATACCATTTTAATGTTTACGTAGAAAGTATATTTATAAAAAAATGTAATTAGATGCGTACGAATTTTACACAAAATATTTTTTGAGTTTTTAAACCCCTTTTTTCAATTCCTAAATTGTCTCTTGTAGGTACTGGAGTGGTGCGGGGAATTTAAATGGAGAAGTATTTCGACTTTATGTGATTCATAAAGTGTTGGATTTACATGTATTCGCAATCAATTAATTATCTTCAGGAAAATTTTGTTAATTTTCGAAATTTGCAAAGTAGGTATTTCCCATAGGTACTATTTAAATAAAACCACTTGGAATTGTATGGGAAAATGCTAAACGAAAATAAAAAGAAAAGAATAGGTACTCAATCTGAGAAAAATAAGTTATAAGATAGGTACATGAGGTACCTACATAAAAATGTTTCTCTTCTGCTATGTCAAAGCAATGCAAGAAAATGTATTGTAGATGCCGGGATCCTGATATTGATATGTACCGGTATTGACTTTTTTTACTGCTGAAACTATAAAGGAAAAATAAAAAACGCATAGCTTAGAAATTCAAAGTTCAAAATTCCAAATTCAAAGTATTCAAGTTATTCAAAGATGTAAATATAAAATGTAAATGAAATAAATAAAATTCAAAAATTTCGTGTTCAAAATAGAAATTTGAAATAAAAAATTGAAACTCAAAATATTAATGCTAAAGAATCCTAAATTACAATTTGAAAATTCAAATTTCAATATTCGAAACGCAAAATATTACCTACTGCTACTTACAGTTAAAAACTTTAAATTAAATTCAATATTGAAATTGAAAATAATAAACTCTCAATTATAATTTTGTAAATTCATAGTTATAAAAAATTAAAACGTAATAAAGAAAAATTGGTAGTGCCATTTAAAAAATCAAGTTACCGTTTATAGACATTTTGAATATACGAGGGGGTTCCATTAAAAAAATGCAACTTTGATATAAATCATCCTCTATAAACTTTGCGATTAAAGTGAAAATATTTTAGATTTGTAGCCTCACCATATCCCATCATGAAGGAAATGTTCGTTAATAAACCCACAGTCTTCCATTCACACATTATTAGCCCACCCTATATACATACAATATTTTGCACTATAAATAAATATCATTAATCCAAAATATTTTCTACTAAAATAAAATTAAATTAATACCGAAATACCGGTATTTACGTATGAATACCGGTTTTAAATACTGCATCAATTTTGTCCGGGATCCCGGTTTTCGAAATTCCGGAATTCCGGTATTGTAAGCTCTAATTTTAATGTTAGGTATTATCAAAATTATGATCACTTTCGTTGAACAATTAAAGTTATTATCCACACAGTAATACAAATATTAGCAAACATCAAATTATAAGCAACGATCGTCATTTGTCGGTTTCTATTGTTCAACATCAAAATCGACCGTTATAAGTTATAATAAAAGACATAGTTTTGTAGTTATTATGTTCAGTACGTCAAGGATCCTTTTGCTTTGGTGCTATAAACAGTGTCAGTCAGATTGGAAGCCAATAGAGTGCCAAAGATTTGAAGGGGGGAAATGGCGGATTTAAAAACAATGTTTGTATATTTCATGAAGGCAGTTTCAAATTCATTTTTTTCTACAGACTCAAAATCCGTCACTAGCTCATTTTTATGATACTCTGAAATCAAGGACTTTTAAGCTACTTATTGTCAATATATTTTTGAATTTCATTTTGTTACCCCTACAGTTTTTGATGAACACAATGTTCTTCCCTAGCCATAACGGCACATTTTTCTATTTCTGTATTTCATTAAAACAGTATAGGTATATTCAACAATCTTTGATCATATCGTGTAGTAATAAAGGTCACTGCAAGATTGTAACATTAATTAGTTTCATTTCAGAAATATTTCGTTGGTTTGTGACTAGTTAATCAAGTAATTTTAAGTTGTAAAACTAGTTATAAATGTAAATAATTACGTGGGTTACATTTTATTCTATAAACATAATAAATAATAATAAGTCGGAGAGGGGTCAATGACTAATACATTACCAAATCAATAGTGCACTACACATACAACAATAGAGTAAGAAAGAAGAATAAATTCAATAACCTTTTCAAATATTATAGGTACTTTTATCTAAACATGTTATACGAGGGCTATTTTTTTTTCAACCTCCGATTGGCTATAAAGGAAAGACGGGTGAATATAAAAAATGATTTTATTACCAAAAGTAATGTACAATCAAGATTACTTCTTTACATAATCACCTTTATGATTGAGGCATTTGTCATATTTGTGAACAAGCTTTGCAATACCCTCTTCATAATATGTTGCCGCCAATGATTTGAAGTGCGTTGTGACGGTTTCTTTGAGCTCTTCGTCGGTTTGGAAGCGTTGTCCACCCGAGCCACTTTTTCAATTCAGGACATTGTCATGGATCAGAACAATTTACGACTAACTTTTAAAGGATTGTGCGAATTATGGCAAAATTTTCACTCAAGAATGAGATATAAGCAGGGGCGGATTTACAGGAGGACCTGTGCCGCTTTTTTGTGCGGTTGATCTTTGTACTTAATTTTTCTCTCATTAGGAAACCTCTATTGGGGGGGGGGGGGGGGTCAGAGGCCCCATCACTAGGTTGTGCTTGGGGACCCCGCAATATATAAATCCGGCCCTGGATATAGGTACAGGAAATCAATTGACATCCGGAGACTTCCAAATTACATATTTTCTCAGTATAACAATAGCAATGTGGTTTGTGGTCACTCCTAAGAACATTTCAGGAGCCTGTTCTTGGTGCTAAATTATTGGAATGTTGTTCTGTAATGAAAGGCCTATATCTCATTTCCAAAGTGCTCTCATTTAATTCATTAAACAACATCACAGCATATCCTTTACAAAAAAAGTTGAATGTCTTCTTCATATTTGTACACTTGGAAATGTGCAACTTTTCTCGGGGAAAGTTATTCTTTTAGAGTTCTTTTTCTCTTAAGCTGAGGTGGGATGGTTCGCTTCTTTATCTACTACAGAAACTGGTTTAATTAACGAAGAGATGGAACAGAGTACGTTTTTAGATAGTACCTAATCTTAGATATGTATGGGTTTTACATGGGTTGTCGCGTTTGGTGGTATTTTGTTTTGCATAATTGCGTAAAGTATAATCAGCATTTCTTTTGGAAACCCCTCTATTATTTAAAAACCATTTCAGATAAAATGTTCTTTCCTTGACCTCGTATACTTACTCCCAATCTCTGAGAACTTGTTTTATTTATTAGTTTCAACAATAGACAAATTCCCACTCCGCCTAATCCACTTGGGTAAAATTCAGAGACCTTTGTTTGAACATTTCCGTAACTTAAAGAGCGCTATCACCCCTTCCAGTGGGGAATGTCTTTGTAAATCTCTTCCTTCCAAATCCGCTTAACTTAAATTCAATGTCGCACTCTCCAACTTCGAAGTAATGAATTTACTTGACCAATATTGCTTTCAATTGCTAAGGTAATGTAACAACAAAATGTTTCTATAGCACATAGTACGATCCTTACCGCCGCTAGAGGAGGGGAAATGTGATGTTATAACCTTTGTAATGTTGTGCCACTTCCGTAACAATGGAGCAGTTGCACGTCGAAGAAAAGAGATTTTTAAACTCGTGAGGACGTCGCTACGAGAATGCAAGAGATTTTAGAAGAAAATTGAGATCTGAAGCTCATTTTCATTTAGGTGGAGCAGTTAAAAAAGGTACTGAGCACGTAAAAATCCACGAAATGTTCATGAACGACCTCTTCATTCTGAAAAGGTCGTAGTGTGGTGTGCAATTGGCCCCTATTTTTTTTAAGATGCCGGGTATATTGTAATCGCCATATCATTGCTCCGTAATCGGTCGATAACTCAATGTGGGTTGAATATACAGAAAAAAGTTTCAAATAAAGGTTGATTTGAAATATTCTTGTATCTACCGTATGTTGCCTTTTCACATGGCAGGAAAATAGCACTTTTTTAAATGGTACACCCTGTACTTTTTTTCCTTCATGTATCGACCAACCATACTTATATCACGCCTGAAAATTTTTTTGATATTGGATGTGCGGTTGTCAAGTTATTAATTATTTTGTCAAAATTTTGTACAATTCAAGATCGGACTATAATATTCATAACTAAGTTATTCTTCAAAAAACGAATAATATTATCTTGATGTCGTGTTACTCT
Organism: Pyrocoelia pectoralis; assembly: GCA_036250285.1. Taxonomy (NCBI): domain Eukaryota; kingdom Metazoa; phylum Arthropoda; class Insecta; order Coleoptera; family Lampyridae; genus Pyrocoelia; species Pyrocoelia pectoralis. Next base: position 21,510,939 of record CM070076.1, on the reverse strand, counting down.
ACAAAAAAAACTAAGTGATTAATTTTATACCGAATGTTTAAAATGAGAACTCAAAATTTGTGAACTTTAAATAGAATTTATACGAATATTTTCAATGGAATACCCTGTATTTTTATTTACCATCAGATTCTCGACAAAAAACGGTGTATTATTTCCTGGCATTATTTTTTGTACTTTTGTTAATATTTACGATTTTTAAAATTTCACGTAAAAAAAATTGTTAAACGTAATTTTTGTTTAATTATTATTACAAAATACCGTTTAAATAGTTGGTATCAACGCAAAAGAACAAAACTCAAGTCCTTTGACAACTGTAGATATAAGAATATTTTTAAAAGTTGCGCAATTCAAATCAGAGCAACCTTTATTTGAAACTTTTTTCCGAGCTTTTTTCTGTATCTTCAATCCACATTCAGTTATCGACCGATTACGAAGCAGTGGGACACCCTGTATATGCAATTACTTAAGCTACAAATAATACTAAAAGTGTGCCCAAAATTAACCCTTAAGTACTGGCATGTCGTCCGACAGACTATTTTATAAATTACGATAACTTTTGTAATTATCAAAATTGTAATTCCAACTTTAATGTACTCTCAAATGAAAGGTCAAGAAAGGTATACAAGACGTGTCTAACAAATTTTACCGAATAGAATGGAAATAAAACGAAATTGAAAATTAAACGTCGTCCGGCAGACGACACTTCAGTACGAGTGTAACTGCAATCAAAAATCAAAAGACGTTTGAAAATGTAGGTATTGCTATGTTTTTAATTTTTACTATTTTCTAATATATTAAGGGTCTTTAACATTTAAGTATAACATTTGAATTTAGTTTCGCAATAGTTTTTTTCATTCTACGTATAAATTGCAAAATGCAGTAAGTACATATTTTTTTCAAACATATTATATTTTTTCAGCGTTTTTGTTCTCATATTACATACCATTATAACGAATTACATTATACGTAAACAAATTTTAATCTACCATCTAACAAATATATTTTTGAAGTAGTCTCTCAGATGACACGTCGATGAATATGTTCCTATACTTTGGTGTCAGTACTTAAGGGTTAAGGCGAAATTATTAAATACCAATACAATTTAATAGCTATAATTGCATCTACAGTCCGCGCGGCCAAAGAATGCCTCGTGTCGCGCATGGATGTTCGTGCATTCGGCCGCACTCGTTAGCGCAATAGCGAAATTAATAACAGAAATAAATAATTAATTAGTGTAATACAAGATAATAAACGGAACGCGCTTTTGGTGGCGACGCCACGGACATGCCGCGCTTAAGTGACTCTTGGAGTTCAGGCATTCTTTGGCCGCGTGGACTGTACCTACATGTTCATTGAGCAACTTCATCCAATGGGAGAACAATTAGGTATAGAATATAGAATGAATAAATAATAAATTTTCTTTTTCCATTGATTTATTCGCAAGATTTCAAATTATCGACAGGGAAATAATTGAACTTTGTATTTATTACATAGCAAAGTAATATATAAGGTTTGAATAATTTATCTAATAGAATGCACGTGAAAATTTCCGCCTCGTAGTTAGATTCGAAAATGAAAAATTTCCAGGACCGTCCGTCCACAGTCCTGAACAGTATCAGTCCACAAATAGAACTTGCTGAAAGTTATTATGTAATCGCACGACTGATCGAATTCACAGTGGCTTATTTCTATTAAGTACATACCTAGTTATTTGCTACTGACGTTTATATCTTCCATGAACTTTATAAGTAAATCCAACTGGTATTTGTAAAATGTTAAACGCACACAATCTTGATATTACTCGGAATATAGTTTTTACCACAAAATTCAGTCTTCATAAAAAAATGCTAAAGCGATGCCCTAACGCAATTGGAAATTGAAACTTAATTAAGTTCCTGTGGAACGGAACTGCCTTGCTCTAGTTTTGAGCACACTATAAATATTTATGAGGATATCAACTGATAAATAAGCAATGTTTACAGTGTTATTTACCATTAATTATTTATACGGCATGTTATAGGTACCACTTCTTTTGGTTTTGTATTTATATACCTACCTATACATACTTGTACAAATAAAGATCAAGACAACGTTTAAAATATTGTATAGGAATATATTATGGATGTTTTTGTTGTTTAAGATACAATCTTTTGATAAATAGTTTGCGAAAGGTTTTGCCATTCATGTTTTATTTTTATTTAGATATGTCGATATCGACTTACGAACAAACATCGTTATCAAAACAAACACGTTTAATTTCCCGATGGAAAATGTCTCTTCACTGGCAATACCATGAGAAAATAGTTGCCGTTGTCCTCCCATATATTAAATGGCGCAATTTGAAAGAATATATCTAGGGAAATGACGCCGATTCATTTTCATTTTCATGATCATTCTGAAGCTAAAATTGTACGTATGTTGTATTATTATTATAATAGGATAATTTATAATAGATGATATGAGTATCTACCATCTAAATGCAGTTAAGTTTATAAAAATATGAAGCGCCTCACGAGAAAAGCTAGATTTCGCCGGTTGTCAACCGAAAGCCCACATCCTTGGTTGCTATAACAACGCGAAAGCTTTGAAGGCTACAGCATTTGCATTAAGAGCATCGCTACGCAGATTTCAATTATTTATGTTCACAACTTTAACTTTTATTACACTAACTGAGATTTAGATATCGCGATAATCGACGAGGAATTTTTTTTGGAGAAACTAAAACTTTTTCCTAGAATATTTTTTTGGATTTAACATAGGTAATTAAAGTTAGTAGAGTAGTGAACGTAGATTATATTTTAGACAAGAACCATACTCACCGCTCCATACATTAGTCTGTTAATTAATGAAGGATGAAAAGATATAATTTCATAGTTATTTTTTTGTTGCCCTTCTGTTACGTTTGAACCATAAATTAATTATAAAATAAATATGGGCGTTACTGATGAGAGCAATATTTCAATGTACGAGGTGGCCGTTGAAGGAGGGTTTTAGTAGTCATATAGGCGGATCCTGCTATCACCTGGGGCTTTTGGTAGCAGCTCCATTAGTTCACCTCTAACACACTCAGCTTTATTTTCTCATTAAAAGAACTGTAACTGCTCATATTTTCTACAATATTACAACTGATTCAACAAATAGCTGCAAGTCTTTATTTACACACGCGCCGATCCTTTACATAAAAGGTATCGTAACTGTTAACTGTACAGCAAAACAATTAATTAACTACCAATTTTGAATTAAATTTAAATTCTAATTTAAGGCAAGTTCGACTTCTAAACAGTATTTGGACATTAATTTATTATATCGCATCCGCGTTTACCTGCGCTCTTTTCTAATTATCAGAGGTTTTATAGTTAAATTGTTTAAAGAACTTCCACTATATAATTACGAGGCAGATTGATGGGTTTAATTTTTAATTGAATATCTATCGATTTCGCCAATCGCTTTATCCTAAAATGGTTTTATTCATTGAAAATAGTGAATTTGGTTATGATTATGACTATACCTGGAGTGGAGGTGTTAACGATTTCAGCGAATCATTTTCTACTGAGTGATTCTCTATTATCCCTTAAAATATTGTACGTACGTACAATTTTTCTCAATAATTTGTTGCTTAACTTAAAGGTTTTTTAGTAGTTCGATGACAAATATCGTTAAATATGTGGATTGACTTCATTTACATATAAATTAATAAAACGCTATACCTAAGCGTAACCTATTTTTAGTTACACCTGCAAAAAACTACAATAGTTGTTGTTCCTCATCATTTGGGTCTGCTTTATGTCTGGAATAACTGATTCCAAATGTCTAGCATTCCTTTTATCTCCGATGGCGGCCAGCGATAACGTAAATGGGTGCTTATTGCTTATACCAGCCAGAACTAACATTTGCAAACTTAAAAATGAAATAGAACATAGCAAGAAAATAATAATAATTTCAAAAAATAATAAAATCTCTGCCACGTGTCTGTTGATATTACTAGTGCAAACAATACTTTCCACAAAACAGAGTCAATACACTTTGGTGTTCCACAGAATGTTTAATATACCGAACATCGCATCGACACAGGACCTACAATTGTGTTGGGGAAGGAGATTTTTCCGCTTCGAACTGCGCGCCATCACTCGGTCGAAACGTAAAACGCTTAACTTGAGGCCATCGAGGTAGCTTAAGTTTACAATTAATAATTGGTTGAAGAGGGTATAAAAACCGGAAAAGTACTGTAAAAACATATCATCTTCTATATCTGGCGGATCAGTTTTAGGACTACTGTTCCGCTTAATTAAATTAAAACACTCTACGTGCTATTTATATAAACATTTATACGAATAGAATCAGTTATCTCTCTTCTTATCTTCAAATTACTGCTTAATGATAAACGCAGATAGATGGTAATGAGAAAAATAATACTTGTAGTAGGTATTGAAACGGCAAGTAGGTATCTTTAAGTAGCAATTTCAAGATTTCCTGTAAAATTATAAGGAAAAACTCTTCAAGATCCCATAAATTAAGATCATATACTTATCTTAACTTTTTGGTCAATTTGAGGTGAGGTACGTAGGTAGAGGACAGAAGGCTTGTTACTTGCAATTGATTCAGCGAAATAAGGGCACTATGTCAATGTTATTATACAAATGAACAAAACAACTAATTAAGGGCCAAATTTTGATTAAAACTTAATGACCCAAGACTTGCTTAAAAGCTCAAACAAACGACGGAAATTTGTTACTTATCCAAACTTTGGATATTCATGTTTTGCATTTTCATTCCTGTCATTTCATCTTTTAAATAAGAGTAAAGCGTGATGCGTATAAGTAAAAGAATTTGTGAATTAAGTTTTATTAAATTTATTACTTTATTACGTCGGCAATAAAAATAATCGCTAATTAATTAAATGTTAAAATGTCGACATTAATTTCTACGCATAGTAGATAATAATAGGTTGAATTTCTTGTATTTAATTAAGTTGTATGATTTTTATTACTGATCTGATCAAGTACGTTATAAATTTAATAAAATTGGCTTGTTTTTATTAAAATATTTTCAAAAATGTTTGCCTACTATAAGGTGCTAAATTTCAAAAAGTAAAATTTAGACACAATTCTTTTTTTCATATCATCAATACAGAATCTTGGTAGTTTGGTCCCTCTTCTTGTTGAAACTGTCGTTCGTTGTAGATAGGTAGAGCTCGTTCATTTTCTAAAGAATAGCGAGATGCGCACGGGATAAATTTTTAAAGTCCCTCAACACAATCATACGTTAATGGACAGTTAAAGCAACTAGAAAAACGTACAGTAAACCCTTCAGGATTTGTAGTTGTTTTAAGCCTCGACTCTCAGTTACCTTAAAATATTGTGTTTTTAGATCCTTTGATCCCGCGCGCATCTCGCTGTTCTTTAGAAAATGAACGAGCTCTATCTATCGGATGTTCATAAAAAATTCGTATTTTTAGGGTTGAATACACCTCATGCTCTCTGTATTATTCTTAATAAGCACTTACTTTTAGTTAAATGTTAGGATTACTGTTCTGAAAATGGCTTCCAGAAGACCTAACTGCTTAAACGTTTTTTAAATGCGTTCCTCTCCAATCTCAATCTATTCATTCTTTCTTTGGAATGAGTTACTAAAATACTCCAGTTTCCCATTTTGACACTTACGTATTTGCCTTAAAAATTGATTATCGACGTATGCACCTTTTATATTAGAAGATAAAGAGAAATCATATAGTTAAGTGCGAGTTTTGAGTTTGGTAGTAACATAGATTTATGAGGAAGATTAAATCCATGATGCACGAAGAAGTTATATAAACCCTGTGGTAAGGGAAATTAAAGACTTTGGTTTGTAATACTTTCGTAAGAGTTTTTTGTTCTTTGGTAATAAAGCTGGACTGAACCGAACCACTTTTTGTAATTAAAGAGACAATCGTTTTTTTCGTTTGTAGCTTTCTTCTCTCTCATATTTTGTCGTTTTGTCTTAATTTTATAAGAACCAAACGGCTAAATATGAGTAACTTCGGGATTATAAGATTTGACTGTTCTGGAGAACAGTATCTAAGTATAAGCCTAGAATCACTTAATCTACGTTCCTTGTTTTAGCGATTTATTCTTAACTCCGAAACGTGTTCGTGTGACGGGTGCGATAGAGGTCCTATCCTAAGACTTTGAAAATATAAAATACTAACGAAGCGCTGTGTAGCTTTATTAATTTCATAACAACCTAAAAATGGTCTCCATCAGCTTCAAAACAATTTAAAGACGTTTTAAAACTAATACCATATGATCGCTCACTTTAATACGTAATGTTTAGCGTTTAGTCTTTTAGAATTTTTGAACCAAGACGGATCGCACCAAGTAATTAATCCAGACTAGACTAAAAAAGAGCAAATAGAGGAATTAAATTATATACTTACCTAGTTCCATTTTTCTAAATAACGTAGAGTAGAACCCTCTCGATTCCGTGAGTGCGGTAGGGAGGTGAAGGTCCCATTTTTCAGTTTTTCACTCATAACTCATAAATGGTGTATCGCCACGAAAAGTCCTCGAAATGAAAATCAAAGCAATGATTCGAACTGTTTTCGATATATTGGCTCTCGAAGGTTTCAAATTTTTAAAAAACACATGTTCACCTCACGTTTTTCGTCTACTTTTCCTAGCGCCTCATGCGTTCATTCATTTTACAGAAAGAGTGTTGTAGGACATTAAATTTTCTTCAAAAATATATAACATACCTATATGTAAGTATTTATATTGATCAGGTCAAAGTCTACAGCGTTTTTAAGATTTTACCAAAAAAGTGCCCATTGTCTTATTTCGTCATTGAGGGCTTGTATATTATATTCTGGGCGCATTTTCTTATCATTTCTAAACTTTATGAAAGATGGCACGCATTTCATTCATAAATCGAACAGAACTGAGGAGTCAAAGGAATGTTACCTACGGGAATGGACGAGGGGAGGGCGAGAGCTTTTTATCATTTTCTGAGTACTTGGAGATGGTTCTGACTCAGATGGTGAGAACCGTATCGTTGGTAAGGAGGACCGAAAGCGACTAAGCTTAATGATTTCTCAAGCCTTTTCGCCGTTATTGTATTGGAAATCTCACCTGTCTTCCGGTGGGTAGAGTTTCACCTTAAACCATTTGCATTAATTTATTTTACCAATAGTCCCTTTGTGGGATGTACATTCTTATTCACAGTCTTTATTTCAATTTTATAATAAACATCATAATTAGAATAATAAATTAATTATCGAACGAAAATACTTTTTAATTGTGAACCCTCCTCAGGAATATATGTCAAAATTAAAAACCCGAGCGGAGCGGTTGTCTTGCAATGATTTGAAAATGTCATCTTAGACTAAAAGACAATATTAAAATATTCTTCTTATTATTTTATAATTGCCTGCTCATTCCAAGTCAAATTCCGAGTTACAGTCTCCCATGATCATCCGACTGGTAATTTTTAAAATACTATATGGCTCAAAAACTTTACGGAGATCTATTAAATGTCATTTGATAACCAAATTACAACAAATTTATATGGTTACAAATATATCCGTTAGTTTCAAAAAGGCAGAAAATCGGAAAATAGTCGCAACCATATCGGATAGATCATGGCAACGATTTCGACGTCATTATGGAATGGTAGTATGGGAATATCTATCTAGGTGACACTGCGGGGATGTTTTACACAATAATTTTTGGTACCTATGAATAGTAATTTTTTCCACATCATTTTAAATATTAGTTCCATTGTATTTAGATAAATTACATAATATTGTTTCAAAATGATCTCTTAAAATCCTTTAGATTTAGATCGTTTAGCATGGCTTAAGTTGTGTAATTCCTAGTACTTTCGCTGATTAAATTTAGTGCTATTCACCTATACAAACATCAAACAATGACCTTATACAGCAAATTCCACTAAAATTGATTCCTAAGCAAAAAATAATTAGACCGCGGCTCTGCCAATCTAATGAATTTACAAATCAAATACCTACTGATTGGTGGGAATTGCAGTGTTATTAAGATTTCCCTAAAAAGGCACATTTGACAAGCATTAACCAGGGGGTTCAGTTTGATCATAACTTTAATTTTACTGAAGGAATTGCAACGTAGCAAGCCTACCTTGAGACTTTTTGAAAATACAAAATAAAAGGATGTTCTCTTGAACACCCTGTATCGAGATCAACATAGCAAATGTAATTAATGCGCTAAGCAATTAACTGCGTAAGAATTTTTGGACCATTCTAAAAAATATGACACAAACACATAACTAACTAATAACTAATTGTAATTATCCAAAAATATATGAAGGTTTCATATTACCATTGTGTTTTTACGACAAAGTTTACATTCATGTAAACCCTTCTAAAGTTATTTTTTGAATAAGATTTCATGTGTTGGTATTTTCAACCTTGTGTAGTACTTTATGGATAGCCTCATGTAACCTGATATTTTACAGCTTACTATTTTACAAATGAAGATAAATATTAAAATAATGCCTCTTGTACGTGGGCAGCGTACAATAGGCTATAATTTATTTAAATTAATTACTTTATACCTACATCGTTTCGTTTGTCAAAATCTTTATTGAACCAGAAATTTGTACATTAGCAAACGAGAGCTAATTTATAACATCCACGAATAACGTTATTTAATTGGTAGTTTGTTAAAATTTAATAAGTGTCCTGTTCAAAAACAAGATTGCTTTAAGCAATAATGGGTAAAGTAAATACGATATAGACAAATGAATTGTGTTTGGAGGGCGAATCCTGGCTATAGAGTTTGTTTCCCTTTAGTAGCGACCCCCGACAGGGGATCGATCGTTTCATATGTCTTCAACACCGGGCAAAATGGCGGACAGGATTGTGTCAGGATATTTGCGTCATGCAGCACGACATGGTTGATTTGGTTACAAAAAGTGACAACAATGACATTAATTACACATTCAAATGTTTATAGTCGATCTTTATGCTAATATAGGTTAGATCGTAAAGTTTGTACTAATACGATTTATTCGATACTTCGTGTCTTTATGTTTATCTTAAACACGTTGCAGCAATGCAGGCTATTGTTTGTTCTTCTGGGTAATGATATCAGGTATTGATTTGACTACGCGCAATAAGTTTTCTTTTATTTTTTGAGAGGGTGGTTAATTCTATAACGTTCACAAACGATTCGTGTCGCTATATAAACTTATATTATATACGATGGGCCACAAATTGGATTTCAAAGAGAAACCTACTTTATTAATTTTCTCGACGCCTACATACAAAGTGTCTGAAAAATTATGCACTGGTGCTTAACGCAGCCCACATGTAATGGAAAACTATACGATTCTATATAACTCTTTTTTTGAAAAGAGTTAAAACACTACGAAATGTGAAAATAAACCTCAAGGCGATTGTGCTGCAATATTGCCATCTACAGTCTCATTTCTCATACAAGAAGTACCTATTCATCGGCAATGATAATTTATACTTTTACAATGAAGCATTTTTACTACTAAGAAGTGGGGAGTTATATTATGTACAACTGGGGAGGAAGAAAAATTTTTTCGAACTCAACTTTAAAATAAGTCCAAAGAATATAGCGTCCGAAGATGATAGTGAATAAACAAACTAATGCTTAACAACACATAAACATTTATAAAATCAATTAAGCTATCTGAGACATTAGTTAGTCTTGGCTCTACTACTAGCTAAATCCTAAATGTCATGTACACTGTGGCCCGAAATAAAGGAGTACATTTTTTAATCTGAAATAACTTTTTTGTTTTTAGGGCGATTTATTTTCTTTTTACAGGGTTAATACCTCGGCATGTCCCCAATATGAGTGCAAATTTTGGTATAAATAAAATGTACAGGGTCGGACTTACAAATTTTTTTCTTTAATGGTGCATTTGTGATCGTTGCAAATGAAACATGTTTTAGCTAAATTTGAACTGATATGGTCTTTCGGTACGGTAAGTACCCAGAACACTTCCGTACAAACGAAATTCTCCGAAATTGTAGGATTTGCGAAATATCATTTTTTTATTGAAATAAGGAAATAATAAATTTTATTAAATAACACAAATTATAACTAAGAAAATTAGCTACATAATTTATAACTTAAAGTAAAATATTATGAATGTGGCCACCATGATTGTTAACCACTTCTTGTAGCCTTCTGCGCCATAAATTGATGGCCCCATTTATTGTACGCTGTTCAAAGTTGTTCCATACAAACTGCATTCGTTCGAAGAAATGGCAGGAAAGATGTAATTTAGTGCTAAGGAGCTTCCGTTTTAGTGAAGATATTAGAAAAACATTTAAATTTACATAAATATTAAAATTCGATATTTTTCTTTAGTTTATGGCTAATGCGCGTACTTAGTACCATTTAAATAAAAAAATGATATTTCGCAAATCCTACAATTTCGGAGAATTTCGTTTCTACGGAAGTGTTCTGGGTACTTACCTTACCGAAAGAGCATATCAGTTCAAATTTAGCTAAAACATGTTTCATTTGCAACGATCACAAATGCACCATTAAAGAAAAAAATTTGTAAGTCTGACCCTGTACATTTTATTTATACCAAAATTTGCACTCATATTGGGGACATGCTGAGGTATTAACCCTGTAAAAAGAAAATAAATCGCCCTAAAAACAAAAAAGTTATTTCAGATTAAAAAATGTACTCCTTTATTTCGGGCCACAGTGTATAACATCTGCATGTTGATCTTACAATACGTACATGATATTTATTTAAAAAAATGATAAACTAGAAAATACCGATCGACGTATTACCGAAAAAGGTTCATATCAAAATTGATGTTTTTGTTCATTGTATGCGTTTTTCCCGAATCTCAACAGAATTATTTGACAGATTTTATCTTTAAAAGTACTGTATATGTATAGAATATGCTATGGAGTGTTATATTTTTTTTTGCATTACAAATAATTCCAAAGTCTGTATTTTTCTTCGTTTTTGTTCCAATTATCCCATAAGATCATTTATTTAAAACTATGCAACTTCATAATTTTTTGAAATCTTTAAAATCCAGTCCCAATTTGAATCGAGGGGTGACTTTTCGAGGGAACCAAGGTTTTCACTTTTTGAAACTTTGGAATAATCTAAGTTGTCAAATTTGGAGTACCTGTTCTTCTCTTTGAGTTGTTGTTTCTTACACTTAGCTCGTGTCATGTGTGAGGATTTTGACGAGGCAAAATTCCTGTTTTTGTGATTTAAAGGTGCGGTTAAAGCGAATCCATTTCATTTATTGTTCGCGATTTTTTAAGTATTTCTTTTAGGTGGAACAACACAGGGTTAGGTAGGCCGAACCTCGCCCTGAGATTACGCTTTAGTTTTGTTCTATATATAATCTTTTCTCTTGCAGTACATTTATTTATGTAATACTTACGGATTACTTCATTTAATTTAGAAGATTTTTCCAGCAGTAGTATTTTTTAGGCTTCTTCAGGCAGTGGTGTACCTATTACATTTATTGTAGCCTAAAAAAATATTTTATTTTGTATTATTTTACATTAAGAATTGCGTAAGTTGTGTGTTGGAACAGTTTGTACTTAGGGTTAAAGTCCAGAAATAAAAAACAGGTAACGTGAAAGTATTTTTTACTTACTTGAGGATGTAAAACATACTGCACAAGGTGATGTACAGGATGTTAAAGAATTTTTTGGTATTTGTAACAACAATTTAGATTTTATTGAGTAGATTGTTGTATATAATGCTGAGGTTTTCAATATCTGTTCTGTAGTTAATAGAAGTATTACTTTGTTGGATTTCAATCATTTCTAGTAGGTATTAATCTGTTATGTAATATTTTGTCCATATGTAGGATTTTGGGATTATTAAAGTCGAAGTTGTGTATGTTGTTGATTGCGTGGTCGGTGAGTGCTGTTTTTGTGCTTTGCGGGTTGATTAGATTTTTTTTATGGGATTCTTGTGTTGGTTCATTCGTTTTCAGGTTACAATAAATGTAATACACCACTGCCTGAAGAAGCCAACCTAGATTGGTGAAACGTAACAGAACTAAAAAAAATTTTATTAATTGAAAATTATGGAATCATACGTTTCCTAAAAAAATACTAGTGCTGGAAAAATCTTCTAAATTAAATGAAATAATTTACCAACACCAGCACCTAGCAATAACCTGCATATTCTTACGGATTACATTCTAAATTATCAGATATGAGCCTTGTAGTTATGTTGTGGGAAGTTTCTGAGACTTAATTTTTTTCTTTTTCGTCGTTCGCCCTCTGCCCTTATATTTTCGTTTATATCGATCAGCAATCTCTCAAATAATTTAAAAAGATTACATTCAAAAAAATGAAGGAAAGTGGGATAAAAGAAATTCAAATAGGTATATCATCATATGTACATACAGGTACCTATCGCTAAGTTCCAAAGGGGTTGGTGACGCAAAAATTGTAACAACCCGAACAGAAAAAATTTCAAAAATGAACAGGATATTAAATTTTAAATAATACATTGGAAAGGATGTAAGGAAAAAGCTAAAACTGTGTAACATCATGCGTATCACATGTATTTTTGTATTTTATTAAGGGCAATCCCCTTAAATATCCAAGTCCGTGGGTACCGTAGGTAATGTTATTCTTGGCATAAATGAAGTTAACTAGTCCTTGCTGGCATGTTTTTTGTTGTCACCTTTGAGTAGCATAATAAGGGGTTGAGTTTGATAGTTCCGCATATGTGAAAGGTGCACGTTTTAGGGAAATTGCTTGGTATTACAATCAAATAACTCATGTGGTTAGATAAAGACGTCTTCCGGGGTAGGACCGTGTCATAGTTGATAAAGTCAACGTTTCGTCCACTTTCGTAAGGGGCTTCATCAGGACAGGACAAGAAAATAAACAACAAATATAAAAACTCTTCAAATGCACTAACGGGAACAACACACTACTACACTGAGCTGCACACGCTGTAACACTGCCAACCAACCTGGTTATTTAAACCTATTCCGTCAGGATAAAGTGACACGTCAGCCAATGGGATAACAGATTAAGAGTTTTTATATTTTGTTTTACTTTTGTTTATTTTCTTGCCCTGATGAAGCCCCTTACAAAAATGGGCGAAACGTTGACTTTCTCAACTATGACACGGTCCTACCCCGGAAGTCGTCTGTATCTTACTGACTGGCCGTGGAAGCCTCCGCTTTGACAACTCATGTGGTTGTCTGGTGTTCATATCTATTAACTAAAAACCTTATCCATCATAAACCTTTATTCTTTATAATCAAACTTATTATCTATGTATTATATTATTTATAATATTAGCTAGGTTAGGATACTATACTTATTGTTATATTTATTAGATTATTGATAATTATATTCCATTGTGTATACGTAGATATCTATTCTATTTTTCTAAAAAACAAATTAGTTATTTTGTCCAGTTCGTCATCGTCCCACTTTAACCAATACCAATACCTACTGATTACTTTTTTGGTTTCAAACATTTGGTTTAAAAGTCTAATGTTTTTATATAGTCATATTGTTAATTGAACTTATACATTCTCTTATTTTAATCATTGATAGCGATGACCAAGAAATCTTTCGACAATTTCAAATTTAAAAAAATGAGAATTAAGAATATATGTAGTTGTGGTTGTCATGAATCTAGGAAAAGAAACACCCGGACAAAAAAACCGGAAAAAATACCCCGGTAAAAAAAACCCGACAAATAATTGTAGATGGCTGTGAATAAATTTTGTTGTTGATGAAGATTGTCATTTGCGCCAAATGAAACATAAACGCTGAATAAATGATATAATAACATATACTTTAGATTTATATTGCATTATATTTTACATCAATACATATTACAAAATCATACATAATATATGTATAAGGTATCAAAGAATGAAAAAGTATCAATTGAAAAAAAAAATACTAAACCTGCAAATAACCTAGGCGCTTTAGTGGCAATCTACGTTTAAGTTTAGCATTTTTTTATTTCCAAATTTTGTTTAGTGTCATGTGCCATTGTGTATCAATTTAAAAAAATATACTAAACCTGCAAATAACCTAGGCGCTTTAGTGGCAATCTACGTTTAAGTTTAGCATTTTTCTTACTTTCAATCTTTGTTTCGTGTCATGTTGCCATCGTGTATCAATTTAAAAAAAATATACTACACCTGCAAATAACCTAGGCGCTTTAGTGGCAATCTTTAAGTTTAGCATTACTTTTATTTCCAGACTTTGCATATTTATATATTTATTCACAGCCATCTATAATTATTTTTCTGGGGTCTTTTTTCCTAGGGGTTTTTACCGGGGGTCTTTTTTCGGGTTTTTTTCCGGGGGTTTTTACCTAACCCCGATTGTCATAAACGGTAAGACTTCGAGAGCTTCGTAGAATTAAGGCAATTAATTAAGTAAAGGATTTGAAGCATAATTCTTCTTTTGAAGGGGTCAATGCCGCGGGAAACCCTTAAGCGAAAATACATTAGTGGTTGTTAGTATTAGTGGTTCTCGAACTGATTCATCTTTTAGACTAATTTCATTAATGTTTAGATTTTGTGTGCAAGTTTGGTTAATTTAGACATTATTTCTCATACTTTACATAACTAACCTACAGAGTTTCAATTTTTAGTATTAAGTAGGATTGAATAAAGTTCACTCAACAGTATTAGTAGGTACATAGAAAATTAATAATATTTGCGTATGATATATATTATTTATTTCATAAAAACGAACGCGAGAGTTTTTTGTTGATGCTCAGATGTTTTATTATGCCGTTTACTTCTTCATGACTTATTTATACCTCGGTCTACTTTGCATGCTTATTATGTACGTTTAGCATACTACATTTCATGTGTACGTTTTTGAACGGTTGGGAATAGTGTGATATCATTTACTTTATTAAGTCATTTAGCAGAAAATGTAGGGTATTTCTTACACGGTTAGGTTATGCGTGTACTAACTTTATTCATTCGGTTAATAATAATAGTATGTTTAAAGGTTGTAATAAACATTTGAAAATAATAATGAAGTAATTCACTCGATTGGTATAAAAGATACAGAAAATGGAAATGTGTTCTTGCATCGATTAACAATTTCAGCGCGTACGATTAAATAATTTGCATTTTAAGGGCAGTTTCAAAGCATGAACGAACAGATCGGAAGCAAGATTCGATTTGATCAAAATTGTAACTTGAAAGCTATCCAAATACTTTGAGGAGTTGCTTATTGACGTAAAAGCAAACGTCGCCACGTTTGCACAAAATGTACACTTCCCTTCTTCATAGCAGGGCTTGTATGCAGTTAGATTAAGATAACAATTACGACAACCATTGTCTATGATAGGGTGCATGTTTCCCGTCCAATAAAGTGTGACCGCTTACTGCAGCTGTCACGTTGGGCCACCGTAGTGGAAATGGGTTGGGTTGTGTCACCTTCTATTCCAGATTTGTCACCTGCGATTTTCATCTCTTCTAACTTTACGTTAATAGATAACCCAGCAATATTTATAACATAACTGTCAGATTATAGAGTCACGGAATTCTACATTTAGGTAGTGTAAGACAACTTTCCTATATTTATTGGCATGAAAATATAATTAAGGTCTCTAAACAAAAATCAATACTGGTATTCCGTTAACTTTAGCTGTAATTTATATGGAGTAAAAGCACTTGATCTTGTTTTGGTGAGACAACATGGGTATCAAAAGTAGATATAAGTAACACTTCATCGTTTATGAATAATTCTGCAGACACATTTTTATTACTCAAATACAAATTGCAAAACTGGAGTTGTGTGAGTTAACACGGTTGTCAGTTAACTAGTCGTGTACCTGCCTTTCAGTCTTAAATGCCATAAATAAAACTGACACTGGTTGATGTATTTATAATCCTAAGCAAAATCTACATTCTGTAAATAGCCTTAAAATCTATACACGTCATGAACCTCTAAACTGCACTCCAAGACAGCTTTAATAATTCACTTATACTATTCTCACAGATATTTTAACTGGCCCATGAACAATACCAATAGTTCATAACAAAATTATCCCGCTTTCAAAAAATAAATAGAATAAAACAAGTTTAATTTACAATCTGTCTGCTTTTCAATTTTACAACGTTAAAAGCAATACAGATGAATAATTTCGGGGTTAAAATACCATTAGCTTGGTTTAGGATTACTGAAGAAACATCTCCCAAACAAAGGAGTGACGGCTGTCAATTCTTGACGTACTGAAAATACAAAAAAGATATTCTAATATAAGTTTAAAACTAAAAATATCTACTTCCACCGCAAATCATTCTCATTCTACTACAAGGTCGTTCTCTGGTATAAGCATTTTAACCTTCATTTAGTGATTTATGTAGAAGAGTAACTGTGATTCTCGAAGACTTGGTAGTTTCCTAACTGAAAAGGACATTTTTAGATGGGAGAGATAAATGAAGTAAATGGCATCTTTAACAAAAGTTTTAACTTTGTCAAACTTGATATAGGTAAGCTCGAAACTTACCTCGGGCTATTGGCATTGAACTCGGCAATAGACTTGTAACTAAAAATCTCGCTTCATAATTTTAGTTTCATTATTAGGTTACCTATTAATGGTTAATGTCGAATTAAAGCCATGCACATAATTATTATTTTAATTGCTTGGATAAATAATTGTTGTAATTAACATAACATCTGTTTTTTGTTTATGGTAATTTTAGATGTTGAATAGCATAGAAAAAATAGATTTTAATTCTTTTTTCTCACGGTGTTGAAGGTTATAATAGATATTATTGTTCGTTTGCAAAATGTTAATATGACTGTCATAGAGTTAACAATTTTCTTTGGAATTAATATGATAAATTGATCAACTATTTTTTAAGTATTCACGTAATGCGATTATATATTGCGGCTTCAAAAGAACATGTATTTTGTGTTCACAGAAATGTTACATGATACAAAATTACTTCCAGATGCAAATTAATTTATAGCAAAAGCAGTAATTTGCCATAACATGTCGGAAAGCATTGCCTTTTAAACTGTATGAAAATTCGTAGACATTTCCATTTTCGTGACCCTTTTCGTCGTTTGAAATTTTTCCAAGGTATTATACTAAAACAATAAACTGTTTAGCACCCAAAAACATATTTTCCAGCACCAATGGCTTTTTGAATGCTGTGCTCAAAAGATATAGAGTTCATCTGCGAGGGGGTCAGGTAAAAAAACCCGGAAAAAAGACCCCGGAAGAAAACCCCCGAAAAATAATTATAGATGGCTGTGAATAAATATATAAATATACAAAGTTTGGAAATAAAAGTAATGCTAAACTTAAACGTAGATTGCCACTACAGCGCCTAGGTTATTTGCAGGTGTAGTATATTTTTTTAAATTGATACACAATGGCAACATGGCACTAAACAAAGTTTGGAAGCAAGAAAAATGTTAAACTTAAACGTAGATTGTCACTGAAGCGCCTAGGTTATTTGCAGGTTTAGTATATTTTTTTTTCAATTGATACTTTTTCATTCTTTGATACCTTATATATTATGTATGATTGTGTAATATTGATGTAAAATGTAATGGAATATAAATTTAAAGTATATGTTATTATATCATTTATTCAGCGTTTATGTTTGATTTGGCGCAAATGACAATCTTCATCAACAACAAAATTTATTCACAGCCATCTATAATTATTTGTCGGGTTTTTTCCGTGGGTCTTTTTTCCTAGGGGTTTTTCCGGGTTTTTTACCGGGAGTCTTTTTTGCGGGGTTTCTTTTCCTAGATTCATCTCCGAGGTACAATCCTTTCAAAAAATCTATCGGTTCCAGATGTTCTGTCGTACTAACAAGAAATATGAAATGTTTCCAACTATATCGAGATGCAAAAAGGACGTTAAATCAATACCTTTTCCTTGTTTAATATTTACTTACATATTATAATGTAATAAGAGGACTAATTTTACTTTTATTAGAAGTACATGTAGGTAGCTGAAATTTGAGATAAATGCTCATATTCGACAATACCACTGGGGCACTAATTTCCCTTATAATCATAAAATCTATCAGCTAACAAGAATTGTAAAAGAAAACATTCCCGAATTTCAGCAACCAAAGCTTGGTCTGATATGCGCATCTACGACTCTACGAGTCACCATAAACAATATTCATAATATCATAAAATTAATCACTTTCATCTTTCATATAGGTATCTATTACAGAAGTTCTATCGCTCTAACAAGAAATACGCCCGAATTTGAGGATTTCTCGAACCATAGCACCAACATTTACCGTTGCGAAAAGTAACAGTATGACGCTTTCGCTTTGTAACATTCGTTATTTTCATATGCAGTGTACTCAGCACTACGGCAGTCAGTTTAGTTATGCATATACAGTATATGGGGTTAGGTAAAAAAAAAACCGAAAAAAACCGAAAAAACCTCTAGGAAAAAGAACACCGGAAGAAAAACCCCCGAAAAATAATTATAGATGGCTGTGAATAAATATATAAAGTTGTAACAACTTAACATTTACCCCCTTTTTGAGACTTACGAACTTCATCAACAATGTCAAATATATAAATATACAAAGTTTGGAAATAAAAGTAATACTAAACTTAAACGTAGATTACCACTAAAGCGCCTAGGTTATTTACAAGTGTACAAGTGTAGTATATTTTTACTTCCCGAGTGCGAAGTAAAAGGGAAGTATTGTATTAGTGTTCCAAAAAAAATTGACCTAGGCATGCAAATTTTTACATATCTTTGCTTTTCTGAATACGTAGATTCAAAAAATGAAAAAAAATTTCCGTCTATAGTCTGTCCGTACACATTTGCTTGAAACGTTCTAAACTCAGAAACTATTAAACTGATCGAAAGGCGGTTTTCGCCAATCGACTGCATTCGGGCCAAGGACGAAAATGCTAATATTACCTTTGATGACGTTACTGGTCACTTCCGGTATAAGCTAAAATGGCGGAACTCATTTTTTATAAGATAAAGTTGCAGTTTATATGTAGTTTAAGAGTACCTACTTTTTCTGAATTCAGCAATTTCAAAAATTGTGCTATACTTATTTTTTGAAAAAAGTGTTAATACGAGGGAAGTCTCGTGGCAATACATGCCAGAATTTTTTTAATTGATACAAAACGGCAACACTAAACAAAGTTTGGAAGTATGTATGCTAAACTTAAACGTAGATTGCCACTAAAGCGCCTAGGTTATTTACAGGTTTAGTATTGATACTTTTTCATTCTTTGATACCTTACTTATATATTATGTATGATTTTGTAATATTGATGTAAAATATAATGCAGTAAGTATAAATCTAAAGTATATGTGTCTTATTATATCATTTATTCAGCGTTTATGTTTCATTCGGCGCAAATGACAATCTTCATCAACAACAAAAATATAAGCGGCGTATTTGGCAAAAATTAATGATTCGGGGTAAATGGAAACGGCGCAAATGACTAGCTATTAATCGTTTCTTGTAGTACAATAACTTATTCTTCTTCGACTAAATTTAAAATGTGCTTTAAACGTTTAAACACACGACTTAAAAACAGACATATATTTTTATCACTCTCACTAAGCATTAATAATGCCAGTATATTTATTATTTAAAATATTGTTTATTCACTGCCATCTATAATTATTTGTCGGGGTTTTTTCTTTGTGGGTATTTCCGGGTTTTTTCCAGGGGTTTCTTTTCCTAGATTCTATGTATATGTAGGTATAGTACAGCAAACCAGCAACTTTTAAAAGAAATGTTTACCATACTTCCACAGCGTATTGCTTATTGTACTGCATCCGTGTAAAACTTATCCCCACTTTCAACATGTATCCGAAGCCAACCCCCGATTGAAAAAACTACGCTAAAAGTTGATCAATTACAGCAAAATCTCATGTAAGATACCACTGTGAAGGTTTGTAAGGTGCACGGATCACTAATTGCAAATATTAAATTTGATTTTGTATTCTAAAATCTATTGTAACCCTTGATCTACAGTGTGTCCCCGGATTGTTTGGACGACTCTTGTAAATGACAAAAAATTTTCTAGTTGAAATTTGAGGTTCTGGGGTCCAGCCCTGCTTGGTTTGAAACTAATTTGTGACATAATTTTAGTTTCGAAAAATCAACTATGCCTTGGAAATTTTGAAAAAACTGATTTTTCACACCAGTAAAGTGCTTTTTCTATTAAAGTTACGACAAAATGTTATTAAGAAAAGTTATTCAGATGCAAAAACTGAGTAACTGTACAAAATTTTAAAATCCTAAACCTACTTTAATTTTTGGTATTTTTGTAATTCTGTTATTACTATTAAAAGAGATATCTAAAATTGTGTAGAGTCACTCAGTTTTTGATTCTGAACAACTTTTCCTAATAACATGTTGTAATTCCTTTTTCTTAAAGAGCACTTTTGTACTTTTCCAATAAAAAAGGGCCAAAAATTACAGTAGGCTTAGGATTTTAAAATTTTGTTCAGTTACTCAGTTTTTGATTTTGAACAACTTGGTCTTGATATATCTGCTGTAAAGAATGGCACTCCGGACTGTATCGGTGACAACGCAGTGCATTCATCATTATGTTTAACGTAGAATTGTCTATCACTTAAGTAAGATTTTAGTAAATTATGTAAGTTGTGCGGCAACTGTCTTTTGATTTTATTCAACAGTCCTGGGTCCACACCTTATCAAATGCCTGGGACGTGCCTAGGAATACAGCTGAGCAGAATCGTTTTTCTTCCAGGTCTGAATTTATTTGACGTACTATCTTGTGTACTTGCTCTATCGTCCCATGTCGTTCTCTACAGCCACACTGATGATCGGATAGTAGCTTCCTTTGTTTTAGTGCAAGATTTAGTCTACATAGTTAGTATAATTTCTCAAATGCCTTGGACATTACTGGCAGCAAGCTGATTGATCGACAGGAGGTTACGTTTTCAATGGCTTTACAAGGTTTTACTATTAATATAATTTCGGCCACCTTCCACGATAGTGGGAAATGTTGTAATTTTAATGCTGCGTTAAATAAAAGTTACATAAGAACTTTTTTTAAAATTTACATTTTGTTTAGTACTGATGATGAATAGCATTTTTAAAGGGGTAGTGCAATTTTAAAAATATAGGTAGGTGAGATGACTGGAATCTAAGGAGTGGGTTGCACAAGATTTCCCTGCGGGTCATAGTGGTTCCCCCTCCCCCAGAGAAATTTTACTTATCTATTATAGTTTTGAAGATATGAGGTCCGGCAAGGTTTCAAATAGACACCAGGTATACTTATCAAAAATCGTGACAGATTAAAGGATAAAAATCAAAACATTGCCGCTTCTTACAAACTTTGATTCGTGCTGTACTTAGAATGATAATAATTAATAATAACTGTAGAACGTTGATGAGCTGCACGCGTTTCTTACCGTTAAACCTCTTTTGTGATTATCAATAAAGCTATTAAGTTCATGAAATATAAAGAAGTATGTATTTTATCTTCAATTGCAAGAAAAGATTATTATTTTAACACGGTCATTGTTTAACTGATATTCCTAATTAAATGGACCAAATTAATTAGAAAGGTTCTTTTTTACTACTATTACCCTGTTGTTATTAATTATCATCGAAATTCTTTGCTGTATAAAGTTAAATCCCATTTTTGTTCTGGTGGGGGACATTCCTTATTTTGATTTCTTCATTTTACCAGTTGAATTTTTGTCACTATTTGCTATATACCTATGGAAAAAATATGAATAGAGGTGTAATTATAATCACCATTTCATTTAATTGCCACCTTACATAGGTTCTGTATATTTTGCAATCTCTAATTAAAATTTCTTGATATCATTGGTCCATTTAAATACCTATATAAAAAAGGGGAATTATCTGTAAAGTAAAGCATCCAATTTTGTATTAAAGAAACAAGTAAATATGCAAATCAACAGAAACTTGTACAGGTCTGCTGTTAGTTTTGTGACAGTACATAGTATCTTTTTTTTATATTTCTTTAGCGTATCGATCATATCTATTTGTAGATAGTTTAGCAATATGAAATGAAATTAAGATGTTAGGTTGTCATAATTTATCAAATTATATAACGTGCGAATATTAAATTTGTATTGCTATATACTAACTTCGTGGAATTCCAAGGATGTGTAACAGCAAAAATTAAATTTTAAAATTTCAACCAGTGCAACAAGTCACTCTATATATTAAATCAATGTTCTTTAAACGTGCTTTGTGGAAATCCAAAAGTAATTGTAATAATAAAAATTTAGTAGAATTACTTGTTTTTATTATCAAAATTAAATTAATTTTTATTTAAAGCATCCCATATACCTACTAGAATAATAATGCAGCCAACAATACAAATACACAAAGACTTTAAATATTATATTATTATTACAGTAGAACCTCGATTATCCGTGCTCCATGGGACCGAACGAGGCACGGAAAATTGAAAAGCACGGATAATCCGAACATTTATTTCTTACATATTATCTATACCTAAATGTACTATGTATGTACCTACTTACTAAAAAGACAACAGAAAAAATAGATTTCTAAGTTCAAACTAACTTTTAAATTGCATAAAAAGATAACAGAATAAAAAACAGAATTCTACATAAGTAAACTTTTACACTAAATAAGCACGTAGGTACTGGCGATTTCAATATTGCATATTGAGAGATCCCGTTGAGTGATTTACGGTAACATTATTTCGATAATAAAACTTCTAAAATGCAATTTCAATAATGGAAATCATGGCACGGATAATCGGCAGCCCGGATAACCCGCGCACGGATAATCGGGGTTCTACTGTATTATTTATTCATGTTGTGGGCCGAGATCTAGGAACAGCGAATTTCCAAGCACCTCTACGCGCATCAACTTTAAAATATGTACCTAATTCATATTATTGGACAAAATTCTTTCAAGTGACGATGACAGAGTCACTCGAATCAGAAATGCATGCAGTGCACTTGATCAATATAATTGAATATACATATTATGTAAATATTAGTGCAGTGGTATTGTGACACTACGTACGTAAAGTGTTTACTTCACTGTCTATTTATCAATTCATCATCAATATCAATCATCACTTCCAATCTTCGATAGTTGTTAGTAGGCAGATGGAATTACCTTACATCATCTCATACCTAACCGGAAGAAACAGAAGTTTTTGTTTTGCCGCTGCAACACGTATTGATGAAATGTCCAGACCACTTGCCATAGGCAATACCACAGGTTAAGGAGAGCTCCGCCATTTTTATTGCTAAATTGACCATAAAATTACCATTTTGGACGTAATCATCTAACAACAATTAAAAAAGCGATGCATAGGTCAAATTCTATGTAGCATAGTTATAAATTAATGTAAACCTTCTGGTTTCAAATTAAATATTTAAGTTACAATCTTGGTCGAAAGTTGCGTAAATGTAGTACCTCTCCTTCAGAACTTTCGACCAAGATTGTAACTTAAATATTTAATTTGAAACCAGAAGGTTTACATTAATTTATAACTATGCTACATAGAATTTGACCTATGTATCGCTTTTTTAATTTTTGTTAGATGTTTACGTCCAAAATGGCCATTTTACCAATATGAGCAGAGCTCTCCTTAGGAGCCTTAATATGGACTTGAATCTATCATCAGAATATGGCAGAAGTTATATAATTTTTCGAAGCATCATTTACCTACGAGCCGCAATCGACGTGATGCCCAGTAGGTAAAAACACTTGCTTAACAATAAGGCAAACACTTCGGTCCCAAATTACATTAACTAATTGATTTTATATGACATTAAAGATCTATATAGATAGTTCTCCACTTCTATTCTTTTTAGTTAGTTGAGTGAGCCCATGATACTTTCATGGTAGCAGTCACCCCAACAGTAATTTCGCATGCTACAAATAATTTTGGATGTATTCACACGTTCAGCTTAAGAAGTGTACTCCACAAACGACATACTTCTAATGTAAAGAACCTGAGATATGTCTATTAATGCTACGGTCAGAAAGAAATGAATTACAATTCGTACACAAAACAAAAACATTGATTTAATCATTGATGAAATATTATTACATATGTATCATCGTAATCCCTATGGCATGTGGATGCCGCTCAAAAACAAGTTTTTTAGTCGGCAGTGTTGCAACTGTCAATGTGGAAGATGTGGTAAACTCTATACTGTTTTATCAATTTGGAACATGTTTTTATAGTAATGTAACTGTTCCACGCTAACCTCTACCTTCCTCACAAGCATCACAGACGCGTAATTTCAATCGCGATGCTTATCAATGATCTTGAAACTGTCCATTATTCCTTTTATCACATTTATTTTGATTCCCTGAGAAACAATCGCTGGAAGAGCAAAACTGTTCGTGGCATGAATCACTAGGACTAATAGCCATGTTTCACTGAAGAATGCCTACATATGCAGAAAGGTCAATATCGAAAAGATAAAAGGATTGATTTTCATATGACATTCATTATTCAAATTCAAGTTATTCCTTTCAACAACTTTCTAAAAAAACCCATTAGAAAATATATACCTACAGAGTTGAAATAAAAATTAGATGATGTTTCGCACTTTATGCAGACTCTATGTCCCTCATGTCTTAGAAGGTGCAAGAGTAGATTAATTAAAACATATGAAAAGCTTATTACTTCTACACAGGTCCCATAATCAACTTTTAAGCAAAACAATGTTAGCGGTTCAATAAATTCAATGTAAATGAAATATTTTAAATAAGTAAAGAAAAGGTATTTGAAACTTTAATCTACCTATTGTAAAAGCGGGAATTTGTTTTCGATAGCGTAGGAATGAACGATATAACCCTGTCATCAGTAGATACTTAACACCGTATAAATATTTAAAGTTACACACAGTCGTATAAATAAATACTTGAATTTTTCGAAAATAACCTTTTAGGTGTAAGGAAATACAAACACGAACTTGAAGTTTTTAACAGTAGTAAAGTGAACTAAGCCGGGATAATCTTAGGGGCCGCGTTGGCTTTATTCACTTTCCAGGTAAATATTTGGCAGAAGGTTGTGCTTATGAAGTACATTTTGTTAAAGAGAAGAGAACTGGCCAAAATACACAGCCAACTACTACTCCTTGCAATTTGAATAATAGATTCATTATGTGAGCGTTTCGTGGCGGAAATAAAATCTTTTGAAATCTAACATTTTTCGAGGGGCTGTTGTGGTTTATGGGGTGGTTTTAAGAGGTTCTCTTGACTCAATGAAACGAAAAAATTCTGTCAAATAATGGTGTAATATTTGATGTTAACCTACCCATATGTATATTTATTTATTTATTTATTCATTCATTCTGTAACAAAAATAGCGGTCTTGTCAATGGAATAATTAAGGTAATTGTAGTATAATTTACGTATAGATGACTCTGTGGCGACAATTCTATTTTAATCACAAATTGACGCAGTTGTTTTTCTTTGTAAGTATTTCACTGAAATTATTGTAGGTTGATTAGACAAATTCTGTTTTTCCTTCCATACAAATACCGTTAAGAGTAAAAAAGCTATTTTTATAAAATTCTCCTCCTGTACTACAAGATTAATTCAGTTATTTTATTTGTATTGGTTTCATACATAAGTTTGTAGCGTTTGTATTAAATCGAAAATGAATTAATTTTAAACAAAACAAGTATCAAAAGGTGCGAATTCTTACAGAATTCTAATTTCAACCAATATACCTATATAAACTACCTCCCCCTCTCAGACACAAACACCCCGGATTCTGCACAAATGAGTCATTGTATTTCTTTCCACCCTTAACCCTCCAGTACTAACATGAATTTTGTAACATGAATACTAACATCGGTCTGTTAAACCGAGATCAGAAAATGCTATTTTATTTTGATTTTTGTTTTTTTAATAAATAAAATCAGGTCTTAAAAAAACTATAAACACTTTATTATTTTAATAGTTGTAACATAACATTGGAAATTTAAACTTCTTCAAGTTGCCAAAAGCATGTCCAGCGCATCTTCTACATATTGCGTGAACGTGTTCTAAATACAAAAAATCGTTAAAAATGCAAATAAACACTTCGCGTTCACACACCGAGTCGGTAACTAAATAAAATGAAGATACCTAGCTGCACGAACACAATGACTTCCTTAACGCAAAGATATGGGGGATAATAGGGGGGGTCCGTCTGTTAGACGGAATGTTAGTACTGCAGGGTTAAAGGAGATGGGAGCGGAGAGGGTGACAGACAATTTGTAAATCACAAGAAATGGTTTAGGAAAAGAAAGTAAAAAAAGATCGTTTTTCTGCGGACACATGCAATTTTCCCCCTTTCTACCCCAAAAAAGGGGGTTGGAGTTGGGGGGTGAAATTTGCAATTTGAGAATATATATGTAGTTTTTTATGGAGAATCCAAAAGTGCAATAAAAAATAGCCGCTGGGTGAGGGTGGTGTTTACGTATCATGACTGAATAGGTTTCAAAAAATAAAGGAAACATGTTTTTTCTTTGGATGTGTCGTTCTCGAGGTATTCAAGGGTGTATATTTTGACTTTAACGGCCTCCCGACGGCACAGACGAATCTAGACGAATTTAGTAACCAACTTTTTTTAAAGTTTGTTGAAAAATAATATGTACCTCTTCAATGCTTGCGATAGATTGATTTCCAATTTTTATATTCATCGCTTGAAAAAACCTAGTCGTTTGGAACTGAAGAGAATTTTGCACAGTATCTTTATTCTACGACGATTGTTGTGAAGAGAACGACAAAGATGAAAATCTAGCGGGGTAATATCAGCAAAATAGTGTGAATGTGAAGTAATTCTCAACCGAGATCTTGGATAATGGGGTAATGTGATCACTTGATCAGCATGGAGACGGGTACCGGAAAACAAAATCATGCAATGATATCTTTCCGGTCATACCTACCTCCTGAATTGTGGCAGAAGAGGGCCAAGTTGGAAAGAAATCTCAGCGGTGATTGATGCATACCTTGGAAGCATTTTGTAGTAGATGACGTCTTCTTTGTTCCACCAGATGTACAACATTACGATGAACGGGAACAGATTTCGTACGGGAAATTGATTTTTTTCGATAATTTCTTTCTCTTCTTGATGTACGAAAAAGCTTTTGGTGAACGTAACTGAACACACAAAGGACCGCAAATGACAACGAGCTGATTTTGGGTTGTTTTCGTTTAAGGCACGGTAACCGTACACCAAATATTTGAGCTTATCAATGGACCGCGTACCGTTATTTGACCACAGTTCATCGTGTTGACTAACTCCCGCGGTTTGAAGTGGATGTCGTGCAGTAAGATGGGTCTTCATCGAAGTCGGGGGGGGTCTTCGTCAATGTCGACTATCATTCGTGTGTTGTTTCAAGAAAGTAAACCATTTTCGTGCTGTACTTTCCCCAATAG
This sequence comes from Pyrocoelia pectoralis, assembly GCA_036250285.1. Taxonomy (NCBI): domain Eukaryota; kingdom Metazoa; phylum Arthropoda; class Insecta; order Coleoptera; family Lampyridae; genus Pyrocoelia; species Pyrocoelia pectoralis. The sequence continues at coordinate 21,483,554 of CM070076.1, read as the reverse complement.
GCTCCACCCTCCCCCATCCCCTCGATGCTTTCATCCCTTGATTACACCAAACAACAGAATACCGTACCTAACGTAATATCTATGGACTTTTTTAAAAAGCGAATCATTCAAAGCGTGTTAATAACACAATACTCTGGCAGTGATGAATGAAAGAAGTAATTTTTTCCAAGTTCCAAAAGCACTGCGAATTTATGCATAAACCCAGTATTTTGGAAATATTTCGAAAAATAAAATGCGTTCAAGCTTTCTTAAATTTAATAATAATAATAATAACGTTATCCCATTTCAAGGTTAGTTAATTGTTTATGTCAATTGCTTGAATTGATTATATGTATAATTATAGGACAAAACATACTTACATAAGAAAACCTAATCTCATTTTTTTAAATATTAGCATATTTTATGGAGCTTGACACAAAAATGATCGAGTGGAAGAGTGCAGTACCACGTTTATTGGGGAAAAGATACCGTTTTGGCGGATTTTGTACCGGGAGGTGACACAATAAATGCGGATAAATAGTGTGACATTCTTCTGAGATTCATATGTGCTACTAAAACGAAACAACGGCGAAAATGCAATAGGAATAGAGTATAGTACTGACTTAGTGTATAACGATTTTGACGTGTATCAAAACAGAGAGTTGTCAAAAGTGTTTACTTCCCTCGGGTGTGAAAGGATTGAATGTATCTGACTAACTTATTATTATTATGATCGAGTTACAAATGTTGGTACACACTACACAGTCTGAGCCGTGCAATAGCGTTCTGAATTATCTGGTGCGGTTAGAGATAATGGACAACAACCTCAACCTGATTTCAGCCGACGTTTTTTCATTAAACCAATAATTAATGGAAAACGACTTCCTCATCTTAAGGATACCATCGGCGTTTCTACTGGCTTTAGCACAAAAATATTTTATTAAACCACAGCGCTTTAAGAACAATTCAAACATTTTGCTATAAAAGTGTCCTTCCCATAAGTCTTTCGGCCCTTAAATGTTCTACTTATTAAGGGACTTGGCGTCTTGCTTCACAAATCGAATAGTTTTCACAATCGTATTGATACATCATTTAATAGATATTAATGAATGAGAGCTTTCATTTCTCACAGAAATGCTGTTTATTCATTGCTACCCCCTCGGATATTATATATTATTATATGGGCATAATACATTCTAAGCGAATGTAACCTCGTACATATTAATAAATAATTATCTTTATTGTGTCCGTATGGCCGATTAGTAATGATCTTAGTGCATTTTTTTATCGTGTTCAAGTGGCCAATGATCAAAATTTGCTACATTGAAAATTACAAGGAGCATTTAAACGACCATGTTTAAGATTGAGGTAAAAGGTACAGTTTCAAGTGTTGGTTTATAACAGTTGATTAAATTTTGGTAATAATTACAAGCAGCATGTTTACTGAAGTATTTTTCTTATGAATTGTTGCGTAGTAAAGACATGAAATATTAACACGACTTGTCAAAATTCACCGTGTAATTTAATACATAATAAATTTGTTAAATTGAGACTGGAATATGAAAATTTGCATTTTCCACGAAAATGTGCAAAAGGAATTAATACACTCCCACGTGAATATACCATTTAAAAAAAGAAAACACCTTTAAACATTAAAATTGTTGCATTTTCACGAAATACAGACTATTTTAAAAACTGTAAGATCTAAAGTGACTGATACCTTAATGAAACTCGTATTTATTTTATTCATAGGATGGAAAACAAAATAATACACGGGAGTTTTCATTTTAAAAAAAGAATTGCAAACTTTAATATATTCTTCTTTTTTGGGACACTCTGTACATTATGAACATAATTTTAAAATATAGCTCTAAACTTCCAAAACAAAACCTTTTTAAAGTCAAGTTAGTTTAGCCGTTACGTGATTTATTTTTGTATAAACAAAATAGAGATTTTGTTTTTATTCATACAAATTTCCTTCATATGACGATAACTCTCCAATATCAACATTTATGTCACCGCATATTGCCGGACCTCACTTTCATATGTAAACTTGTCAATGGTCATTTAGGTTTCACAGCACCTTTTGCCATTGTAAGGTCAGCTAGTAAAGCACGTTCAATTTTAACAACTGGTCGAATAAATATATTCGCATTTCCTTATAAAATGGTGTGAGGCTTTGCACCGGAATCTATCGCAACCGCAAATATTTTTAACTATAAAAATAATTACAAAAATAAAACAATGTGTTAGAAGACGAAGAACATAGCGCTTGCGTGGGAACGGACAGGAGTTTAAAGTACCTTAAATTGAGCAAGAAACAAAAATATTAAATCTGTCCGTAATTAAAGCACACAAAGATCAAAGAATGTGTAACAAATAGTAAAATAGTGTAGGACAAAAGGTTCGATAACGAAGAGTTTCGGGATACATCAACAGTCACATTTTCTTTATCGAAAGTGACAAAAATGGTTTTTGATATATTAGTTCACCAACTAGTTAAATAAGCGTTGTAAATGGAATTTTGCAAGACTGTTGCATGGCTACGAAGTTCTCGCGACAAAAAGGTAAAATTCCTTTGCACCTACAGTATTTAATGTATGTAGATGAATTTGGGTACACAATAATGCATATGGTCATCCTTGCTTGGCTTTATAAGCTCCCGTCCCGTGTTCAGCTACCAGACTTTGGTATCCTCAAACCTCTATGCAACTATTATAGTCAGACAGGAATCCAATATAGAACTTGAGGGATTTGCAATTTGGGTCGGTGCTTCGTATAAAAGAAGTGTGAAAAAAGGACCTGTAACAGACTAAACAAATAATTGATGATTTTATTAACGAGGAAAACCTGTTATGGAACTTACTTCAGCTCTGAGCAAAATAAAATGTATGAAAACTACTTAAAATGATGTCACAACGGTTTTGATAATGATTGATTTTCACACATATAACAACTCAAATTTATCTTTTTTAGCTTTTTACAGTACATATTATATTCGCTTTATTTGTTTTAATAGTTTTTACAAATGATTCTTATTATATAATCCCTACCCATCCCATTTGTTGTCCTACTTATAAAAAAAAACTAAAATTAACAGCACAACAGCCTTCTATGTGATTCTTATTCCTTCCCAAACTAAACACAATATAAAAACAACAAACTACTTAACAACATAATCATAATAAACCATCCCATGGGATAGCTTTTTATAGTAATAAATAACCATACTGTTTATATCTCGTTAACAGAGAGGACCAAAGCACAATACATTTTTGTCGAAAAATTCACAATTAAAAAATAAACCATGTTCTTTAATTGAATCCGTTGTTACAAACTCATAACTAACAATAAATCTGGATATCTTTCCTAAAAAAAATTTCACAACGTATTATGTAATTTATTAACACAAAAAATCGGAATTATTAAAATATTTCTTCTGACACTCATAGATACGGCTTTAAAGCAGTCTCAATTTTTTTGGATTTTCACAACAAAAAGCTTTCTCTTTTTTTCCTGCTCGAAGAGGAAGATGATTCTCTAATAATTGTGAAATTTTACCAACTCTATTTGCCAAAGCAAACACGGTTTTATATTTGTAACATACCCTCCGAATTATGAAAGTTCAAGGTCTCCATATTATTTAATCTTTCACAGATTGAACCAACGTTGCTTTACTGGCACGTTACCGTTGAGTCATCTTTATGCATACGGAACCCTAGCCAAACAGCAAAACAGCCCAAAAACATATATTTCTTCCATTCGAAGTTCTTCATTCAAAATTGCTGTGGTCTAAAATTTCATCCTTGTATGGCAAAATACAATTCACTATAGTACAGTCAACATGGTACATATTGCTTGAAAATTCTTCCGGACGCATAAAATAAAGAATTACTAAAGTTCATAAACCATTCCTGAAACACTATTTACATTTACCCTCTATTGCGTGTTGTTCCAGAATAGGAACACAAACTTTGAATTAATAGAACATTCTTGCCATACAAGATTCGTTCTAGTGGCCGTAGTGGATGTACCGTTGGTATACCAATAAACTATCGTCAATTTTGTTGATAGAAATTGTTTATTTATGTATGTTCCCAATCAGGGACATCGTGTATGGGAAGAATTCTGGACAAGTTAATTTCCAAAATATAATATTGTTGATATGGATCGAATAAAATTTTATGGTCTATCAAAGAATGAAGCAGCTTATCAATAATGCTATTGAGGCCGATTTTCACATTGATGATATACCACTATCACAGTTACTCGGTTGCTGTGATCAGCCTACTTTAAAGAGTAAATCATCCGACTTGGAAGGTTATCTCTACTGAAACTGATACTGACGGAACACAATTTAGAGGTATCAATTTATTACCAACAGAGATTCTCCAGCTGAACAACTCCCTATAAAATTTTCAAATATTTTATTTCTGACAAATTTTTTGATGAAGTTACTGAACAAACTATGCTGAATAGTACCCAAACACAACCCACTAAACCCATAACGACAACCAATAAAGGGCTACAACAATTTCATTGGGATAACACTTTGGATGTCGATTATAAAACAACCCAACACAAGAAGGTATTGGTCTCACTTGTTACCTATATGCACAATGTTCCCACCAGGGAACACATTTTTTTTGCTAGAAAAAAATAAAATTTACAAAAAAAACATGAAAAAGCAATATTTATGCAAAATATAATTTTTCCAAATGAAAAAATTTAAAATCCATAATTCATCCAATAGAGGGTTTTGAATTTAAAAAACCTGCAAGTGCTTGGACATAAAAAAATTGCCGAACGTAAAACAGATATAATTTCAAAAGTAACGCAAACTACAGTGTGATCTAAAATGAAAGTTTTTCTATGAATCAATTAGGCGGAGATTTTCTTCAGGCGCTGCGAACAAGTGTTGATAATGTCTAATGTATTGCAAACTGTGAAGTATCTCTTTGTAAAGACATGAATTATTTATAAAGTTTTTCGACTTTTATTATCGTTTTTTCCATCGGCCTTAGTTTTTTGGCCGTTTTTTTTCGTATTCTGTGCACTGTGCTAAACGAAAACGCTAATAATCGCTTCTTTGTAATGATCTTCAACGTTGTCACCCAGACTGCACTGACTTTTTCAAGAGTTTCTCTACTTTAATATTTTGTTCAAGTAGATCGTTATTTATTTCTATAAGAATGCAACATTTCAATATTCTGACTCGTGTGTTTATTGCAACGATGGTGGACCAGTAGATTTTAAAGAAAGGTTTGCAAAGGTAGTTATTTCATCATGGCCGTATCACAAGAAATTTGCGTTAAAATTAAAATTTCAGGTTTAATGTAGGTGGATTGAAAAGAATGGAAAATGAACTGCTTCTACCAAGTTCAATATTGCGTTTTAAAAACATTATTTGAAAAACAATAATTAATGGTCTCTATCTCGCTATATAAAACCACATTGAAGTTGTAATTTACAAATTACACTGTTTGTCTGCACGTTTTTTTATACATGTGGACTCCACACCATTTTGCGTCTAATTAACGTATGTAACAGAAATGTAACTTTATGGGGTACTTTTCTTACAAAACTGGTTTTTAAATGCAAACAAAATTACGAATAAATGTATAAATGACCTTTGCAATTTCTACAGGCTATAAAGTGCTATTTTTGTATTTAAATATATTAGTGTATATGTGAAAGAGTTAAAAAAAATCTGATGACTTATTTGCAATTTTAAATTTATAATGAACAGACTGTTAATATTTTAATAAAATGGTGGAGACATTTATACGGGAGGGTTAGACGTAGCTGTTATATAGGTTGCAGCTGTGTTTTATACCTATCAATGAAAAAGAGCCGCTTTATTTAAAATAAAGTGATTATATTTACAAAAACTTAATCCTGCGTCACCCCATCCCAGCAAATACACATTAACAATGGCGTTTTTCGTAATCCAGAACAATTGGTTCAGGCTGGTCTGCTTTAGTTTGGTACCTAATCGTAAATTTATACGATGTATCTTTATTAGCCATTGAAGAATTGGGATGGAATTAAGTGTAGCATCTTATGTACCATTGGTAAATAAAGCGGATATAAGCAGTTTAAAGAATAAACCGTTCATGATAGTATACGTTTTGTAAAAATGGTTCTTTTATTCTGGAATGAATTGAATTGAAATAGTGAGAAGAGGGCCAACTATAAACCGCAGTTCTCAATATATCAAGTTACCTTTTCTATCTTGTTTTAAAAACCTTTATTGTTTGAAGAATTATTTTAATTTTATTTTTGAAAGGTATTCAAACTATACCTATCGGAATAAATTACTTTCATTCTCAGTAGGTACTAATTACTTTAAAATGGGATTACTTCCGAACTTTTCTAATAAATTTTAGTCACGATCTTTTCGGTGGCACAGTTTGCGTAAATGAACAATACATAATATATTGTTCACTTAAGTATCGTGTCCTCTATCTATCTAAATCTTAAAGTTATAAATAATTTCGTATAAAAAAGGATTGACGAGGAAGCATATTTGCAAAATATAAATAATTATAATACCTACCCTTCAATAAAATGATGTTTCTTACTTTCTTTCTTAGTAATTTGACTCATACACAGTTCCTCTAATCATATAATAACAATTACTCTCAATCATAAATATTACCAAAGAGTAAGGAATTTAATGTTTTGGAATTTCAGATTATATCTTTACAAGCATTTTTCTTTTATTTTTTAACTTAAATACGTACCTATACTGACTCATGTGAAGTGAGCATTATTGGTAGGTACATGGCGACAATTTAACTATACTTTCAATAAACACACAATAAGTTACACAAGTGAATCATATGAAAAAATTGACATCCATAAATGAATAATCAATCTACGTCCTAAACAGTCGAGATGGATTATGTTTTAAAACTGTTATCAGTAGCTTATGTAATGTAGATTGTGATTATACAGTGCTCGCCAAAAAGTCGGCACTAAATGGACTTTTTTTATTTTTGATTTAAAAAAAAAACTTTTTACGGCAATAATTTGTGCTAGTCTGAAAATCTATTTAGCCCCTATCAGATATACCGAGTGATTCTCACTTAGCTAAAAAATGGCGTTTTTCGAAATCGTCTAAATTCAAAAAGTGCTATTTTTCGTAAATTAAGCAAGATTTCAATGAGATTTTTTCATCGTCTGTCAGTTTTAAAAACTCCAATTTACCCTTACTGATGAAATACTAGTGGTAAAGCAATTCAGTCGTCTCATATTCTGCCTACGTAATTGACTGAAACATGCAAACTAAATGAAGAAAAATCTCCTAGTTTAGGCAATTGTAAAAGAACATTTACAGGATTTTGTAAAAGTAATTAATCAGTAACGGTAAATTAGAGCTTTTAGAAGCCACGTAAATAGATATTCATTATCATTGAAAAACATTTCTGCCATAAAGTATCTTGCACCAAAAACGTAAAAATTATGCAAAAATATTAATTTTCTGTAAATAATAACAAACCTAAAGGAATAATTAGCCATTTCTATTGTTTCTTCCAATTATAAATCTAACGAAATCAAATTGAATTTTGAAATCATGTCTTGGTATCTATGTGAAAATTTGAAAATTTCCAAAAAATTAAAACTTTAGTTTTAGCACAACTAATTGCCGTAAAAAGTTTTTTTTTAAATCAAAAATAAAAAAAAATCCATTTGGTGCCGGCTTTTTGGCGAGCATTGTATAATTAGTTTTTAATCCCTCATATGACAAAATTGTCATCCATAAAGAAGGCGCGACTAACGAATTAAGAGTTTTGTAAAATATTTATAAGCTTTATTTTGCCGCTATTAATGAACGTATAATAAAATCCGAAATCTTTGAGATCCATAGTTAACTCGTATACTGTTTGGTTCCCCGTAGAATGTACTATTACAATTGAATAAAATTTTTTTGAAAATTTTCAAAGCCAACCATGTTTGTAAAGTATGTAATTATTATAAATTTAAATAGAAAAATGTAGACATCATGAAGTAGTGGTTCGGGACTCAAAATAAGGGAGCAAGAACAGGTAAATTCAGAAAAAGACTCGAAGCCTCCCTTTATATAATTTAATCTCCAAAATTAAGTTACGTGGTAAAAAAGTGTGATGATAGACGATGAGATGAGCCAATATTGGCTCACGTGTCAGGTGCTTCGGCGCCTTATCTAAAAAACATAACAACGTCATCTCATCTCATCGTCTATCATCACACTTTTTTACTACGTAACTTAATATTGGAGATTAAATGATATAAAGGGAGGCTACGAGTCTTTTTCTGAATTTACCTGTAGAAAAATGTAAATAACTCTGTAATCATTGATTTTAGGTATAGGAACATGGTATATCAATTTAAAGGAAATTTATTTCTGCATCGAATGGAATGATAATTAAATAGGCATTCCATTTGAAAAAAGAAACTTTTTAAAGTTTTTCTTAAGTCTGGAAATAACGTCAAATAGATACGTAACCGCGGGCAATTTTTTATTATCCGTTACAGACAATTGTGTCTCAATCTTTTGACATTGAGAACCTAAAATTCCATTTCCCTAACTTTTACCACTTTCGACTTTCAATTTTATTTCCTAAACAAGATTTTGACATTTTTCAGTGAAAAAAATTTTTTTTCTCAACAATCAAAATTGATACGCCGATTATTTTAAGCATACTTACTAAACATTTTATGACACATCAGAATGTGAAAAAAATTGCCTGGTTTGTATTTAAAATAAAGATATTGATGCTCACTTCCCGTATTTCCGGAAGTGCTGTCATTTGGAAAATATTTTTATTTAATAGATTAAACACGGCATGTCCCATGTGCAAAATTTCAAATTTCTAGCTTTTACCGTTCTTGATATACTTCTAACCGACGGTCACCGTGAGACGCCCTGTATATACATCATCCCAAAATAATTTAAAAATATAAAAATTTAGAGGCAAGTTTGGAACCGGCAACACAGTAACCATAATTACATTGAGCTATACTTTGCGTACTGCAAACTAGGAATATGACAGATTTAGAAGTGCATTCTTGTTTCATTCACAATAGTAAATACGTCTAAAGAAATTATCTTCGTCAATACAATCGCTCTTACGTACTTTCCACCAGCGTTGAAAATTCGGGATCAAACTATCACATCCAAATTTGCCATACCATTTGGGCATTGGCATTAACCTCTATTTTCCAGGTTCCAAGTGATTCTTTCATTTGCCCATTTACATGCTCTGAGTCAGGGGAGTCCAAATTCTCTCTAATTTCATAGAGATTACGTGCCGCGAGGAAAAGCCAATTTTTGATATACCTTATCTTTTGTAACAAATAATTTCAACTTTAGCCTTTATTATTATTATCAGTCCTAATTATTCTTTATGGAATATAGGGCGCTTTAGCGTTTCATTTACTAGAGTTTAAATTCAAGAACGGGCGCTTTAGCGTTTCATTTACTAGAGTTTACAATCAAAAACGCTAGTCCTGAATTTTAGCCTTTAGTTAGTAGCTAGAAAAACTTACAGATTGATTGCCGCTAGCGAACGTGGTTACTTTTTGGACAAAATGAGGACCGTGATAGTAATCTTATTATGTAACTGAGTTGAACATATCTATGATGAACAATTTCCTATCAAGGTTTCAAAATTCGACAAGTTGCACACGATTGCCATTAATCGACTAATGGCTTTGGTGAAATGTTCGTTTCTTGCACTAAACTCTTATTATAAACGTATGAAAGTTGCAATGTTATGGTCAAAATTCAGTTTGCATTTTTGGATTGAATTTTAGGCATGGTAAACCAGGTTAATTTTATGTAATGTTGCACATAAGTCGAATCCTATAAATAGTTATATTGCTGTAATAACATGGAATATCTCTTAAGAAATATTACAACATGAAACATGTTACGTTATTGTAAAGTAAATATATGTACTTAATAATTTTTTGAAGAAAGGAAAAACGCATCATTTTACTTCATTTTTACGAAATAAGAAAATATCACGCTCTATAGAACACAGTCCAAGTTTCATTCTGGTCAAATTATTTGTGTGCATTTGTCAAATCGCTCAAAAAATGAAGTAGCATATCAAAGCGGGGTAAAATTTGTAATGATGAATGAAATTAAATTGTACTGTAAGTACTTTCGTTAGAATTTTGCACGATTATTTGTATACGATAGCAGCGTTTTTCTGCTTGTAATTTATATTACAATAACACCTTATTAGCAAAAGAGAAGTCTAACGGCAAGGTTTATTTTTGAAAGTCACCAAGATTCTCACGAAGTTGTTGTCGCCCTATATTCCAAATTAGTAAATATAGTTCATGCTCTGCTAGCTACCTCATTCTTATAGCCTCGTTCAACAGTCTGCGTGGCCATGTATTATTTTACAGAGGTTTCACGTTTGATTATCGTAGATTCATTTATAGAATACAAAATGGTTCATTTTAGTGTTCTACATACATATCAGAGATCTTATCGATTTTATGCTATCTTTCTCCTTTTGGAATGGCATGCCCATTGTTATTCAAATGTGAAACACTTTAAAATACGGATTGTCGTCTAACATTATGAAACCTCAAAATACAGCTTCATAAAACCATATCCACATCGCTCCAATGTTTACACGGTTCCGAATTTCTGCATCATTATTGATGGAAGCAGGATTTTTCTACTTAAAAATTAACACTTATTAGGTTACTCACGTACTCCAAACGATTCATATAAAATATTGAAAAATCGAATTCTTCGTTGTATTATGTTCGAATTATAGATAAAGATTTAGGAATGGCAAGGGATATTTCCGAACATTACGTTGATACCAGAACAACAGCTTACTTTTTATCCGAGAAATGGTGTGTTCGCAGTTTAAAAAGACGAGTACCTCGGCCGACTTCAAACCCATGTCATTTGGGCGAAAAGTACATTTTTATAGACTTACTGTTATAATCATTACAAAAATTCGCATATACATATTTTCATTTTTCCTTCTACTCAGTTACCTATTTGTGGAAACGCATTTACATATTTACGAAACATTCTACATTACATTAATGTTTCAATGGAGCAACTGCCCTTTATCTATGAATTGTAATTTTTGAATTACGTTTAAGTATTTTACTTATGGATGTTAAGATAACTATCTAAGTAAAATAATAGCAGTGGTAACAGTTGAAATAGATAATCCCAAATATGTGTCAAGACCTGTGGCGATTAGTACTTTAATATTGTTAAATTTGTAATTCATGATTGACGCATATATTTCCATTAGTGGCTCATAGATAAAAAATTGGAATTGGCTTCGTCAAGTCAAAAGCTGCCGAGTCCCATGGCGTAAGTTTTAATAAGTTGGAATTTTATAGGAAGACTGCCGGTTATCGAAACTTTTAGTAACGAAGAAACGGACTATAGATACAAACGCTCTGAATAAGGATGGGTTGAGTAGGAAAACTACCTACACTTACGTTAATCAAGGCGATCAGAAAACTGTTTTAGCTACAAACCATTTCTCTTATTTAAGGGCGTTAAGGACGTTAAGAGAATTATTTCTCTCAGGAGTTAGTTTCCTTAGGTCAAGAGTTATATTCTGGAAACATTATCAAAGGGTAGAGAAATATTCAGGACATTTGAGAAGAAGCTTCAAAACTCCCCAGAACACAGTGTAAAAGTAATATAGTACATTGCTGTATTAGATAATTTGGCACTAATGAGACACTGAACATTTCTTAAGATGATCATTATAAAAAATAAGTTATCAATGTTAACTTTTGATATTTCGTTAACTCCGCCATTGCACTGTTTCAATTAGCAATTGGAATGCACCAAATCTAATAACATCATCAAATATCACGACTAAACCGTAAAAAAGTTGTATTGCGTAAGAAACTATACTCGGCCCAACTTTATTTTCAATGTAAATATTTTTTTAGTAAGTTACACGTTGACAATATACAGTTATGGACCTCCTTTGATTTAGAGACCATGAAGGACATTAATAAAGATCTCCAAAACTGGACAGTGTAATACAGCCACGAGATTCTACCGAGGCCTCTGTCCTTGAAGTGTGCACTAACAAATGTTTTGAATGGACACCGCAGTTTACTTCTCATTTGATCATCTGCTAAACAGTAATACTTCATTTATTAATGTTGACTCTCTTGACTATATTACGAGGTCATTGTTTGTCGTCTGTTGATATCAACAGTCTCTATACAGTCTCCTGGCTGTACAACAGTAACGGACTAAAAACGTGTTCACTTAAAACCAGTCGCTCCGTGTTTACTGTCGAAGAAGCTAATTGCACAATCAACCTTTAATTCAATAGCATTAATAATAAATAATGACAGGTGAATCTTGATGAATGGCAGATTTCAATACCATGTATATGATGAGATTACTTCTTATACACTTGCATACTTATTGATATAATAATAATAATTCCTCCAATACTTTCTCTCAGAAAATTAGTATATTTGTTAGTAACATATAAGTATCTACCTTTGTCTGATGGCAACTACTTTGGATGTTCTGAACATCTCATTCGTGAAATAAAATTTTTTCCGGCCTTGTTATAAAACAGATAAAATGGGAGTGTTGATGTTCCACTTCAACACTTATTTTGATGAATTATATTGATTACAATTTTGATATTCTAAGGGGTTCTCTGTGAACCATTGAGACAAAATAAAACCAAGATTGTTTAGTAAATTCAATCCGTGAATACGACCATTTCATAGTTCAGAATGTTATTCCATAATAGTTACCTACTAATTTATTGCTTGAACAAAATTTAGGTGTTCAAAAAAACGTTATTATAACTCAGTTTTCGAACAATCAGTACAAGAAATTGGGTAAATGTAATTACATCGAAACTAAAATAAACAACAGGATCGTTTTTATTAAATTTTAAATATTTAAAGAATGTTGCGTTACATTTATTAAATATATGATATGATTGAAGACTGTTTGCTTACCTCATTTCCTAATACCTGCGTGTTCTATAATTAAGTAGTTTATTTTGGAATTAGGTCACTAATTTTTTCCCCCATACCATAACATTACTAATGAAAGAAAACAGATAATAGCGAAGAATGAAAATTAATTTATCTATAAACAAAACGAGAGGGAGTTTAAAAACCGTAAACGAAATCCCACGTTCTTACATTATTATTGTTTGACAACTGACAGAACAATAGTAGCACCATCGTTCATTTTATTCCATCAAAATGGACAAATCACCAAACACTTTTAGTAAACGACATGTAATTTATTTTTCCTAACGTATATTTTAATTAAGTAAAAAGTACAGTGGCGGTTTTGAGAAAATTTTCGCAATAATTATAATAAACGTGCTCGCTGTTAAATGTTTATGGATTGACAAGAGGTTGATGGGCGTGCATGCTTTTACAAGCAATCGGCTATTCAAAAACAGAAATAACTAGTTACGAATTGTGTTGTTGAAACAAGAAATCTTTTAAATTATTCATTCCCGTTTCATTTTATCGATTGTTCTATATTTATTTCAGTGCATCTGTCTGAATCGCTAAAGTAACATTGTTTGTCTTTACGTGAGTTGACTGCATTTTAAAAGTGTATCGATTAAAGTCGAAAATAATTTTTTGTTTACTCAATCGTCATTGAATTAATTAAGAATTAACAGTTAGAAGTTTACCGCAAAAACTCATCTTTAATGTAATTTCTTTTTATACTGCGCGTGTACCTACTCGTATAATGTATTGCAACTACAGTATATTTTAAAGAAATCTTTTTAGAGTAATCGTTCATACAATACGTACATGTAATATAAATATTGCGCATTAATTTTATTAAATTATCATAACGCATGTTTAGGTTAACGTGTAATTAAAAATGTGTTATTTATTATTTTTGGTGAACGAACACGTGCGTGTGCATTAATGGTGTTTAATTAATTAACAATTTAAACACAGAAATATGAATAGACCACTTATAAAATAAAGTGCGGGACTTGGATTTAAATTTCAGTACCTATAGTGTCTGACTGAAAAACCATCACTTTTGCACTATATTTTTAAGGAATTTGTGAGCATATTTTTGATTTCAGTAGTATTGATTTAAGGATTTTAAATGATTTTAATCCGCTTCTTTACTTGTCTACTATCGGAGTAAAAATGCAAGGCCTCTGACGTTAGAAGCTTGTATCTCAGTAATTAGCAATCATAAAGTGCATTTAAAAGATCATTTATTCCTACATAAAGGTGTACAGTTTTAGATTTTTGCAACACATCGTTAATTTTCTGTATTAATTTATGTGCGAAAAAGCGCTAATTATGACTCAAATCGCACAAGCGCTCGACTTTAAAAATGAATTACGGCTATATTATTGAAACTGAGTGGTAGATACTTATATATTTGACAAGTGTATACTTTTTTGTCAGTGTGAGATGCTTTTGAGGCCAATTGGTTTATTAGTTTTAAAACTATAATGAAAAAAAACGACATCTTGTGTAACTCAATACCTGAACGTTCGATATTAATAATATTGACAGTAACATAACAAGGTTAAATATTGTGGTCTAACACGATTCACAAAAATAATGACATGTATAAATGTTTTGTTTAAAACAAATTTGGAAAAAAGGATGGATGCATGCGTTTGCGCGGCGAGGTGCAGTACGGGGTGGAAGATGGTGCCGTACACTATTGCTATGAAGCGCATGGTTTTGTACAATGCTAAAAAATAATCACATTGTTGTGGTTTGCCGCTCACGATTTACGATGTGGTAGATTACCTCCGCGAGAATATGTGCGTCTTTCTTTCGCGATAATTATAACATTTACTTTGAATTACAAGAAAACAAGTTTTGTTTTCAATAAAGCAATAGTGCAGCTCGATTTGAGTATTTAGCATTTAAAACAAGAATTTTTTCTTCAGTTACCGTATATTGCAAAATAGCACATTTTCGGTTAGGGCTTATAAAACCAGTTAATTATATGAATAATCAATATTTATTGGCTGTCGACTTTTCAGAAGTATGTGTGCTACAACATTTGTAAATTTGGTAACAATTTATGAAACAATAACAATTTTATGATAAGTTAAAACTGACGGTCAGCCAGGAAAATAATAAATACAGCGTTTTTATTGCTGTTAATTAAAATAAAAGTTAAACAATTGATTCTACCAATTTGATTTTTACACATGTTAAACATATACATATAAATGACTAATGTACTGCTCAAAAATGAAGAAATTTCACCCCCCAGTTTTTTTGTTATGACCACTTAAAGTCAGAGGCCTTGCACTTTTACTCCGATAGTAGTCAATATCATCTTTTCTGTTCTGTAAAGTTAGAACTCCCTTAATATTCATAATGTTGCATTTTTCTTGGATATTGTTTTTCAAGTGTATCTAAAGAACCAAGTGGACAAATGATACTCTTTCTATTCAAGTATCTGCTACCAAAAATTGTCGATAGGTTTCAAAAACTGGTGTAGCATCTGTACAGTTATTCAGCAGAACACCCGAAACGCTTTTACCAATGTTAAAAACAAGTTTTCCAAAGAAATCTGCAGCTGTATTGGATTCACTCATTTTAACGGTTTCATTGCAACTATTTGTCATAAATGCCAACAATGTCTTTCATGTGAACATCAATGAACGATTCAACATCAAAATCGCAAACTGCGCCATTATGCCAAAATTACAAGAAATCGCATGTAGGTCATCAAAAAGTTTGCTGGTAGACCTACCAGTCATTGCTTATTTTTTGGGGTTGCAAGAATGGAAGTCGTGCTGTGGTACTGGACACGATTTTAATTGATTAAATTCTTTATATTTTGCCATCTTTCCATTGATACCTTTGAGTAGTTGCTCCTATGCCTTTTATTTAATTTTTCTTACATAAATCAATGGAACAGCAATATTTGTAAAACCGCTCACATTTTGTTACATATAAAAAGGTTCCATGTTATGCTATAGGTAGGTACCTACTATTATGGCAATGAATAACTTGGCCGTTCTCGTCACTCCAACTAAACAGTAAATATAACATAACAACGACTGTTGGATAGTGTGAGTGTATCAATATGATTGGTAAAACGTTTCAGTAACCAATTTGAAAAACATCATTAGCGTCTTCCAAAAAGGTGTGCTGCCACCATGTATGACATGAACTGGCACGAAACGAATGCGATTTATGCCCGTAAAACATTTTCAAGCTCACTCTGTATCTAAACCCTCTTTGGGAATTCTTTAGATTCGTTGTTATCATTCTTACTTCAGGAAACAAAATTCGAAATATTTTCTTATTATACACAAATTATCCATATTCAAAGCACGTTACCTTGTGGTTAACTAATAAACCGAATAGTTGAAAACAATTCCGAAGAGACTTTAAGAACCTACTGCGGAAAAATGGTGTCATACTTTTCACGAACAACCTGCAAGTATATCCAGCTTAAGCCGAAGAAAGCAAACAAGCCCTGTTAGATCGGCAGACTTTAGAGTCCATTCCATGTGGATATACCGCTATAGAGCTTTAGTATGTGCAGAAGCTAGCGTATCTTGCGTGCACGGTGTAATACCGACCACTCGTACAGATATTATAGAAACTCTTTTGGGACCGGCTTCAACTGGATCTTCACGTGCGAAATCATACCTTGATGGCATCTCTGCCATTGACTGAATAACGGAGGCTATAAGAAAGGGCACTCTCGCATTCTAGACGAGCGAATACCACCACCAACGATAGGGAGAAACTACCACTTTATGATGCGAGAGTGGTATTCCAACCTGATATATCCATTGTTACGAATGGATTTAAAACAATTAAATTTACGCCAAAGAACTGAACTCCATATCGCCCAACAGCCATATTGCAGACTGAGAATAAAGCTTAGTACAGATAAGGTTCTCATGGAAAATATACACTGTGGCCCGAAATAAAGGAGTACATTTTTAAATCTGTAATAACTTTTTTGTTTTTAGGGCGATTTATTTTCTTTTTACAGGGTTAATACCTCAGCATGTCCCCAATATGAGTGCAAATTTTGGTATAAATAAAATGTACAGGGTCGGACTTTTTTTCTTTAATGGTGCATTTGTGATCGTTGCAAATGAAACATGTTTTAGCTAAATTTGAACTGATATGCTCTTTCGGTAAGGTAAGTACCCAGAACACTTCCGTACAAACGAAATTCTCCGAAATTGTAGGATTTGCGAAATATCATTTTTTTATTTAAATGGTACTAAGTACGCGCATTAGCCATAAATTAAAGAAAAATATCGAATTTTAATATTTATGTAAATTTAAATGTTTTTCTAATACCTTCACTAAAACGGAAGCTCCTTAGCACTAAATTACATCTTTCCTGCCATTTCTTCGAACGAATGCAGTTTGTATGGAACAACTTTGAACAGCGTACAATAAATGGGGCCATCAATTTATGGCGCAGAAGGCTACAAGAAGTGGTGAACAATCATGGTGGCCACATTCATAATATTTTACTTTAAGTTGTAAATTATGTAGCTAATTTTCTTAGTTATAATTTGTGTTATTTAATAAAATGTATTATTTCCTTATTTCAATAAAAAAATGATATTTCGCAAATCCTACAATTTCGGAGAATTTCGTTTGTACGGAAGTGCTCTGGGTACTTACCTTA
Organism: Pyrocoelia pectoralis; assembly: GCA_036250285.1. Lineage (NCBI taxonomy): Eukaryota > Metazoa > Arthropoda > Insecta > Coleoptera > Lampyridae > Pyrocoelia > Pyrocoelia pectoralis. The sequence continues at coordinate 21,465,919 of CM070076.1, read as the reverse complement.
CCAAAAGAGCATATCAGTTCAAATTTAGCTAAAACATGTTTCATTTGTAACGATCACAAATGCACCATTAAATAAAAAAAAGTCCGACCCTGTACATTTTATTTATACCAAAATTTGCACTCATATTGGGGACATGCTGAGGTATTAACCCTGTAAAAAGAAAATAAATCGCCCTAAAAACAAAAAAAGTTATTTCAGATTAAAAAATGTACTCCTTTATTTCGGGCCACAGGCCACAAAATAATCAGAATATTCAGTATCATTAGAAAGTACGGCCGGTTAGCAAAATACAATATTTTCGAGCTCCAGTAAAGGGATGTGCAGAAAAAAAGGCGATGCGTTAGCGGAACTGGCTTAGTCCTTACAACCAAGACACCACACAAAGCAGTATGATACTGGGTTGTAAACTGTTGTCTTGCAAGAGAGACCTTTAAGAACCATCTCACAATCTGTTTCGTTTCTGCACAACACAATAAAACATAAACTTACGATTACTCCTTTTGGCCACTATAAACGAAAAACCATACGCTTCCGCTTCCCTTGCCATCATTACACGCGCTTCTGAAATAGACTTTTCCCGATTTTTCTTCTCCTTACTGGGTTTTTAGATTTTTGTCTTGGAAATATGAATGTTTACCCTATACTACCACATTGTTGGTCTATTGTATCCTTTTATATTATGACATACACACACCTTCGGTTTTTTACAAAGTCAAGAATTCGACCTAGTTGCGCGTTATTTACTTTCCACTGACTTCTATTTCATAAAATGATCGCAAGATAATGCAGGCGATATTTCTAAAGCAATTTTGTTCCTTCGATGACAGTGTGTAGCTATTTCTGTTAAGGGTGGTAATTTTCGCGGCCCCAATAATTGTCACTCTAAACCCAAGAATTATTATTTTTACCCCAAGAATTATTTTTCGACCCTAGCTTTTTAATTATTTTGGTCCCAAGATTTCTGACCCCAAGAATTATTATATTAGCCCCTTAAATTATTATTTTAACCCACAGAATCATTATTTTGCCTCCAAGATTTTATTCATTTTACCCTATGATTTTATTCATTTTATTCAATTGAAAAAATATATACTAAACCTACCTCTAACCTAAGCGCCTGAGTGGCAATATACGTTTACGTTGGCATTTTTTTTAGTTTCAAATACCTACTGTTTAGTATCATATTCCGTTTTTGTATCAATTGAAAAAAAATATACTAAACCTACCTCTAACCTAAACGCCCGAGTGGCAATATACGTTTAGGGTGGCATTTTTTTTTAGTTTCAAATACTTCTATAAAATAAGTAAATAAATAAAATCTTGGGGTAAAATAAAAAAAATCTTGGGGTGAAATGAATAAAACCTTGGGGTAAAATGAATAAAATCATGGGGTAAAATGTATAAAATCTTGGGAGCAACAAAATAATTATGTGGACTAAATTAATAGTTTTGAGGGCTAATATAATAATTCATGGGAAAAAAATCTTGGGGCCAAAATAATTAAAAAGCTAAAGTAGAAAAAATAAGTGTTGGGGTAAAAATAATAATTCTTGGGGTGAGAATGACAATTCCTAGGATGCATAAAATAATATCTCTCTGTTAATTGTACTTAGTTTTAAGATTTTGGTTGCCTAAAAGGATTCTTGGGATCACAACCAGCAGTAATAAAGTTCTTACTATTTTGTGTATGTTATATTACCCCTAGCACATTACAGTTAGTATAGGGTTCTCCAGTGTCAAACGATTTATATATTATAGTGCATATGAATCTAGTCCAGATGACATTAACTACCCTTCTAGCTACTTTTATACCTGTTATTGTGCTATATAACGCTTTATAATTAGTAAGTGTGCCATTTCTACATTTTTTTTCATTCTATAAACTTTCTATCGCTTCATTGCAGATTACGGAGCGATTTCATCCGTATTGTTCTTTATTTGAATTTTATTATTGAGCAAAAATTCTCGTTTATGATATCTTTGTAAGGTGGCTCTCTCTTGTATAAGAATTTCATTGTTGCTTAAGACTCTGTAACTACGTAAACCAAAATGATGTTTTTGCGTGTTGCGTTGTTGGATGAAAATAAAAATTTCGTTTTGAGTTTCCTAAGAAGTAAGTTAACTCCACATCCTAAACCTGAAACTTTGCAATATTGAAGTACCTAACACATTCGAATTTATGTTTGTCTCTAATTGGTGACTTTTTGTTATTAAGCGCTATTTAATGAAGATACGTTTAGGCTTAAGTTCCATGTTTGCAGAGGAATCAGTCAAAGTCAAGGTTATCAATAACGGACACTTTCTGGGCGCACTTTCCTATTTTGTAGCGCCGGGAAAGAATTCTGGTATTCTTCGTAAACTTGTGTGCAGCTTACAAAATTGTTTCTGGATACCTTTGATATCTATACGTATGTGTAACATATCATTGTGTGTACTGTACGATTACAAACCGTGGTTTTTTAGTAATTTTATTACCTTTTTCGTTATGCTTTACTTAATGACGTGAACCGTTGTGTGCTTTTTGCTGTACCATTTAATGCTACTCCAGAAATAATATTGTACTCTCTTGGCACCAAGGAATATTTTCAAGAACTATACCTACCCGAAATTGTGCACCGTTGTTTCAGGTTTCTGCACCTCCAGTAGGTATATCTTCACCTGATTGGTATTCCAGCTTCAGTACCTAAATGCAATTTTGATGTAATGCGGGACCAAACATTTCTCATTTCATTTCAAAAACCAGAATAAAACAAAACTTTTTGGAATATACGAGATTACTTGATATTATCCTTACTAACCCCACAGACTTTAAGTCTCTTGGGCTGCTTGAAAAACTTAAATTCGTCAAAGAAGCAAATTAAACTTCCGCTGAACATCAGTTTACCGAGCTTTTATTCTTATCATCGGTACACTGTTGTAGCACATTAAACCCTTACAAGGATGCATGGTGGTTACTCCACTGGTATACCTTTATTAATAATTAATAACATTTTATTTATTCTGCGGGTTTCTGTTTCAACACTAGTTGCTGTGCACCCTTTCACTTTATAGATGTTATCCCGTATTAATCACAATCGCGCATTAAAACTATTAAAAATGTAATCGCAATTTTATTTATGTAATAAAAAAGTTGTATTTCGCTTTTTAATCGGAAAATTGAACAAGCACTAACTTATTGAAAATAAATTCGTGGAACATTCATCGCGTATATCTCAATCGTTCATCAGAAAGAGTAGGTATGTTTATAGGAAATATAACCGTCAGGTAGAAATTATATACCCTGGTGAAATTTGAAACCCACATCGCTACCAGAAACGCACCCATCTTTTGATAAAAAAATACTCCTCAGACCACAGTAGAAAGTATGTAAGTGATATGTGGGGTTGGTACGAATTCTTTGTGTTTGACATTTTCAGTAACATTGATCTTTATTTTTATGACATAGGGAATAATATTTATGATTCAATTATTGTTCATTTTATTTCGTTGAAAACCGATTCCTCTAATACTTGTTTCTTCATGGTACTCATCGTAAATATACACGAAAAATGTGAAATATTAATGACTATGTAAATTACGGAATATTTAAAAATTTTTTAGTTAGTTAATTTAAAACTATGGATATTTAACAAAAGAATGATATAAAATACACCATTTTTTTTTATATCCATAAAATATTTGACACAAAACAATTGATTTACGAGGTATCTATTTTACGACAGGTTTAGGGTTCTTTTTATGACTACTTCAAAAACCCTGATTCACAACTTTATTGCTTGTATGCTTAAAATTCTGTTCCCAAAATTATTTTAGATAATTTAAGTATAAAAACCATTATAAAGAAATTACTTACAAATTTTAATCATTTAGGATATTGCTACTGTTATACAGTTGTTGCATACGTCTACAAATATAGTTTCCAACTTACACACACAGACAAACTATTTATTTTTTTATGGAAAGGATCTGGTGATCATCAAGCAAATGAAATTTATTCCGGTTAAATTTCATTTACTACAAAGATAATCTTCAATTTGAAACATCCTCATTCCACAACAATTTATTGTAAATTGTGGGTGTAGCAATTAGTCAAAAATGTTTACGTAAATTTATCACGTTTATGCTCAAAGTTCAGTCAGTTTTCTTAAATTCTTTCCTTCATACCTACGTAAACAAGCGGTTCAGGATAACGTAAGGATTATACCTACAATTGCATTAGATAAGGGTAAAGTTTAAAATTTGAGCGAAAGTTTTATAGAACAAATAAAGATAGATGAACGGAGATTTAGCAAAATATATTGAAAACAGACCGGAAGTGGATCAGCAACAAACGATTTGTATAGAAAGAGGGTTGAAATTTGTTTTAGTGTGGAAAAACAACTTAATAGATAAGTTTTCCCTATACAACGTAAAAAACATACTAATGGGATGCTTTTTTATAAAGTATAGGTACAGATTTGATGACACTTTGACAATTTCTTCTGTTTATTTAAGGGATAGAAGTTCGTAACTTGAACCCAATGCGAGAGAACTGTAATAAAAGAATACTCGAACGTTCCGGGTATAAAGCGGTAACTATTTATTTATATTTATAGTGCCAATATAACCTGACAATTGTACAAAGGTGCCTGCACGCATAACTGGCGACAATAGGCCAAAGCTAAAATAAAATATAAAACTTGTCATCTTTACAACGGTTGATAAATAGTTCTTATACATACAGGGATATTTACTATTTGGGGTTCGTAAAGTCAACTAGCATCGCAAAAGAGAAACTTCCCTATAAAACCGAAGAATTTACGTCAAAAAAAATGTTCTTAAATAGTATACTAAGCACTAAGGTAACGAGGCGGTTTGAAAACTTCAACTGAAAATATTACCTATTCATTCTCTTTGTTTAGTTATAAAATGAGATGATAGGACACAGAGGGTCAAACCAGAACGAACCAGGGTCGCAGGTCACCGTAGTGACCCCTTCCGCCAACAAACCCCTCAACTACCTAAACTTCGATTGGAATGTGTATATAGGTATACGTACAACACGTTATTCTTATTCAGAAAATAAAACACATTATTTGCATTATATTGCATGCGAGCGAAATGTTAATATAAGTTTAATTAATGTTTTTTGATGTTTCTGATAAATCGAGCTTGTTAAATTTATTATCCAGATATTTTAACATGAAATCCAATCATATTTTAGCGTATTGCTTATAATTAAGTCAGAAGAGTTATTAACCGCCATTTTACCCATTAAAATTTATAGCTTACCCTTACTTCAATTTTTCAAACTTGATATTACGATTATATTCGCATACGCAGCATTAATAACGTTATTTTTTTTAGTGCTTTCGGAATTCATGTTTCACAGAAATTGTTATTTGTAAACCACTACCTACCTACTTCCATATTCACATTTTCTTCAAAGTTCAAAGTGAAATAATAATAATTTAGGCGGCCGAAATGCATAAAATTCTACATAAAAAAACGCAAAAGATTCAACAAGAAAGCATTTTATTTTTCTTTAAGCTAAACAATGTTCTTAAATCCTGTGGAAAGTAATAGTAACATTGTATAAAAAATATAAAAAATTGAAGCTACAACGCCTACAACATTTAATCCTTAATAGGTGTGGCCGAAAACATTAACACCCGATGGGTTACTGAATCCTCTTGGTAGGTACTCCAAAATAAAAAATGTATGTGTTTCCTAAATATTACCGAGAAACGAATTTTTTTAACAAAACTCGGTATATCTGATAGGGGCTAAATAGGTTTTCAGACAAGCACAAATTATTGCCGTAAAAAGTGTTTTAAAAAAATCAAAAATAAAAAAAAAATCCATTTGGTGCCGACTTTTTGGCGAGCACTGTATAATGCCGTGATTGCAGATGTCGATGTAAACTCTGTTGTAAACCTGATAATAAATCCTAAAGTTCTATTAGCACTTTTAACAGTGTTAATAACATGAGTAGAAAAACTTAAATTATCATCAAACCACACACCTAAGTCACATACACATTTTTTATATAGTAACACAGATTTATTAACATTATAAGCTGTTTTTAAAGGGGAGACTTTTCTAGTATAGGACACCACAAAACATTTATTCACGTTTAAGTTCATTTGATTTATAGAACACCAGTTCCCTACACTATCTAGTTCTAGATCTTCTTGAAGATATTTTACACTATCAATGTCGCTAATAACTCTAAATATTTTTAAATCATCTGCATATAATAACGTTTCCGAAGACTTTACACAGCTAACTATGTCATTAAAAAACAGTAAAAATAACAATGGCCCAAGATTGCTGCCCTGAGGAACTCCTGATGTGGAAAGAAACTTTGATGATTCATAATTATTAAATGTCACATAACAATATCTGTCGTTTAAGTAATCTGTTAGTAATAAACACAGATCTTCAGATAGTCCGTACATATTACATAGTTTTTTGATTAACAGGATGTGACTGATTGTATCAAAAGCCTTGGACAGATCGGTGTAAATGACATCTACTTGCAGAGATAAGTCAATCTTCTCACAAAGATATTGGCTCATGCATGTTAGGTTGGATGTTGTGGATTTTTTCGGCAAAAAACCGTGCTGTCTTGGCGAGATTGTATTTTTTATTTGGTTAAATATGTGTCCGTACAGTAACTTTTCAAATACTTTTGCTGGCATATTGAGGATTGATATTGGCCTGTAGTTTTCGATAACTGAACGATTTCCAGATTTGTGTAGAGGTATAATTCTTGATTCTTTCCAGCGTGTAGGAAAAATACATTTGGCTAAACATTGGTTATATATATAGGTTAATGGCTTGGATAGGAATTCCATATAGCCTTTGTAAATATGGGCTGGTATTTTATCTGGTCCTGCCGAAGTACCTCCAATTTGTCTAGCAACTTCGATTACTTGACTAACTGTTACTGCCTTTAGGCTAGTAACCAAATTATGAACAAATAATGCGTTGTCTGAATAATACGCATCAAAAGCCTCGGTATTAAATTGTAGGCAAAATTGAGCGTCATTTGACACCAAGGATGTCGACTTCAAAATTTTGAAAATACCAGTATGTAGCTCTGTTAATAAATTTATTTTCTGGGATAAGGGAGAGTATCGTGTTTTATTCTTCTGTTACCACTGACTACAGATGTCACAAAGGCGAACTGTTCAGGTTTTTCGCAACCTTTTTGACCAGATAAAGAGTAAACGAGGATGAGTTCAGAAGTTAGGATACCGATTCATCATTCGTCCCATAGACTGCACATTGCTTATGTATGAGAAAAACCCATCTGAAAAAAAACCTCGGCCATTGTGGGAATTGAACCGATGACTCTTCAAATCGCAGCTTAACATTGTGACACTTAAACTAATCCGTCAGTTATTTTCTGGGATCTATCATACAGGTCTTTGTCCTGTCCAATAAAATTTAATCTGATCTTCGTCATCAAAAATGCTAGAAACTTCACTTATTGTTTCGTGATTATTTGTTATTTTCAATCATATGTTGCTTTCAGAGTCGCTATTTAGTTCTGAGAAATCTGCCTAATTGAAATGTTTTATTTCCCATACAAAATTTATTAATAAACATGCATGCACAAAATTATTGTGACTGCTGCTCCATTTTAAACAATTATTAATATTTTGTTGGGTCGAAAAGGGAGAAATTGAACGTCTATGGGAAAGTATACAACTTTCTTGATATTTTCGCACAGAAACAGTTGTTTACATTGCACATTATATTCACATTTCTATTATAATAATTTCGTGGCCAATTAACAAATCGAAGCCACATAATTATTCCATTTTGTGTGACTTCTTCCGATTCTGTGATCGTTACTCCAGGTGTGGAAAGTGAACTCGTGTGATCTGACCCACGAGCATTCGTTGTCTACAGTTTCTATCATATCGTAAGACGCATCTTTACGAGCTGCGCAACCTTAGTGGTCTAAGACCTAAGTTGTAGAGAGCTTGAACGCGGTACGTTTTTTTTTTCAGCGTAAGGGTTAAACTTTCAACATTTGCTTAAACGATAAGTTGATTCATTTGAACTTCTTTGGATTGGTTTTTTGTTCGCCGAACAGTTTCTTCTGGCACAGAAAGTCTTTCAGAGGGTGGTTCATCGGCAACCGTTCCAGTTTATTTATTTATTATTAGGTACATTAGATAAAAAATTTACTGAATGTTTTACAAACATGTAAATGATTAGGATGATACAATTCAAACGGTATTAACTCACAGAAAATGTAAACATTTAAAATTACAAATTGTAATGTATGTACATTACAAGGTGTAGTTTAAAGAAATATAATTTACTTGTTTAAAAATTCAATGAGATCTGTATCGTCACCTGAAAATGGACATTGTAACTTACACACGTGGCTAAAGATAGATGTTGGTGATAGTCCACCTTAAAGTTAGCTATTTCAGTAAGGTGATATTTCAGTTCCAATATGTGACATGTGAAATTAGAACTTTTAACATTTAAATAATGTGCTTAGTTTTATGTGCATATTTTTATAACCGTTTCTATACATAAAACTGAAATACGCAGTATTTATTACAGTAGTGGTATCATAACATCTTATCTATTAATCTTTGTAATAAGACAAATCCACACTAGAATAGATAGATAGTAGGTAAATTGGCATTTTCCAAAATTGGAATATTTGTATAAATGCTGCGTTAATTTTCTCTAAACTTACTTTGTAGAACTCCATAATTAATTGCAATAATAAAACCAAGTAATTCCAGTTTTAATTTAAATATAACCCAACGCGTTTCGACACTACCTATGTGGTCATTATCAAGGATAACAGATTGTGACAGATTAAAATTAAACAAGAGTTACTGATATACATCGTTTCATCAAAATGCAAAAAGTAACAACATCCAATCAACTCCTCTTTATTTTTAATGCCAAAGACAAAACACAAGACATCATGAAATCCTGTACCTATTTATAAATTAAACTGCGCAATTTGCAATTAAATCCAAATTAAATGTTTTAGAAAGTTTTGAGATCTAAATATATGGCCAAGTGTACGGAATACCTTGAATAAATGAGAGCAAATTGACCTTATTAATTCACCATTAGGTACTTCCCATTTTTTATCATAACAACAATAATTAAGGTCCTTTGGTGTAGCATGTCTAGGTTTTTAGCTGTTTTCCCTAAATACTTTACCATGTCCAATATCTTTCATTTTATGGCCTCGCGAAAACATTGATGAAAATTAATATGTATAACAAAGATTTCCTTAACGTTGTGTCTGGACAACTCTTGTTTAATTTTAATCTATCACAATCTGTTACCCTTGATAATGACACATGGTGTCGGGTTCATTTAAATAAGAAAATAGTGCAATTACTTGTTGTTATTATTAAAATTTAAATATACTGAACAAGAATTCTACAAACTTACTAATAATCTACCTCATGTTACATGCATTGTACAAAAAAGTATCTTCAGATGCCTTAACTGTCGCGGGTCCAGATGAAGCGATAAAATCCAAATATTTTAGACCCTTACAACAATCACTAATCGTACTAATTGAACAAAAGCGCTTTTCCTTATACTGTAGCTTATTACCCACTACTATTCAAACAAAACATGTATGTGGGTGACTGTTTCATTCATCAACACACACATTGTTTAACAACTATTAAATCTAACAAACAACAATCTTTAAAATAACTGTAGCAATGACCTTAATTCTATTGTCATCGAAAATGTCCACTAAAGCGTTTTCAACGGAAAAGGGTAAATTAGTAGTGCACATGGTCCTGCTTGAATCATTTTTAAAACGTTTTAGATCGAAAGATCAGTAAGTTTCAATAGATGATATAAAATAATTTTTATTGTGGAATCAACATCAACATGTTCTTCTGGAAAATGACCGTTCAAAGCGGTTTAACATAATTTATTAAATAATTTTCTTCCTTCTACTGTATATGTCTATTATAACATAAATGATATTCTGCCTTCAAGTAGGTAAAATGTGTTTCACAATTTTTGGATTCGTCTGACAACTAATTTCGTATGTTGTGAATTTTTCAACCAGCTCCACGATAGGTAGGTATTCCTATCGGCACTGCTCTCATGCTTTTCGCTCTTATATTTTTCCTAAAGAAAACATTTATTTTGCTAATCAATTAATTTATTTACTAATTATAGTTCAGTTTTTTTTTCTTTTCATTTCATAACGCGCGTGCTCTCACTAGAGCATTGTGGGTTTCATTGTTAATAACGGTTCAGAACGTCTTTATGACATAATTTAAATAGAATGGTGTTTTTCCAATTTGAGTTCCGATATAATAAAAGGTGTAGTAAAAGGGAATCCATTATTTCTGTTAGTTAAAATGATCCAATTTAGGTTAAATATGCGCCGTTTTATTTGACAACTTGTTACCAGGTAATTCCATTATGCCTCTCTCATAGAAGCCCTCGTCCCTATTGGCAATAATTTCACAAGCCTCTCCTGAGGCGATTTCACCAGTAAACTCGTTCGCCATTGAGGAACATGTGGTCTCACTTGGTGCCAGGTCCGGACTATAAGGTGGATGCATAACAACCTCCCAACCAAGCATCCGGAGCTTCTGGCGAGCCACTATCGATGTGTGTCGCCTGGCGTTGTCCTAGTGAAACACAATGGTGATGGCTTCCTTCAGGCGGCCCAATTGTTGACAGTACAGTTGCGAGTTTGTGCCGTAGGGGTGCAGCTCATAGAAGATGATTCCCTGCTAATCCCACCAAACACACAGTGAAACCTTCCTCTACGTGAATGGTCACCATTTGCGCCGGCTCACCACGGTTGGACCACGACCGTTTTCGCTTGACGTTGTCGTAAGTGATCTACTTTTCATTACTAGAAATGGGTCGATTTTGTTGGGATTCAGCAGCGATTCCCAGATGGAAATTCGGTCCATGAGGTTTTTTTACGTTAACTCGTGTGGCGCCCATACATCGAGCTTCTTTTTATATCCAGCTTTATTCAAATGATCCCAAACGGTTTATTGTGCAATCTTTAGCTCTTAGGCAATCGAAACAGTGCTCACATTGTAGTGCTCGACAATTTCTGGGCTCTATTCTCCGCCAAATCAAATAACCATTCGTACTAGCCACGCATCAAATAGAAACTGGGTAAATTGATATCAAGAAGAGGCGATATCAAATTGCTTCAAAAACTGACCCTAAACGTTTTTTGTGGGTCTTCTGGAAGAGATTGAAACCTTTACTTGTGAGATATGTACAAGAGTGTGGAAAATCTGGAACAGCTCTAGGATGAGTGACAGCGGGAAAATTGTCAACATTTAGATGATAACATTCGTTGAGAAAACTGCAAAATTAGTAAGAAAAGTGCAAATCTTTCTAAGACACCTTGTATAATGAGCCACAGAGAGAATCACTTCAAAGAAATTTTTTTAGTTTTATCCTTTAGTGGTATATTTGCGGAGATGGTAAAATAATTTTTATTTGCTTCTTGGTTACCAAAGTAATGTCTACGGTCAGTAGAAAAACGAATTTGTCAAATATTTCTTCAAATTACTCATTATTGTCCTGTTCCAATTCCCTTCCCATGTAAAAACAATTTCCCACTTAGAAGAAGCAGAAAAATCGCCCTCTGTTGAACATTTATTCAATTATTCAAAAGAATCTTGGCGTGGAATCTCCCTCAAACTCCTATTCAGATTCTTCTTCTGAACTTTCACGTAGCTTTCATTTTAGCCGCTTTAACTTTTACAATTTGTGTTCTTGTTCGCGCGATCTCTCACAATTGAGCTTCCTTCTTTCCTTTTCTTGAGTCTTAGATAGACATGGATAGAATAATATTTCCCTCAGATGGGAACACGCCGCATTTTCTGAAAGCTGTGGAAATATTGCTATTAGGTGAATTTTCAAAGATAGATTATTGAAATAAGTCGAGCATTAATCAGACGAATTATTGAGGAGTTCCAACACTCCAATACCAAGGTGTTGGGAGTTTGTTTGTAATTTTGTTAATAAACTTTTTATTGCAACTTATTTGTCAATTTGCACCACTTTTAAATGGTAAGTGGCTTTTATAATGCTTTATAAAATGTTGCATAGCTGATAGCTATTTACACTTATGATTGATGAAATTTTCCAGTTTTTCATATAACGAGCTAAGGTCTGATATTTCAATCCAAACATTGATTAGATCTTCGGACATTATTGATAAAATGTTTGCCAAATACTGTCGATTTAAAAAAAGAATAACGTGCTTAGTTTTCTGCAGTGTTTCATCAATACGATTAATAACACAAAAACGAATTATTATTCTGAAAGTAAATCGTCTGAAATTTTAAACAATATTTATAATCACGGCGGTCATGGAGGGGTTCAATTGTCCTAAGTAATAAAAATTTCATAATCGCACTCCCATATAAAAGCCATGTTAAAATTGGACTTTGGCATGCATTTCTGGAAAACTCGCTCTGATCATAGTTTTGCTCCGATCATGGAGTTTTATGTCTCAAAATGACCCCAAGAACATGCCACGGCTCATATGCCTAGTTTTAGCAAAAAGTATAATGTTTCAAGCTGTCTAGGATGTGTCAAAGTGAGACAGATACTGTTTTCTTGCAATATTTTGCGATTCTTTCAAAGTTACAATAGAAATAGCATACCCCAATGCGATATCGATAGGCATAACTGCCGTGAGGGTTCATTAGGGTCATTTTCAGATACAAAAGTCAAGAATCCGACCAACACAGTGGTCACAACGAGTTTTCCAAAAAATGAAGTCCGAGTATTTTCCAATGGCGAGTGAACTTTTGGCGTACTAGCAGGAAAAATTGTCGTTCCATCACAACTCTTTACCTCAGGCTAAATTTCCTCGTAAATTGCTCTCATTATTCGAAAATTTCGGAATTCATCAAACAAATTCGTAGAGATTTCTTCAGTGGAATGGGCCAACGTAAACCAAGGTCGGTGCGTGCAGGTGAAAGAAAGGTGGCTAAGAAGAACACCAAACTGGGCAGACGTAAGAGAGCTTTGGAGGCCTTCAACGCGATAGAAATCAAGGTCAATATTGGATCGAAAAAAGTTCTTGAACCCCCCCTTAAAAACGTTACTTGTGATCCTGGCCGTTGTAATCAGTTCTCATCTTTAATTTGCACACTATTAATACTCAGGAAAATAGGTATTAGACCTTTTTAAAAAAGTACATGAGATGTTAGTTTTTAAGGCCATTCAATTTAAAGAATTTAAATTACGCTTAATATTTATTTGGTTTCGAAAACGTTGAAGGTTTATTATTTTATAAATTTTTTGAAAATAATTTTATCAAATTATGGGTGACCATTTAATATCATAGGGGAGCCACAGCTTGTCTGTATTATGAGCGTTTACTGGTACCGATGCAAACTACTTCGATCGTAAAACGTTTTATTATGACAAACAGAGATTAAAATTGCTTGCATCAAATTAAATGCAATTTACTTTAATTAGAGATTTTGAACACAACCTATAATATGTGTTTTTTAAGGTCAGTATATTAAATCAATAAGAAATGCCAAGGAATTAATGAAAATGGGGAATTAATTAATTACAACTCAGCAGTACTATAGATTTAAGTTACTATAGGTTTCACTGAACGGTGAAGATATAATACGGTAATGGGGTAAACATTTGATACATTTAATGGTCAATATGGTTCTTAGATATTACTAGTGAGATAACTTTACTCATGTGTCTTTCTTCAGTGGCGAGAACCACTAAAATTGTCACAGAAATGGGTTTAACTCAAAATTCAATATAATAAAATTGTTAAAAGCTAAATAAGTCAATTTGGGCCATAAACCACAAACTTGAACGTGTTGTAGGTGGATGTTCTCTGACGATGATAACTTCGTCTAAAGGCGCACGTACCGTTTATTAAAATATTTTTTTGTTTTTTTAATAATATAATTGTTCAACACAATAGAGCATTTCATACCTCAGAAAGGGGGCGCAAAACAGTGCCTGTTCTACATTGGGATCAAACACTGTAAAACTTTAATTAGGTCTTATCGTAGTAAATAAGCAATAAAGCGCAATAAGTCACTATAAACTTACACAAAGTTTCACGGTCATTTTGTGATTGAACTTTACATATTAGAATTACGTCGGTCACTGGTGTGGAACCCAATAAATCTATAATAAATTATTGTTTATTAATCAATCGTGGCTATTTCTTAATCAAGAATGTACCACAGATTTCATGATACCGTATTAAAAAAAAACGCTAGTCATATATTGTGGAATTAGACTTGCACTTTCAATATTGCTGTTAAAAGGAGTGAACGCCCGGTTTGAAATAAACCTTCATACTATTAATATTAATACTATATACTGCAAAATGCAAATTAAAATCCGGATCTCTATTATAGGAACGTTGACAGATTAGACGTCTAGCTTTACGAAATTAACTTGCAGGAACGTAATTGGCTTACGTTCTTTTTTCTAAAACCTCTAACGCCAAATACCTCTTTAAAAAGCCTTTATAATCCATAATGTGTTATATCGTTGTTTGATTTAAGATAAGCTGCTATTTATTGAACTAAAAGATCCCTCTTAAATACAAACTGATTTATATTAATCCCGGGGCTGACTTAGTAAAGATATATAGATCGTTCATGACAGGCGTTAGGTGTAGGTAGTCATAGCACGATTTAAAGATTTAAAACATTTCGAATTACCAAATGCAATAGTTTCGGCATTTTTAAGGCACAACCAGTTTCTTAGTCTTAAATATACCTGCTACGAGTAATAAATAATCTACGTCAGTACATGATTAATAATCTGTCGTGACGTCGACGTATACCTTCAAATAACAGACACGTATATGATCGATTTTGGCTATAAAACCTATCGTAGGGTTTGGGGCGAGCGAAGAATATGAAAGATATTTTGAGTGTAAACTTGTGAATCTGCAAAAAATCCATCGATAGCCACAATTCTTTAGAATATAATAATGACAAATGATTCTTTAGACATTTGGATAATAAAAGAAGTATGGGAATAACGAGCCCATTGTGAATTCGGCACACGTTAAATTGATGGTGCTTTGAATGTGATAGGGATTATATTATAAAGATTAGTTGGAATATCGGAAATAGGTCGTCAAATGAATTTGAAATATATTAATTAGATGCTTCAAAAAAAAATGTTGCAACTAGGCTGTGTAACGTTAAAGTTCCCCTAAAAAATGTCCCCGTGTAATTTATGATTTCGTACTAAGTAGCACGCGAAAATTAAAATAACTGGAACGGCCAATTTGAATTTCAATTCCTACATCCGTTTCCTTGCGTATCAATATTAAAATGTCAAGAAACTGCGTGTTTAAAGATAAAAAGTTGATAGAAACCATTAATAGAATAATGATTTTTAAAACACCCTTTAAGTCAACTAACACCTGGATAAAAGATAAAATAACGAACGCGTTAGATTCGGTTGGTGCATAAAAGTTTATAGAAATAGTTTTTGAAAAAAGGCAGACGACCAAACTAATTTAAAACTAAAAATGTGCTTAAAATGCGAGAAGTGGGTAAGTTTACGAGTAAGGGTCTCCATCAAAAAGAAAGAAAGCGGTCGTTTATCACATTTCGTCCGCATCACCGAATTCTTTTCCCAAATTTGTGAATAATGGAGCTCGACGGTTGCGGTTCGGACTCCAACAAAAATATATAAAAGAAAATTTACTACAGTTTTTTCTGTGAAGTGGGCATTGACTTGACATTTGAAGATCTCGGCCAAGTGTTTTATATTTATGTCGTTTTACCTGAAACCTGTGTCTGTCAACTACATTTTGATGACCTCCTGTAAACATCCTTTTACATGTGTTTGCGTGATATCTACAAACGCGTTTTATGTAAATTTCAAGTAATACTTTTCCAAAAATCAAACAGTTAATATTATTCATAACCGCGCATAGAAATTCTGCCAGATTACCTTTCTGAGCAGGTATTCTAATTTATAGGTACAGTCATCGTTTCAAATTCTTGTTGTTTAGAAGACCGTAGATAATTGTCAAAATTGTAATTGACCGGTTTCCATTGTTAGCTACACAACACTAACGATTTATACAACACGTGAAGTTCACTGCGGACGTTACATACAGATCATAATTGGAGAGGGGGAGGACTTCATCGTTACTTCTACATGCAAGAGAATTGAACGATGGTTAGTGAAAGTGATTACATTGTACTTCTCATTTGTGCAACATGTCGTAATTCGCCTGAAATTGAACTGTGTTGATTTATTTAAGTCGAAAAATATTTAGTATTAAATCAAATAAGGCGATTAGGCACCCTACTATACTGATCATCTATTGCTACAATCGACCAAAATATGTGTCAAAAGAGTTGTAATAGTTCAACGAAGGGTTTTAGCTCAACTGACTAAATGTCTTTAAATTAATTTTCATTTTGTTACACAATCCAATAAATCTATTTATAATATTATTAATAAATAGATTAATTGAACTAGCGGTTCAGTAATAGATTAACAACCATTTCTTCTATGGGAGAACTGCAATAAGACGCCGTGTTGGCACTCGAATTATTCTTTAATGTAGCAATGGGCGTCCAACGTACCACGGAACTAAACTAAAGTGATGACTTTCTACTATAGGTACGCAAAGACAAACTCGAACTATGTAATATTGTGTTCAGCTGTACGACGCGCCGTTCGCCTCTTAGCTGAAAAACGACCACCACGGATCTATAAAAATTGTCGATTTATCGTTGATGATGATCATACTTATTAATTCATTATACTTTCTCATTACGTAATCTAAAGCTTTGTGTACACTACAGTAGTGAAGTGTACAGCACTACCTATGACCAGAAATGAGGTCAATGTGGAGCATTGGAAAAAGATGGAAGCTTACAATTCTCGTGAATAGGACAGATGTTTTGACCACTCCTGAATTTTGGGAGGGTGAGTGAACGTACATTATCGTGATATAAATTTTTTGGCAGTAAATAAACATTAGATACTCTTTACGTTCCAGACAGCGTCTAATATCTCATCGGCCGAGTCATGCCAGTGAAGGTTCACTTCGAAATCGGGCCAAACTAACTATGTAGGTACTTCAGTAAATTCGTCATTCCCACTCAACGGGACGATCTTGGTGGATTATAAAAACCTTACACAGGAACGCAATAAGGTCTATTGTAACGATAGAAAACGAGAATTGCTGTTGAACTGAATATTTAATGTCTGTATTTTTCGACCTTATAGGATACTAGACATTTGAATATAACGCGTGTATTTCCTTAAATATTCTTAACGAGACAGGAAACAGAATTCCCTAGCTTCTCCTTTAAACGTTTACCACTAGCACGATTGGAGAGGATAGCTACCATGAATTAATGTCACCACTGAAGATATTCAATTTAAGTTCTTCATTTTACGCGGGTTTCTCCTGTGAGAACCCTTCAATGTTATCAATTTTAACAATGTTATTCCGAAGAAGTTTTTATCAATAATGTTACTGTCGATAGAATAGTTCCCCCTCAGATATTAATTCAATGTAATTTTACTGTATCGATATTTAAGTTCATCTCGTTCGAATTCTTCCCTTGAGAATGGGAACAGTTGGTACCCGAAACATGTCGCTGATATAACTCATATTGAGGGGAAGGTTGCGTGTTTTACTACTCCTAAGTTATTCATTACCCCTTTGCAAGTTATTGGACTGTTCAACATGATAAGTTATATTGTATTTTGTTCAATAAATAAATTTAAAAAAATAAAATAAATACAAAATTCTTGTAACATTTAGTTTGTACATTACCTATATTTCCTATTATATTAAGCATGAGTATTTTAATTTGTAAAAATTTGTGGAAAGTTGTATTAAAGTAAAATGTTATTAAAGCAGGCATTACAAAAATCGCTTTTCTCACTTTATGATGTAATTAGAAAGTATAATAAAGTTCTGTGAACCATATATACCTAATAAGTGCGAATGAACGGGTGTCCTGTCCGTCCGTAACAAATTCGCATTAAAGTAGATATACTTTAATCTCATGCATTAAAGTAGACATGAGATTGTTCGAAGCGCATGCATTAAAGTAGATATACATGTAGTACATGTATGTCTACTTTAATAGTAGTACATGTATATCTACTTTAATCTCATGTCTACTTTAATGCATGAGATTAAAGTATATCTACTTTAATGCGAATTTGTTACGGCAGTCACTACAGTAGCAGATGTTTACTGATATGTAATTTTTCAAATACAAAGGTGCGAAACGCCGAAAAACCGCGAAGCCTTCTGGTAGGTTAATATTTTCAACGTAATGAACAACAGTGAGTATTTGAATTTAAAAGTTTACTCGAAATGAACATAGGATGCATGAGTGGTTGTATGTGTATAAGCACGACGTGCATTTCGTAGATGCCAAGTTCCTATTAAAGATACCAACCCGTATTGGCGGCTATTTACTGTGCAACTAGTAGGCGGACTCTCAAGCTAGTTTGAATAGTCGCTATTTTCAAATAAGTTTTGTAAGTAATTACAATTACATGAAGCTGTGAATGTTACTCACTGCATTGTGATAATGATAACATAAATCGGCAACTATAGGTACCATTACTTGAACATACTACCCACTGAGCGTCATCCATAAAATGACATTAGATTCTGATCATGGTCATTTAATGGACCAATTCGTATTGGACTCTAACGTGAACAAGTGGGGAAAGAGTTTGACTGCGCTGATTAATTTCGCGAGGAGGGGTGGGAGGCAATACAGATATTTGAGATATTGCATAATTGGAGGGACCACGATGATCTAGAAAAATATCTGATTCAGAATTATTAAACGTACATTGTAAACTAACAGTATAACAAAGAGAGATCTAAACCCAGAAAAGCTACATCCTGTCTTAGTGTCATACTGTATCCACAAACTTTCACATGGTTGAACATGACTGCGCCAAGTATGTACTTTGTTCTAAAAGGTAAATAAAAACTGTACTCTGACCATTCATTCGGAATTTGACTACGAAAAACTCATCAATTTTTTAACTTTTTGAAGGAAAAAAAATATTTGAATGCCAGGTGTATTTATTTAACATGAAACTTTGTTGTTTAAACTACAACAAACAGAAGGTGACGTTTAGTTATATCAATCTTGACATTTTTTTAATAAATAATACAGTAGTGTGTCAGTGTGTGTTATTAAATATAGTTAACATGTATACATGTTAATTACAATTCAGTTAATAATTTTTTTAAAGAATCCCCTTAGTGCATATTTCATTTTGGTCGCAAATCAAATTTTAATGAGTTTTAAATTGTCCTGTCAATCTGCATTATGTTCTCCATAATTGACTTTATTTGGTCATCACTTTCCATGTCAACCCTTTTTATAACTTCTTTTGCATAGTTTGCGTAATACTACAAACTATGCTGACCGATCAAAAAGTAGCGATAGTATTCAGAAGTGGAAGATGAAGATCTTATTGTTGCTAAGAAGACTGTTATTTCTTATTAGGAATACGAAGCAAACTCCCCCTACGCTTCACGTATTCAACGATGCACACGGCTAAAATCGTCCCCATAGAGGGGTGGCATATACTTACCAGTCATACCAGTGACAAATTTGAACATGCGAAACTTGTCCTTTTTTTGAATTTTCTTAATGTTAATGGTTATATAATCTATTTAAATAACCACCAAGAGTAGTTCATTGATCTGCGGATTAATGCTGGCATTGTTTGGCGAAAACTTGATTCGTGAAATCCTATAGTTATTAAAAACAGTCAAGTTCTATTTTACTTCATGGCGTAATGCCGTTTGCAGTAGAGTTGACCTAATGTAATAGAACGAAGCAAGGTTGAAGGTGGCTTTTGGGAAGAAATAAAATTTGCTTTTGTTCTAATGTTAGAAGGTTCATGTATTCTTATTCACATACCGTCAGTCCGTCACATATAGTTAGCGTTCTATGGCGATCTCAACCAACCTTAACTAAGCACTGTTGTAAAATAAATATTACACAGCACTAATGACATTGTTAATTGGACGGTATAATAAAGAATTAGCTGCGTGTGAACATAAAACACTGTTTATTGAGGTTTTGCTTGTGATATATTTTATTTACTTTTAATTACTGCACATATAACCCACTAATTTATTGTTCATGTTTCAGGTGAGAAACCGTTTAAATGTGAATACGAAGGCTGTGATCGACGATTCGCGAATTCTTCAGACAGAAAGAAACATTCACATGTGCATACATCCGATAAACCTTATAATTGTAGAGTTTCGGGCTGTGATAAATCGTACACACATCCTTCCTCCCTACGAAAACATATGAAAGTGCACGGTTGTTCGGGAAGATCACCACCACATTATGATAGTGATGGCGAGGAATCGAATTCCTCGTCAGCGGGAAGTATATCAGTTGCGACTAGTCCCCAAATAGGACCACAAGTGCCGTGTAGTACTGCTCTTAGTGAATGGTATGTGTGTCAACCAACACCAACGCCTCCCGACCCATTAGGAGGTTTAGGACATTTTGGACATGTACACCATGGCGCCGCTGCCGCTTACTAATAATGGAGACTGTAAACTATAATTAAATAATTTAAACGTTCCGTGCAATTTTTGAACTTAAAAAATTTTAAAAACGTGTACTTATATTATACATAAGTTGCGAATTGCTTTGCAATAATTATGTGTTTGATTATAAATGTACTTATGTTGGTTTATGTAAATCACATGGCAGAGGCAATGAGAAGATTCTGCTAATAATTAATAGTATAGCTGCCATGTGAAAATATACACTAATATAACTCATTTTGTGCCTCTACCAATTCCTGCTTCCTGTAACATACGTTGTACAAATTCTTTTATGAAGCTGCTCTGCTACGACAACTATCAGGGATCTCTTGTGCTATTGACTGTACATAAACTTTTAAACAGATCAGTATTAGTGACAGATCTTATAAATGCGAAATACATAAACATAAACATCTCTGTACGATAAAAGGTAATAATTTATTGTGAAAATCTTTTCGATGAAACACTTTAACAAAACAGTTACACAAGGTGAGGTTTTAAAATTCTAATAATTTCAAACTACAAATAAAATAGAAAGAAAGGTATACAAACGAGACTTGTCAACTACAGGGTTCACAAATTATTATGATAAATAAGTTATGGTTGTTGGTTTTTATGATTAAAAATGAGCTAAGTTGTTGCCTGTTTTGGTTCATTAATAATACAATCCTGTGAGAAACATCTTCAACCTTGGACTCTGTTATCCAAAATAAAAATTTGTAAATACCTGTTGAGGCATACCAACGCCTGGTTATATTTCAAGTCAATTTTAAAATAGTCCGGTTATTAATGTTTCCATTATTTATTTGTAATAAAGTGAAACGGGAAACTTTTCCTATACTACAATCACGTTCATTCTTAATCTAGGTAAAGCGCCTTTGAGCAAATCCGAAAGAGCACTGATCATATGTTATACATTGTGTGATATAAAAATTTTAATATAAAGTTGTAGAAAAAAGCGTATTGTATAATACTTATATGTATGTATATGTATACTGCAGTGTATTATATGTTTTCACGAATAAAAAAAATTATATTTATCGAATTAATATGTTGTCTTTTTTAATAGCCGCATATTTTTGCTTTCAGATTTATAGTGGGTCGAATTTGAATATTTATGAAGGAACTTGTTTCTTACTTTTTAGCTGTCTCATTCTAGACATTTTTTCATGTGTTTAAAATCTTAAGAATGTGTGCTGGATTTTAAACGATATTAATAACATTTTTTTCTAACTTTTTTTTTGTAGGAGAAGAATGAGGAATCCCTTTCTAGATAAGCATTCCTTCTTTACTACCCATTTCAACTTCATTTTTTAAATAAACCTATTTCGTTAAAAAATACACGTTAAAATTAAGAAAAGTGAGATTGTATCTAATTTTTAAATCTCAACTTTGTAGCGTCCGTTTAATTAAATAACATTTTCTCATACATATTATAAAAGGAATTCCATTCAGGCGAAATATGATCATTAAAGTTGTTTATGGCAAATTTGTACACACAAATTATATTTATATCTTTCACTAATACTATAACACTTTAGGGTTTATTTAAAAATTAATTTGAGCTGAATAATTGGGGATCAACATATTTATTAAAATACGTTTTCCACTTTTATTGTTCTCATATTTTATTTAAATGGGAGTATGACAGTATGTATATGATTTTGATTGGTTAACATAAATTAGGTTTTCGAAATGAATGAATAGAGGGTTATAGCATTCTTATAAGAAAGAATATAGGTATTCTAAACACACAAAGTGGAATCCTTCTTGTCCTAAGAGGTCATAACCTACCTCCAAGATACAACTATCCTAAGGTAAGCTCTCATGTTTGGTAACGAATCAAAACAAGAAAAATATGTCTACACTATAAGTAACCAATACAGTTTTATTTTTTAACTATGAGGAGCGTTTCGAATAGTTCACGCAAAAAGTACATATTATTTTTGATTGGCTCACATGTCGCCGTGTTTACACGAAATAAATCTCTACATTTGGGTTTTATATGTTTGTCAAAATTTAAATAACACCAATATAGTTCTTGTATGAACTCGATTTGGAAAAACAATACGCACTTAAATTATGCTCATTTAAGGTCTAGACTCTAGACATAAGCAAATATCTGATATTCCTGAAACGAAAATGATTTCTAAGAAAACCATAAGTAGAGCAGGGAAAGGAAATTTAACCTAAATACTTTATTGAAAACCAATGCGTTTTAGGAGTAGCCAAATCTACGATTAGTGTACCTACTTATTGTATTAAAAAAGAATGTAGAGACATCGAGTAAGTATGTAACTCTTTAAAGCATTCTGTAGTACGGCAGACTGTAGTAGAAATGCCCGAAAGTTTGGAAGAAGATTAGATCAGCTTAATAACATTAATAACCTTTTGTAACGTTGCAATAGTAGCGTTGTGTGACTTTTAATAATATAATTGGAATGATCAATCTAAAAGGTTAATATTTGATGTTTTATTTTCATTTTGCTGTAGGTAATAGTAAGCATCAGTTCATAAACATTTAAGACTAAATTGCTAAATTTGTAATAATAAACCTTAAATTTAAAAGAAAATTGAAAAATTCTAAGTTGAATGGTTTCCGTAAAGGTTCTTTTTTTTATGTACGAAAATTTCACAAATTCCAAAGGCACTGTAATAAAATCACTGCAGTGTTCAACAAAAAGTACCTAAGACATCCATGAAAAATTACCCAAGAAAGCTGCTCAGAACTGAGTAATGTTTATCTATTCTTCCAAATTTAAAATTGGCGCCAGAGTACATTTGTGTAGAGAATATCAGTGCCGGATTTACCACTAGGCCGACTAGGCCTCGGCCTAGGGCCGCAAGCAAAAGGGGGCCGCAGCGTTTTGTAAAACAAAACATTTTTTTAGTAAAAAAATTGAATTTTTATTTTCTAAAATTAATAATTACCGCAACTGTAAATCGAATACATTACTTTTGTATATAAACAATACAATCTAATTAAAACAACCAACGTACATATCAAAAATAAATATTAACGCTTGTCAGGGTATAGAGGTATAGAGGAGGAGAGAGAGTGCAGGTGGATTGTGGAAAGTATCAATTTTAAAAAGTAAAATTAAAATAAACGTTATGTATTAAACCTATTAATATGAAAGTGCTTTATGCTTAACCCAACTACTCACTTATTTTAACGTGAGATTGAAATAAGGTACATTTCAATTTTCTACCTAAGGGGCGGCCGGGGCGGGGGCCGCTCGGGTTAATTTGGCCTAGGGCCGCAAGTACCCTAAATCCGGCACTGGAGAATATAGTGTATTTTACACTGCAAATCGGTCTTTTGAATTTACTCCTAGTTAAACAAATGAAGTGAAGATTGTGTTGGTGCCATTCGCCGAAAGCACTCAAACAGGCTGTGAATGAGAGGGTGAGAGCAAAGGATTTTTTGCACAAGCAACCGTAACATCGACAATCGCATTCTGATCGACGGGTATAAGTTAACACTAGGTATTACAACCTAGGGGGCGCTTCCATTACAGTAACAGTAGTAACAGTAATCAACATTTTAAACTAAATAAGTATAAGTGCAATTCGGATTGTGCACTCTTAAATGATATTTCTCGTTTGTCGAACACACTCAACATTTTGTTCCTGATGAGCGTTTTCCGCCATTGTGACACGACTGAATTCAGTGATTGTTGGGAGTTATGGTTCCGTCAGCTTGCTTGGCAATCTTGATTTACTTTTCACAAAACTTTCTATGTATCTATCTGCTAATACTGAAAGCTTCCGCCTTTACACCACTTCTAAAATATTCTCAAAAGTGATAAGGGATGCTCTTTGGTAAGCCACCAGAGCTCGTCCAATAATTTCATTTAGCATGTCTGTGGCGACTATATGATCCCAATACACAGTCGCTTACGTACTGAAGAGCAACGATTGATTCCCATTGGCCGACTAATGACAACGTGTCGACACCGGCCAAAATCCTTTATAAGCGAACGCTGTTACCCACACAAATCAGTCGGAAGTCATAGCCGCTAACGAAAGCAGCCAACACCGACCAGTCCATCTACATCGACCCGTCAGCCTGCATTCCAGAACTAGTCTACCCTCCAGCGACTGACCAACCTACCTCTACTGCCTGTACCTTTATTATTAACCGGTTTCCGCGCTGTACTAGTTATTTGGCGGTTGAATCGGATCACCAGCTATATGGTGGTCGTGCTAAATAAACAATAAAGTTTTGGAAGTTGTGAAAACAACTAACATTTCTATTTACAAATTATGTACAACTTTTAACAGCGCGGGAAGCGGTTAATAATGTTCGGCAAGGTATGTTCATAACGGTTTCGATTCTAGCACCAACAAAACCCTTCCCATATTTCATTTTAGGAGAACCGATTTTAAATTAAGATAGATAGACTTGAACGAAATTTTGAACATTTTGTTGTTCTACATTCATTCCCAAAATTATTCCACACAAACATTATTAATATTAAAGGGCTGCTGTGTAATGTTTCCTTTAGGGTCTTACCTTGGACGACAATATTCTCACATCAAGCTCCATCTGGCCTTGTGCTGGGTCTAGATTTCTTGAATTATGTCGCTGGAAGACTAAATATATTTCACAAAGTTGTAAAGAGTCATTATCTGTTACTCTCTATCGATTTAGGCATACACAAAGTCCCAGTACTCTTTTATATGATGTGTTAATATCATACGAGGAATGGCTATTAAATAACTAGATTGCTCCCACTCCTTCAGGCTTGTCGGAGCAACATGCGGTTGGCAGAAAATGGACCCTCTAATGTTTGTCGAGCCGATCTGTGTTGGTAATGTTGGTATCGTCCACCTATCTTGTTGATTTTGTTTGTGAGCGTCGTTTACTACTGTTTACTACTATACTGCACATTAATCTCAAATTTATTGTGACATTAAAAATCTACAACGGAATGTTGTCAGTTGTTCGGTGATAATGCAATACCTTGTACGCGAGTTTTTGAATAGCCCAGATGATTTTTGAACGTTAAGAGGAGCATGAAGATGATGAAGTTGAGTGTGACTTCAAGAACTGACTGACTGAAATTAATTAAATTGTTCGACAAGATCAACGTGTGAGTATTCTAATGATCGCAGGCACAGTGAACATTGACAAAGAGGCAGTGAAACAAACGTTGTGATTTGAACATGACGAAAGTATGTACCAGAGTAGTCCCAAACAATCTGACTCAGGAACAAAAACAACCGGAAACAAAGCGCCAATCAATGTACTGGAAAAGTCCGACGTCCTCAAGAATGAAAAAAGCTCGAATGGGCAACTCAAAACTAAAGGTAATGCTGATCATTTTTTTTTACTATTTCAAGGGTGTGATCATGACTGAATGGGTCAAAGAGTTAAATGGTTTTACTATCTGGAGGTCCTAACTGAGGGAACGAGTGAGGTCGGATCTGTGGAAAAACAACTCGTGGATTTCGCACCAAAACAACGCGCATGTTCACAACACCCACTCTGTCAAGCAATGTTTAGCGGACAAGCACATCTCTGTGCTTCACTATCCTCCGTATTCACCCTTGAAGCGAACACATTTTAAGTCAGGGTAAAACCAAGGACCACAGATTTGTTGAGAGGAGTGATAGATGATGCGAGCTTCAGCATTGCTTTGACCAAAATGAAAAGAGAGTACTATGTCGAAGGAGACAAAAGTTAATTGTAATATGTTTTCAATAAACAACATATCTCACTCATCCCCGTTTTTCAATAGCTACCTTGCTTAAAATATGAAACACTCATATTAAATATAGGTGATTAGACAACCCTAGCTTTTAGCAGGCCTTAATACGAGTAATATTTTACAGATTTACCAGTATTCTATCTTATCCTCTACTGTGGTTAGATGAAGGTCATATGATGGCATGGCGAAACTATATTTGAAATATTTATCCTCTATTAAGTATATTATGATTTTTCAAATTTTTCACTTTATTTAAAGCCCTTTTCGGGTTAACCAGAGCAGTCTAAATTGAAATGTTTAACAACTTGGTTAACCCGGTTGAAGCTCCGCAAATCCTGAAGTGTGGGACCTAATATTTATGGGAGTTAAAGCACCTCATTTAAGAACTTTGATTTTTTCAATTTATTAACTTAAAAATGCGATCACTGATCAATCATGTTATACCTACATGAAAACGTGGCATAAACTGTGGAACATCCATAGATTTGTTACGAATTTTTGACAACTTTGTTGAAACTTTGCATGTCCCATACGAATAATACAATAAGAAACGCCCGTAACTCGAAACAGCTTGGGTGTATGCACTCTGGTCCTTGTTTAAAATAGTAGAATCTTTTTGATAACCTACATTTTGGAATTTTCGGATCCACATCTTAGATAGTATTGTGCAGCAGTTGGATAATGTCAATAAAATTTCTGTTCAGTTCATTCTACCTTATGCAAGCTAAAATACTCTTTTACTAAGTGATTTAATCAAACATGATTTTTCGAAATAAGATAGTTGTACGGACTAAAGGGAATTACACTGTTCCACGTTCCATTTGTTTGGTTCTACTGATGAAAACTGGGATGGTGTGAATAGCATAGAAGATGAAAAGCAGAGCAGCATCTGGAAAAGTAAGTTTTCATTGTACGCGTATTCTGACAGCAAGTAATACCTTTCACCCCGTTCTAATCTAGGTTATACTTATTATAACGAATTGCTTTTGAGAAAACACATTAATAGTGGAAATGAAAGTTGTTAGATGGAAAACGCGCTGTAAGAACATTTTATGAGTAACTTCTCAATAATATCACCATGGTGGTAATTGAGATTAATTTGTTAGCATACTCATTTTCTTATCTCTAATTTAAAAACCTCATATATTTAACAAAAAAATAATAAAAAAAACAATACCCGTTAGGAGATCAAGATATTCTAATAAGGCAAAGGCTATTGTTATGTGTAGTGTGTTAGTAAAGGTGCAGGCGGCCTCCCACACCGGCTATGATAATGAAGAGAGAGTAATTAATTACAGTCTACGCGTGAGACGGACGCACCTGTAGTTAAAAGACGTATGTACACCTCAAGCATAGTTGTAACTACAATCATTGAACAAAATTCGTTATTAAAACAGTTTAATTGGAACTAATTATTCGAATGAAACCTTTTGGGTGAAATGGAGGTGCCGCCGTTTCCGTTTCTTCCTGTTACTCGCAGACTAATGGATTTAATGAAAGTAAAAATGGTAACTTTCGTTAAAGTTTGCACAAGCAATGCATCCAAGCTGTGCCTAAAGCAAGGTATACCTACACATTTATCATATTCGACTTAATGTGATTCCATTAGCACGCCCATGGGCGATTGATATCGAGTTATTATAGCGTACCTTTTATGATACTTGAGGGCGATTGCATTTCTTAATAAGCATATTTAACAAGTTAGTTAACAACATTTTGACATTTACAAAAAATAATAAGCTAAATTTATCTTTCTGGGGGTATAAATAATTGCTTTCAACACGTTACGCCTACAAATAAACTAAAGGCATAAATATATGTTTCGGACTACATCTTATGTGGAACAATTTTATTCCAATAACAAAGTTCCGAAATTTCTTTATGGTGACGGCCTACGCATTACAATAAAAGTTTGTCCTTTTGATGATATGGGTTTGAAAGGAGTTATTTGACCACTATAAATTAAATTACAGCCATAGTTCTAATTGGTTAACTGAATTGCATAGTTAGTGCAACAAATGGAGTGAGAGAAAACCAATTTTAAATCTGTAAATACCTACGTATTGTACATTATACTTTCTTTCTAATGTCAAAGACTCAATTATACAATCCTTAAACTACTACCAAATGTGTGTACACTTGAATACCTCACAATCAAAGATTTTATTGTCAGATTTTTGGAAATTTTCGAAATTTTATCAATGCTTGTTATACCTACTTACGTGTATCTGCAACTTATTGGTTCGGGGGTCAAAGTGAAAGTGGGTACAAGGGAATTAGATTTATCTAAAGGAGATCAAATTATGCTTTGCAATGTCACAAAAAATCGAGCGATAACCATAATCAAAGCGCAATTTAGAAGAGGATCGAACCAATAATTTTTGTAATGCACAGATACTTGGAGCACGGCGATCAGGATGTCATTGTTTATAAACACGAGAAGCCAAAAGACATTTTTTTCCACATTCACCCAATATAAACACAATGTCCACTAATTCGTTCTGTGGAAAATTCATTTTAAACGAAAGTTAATGAAATATAAAGTAGTAAGAGGTAGATAATAATGTGACAAAGTAACTTCTACTGGCTGGGAGTGAAACTGGCTGTTTGTTTTTTGTTTAAAGAAGCAAAACCTACTAGAACTAGAATAAACCTGCTTGAAGCTTGACTAAAATAATGCTTGTTGCGATTTAATTCACATTTTATACATATCTCCATAACTGTAGATGTTAGGAAAAATAAAACTAGTGCAAATCGATAGAGAATTAAAAACTACATTAGAAACAATTAAAAGAAATCGGGAGTGCCATTTAAAAAAAATGAAAAATTAGCGCTTTCATACAAAACAGTATGACGAATTACAAAAATCTTTTAGACTACTTAAGTACATACTTCTGACTTTCATCTACGAATTTACAAGAACAAATTCCAAAATTTCAAAAAACACGTCAGTTTTGTGATCATTTCTTTCTGATGCTGCATTTTTAATGAAATTGCTCTAAAATGGCAACGCCGTAATCAATTTAAAAATTTCAAAAGTATATTTCATCCAAATATAAGTCTTCATCGAACAACATAAAAATGGATGGGTTGTTATTTGTGTAACTTTATGCTGCCCAGCGAAAACTAAACGCCTTGTATAAATAAAAATATTTTTAAAACATGGAGCTTTTTACTAGAAATGAGTGTAGCACTAAACATTTTATGCTGATATTTATGCAAAAGCGTCTGTACATCCAGGGTAGCCCATTAGTGCGAGGAAGTCCAGTATTTCATTCTATATCATACATATTAAAAAATGTTTCAAATAAAAGTTGTAGTATACGAACCATTCCATATTTGTAAAATATTTATAAATATACAGAGTGATTCGAATAATCGTGGCACGGTGTCGACCTGTTTTGTTAAATGGAACACCCTATATTTGATGTTATATTCCGATCGCTCTCTTAATGTGCTCTATGTGCATATTTTTGTTTTTTGTTTTAAACGCAGCGTTCCCAAGTTATGAATTTTTTTATTATTAATTATAAAGGGTGTTTTGCAATAATTCGTAAAGTTTTGTAAATTTCGAATAGGAAAAACTTTGTTATTTTAAATGGAACATTCTGCATTTTGTAGGTCGATAAAGCTTTTCAATCTCTCCAATTCATGTCTGTATCTGTATTATGCGTCTCCTAAAACTAATAGTTTTTACTGGTGTTCTATTTAATATAACAAAGGAACAAAGAAATTTACAAAACTTTATGAATCATTGCAAACACCCTGTATAATTAAATTGATAAATACTTGTACTTGTATATTCACTAAGAAACGACCTCTACTAATTTGTGTATCAAAAATTGACTCCAAATTTTAAAAGTGAACGAGCCTAAGCATTTTTTAATCAGACCATGTTTTTCACGAAAAAATTCATAACTTGGGAACGCTGCATTCAAAACAAAAAACAGAAATATGGACATAGAGAATTTTTAGAGAGCAATCGGAATACAACATCAAATACAGGGTGTTCCATTTAAAAAAACAGGTCGGCACGGAGCCACGATTATTCTAAACACCCTGTAGGTTTATAAATATTTTACAAATATGCAATGGTTCGTACCCTATAACTTTTATTTGAAACATTTTTTAATTCGTATGATATTAAATGAAATATTGGATTTCCTCGCACTAATGGGCTACTCTGTATACAGGGTGTTTAAAAAATACGTTCGAATATTTGGCCCACTTATACATCTCATCAGTACAAACAAAAAAGTCAAAATAAACATAAGTCCAAAAATCAGCCGTTTCCTAATTACAGCCTGTTTTTCAAATTAAAATAATTTACACTCAGTAGGAGTATTTCAACGAGGTTTCTACTAGAACATGAACAAATATCAGTATAAATACATTTTAATTATTACAAATTAATGATTCTTAAAGAAGATGTTCAAAATGTCCTCCTTCCATTTGTATACACATTTCACATCTCCGTAAAAGTGAACGCCGCACTCTCTCAAAGAGTCCCGGATTTATACGAACAGTCTGGCAGGCATGTTCAATTCGTTCTCGCAACTCATCTAAATTATTCACAGGATTTGAATAAACTAATGTCTTTAAATACCCCCAAATGCAAAAAAAAAAAAATGGCTTTGCCATACAATTATTTTAATTTGAAAAACAGGCTGTAATTAGGAAACGGCTGATTTTTGGACTTATGTTTATTTTGACTTTTTTGTTTGTACTGATGAGATCTATAAGTGGGCCAAATATTCGAACGTATTTTTTAAACACCCTGTATGTTAATTAATTTCGGCGTAATATATCTTCACGGAAACGTATACATATATGTCAGCATGATTAATTTACGCAGTTTTACCACCAACGCCAACGGTGTGAATAAAGCACAAGGGTAGAAGAAATACTTCAACCCTCTTAATAAGGATCGAAAGAATAGGAAAATACGTATTTTGTGTAAAAATTCATTAATTACTTTTTGGAGATTAGATATACATAAGCTAATCACAGCTTTAGCATTGCTTTGAAATTGGAGAGAAACAGTCGGGAAGACTTAGGTGCGTAATTTTGGTGCTGGGTAATGGTCGTCCACATACTGCTGCAAAAGCGGATATCTAAGGACTCTGTTGAGTTGAGATTATTTCACACACAACTTATTCTCGTGATGTTACCACATAAGGCCTTTTTTTGATAGTTTGGAAGTGTCATCAACCTAAAAACTCATAATAAATGTTGTTTCGCATCCATGATACGCCGATGAAGAGCTTCTGAATCCGGGCTACCTGCCCCTTAAACTAATTGTTTAAGGTGTCCTCCAAAGGATTGAGATCGCGAAAATGTGCACGCCATGGAACCGATCCTGCTGTACCTATCCATTTGTCATGGTACATACCAGCCAATGCATTTCAAACCATGACGCCAAAATGTGCTGGACCCCATTGTGCATAAACCACATGTTTCGTCCTCTTTTCAGTGGCACTTCTAATAAGTCTTGAAGAGTGTTCTGAAAACAGTCCATGTACTTAGGGTTGTGGAAATATGATCCATCCATCCATCTCTTCCAAACGTTGCTTCGTCAGGAAACAACAGTGAAGAGACAAACAATGTGTTATGTTAGTAGATTGTGCAATGAACTAAAAGTTGTTCTGTGATGGGTAATCAACAGGCGAAAGGCCCTAAATACGTTGAAGGTGATATGGATACATGAGCTGCCCATGAGGTGTCCATTGTGCTGGACTTTGCGATATACCACATGGGCTAGTTGTCTTCTGGTAATATGGATCCTCTTACACAGCCTGTAAGGTGTATTCTTCGTAGTTAGACATTTTTGGTTTCATTAAAAAATCTTACACAAATATTTTTTTAAAAAACGTCGGTTTGGCTTGAGAATGGAAAACGTTTGAATGCAGGATTTTTTTTCTATAGAAAAATCGGCTCCATAATAATCGGAGCAACCAATTTACCATCACATCTTGGATCACCCGGTGTATCACAAATTTGTCATCAAAATTTCAAATAGGAACATGGATATTCTACTTCAGGAGAAAGGACATGAGTACCTGACATTTTTTAAATTCCCATTGAAAAAGGAATAAAAAATGAAATCGAGCAAATGGAAACTTGTATTTCAACAAAACAGACGTAAGTACTCATATGATTCTTGTAGCCATTAATAGTGTTTAAATTTTAAAGTAAGTAGTAAGCGCACTTCTATGTACCTGTAGATGCTTCATAAATTTAGCACTATGATTATACAAATATACACGGACGATGCACTGCTATATGGAAACTCCGTTAAAATACTGGCGGCACTTACATGTATTTACTAACTGAACTTCTTTTTGTCTTGTTGGACAACTGAGTCGGCAATGTTGATCAGCGATAACAATTGACTTATCGTTTCTGCAGTAAAATTTATGCGATTTACAGGAAGTGCCGTCAGCTGATACCGGTTGAGATTACAAGCGTTCAAGGGGCATTTGTTCCTTATTCCTTTGTCTTTTGATAGTTATATACTCTTGAACTCAGGAAATATATCGCAAATTCAGTAAATACATTTTAATCTATTTTTTATTAGAATCGTTTTACGGATCCTAAGGTGTAGTGTTATTTATTACGTTTTAAGTTTAGTATTTGCCTTTTCTGTATACCTATGTGTGTGTTTTAAATGGAATGTTTGTTTCAGAAAATGTGTCAGGTACAGAGCCTAATGAGAGGAAGGAGTTATCTCAAAGAGTGATTATTTGATTAACAATATATTCGACAAGTTTGAGTTTCTTTGGTAATTACGATGGAAGGAAACAATTAGAAAGATGATGGTTTCTAGATCAAAATTTTGTTGTAGCTATTATCTTGTGCTATTGTTAATACTTATATACCGAGTGACATAGAAATTGCAACACAAAGGAGTGGTTCGAATTCTTTGTTGAAACTTGGTGGATTTGTTGGGCTGGCATTAGGTAAGTAATAATTGATTAACTTTTGAGATCAGGTGCAAATATGATAACGTCACATTTGGCAGATCTTACTTTGTGCTAATTCTTTCGGTCTGTGGTTTTCGTACAATTTGTTCTTCTTTGTCATTGTTATTTAATATTATTTCGGTTTTTGTTCTTTTTTAACGTGTTTTATTTGTTTGATCATGCATAGAGTGAGCACGGCAACGAGGATATTACCATCAATTTAGGGAATTTGAGAGAGGTCGAGTTATTGGTTTGTGCTAAGCTGGTTCTTCATTTGGGGAAATCGCTAACCACGTAAATCGAAATCGGTCTACTGTAATGAGAGTGCATGGTTTGGAGATGGCCAGGAACGTCGTAAAAGAGGAACCGGCTTCAAGAAGGTTTCCTTTGAACAGGTCTAGATTCATCTTTTGCTCTGGTCTCAAAGATCTCCAGATCTTTCTCCTATTGAACATGTATGGGACTAAATGGGTAGGAAGTTGCGAAACTTGCAACGTCCTACTTTGACTTTGAAAGCTTTGAGGCATGAAGTGGAACTTGCATGGGAGGCAATACCCCAACCACCTTATTCAACCAATTCAATTCAATTTATATTCCTTTGGGTTTACCTGTTAAACGGGAAATTAAAAGCGACACAAAATAGAAGCAGGTAATATACCCGATCATTTGCCTCAACAAGGATGCAGGGATGTGGACCAACCAAGCTTAATGCATCTCCCCATAAAATATCCATATCTTTGTGCAAAACAGTCGTCTCTATTATTCGTCTTTGGAAAATGACGCATTTTACTGGTTTACACGAACACCACGCTTGATTTAGAATTTCCTTATATCTACAAAAAATGTTTAGATATATAAACGATATTCTTTGGAAGATAACTTACTTGATAATTTTATTGGGCCGAAGGCCGCAATTAGCTGCGATAATGACATTTGGCTGCGTGTGTTTTATGCGATGTGCAAGTTTTGGC
The DNA here is from genome assembly GCA_036250285.1 of Pyrocoelia pectoralis. NCBI lineage: Eukaryota > Metazoa > Arthropoda > Insecta > Coleoptera > Lampyridae > Pyrocoelia > Pyrocoelia pectoralis. The sequence continues at coordinate 21,431,682 of CM070076.1, read as the reverse complement.
GCAACAACCCCTGAAACTATTATTCATACTTGTATGAAATAATAAAGTACCTACCTCCAAAAACAACTGAGTGTACAGCACCAAGACGAACTATAGCTAACATTGTCATAACAGTTTCTGGTATTAACGGCATGTAAATAATAACCCGATCCCCTTTAGATACTCCAAACTTAGCAAGTGCGCCGGCTAGATGGGAAACCTGAAAAATTTGGGACCTTGTTGATGCACTGTTCTGTGCTGTTCATATATTTAATTTTGTACCTTATTAAGAAGTTCTTCTTCAAGAAGGTTTTTTTTGAACAGGCAATACCCCAACCACCTTATTCAATCAATGCCACGACGTGTAAATGAATGTGTAATTCGGAGAGGCCCCACCCCACCACACGTTATAAAATTTTGTTTAACTAATAAAGATTTTCCTCCCAAATTTTTATCATTTATTTCTATAACATAGGTTACCAAATTTCATCAAGAAATTCCAATCCCTTTTTGGTGTTGCAATTTCTGTGTCAATCAGTATATTACATAGTCACTAAAAATAAATAGGTTGAACTAACTTAACGAGATCTATCGGTTTCGATCTGTTATCACTACATAGTTTTGTGCTATTTTCTGCTATTGTTTTCAAATGTTGTGCTACTTTAAGTATTAATTGCTCAATCAACAAAAATAGAGGAGTTATTTTTGTAGTCGTCATTATTATGATGTTCAGATTTTCTCTTGAAGGGTTACAGTGATTTTGGCGTTTTTTGCTACAATTTGGTTGATTGCTCCATGACTTTAGTTCATACTGCAATTTGTAGACACGTTTTATCATGGACAAGTCTTTTATGGCGTTATATGGACTAGTCTTCGTTAGTGTAGGTGTTCCCTTAAATTTACAGAAAATTGCTCAGCCTTATACAATTAGTAATTCGGGAATTCCGTATACCCATTATGACTACACATCAAGTGTAGTTATTGAAGGAACTCCTTTCACATTATATGGAAAAGATACAGTTTTTTGTATATACCATGTGTCCCAATTTCGATGCTCACCATTGGTATCTCGGTTATTACAAGACATAGAGCAACGGTTAATAGGGGAATGTTTTGCAGAATTCAATACTCAAAACTAATCTTATTTCAAATTTGACGTAATTTCAAATAATTTTGAAAAATCAAAAATTTGCCGATTTCATTTCGATGCTCACCATTGGTATCTCGATTATTAGAACACATAGAGCAACGGTTACATGGGGAATGTTTTGCAGAATTCAATATTTGAAACTAATCTTATTTCAAATTTGACATAACTTTTTAGTTTTTAAAATAATTTTTGAAAATAAAAAATTTTCCGATTTCGTCATTACTCAATAACTGAATAACGCTTAATCGGACTTCTTTTAAAGTTTTACATTGTTGAGACACTTTTTAGTCATTGGTGTTCAATTTCATAGCCTACTAATTTCATATTAAAGATGAATTTACGTTTTTATTAATATTCTCCTTATAACTAAATATTTTTCAGACATATTATACATCGTTGAAAACTCTTTTAAAGACTGTCTAATGAACCAAAAATCCGATATGGCTAATAACTTAAAAACAAATGACAATCGCGGATTTCTGTTTATATCAAATAATTTGTCTTAAAAAAATGTCTCAACAATGTAAAACTTTAAAAGAGGTCAAATTAAGCGTTAAAGAGTAATTGAGGAAAATTGAAATCGGCAAATTTTGGTTTTTTCTAAATATTTTAAAAATTAAAAAAGTTAGGGTAAATTTGAAATGAGATATGTTGCGAGTATTGAATTCTGCAAAACATTCTCCATTTAACAGTTGCTCTATGTCTTCTAATAACCAAGATACCAATGGTGAGCATCGAAATTGGGACACAGTGTATAGTAGATAAATATCGGAATGCTTAAGTGAGTTGCGGAAACATTATTGATCTTCGTATTGAGATATTATTTTTCTGAACTTCCTGCTTGTAACACATTAGCACAATGATGTTTTTTGAAACCATACCTACTTTTGACCACAAAGCATAACAATAGCTGCAGTTGCCGGTTAAAGCTTCTTGATAATACCCATTGTTGGTCATTCGAAACGTATTACATTTATATTATTGTGACATATATGCTTAGGATTATACGAAGAAGATGCTCCAAATATGAAACTGAGCTAAGAGGAATACACTACCATCACATACCGAGAGCGGAAAAAGGAATAAATTCGATGGCCGTATCACCAACAACTGTTGTATAAATGTTTGTAAACTACACAGCACGTTCGAAGAGATCAATTAATAACCTAAGGAAGGAGAGAAATGATGAGCCTTTCGTTGACTAAAATCGGGTACAAATTCATAGAAAAATAATGCCAGAAGAAAAATAATGGAAGAAAAGCACACTCATTTAACTTTCATAACAGAATTCCAACACTCAAAACGATCCATGGCAGTTTACTCAAAATAGATAGGGTAAACAATACAGTTGTTGGCCTCCTTCCAGTTGTTAGCCACTTTGCATTAAAAGTAACTTATCAGTAAATATGTAAATTACTGAATGCATGAATAAACCTTTTTCACTTTTTCGTAATACGCTTCCCAATTTGGCAAATTAAGCATGTTTACTACCAAATTTATAGAAATCTATTTCATTCACAGCACGCAAATATTTAATAATCAAACAATTTTAGTATTTTACATGAAGTTATAAAAGTAAAAGTTGCCGTTAATGCATTATAACGTTGATTAGAATTTAGCATTACATAAGGGGAAGAACAGATTTTTATTTATTGAAAAGGAATGGCAAAATATAATCTAAAGATGAAAGGAACCAGTATTAAGTAATATAAAATTAGTTTTTTAAACATACGTATTTTTCGTCTATCGATTACGAACTCAAAAGCTACCTAATCACTTTTTGGTGGATAAGGAATATTAAATTTACTTCATTATCGTTGCACGGGCTCCTTCATACCTTCAAAAGAAAATTGTAACAAAATTAAACATCAGACGAAAATTTCATTTAAATAATTTATTTACAGAAATACTGATCTGCAAAAATCAAATATAAATATAAAATATGCCACCCAGCTTTGACATAATAAACTTTGCTATTGGATTGTTACTTAATTTTCAATAAAAGTTGCCATTTCGTCAATCATTTTTGGTCGAAAACAGGATCTAAGTATAATGGTAGGTAAATTGTTTTGCATACTACCATAATAGAAGTCTATTATGATACTACACACAGAAATTATAAAAACAGCGAAATAAAGCTTGCAGTGCAGGTGGTTTTCCTCAGTTTGCCTAACACCATTATTTTCCACTATACTGCAGTCATGTACTTTTTCTGTTTTTATTTTATGCTGAATGTACCTAAGTAAATAGTAGCTGTTAGTAGTCTAACAGTCAGATAATAGTCAGATTAAAATGAAATTTTATTAGCTATACGACGTTTTACTTATTTTGAGATTATACTTAAGGAACATTAGCAAGAGATGAATTTTGGTTCTATGTTTGTTCAAATCTGTTATCTACTAATTACTAAGGAGTAAAAGTACTTGGCGTCAATAAAACTAAATACAATTTACAAAATTGTTCATATTTTATTTAAATTTATTCATTTACCTTGATTACCAAACGTTTTGCATTTTGTAATTACATAACACTTCCTGTATGATTAGGTACCCACGTTTTCATTGCTTCTTAACGCAGTTAGATTTTAGAGAAACTCAAAAAGGAAAAGCGGTCAAGGTAAATCAACACCATAGAACGAGCTTGAGCTAGGCCGGAGCAAGCAAGATGAACATCTTGGAATAATATTGCCATTAGAAGCATCTACGGATAAATGGAAATTATACGGATCGATTATTACCCACCCAACAAAAATCCCCTAATTACAATTACCGTTATTAATTATCACTCAAAGAAGAAAACCGTTTTTTATCTACTAAATGATTGCCACATATTCACTTGAAGAAAGGATTATCTTAATCATTTTCTTACCAACGTTACGGTCTTACGGACTCTCCTTAGAAGGGGAAACTCTGATCATCTACTGGCGTTTAGTTTGAGTTCCAAATTTATAGAGCCAAGTGATATCAAGCACCTTTTAAGCTCTACCACAGTTTCTATGATTTCTACTGCAACCAAAGTCTTAACACATCCGCCCTTCTCATAACTTTTCCATGAAACAGTTTCATGTTTAAATTGAGAAAACCAATTGAGAACAGAAAGAAGAAACAAACGCTGAGGATAACAATAGTAAATAGGATTTATGTGTCATTATATAGTGTGCTAATCGATGGTATATCGTATGTGCAATAGGTGATAGACGAACATACACTAAATTGATTTGGTCCAAGTATGGAAAGCTTTTCGTTTCGGAATAATTTTCCATGCCCATCAACTTGGTGAATTAATACGGGATGGGGATAGGATAGAAATATTTAATCAGATTAAAATGAAATTTTAAATTCATGGCTTTCTGGTCTAGGAATATAAAATAAAAAGTTGAAAATGTAAAAATCAATATCAAAACGCTTGTCTTCTCGGGACCCAAACTTCTGGTTTTTTTCAAAAATTATTCCCCAAAAGCGATGTTCTGATCGCATTTATGGGTTGCCAAAAATTCACAAAACCATTACGGCCGATTGTAAATGCAATCAACTCACCCATTAGCTAGACACTTGGCGAAACTCCTAAGAGCGATACCCGATAAAACGAAGTCCTACGTCAAAGATTCAGACGATTTTGTGTCAAAGATCAATAACTCAAAACTAGACAAGTAGGACACCTTGATCAACTTTGATGTTGTCTCACTCTCTTCACCAAAGTGCCAGTTTTCAGTTGGAAATGAGAAGTTTACGAACAAATCAACGACGTAGCCTACCTCTCTCACTAGTACCTAATAATCAACATGGAAAACTACTCTACTCTACAAAAGTCTAACAAAAACTGAAATGTTGGTTTAGATACATGGGTGACACTTTGTTGTATGGCCACAGGGTCCCCAAGCACTTAATGATTTCCTGAATCACCTCAACTCCATACATCAGAACATGTAGTTCACAATGGAGATTGAAGAAAAGAACACCCTACCGTTCTTGAACGTATTGATAGTCCGAAAAGAGGACGGCAGCTGCGGTCACTCTGTGTACAGGAAAAGCACACATACCAATTCAACCCAGTTCAAAAGGTTACGGTGTTAAGAACCTTAGCTACGACAGCAATCCGTATTTCAGACAAGGAACATTTACAGCAAGAGAAAGACTTCTTAATTGAGTCATTACAACGAAAGGGCTATCGAAAAAGGTGCTATTTGAAAGCCCTTCAACTAGCTGAACAGTCGAGGAGGAAAGAAGAAGAAGACGCTGAACGCCCTTACAGTTATGGAGTAACGGACAATATTGGCAAAGTCTTGATGAAGTATAATATCAAAACCGTCTTTTCCACAGTGAACACTCTTGGGCAAGGATTCTTTCTTTCTTTCTTTCTTCTTTCTTTCAGCCCCCAGTGCGCCCAGTGTTGAGCATAGGCTTCCCTCTTCTCTTTCCATTTCTTTCTATTTTGAGCTGTTGATAACCATTTTAATCCAGCAATTTTCTTTAAGTCATCGTACCATCTTGTAATCGGTCTTCCTCTTCCTCTCCTTCCATCACAGGGCCTCCACTGTATGATTCTTACGTTCCATCTGTCGTCTTTTAGTCTTGCTACATGTCCTGCGAAGTCCCATTTTAATTGAGTAACTCTTTTAGTTATATCTGTTATTCTTGTTCTTTGTCTAATCCATTCATTCCTCTTTCTGTGTTTTATTGTGATACCTAACATAGCTCTTTCCATCTTTCTCTGTGTAACTTCTAGTTTGTGTATCGTTTGTTTCGTAAGTGTCCATGTTTGGACTCCATACATCAAAAATGGTAGCACACATTCGTCGAATACTTTAGACTTAATGTGTTGGAGAATTCTTTTGTTTTTAAGCATTTTCGATAGTTTTCCAAAAGTTGTCCATCCTAATCGTCTTCTTGTTTCTATTTCTATATCTTTATTTTTCTTACCAATTCGTATCGTTTGGCCTAGATATATGTATTCAGTGACGTTTTCTATTTGTGTTTCTTTTATTTCTACTTGAATGTTCTGTGGACGCATAATTTTTGTTTTATTTAAATTCATTTTTAGCCCAACTTTCTGTGATTCTCTTTCCAGTTCAATTATCATTTTCTGTATGTGTTCCTCGTCTTCAGCAATTAGTACAATATCATCGCCGTATCTGAGATGGTTTAGTCTTTCTACGTTTATATTGACTCCAACATTTCTCCAATCCAATTTTTTGAAGATGCTTTCTAAGGCTAGATTGAACAGTTTTGGTGACATCGTATCACCTTGCCTGATTCCTCTTCCTATTGGTATTTTGTTGGTGTGTTCATGTATTTTGATCACTGACAGCGCTTCTTTATATATGTGTTTATCAACCAACTTCAAAAAGTTGGTTACTAAATTCGTCCGGATGTCTGTGTGTCTGTGTGTCTGTGTGTCTGTGTGTCTGTGTGCCTGTGTGTCTATGCGTTGGTCGATGTTACAGGGTTTAGAAAGCTGGAAGTGGTGTCATCTTATAGGAAATTCTTCACTGATTCCAAATCGCTGGTAAATTTTTTGATCGGATCACCCGTTCGCCGTCGGGACGCCATTAAAGTCAAAATATACACCCTTTAATATCTCGAGAACGACACGTCCAATTACAAAAAGAAAAAAATACGTTTCCTTTATTTCATAATGTACAATCCGATGAACACTAAGGGGTGGATATATAGACGTGTATTTATTTCACCTCTATTTCCTTTATTTGTTGAAACCTATTGAGTCATAATACGTAAACATCACCCTCACCCCTCCTGTGGGGCGGACCGGGGGTAAGTTTTCAAAACTTAAATAGGAACAACTATTTTTTATAACTTTTGGATTCTCCATAAAAAACGATACTCAAATTGCAAATTTCACCCCCAACTGCAACCCCTTTTTTGGGGGTGGAAAGGGGGAAAATTGCAAGTCCGCAGAAAAACGATCTTTTTTTACTTTTTTTTCCTCTAACATTTTTTCGTGATTTACAAATTGTCCGTCACCCTCTCCACTCCCATCTCCCTTAAGGGTGGAAAGAAAAACAATGACTCATTTGTGCAGAATTCGGCGTGGTTGTGTCTGAAGTGGAGAGGGGGGTAGTTATATACATATATATTGTATATAGTATATGCCATAATTAGTTACAGATTTGAAGTTGGTTGAAATTAAAATTCTATAAGAATTTGCGCCTTTTGATACTTGTTAATTATGTTTTTGTACCTGGAGTCAATTCGTGCGTTATCTAATTCTATCATAATTGCCCAGTGTTCAATTGAATCAAACGCCTTTTCATAGTCAATAAAGGCTAGGTGAAGCGGTAGGTGGGCAAGGATTCCGATCGGTAAAAGATCGACGTCTTTTAAAGTCAGCTGTCGCCGAACATGCGTCAGGGGAAGGCTAGCATAGGCTTGCGTTTGAGACTTGCGAAATTACTGGCACGAGTTCCGTACTATCTCCCTCGAATAATTGTAGAGGCGATAAAGATCGAGAAGCATCCGTTAAATATGAATAGGGAGGACGGGTTCAGACTTAGCAGAGCATAAGCGCTAGTTATTCATAGACTGAATAATTGGGAAAAGATGAAAGTGAAAGTTCTACAACAACCACTTCCTCTAATTTACAGTGAAAGTCACAACCAATCGGGAATCAGACAGTCAGCGAGATTAGCGAAAAATAACTAAGTATATAAATTCCGGAACATAACCGAAGCCCGCATTCTTATCACACTGAAGATGCAAGCTGCAATACTTTGCGAAACGTCAGAACTTTTGGTTTCACATTCAGCAGCCAAGCCCGGTCAACTTAGACTTAACAGCTCACCACCATCTGGAGCTAAGAGGATGGATAATCATTCCAAAAATCCTTATTTTGGGTCACAATGTAAAAGGGAAGGCAAGTCTTTCAACGCAGGCTATGGAGCAAATATAACGACGCGTTATAAGCCGAAAACTAGTTATCTTGACAGTTTCTTACATAGGTTAACCGTCAACGGAATGTTCATATGCTTCTTTTTGTGTATATAAAGTGGGTCTACTTCATATTTTACAAAGCCCTAATTCTGGACGCCTTGCATTCTTCATAATAGTGCTCATGATTCAATTTATTCCTTTCTTCAATATGCCTATTTGTGGTCGTAGAATTGAAGACCAATCGATTTTATAATTTCATCTTTGTTTTCCAAAAAGCAGGTCATAATTTGATTTATTACCAATCGATCTGGTCGCGGTGGACCGATGTATCATTCACAGCAACATGATATAAAATATTGTACTTTTACTTTTTATTCCCAAAAATTGTATTAACGCCACTCACATTAAACTTTAGTTCTTGAATTATACCATCTAATAATTAAAATTGTAAATATCGTTGACTCGTTGAATAATATATCTACTAATTTTGTATGGTACAAGGAAAAAATAATTAATAACAATAACATATTATATCATCTAATATAATCAGGAGTTATATTTTAATCTACTCAAAAATTAAAATTGTTAAAATTCTTGATGAGAACATTATAACACATTATAATAAATTCTGTCAGTTACATTGAAATATAAAAAAAGAACCAACTCATGTTGGACAACTTTTGAATTTTGTTTACGTACTTTTTGAGATGCTGCATATTCATTTATAGGTAGGTACGTAATTTAATAATGACGATCAAGATAATTCGTAACAAAGAATATATTTGGTAACGCTGGTAATATTAAAGTTAGGGCTACTTATCATTAAAACAAGAACCCTAAAACAAATCGTGTATTCTGATTGGCGCCAATGAACTGGCGCCGTCTCTTACAAGCTTCCATTTTTTTAAGGATCCACTTTAAAATTTATCGAGTAACGTCACAATAAAATGAAATTAAATTAATACAGCTTATATCGTTTCTACCGATCAGGTTGGTTATAAAAAATCTTAAGAATGTTGCTGCTTCGCGTCTCCTCTGTACCCTGTTACTATTTCTTCCATTTCATAATATAAAAATGAAACATAATTGTAGAGCTAAATGCGACAAATCTTACTCTACCTCTACGGACGAAAAAAATTCCATTCTCAAATTCTTCAAAGTTGTGCACGTTTTGTTACCCCGATTCATATCTTCTTCAGCACGCGACACTCCCGTGTCTAACTGGATTCTTGTATCATCAACTGACATGTTTATTTTTTATTTGGATCTAAAAGATCGAACAAATCAGTTACAAGATAAAAAAGAAATTTAACAAGAACGGCTGATTAAAACGCCACAAATTGGATAATTATTGTTGTCAACCGTGCTAAGTGACAGGTTACAACATTCGACGGTAACTTAAGCACGTGTTACTTCTATAGTATCAATCCATTAAGATTAAGCTGATCAGTGATCACTCGTCCTTTTAACACTAACAACGTACCTAATCAGACTAAAAAAAATTGGGTTGGTAGGCAGGATCTCTTGAAGAACATTGGAAATTAAACTCTAGGGTTACTTATATCTACTGCTGATTAAAGCAAAGTGATCTGAATTAAATTGGTACTTCTCGCCATAGTCGGTGGCTATTCAATGAAATGTTTAGTGGTAACTAATAAAATTTTTCAGAAAAATTTGAAAGTAACAAAGTTATAATTATTGTAAATGTCAAAGCCTAAGATTTACAGAGTATGAGAAACAAGCTTTTAAAGTAAGTGATCGCTATTTGCTCATTATCTTGTAAAATATCATTATTATCAATGACAGAGAACTACATCATGGCGCAAATTACCTGGGTATAAAGTCGTAATAAAGTTTGTATCTAATTTTAACTGGAATCGCACCAATATGAATGAATATAAATGTTGTAGTAGTGATTTACAGAGCAGTTGCATAATGGGCAGTACCCTGCAATCGATCAGGTTAATTGGAAACCAAACCTCACGAGCCCCCCTGGAGTGGTTCCACCCAACTCCTGTGGCTTTAATACCCTTCGTTCCCTACGCATAATACACCAGCACGGGCCCATCGTAATTAGCAGAATATGTTAATATTCACATTCCAAACATATTTTCTAGTTTATTGTCTTATTTGTTATACGAATCCTTTCTGAATACCAATACATCAACAAATATCATAATTAAACTTAAATAAAAAGTTAGAAGTGGATATAACTTTACTTTTTGGAGACGTTAATTTTTCGTTTTCATTAACTTTAACTAACTTTTTAGACAAATTTATGTCAATTACATCCAAATGTTGATTAGGTTATTTATTTAATTTTCATCGCTAGATGCTGGAGACGACAGTTTCTAGTTCATTATAAAGGTTGTTGTTTTGACGATTAACGGTAACGAGAAACTTCGTATTATTTAACGTAAATAGTACAAGTTTCTGGAAATAGTTGACTTCTCCAATTTAATTAACATTCTACCAATACGTCATTGCAATGACGATGTTTAATATCTATGGCAACTATTGAAACAGGGGCGCGACGAAAAAGGCGACATTTTTTCATCGTGTTAAATTGCGAATTTCTCTGTTGAAAGTAATCATCTCCGTGTAGGGGCGGAGTAAGAATAATCCTACCGCAGGAACATTTCGTGTCCTAAGAGGCGACTAATCAATGGCAAGGGCCCAAGGGGGTTAAATCAGTGATGTGATTGACGAACGAATGAAGGATGTGGGAGTGATGATTCAGGATACTACTGGAATTTTACTTTATGATAAGTTTCTCATAGGTAATTGAAGAACCCAGAGGATGTGGGTGGAGGGTTCCGCGTTGAGTGGGATTTGGAATCGGCTACTTAGCGTTGAGCCCCCATATTATTGTTTGCATTTCGCTCACATCTTTTGAGTTTTTCTCAATACTTCAACAAGTTTTAAAGCAAAACTTCAAAGAACAAGAAAATTAACCTACAACGACAAATTCCAGAAATTAACTATATTTATACAAGTATATTTAGGGTGGGGTTGAAATGCAAAAAAGGTTCACTGATGCATAGCACGGGTGAAAAGTGAGTATCAGTAAGTTAGCTCTCCGTTGATCAAGGTGGGGGTCGACTTCATATTGACTCAAATATGAAGGGAGTTTCTCACGCTTGGTTATAGTTCGGTTTCGTATCAATCAGCCGAAATGGTGTGTCTGCTTATTCAGGGAATTTTTTGTTTGTTTGTACATACTGGAATGGTGTAGTCCAAAGAGCCCGATTATGACTAGGAAGGTGGTTAAATAAAGTGCTGTTTTGTTTCGTATTTGCGATTACGATTAGTAACACTTGCGTAAGCCAATTTCGCAGAAATGAACGATTTTGGTTATCAAATCAACAATAGATTAGATAGTAATGATGGAAAGAAGAAAGGAAGAGAGGAAAGTTGCAAAAGGGAACAATTGTGCTGTTTTCTATAAAGATGGTAAGCATTCTTCAGATCAGGAAGCCTAAGAATGTAAGCAGAAATCGATGATTAACGTCCTTGGATGGCATGTATAAGAAATACAGATAATGAAAAATTCCTGTTTTGGGGCCATCAAGAGTAACTGGAAGAAGTTTTTCTATTTAGATTGGTTTTAGTAGTAGAAGATATTATGTAATAACAACTTTCTAATATGTGCACTTGGAAATTCAGTTGGTCGAAATATCTGATAACACAGGGGAAGGGTGAGAGTTAAGAATTTGAAGCTGTTTGCTGCCAAAAGCATTGTAAAGCGAAGTTTAGATTGAATTTTGATTTAGAAGACGAGAGGGTGTAAAACGGAATACAAGCGGGACCAGGGAAGAAAGAATGCATTTTATTCCGTTACTTCTTGATAAACAAGATTGACTCGGTATGGTTTTTTTGTAAAGTGGTAGAAGAGGGCTAACTTCGGCAGCATTCATGGCAAAGACTTTTTTTATACGGACCAACTAGCCAGGGAAGATGTTATTCTTACAGAACACCAAATCTCTGCTGGTGTCCTTTCCAACTAAAGAGGTGAAAAGAAAAGTGAAGTGACATTATACCCGGTTCATAATGACGAGTTTCAAGGTCATCAAGATATTTCTCCGTTGTAGCAATGACTTCTTCTGCGACCTAAATTCCTATCCGCTAAGGAAAAGCTTCAGCTTTGGGAATAGGTAAAAGTCACACGGTGCTAGAAAAAAATCGCAGTTCATCCTATTACACCTGAACAATGCAACTTGTATGGAAGGCGCCATATAGTGATAGACCAGCGCCTTTCTGAGACATTCCCAGTCTTTTATCGATAATTGTTACCTTTAATTTGCCCAAAAGGGGAACATAACATGTGTCATTGCCCTTTGTAAGGCGTTACGTGTTACAGTTGATTGTTTTACAGGTGGGACCGCCTTTGGGCAAGGATTTCCACTGCCGTCTCAAGAGTATAATAGTGAAGCCATGGTTCGTCAACAGTAACACCCACGCAAAAGGTCAACTGAGTTTTTCTTAAAAAACTTGAAATGGCCTTTTTAATAAGCAAAATAAATAATGAATTTCACCATGAATAGCAACTTTTCTCGACTTTTCAATTTTGCGTTTTCCGCGCTTTCTTTAAACAGCCGTAGTTTTTAAACTAAACGTCAAAAAACAACCCAAACTTTAACCGGCTATTTTAATCAGCTAGACAACGCGACGGTAATAGTAAGAGTCTCACATCCCGTCAAATCACCCTCGTAAAAGAATGTACGTTTAATTTTCAAAAAATTCGATTTAAAAAAGCATGACACAAAGATTTGAAAGGAATAGGATTTTTAAGCATCGATAGAAACAAATTTATTAGTAAAGTCAAAACTGAAGCAACGCGAAATCTGGTAAAAAGCACAACTTTGTCCTCTGATTGTTTCATGAAAAAATTTTGTTATGGAAATACTAGAGAAAACTCAATTTAAAAACAAATTTTCTACATCTTACACTTAGGACCCGTTTGCAAAACTCCTACTTAACCCTTAAATCGCGCATAGCGAATTTAACTATCTTTCACTATTCTAGACGAGTCAGGGACATAACGCCGAATGGACACAACCTGGATACAATGTGGAAAAGGACACAACGTCGAAATGAGTAGTTGAAGATATTGCCGAATGTGGGCACAACGTCGAAAAACAGAAATTTACGATGCATCATAGATCGGAAATCGGCCGTCGAATCCGAAGTTTCAATTTTCCCTAAAACGACGACAGCCATTTTCAGCCAAGTTTCTTTTGAAATTCATTAATGGTGCTTATTGTTTACTGAGATGAAGTAGTTAGTGTGGAAGGAGCTAGAATTCCAGTATAAATTTAATCCAGCTCTCCATTTTTCTTGATGAAATGTATGTACCAGACTTTACGGTAATCTGACCAGTATTTCTAATTCCTAGTATGTCTTGTAATGTTTCTAAGAGGCTTTCGGAACGCTAACTTCACATTACACCTTACCAAATTTCAAATGGAAGCGGGAATACCTAAACATGGGCGACAAAATTTAAACTTTCCCTCCAAAACAAACCCACCCAAAAATGACACAAGCTCGTGATCGTCTAACAGGCCCTCTATCGTGTAATAGGTACGAATACACTGGTCGTGAACCAATCGGGAAGGAGAATCAAAAACTACCATTAACTGTACCAAAAATAATGCATTTATTGACAGTTACACGACGATTTGGAGGAGAAAAAGTGCGAACACTAAAAAAACTCCTCCTTTGACATAATTACAAAAATGACAGCAATTCAAATACAAAATTATAGCAACAAGACTGTTAAATAATATCAAGACAAAACATTTACAATTTCATTGTTGTTACGCTTCGATCATCTTTAAATCCTTTATGCAGCAGTTGTAAATAGTACCATAAATAATCAAATTAAACAAAGAAATCAAATCAAACACATTGCATATTAAAATAAAAGGGTCAAGAGAGTTTAAATACATAGAAATGTACACAAGTTACAAAAGGGTTCAACATCAGGTAAAAATACACAAAGGACACAGTTAGTCACCGTTATCTGGAAGACAATTAATAGGTCTCTCCCTTTGTACAACAACCAAAATTAAAACAAAGGCGCATCAAGGAGGACACCTGGAATTTCCACTAATTACCTCGCATACATTACTTATCAAACATAGGCTCTAAAACGTAAGAAAGATTAATGTAAATGGGGCCCCCCCATGGGTATCTGGCCCCTTGTGCGGGGAGTTACGCAGACTAAAGTTGTAATTCAGCTCTCCAGACGGTGATCAACCAATCAAGCTTTTAGGGGATCGAAACTGCCTCCAACTAAGCGTGGGGTAAAAGCATGACTACCACGGGACAAAGTATTAAAATGCAATCCTAATAACAGTTAGCATGATTAGTTTTCACCGTATGCAAAGCCTTCGAGGCCGAAATGGTTAATTAGATACACAGCAGTTCAGAATCAGACTCGGTTAATTGTTGGTAATGCCGGGGTTCGATTTCATAATGAAATTAAAGTTAGCAGTACAATCGACAGACCCACGTCTAGCAAGCTACACGGCTATCAATTACAATCATATTTAGGCAACGCTAACACTACAACACCTTTACAGATATACAATTATGGATATTAAAATAGTTAAATAATGGCAATAAAAATATTAGAATAACGAGGTATTACCTGGATTAAGAACACATGTTGATACACAATACAAATACAAATACAATAATACAAATTAAAATCTAGTTACACGCTGCACGATGTTAAGAATAGTTGTAAACGTTCAAGCAAAAAGATCCTTTTCAAACCCACTCCAGCTGTTTTTATATATACAGACTAATATGAAATATGCTACGTTAGAGTATCATAGACATTGCCACAGAGTACGATCTTCTTGGGGTGAGACGTTGCCCTCATTGCGGTACTGTACTGCACGTTGCCGGCTTCAGTAACTGTATCCAAAAAGTGGAACATCTCAGTCTCTTGCAGCGTTCTTGGAGTATGCATCTTTTTGATTTCCCAAAGTTTCTTTAGACCGCCTGTAGCTGATGTGTTAGCGTCACTTTTTTTATTTTTTAATATAGATATCTTTGTACTTTGTACGTCAAAATTTACTGCGCGCATGTCAAAGTTTACCGTGCGCACGTCAAGATGTACGCTGTGCGAGGAATAAAAACGTTAACGGACAACAAAATGATCCATTCTTAAAACGTAATGGCTGAAGCAACAACAACAACAACGATGACTGAAGATAATCTGGAACTGCTTCACGCCTTATCAAAATTAGGTGATGAGGAGAGAATCGCTTTGCTAGAATGTTTAAACGATAAACAGGTTCATTGCATTTGCGAGTGTATTTACAATACCTTGCAGGGTAATGTACCATTATCAAAGTATCGGAAACGGCAACTCTCTTATCATAAAACAGTTCTAAGGAATCTGGCCGAAGAGGGTGAACCTATAAAAAAGAAGAAACAGATATTAGTGCAGAACGGTGGGGAATTTCTATCATTTCTACTACCTCCTCTGCTTAGTGCTGTACTGGAAGGTAATTTTGAGTGAATATGGAGTACGCAAAGAGGAGCTTATACAGGGGTTAAAGACAATGGAAAGTGCGCGAAGTAACATTTTATCACGGCTGGATGATGAAATGACACGTGCTCAATTTAAATTAATCCGATAAGTTTAATAATATAATTAACAAATTAAGCATGTTCACAATACGTTTAATAAAAACGATCGAAAGGAAAATTATTTTCGTGACAAAAATAAAAAAGTACAGTACAATCTAAGCTAAATTAAAATGGGGTCTTTTGAAAATATTTTTACTGTATGTCAAATTGAAAACAATTTAATAAATTAAACTGTTATACAATACATATTTTACGATAATGAGAATAAATGGATTTTAGTAAAAAATTTGTTTTTCTAATTACGATACTCGTTAGTGGACTTTTACAATATTAGTGCAAATACACGTTAAATTCGAAAGGAAACTGTTAGATAACTATTCTCGTGACAAAAATAAAAAAGTACAATACAATTTTTATCCTTAAGCTAAATTAAACTGGAGTTTAAGTTTTTGCGTCCATAGCCAACAGGTACCTTAACTCTATCCACGTTTAAAACTAACAAGTCACTCGAAAAAAAACTAGCATTGCTCTGCATTACCTTTTCCAGCAGTGACATTATCACTCCTACTCAGCGTTGCCAGGTTTTATAAATTGCTCATAGCCAATTTTACCTCAAAAAGTAACCAGAAATCGCCATTTTATTCCCAATAAAAAAAAGTACAATTAATACCTATTAAGGTATAGGTATTTCACTAACGACTTCAGAATAAATACTGTAAGATACAACAATACAACAAATGTTAACTAACAGGAAAGTTATAATCACAAAACTAGCTACCTAAAACACCCTTTAAAAAACACGTTTGAGAAATTTTTTTATTTAACGCGCAAAAGATTAAAATTTATTATTGGTCATATAATTTAAGGAGCTTATTGAAAAGATTAAGCATTTCCTGGCCCCTTTCTAAGTACATAGTATTTGCACCCAATTATGCCGAATGGCGATCCAACGGGAATTATATGATTTTTAAGAAATGCTTAAATGGATTTAAAAGAATTGTGTAGCTTGTGAGAAACAACCTTCATCACGTTTAAGAAATTTGTGCAAAAGATTAAAAGTTATTACTGCTCATATAATTTAAGAGTTTATTGCAGATTTATGGTTTATTGCTGGTGCCTTTCTAGGCAAATAACCTTTGTACTTAATTATGCCGACACAAGGGGTTGTGCTGCATACTGAATAAGTTTTACATTTAAAGTACTATTACAATTTCTTGGTACGCTGTAACTACTAATATACACAAAATCATAAATAACGTTCATAAAGTTATAAACCACCAAAAAATCGCCAATTCACCATTGATCAAAATTACCCGCCAAATGCATTTCAAAGTAACCATAATGGCGATAAATCACCAGAACTGGCAACGCTGCTCCTACTGACAACTGGTCCACTCTTCTAAATGAAAGACCGATTGGTTTGTCGGGGAAATTCGGATTCCTTAATGTGATTCCTACACGATCAGATGGAACAGCATCCCTAACGATGCATGCGTGCAGTTCCTCGAATGCACTCTGCAAAAATTTGTGTAAAATAACATTTAGGAAACGATATATTTTTTACCTGTAGCCATGTTAAGGGGTTATCCTTGCATGCCTCGTCGTTGAAAGTAAATCTCAACGATTTGCATGTCGTGTTGAATTTTTTTATAAATTTGGTGTTTGACTCGTCAATTATATTTATATGGGTGAATTTCGATGGCCCAGTCTCCTGTTGAACTGATGGACCCGAACCCAATTGCTGCTGCTGTTCCTGTTCCTGTAATGTACTAATTTCAAGAAACGAAAATAATAGAAACTTACAAAAGGCATACTGTTATCATACTCGAATTCTCCGCTGTGCCCCACACTTGATCATCACGAGAAGTTCCCAACACCTCCTCCCCCATGTTTACTTGAGTCGGACTTTATGCAATAGAAAATAATTAAAAATGCTTAAAAAATAAAAGAAAAATATATACTTACATTCCGTCAATTCCTCGCACAGCTTCCACAAAATCACCCCACACGTCCAACGAATCGATATTAATATTTTCAGAAACTACCTTATAATTAATAATATTATATGCTTTTATTAAACCCTCGTTGGTTAACAGTCCATCACGGAACAAATCTAAAATTTGATTCACGGTTAAACAATCCATAATGATTAATGATAATAAAAGGTAACGCTCGTCAAACAGAACTAAATTATATTTTGCAATTAATCGTATTTATAGCATTTTTCTAATAACGTAAAAAATCCATTTTTAAGGAATTTAAGGTTAAAGATTGTACCTACTGTAATTAGACATTCACCTTTGTTACTTACTTACTTATATGTATAACAAATTCTTTAAACTTTTTACGTGACTAATAATGGAAAATTCAATATTAACAAATCCGGCTCGTAATAATGACTATAATTAGAAAAACACACATTTTTGTTTAATAAAAACAAAAGAATTACTAAGTTTTTGTACAATAGATTTACTTTAATAGTAATCTTAATAAAATTCTGAATCAACAAGTTAAAAAAGAAACTCAAAATTGCTTTTAGATTCTTGTACGAAGACAACAAATATTCCCAGCCCCAGGTTACGACGAAGCCACCAAACAGCTCCAACCCTCAGGCGCGACTTAAAAATTTCCAATCTTTCTATGACTAAATATGTTATGCGAAGACAACAAATATTACCAGCCTCAGGTTACGAGGAGTTATAATTTTAACTTCATACAGCATTCCTTAATCAAAATAATTCGATAACAATTACATCATTCAGAAAAATTACATCGCCCAACTCGAAGTACCTATTTTTTGCGACCGAATATAAAAACTCTCACTTAAGACCCTCAACCCCATAATCTTAATTCAATATCAAAGCCAAGAAGACACTAGATGATTTTATTTACCCAAATCTAAAATCAAATGTCATCAATTTAATTTCAGCATCCGAAAAATAATCAACAGACGCTACATCTTAGACCAAAATCATCACCTTAAATCACCAGAAAGTCATCCGGGAAACCCTAAAGGCATTCCAGAAAAGTCATCCAAGAATGCCGAAAGGACATTAATGACGTCCCCCACGTGGACGAAAAATCTTGCCAAAAGGGCATTTTCCAGAAAAGTCACCCCAGGAATGCCAAAAGGACATTAATAACGCCCCCCACGTGGACGAGAAATTTTGCCAAAAGAGCATTCCAGACAAGTCATCCAGAAATGCCAAAAGGAAACGCCCCCCACGTGGACGAGAAATCTTGCCAAAAGGACATTTTCCAGAAAAGTCATCCAGAAATGCCAAAAGGACATTAATGACGCCACCCACGTGGACGAGAAATCTTGCCAAAAGGACATTTTCCAGAAAAGTCACCCCAGGAATGACAAAAGGGCAGTAATGGCGACCCCCACGTGCGCGAGAAATCCAACCAAAAGAGCATTCCAGAAAAGTCATCCAGAAATGCCAAAAGGACATTAATGAAGCCACCCACGTGGCCGAGGGTGTGACGTCAGAAAAAATCACGGCGCCCACGTGAGCCTTACATCACACAGTGACGTCAAAACGGGGGGGGGGGGGGGGGGACAAGTGTCCCCAGACAAAAACGGGGGGGGGGGGGAACAAGTGTCTCGGTTCTACTAATAAATAACGATTTTGGGTAAATTTTGCACCATTATTTTTGACATAGGACACGGATCAGAATTATATTGAATAGTTGCATATCTAAGGATCTATGGATCATAAATTATAATCTAGTAAAAGTCCGAGGCCGATACGTGATCTAGGGAATTCGTTATACAAAATTCAAAAATCTTGTGTCTATTTTCACTGTCCCCGATGCATACGAACCCCTGCAACTTTTGTGCTGACAGTCAATAGCGTCGATTCTTAATCTATAAAGAATCCTATACAAATTAGAAACAGTATAGAACCTGAGGATTCTTAAATGACACTTACTTTTAAGTTTTAGGTACTGGAATGCAACTAAGCGATAGTGGAGTAAACGGGCCTTAATCCTGTTTTTCCATCCCCACATAAATTTAATACGTTGGGTAAGTTCGATGACAACATTTATTTCCTCAATCGTTTCGAAAGGTACCAAATTCATTTCTTACATATTTTGTGAGTAAACACAAAAATGTGATGTAATATTCGAATGCGTTTGAAGATAGGTACCTATAAAAAAATACGAGTAGGTATATGTAGATTCCACTAATTTACATCTCCATCTTGTAACAAGCTTTGCGTCAAACAACTCGTTCGATCCAAAAAGTAGTTATATTTAGTAATTTAACAAACGTTAAATATCTCAACCTTTATAGCTCAGTGCCCACATATTGTGTAACGGAGCGAAATAAAAATGCGATTATTAAATGTTGTAACTCGTGTCAGAAACTTAATTAATATCTATAGGTTTAAGCTATTACAACACGCAAACAATAAAACGAAATATTGATAAGTGTCAGATAATTTCTGTTTTATAGTTAATACAGGCATGCGGCGACTTTCGAATGTTTCTATTCTCTTTCGATTTACAGATCTAAAAGATCAATTTAAATAAATAAAAGGTAAATTACGTATTTTTACTATTTACTATAAGAAATGTAATTTAGATTTTTCAAGAATATTTATTTTGTTTTCGTGTCTTTGACCACTATGAAACTTTGAAACTAGTTTTAAATATTTCATTTTAGGTTAGTATAGCTATAGCCATATATCATGTATATAATATTATTTTATTTTTTGGTACCACTGAATCATCCTACACTCTCACCCCCAACGAGAACATATAGCGCAGCGGGTGACGCGTCTGGACAATGCGCTCTCAACTTATATCAGTTTTTTATCCATTTTGTTGGCAGGCAATAAAGACGAAGGACCTAATTTTCGGGTGAAATATTTGCTATTTATAATATAGTGTACCTTCATTTTTTTTCTCATGTCACAACTATTATTAACTTATAATACATATTAAATTGAACGGTTCATCTATGTTGTTTATAACTACCAAAAATGAGTCAATTGTGTACCTACCTATGTCGGCAAGATTAAAGATAAACTTTATCTGATAGTCATGAAGTGTAAATTCTTTGCGCGATTTTTAAATATGATGTAAAAGAGAGACAAATTTAAGCGACTCGAATCGTAGAAGTTCAGTAAGAAAATTAAATTATAACAAATCCTTCTACAGTTACCAAGTAAACATAATTTTGTTGAATTCGGCTTAATTTGTGCTTTTCAAGTAGAAAGAAGCACGCGGAATTGTGTGAATGTAAAATAGGGCTTTTTGAGAAAAATTGATACGTAGTAAAAGACGCGTTGTAAGGATATGACCACTTCTCGTTAATTTTCAGAAGGAATGAAAAGTTTCGTGCTCAAAGAAAAGGATCCTCTTTGCAATCAAATTCGTGAAGATTCGCATTATTTTTTGTTAATAGTAACTATAACGTCCATAAAACTGATGGAATTTGTAAAAGTACGAAGATAATAGAAAATTTATACAACGACCTTATACAGCTTGGTACTTCTGGAAAAGAATTTAGTCTTATAAATAAGTACGTATATAGTGCAGAAAATGGGGTAACTGAGTACGACCATTGTCATTGCAGGAGTTGCACGACAACGCGATGAATCGTGAACTTTGGAAATGAACTGTTGTAAAAAACTTCTATTTGACTGTGCGAAAGTTCACTGAGAGATTTGAGTATCAAAAACTATATGCTTATGATGTTCAATAACGTAATTATAATTACAGTGTTATTACTTAAAAATAGTTACTTCTGATTATGTATTTTTTGACATTTGACACGTTTCGGAATGCACTGTGTCAGAGTTAGTACATTCGTGTACGCCACTTACGCCTAATGGAATTTCGCCAATGGACATTCGCCTAATACTCCTTCGCCAATTCCAATCCAGCCAAATGTAAATTCGCCAAAATCAAATTCGCCTAATCTATTTTCGCCAAAACTATTTTCGCCCTTTGCATTTTTGCCAATCGACTTTCGCCAATGTTAAAAATGCAATTGAATCGGTGAATGAAAGAACGGTATAAGCGCCAAAACTGACATTTTTAACTGAGATAGCCAAAATGATTCAAACACGTCAACCCATCAGTGAGCGAAAAAGCAGTACATAAACTTCATGCTTTGATTCAATACCGACAACGCTGTTTGAGAGATGAGTGGAAGAACGATACAAGTACGGCGGTTATACTGTTCTATCACTCAGTGACAAATAAAATCTTTTTTGACTTTGCTAAATCTGTTTACAAATCTTTATTACAAGCTCGAAAAGCGTTATATTAATTTTGCGAAGTGAAAACTCGACTATTTCCATAATAGAATTTTAAATGTTAATTGCTGATGCAATAGAAATCATTTTGGGAGCGTTTGTCAATCTCAAAACTTCCGTTTCAAATTGGCGAGTGTCCATTTGTCAAAAATGCTATTGGCGAGCATACCATTGGCGAAATTGTACTTGGCAAAAATACACTTGGCAAAACTACCTTTGGCGAATGTGGTATTTGCAAGATTACCTTTGGCGAAGGTAGATTAGACCAAATTGACATTGGCGAATGTGGATTGACGAAAATACATTAGGCGAAAGTGGGGGGAATCAGTACATTACCTCTAATAATGTCCAGATATCAAGAGGCGCCTTTTGCTTTGCTAATGGGTAAAGAATGACTCTCCACATTTTCTAGCTTGCGAGTTTCTGAATGGGAACATTCATTTCAAAAACGCACCACAACAAGCGGTTTCTGAGCTACTCACGTGACAAACCGAACTACTTCCATTGGCCCCAATCAAGGAAATCCTCCAGCTCGATAAAGGCTTTATGAAAGTAGTTGACATATATCCTCCGCAAGTAGGTAGGCGTTTTCGTGGGCTCTACGCCCACAGGAGCATCACAAAATAACTTGACGAAACCGGTATACCATACCACAGAGCTACGAATTTCGAGAGGGTAACAGTCTCACTAATGAAGATACCCAAACCGATCCTTCGGAGGGAAGACTATAAGCTCTGTAATTCGTATGAAATGAGTACCCTCCCGTCAAAAGATCCTATTTGTGCTGCTGCGACTCGCAATAACGGAAGCTTTGAAGATAATGATTGATTCCATGTAAGTGTTGAGAGTGATAACACAATTAGGACATGGTTAAAGGTCCCAACGCTTTCACTCCTTGCAAGGCTGTAAATGTACACGTTTACCTTTTTTGTGGTTATCAAACTCGTCTCGTGGAATGTAAATCGTACTTCGCCGCATTTTATCTTTGGAAATATGCGTCATACGTCAACTGAGGTTTTTCTTCTTTTTTATTACGAATTTTTAAAATTTATTCAAAGGTGTATAATATTTCACCTGCGGGGTATATCAAAAGTTGCCTCTTGATAGTCACAAATAAATTTGGGGTATTCCCCCCTTTGGTTTTCTTAAACAGACGGTCGTGGTACCTCGTTTTCTTGTGGATGCTTCTCTAACAACAATATAGCACTCATTCGTGACTCCGTTGCTTGTGGCTTACTCACTAATCAGATTCGCATTTGCCTTGGTAAGAGAATTATAGGAATTTTTCCATTCCTTCGGATTGCGATAATAAAACCAAGTTCGTGATCTTTACCTTATCCTTTGGCTGTGTGGCTCATTATTTGCTACGTTATTGATCATTATATACATTTGATCTACTTTGTTACAACACAAGATACCTCAGTGATAAAAAAGCTATGTTAGCTGTCACCTTCTCTTTTGTGTTTCACCCTCTGATTCACAGTGAGGTCTAGGTTACTATTTGAACATTTCGCACTAAACTATTAACGCGTCTTTTTAACAATTATAATGATCAAAAGGATTTCTATCTACCGTGTATCTACAATACAATCGCTCTACTTGTTATTTTTTTGCCATTGTTTAGCCACGATACTCTTGCCTAATTCGTTGGGAAGTGAACCATCGTGGGTTTTAAATGATGGTGGAAATGTTTCTGGAAGTATTTTTCTTTCAAGTTGAAAAGGCGTACATACACCCACTATTAATTATCTACTGAATTAAGTGAAAAGTATTAAAAAGTTTCAAAAAATAGTCTAAATCTGTTTCTGGGCGTGATATGAAATGTGTTCATGGAGTATCCCTCTTCGGCGTCAATGAACCTTTGTAAACTTTCATATCAGTTTGGTGTAGTTTTCCTATTCCGAAGTCAGTGTACAAAACACATCAAGAAGGAGAAACTGGCACACTATGTATTCTATTTTTCATCACAGAAAACAAACAATACCCATAACCGCTTTCGTTTTTATAGTCTTACGGTTCCGTTCATATCCTCCATGGCAGTTTTTACATTTCCATTCGACTCTTCTTTTCAGAGGCTAGTTTTAGCGAATCCTCTTAATTCTTACTATTCTATGAGTATACGGTTGATGAGTTTCCGTCTTAGTTTGGTAGAGTTAATCTTTGCCAGTAACCTGAGTAATTAAAGTTAGCCTTGCACATGAAACCAATATTGACCAGTACTGTGCATTATTGTAACGAGCATTCTGTTGGGAATATTGCGGCTAAAGACCCAAATTCGTAGGCTTCATAACGCACTCAGCAATTGAACTTTGTGTCTATTAGAAATACTCAACTTTTTGAACTGTACCGACAATTCTGGGAACTGTGGCTGAATGATAATCCATTTCTTGGGCTTGCTCTTGAAGAGTGGTTCCAACAAGACAGCAACAACAACAAATGTACCGGTTTCATAATCCTGAGGTTTTACGGTTTTAGGTGATCTGCGAGATCATGCGATTTGACAAGGCTGCACATTTTGTAGACTTACGCGAAATGTTCTCTTTATACAGTTAATTCACAAACTTCATATAAAAATTCAACAAAAAATTGAAGTGTTTGCGTTTTTCTTTTTACAAACCACACTAACGTCCTTAATTCTGTGAAAATCGTAAACCTTTGAGGAACATCAATCATATTTAACGGATTGTCTTGAGACACCCATTGGGAAAGTAGGTTACAGATATATTTGCAGAAAATTGAAGTAATTCTCCTTAACTTGATTTTCAATCTGAATACGGCGGTGTGATAAAAACTGTGATACATACATTAGGGGTAAGGTAATAGACATAACTATGGGCACCACAGAAATAACGAAACGTATAAAATTTCTGATGAAGATTTGATCGACCATCTCACTAAGGAATTTAGACTACATGCTACCATACCACGACCAAGCGCAGAAATAACTCCACATTGGAAGATAACTAAGCAATCATGGGACAAGTTCACTGACACGTGCAAATATCCGCAGTAGTGCACAAGAGATGTACCTAATACTAGAACATACAAGATTTTTTCGAAAAATACTTTCTTCGCAGCATCGTTTCCCAGACACCAAGAGAGGTGCTGACAAGGCGAGATGAAAGAGGCGGCAGCGTAATTAAAAATAAGAAAACAGATAATCTATAGTAACCGATAAACAATGCACAAAAGTAAGCGAGACTAGTTAGTCCGCGTAGTAGATCCGTGTGTCTTATAAACGGAACAGCGAGGACGTTGGAAGTCCTTATTAAAAAGAGGGAGTACCAACAACAATATTTGTTATCCACGATAGTTAGTGGAATGGCCTTACGACGAACAGGTGGCGAAGGAGGCGGAACTTACGCCGTGCAAGTGTAGTACGTTCATAACGTAATCTGGAGGACTGCTCTGTTGTCTGAGCGACCAGATCACTTTATTTCATTGAGAATCAGTAGCCTCAATGGTCGTTGAAATCATGGTTTTCTTCACATTATAAATTAGGTTTACCATACCGATAGATAACCCGTCCAATTCGCAGGTAGCAGTACACATGCCGTGAAGAGCATTTTCCTACCATTTAATGTTCCATACGTGACTTAATGGTGAAATTTGAATTGATGGTTCTATGGAAATCCATCAAAATCGATCGAAATTCATGATTTTTTTGTAAAACTTTTGGTAGCAGTTATTGGATCCTCTAAATTTTAAGAAAATTTTGCACCAAAGTTTCACCTACATGGGAAAATAATTTTTCCTTCTTAGAAATGCAGTAGTAACACAAATACCTTTAGATAAGACAGAGTAAAAATAGATGAGACTTGAATAACATTTGTATCTTTGAGAAAGGACCTTTCTCAAAGATTTGTATTTAGTTGTGTCGCTATTATCTTACGAGTTTGACTATTATTTCAAAACCCCCACCAAACGAACATAAAATCGACTACAGAATCACCATCGTACAAATAAATACTCACCATTAATACAGAGTACATGCGATCTAAAAAAAGACTAAACGTCTTTGCAAATACAAAAGAAATTAAAAAGAGAAAAAGTGGTGGGAGGCACAGCTATGTTAATCAAACAAAGCATCTTGAAACGTACATAGAACAGTTTTGGTGAAGAGAGACTTACACGGTTCGTTCCGAGATATACCTAAATGATAATAAAGTCATGTTAACGAACATTACTAAAGTACTATATGTGATATATCTTAACCTATCATAATCACCACGGCCAGCGATCAATCAAAATAAAATACGGGATTAACAATCCCGTAACAAGGAAATTTGCTAAATTATACATAAATATGTATCAGGTATTACTTGTCGAGGTATAATGAAATTAGTTACACTAACACATAACATATCCGTTATCATTGCGTACTTTTACACTTATTTAGGCCGGATGTTGTTGAGGGTAATGACGATAATAAAACATAAAAAAAGAATCAGTTGCTTTAATATTCCAACATCGTACTTCCTTTTGTCGAGTGTATATATTTTAAAAAAATGCTAAATAATAAAAGTACAAGATTTTAGATAAGAAAATCAATTGGTAACATTGTTATGAAATTTGCCAAATGGCAGCTGTCAATCTTTTCGACATTCATAGACCACCCAGTATTAGGAAGCTTCGATCTACTAACCTCTACCACGAACAGACAATACATCTTTTAAATGAATGTATTACAAAAACCAGACCTTCTTAGTAAAGGTATTTTATGTTGCTGCGACGACTACTATGGTGTTATAAATAAATTCAACAGAGAGTTCTTGTGAACAACTCGATAACTGTAACATTTGAAAATTATTCCTTTCATACACAACGTACCTATTCTGACTTTTTTCAACTGGTACATGAAACGTGTTATACAATTTTATGAGGAGTAAAATATCACTTTAATGACTTCGGCCGTTTACAAATTGTGAGAGGTGAAATGTGTCCCGTGTGTTCTTTGAGGAGGGGAGAGTTCGCGGATTGGTTAAATCTGGAAAAGTGAAAGATTCCAAATACTTTGTTTCAGTAATATGAATGATACTGTTCTTGGGGCGAAACGCACATTTTCTGGACAACATCAAAGTGCGGACTAGTTGTTGAAAGTAAATTTTAAGCAACTATAAATTTGGATAGTCATACTAAAGTATTACTTCCTTTATATTCATTTTACAGTTTTTCCGCAAGAGATAATTTATTAAAACCATCAATGCAGTAAGCGTATGTCGTATGATTATGATAGGCTCATGTGTATTGCTTAGGGGTGAATGGGGGAGTAATGGTTCGGAAGGAGACGAAGGCGCCACCCTTCATACAATCACACATATACAATCACAAAGATTGCACGCTTCTTGACTCTGCACACCCAATAATTCATGTTATAATGGGACAAACGATAAACTGACGCATAGGGGATTGTATTTATTTTTTGTTTGCTAACGCAGTTACGGCTTTACAGACCGCAAATGAATTATTTTCATATAACCATAAATGGATCGGTAATTTTTCATATTCATTAAAGAATGATGTGGAAGACGTTTAATTAATTCTTTGTGAAGTTTTAGCTTGTCTTCAGTAGTTTATTATCATCAGAAAGAATTGAATCAGGTTTGTAAAAAGTAGGGTGACTAAAAAGTAATACTATTAAATGTTTTACAACATTCGCCAAACAAGTTCGAATTGAAATTTAATTTTATAATGATTCTAACTTATCGCGAAACGGTTATATCATACCTTAAAAGGATATATAGTAATAATTTTTTCTCATCTGTCTTTTGAGGTAAAAGCGACTCGAGATTTATTTTAATTTTAAAACGTATATAAAACAACTATACCTACTCTTTGTTTTGCTTTCCTTAATTCGCAAAAACAACTCCATAACAAAGTACATCTATAAGAAAGGTTAGTTTACAGCGTCAGATTACAGAATGAATGACCATATCATTCCATTTTCAAAACAATGAAGAAGAAATCTTGTCGTCTGATCGATTTCCATACTCCAAGCAATATAATACCAACAAATGTTGGGTATTATTGCTGTATTTAAGATATAATTAAATAGAATGGTATTATCACAGATGGAAATTTTCCATCTGTGATAATACCATTCTATTTAATTATTATTATTATTTAATTAATCGGGAATACGTTTGCTCTAGGCATCACATCTCCCCGTAAACCCACGTAATGTCTTCTTTCCCTGGTCGACCTGCAGCTGCATTTTCACCATCCTCACCACCAACGAAACGAACTTCAGCCAGTGCTGTAAGCTGCCTTCTGCTCAGGTTCTCTAGCAAACCACCTTCATCTTCATCCCCAGAGTCTTCGTCCGTCAAAACCTTTTCCACAGCAGGTGGCTCTATGAAGATTTCATCTGGGTCCAAATCAGTGCTTATTCTAGTCTATGTCCTCGCCTGTACAGAAAATTGCCATTTTTGATATCACATTACGCTAGCGTTACCATACGGTAACAGTAAAAAATAATGGCGATTTACCGGGATACTATAAGAGGAACAACTAATTTGAAAACAAATTCATGAAGATTAGAGTATATTCTACGGAATATAGAAGTAGCCCACGGAGAAAATTACTCATACAAAAAATAATATGCTTACACAAATCTTATGTCCATGATTTTCTAGAAGTAGAAATTTGTCCTAAAACAACACACTGATAACAGATTTCTATGGTTTCTTTGTCAAAATGGTTTCCCCATGTTGTGAACGTGGTAACTTGAATAGTGCTATCAAGAACAACGTATGCAGCATTATTTACACCTCAATGCCATCTTTTGTAACAATTTCAGTCATATTTTAGGATCCTCGTCCTGTCTATATCTTTGCTGAGACCCAGGTTCTGAATTTTTCTATGAGTGACTCTGGCACTAGTGATAAAAACAACCACGTACGTTCCGTTAAACAGATTATCGGAAAGCGAAGATTAAATAGACAGTGGGGTATTTTTTCCTAAGGAATTTTTTCACAAGGTATGTTTTCCGGGGTATTTTTTAATGGGGAATGTCTTCCTATATTCTTCCTATGCACACACGTCTGCAGGAAACTCGATTTTATAGAAATACTGATTTATTCGA
Source organism: Pyrocoelia pectoralis (assembly GCA_036250285.1). NCBI lineage: Eukaryota > Metazoa > Arthropoda > Insecta > Coleoptera > Lampyridae > Pyrocoelia > Pyrocoelia pectoralis. The sequence goes on along the minus strand of CM070076.1, from coordinate 21,402,705 downwards.
TTAATAAAAATGACAATCGTAATATTATTTATTCCTCGACTTCTTAGAAATAAAGTTCCGATATGGATAAATTGGCCATTTTGATACTGATGAAGAAGATAAAAGGTTTAAATATGTGACATGAGGTTAAAAATCAGTAAGAACTTCGAGAAGCAATTTAAAAACAACGAAACAGACTAATACTTGGAAGAAGTTAAACATTATTATACTTTGTGCATTCTTCCTGATGGTAAAATCATTGTTAAAGTCAGTTTGAAAAAGTTTGTTAAAGTACAAAGCTAGTACAAACAGGACTTTCTATATGTATATTCGAATTTCTACTTTTGTAGTTTAAGGTTTGTTGACTGTGTATTGTAGCAATTCTGGCCTTGTTAGGTGAGATCGTAGTTTTCATGTTTTTTAAATAAAATCTGGTGATAAAATCAATAGGCTTTAGAAATGCCAGTGATAAAAGTGTTTTTTTGTCGAGTCTTCAAAAGTATTCTTTAACAAGTTTGTAGTCCTTCGAAAATCAAATTTGATTCGCTTGTTTAATTTTATTCCATGCTGAAAAATGGTTGTAATCATTCAGGTCCCTTATGCTGCCCTTTTAAACAGTAGACTTTCAATTTTAAGCGGTTCTAAAAAAATTCTATTAGAAATGAGGAATTTGCAAGGAGTTCTAAAGGAAACATTAACGTGTCTAGTTTACCTTTTATACTAAATACAAAGTGGATTTTTATAACGTAAATGTCGTTAATTCAAAGTTAATTGAATGAGGTTTATTTGCAACTGTCAACGAAATTACGGAACTCAGCACTAAACATTATTGCGGCGACATACATCTAAAGACTATGCTTTATGGCTGTAATGATATAAAAACTACTTTTTCTATGGTATTCTATCATCAAATTATATAAATTTCAAATAAATAAACCTTTTAATTTTGATTTTCTTTTTAAGATTTTTATGCATATAAAGTTGTTTCGAAAATCACTACAGATCCATTTGTTATCATGACTATTGTATGGTAATTTTATACAATAACAGATCGACAACGTTAAGTTTGTTATTTTATAATAATAGACTAGAAGATGTGTCCAAAATTATTAGTAATAATATTTATCATACTATAAACCCTCAAATCTCATTTGTCGTCCAAATTTTGCCCCTAAATATCTTTGTTGTCCGTTAATAGTTTAGAATTCCGAAGGTTTATTTTTCAAAATTCCTCATGTCAAATTCTAAATAATTTATTCTGGGTGCTACTCTTACATTACATTTATAACCATTCATATATCACAATACCTACACGAAAATAAAAATAATGAAATTCTACAATCTTCTGCTAAAAGAAGCAACTTACAGTAGTTCAATTTAAACAGAAAACCGTCTTAACTTAAGTATGTTAGGATTGCCGAGAACTTAAAGGTTATCCAACGATCAACATCACATCATCGGACAATAGCATTACAAACACGATTCTTTATAACACCTTTTCCAATCTGATTGCTTTTCTATAAGTAAATAAAGAGTTCAAAGGCAATTTATTTACATAGATTGTTTCAATTTCACTGTGCGTGAACAGTATGTCAAGTTCATTTTAACTAAATCACTTGAAAGGATCAATAAATCGCTTCTCTATTCTTATTTGAAATTGCGCATACCTACACGTTTAATTGAGAAACCTTGTAATTTGTTTCTTATCAACCTAACTATTTGGTGTTGGAGTTGAATTATTAAGTTCAGTCATCATTGGTAACATTACACGGTGTCTGAATTTTCTAACTGAAGAGGACGTAAATTAAACATGCTATTACCAAATTGAGAGTCATATTTAATTTTTACTCTTTTACAAGATACCTTGATGTTGCCCCAAATTTAATAATTTGTAGATAACTTTTGAAAAGAAGTGCACTAGGATTTCTCAACAGAAGGAATTTAACATACCCACCTCGTTTGCGTAAACTCTCTTCCGCAACAATTCATATATGCGCGTTTCCTCTTTGTTGTTGTTTCAGAATGGTACAAATGCACATAAAACTAATAAAGGAGACGCTAGTATAGAAACACATAATGTTGTGGCAAAAGAGTATATTTCAAGGGAAAAGGTCTTTGAGATCCGACGATATCTCTTAGTTGAAGAACAATGAGTACGTCATAAATACGACCCAAAAGCAAGTTACAAGCGAGTACGTGCAGCATTCCCCAGAAGATCACTATTATGTCTCTCCACAGAGTACTCCCTACTATTCCTCTTCATTTTGTGACTTTCAGCCGTCTTAAATCTCCTTCTACGTCGTCCATTTATGTTGACCTTGGTCTCCCTCTTCTTCTGGGTTCCCCCAATTCGCTCTCGAGAACTTTCTTTGGAAGGCGTTCCCCAGACGTTTTCATCACACGACCTAACCATCCCATTCTTTTGGCTTTTATTTCTCCCACTATGTCCGGCTTATCATAGGTAACATCAACAACGGGCTAATGTCTACACAATATTTGAACAATATTGTACAAATATCGTATATTAAATATTGTAATCGTAATTATTGTACCAATCATTACAGGCATAATTGCGCCAATGTTGTGAAACAATATTGAACCAATAAAGTAATGAATCACGAGATTAATAAAGAAATAAACGGCGAAGATATTGTTACATATACCTATGGAGTCACTGAGGATTAGATTGCCGGGACACATGAAAAAACTACAATGACATACCAATGACATACCAAGAAGATAATACTATGGAGACCACAAGAAGTCAGAAAGAGGGAAGACCAAAAATCAGGTGGTGGGACCAAGTGACAAATGACCTAGCGGCGATGGAATTGCAGAAATAGAGGAGAGAAGCGCTGGATAGGCAGGGTTGGAGGGAGATTGTCGGAACAGCTGCATCACATGGAGGGTTGTAAGTGGGAAGGGAGGAAACTGCAGAAAAAGAGAAACCAACATGTTTTGCGAGGATTGATCTACCTCTTCAATCGGATCTGTAAATCCTATAAAAGGGTAGCAATACTCAAGCTTTAAATAAATAATAAATTAGAGAATACTTTTGTCGTTAGGTAGCCCCACAAAAAAATCACAAGCTGACAGATCCGGCGAGCGTGCCGACCATTTTGAAATGACTCGACCAGGAAACATTCATTGACGAGTTGCTGTAGACTCCCTAGCGGTATGGGAGTGGCTCCGTCCTGCTGAAACCATATCCTTTGGATATCTACACCATTACGAAGTTGTTGGTCAAAATTTTGCAAAATACATGTTAATAACGTTGTCATGTAACAGTAACAGTTAATCCATTTTCTTCAAAAAAGAACGCGACAAAAATTCCAAGGGTGAATACTGCACATCACACAGTGACTTTATCGCTATGAATCGGTATTTCGTGCAGTTGTTGAGGCCTTTCCGTCGCCCAGTAACGAATGTTCTGTTTGTTAACAAAACCTGACAGCTAAAAATGAGCTTCATCTGACATGAGCAAGCAGTCTGCGATATATTCGGGTTTTCAGCAATTATCCCTTCGAAACGCTTGCAAAAGTCAAGGCGTATGTCAATATCTCGAGGCAAACGTCTGTGCACGACTTAAATTTTGTGGAAGTGTAAGTCAGTACTTTCCGGTGTTCTTACAGAACGAGTTCTTCCTTTTGATTCTTCTCTGGCGGCTGAAGCAGTATTGCAAAACTTGTGTACTTATCCACTTTCCAATTGTTACACGAGTAGGAACGGGATCTCGTCGATTTAAATGAATATAACGACGAAATACACGATGGTTGGTTACGTTGAATGATGTTGAATATTTTTAAACGGTAGAAGATAAAGTCAGCTAAATTAAGAGTAAATCTGGCATTTATTAGAAAAAAAATATATTTTTGTTCTCCATGTTATTCAAATACCACCATTCACAGTATCGCAATTAAATTGGCGTTTCACCTACTTTTTTAGGCTTATTCATAATTATGTATCTGTAACAATAATTTCCCATCATCGGATAGGGCAGAACTGCAATAATTTAAAATTTGAACAATTTTTTTAGGTAGCTAATAACTTTTAAATTACCTGCTTTTAACAACGTACCTTTGACCACATTGTAAATTAATTACAGTAACCAATCTCTTCAAAACTCTGTTCTGGTAAAGAAACAACTACAACTAAATGTGAAGAAACTGCCGTTCATTCACAGTAACCCTAAACCGTCCTCAAATCTTTGACAAGTACAGATAAAAGCTAAAACGAACAAACGCATTTTAATAACAAGAGCTAACTGTCCAAATTTGCAAAAATGAGAAGAAAATACAGTCACTATAATGAGCCATTTAATACGATTATTTTTCATATTTAGATTATCTCCTTACAACGATTTCTTGCAAACTGTCATCATATTGGGTCTTTTGTACGTACTGAAATGAAATTTATTTGAATTATTTAATATTTTAAAAGAGAATTTGTATCACAAAAAATCGAAAAAAGCAAGACAGATTTTATGATTATATGAAAGTGTACCAGGAAACAAAAATTGATGCTCCTAAAAATATTTACTTTCACATAACATACATGGGGACTCATATTGATGATCTTCAACCCTTTAAAGAACGAAAATGTTCGTAATATAGTAAAATACCAATTACAAAATTGAATTTAAAGTTGTTTCAACTATTTATTTCCATCCAGCAAGCGTGAGAACTTTAATCGCAAAAGCGCCAAGGTCTTCAATCTAGTTTACAATAAGTGAAGAATAAAATTTATTTTTATAACAAACAAGCTTAATAATTAATAAGTACCTATTTTTAAGTAGCGACTAACGAAATTAATCAGATCACTTGAATGAGTGACAGGCAGAGGTTATAAATGATCAGTTTAGTTAATGAAATAATAATGGTAATGAGTTGCATTCTTTAGTTGACCTGACCTCTCCCAACAGCTTTGCTACAGGCCCAAGTTAATTTATTCCACTAGCAATATGTGGAATTCATAATTTACATTGTACTGCGATTTATCGTGTCATATATCCTTAATTTACATATTTAAAATTAAACGCTGTCAAACATTTATTAAAGCAAATTTTTAGAAGCTCTAAGAGTCTAACTTTATTAAAAAAAAGTGGTATCCTTATGGCACATTCATAAATCTGATGCACATGACTAATTTAAGAAGCAACAGGGTGGTAACGAGCTAAACTAAGTTTTAAGTTTAGTTATCCTATAAAAACTCGTTCGATTCAGTCATAGATAAATATTTTATTTTAAAAAATAACGGGAGCACTTATTTTTCGCATACGTACACAATATTACTACACCTCCCCTTATAACAACCCTCAAGCTTCTCAGCAGGCGCTAAGTGTGTTTTGAGATCAAAGCTGAGAACCATCTAAAGTACATGCGAGTTATACATACATCCCTAATACATCCAATAATTCGTTACACCGACCGTTGAGTTCATTTCAAGGAAATCGACGGTTTGTAGTTCACTTTAAACAGTCATAAAACGAATACAGTTCATTTTCTTAAAGCAAACTAAATGTAATTCATGTGAAGTTGATTCCAAGAAAAATGCGCTTTATAAACATTGCTGATTAAGTATCGCTGTATAAGTAGCAAGCGCTCTCTCTCTCTAATAGAAGAATTTTAACAAGAACGTTTACAACTTGTCTGGATTATTAGCAACGAATAATTACAAAATTGTGCAGAAAACATGTTACATTCGTATTAGCAACTTATAAACTACAAAATTATATGAACTCCAAAGTAATTAAAAGTACACAATGGAAATTTCTATAACCTCTAGCATAGACACGTAAGTATTAGATGTACTACCTTAATCGTCAAGTTTTCCGGAAATAATAATTTGGACATAAGATATACGTATCATTTCAATAGCAGCAGTAGTAGCTCTGGCTCTGAGTTCGTAGAGAGAATCCCTGTAAACCATTTAGTATTATGGAGCAATGGCTCAGTCAGTACTTAAATTGTAAAGTAAAAAAGGCCGAACATTTTGTTTTCGAACATAACTCGATGGGTCAAATAATTTAAATGGTGGACCATGAAAGAAAGACATGCCTATTATGTGAAAGGCAGAAATGGTTTTAAATCTCCTTGATCGCAGTTTTCAAATTCGACCTTGAAAAATTGTGCCGTTGGGATTTAAATTAATGTGCGAGCCGGTAAATTACAAATAAAGGCACTTTAACCGGTTCGCTAGTAAAAAGGGCCGGCTCGCAAGGCAAAAATCAGGGCCAGCTCGCAGAGCCGTTTCTTCCAGGGTCAGCCAGCTCTTAGAGCCGGTGCGAGTCGGCACAATTTAAGCCCTGGGCTCTGTTCATAACGTGCTCTTGCACTAAAGAAATTTTTGCAAGAATCGTGACAGTCGCAGGCAATTTCAACGTTATTACTGTTAACAGTGTCATAAAATGCCAATCCTTCAAATATTGAGAATTGTAGAGATCGGTTCCAAGTTTAAAAAAGAGACCACCAATCAGGGGAAATCAACAATGTACAGCTAGAAAATACAAAGTAGCATTATATTTGAAAAGGACAACCCTTCTCCGAATACCTTATGCAGGTTGTAGAGGAATTGAAACGAAAAAAACTACTTGGGGTGGAAGATGATGATAAGATTAGTGACGAGCTTCATTAACGATGCTTGATATCAACGAGTACGTGAACAAGCAGAACACTCTCTTCAATTGCACGAACTACTATTGCACTGGCAAAAAGGGTGCAGTTTGGTATGCCGTATTATACGCTTGGCGTGAAGGAGTTGGAACCGATTACACTAACATGACGTGGTTTCTTCGCATAAAAGCGATATACTAGAAAGCCCACAGATGCTGCAGGATCTTTTGCCTTTTGCACTGTCGACTCCTTTGGCCTGTCAATTTTGTACCTATTATATCGTTTACTCCAATCTTGAACAAAAACAGGGAGATAATTCATTCCCTTGTTCTGAATTATAATATAAGTTATCATCCGCAAGTTGTGGTTCGATCTGACCACTGAGTGTTAACGGAATTGGAGTACGCCCACTACTTATACTCATATACTCGTAATGGCACTTTGCAGCCAACTGTCGTTACGAGTTTCATATTTACAGAGAGACAATATCATTCAACAAGCTTGCATTCTGTGTACATTCAATCTTTGATTAAAGGATAAACAATCACCAAGGTGCTGACTTGTTTGACCGATTATATACCACAGTCTTTCCCTTTGCTGAAAATCAACCTGAAATTAATGACACTTTACCCGTGTTAAGAATTACCTAAACGGCAATCTTTCTGTATCTACTACAATATAAAATTCTTTACTGTGGTTTACCACGTTAAGATCCAACGACCAATTAGGTTCAGTAAAAGAGAAGGTTATGCCCTATTGACCCCCATTACACGGTTTGAGTGTTTTTCTGTGTTTTGAGTGTATCAGTTGTTATTAACTTGAAAAAACAATCATTTCTTGCCATGTGCCAAATTTGCAAGACAAATATTCAAAAATTAGTATTATATAATACACGTAGATCAGAACCCTCACCACAATACCACAGAATATGAAAAGCAGTTTCTTCACGTTCTACAGCCTGATTATAGCGACTAACTATCATTGCAACTACTACTTCAACGAAACTTCCGGCAAAGCTCTTTCGCTGCATCTCTCAACATATCAAATAGTTTTCTTTCAACTCCAAAAACTATATGGTAAATGGGATACGCAGAGCATTTAATGCGGAAATCGCAGGTTGCTGATGAGCTTGCGAGAATGGCAAGCGCAAAACCATTCATAGGACCCGAACCGGCTTGTGGGATTACTTATAACACAGTCAAAAAGGAGATTCAGGCAATACTCACGAAAGAGCATTGCAGACATTGGTCGAAAATCCCAGGACAGAGTCATTCCAAAATCTTTTTGGAAACCCCAAACTGGGACCTAGCTACGTCCATCTTAAAGTTAAGTAGGACGAAGATAAAACTTGCGACAGAAATCGTCACGGGCCACTGTCGCCTGAACAAACACCTGCACAACATGGGACTAACCGAAAGCCCGACATGCAGGGGTTGTGGTGAGGCAGATGAAACGTCCTATCACATCATTTGCCAATTTACCTAACCATTATATTATAATATATAATAACCATGTGAAAATTACATTGTATTTACTTTGTCCTATAATAGGATCATTGGATCTGTTGGGCAATAAATATTATTATTATATATATATATTATTATTATTATAATGTGAGGCATTCATAAAGGCAAGGGAACACCTACTTGGAAATGAAAAGATTACACAAGAGGAAGTAACGAAGATTAGCCCTACTAAAATCCTGGACTTTGTGAAAGATACAGGTATTCTAGAAGGGTAGACAACACCGGGGAGCACAATAGACCAAAAGGTCGCAGTGCGGGATCCTATTGGGACCACCCCTAACATAAATAATAATAATAATAATCATTTGCAAAAGTTTTAGACACATTTTTCGTTCATTCCAAGATAATTATGCCAGTATCTATCTGGGTTCCTTCAATAAATATGAGAACGGTTTAGCAACCATTCTCTTGCCCATTTAGATCGTATCTTCCTTACTTTCCTTTTCTTGAACAGCCAAAGCTGATGCCGTCACTGCTAATAAGTAGATATTTTGGTATTCGCAGCTTCTTTATTTATTGAGATTTAATTATTGAAGTAATCATAATATGAATTTTAGTACTTATTCCTTGAATTCCTATTCAAAGATCATACGAAATAGATTGATGGTTTGGGAAACTCAATAAAACACACAATTCATTTATCTATGTCGCATGGTTTCCAATTATTGATTTTTAAAAGAGTAAGTTATGTATATGCGGTATCAAACTGTGTGTACACATAAGCACAGTAATAATTAACTGCTATTAGTGTAACATGAGTCCATGAGATGCTTAGCATTAACTTCATACAAATATAGATACGAATATTTCGTGTATAATAATGGTGGAAAGCGCTGCATTAAATATTCTTCAATATTAAATCTGCATTTTTGATATTAATTAAATACTGTTTAGATTGACTGCACACGAATAATCTTTATTGTAATCAAAGTGCTATGAGAAGAACCAACCGAGCAATTAAAGCTACAACTATAAATTCATAAATATTAAACTTATGGTTTGTCAACTATTATTGCACACAAGTTCAGTTCACAATACAAAAGAAACATATACAGTGGTCGAGACAGCGTCTGAGAAACTACAGTATTGCATTCCCATATATCACGACAAGGATGGCCATGATAGCAATAAATATTATAATAAATCTGAACTGTGAATCTATTCTCTTTTCAGTATGTTTCATCATTATACAACACGAAAAACCAGAGAACAGAACCCATGAACCGTAAACATTTAAAAACACTATTAAATTATTTAAGCGGTAACTATTCAATGTAAATCTCTTTATAATTATCTTTATAAAATAAAACACTGCCAAAAATTGTAATTGTCAGTGTTTATGTTAGAATAAATACGATATATTGTGTAATCAAATTACACTTTTTTAACTTAATTTGTTGTGGGAAGAATGTCCACCATTTAGTTTTTAGAATTTTGTAATAAGTTACGATTAATAACACTTGATGGCGTTATTAATTAGTAATAGAGAAAGAAGGTTACACTAACGGAAAATCCTTCCTTGGGAACGGAAAAAGCATCGTATTTTATTGCTCCGCCAACCCTGACAGATGAGGACTTTCGAGAGCTTCTTCGGCGAGAGAACGAGGAGAGGTAAACGGGGATGGATTCCAAAGAAATAGAGACAGGATGATGGAAGGGACGACGTACTATCGCATTTGTAGAGATAAAATAGTGGAAGAACTCACCGAACCATTTTCACTCAATGCAAACCACGTTATTACAATGGTCTTAAAACACTCGACAGTAGAAGGGGGACACCTTACCACCCAAAAGGGGCCCCTCAAGGCCCACGTGAGCGGCGATATTTGACCTTGAAATTTGTTCCTGGTCTCGCCGCTAGTCGGGGAATTTTCAGTAATTTAGATAACGTAATCGTTGGTTCTTGGTCCCGCCGCTAGTCTGGGAACCCTGAAATTTGTTCTTGGCCTCTCCGCTAGTCGGGGGAAATTTTCAGTAATTTTAATTTAGATACAACGCATTGATATTTTTATTGTAATTACCGTAATTGATCTTTAGCTATATTTTAGTGTAATACCACAGTTTTCCTGATTTGTGTGCATAAAATTTTATCCTTTACGCCCCATCGGCCACCAATTTGCATAGCATATTTAAAATGCACAAAATAAAGCCGATTAACAGTTTTGATAATTTACCCGATGTAATTAGATAGATAAGAAAAAGGAATTAGTTAATTTGTTTTCTTCTAATATAATAACCCGATGTAATTCGGTAAACAAGAAAAAGGAATTAGTTAATCTGTTCAACTTCTAATTATATGAAAGTTAGTGTATAATTATTAAATAAATAAATAGCTTTGTACTGTATATTCCCCACACGGATAACGTAATAGTTAACGGTAAGGTAGTGTGTTTTCTCTATTATTTCCGATACTTAACGTGTTATAAATAAATAAATAAGCGTAATCGAAGTAATTAGATAAATAAATAAGAAAAAGGAATTAGTTAATCTGTTCTCTTATAATTTATGAAAAGTTAGTGTATATTAATAATAATAGCTTTGTATATACTGTATTTTTCCCTCGTAGATAACGTAATAATAGTTACCGATAATGTAATGTGTTTTTTCCAATAAAGCGTTATAAATAAACGTAATCGAGTTTAGATGCGTTAGTTCTGTTACTGTACTCGCCATGGAGTGTTTAACAGTCAAACAAATTTTGGGATTGTTTCGCGGTGGTTTTTTGTTAACTGGAGAGCATCTGATAAAGGCCTATAACACTATTAATTATAAGGTAGTCTTTAACGGTGACACCATCGACGAATTAGAAGTGTACGATGATTTTGTGGAAGCTGTACGGAGAGCGGGGGGCATGTAAGTACTTTTTTGTTTTACTTTATTTTTGAAAATTGTTTTACAGACCCCCTCAAGTAAACATAGAAGAGGTGCTTGAAACCTCTTCTGATGGTCAAGCATGGAACGCAGTAGAGTATTTGAGGACGATAACGGTAAGCCTTATTAATTTTCTATTGTTTCGTAAATGAATACATTACAGCAGCAGCAAGGACAATTGGGTGCAGGTCCATCAGTGCAACAGGAAGAGGCTGCAGGTTCATCAACCCACCAGCAAGGAGCCTCTACCCAAATGTTTAAACACATAAAAATTATTGAGGAATCGAACACTAAATTTATAAAGAAATTTAACACTACATGTAAATCGTTGAGGTTCATTTTCAACGATGAGACATGTAAAGATAACCCCTTAGTATGGTTACAGGTAAAAAAAAACGATGTCGTTTCCTTAAAAATTATTTAACACTTATTTTGCAGAGTGCCTTCGAGGAGCTGTATGCATACATTGTCAAGGATGCGGCTCCATCAGATCGGGTCGGAGTCGCCTTAAGGAACCCAAATTTCCCCGATAAACCGGTTGGCATTTCCTTTAGAAGGGTGGATCAGTTGTCGATGAGTGTGATAATGTCGGTATTGGATAAGGTAATGCAGAGCAATGCCAGCTTTCTCTCGAGTGACTTGCTAGTTTTAAACGTGGATAGAGTGACGCTACCTGTTGGCTATGGACGTAAAAACCTGACGGGTTTAAAGTTCGAGGACTTTTGTAAAGCTAAAAGACAGGGTATTATTGTTGTACCAGCATCGAGCGATAACAATTGTTTAGCTCGTGCCCTAGTTCTAGGGATAGCGTTTAGAACGAATGATACAATGCTTCATAGTATGGAAACGGATAGTCCATTACTTCAGGAGCGGGCCATGCAACTCTGCCAAAACAGCGGTGTTGATCTTAGTCATGGCGGTAGTTATCAGCATATTCAATCGTTTCAGGATCATTTAGCTTCATACACTATCGTAGCATATAATTCGCGTATAGGCGATTCGGTTTATTTTGAGGGGCCCAGGGACCCCTGTAGATTAGCATTAAACTTATTGTTAGAGGATGAGCATTACAACGTCATTACCAGCCTGACTTCTGCATTTACTTGCGGTTATTACTGCGAGCAGTGTAGAAAACGCTGTAATGACAAAAGTAGGCATATGAAATGTCAGTATCAGTGTCCTTGTTGCCACGAAAAGCCGCCCTGTTCTGTACAAAATGCGAAAATTGTTTGCAACGATTGCAATAGAGATTTTCACGGACAGGGGTGCTTTAAAAACCACAAGGACACCGAGCTATGCAAAAAACTGCACCGATGTTTAAAGTGTCTAAAAACCGCTCAAGTATTAAAAGGTAAACATAGATGCGGTTATAGTCAGTGCTTTAATTGCCGGAGTCAAAAACCCATCGGGCATCTTTGTTACATGCCCGTTAACAGGGGCAGGGGTGACGACGCTGAAAAAACATCTATGTTTATCTTTTACGATTTGGAGTGTATGCAGGAGAAAATGTGCGAGGGAACGAATGATAGGTTTCTGCATGAGCCCAATCTATGCGTGGCCGCAAATGTTTGCCCCATTTGTATCAAATGCACCGACGATTTGGATGAACCATGTCCTACGTGCGGCGAAAGAGTGCACATTTTCAGGGAGGACCCTGTTGAATCGTTTCTGTCGTACGTTGCCGAGAAAGCTCGAAAATTTAAGGTTACATGCATCGCGCATAACATGAAGGGGTACGACGGATGTTTTGTGCTTAGATGCATGCTAGCTAACAACAACCGGTGGAGGCCCAAAATCATCTCCAACGGCCTCAAACTAATGTCCATTCAATGCGACGATATCAGGTTTATCGATTCGCTCAATTTCATTCCGTCACCGCTCTCGGCATTTCCGAAAACTTTTAATTTCCCCGAATCCAAGGGATACTTTCCGTATCTCTTCAACACGTCCGAAAATCGTAATTATGAGGGTCCTTTGCCTGCCCTAGAGTATTATTGTACGGATCAAATGTCGACGAAGGAGCGACAAAACCTTTTAGATTGGCACGCGACCGAGACCCAAAATAATTATGTTTTTAAGATGGACGAAGAGATCGTGAGGTATTGTCTCATGGACGTTAAGATCCTCGTTAAAGGCTGTTTCCACTTCTGGTCGAGCTTCATCACCCAAAACAAGGTCGATCCGTTTGAGGAGTCAATCACTATTGCCAGTGCCTGTAATAAAGTGTTCCGAAGGCTTTTCCTCAAACCGAACACAATAGGGCTCATTCCGAAGGGCGGTTACAGACGCGCCGACAAGCAGTCGAAGGTGGCGATACAGTGGTTACGCTGGGTGGAATATTCAGAGCAGCTGGTCATACAGCATTCCGGAAAAGCTCGCGAATTCAGAACCCCCTCGGGTATTAAGGTCGACGGTTATTGCGTCGAGACAAATACCGTTTACGAGTTTCTGGGGTGTTATTGGCACGGCTGCGAAGAATGTTTCCCCAACCAGGCCAACGTTGACCCGAAATTGAACATCAATACATCCATGTTTGTCCGGAATGAGAACACGGTGGCACGCTCTCAACGTCTTCGCGAGCGCGGTTACAATTTAGTGGAGATGCGCGAATGTCATTTTAAAAGGTTATTACTTGCAAACGAGGAATTACGAGCATTCGTACATAATTTAGGCTCTCAAGATGACGAGCCCTTAAACCCGCGAGACGCATTTTACGGCGGACGCACTAATGCCAGCAAACTCTACCATAAGTGCGATGGCATTAGCGAGAAAATAATGTACTACGACGTGTGCTCGTTATACCCGTTTGTAAATAAATATCGAAAATATCCCGTAGGTCATCCGAAAATTCACGTAGGTTTAGAGTGTAAGAACATTTCACTGGACACGGTGGAGGGTTTAATTAAATGCCGAGTGCTACCGCCCTCTGACCTCTATCACCCTGTTTTGCCCTTAAAAATGCACGGCAAGTTGATGTTTCTGCTATGTAGGACTTGTGGCGCTGAGCTAAACGAGGGGGAGTGCGGTCATAGTGAGGCCGAGCGCAGCTTCGTTGGAACGTTTGTAGCCGACGAACTGCGTGAGGCTATCGCCAACAACTACAAAGTTTTGGACGTGTTTGAGATTTGGGAGTATGAGGTGACCGTATATGACAAAACCACCAAGCAGGGTGGGCTGTTTAGCGGTTACATCAACAATTTCCTAAAACTCAAACAGGAATGTTCGGGCTGGCCAAGTCACTGTACGTCAGAAGCCGAAAAGAAGAGGTACATAGAGGAGTATTACGACAAAGAGGGGATTCTCTTAGATGAAAAGAACATTAAGAAAAACCCCGGCTTACGGTACTTGGCCAAGCTAATGTTAAACTCGTTTTGGGGTAAGTTTGGTCAGCGCGAAAATTTAACCCAGAGCAGTATCGTGTCCGAGCCGAAGGATTTTTTCAAATTGTTTACGGATCCTTTGGTTCAGGTACACTCAATTGTACCCGTTGACGATAATGTGATTATCGTGATTTGGGATAGACCCGAGGGTGAGGGTGAGAGTCTAAAAACAATTAACGTACCCATAGCCGCGTACACGACAGCTCACGCTCGTTTAGAACTATACAGCTACCTGGAAAAGCTCGGCCGTCGCGCTCTGTATTACGATACAGACAGCGTCATATTTGTGGCGAAACCCGGCGACTGGAACCCGCCATGCGGCGATTTCCTCGGCCAGATGACCGACGAACTGGAGGCGCACGGGCAGGGGAGTTATATAGAGGAATTTGTGAGTGCCGGACCTAAAAACTATAGTTATAATGTGTTCTCAACCAGTGATCAGACACTTAAATCGACCTGTAAAGTGAAGGGCATTACCCTAAACTATAAGAACTCTCGTATCATAAACTTTGACTCGATGAAGGATATGGTGCTTAGTAATAGTAAAGAATCCCTGTATGTTTTTAATGACCGTAAAATCGTCCGGGACCGGTGTTATAATGTAATCAGTAGGCCAGAGACTAAAAAGTATAGAATAAGTTACTGGCCTGTCACAATGATGTTAATGTTAATGGTAATGGTAACGTAGGTTAAAATGTTAAAGTTCAGAAAATGCTGTCTGTTATGCAACTGTTCACAATGATGTTAATGGTAATGGTGATGTTAGATGGAGATGTTAACAGTACAGAATATTTCTGGATTTCTTACCATCACCACTAACATCTACCAATGGAAATGCGATCTCTCACGCATGCGATTTGTGTGACTTAAATTTTGCTCTTTATTAGGAGCAGAATTTTTAACTTTTTCAAATGAAACGATTACTATAAAATTATCAATGTAAATGCTTCACTTCAACAAAAATTGTAGGTTAAAAGTAATTTATTTTTGTGTTGTAGAGGAATGTAGCTCCTCCCATATTACACCGCGAATTTTAAATTTGCAAGACAGTTAAGAATTTGGTTAACATGATTGTGACCAGTATTAACACTACCATTACCATTAACATCTAACACTACCATTAACATTAACATCATTGTGACAGACGCTTTACTCTAAGCGTCGAAGAATCGAAAACTTCGACACTGTACCATTTGGATATAAGGAATAAATAAATAACTATCCAGCACACTTATGCGTTTTCTCTCTCTTATAAGTTATACTGATAACGCTCGGTTGTTCTTTCGATAATCAATTTATCGTATAGCACAAAGGGCGCAGTTTAAGAAACGTAAATTCGTTAAAAAGCATTTATTGTAAAACATGTATCGTACAGAAACTTAATTATTTCATCGTTTTCAATTTGACGTACAGTAAATATAGCTTCGAAATTGTTCAAATCGTTAAGCTTAAAATATAAAAACATTATACAGTAAAGTCCGCACAAGTTTGAATGGTAATCTTGCAGTATTTTATTATTATAACTAAATAACATCGAATTCTTCTCCAGAAATCTCAGATGAAATTCTTTAGGTGGTCTTCCAAAGGAGTCAAAATAGTCTCCCTCTCCATTCTCATTAATATAGATGGCCGCCCAATGTTCTCCACGGCGATATGACGGATCGGAATTTACAATAATGGCGCAGGGTCTCGGGGCGTATTTCGGTAGCTGATTAGAAGCGCAGACAAGCCGAGCCACTTTTTTCTGGGTCGGGATCAGATTCAGCAGTTTGAGAGCCTGGCTCGTGTTCATCTTTGGAGTTTGTGTGCTCCCAATCTTGGAGTAATAGAGCGTTCTCTAAGGCACACACCGGCTCCTCGATGGTATGATGTAGACAGTGATAGGCCCACGCTTCTTTCTTCAGATTTTTAAGCGACGGACACCCGAGTTCCTCAAGATTCACGATTGGTTTGTTGAGAAATTTCAGCACCTGACACTTTTCGATACCCTTAACGTAAATTGTACCGTAAGGACGCAAAACTTTTGCAGCTTCTCGTTCGAACTCTTGAAGCGGTACATATCCCGAGCTCCAACGAAGACCGTGGTAACGTTTCTCGAGATAATTCACAGTTTTCTTTTCACTCGACGATAATGTAGAATAGGCAGCGGGCGGTTTAAATAAGAAAACAGCCAGGTTATCCTCATCCGTAACTATAGCCAGCTCTTTGGGTACAAATTTATCAGCGTCACCCCGAAACCCTTGCAAATCTACAAATGCAGCGACCATTCTTCTCGAGCGTTCGGCGGAAACTGAAGCTGCACATTAAGAAACATCCCTTTTAACTCATAAAATCGGCAACTACGTTCCGGTGTTTATCGATTTCAACCACGTTATCAAATTCGGCGTAGATTAACGCATTCACTGTCTCGGTTAGGGATTCTTCAAAACCGACCTCTAGACGGAGAGAGCCGTTTCGCACCAGGTTCCAGTGAGTGCTTGCATTCGCGGATAAATCTGGTGTTAAATCGAACGCCATTAAACAGTACCCGTTGGGATAGTCTTTAAGGCTGATGTTATTGCCCTCGTTCAAAAAATCAATCCCTGTACCGGAAAACAATGTATGGTACGCTCGTACATAGAGGCTGTCTTGCGTAAAATCGGGTTGAAGCGGTTTCGAGGGGATCTGCTGGCCGTCTATATACAACGAGACGTAATTAATTTTGTAGTGGTGAAAATTGAAGGGATTTGATGCGTAATCGCCATTAAAAGCCTTGTTTGAAACAAATCCGAAAATACAGCGTTTAGGCAGTTGACCGAGAAAGATGTTATCCAGCGATTTCCGTTGTATGCCCGACGGGATCGTTAAAACTTTTACGTCGGCTCTTGTTACCGTATACTTTGCGGGGGTCGTTTCTAAAGCCCGAGCGTGAGCCAGCAGAACGGTCGGATTAATCTTCATTCTTCTAACAAGCAGACTGGCATCCATTATCCTTACTTTGAAGGTGGAACCTGTAGCGGCCATTAAACTGAACGCGTCTCTCGAACGAACAAACTTCATCTTCATCTCGACACCGTTAATAAGGAATTTCTCCTGATTAAATAAATCGGAATGGATGTGACCCATCATCTCCACCCGTTTACTTTTCTCCGTCAGCCCGCGCCGTTTAGTAAATCCGCTATTTGCTGCCGCGATATCGTTCATTTGGCCTGACTGGTCATTGTACCATAATGTACACGATAAATGCGAAGATTTGGCCTCGTTCCCATAATTGAGTAAAGCCTCAATGTACGACCGATAAGCGTAGGTATTGTTTGAGGGTGATACCAGCTTTTGATTCAAATGGACTTCAACCTGACTGAATAGGGCGTGCATCCAGTTGTTGACGGGCGCTACAACGTCATTATCTGCTAATGCAGTATCATCCTGCTTGACAATCTTCACGGTAATGTACAGCATGGTTTGACTCAGATCCAAATAATCGTTGCCGTTTCCCGGTACCAAAAATTCTAATGGGGCGTCATCGCTCAGCGCCGACAAGGGTTTGTAGAAAATCCATTCCCCGCCCTCGATACTGGTTTGCGTTGATGGTAATGCAAACAAATCCAGTTCGGATTTAACGCACTCGCACGATTGGGCATGAAGAAAGGCCATTTTAGATAAATATATCACCCTTTTTGATCGGTTTCTTCTTCTTCTTCTTAGCTACAGTGGTTCTCGAAAGAGACTGACGGGCGCGGGCCGGGTACGGTCTTTTATATCCCGATCCCCGCATCAGAGTATCTATTTTTTCGCCCGCCTTACGTTTCAAATTTCGGCCGGCCTCTTGAACTCTGTCTTGGAAAGACTCCCTCACCGGTCGATCTTCGATTACGTCGCTCAAAATGTTTGTACCCGTACGCAGCGCTTCTCGCCCCACGGCTCTCGCACCGGACCTGAACAGCGGTAAAATACTTCGAAATATTCCGCCTAACCAGCTTCCTATTCCATGACCCCTTTGATACGGTGCACCTCTGTAAATCGACCCTATGCCGCTACCGGCCTGATTTAAATAGTATTGCTGATAAGGACAAGTCATCTTCTTCTCTTAAAGTGAAGCTTCAAACTCAAAGTTCCAAGCTCGAATGGCATTAAGGCGCCCGTATCCGTCCTTATATTTATCGCAATGTTCTCAAACTCTTTGGTCATCACGGGAATGTAATGTACCGGAGAGAATACAACATCCTTATGGTCGCCATAGTAGTAGTTGTCGGCCGCGATGTTTACGATTCGCATCAGAGGCGTCAAAACGTCCCCCACTATCTGCGGCTCCACAATGTCACAATAGACAAACATTTGGGAAGGTAAACCGGTCCAAATGCTGGCTGTATGGAGACCCTCCTGTTCGGATTTAATATTTTGATAAGGTCGAAAGCCTAGCTGCAGAGCTAGTCCTCGAGAGAATCCGAGGATCGAAACCGTAAACGCAGTTTCAAAAGTGACGGATACACGTTTCGTCGTCTTATTATATTTCAGTTTTATCAGCTGACTTATTAATTCATGTTTGTTTAACGTGTTAACGATTTCTTCAACCGATTCATAATTTCCAGCTGGAAAGCGTATCGCGAACCACCCCTCCTCCTTATATTGAATTTGTTTCGGGTCTCTAATAAAGTGAGTTGTGGCTTTTTCAAGTACAGCTTCTAATGGCGGTGCATCTGACAGTACTGGATTGATCCTATAATACACCAAATTGTCCATTTCACCCACTACCGTAAACGTACAAGGATAGTGGATTTCAGAAAGGCCTACAGCCCAATCCCCGGTGAGCCTTAGACGCTTTGGCAGCTGCGTAATGAAACTGGCGGTCGTGTTGTTCGGAAAGTAAGTCATCGAGCTGTTACTCAATAAGGTTATATAAAACTCTTCTTCCCCGGTCATGTTTTACAGATGTCTTAACTCGTCTGCCGGTATCCACGAATTAAACTTGTCGCTGTATCCCCGCCACTTAACTAGATAAAGTTTATTTCTTCCTCGACCTTTTTCGTCCACAATTCGATCGATTTTGAATACCGTATCGGAATCAATGCCGACTACTTGGAGCTTTTCCTCGTAAAAGGTACCCTCCACCTTTTCGTCCTTCAAATCAACTAACCTATAAACAGGGGGCTTGCGCTTTATAACGTGGGAAATCTGAAAGACTTCTTGGCTCCAGTTGCTTTCGTAACCCTTTTCAAACTGGTACTTGCTTTTCGCTATACGAACATGCTGTCCTACTTTATATTTGGGTACACGCCCTGATCCTAAACCTTTCGAATACAGATTTTGCCATACCTCTAGGATATTTTCATCATTTACGGTTTCAGGGGCCATCTTGATACTCGAATGATAGGCACCGTTATACGCCGAGATGAAGTCTTGCAACACATGAATGTAACGATAGGAATTCGAGTACGTAAAGTAGCGCCACATTCTCGTTTTCAGTGTTCTATTAAACCTTTCGACTACAGCAGCCTTAACGTCAGGATTGTTTGTTGTATTTGTAATTGATCTGATATTTGGTAAATAATTGCTGGACACTTTTAGCGATAAATTCCTTACCCTTATCAGTCTGTATGCTTTGAGGCACCTGATCGCATGTTTGAAAAATATCCGAAAATGCATCGATTATAGAAGCCGCAGTTTTCAATTTCAAAGCTCTTGCCCACGCCATCTTGCTAAATACATCGATAACCGTCAATATATAATTATAGCCGTCGTTGTATTTACTTAGATTTCTCATATCGCAAAGATCCGCCTGCCATAACTCGAAAATATTACTCACAATGTACCTGTTTCGAGTAAATTTTCTCACTACGGGTTTATGCATAGTGTACGCCTCTTGTTTCTCTAACCACCCTCTAATTTCCCCGCTAGAATACTGTCTTTTCAATGTGGAGAGTAGAGAAGCGGCCCCGGCAAATCCTAACGGATGTGCAGGATCATAATATAGAACCTCCATAATTACAGTTTGAACGTGCGCCAGCCACGAGGAGGATTGAACCTTTTAGATTTTCTTCTTTTTCTTGTTAACGGACTTTCTTGGCGAGGCGAAGAACTCAATTCGCTGTCGGATTGATTGCTGTTGCCGATTTTTTTTACGTCCGGTTTTGGCAATGGTCGATCCAAGATTGCAGGTGTGACGTTTCGTCTTTGTACGTTACCGATGAGTTCGTGGGGTACATTTATTTCTTGAATGTGCGAAGCAAACTGTTGCCACCCTTGTGGGTTTGATGTTTTTCGGGGTCGTAGCGTGTCGTGAACTAGATCGGTAATATTCGTATATGGCACGATTTCTCCCTTTATTGTAACCGTTCCTCGCCTGTCCCAGCTGACATCTCCAGACGCCCTCAAAATACGTAAAAAGTTTTCTCCTTTCCTCTTGAACGTTTCGGGTAGCGTTGCCACTATATCGGTATTTGAAAGCTCCTCAACCTCCTCCCTCGGTTTTGATTCAAGCGTTATACTAACAGGTTGACGCAGTTGACCGGAAAACTGTAAATACCTTTGAAGTATCTGATTGTATTGTTGCCACTTATCGTGATCGGATAAATTTAAAGCGAGCACATGTCTCATTTCGTCATCCAGCTGTGACAAAACGTTATTTTGTGTACTCTCCGGTGTCTTTAGCCGCTGTATAAGCTCCTGAGGTACCAGAATCATCTTCTTTGCGTGCTCCATGCTTATTGAAAAACACTTCCCAGTACACCACTAAGCAACGGTGCTAATAGAAGTGGTAGAAATGAACCCCCTTTCTGTACTAATATCTTCTTCTTCTTTTTTATAGGTTCACCTTGTTTAACCAAACGTCTTAGCGTTGTTTTGTGACAAGAGAGCCGACGCTTCTGGTGCTTCGATAGGGGTACATTGCCTTTTAAAGTGTTGTAAATGCACTCGCAGATACAGCGGACTTGTTTACCATCTAAACATTTTAACAGAGCTAGTCTTTCTTTATTACCTAATTTTGATAATGCTCGAAGCAGTTCGACATTATCTTCAGTAATCGCGGTTGTTGCTTCAGCCATCGCGTTTTAAGAAATAGTTAAGTTTTCGTGATCTGAGACTTTAATACCTTTTTGGGGACGTAAATACAGCATGCGCCATCTTCTTCTTCTTCTCCAAATATGGACGTTCTGTAACGCAGTGCATCCGGTGTACCTTGTTTCAAGTCGAGCATCAGGTATCCGTGCGGCCTGGATGTTGCATCTTGGTGCGCCTCTTCCAAAAACTTTGAATTTTCGGGGCAGATTTGTCTCGTTAAATGTTTTATTTGAGCTCGATCGCGAGGATTCTTAAATAAGATTATATAGTGAGCATTGAGAGAAATATCTCTTTGGCCGCGCCCCTGATGGAAAACGTTTTGCGTTAGAAAGAAAACACTTAGATTTCTGTGATGACAGCCCTTCGTAAAAATATCAACTACCGAAGAGTTGGATTCACGCATTAGGTCGTCAATTATTATTAGCACCGGTTCCAATCCATCAAACATATTCATATCGGGCAAACCTTGCTGAAACTCAACCGATGAACTTAAATCCGTGTACAGTGATTGCCATTGATCGTAGAACCAATAAACCTTTTTAAAATTAGCATTACACAGTTTTGGCATCTGTTTAAGAAAATTAACAGCGAAATAGGATTTTCCGCAGCCTGATGGGCCTGCAACGATTGCCGAAAAGGGGTGCTGAAACTGACTCTCCATGTCCAACACTGACACGGTACTGGGTTCCCGGGAGGGTTTGAAGTATTTTAAATAATAATAAATAAATAAATAAATAGACTAAATAAAGCTTTTTATTTTTGATCTTTGCCAGACTTATCTATTGTTCTTGTTTCTGTGCATCATCCTCTGGTAGTGTGATTCCGTAATAATTTTTAGCACAATCTTGAAAATCTTGATAATCTTCTTCGGGCTTGGGTTGATAGCAAAGTGACCTCATCGCATGCCTCTCAATTATCAATCTCTTGTCTTTATGCAATAAAATATAATTCAAATTCAGAATAAAACAAACATATATACTTACATTGAACCAGCTCTTCGTAAATCTCCATCGAGTCGATAACATCATTTTCACAAACCACCTTATAATTAATCATATTATATGCTTTTATCAGCAGCTCGTCGGTTAATAAAACGCAGCCGCGGAACAGGCCCAAAATTTGTTTGACTGATAAACATTCCATGGTGAATACAGTAACAGAACTAATTTAGCTAAATCCGATTACACTTATTTATACCCAAATTACGCTATCTACGTGGGGCCAAAGCAAACTACAGGAAATCCCCAGACTAGGGGAGAGACCAAGAACAAATTTCAAGGTTCTCCGGATCGTGTGGCCAATACAAACTCCCGATGCTTCTTTCCTAATATTGGTGAAATAACTTTGCTGACTATTTCAATCCGTCTTGCAAAACGAACAGAATCTCTAGCGCGCTGTTCCCACTCCCCTTTACGGGCCTGCTTATAGGCATATTGCCAGACGGTCATATAAAGTATAGAATTACGAGAATCGTTAAACCATACCTTACGCATGTTGGCTGTAAATGCCAAAAACGGTTATATCGTTTTCCTTTATACAAGACCTTATACATACCTATTATGTTTTCGACAATAAAAATGCGTGAGATAACTATAACATGTTTATTTATTTATTTATTATTCTTACGCAAAACTTAAATTGGTTGTTTTCCAGACATTCCCTAAACTGCACATAAACACCTCCTTCTTCTTCAGGGCTTCGTTAAACTCAACCATGCGATTGCCCTCGTTAAAATAATTGTAAAAACGCAGGGGCAGCACTGCTTTAAAGCTGTTTGTTTCAATCACAATTCGGTTGCCGTATTTTGTTTTAATTATGTTGACACTTAGAACTTTGTATTTTTCACCTACGCATATGTCTTTCACGTTTTGGAACGGTTTACAATAAGTGACTTCGTTTAACGCGTCCAGATTCACCATCGTGTCCGATTATTTAAACCTTTATAGTTTTACAGTGATAATTACCGTACAAACTGATCTAAGTGTAGCGCTCTAAAATACAAGATAATGTAGTAATTTGTACCGAAGAAAACATATTAATTTACTTACCTCGACGAAGATGATAATAATTATAAGGTGTCAGTCTCGCTATTCAAAGATTCTTGTTGACGATGTTGTTTAGCCTTTGAACAGTGATTGACAAAACATGTTTTCGGAGCACTTATTTATACCATAACACGGTCATTAGATAACCCAAATTACGATATCGGCACAGAATATTCTGTGATATCGGTAACTAACCATTACGCTATCTGCGCGGAGTCAAAACAAATTACTGGAAATTTCCACGACTAGCGGAGAGGCCAAGAACAAATTTCAGGGTTCCCAGACTAGCGGCGGGACCAAGAACCAACGATTACGTTATCTAAATTACTGAAAATTCCCCGACTAGCGGCGAGACCAGGAACAAATTTCAAGGTCAAATATTGCCGCTCACGTGGGCCTTGAGGGGCCCCTTTTGGGTGGTAAGGTGTCCCCCTTCTACTCTCGACGTTATCCTGACAATATTTTTGACTATACCAGCGTTCAACTGCACGGCAAAAGACCCTTGTTAGTATTAGGCAATGTAAAAAACTACTTAAGGTCAATAATGTTCCATCAACCCAAACTAACACCCGAAGAAAGAAGGAAAATATGCGATGAACTGTTTATGGCGACAAAACAACCAAAAAGAACGAAAGGAATAACCTACGAAATACCAGGCATATCGAATGCGGAAGTAGAAAAAGCAATCGAAAGGATCAAAACGAAGAAAGCCTAAGGACCGGATAACTTACCGCCGGAAGCAATCAAAACAATAGCCTGGACAGATTAAAAGACCTTCCGACGGATGTACAACGTACCTATTACTACAAAAGGGAGAATTTCCAAAAGAGTGGAAGACCGCGAATTTCGTCGTAGTAAAGAAACCAAGGAAGGGCGAAGACGAAATAAGAAAATACAGATTGCTATGTCTTCTAAGCGTGATGGGGAAAATGTTCGAGAGCGGAAGGCGTAAGAGTGGTATGTTATGCAGACGACGTATCCATAGTGGCAGCAACCACAACTAAAGAAGACCTGAAGCTAGCTGGTGATAAAAGCCTGCACAAAATAAACCTGTGGTGGAAAAAAACAAATTCGAACTCGCGCCTGAGAAAGCGACGGCAACCATACTGAATTGGAGCAGAAGTACGAGGATAATGAATGTTGAGCTGGAAGGATACGTAATTAAAACCACCAAAGAAGTCAAATATCTCGGAGTAACAATAGACTACAGACATACCTATGCGAAACACGTATACAGCAACCGAAAAGGCCAAGAGGGTAACGAAAGCACTTACATGCATACTACCAAACAAGGCAGGACCAACGGAGGACAGAGAAGAGTCCTCCAAACAGCTATGTAATCAATAGTTCTGCATGCCGCACCAATACGGTGCGAATCAAGAGGTGTCTGAATGAAATCATGAAAACGCAGAGAATTTTGACACTACGGATAGGGACGGCGTACAGAACGAGGCACTATGGGTAATCACGAAAAGCATACCGCTGGATCTAATAAGACAAGAAAGAACCGAATACACAGGGAAAAAAAGCAAAAGACACAGACATCAAACAACTGAAAAAGAGGGAACGCGAAAAGACTGTAAGCAAATGGCAGGAGAGGTGGGATAACACAGATAAAGAGAGATGGACACATAGGCTCATCCAAAACATAAGACCATCGTACAACAGGCTTAACTACTACCTAGTCCAAGCCCTGACAGCGCATGGATGTTTTGGCAAATACCTCCACTGATTCAAAAAAGAAGAAAGGCCTAAGTGCCGGTACAGTGGGGAGGCCGAGGACAACGTCATGCACACAATGTTTGAGTGCAGACAAAAGGGAAATGGTAGAAACAACGCTGGAAGGGTAACTAAGACCGGGAAATATGGTAACCTATATGACAGAAAAGGACAAACACTGGACAAACATAGAGAAATTCATCAGAGAAATAATGACCCAAAAAAGGAAAAAGAAAGTAAGACAAGAGATAGAGAGAAACAAATAGGAAGAAAACTCCAAAACACCGAAACCGGAAAACCATGAGAAATACTAATTAGACCCCCCCCTCCCCAATGATTTGATGTAAAACAGGTAGTGCCAAATCATTAACGGAATGGGGAAGGGAGAAAGGAGCTTAGTTGGTAGGCGCCCACCTTTCAGATGTGTGAATCCAACACGCTTTCAGAATAGACTATCTGGAAGTGTCTTCAGAAGATTCTCGAAACCCCTGCGTAAAAAAAATAATGTTCCATCACTTGAACTGGCTATGAGTTAACACTTTTAGGGAAGCTTATTAAAAATTAAGTGCTCCTCACGGTTAGGCCTTTTTACACTGTATAAAAGTAATCCAACATGGCAGCAAGATTGATGATGAAGTAGGAATGACATGATCTCCATTAAATTATCGTTCTCCTCTAAGGTGATAACTATAGCAGGCCTAATTATTGATTTTACACCTCTCCTATATGTTTGTATCCAGGAATTGTAATACTTTTTTAAGGTGACTTACATCGCATCTCCTCCATGATCACTTATATAAACCTTTTTTTACCGCCAGGAAGCAAATCGTAGATGCCAAAATTTCTATTTTTAAGACCATGTGGAACCCATATAACATGCGTTGGAACCAAAGAAAGTTGAGTAATATGATCATAAAGGGTTGAATTTCACGCATTATTATGTATTTAATGTGCAAGCAATGGCATGAACTTCTGTTGCACGCATCAATCATTAAAGTATACAGAAATCAAACATTTAAATTGGGTAAGGATAATTATTTTTGATTATTACTTAATTTTTGTATAGTTTAAAACACTTCCACATGACATTTAAATTAAATAAAACCGATATATTTTCTAAAGTCTTTATTTTCATGCATAATAATTACTTTACACCTGGAATTTAAAAGGTACACTATATTTACGTCCATTTCGTTACCTTCGAAACAAAAAATAGTAATGGCATATGTAGCTTGTAATATGTAATTCTTTTGTTGCATTTTAAACTAGTTGAACGAGTATACATATAAAAAGTACATTGTCAATATATAGGAGTGATCATCAATCATTATTCTTGTGAGATCATCAATAATACTAATAGTTGATCTTGTGAATTTAAAATGCCTGTTATACAGGAACAATGTGGTCTATTATAAAGTGTAGATTTGTTTTCAGGTCGTAAGTATTTGGGTATATTAAAGATCATTTAGGTAGGCTTTCGAAGATGAAAAAGACAAACGATCAACAAAAGCCGAACGACTTATATATAAAAGCACAATGACTAGAAATATATTATGCATTATTTATAGACTTTAATTAAAATTTCGTCTATTGTAATAGGAAATTAAATTATATCAAACAATGACAAACATGTAAAAAATTTTAATGGAAAATTAAATTGGACTTAAGGAAGCCGCCCTCACTTATCTTTTTTTAATTATAAATCCGAAAGGTTTTGAGATGTAATTGTCATAACCAAAATTTTAACAAATGTCGATAGAAACAACTAATATTACATTTCTGTTAAATTTTCGTCAGCTTATTTGATGAGATTGTTATTCCTGAAAATACTAATGTCAGTAATTTCTGTGAATATCACTTCATTAGTTTTCAGAACATTCAATTTTTTTATTGCTCTCTATGGAAACATACATTCTATAAAGGATAAATACCGGAATGTTCGAAGCATTGACTCCCCTCCCCCAAGTATTTCTAGAACATATCTCTGACGAATTTAGATGCCCCTTGTTTTCATTCTTACAGTGAACGTACACTTGTTTCGCTTCACCTCGTCCTTCAGCATCCTTCCACTTAACTACTTAACAGCACATCATGGCCATTCCACTTCACGTTCTCAAAGTCTTTTTTACATTTCACTCAAGATTGCTATTACACCCTGTTCCTCCTCTATTATACAGTATTTTGCACAAATTACAAAGAGATTTTTTGCCTTTCGTATCTACCACATATTCAACATATTCAATAAGTGATTGGTTTTTGTCAATTGCAACACCCAATACCTAATCGAGCTTATGCGAGCCGAAAGAATTAAGGTAGTTTCCTCTAATCTTTTCCTTCCAGTGATAAGATATAGTTTTGTTTATTCTGGCCCTATCTTTCGACTTCTACTTGTCATCAATAATGTGTTCAAAGCTTCCTCCTCGCACCATTATGTTATCTACTAAGGTAATCAACCCTTCCAGTATAACAAATTCTCTTTGTGTTGTGTTTTTTGCTATCTGCAGAGTTGTAATCAACGGCCACAAGGATTCCAGTTTATTCCGGCTACCTTCGCCTCTCTTCCTTATTATTTTTTCAAAGATCTTTCCGCCTAAATTGAACGATCGGAACAAAATGTTGCGTTTTATCACCACCAGGATGCAGAATGCTGTTTGACACGCTTCTGAATTTTTCTGCGTATGCAAGCCACAACCTCTGCGTCTGAAAAGTAGCAACGTTAAGGTTTTGGAAGCGGTCCTTATAGTGCCCCTCTTAGCTGTATCTTATGAATCTGATCGTTTTGTAGGTATTCACTTTTCCTATCATTTTCCGAATTCTCTTTCGAGTTGCCTCGATGTCACCTTTGGTGGTATCATAACCAAATGTTAGTCACTCGCTTTAGTTTTCTGCGCTACATTTGACACTTTGTCCTCTTCAAACGCTTTCCTGACACCACGGTACAACACTGTGATTTTTTTAATGCTCACTTTTGCAACCTAGTTTTGAAGCTGTGTTAGCATTTTTAGTACAGAAGCAGGGCAGTGGAGACATGATATAAAGAAAAGAACGCCCTTTTCGAGTTTCACAGAGATTGCCAAAACGAGAACTGATTTTCAAAGAGCGTACAGACAAGGAATGGATATTTTCGACATGCATTCGCCGAGTGGTTTGCTTCCAATATGCGCGAAGTTCCCCAGAAATATGAAGTAATTTTGAAACTTATTAATGTTACTATTCATTTTTACAATTCACTATTAGTGAAGTTTCTCACCTTGATGATTGGTGACGTGTACATGTGTACATGCCTTTACCCATAATTTACGAGATTCTTCTTTTGAGCATGAGCTATAAGGTACTCCGATGCTACGGTAATGTGGGATTTCGTGCTGTATCTTGTTAAAGGTTTGCTCAACAACGTCAAAATATAAATAAACCACTGGCAAAAATTACATGTAATGGTAAGTTTTGTTGGAAGGTTAATTTTCTTCAGAAATGTACGGTTGTAATTGATGCTTCGTGTACTTGGGTTGTATTGATTGTTCGGTGTAATGATGTAAACATTATAATTTACAAGAACTGTGAAATAGTCACTCTTCAGCTACAAATTTTTGGGTATAGGAAATTCTACCATTTTCAGTAAAGGGAAAGTGATTTTTCTAGTAGGTACCCTTAAAAGAAAAATGTATGTCAAGTAACCTCTCTAACTCTTTCCATCCCAAAAAAAGTCAGCATAATCTCCCCTAATAATAATTGTTCATTAAATCTTTTTTGTGTCACCACTCCTTGCTTACTCTATTGCTGAGGATTGATTCGTATTAATGATCTGTGCTAGAAATGCGTTCCCCCGATGTAGGAACCGCCCTGTTTTAAATCACTGCTTCACTCATACCCTTGCTGGAGTAATAAACATTAATTTCCATGATGTAGGTACAATCAACTGATGCAAGTGCTGTACAAGACTTACCAAAAATAATATTTTTGCCAAATTGCGTTGTAATCGAAGGTATGCCGTTTTCTGTGATGTGGGTCACTCTAATTCCTCTAGTTCTAGTTGATGTACCCAGAAGCTTAACATGATCCAAAGAATGATTCAACTAATAATTGGAAACATTGAAATTTGTTTAGATCTTATGTAGGTGAGAAAGGGGTTTGATAAAACACTGAACATAATATAAACATGCAGAATAAATAAACAACTAAAACAAAAGAAGAGAACAGTAATTATATACCTACTACTTCAAAATAAAAAAAAAATAAGGAATTTCTAAAAGAAGAACAAAAACCTAATTTACTAAATTAATCAAGCAACTAATAGGTTATTGTTTCTAAAATGCGCAGGTGTTTCAAACTAGACTAGTGTAGTTTACGTCTCCTTGACATCTCATTTAAATGAAATATGGAATCGCTAAACAGGTTTAAAATAATATAGTGGTATTTTTCTAAAAAAGGGATAACTTCCGCATTCTTCTTATAAATTGTTATGAACGTAAAGTATGAATTTCGAATCATTACTTAATGATTTAATGAATTAGTTTTTCGAATGTACCTACTACAATGATTCATCAGATACTTTGACTTTAGATTTAAAATGACTTATTAATTATTAGATAATATCGTAATCGGTTGCTAAACTTGAAAAGAAATTGTATCGGTAATATTCTATTTGTGACGCAAACGATTGTGTTCAAAACAAATGTGCGTTGTACTACAATTAATATTATTATCTAATTAACCCGAATGCAATTGCATTATTGTGAGTAGGTAGCCACAGCTTTCAACAGAAAAGGGAGAAAGGTAATTGAACGTTTTGAAATGATAGATTTAAATTCAAATGTGATCTCGTCGTCCAATAAATGAAAAAGTGAAAGTGAATAATATGTCTCTGAACGTTGTCTGGATTCTGAATTTCTGGATTTCGATGGGAAGGTGGGAAAACCCACGCGCACCTAGGCCATCTATTCGGGCCCTTTGTGCTACCTCCCTGATTAGAGTGGTTCGACCCCGCGACGTTACTCAAGCCATCCCACACGTGAGATAAACCTGAAATGCTGGACGGGGAAGCGGCTCTAATCTTAGCCATGTCCGGCCAGGATTCTCCCAACATGGATCGTCTTAATTTGACAAGTACGGGACATTCACACAGTATGTGTTACGCCGTCTCGTCGTCTGTGTAGCATCCTCTACACTCTACAGGATGGTGAATCTATCAGGCCCATGCGGTGCATGATGTGCTTGTTAGTTTACAGTGTCCAGAAAGTATACCTACAAGTAGCCGCAGGTTTCCTCTGGATAGCCCTGTACTCTGAACGTTGTGGAAAATAATTAATTAATGCCGTAGAATACAGAGCTTGTGAAGGTGTTACAATCAATTGAAGGGAGATTATACAAATAATAAAGCAGGACTTTAAAAAAAAATACGCACATATTAGAAGATTTTAGATCATTCTCAGTAACGCATCAGCAGAAGGAAAGCTTAATTGATGCCTGTTTAGCACGCGGCTTGCCAGGGGCTACGTGAACAAAGCGAATGTACCTAGTATGCGATTTATCATGTATTTACCAAGTATCAAAGCTAGTGCAAATTGAAACCATTAAAACATCACTTTGGTACTAATTATACGTTACATACCTAACACTTATGATTGTAAAGGTAAGTACCTACTAGAATACAATCACATAATATTTAATTACAATAACTTTTCTTCTCATCTTCTGTCACAATCATCCCCATTTTTATTAAATTTAAGACATACAATCAAGAAGTGTTGAATGGGGGCATTTAATCAACTTACTCCCCAAATAAATATTAATCGGTTTTGAAAATTTAGTTATTCTTATTAGATAAAATATAATAATTAAAAAGAATGATACCGGATGGTGTGACAATAGGATTGTGCTTATCGCACAGGTACGTTGTTTAGTAGCGATTTATGGCGATATGTGGAAATACTACTAAAAATGGCCATTACTCTCTGATTGAATCGAGCTCTTGTCAATCGATATGTTAGGGCGTTAGGCCGATTATATTGACTGATATAAATTTCTACCCTGGCTACGCGGGATTTCAATTTTTGAACACACTTCCTCTAAACCAGACACTCAGCCTATTAGAGGTTAGTTAGAATAATTAGTATTATAATAAACTATTAATAGCGGTCTCTGAATCCATTCCGCCTGACAATCCGGCCTCGTAGAGGGGATGAATAATTTTGGTTATAAAAGAAATAATTAAAGCGCAGTACGTCTGAATTGAAATGTATTACCAATGTTAACACGAATTGTAATAATTGGAGATGATGGCGGAGTGAACGAAGTTATAAAAATGAAATCGACTCCAGGGTCGGACC
Source organism: Pyrocoelia pectoralis (assembly GCA_036250285.1). Classification (NCBI taxonomy): domain Eukaryota; kingdom Metazoa; phylum Arthropoda; class Insecta; order Coleoptera; family Lampyridae; genus Pyrocoelia; species Pyrocoelia pectoralis. The sequence continues at coordinate 21,371,210 of CM070076.1, read as the reverse complement.
GTGTCTAAACAAAGAGTTAACGTTTCGTCCGCTTTACTAAGAGGCTTCATCAGGACCACAATCAAAAACAAAAAAACAAAAGCGAGCGAAACATTGACTCTTTGTTCAGCTCCCGCTCCCATCTCCCTTAAGGGTGGAAATAAAATCAACGACTCATTTGTGCAGAATCCGTGGTGCTTGTGTCTGGGGGGGGGGGGGGGGGGGGTAGTACATATCATGTATATGCCATAATTAGTTACAGATTTGAAGTTGGTTGTAATTAGAATTCTATAAGAATTTGCGCCTTTTGATACTTGTTATTATTGTGTTTTAGCATTAAAAAAACTTAGATCACACTCGATACATAACCTTTAGTGCTGTACAATATCAGGGAGTATACCTACGTTAAATTTTCGTCTGGTTATAATCACAGAATTTGTACATTACTTTATGAATTATGTCATTGATTATACCTAACGTGAATAATAATCAATAAATATGTTTATCCACGACTATCAGTGATTAATAAGTTATTGTCATTAGTAACGTGAGTAATGAATATTACTCACTGTTATTTTATATATTTCCATGGTAACCGTCCAATACAGTCAATTAGAGAATTTTCAAATAAATATTTAAATTGAATTAACATTTATAGTCGTGGATAAAGTATAGTATTCTACTCGCGTATAATGGCTATTATTCTCTCGGTAATTTATGCCACTCGCCTGCGGCTCGTGGCCATAAACTTACCTCGTGAATAATAGCCATCATTATACGCTCGTTGAATAATATACTATTATCCACGACTATCAGTGATTAATAAGTTATTGTCATTAGCAACGTGAGTAATGAATATTACTCACTGTTATTTTATATGTTTCCATGGTAACCGTCCAATACAGTCAATTAGAGAATTTTCAAATAAATATTTAAATTGAATTAACATTTATAGTCGTGGATAAAGTATAGTATTCTACTCGCGTATAATGGCTATTATTCTCTCGGTAATTTATGCCACTCGCCTGCGGCTCGTGGCCATAAACTTACCTCGTGAATAATAGCCATCATTATACGCTCGTTGAATAATATACTATTATCCACGACTATCAGTGATTAATAAGTTATTGTCATTAGCAACGTGAGTAATGAATATTACTCACTGTTATTTTATATATTTCCATGGTAACCGTCCAATACAGTCAATTAGAGAATTTTCAAATAAATATTTAAATTGAATTAACATTTACAGTCGTGGATAAAGTATAGTACCTATTCTACTCGCGTATAATGGCTATTATTCTCTCGGTAACTTACTTCGTGAATAATAGCCATCATTATACGCTCGTTGAATAATATACTATTTCCCGATCAGCTGCTTCGATCTCATTCACGATGTCCTGAATTCTATTGCACTCTTCTACATCTTTCCTATTTTCCTTTGTTGTCACGCGATTCATTTCCAAGTGGTTTCGTTAAGGGCTCCGTCAGCAGACCAAAACCCCATAGACTCTAATTCGCCGAAAAGTTTGGATATACAGTAAATATCTCTCAAGTAGTTTATAAGCTTCCGCAGTGATCATTTTGGGAAACACATGGAGCACTATTTCTCAATTCATAATCAAGGATAATGTTTAGCTAATTTTAGTACCTATCTATTGATATTTTCAAATTTAGGACAATAATGTAATTAACTACTGTTTAGGTCAACACAGTGAAACTGTTGTACTTGTGTTGATTATTATATTCTCTACGCTTGTCAAATCCATATGGATGACAAATCAAGTCTACCAGACCCTCAGTGACACAAAGAGAAAAATGAAATAAAGCGCGGGAAAACCTAGCCGGCACACACGCCACAGGGACCTCTTCTAATACCAAGAAGGCTGTGTAGCTATATAAAAGCCTCATCCCTACCATTACATTGGATTGTACACAATAAAAAGGGAGATCATGTGTTCTGAAGATCCTCTCCGATTCAAGACGCTGATCCTTCACGCCACAGATCTGATACAAAAATAATCAGGCACAATGGAGTAGAATAGCAAATCGGCTATCAATAGTAGAATGTGAAAATCTGAAAAAAAGTTTCGTATTGTTGGTAAGAGTAGGTACTTTCAGCTACATTTAGTGATACAAATTAGGACGATAAGAAAAGGGTCGTAGAACACTGAACGTTATCCTACTTTCTTGGCAAATATATATGTACCATTAATAGTAATAACAATTTTCTTTTTCAAGCAGTTCAATTATCTTTAATGACCTTGTGCACTGTTATTGTACCGAAAAGGAACTAGTTTAATGAAGATGGTGGTCTTTGAAAATGTTTACAATAAACCGAAAATATATTTATTTATTTATTTTACTTATTTATTTTTCTTTTTTTAACGTGTAATGACCACAGAGTAGCATCTACTCCAAAAAAGCCACAATGCATTACGTAATAATAAACTAACACTAATATCATGTAATGTTTTTTTTTTGTTTTTGTTTTGCGGGGCCTATATCAACTTATACATAATAATAAAAAAAATGTGATTTGTAAAATAATAAAAAATAAAATATAACACTGCCTGCCTTAAAAGCGAATATTAAGTATGTAATATAAATTTTAATTTTTAATTTTTTAATTTGTACCCAGTTAGTATTGAATATATCCAGCCTGTGAGACCAGTTGTATTGTGTCTACATACGAATGACCGGGGAGTCCACATGCCTCACCGTCCTAGCTACCGGAGGAAGGAATAGATCCCTACCCCTAATTCGAACAGAGGGCGCATATAAATTTAGTATGTACCTAATTCCAGGATGTGAGGGGCCTCAATCAAATTATTTAAAATTTTATAAAGAAACATCAGTGTACTGATGTCTCTTCTGGTACTAAGCTTTTCAAACTCAAAATCCTGCGTACTGACTTGACGAGGACCATATGATGAAGCCGTATTCAAGTTTTGATCGGACTGTTATATAATAAAATAATTGGAGCAATTTGTATAAAGTGACGTGTATTTCTTTTCACTAATCCCAAAAGTATATAAGCTTCGCTCACCATTGAGGACATGTGAAATTTAAAAGACAAGTCGTTTGTAAAATGAATCGCCAGGTCTTTTATTTGATTTATTTCTTCAAGTTGCACATTACCTACGCAATATAATGATTCTGGATAATTAATATTTTTGGTGGTAAATGATACAACTTTGCATTTATCAACATTTAATTTCATATTATTTAAATCACACCATAACACCACCTCCCCCAAGTCAGCCTGCAACCAATTACTATCAAGATGACTAGAAATTGAACGATACAACTTGACATCATTTGCAAACATCAAGACATTAGACTTACTAGTTTTATTTGGAAGATCATTTGTAAACAAAAGAAACAAAATTGGTCCTAGAACAGATCCCTGAGGCACCCCACTAATGTTTGAAAAGATTTCGGATATAATGCACGTATTAGCGTAAACAAAATTGAAATGGAATAGAAGAATAAATACAGTGTCAGTGTCTACCAGGATCGACTTTACTATCGATACCTAACTTTTTCTTGCTACATGGTAATGACCTTTTATTTCACACTATCATAATATAGCTGTAGTCAAAATCGCCATTCACTCGAAAAATCAAAGTCAGGTAATACGAACTGAGATGAAGAGTACCGCACCACAGTATTTCACGTCAGAAATGTCTCACTTCAGGGGTAATTTGGGATCCGAGGCGACCTATAGGAAAGGAAAATTACAAATTGTTGTACATGTTCTTCCGAATTGCATTGTAGTCATTTTGAAAAAATAATGATAGTTATTCAATGGTAAACGATGCACAAATACTGTGCCAAATGAAATGAATGGAGTATCTCTCGCCACGTTATCACTATTTTGTTTACAGCCAATCGATGTGAAAAATTCATGCCCCTTAAGGCTGTTTGGTACGTTCACTGAACGTATTAATTCCGTTGGATGTCGTTACTATCGGAAATTGCTGTTATACAAGTAAACACGCCTTCGTTACCTGCCTATTGGAGTATTTTGTCCACGATACACATAATGACATAATCATAAACACGGTATGCTGACGCGCACCGGCTGACATCATCTGCGAAGGAAAATTGCAAACTCACGTATACTATTTATAAAGAATGCAAATTGTGGACGTAAAGTGGGAAATTGAAATTGTGAAGATTTAGCTTGAGCAATTACATTTATTATTAAAGTAATTACTTTTTGGCTAGGTATTTAATATTAACAATCGTAATTGGAAAAGTTACGAAAACTTTTCTAAAAAGGCCTGAAAGTTGGTTTTTTTCCAAATATCTCGCTAAGGGTGAGTTTTTGTAAAAAAATTACCCCTTACTTATATTTTCTACATCCATATACCTACCGAATTATATAACAATAATGTCGCTGTATTAAAATACAGGGTGGCCCATTGAAAAGGTAACACTCCTGTTTTGGGAAACTTAGACCAGTTTCTTAAAAAAACGCTCGGACACGTCGATTCTCTATTTTTGGGGGACGACTTTTGACGTCAAATTTGACTCTGTCAGATCAACCCCCTAGCCCCAGCAGCCCCTAACACAAGAATTTAAATAGGGAAAGGGAGTCGAGCGACCTCTCATTTGAAACGTCTTTTAATTCTCTATTCGATAGTACAAATGAAAATTAGTTTTATTCAATTTTTTTTTCGCCCCATGAAAAGTACCCTCCAGATTAACTAAGGTGGGGGTGTTGTTTAGGAAAAATCCTGAAACACGTCACTTTTGACCTTTTGAACGGCACATTTTGATGTCAAATTTGACCTTGTCAGGTCAACCCCCCAGCCCCAGCAACCCCTAACTCAAGAATTTAAACAGGGAAGGGTGTCGAGTGATCCCTCATTTGAATCGTTTTTTAATTCTCTATTCGGCAGTGTAAATGAAAATTACATTTACTTAATTTTTTTTTCGCCCCCATGATAACCACCCTCTAGATTAACTAAGGTGGGGGTGTTGCTTAGGAAAAATCCAGAAACACGCCACCTTTGACCTTTTGAACGGCAAATTTCAGGATTTTTCCTAAACAACACCCTCACCTTAGTTAATCTAGAGGGTGCTTTTCAAGGGGGTGGAAAAAAATTGAATAAAACAAATTTCGGTCATACTGTCGAATAGAGAATCAAAAGACGCTTTAAATGAGGGGTCGCTCGACACCCTTTCCCTATTTAAGTTCTTGAGTTAGGGGTTGCTGGGGTTAGGGGGTTGACTTGATAAGGTCAAATTTGACATCAAAATGTGCCGTTCAATAGGTCAAAAGTGACGTGTTTCAGGATTTTTCCTAAACAACACCCCCACCTTAGTTAACCTGGAGGGTGCTTTTCATCGGGGCGAAAAAAAAATTGAATAAAACTAATTTTGATTTGTACTGTCGAATAGAGAATTAAAAGACGTTTCAAATAGGGGGGTCGCTCGACTGCCTTTCCCTATTTAAATTCTTGTGTTAGGGGTTGCTGGGGCTAGGGAGTTGCTCTGACAAAGTCAAATTTGACGTCAAAAGTTGTCCCCCAAAAATAGAAAATCGACGTGTCCGAGGGTTTTTTAAGAAACTGGTCTAAGTGACCCAAAACAGGCGTGTTACCTTTTCAATGGGCCACCCCGTATAGAAAAGTTATGCTCGATTTTATGTGAAAATTGACAGTTTCTGGTTTTTTCGATATATCACATTAAGGGTTGACTTTTGAGAAATTTTGATACCAACATAAAATGCTCAAACAATAATTTGCTATAATATTTATTCACATGTTTTTCCTCATAAGTTACAAATAAAAAAGATACGAGCGATTTCATACTTAAGGGTTCCTTACTTTCAGAAATATCGAAATAACTTGTTAAGGGTTGCTTTCTGTGAAAATATTATATATATCTAAAATATTGATCATATTAATATCTACATCTTTTACTTGAATAATTTTTCTGAGAAACGATAAACAAGAAAACTATGACCGATTTTGTAATGAAACTGCAAAAGCAGTTTTTTCCATATATCTCGATAAGGGTTGATATTTGTGAAAATTTTATTCTTATATAAAATGTTCCTTATAAGAATTCCTAAAACTTTTATTAATATATTTTTTTCAAAAAGTTGTAAACAAAGGAGTTATCGTTATTTAGATGTACCGCTGCGACTACACCGAACGCCGTTACTTCTCGGGTGACGTCATGCGCTAAGCGAACGCCTTTGATACAAATACAGCGTGATCCAAAAAGAATGGGGTCAAGTTGAATTTCCCGCCACATAAGTTGATAGTTTTGGGTTTCTTCAATTGGTAACCATGTAAAATATTTGTTGATATCTGTCATTCATTGAAAAGATACACAATTTTTTGGGTTAAATTACATAAAAAGGAAGTATTTAAAAAAGGAGAATTTCGTTTTATGAAATAAAGTTTAATTAGAATGTTGAAATACTTCGTAATCCCTATAAGTGCTATGCCCATGTATAAACTAAAGGACATGACGCAGTCCTACCAACTGTGTACAATTTCAAATCGGCGGGAAATTCAACTTGACCCCATTCTTTTTGGCTCACCCTGTACTCAGCATACCGTGTTTATGTGTATCGTGATTTTGTCATACTTCTCTGTACCTATGTAAAACCCCTAAAGGGCTATCCTACTGAAATATTTATATTGTAGATAAATAATGAAATTAATTTCTCATTACCTCATATCATTATTATCGGTTCTTGCGTATTATTATCGGACCGCAAAATTGAAAAAAATACATTGAAAATTGCATCACAATTAAAAAAACAACGGTGTAATGTAAAATTTAATGAGAGCAGGAGGGAATCAAACTCTTGAGCGTGAAGTTACCAAGCGAGTAGTATCGCTTCCATTCGGCTAGCAGGTAACGTTCAATAGTCCAGTCATTATAGGTTATCACCTGGAAGTAAATAGTACAAAGCTGAAAATTGGCAGAGATATAGTTTACATGATCCTTTCCAACATACCAAAGTTCACCATCAATCCTCCGCGGGCGTCAGCCGCCATATTACAAAATGGCGGACAAAAAAGCTTATTTGTTAATTATCTCGCTTATAAGCGCTCCAACGGTAAATTGTCAAGTAACATAAATTAAAGATCTTTAAAATCTCTACAAAAAATGTCATACTATTTTATCGTAGGACTAGTAGTTTTCTCGCAACATTAAGACCTAGAATCACATGGATAAAAAATGAAACTAGATATACTCAGGATCCTGAAAACAGATATTTTTATTCCTTAATTTAACATTATTATGGTTATGATACATAAAAAAATCAACTAGATATGACTCAATCACTCAAAGCTGTTATGGTATGACGTATTATATTAGGTAAATGTAAACCTGTGTTCCTTCCATCCTGTGGTTACGATAAGGAAACTAAACTGCAAAGTAGGCAACATTAAAATGATCTAACACTTACTGTATATATCTATACCTTACATTATTTCTACGATTGCTCTCTTTCTTCGTCCTCTGATCCTTCTTCTTCCAGTGCGTGGTTTTTACACGCAGTTCCACGACAACGACCACATAATTGAGAACACGCAAGGCCTGCCTTTCTGCATTCGCAGCCACGAATGCAATCAGTCTTGCAGTTACATGTTATCAGATGAAGAAGTTCATCGGGTGCCGGAGGTGTAGTACTTGGCACAGGAATCAGCATGTCTGAAGCCTCACGCCATCCCTAGTTGATTGACTTAATGGTATCATTTTCTCCGTGCCAAATTTGTACCTGCAGATACACCCTAAAAGAATGCAGACGAGCTGCATCCGAAGTTGGAGGTAATGAGGCTAGCTCAAATGACGCCGTTACTTTCTGTCGTGTAATGGTCTTTTGGAATGTGACATATCGAAGATCGTTTAATGTCTTACATTGTTTTTCTCCATATAGTCGCAAAAAGAATTTTTCGCCTACAGACGCAATCATGAAAGGATCAGAATTTAGACAATTAAAAATTGATATTTCCTTTCTAAGATTTTTGTCTTCAGCCAAAATTTTGTAAGCGGATCTCTTCCCCTTGCGAAATAGTGCTGACGTTGAATCGCAACCTGTCATCGCATGAAGGAACAGCATGCAGTGCTTCATTTCGCCAATCGTACCCTGTATCTTACCTTGTCTTGCTTAGATGCTACCGCAGCTGGTTTCAGAAAATAGACAAGATGATTGTAGTGTGGCGTTGTCCGGGCCAAAAGCATCACTGAAATATCAGTATCAGTTCCAACTACAGTGACTGTTTTCCCACTGGAGTGAACTTCTAGTGCAGTGGAGACAATCAGCGTATCAGCATCTGACGCTGCTTGATACGTAGTGATATTCGACTGTTGAAACTTTGTGCGTAAAGCCTTTATTAATCGGGACTTGTTCTTTCCACTACCCAAAAAGTCACGCTGTTGTGTTGCAATGGTAGCTTCATCAAAAACAACTTCACGAGAGTTTGTACCAGCTCTCCGTAACTGTTCTTGACATTTTATGGAAGGACCATCGTATCCATCAAACACCACAACGCTATACATCGTAACTTTAGAGAAAACTACTAGTCCTACGATAAAATAGTATATGACATTTTTTGTAGAGATTTTAAAGATCTTTAATTTATGTTACTTGAAAATTTACCGTTGGAGCGCTTATAAGCGAGATAATTAACAAATAAGCTTTTTTATCCGCCATTTTGTAATATGGCGGCTGACGCACGCGGAGGATTGATGGTGAACTTTGGTATGTTGGAAAGGATCATGTAAATGTAAACTATATCTCTGCCAATTTTCAGCTTTGTACTATTTACTCCCAGGTTTAGTCGAAATTCTAACTATAATGACTGGGCTACAATTTATTTCAGTTCTCGAACCGATTTTTTGAAATCTCTCAAAAGAAGCGCCTTCCCGAGAGGAAGGCGTGTGTGAAATTTCGAGTCGCTCAGGGAAAAATTGACGAATTTAATCCACATAAATAGTAGTAATAATATTTAACACATTATAACACATTTTTTTATAATACTCGTTTCATATCCAATTACAAAAACAATAATGTGAAAGATTAAAAATAAATAAATACCTACCAAGATGTAAGTATTAAAAGTATGTAGGTAAGTACGTCTGATGGCCATTATTTGTAAAAGAACATGACGTATTTTGCAAACTATCTTCACTCAAATATTATTGGTTACACTACATCAGATAATACGTAGAAGGGATTGCCAGTTTGAGAGGCGTGTCACTTAATTCTAATTCCTTCCTAATTACTATTCTATTAATTATTTTTTTCAGATGTTTTATTTAAAATTCGTGTATTGCGATTTTCAACTACGAATCGTTTACTAAATCTTCATTGAAAATGTTTTATCAAAACGCGCACTATTTTTACGAATTCGATTTTTATAAACACGATTAACTAAAAAGTAATTGATTTTTTTGCGAAAAGCTTTACGTAACTCTTTAGATGTTATCCACAAAAACACAATACCAAAAATTCAGAGGATTCCATCGATTATTTTTTAAGTTGTAGCGGAAGTAAGATCACATTGAGTTCATATGGAGCTACGAAGCTACCAAACAGCCTTAAATAATGTTTATCATTTCATATACAACTTTTACACATTTCAACTTTCCATGGTTTCCATTTCAGTTTTCCATGGAGTCACTTGGTTTGACGCCGTTAACAAATGATTAGAGAAATTGAGCGTGGTATCTGTGAGAGGGATTGTCAAATGTTTGCAAATAACGAAATTCTCTAAATTTTTGGCTTCTTATATTTCCCAAATTTGGAACACTTTTTGTCACATGGTTTTGTTTCTTTCCTAATGAATCATAAATTATTAACTGAGTAGGTATGTATTTTATAATGTAATCCCATCACGCCTTTGATGATGCAAGATAAAATTAGATGAAGTCCAATAGAATTTTTTCTTCGCATTGTACTGTAGAGTAATACATCATTAATATTGGAAATATTATGAATTGCCGTTTAAGATTTTAATCAAAACAATTAAAGGAACTGATCTAACTACAAAATTTACAGCTGGAATATTAAATAACCAAATTTACCTTGTCATGCAGGAGGTGAATTTTACTTGTACATCTATTTAAAATTCAATAAGTTAAATCTTATTTTTTTTAAATACTCACCCTGACATTCGAGATAGACATATTGGTACAATAGGACGTATAATTTTTCGAAAAGTTTTTCAAACATAAAGATCTAGAAAATTATTATTCTATTTGGCCGAATGGTTTATATCTAATATGACTGACCAGATGAAGGTTAAACATGTCGGGAAGATTTTAATTTATTTTTTGACGGGTTCTATCATCTCGAAATACATCTGATTTTCAAATGATGTTAAAAAAGTGGTTGGAAGATTATGAGAAATACTTCATGTCATTTGAAAGTGGGCATCAGTTTTATCAATCCTTTGGATGCGGTTATGCAATAACAAAATACTGTTATAATTAAGTCAACTGCCATTAAAATTTCTTTCATTACTAACACTTTTTTAAAAAAATGTTTTCTCTTTTCAACTTGATTGGTCAACTACAAACAGGTAAGATTAATGATTAACCCGATCTGATTCGATAAACTAATGAACTATTGTGTTTGAAAATAACTCACTTGTCCATCTGCAGACAAATCGGACTACAATAGCTGGACTATTACATGCCAATGTGAATGCATACGTATTAAAACTTGAATACAGATACTACCAAATATAGTAATCGATCTTGTTGCATACCCAGCTTATATACTTATAAAAAATGTATATAAGGAACTTAATTTGAAATGTTATGTCATTTGTTGGAAATAAATAAAGGAACTGAATTCAATTCAATGCTAAATTAGTTGATGAATGCACACACTGTACGGATTTACAAATTAGTTTTTATTAATCGGTTACATTACCATTATATTAGATCGATTAATACTCGACATATACCATCATTACCATTTTACATCTAAGTGGTACGTTAGATGAATACAGTGGAGTTGGTGGTTAATGCCGCGAAACAAAACGATCTCAACTTAATTGTTTGGATATCAAACGCTCATTAAACATTTAACAAAAGGTAATTACACACCACGTTTTTTAAAATTGCGTAGGAAATATTATTTTCTTTGCTGAGTGTCATTTTAAGAGAATAAACGGAAAAACAAGCACAATAATTATTATTAAATACTATAAAAAATAAAATGTTTCTTGATATTTAAAGCAAAAATTAAAGCAATCGTAAAAATTCATTAAACAAAGTTTTACATATTGATCACTAGTTCACAATGAATATATTTTTTTAAATACCTTACTGAGGAAAATTGCCCAAAAAATGGGAATTTCAAATTGAAATCAGTGAAACGCCCTCTGGTGGCAATGGTATGAAATTGAAAATAATTTCCAGCATTTTCTCTTGGCCACATTTATTATAAGATTTTTTATTTCGCTGTTCTATCTCAAATAGTTTCCGAGTTATGACCGGCCTCCTTTCTTAGTTGTACACCCTGTACACACAAAAATCGTCACCTGACATCCTAGACAGCCGCCCAAGATCAAATTAAATTACTTGTATTACTTTTTTAAAGAAAATATCAACCTTTTATGGTAGTTATAATTTAATTCCTGTTTTTCAAGATAACCCATACCCCCCACTGTATCTCGGAAACCAGTCATAGGATCGCTTTGGGCCCATGAGACTTTTTGGTCAAAAAGTCGATATCTACAATATATTAAAATTTTATCAAATTCCGTCATTTTTGGAAATCTCATTAAAAGTGTGCATCCTCCAATTTTATTACAACAATTCCTAGCAAAAATTTGTGTTGAGTTACTACGTAGGTATGTAAGTGATGGTAATTGGTATCTTAAAAATATCGTTTAATCTCATCTCACAAGATCTAGCAGCACGTAGAGAGACCTCATCCAGTAAACCAGAGCAGTCATTCATACCATTGGTTGATCATCATACCGTGATGATGTTTGGTTACAACTATCAACTCCGACTAGACACTTGAATACAAGACACGAAGTGCAAAAGCTACTTCTGTGCCCAATCAAATCAAGAGGTCGCCGATTTTACTTTCCAGCTGGGAAAGGAGATTTGAAGTGAAGTAAATAAAACCTTTTAAAACATCTACATAAGATAGAAGAAAACAATCAACAAATGTTAAAGATTTATAAACTTGATTGTTTAGAAGGAAAACGTATAAATATACATCAAAACTTTGGGTAGATGGTCAATGTGAAAGTGCACTGTTTTTTCATCAGTTTGATCCATTTCAGTTTAGCGATGTTTGCTAGGTCTTAACAGAGTTAGATGCGTCTAAGGAATGGGGAAGGTTGGGCGACCTTAGATCGTCAAAGATAGTCTATGACAAACCTATAAAGGTATTCTTCAAAAGAGAAGAAAGTTTGATTAGAACACCCAAGTAGGTGATAAAGATTGAGGCGATAATACCAAGGTTCCTTATATAATCGTTGGTGGGAGGAGCTCCATATTAGCGATTGTGGATTGAGATCGTAGTCGAGACCCGAAATGCACTCCTAAGGAAACAGGAGGCTTTTTGCTTTAGTGGTTTAGGATTTTATTGCTATATAACCTCACTGAATTATAGGAAGGCTTCTCCTGCTGTCGCCGCTCAGCTGCGTGAAGCTGTAACGGCTTTCGGACTCCACTGTGGTTTCTGGATATGACGGCGGTTTTCATCTCTGCAAATGATGTCTTTATGTGCCTTGTGGGCTTCAAAATCTTATCAGACAATTTCCAATTTTTGCTTCACTTATGCACTTACAAAATCTACTTTCTGTCTTTTTTACGGACTGACAAAATTAACTCTGAAGCAAGTCCAGAAAATTCAATTTTTTCAACATTATGGGTAATATCTCAGCAAGCAGCGTAGTTAGACAAAAAAATCTTAACTTTATTTACAGCAAGCAATCCAAAAATGTTATTAAATATAGGGTGTTCCATTTAAAAAAAATTAAATTATTGTTTGTGGAGCTTTACTGGAACACCTTGTATAAGTGAAACTAATTTGGTATGGTAGCTCTTCTAAATTCGTATAACTTTTTCCTTTAACTTTTTTCTTTATTTCTCGTCATTCAGACGTAATCTTCCCCCAAGCGCTAGGTGAATCACCTTGTATATCTTCAAACTTGTAACAGGTAAGTAAAATTTCTCGAAACCGTTTGGTGAGCATTGAGAGGGGAACCACTACTTAATACCCGCTGGGCTATCTTCTGTAATCCACTCCTTAGGTTCTAGCCATCTCACCCCTATTTTTACTTCCCGAGTACGAAGTAAAAGGGAAGAATTGTACTAGTGTTCCAAAAAAAATTGACCTATGCAAATTTTTATATATCTTTGCGTTTCTGAATACTATAACGGCTCTCGTTTTAATTTAGGACAATTTACTTTAAAAACTTGAATCGCGTGATAAGACCTTTCTCTCAGGGTTAAATTTGGGCTATTCAACTTACATAAAGTACACATAAAATTCTATTTACCTTCGCTCTAGTAAATTCAGCGTCTCGTCCGTCTCCAGTTCCTTTGGTCCGATAGAAAAGTTCCACCCGCGTGTACCGAAGGACCAACACATCCCCTCGCGGTCGCACTTTCACTACCAAAAACGCAAAATGTCCACAAACGCACCCTTACATCCATATAAAACTCGCGATTTTAATATTTTGTTCTTACCGGCACTCGCGATACCGCCCCACGTTTCGCAATCTTGCACTGTCAGCAATACGTTGCAGTAAGTACATTGTAAGAGATATGTTACAATACGTAGATTCAAAAAATGAAAAAAACATTCTGGCAAGTTGCCACGAGACTTCCCTCGTGTTAACACTTTTTTCAAAAAATAAATATAGCACAATATATAGTGCTGAATTCAGAAAAAAATACTCTTAAACTATATAAAAAACTGTAAAATATAAAATATAAAAAAATGAGTGCCGCCATTTTAGCTTATACCGGAAGTGACCTCATCAAAGGTAATATCAGCATTTTCGTTCTTGGCTCGAACGCAATCCATTGGCGAAAACCGCATTTCGATAAGTTTAATAGTTTTTGAGTATCGAGCGTTGCAGTCATTTTTTAACAATTATTTTTTTTAACACTTTTCTCAAAAAATGAGTATAGCACAATATGTATTGCTGAATTCAGAAAAAAATACTCTTAAACTACATAAAAAAACTGCAACTTTATCTTATAAAAGAAATGAGTGCCGCCATTTTAGCTTATACCCTTGTTTATATACCTTATAGTTAGTCAATGCCTGTGTTAACTTTGGAAACATTTATTTTGATGCAAAACGGTAGTACTTTTGGATGCAAACACTAAATGGACATATCTGGCGCTGTTTCTATCAATATTACAGATTTCTAACGTGGAAATCTGTAGTTTTTCTTACAGTTGGCTAGAACAATAAAGTTGCAAATATTTGTAAACGACATGCGTTCTTTTTATAAGGTTGAAGGAGTAGTACGCAGTATATCCTTGTTTATATATACATTACATGCAAAGAAACAAAGCACTATTGTTTTAAGGAATTCCGTATACGTAAACAACTGATCTTCCGAGAGAATTAAATCATTCTCCTATAAAACATCAATTTAATTAATTAAATGAACAGTTCTAATTTCTACATAGGTATTTTTTTTATAGTTTGACATGAAGGTTTTGATAGGTATATTTTGTAAACGTAGTAAACTATTTTGAAGTAAATTAATATATCGTATACAAATGAACGTTTATGTATACGGGGTGTTTAAAAAACACATGTCAATATTCAAGGGGGTGATTCCTGAGGTCATGTTAAGAAATAAATTTCCTATAAATATGGGTTCAGAAACCATTTCATTTCGAAGATACACGATGTTGAAGTTTTATTATTTTTCAAGTTTTTCTTAAATAACTTCCACAATACGAACGATCTGGTATTTTTGAGAGAGTTCGGCAATCGATGAGACGAAGATTAGACTGAGACTCCTGCATTTGAGCTGAAGGTGGTCAATTTGAACAATTTTTGCAATGTTTGGAAACAAAACACTGCTCATTTTTGCAAATATTTACCTAAATATGTTTTTCTTGTGAAGATACTTGCATAAAATTGGTTTTCATTTTTTATTTCGGAAAGTGGATAACAGTGCTTAAATTGTAAATTAAAAAGGGCCGGCTCGCGGTTTTACCTAAAAAGGCACATTTCTAAAAAGAAGGCACATTTTTTACGAAAAAGGGCACTTTTTATATACAATCCAAAACCACGTTATATCTTTCGTAAGCATTAAAATATGGATTATTACTGCGACCAAGAGATTTATTTTTTATTTTTATAACCACTTTGCAGAGAGCTATACAGGGTGTTTTTTGGGAGCTTTAGTTAGACGTTTCCAGGAAAGTTTGATAGGTAGATTTTTGAAAATTTGTACTTAGGGGTTACTCAGAGAGCCGAATCGATGTAAAATATTTTCAAAATGGCAGCACTTCCGGAAATGCCGGAAGTAGGTACTAACTTCGTTATTTTAAATAGCAACCCCTATTTTTTATTGCATTTTTGGATTCTAAGTGAAATTTCAGTTCTTTCGATACCACATATCAATATCTACATGTTATGGTTTTTAAGTTATTTTCACTTATTTAAAAAAAATGGCGGATGCAGAGGGTACTTTAAGAATTCATTACTTGAAAACCGTTGTAGGTATGACAACCGAGTTTTCACCAGCGCATAGAGGAGGAATAGGCCTTTCTTTTGGTGTACTTAAAAAAAGGCTAAGTTGCGTACGACCTCATCTATGGGGTTCCAAATTTAGAAAAATTCAAAGACTGGAAACTCAGATTTTTTAAATGAAATGACCATTTTCTTACTATTGCATTTGATAGAGAATCAAAATGGGCATATTTTGGTATTACATGTTCCTATCCCTATCTTTAATAGTTTCTGACGTATTCTCATTTCATTGCAATGATGCCATTTTTTCGGATTTTTTAGTAGTTGGCTGAAAGATATGCCTGTTATGTGGAAGTGGGAAATGGTTTTAAATCGCCTTGATCGCAGTTTTAAAATTCGACCTTGAAAAATTGGGCCGTTGGGATCTAAATTAAAATGCGAGCCGGTGAAAAACAAATAAGGGCACTTTAGCCGGTTCGCTAGTAAAAAGGGCCAGCTCGCAAGGGCAAAATCAGGGCCGGCTCGCAGAGCCGTTTCTTCCAGGGCAGGCCGGCTCTTAGAGCCGGTGCGAGCCGGTACAATTTAAGCCCTGGTGGATAAGCATGTTCCTCCGAAAACTCAAGAACAAACAAAAATTAGTAATACACAATATCTACCGGGTGATACATTTCCGAGGGAAGGGGAGAGAATAACCGTTTTTTATGTCACTTTGTGCTTTGATGAAATGTCGATGAAAAAGTTTTTGGAGTATTCAAAAGCGATGGATGCAATAGAAGGATTTCAGAATTTAGGCACATTGGGTAGAACAAGTCAACTTGCAAAAGAGGCGTTTGTTATTGTAGCTCGTGGATTATATGCACCTTGGAAAATTCCCTTGTGATATTTTTTATCTACTAGCGCGACCAATCTCAAGTCACTTAAAGACTTAATAATATTTGTAATTGGAACAATGAAGGAAATAGGACTTATATTCAAAGCTTTAATGTGTGACCAAGGAACTAATAATCGTAGTGGTATTACGTATTACACGCTTAGGTGTAGTAGATACTAACGAACCATACTTTTTCTATCATGAAAATAAATACTTTGTCATATAGTATAATATATGATGTAAGTATCACATCTCTTTAAAAGTTTAAGGAATAACCTATTAAGTGGAAATTTTGTACTTCAAAGTAAGATAATTAGTTTTAAATCGATAGTGAAAACATTGGATATTGATCAAAAATGTAAACTCGGCGTCGGGTCATTACTGAAAAATACACCAACAGCCAGCACCAGCGCATCTAAACTCAAATGCATTTCAAAAACTAAGCTGTACAAATGTTTAGTAACAGTATAAATTCATGTTGTACGGTTCGGACTCACAAAGGGGGGAACAGGACAATAAGTGTATAAAAACTCTAAACCTCCCCTTTACCAAATTTTAATGAAGACGATGATGACGGTGAAGTTATTTTTTTAAAGGAGTAGTTTAAGTACTTTAAAAAAATAACTTCACCGTCACCATCGTCTTCATTACAATTTGGTAAAGGGGAGGTTTAGAGTTTTTATACACTTATTGTTTAGTAACAGTGTTGCAGCAGCAATCCGTACTGCAGTACAGTCTGGTGATTTAGATGACGATACAGCAACGGCAACAGCAGAGTTTTTGCAACAAACAACTAATTTGTTTGATTGTCTTAACTCTGCGCATTTATACAGTACAAACCCTTATAATTGCGCATTGTCTAAGAAAATTCCAGCAGTAGGTAGTCACGTTAGATAATTCTCTAGAAATAATTAAAAAATTCAAAAATCTGATGTCAAATGGCACAAATGTTTCAGACCACCATCCTTTGATGGATTCAGTGCGATACTCATGCCATATAAAGAAAAAGGAGGAAAAGAATACATTTTAACAGCTCGACTAAAACACCCCACATACTATGCGATCCGTCGTACGACGAATACTACAGATTGGACAAATCATTTTTGCAACTAATTGGTTAGTATTTTACCCATAGACACGAACGATCTGAACATGAATCAGTCGATGCAACTGGGAAGAATTTTCCATTCGTATTCGTATACATCAGTTGGTGCAATTCCGATTTCGATTATGTTTGTTTGAATAGTCATTCGATTTTACATCCAAAAAACATGATTGTTGACGGTATATTTGAATAAATTCAGTCCAAAATGAATAATTATTGTCCATTTTCAATATTTTTAATAGGAGTAATATGATACAGCAACCACCGAATATTAAGTACCAATTATACAACGTATTACGTGTTTTTGAAATCCTTTCAACGTGTCGACACGAGTCGAGACAGGTCCACACACTATGCAATCTGTCGTATATCAAACGTGGTTGTACAACAAATTTTTAACTCGCCAAACTTCCGTACGATCCAACCATGTCGTTTGTCGTTCGATGTGTTGAACGACAACCACACACCACACACTATGCAATTGTCGGACTTCTCGGACGACAGATTTGCATAGTGTGTGGCCCGTTTTGATCAAGATGTAATTGAAAATGTCTTCTCTATTCGGCCCACACACTATGCAATCTGTCGTCCAACAAGTTGTACAACCCAAGGATTATAGCTTATAATCCTTGGTTTCGACCGTCGAAACGATAATTGCATAGTGTGTGTGGTTGTCGTTCAACACATCCAACGACACGGTTGGATCGTACGGAAGTTTGGCCGGTTTAAAAATTTGTTGTACAACCACGTCTGATATAAT
The DNA here is from genome assembly GCA_036250285.1 of Pyrocoelia pectoralis. Classification (NCBI taxonomy): domain Eukaryota; kingdom Metazoa; phylum Arthropoda; class Insecta; order Coleoptera; family Lampyridae; genus Pyrocoelia; species Pyrocoelia pectoralis. The sequence continues at coordinate 21,352,819 of CM070076.1, read as the reverse complement.
ACGACAGATTACATAGTGTGTGGACCTGTGTTGACTCGTGTCGACACGTTGAAACGATTTCAGAAACAAGTGATACGTTGTCTAGTTGGTATTTAATATTCGGTGTTTGCTGTATCATATTACTCCTATTAAAAATATTGAAAATAGATAATAATAATTCATTTTGGACTGAATTTATTGAACTATATACAGGGTGTCCCAAAATTCCTGAGACACAGAGCTACTACGTGTAATAGAGATCAAAATAGTTGATTGGACCCAATTTATTTATATACCAAAATGTACCGTTTGCCCGTGAGAAGAGTTGAAAGTTTACATAAAAAACACATTTTTGTACGCTGTTCAGACATGAGTGAAACAAATTGAATGAAATTTGAGAAAAATGCATTTTAGAAGATTACTCTCCTTTCGGTAATTAAATAAATAAAAAAAAATTGTAGAAGGGTTAAAACCACCCTCACTCCCTTACATTTTTTTCAGAACTTTCTTAGGGGTGGTAATACGGTTCTCAAATTTTTTAGCGAGAAGACTGATTGATTATCTTCATTTTGTTACTCTTTATAAAATTTCATATTCCGCATAGTTCCGAAGAAAAAATGTTTTCTTAAATAATGCTAACAGATATTCCTAGTACAAGTTTAATAAAATTGTAATACAAAATTTATTTGACAGTGGAAACAAAGGCAGAACGTTTTTTCATAATAAATGTTCAAGGAGAGTAGGTAATCCTCTAAAATGCACTTTTGTCAAATTTCATTCAATTTGTTTCACTCATGTCTGAACAGCGTACAAAAATGTGTGTTTTTATGTAAACTTTCTTCTCACGGGCAAACGGTACATTTTGATATACCGGGTGAATATTCCGAAATCGAACATAGACCATTAACATGGGAAAAAGGGTTTTCGCAGATTGCTGCTCCGCCTTTTAACTTACAGGGTTTATAATGACACCAATCGAAAGAAGATTTTAGGTACAACAATAACATTAATACATTTTAATAAATGACAATAAATGGAAGAAGTTACATCACATCATAAATTGCAGGGTGGGCCATTGAAAAGGTAACACGCCTGTTTTGGGACACTTAGACAAGTTTCTTAAAAAAACCCTCGGACACGTCGATTTTTTATTTTTGGGGGACAACTTTTGATGTCAAATTTGACTTTCTCAGGTCAACCCCCTAGCCCCAGCAACTCCTAACTCAAGAATTTAAATAGGGAAAGGGTGTCGAGCGACCCCTCATTTGAAGCGTCTTTTAATTCTCTATTCGACAGTATGAATTAAAATTAGTTTTATTTCATTTTTTTTTTCACCCCCATGAAAAGCACCCTCTAGATTAACTGTGTTGTTTAGGAAAAATCCTGAAACACGCCACCTTTGACCTTTTTAACGGCACATTTCAGGATTTGTACTGTCGAATAGAGAATTAAAAGACGCTTCAAATGAGGGGTCGCTTGACTCCCTTTCCCTATTTAAATTTTTGAGTTAGGGGTTGCTGGGGCTAGGGGGTTGACCTGAGAAAGTCAAATTTGACATCAAAAGTTGTCCCCCAAAAATAAAAAAATCGACGTGTCCGAGGGTTTTTTTAAGAAACTTGTCTAAGTGTCCCAAAACAGGCGTGTTACCTTTTCAATGGCCCACCCTGCAATTTATGATGTGATGTAACTTCTTCCATTTATTGTCATTTATTAAAATGTATTAATGTTATTGTTGTACCTAAAATCTTCTTTCGATTGGTGTCATTATAAACCCTCTAAGTTAAAAGGCGGAGCAGCAATCTGCGAAAACCCTTTTTCCCATGTTAATGACCTATGTTCGGTTTCGAAATATTCACCCGGTATAGAGAAGTCATTGAATATGTGCATATCTCAATTTAGAAGATTGTTCATTTAAGCACTTACATATTTTGCTGGTTATTTTTATTTAGGGAAAAGATTATTTGATACTTATAGAAGAAAGTCAATGCTTATAGATGTGCCAACTGTGATAAAGAATTTATGATTTTGCAATTAAGTAATTGTAATGAATTACTTTTATTGTTAAGTAGGTTAAGTAGGTATAATGAGGAATGGTGATGAATTATTTTTAAAAAGTCATTGTGCAATCACTGACAAATTTCATATTTAGATTAATTTCCAGCTAATAAAATACCTAAATAAAATGTTTCAATAAATTAGGTACTGATCAAGAAATTTCTCGTTGTTTTTTATTAAACCACTCTTTATAAAAAATATTATTGAAATGATTTTATCCATTAGTGTATAAACACTGATTGTATACATTTTGTTTATGTATTAATAAGGAATGTATCGATCGATCGCACATGTACTCCAAGAATAAAAATAAAAGCTGATACTGATATCCGTCAAGAAATTGTTTTGTACGTATGTCGTGACTAACAGCGTGCGTAATTACCGCCATCGTGTGTAATTTTGTTATAATCCCAATAGGTTTGCAACTTTGCATTTAATTTGCATTTGTTTTTTACTATCGCCATCTATTACGCTTAAAAAATTTGTTTCCAATTAAAGCTATCTCATTGACTAACTATAAGGTATATAAACAAGGCTTATACCTAAAATGACGTCATCAAAGGTAAAATCAGCATTTCGTCGTTGGCCCGAATGCAATCGATTGGCGAAAACCGCATTTCGATAACTTTAATAGTTTCTGAGTTTAGAGCGTTGCAAGGAATGTGTACGGACAGACTACAGACTACAGACGACAGACGGAAAAGTTTTTTTTCATTTTTTAAATCTATGTATTCAGAAACGCAAAGATATGTAAAAATTTGCATAGGTCAACTTTTTTTTGGAACACTAATACAATATTTCCCTTTTGCTTCGTACCTACTCGGAAAGTAAACATTTCTCCGTCTGTCGTCTGTAGTCTGTAGTCTGTCCGTACACATTTTGTTTGGTACTGATGAATAGCATTTTTAAAGAGCTTTCCAATGATGTAATCCACATGGGGTAGTGCAATTTGAAAAAATTGTGGTGGGGCAGCTGGAGCCTAAGGGGTGAGTTGCAGAATATTTCTACACATATGAGTGATATTGGTTCCCCTCAATGTCCTAGAAACGTTTTCGAGAAATGTTACTTACTTGTTACAGTTTCGAAGATATGAGATCTGGCAAGTTTTCAAATTCACACATGTAATGTATGAAAACAGTCGAGTAAATCTAAACGTGGTAAACGACAATAAAATATTTTATAATAGGCATCCCAATAACCACATGTACATACTTATTGCCCAACACCTACTGCTAAAAAAATCATAAAAATGTCATTAGGAAAACCATTTTATGCAGACCCATAAACCGCAACAAACTTAGCGCTTAACAAATTAATTGTAACTCATTTGTATATTACATCATGTTAATCGTTAACATAAGTGTTAAGTGTATAATATTTAATGTAGCAAATTGTTGGTAAGGTGCTTTTCGCTTGTAATCTCCCGCTTGCGCAAGCAGATGTTTCTGGCAGGCATTGTTGTTTCCCTGCAGGGAGGGTATTGTGTACTCTCAACGCACCTTCATTTTATATACAATCAGTCTGTCTTTCCCTATGATACTCCTTAATGCAATAATCACCACATTTACAAGAAAAAAACTTAATTTCACAATCTTCGTAAATAGTCAAATCCTTTGAATTTTTACAAATAGTCAATATTTTGACGGGAAAAGTAAAAACACATAAATCTAAAACCGTGCAAGATAAATTACTTCTGTGTGCGCTTGAGTAATACGAGGCCTATTCAGAAAGTAAGAGTATGCCTTCTATGCTTTTACCATAGGCTAATAATTAGCCTATCTTTCACTCAAAGATTACAAGATCTCCAGCATTTCAAACTTGCTGTGAACATTTTTAGGTAGGTTGATGAATCTAATTGAAACTCACTTTTACCTGTTTTTGCACGACATTCTCATTCCATTTACTTATACTGACAATTTGGGATAACATTTTTTTGGACAAAGCTTAATCTCAACCATAGCGGTAAATTAGTAAGGGATGAGATTTTATTCGTGTGCTTGGTTGACAGAACCTTTCTAGCTTTTGGAAAAATATTCTTCAAATTAAGATTTATTCAATGGTTTTTATTTATTATTATTAATTTTTCCTATCCATAAAGTTCTAGGAGTAAAACCCGAAGGATATTCTGAGATTCTAATATTTGTAATTATTAAATCTAAGTGCACGAATGCAGAAGTAAAACGTAACAAAATTCCAAAATCAGTCGTCGGCAATGTCATGCATAATACATTTAGTTACATTATATACCTGTGCGCAAATTTCACCTATACTTTGCGATTCTTCCACACACAATTGTGATAGATCGGGCGTTAGTCCATATACTTTTAGTAACATTTGTTCTTGATCCAGCTCCTGCTTCTCATTCAAATATAACAATTTGTCAAATATACATTTTATATAACAATGAAATGATCCTTCATCTGGTAGATGTACATGTGTAAACATATTTACTGCAATATCCCGATCCACGTTAGCGGTTTGAACGCATTCGTCGAGATAAGGTGCGACTACGTCTTCCCATTTTTGTATGACTACAGGATCTAACTAAAAATCAAAGTGAATTTTAAAAAAATTCTGGTTCATAATGAAAAATATTACACTTTTGCACTGTACTGTAACATAGAATATATACATTACTATTAGCTTCATGGTATGGTGCATACCTACTGTAACTTTACGAAGTTGTTTATCTTTTTATACCTAGGTATATGTATTTTTGTTATGACATGTGAATTTGGAATAATTTGAATAAATAAAAAAGTTATACAATGTTAATTAAAATTTGAAAAACTTAAGACAATATAGGTACAGGGTGTCCTAACACATTTCAGTCACTTCACACCGTTACAAGTTAGAGACTATAGTGTATTTCTTAAAGTCTTTCCTGTCCGTTATGATCATAAATCGTGATTCATTAATAAGGTCCACCCCCTAATTCCATACATAAAGCCTAAAAAAGTTTTATTTTGCAACTGTAATATTAGCTTTCTACTGGTTGTTATTTTAGTCATCCCTCACAGAGAGAGAGAGAGAGAGAGAGAGAGAGAGAGAGAGAGAGAGAGAGAGAGAGAGAGAGAGAGAGAGAGAGAGAGAGAGAGAGAGAGAGAGAGAGAGAGAGAGAGAGAGAGAGAGAGAGAGAGAGAGAGAGAGAGGAGTGCAGAATAGGAGTTTATCGCTCAGTTTTAGATTTTATTTAGTATTCTTTATCAACCGTTTGTGTTTGAATTCTTCGTTCAAAAATAATGCAATTCAGGCAAGGCAATAACATGTCTGGCTTCATCTTCAAGCAGTTGTTTTCACTATTTCACATCTATCTCAAAACTGCAATTAATTATGTTAATACTCAAGTGAGTTTATTTATTTTTCTTTAATCAAAAAGTGATATTATACCTTCATAAACAAATTTAATTCTTTAATTAAATGACAAATATATTGGAAATATTCCCATGGTATACTGTAATCTTTCAAATTTAAATCTACGTGTGAATAGTGAATATTAAAGGATTTCTCACCTTGAATTTTTTAGGTGGTAGCGAACCATGACGATACCATTCCTTCGATTATTGTTTTGCTCTAGAGTCTAGACTAGAACATAGTTATGCGTCCATATTTCATCCACAATTACTAATCGAGTCAAGAAATTCATATGCTTAGGCCTGTTTGTTATTTGTTCTCGGCTGTTCTCTTACTGAATTTGTTTTCATCCCCGTCATGCGCTACAATTTTGTACGCACAGGCTCATCATTGCAATGTGTGGAACCTGCTTAAGTGTTAAAGACCGGTCAAAAACCATAATTTCCTCTAGTTTTTTTACCATTTCACTTGTTGCGACAGTATATGGACGGCCAGTCGCGTTTTGGATCATTGTGGATGATCTTCTATGTTATTGTTTTAGGTTGTTTTTCGTGTGAATTTTTCATTTCAAAAAATTATTCAATAACGTACAACGTGGGCCGCAAGTGAATTTATTTTCAACATTGTCGGCAAAGTTCCTGAGGATATTGTGCATGATAATAATCATTTACTGCGACTGCCTGATTTGAAAATTCCTATATTCCATGACGTATAATATAATTATTGATTGATGCCATGAGCTGATCAGGACACCACTCGCTACGTTTCGAAATATAAAGGATTGTAACTAGCCAATGTTTTCAGCTTTTGCCTTCCATAAATTGGCTCTTTTTGAAAGTTTATTCATACAATTAAATTTAATTAATAATTATTGTTTATAAGTGATCTTGATGAAATTCACAATCCGAAACACCTTAAAAAGTACCCATAAAGATAACAATTTAGAAAACGGTTTGACATTGTAGCCACCATCTATATAAGTTTTTTTTTTAAATGGCCGTGGGCACGTAAACAATTTAGCTCATAAAATAACATTTTCTTTTCTAATTTTTTTTATTGGGCAAAAGAACGATGATAGTATGGCATAACATTATAGTTGCAATTAGCATTATGAAAATTTATGTTTGAGAAATCTTTTTCAACTGTTTCCTCTGAAAATTTTGAAGGTCTTATCGAAGGTTGCAAAACACTATCATTTAAAACAATAATTTAAAGCCTGTATTGAATTGGTTTATGAAATTTTTGAGAAATACAAAATTGGCCTCATACCATGAACCCGATGCAACGTTTTTTCTAATATGAGGAACTGAATATACAACAATACAAAAATATAGCTATACCTACATAAACAAATGTAATGCTTTCATTAAATTAAACAACTTTTTCTCACGGTATACTGTAATCTTTCTTTTAAACATATCAAAATATCAGGTGACCACAAAACATGATATATTGACGAATTTCACTATAGAAATGGTTGAGCAACAATCTGAAACGCAGTTCTTTTAGTGAGTAAACATTTTCACAGATTTTTAATGTGATACCTACATAGCATATCAGATGGATATCGGTCGGACACAAACAATTGTAATGATGCTTTATTCCAAAAAAAAACTAACTTATTTGTCAAATGTCAAATATCAAGGTATTTTTCTCTTAGCCACACTAGGTCTAAAAACCTTTTATACAATAAAGAGCTACTGAGCACTCTTTGCATTTTATAGTTTAATTAATTTGCTAATTTACATCGATATGAAATTTGTGACAAAAATTCTTTGCCATAAAATCTAGGTCAAGTTCGTTAATGAACAAAATCCAACCAGTTGCGGGGCATTTTTAGGGGGTTAGAAAATTAAACAAATTCATTGCTCCAATTTTAAAAAGTTACAAAATTAAAAACCAAACTAAAACTTTTTTATGCAATTTTAAGATTAAAAAAATAGTAACCGTTTTTAGAGTGCAAAACTGTGCATTTTTAATTTATTAACCGATTTTTGTTTACGTATATGAGAAAGCATTATTTATGGCAGTTAATTTCACAGCGGTTTTTTTAAGCTTGGAAAAGCACGCTTAGTGTCATTTTTGGTGGCTTGGTTGATGACGAATGTCAATGAACAACCAATATCTTGTGATATAATAGAATAAGCGTTATCTGCTGTGAAGGGACAACATCTTTCTACAATAGTTTGTGCTGAAGTTCGGTTAGTGATATTAAAATACTACAAGGTTAAACGCTGTCACAATAGTCAAAGTAAAGGCCATGGGGAAACCCCAAAGGTCAAATGACGTTATCAACGTAAAATGGCGCCATTTAAGTGAAATTGAAGGTCAAATTTCTCTATCCAAGTAAAATTCAAGGTGAGGTGACATAATCCAAGTGAAAGTCAAGCACAAATGACATTCAAAATGTGAAATTCAATGCCAAATCAAGTAATGCAACCTGAAAATTAAGGTCAAATCTCCTTGAGTATATTTCAAACATAGCTGGGCTGAATGGCTCTGACATACTCCTTTCGTTAACATCGTAAGCTGTTCATAAACGAGACTATTAATAGTATTATTAAAAAATCCCAACTTTTAAAGCACTTTAACACCATATTCTTATTCACGAGGTGGAAAATCCCTCACTGATTTCAGTGTTGCTTTCCAATAATCAAATCCTGTGTTCAATACAGTAAAACTTCATCCTTGCCCTAGGGATTTTCTAATTTCTCTTCCCCCCCCCCCCGCAGCACTTGGAAAGGCGCTCACGTGCTAAGCATTCCTATCTGCTAACAAACTTCTCTTCATAGACCATACCCTCGCCATCAATTTTAAGGTTAATGATACACACAGTGTCATTTTCTAATAATAATTCTCAACGTCATTTGAAGAACCAAACCTGTAACCTTTACGTTTACCTACATTTCTAAACTTTTAATCCCCATGCACCTAGTAACTGTAAAACCCACCCTTCCGTTGTGATATCTGTAATATTGTTATTAACAGCCTGCATCTCTTCAAGTTAGTATGCTCTAAAAGAGTGGGTTATTTAGATAATCTTCTTGGCCACAAGTAAACTAACTTCTTTCATCTGAGGTGCAACTACTTTCAATATTACAATTTACATATTGAATAGCGACTAGTCCTCCCGTATAAAAATAGTTTCCTTTTCTTCGAATACTTCACTTGAAGCACTATTTCAGACACAAGCACATTGAAATAGTCAAAGGACATCAATCGCTCCGGTCTCGGTAAATACTTAATTATTCAATTACCTTAATAGGCACGAAGACCTTACACCAAGTACAAGCATCATGGCGTTCTTTTGAATTGTGTCCCTACTCGCTCCTTTAATGGATGTAGTAATAGCGTAAAAATGGGTTAAATGTTTATTATTACAATTTACATATATTTACAGTTATACGAATAAGGTTATGAACTGGCGACGCGGGTCTTTAGGTTGTAGTGCCTCGGAGTGGACACCCTCGTATGCGTGGGACATCGGTGCCAATTGAAGGTACCAGCCTACGGTTGTAGACGGTTGCTGTTCACTGCTGAACAAACGCCTGGGGCAGTAGGATGTATTCCAGCGTGTGCATTTGTCGTACAGTTGCACCTTACTATGTAAGCACAGGTGTTGGCGTCGCACCTTACTATGCAAGCACAGGTGTTGGCGTCGCACCTTACTATGTAAGCACAGGTGTTGGCGTCGCACCTTACTATGTAAGCACAGGTGTTGGCGTCGCACCTTACTATGTAAGCACAGGTGTTGGCGTCGCACCTTACTATGTAAGCACAGGTGTTGGCGTCGCACCTTACTATGTAAGCACAGGTGTTGGTGTCGCACCTTACTATGTAAGCACAGGTGTTGGTCCGGTCTCTACTATAGTAGCCCGAGACTTGGACTGCCTTCTGTAGGATTTTTTATTCCTTATATACCCGTGTTACACGTGTTCACCGCGTGCGCATGCATGTAGAGGTGGTGGCTGTGGCTTGCGTACCGGCGTTGGTACTGGTTCGCCACAATGGATAACGGATATAGCCTCCAAAACTTCGAATTAAAATTATCGTTGTTATCTTTATTTTTGAGTAGGCGGAGTTTGGACGAAAGTCTTCCCTGTCAATCTAACCAGCCATACAATTACAATACTTCCCGAACCCGAATTACAACCGGGGAAATTATTAACTCTGGTGACAATCCAAAAAAAAAGTAAGTGGTTACGTCCAGTGTCAACCCATGCAATGGGTCGAAATTTAATATCGGGCCCTGGTCCCATAGAAAAAGTAACTACTTTTTCTATGCCTGGTCCTCTTAGGGCCGGTTGCATAAAAGTCTAGTTGAGTTCAACCGGCGGTTAGTGTAAAATTAAATCGCGCAAACTAGGATTGACGTCCGGGGTAGGGTTGATTTGACGGTTTTACCACCAATTTACCAACCCATAAATCGTTAGATGAACCCTAGACAGACGACAACTTTAGTTTGTACGATTCAATTTTACATTAACCGCCGGTTGAACTCAACTAGACTTTTTACCCACGTCAATGGTTTCTTAATAGATTACTCAATCCTCTTGCGCGCCTACATCTCCTTTAAGCTGCATCTGTAAATATCTTTAATAATTGATTACGTAATACCTATCCTTAAAACTGGAGTGGAAAATATTTAAATATCCATGCGATAGTTAAATTTTCACTGGCACTCATTATACAGTCCCTTCATCCTACCTTCCTACGCATTTTCAACAGTAACCGTAAAGCAAAGCTTAGCATAACACTCTCCCTTTAGTGTACCAATTGGCAATTTTACCTCCATACCTAGAATATACCCAACTGTACACGACTACCGTTGTACAACACGAAAACTAACATAAGTTTATCGTATTCAAATTATATAAAAATTACGATTAACATTAAGGTTCCTCGGAATTTAGTATTATTCAAATAATTTTGTACAATATTATGGAAAGTTATTTTTCTACTACAACATCTCCCAAACCAGCGGGCTCGTATTATATAGGTAATTGTCTAAGTTTGTAACTACATTAATTACCTGTCACACAATATTGCATAACAGCTTCTAATAGGATTATTTAAATTATTCTACATTAGCTTGAGTACTTATTAGTTATAGAAGATTAAACTCTCAGAAGAAATTGTATTTTCGTTAATGAGAAGCTTTATTTATGTTGTAAAAAGGATTATCAAGAGAAATTATACTTGTCGAATTGGAGTTAGAAATATAATTATGGTAAATGTTTTTTGAGATGCATGGACGTAGATGAAGTCAATTATTTTCGTTTTATGTTACTAAAACTCGTTTAGTATGGAAAAGTTGAATGTGAATAAAATAAAAATTTAAACAATTCAGTTAGCTTGAATAGAATTTTTAACATTATTATAGTAAACTAAGTGTTCTCCATGTTTAAAGTTATTCATTGAACTAGATGTAGTCACCATTGATTTTACATCCAACCAATCAAGTTAGTAATGAAGCTCTTACCTAAGAACTCCTTAAAATGTAAGACAATCTAAAAGAATTGCCTCCAGAGTACCTTAGTGTTTAATGACAAAAGGGATGTGATTTTCGAAAACGTTAGCTACTTTGTTATAACTTCATTTGTTCTTAACTTATAACTATAACCACTTATGTAGAACAAACAGCGTTGAGAAATTTAAGAAGCCCAGTCTTAGAACTTTTTACATAATATTCATGGGCAAAGAGCAAAGTTTTTTTTTGTAGGAACGGTAGTCCCATTGATTGAATAAGTTAGGGAATAAACAGTTCATATAGAAAAGTAATAAATGGAACCTAGTTTTATACGTTGGATCAGACGTCAGGCTGGAGTAGAGCCGAATACAATGCATAGTGCATAAATACCGTTAGAGCTTGAATGCGATGAGGCATACAAGGTCCCCATAGTGGAGACACCTCTTCAAAACTTCAAACCTCAATTCTCGCTAATACTGCTATTTTCTTCTATGATCTACCGCTCAGGCGGCTCAGGTGCACACTGGGACATAAATGGTCAATTCTATATCTATTGTGTACTTTTGACTTGAGAACGCAATCAAACTTTGTACTATAGTATTCTTTGCAATAAATTAGGGTTAAATAAGGAGAAGATCAATCAGGTCATTTCGAATAATTCATTTAGATTGCTGGCTGAAGTGTTTGATTTTGTTGGACTCCAAAAATTCAAAAAACTGCCAGTAACAAACAGTAACAATTAACAAATATTTATTTATGTCATACTACCTTATTATTTCACCATAACAACTCTGAAACAAGAAACATTAATGACTAAATAACGCCTCTTTACATGACAACCGGATTTTAGATTTAAATGTAAAATTATTAGGATGTTAAATGTGAGTCTATACTGATTTTATTGTTATCATCTGTTTTAATCATCTTAATCAACTCCTTGCAAGTATGACATAAAGTAAAGAAGGCACCACGCACGTTATGAACTAAATAACGCCTATGGTCCCGAGGGATATACACTGTCGACCTTAGGCGTTATTTATTCATAACGCCCTAGATACCTTAATTACTGTAATAACGCACTTGAAACACTACCTTGGTCTAATATCGTATTATATTAGATTTCAGATTTCGAAGAAAACTAGTTGAAAGTGCAAGGGTCTGAATCAGACACACTTCCTTCAATTTCTGCATTTCCAAGGAGTGAGAATGTTCGAAGGAAGAAATTTAAATACCAAAATACCAAACAGACAGCCAAATCAATCGGGAAGAAAACATAAATCCCAAAAGTATGAAATATTAACTTTAATTCCGGTAAAGGATGCTTTAAGAAAAGTCAGCAAAGCAAACAAACTTCTGAAAAAAAATAGTGTTACCAGATTCAACTGAAATCTGTAACTCGTAATGCAGTAAACAAAAAAGGTTAATAAGCACTTGCAAAGAGAAATACAAGTGCTTTTCAAATTAAATTTCCTTCTCCATAATCTCCTCCACTGCTTGATGATCCGAGAAAGAAATGCATCTATCGTCTGTATGTAGTGACAAATTTGCTAATTTTAAATCAAAAAGCAGTGGATCCGGTAGAACGTTGGTCAAAAGTGGGCCCACAAACTGTGCTCAGCTTACTCAAGTTGAAGGGGCTCTATGTTGAACTCAGTATCACAATCTGAAGGATTGGTTCTTTTTGTTGAAATAATATTTAAATGGAAGTTTCATTTACTCGTATGATTGATTCCTTTTGTGTAAGCATTTGAGCAAAATGAACCAAAAGCAATGTTTGGCAAACTATAGCAGCGATTGCAGCAGTAGACACATATGTGGTAAATTCAGGGTTAGTCCTTAACTTAACGCACTAGGCAAGTGTAATACAGTCACACTAGTGTGGGAAGCTGGGCACACGAAAATCGCAGGTAACCAGGTTGCTGACGAGAGTGGCTGACGCGAAAACACTCATAGGACCCGAACCGGCCTGTAGGATTACATATAACACAGCCAAAAAGGAGATTCAGGCAATACTCACGGAAAAAATACTGTAGATTCTGGTCGAAAATTCCAGGACAGAGGCATTCCAAGGTTTTTTTGGAAACCCCACACGGCGTCCATTTTAAAGTTAAGTGGGACGAAGATAAAACTTGCAACACAGATGGTCACAGGTCACAGGCTACTGTCGCCTGAACAAACACCTGCACAGCATAGAACTGACTGACAACCCGTTGTGCAGAGGTTATGGTGAGGAAGAAGAAACCCCATACCAAGTCATCCGCCAATGTGAGGCATACACGTAGGCATGGGAGCGCCTACGTGGAAATAAAAAGATTACGCAAGAGGAAGTAGGGAACATTCGCCGCTCAACTGAAATCCCGGACTTTCCTAAAGATGCAGGTATTCTAGAAGGGTAGAAAACAGTGGCGAACACAATAGATCAAAAGGTCCCAGTGCGGGAACCAATCGGGATCACTTGAACAATAACAATAATAATAATAGGTAGTTAATGGCCACAGATGATTTTTCCATCGTGTAACTGAATTTCCTTTTGGTTCTAATAATAAATACATTATTAAGATATTGTTTAGCGCACAAACAAAATGGAATTGAATCTCTTTGTTGGCCTACAATGCGGGATACATAATCGCTGTAACAATGACCATGAAACATATTTACTTGAAATGCATCCTGCAGGATTTGCTTATGATGTAAACGTTAACGACTTATAGGTAGGTATTTCAATTTTCAGAAAATCTCGTGCTGCTTGTGCACTTCTGATTAATTATAGTTTCGAGAAATATTATTGAGGTAAAAGTTTCCAATCCGTTGTTTGTCATAAAACGTTCATCAATTGATTTCCTATCAAAAAAATGATAAATAAATGATCAACGAACAAAACATGAAGAATTAGGTTTAATCGGTGAAAGTGAACTTGAAAATACAATGGATATGTTTTACCTTTAATTTATTATGTTAATACTAAAACAGAACGTAGGCCTTACAATAAAGGAATATTTGTTTAAGTAAATGAAAATATGAGATAATAAAATCGGTCAGAATATTATTAGAAGTCCTGCTGTTATAGACAGTAATCAGGTGGTCTGGATCTAAGATTACGCGTGCCAGACTTGTAATTGGGAACTATTGTCCCGTTCCCTCGACATTTGTGAATGGCCTTCATCAGCCACGTGCCTTTAACTGCCTTTACAGTTTTGTCATTTCTTGTGTTTACAAAAGCTCGCGCTTCGTTCAAGTACATAAGTACTTAATTCAAATTGTGGAGTACCATTGACGGTTACGCTTTTTACGGTTCATTTATATTTAGGGCTGAGCAAGAAAAATTCGAAAATTATTCCTTGTTTGTTTGCTATTTTATTGGATTAAACGTATATCTGATTGTGTAAAATTGATATCCTATTTATAAAATGAAAGTTATCTTTGTATATTACCATAACAATACAAAGGTTGGTTTAAAATAAAATTGTTTGAAGTTTTAGTATTCCTATCAGCTAGATCTTAATCGATTGTTCAGGTATCGTATAGGTATAAAGTGACTTGTATATTAACAAAACTTTTAAAAATAGTATTATAACTATTAAGCTGACTTTAGATTCGCTACAGGATAACATTTATCCCCTATTTTTCTTCCTTCTTTAACAAATAATACAATTAAGTATGTTATTCTCAAATTTGAACAGCATAACCATTATACAAAATTTCGAACAATTAAATATTCGCAATTTTTTACTTTGGCCTTTCTGGGTCAATTTTTAATAATCTCCCTAAATGGATAACAACACAGTAATGTACGAATTTAAATACAATTATGGTTCAATAATATAAACCGGAACCACTCTTAGATACATTATACATATACGTATGTACTCATAATATACTGCCTATCTAGAAACTTTGTGATCTGACTTTATCGCTGTCGTGGCTTTTGTTCAATAATGTTGGCCAAATCTGAAAAAACCCAACAAAATTTCTAACCAAAGATGACGTGAATCCAAGTAAAATCTTGAGGAGTTTGGAAAAAACACCCTTCCAAAGACTCAAGTCTATTCCTGACGTAAACAATTTCGTTTAGAGAACGTGTAGAAATCATTCAGCGAATGAATGAGTTGATTCACCGTGATCGATGGATTTCTACATGATAAATGACAAGATCTCTTGAAAGAAGTGTAGGAAGTTTCGAATATGTTGAGCAAGATGGGTACTGAAACTCCTTACCGACGCTGAAAAACAAACGCAAATAAGATCTTAAATGCCTTTTTCCTCCGTTATGAACATGAAGGAGAAGCATTCTTGAAGCGTAAAGTGACGTGTAATGAAGTCTGGGTTTACCGTTTAGTTGCTGATTCCAAGAGAACATGAAATGGCGATACAGAACTTCACCGAAAGATAAAAACGTGGCTTTGGACAGATATATTTATAGCTTCCGTGTTTTGGAACGTTCGAGGTCTTATTGTGGTTTGATTTTTTTTTAAGGACAGGGGCCTCACTATTAAATCAATGCTATTACCACTTCTCTCAAAGAGTGTAAATCCAACGTTTCGTTTAAAAAGATGGGAGCAATACATCAGAAGCGTGATTCCCCTTCACGACAATCGGTACCCACCTGCAGATTTGAATTGGCGCCAGCTTCGTCGCCCCCCTCCCCCCTTCGATAAGCTTTAAGTGGCTTAAAATTTGCAAATAACGTTGAGGTGCAAATATTTGTGTAAAACTAGTTAAACACGAGATCAAGAAGGTTTTATAAAGACATCTTCAAGGTACCCAGCAGACGGCAGAAGTGCAATTATAATAAACAAAACTTGGCATCTGCCCCTTTTTTAGTTGTTTGAGGTATCGAATAAAACAAACCAGGGAGAATATGATTTAGAAGAAAGATTCCTCTGGATTTTGTATTATCAGTAGAAGTTGGACGAAGTCCACGGGAACGTATCATTAGAATCGTCCTAGTTCGTAACATCACTCAAGCTGCTCCAGACTTTAGATATAGCTAAGGATGCTGGGGAGAGAAGCGACTCTAATCGCAGCCATCTCCGCCCAATATGCCCCCAACATGACTCCTCTCAGACATGTACAAGACACTCACGAAGAATGTGCCGATTCCTCCTCTATGTAACATCTTCTACAGGATAGTGACACAACTAATCCCATGGTGCATGTACTTACAGTACTTCTCCCCGCACCAGCTCTCTTTCCAGTGTTGATGAAAATAGTAGTAAATCGGATCATAGTAAATCACACCTACAACAACAATGCACATAATTAGCCGTTTAAACTGCTCCTTAATTTCCAATGAAAATAGCTACTCTATTAAACAAGGCTTGGATTATTGGGATTGAACCATTAATCTCTCTTATAGTTGATACTACCAATCGCATTGTTAATTGCCACGAAAACTACACGCTATCATGTACGGCTCACAACAAACGGCGAGATTGAAGTAGAGGTTATTTAGTATCAACGGTCAGGTATCACGGATAACCGATTTGTGTCGGCACAGAAATTACACGAAGCTTTACTTACTTAATTAACTGGAATAATGTATTTAAAGTGTTTATAAACAAACTTCGCCAAATATAGCAGGGCAAAAGGAATTACCAAGTATTAGTAAAACCCTTTGTAGGATCAAAATTTAACCCCAAAAGGTATAAGTCCAATCAATGTATGCTTAAATGTCTTCTTAAAAAATAAGTAGCGTAAAATTTGTGTTAGACCTTAAATTGTTATGTGATGGATTGCAAGAAGTAGGTAAATAACTTTG
This sequence comes from Pyrocoelia pectoralis, assembly GCA_036250285.1. Taxonomy (NCBI): domain Eukaryota; kingdom Metazoa; phylum Arthropoda; class Insecta; order Coleoptera; family Lampyridae; genus Pyrocoelia; species Pyrocoelia pectoralis. Next base: position 21,336,203 of record CM070076.1, on the reverse strand, counting down.
ACTTACAGCTTCAACCGTTTCTGTCCGATCCTGTGAGGTCAGATTTATAATTCATCCGGGGCAGATCACAGTGGTGAATTCTTACTAATGTAGGTTGAACAGAATTGAGGTAAAACTAATTACAATTGCACAATCATATCATAATTACCTTTCATTCTGTGTACAACCGACCTTTATTAAAAGATAAACAGTCCCCAGATCACAGTTGACTAAAAGCTCTATTAAGCGACTGCCTATACTAGAAGGACGATCTGACTCACTCATCCCTCGATTTATACTAGGGAAAAACTACCGCATCTTCTTTGATGCGGAAGTGGCATCCCAACCAGACATATCTACCTTCACGGACCGATCTAAAACAATGGAAGGAACAGGCACCGCAATATATTCCAAAGAACTGAACTTCCATATAAGCGAACCACTAGGCAAAATTTCGACTGTCTTTCAGGCAAAACTAGCAGGAATAACGCTTAGTGCAAGAATAATTCTTATGCACAGCATAAAGAATAAAAGTATCAAAATTTCCAGTGACAGCAGAGCCGCTCTGCAGGCACTAGGTCAATACAAAATCACCTCCATCCAGGCTGGTTTCCGAGTGTTACCAAATACTACAGCAAGTGACAAACAGCAATACCTTTGAGCTCGTATGAGTTAATGCTGGAACAACAGACAATGAAAAAGCCGATAAGGTAGCCCGACTGACTTCAAAACAACTGTTTTATGATCCAGAGCCGGCTCTTCCACTTACAGTATCAACTGTAAACAAATTAACAACTCAAGACACCCGAGCCCAGCATAAGGCTAGGTGGAACTTCATGTCAGAATGCCGTTACGCGAGAGAGGCCTTCCGAGTACCATCTCGTAGCCTGGAGCGTTTTTGCACAGGGCTATCCAGAAAGAACCTGCGGCTATTTGTGGGCATACTTTCTGGGCACTGTAAACTTAACAAGCATATGCACCGCATGGGCTTGGTCGATTCATCATTCTGTAGACTGTAGAGGATGCTACACAGAAGATGAGACGGCGCAGAAATACTTTGTAAGTGTCCCGTACTCGTCGAATGAAGATGATCCATGTTGGGGGATTCCTGGCCGGACATGGCTAAGATTACAGCCGCTTCCCCGTCCAGCATTCTTAGTTTTATCTCACGTGTGGGATGCTGCGAGGTCGAACGACTCTAATCAGGGAGGCAGGTGGCCTATGTGCGCGTGGACTTCTTACCATCCTCCCGTGGTGATCCAGAATCCAGAATCTATTAAGCAGTTCCAGTATAATCGGTGGTAGCTTACCTAACCTATTACATTACGATCTAATTAGCACAGGCGTATTTCTTGTCTAATTACTTCATTTCACTGATTTACCGGATAACCTAAAACCCACAAGATTTTACCTGCTTCAAAAAAATACAAACTTTATTACTTTCGAGAAAACTACCAAAAGTGTAATCATTCTTTATTTAATACAAAATAAAATTCATTACTGTGGTTTACCACGTTAAGGTCCGACGTTAGTTAAATATGTACTGTAAAGAGAAGGTTGGCTCTGAAGTACACAGGAGTAATTAGTTATCTTATTAAATACTTTGTGAGTTGAGTGTAGCTATTGATATCTGTAGATATAAGGATAGAACAGGTGTTACTAATTTTCAAATATTTTAAAACTAGTTGATTCTGTGTAAAACTTAAAAAAATAAGAGTAAAAGTATAAAAGAGAACAAAGGTAATAATTATCTGGGTACAAATAGAATTGCACTACACCTTGATGTACTACCATGATGATCATATGCCAAAAATTTGGAAATTTTTAGAATAGTTAAAAGTAGCAACTTTTTAAATTTGTTGTTGTTTTATGTAAATATTATTAGTTATAGTAACTACTACCAAACAAAGCTGATCCTTGACATACTTTCTATTATTTTTTACATGAGGCGTATTTCTTGTCTAATTACTTCATTTTACTGATTTACGGGATAACCTGAAACCCACGAGATTTTACCTGCTTCAAAAAAATACAGACTTTATTGCTTTCGAAAAAACTACCATAAGTGTAATCATTCTTTATTTAATACAAAATTAAATTCATTACTGTGGTTTACCACGTTAAGGTCCGACGTTAGTTAAATATGTACTGTAAAGAGAAGGTTGGCTCTGAAGTACACAGGAGTAATTAGTTATCTTATTAAATACTTTGTGAGTTGAGTGTAGCTATTGATATCTGTAGATATAAGGATAGAACAGGTGTTACTAATTTTCAAATATTTTAAAACTAGTTGATTCTGTGTAAAACTTAAAAAAATAAGAGTAAAAGTATAAAAGAGAACAAAGGTAATAATTATCTGGGTACAAATAGAATTGCACTACACCTTGACGTACCACCATGATGATCATATGCCAAAAATTTGGAAATTTTTAGAATAGTTAAAAGTAGCAACTTTTTAAATTTGTTGTTGTTTTATGTAAATATTATTAGTTATAGTAACTACTACCAAACAAAGCTGATCCTTGACATACTTTCTATTATTTTTTACATGAATTTGATACGTATAAATTTGATTCCAATCATAGCGAGGTCCAGTAAATATCAACGTTCTCGCAAAATTGAAAGAATAATAATTAAAAAATTAAAGTAACAATACTGATATCAAGCTGTAATAAATAACAAACCTAATTCTTTTGAACTCTGAATGAAAAGAAGTAGCAGGTATCTTAAACAAACACTCAAGGCTATTTGTTAGCAAAGTAGCTGTAGCAAAGTCTATTGGTTCACAAATCACAACTCCGATAAAACTCAAAAAAGAAATGAATTCAGAGTTTCTTCATCTTTGGTACAGCATCAGTAAAAGGCCGAGTTTACAAACAATATAAATTCAAAATTACAAAACCTTTCCCATAATAAATTCTTTATTCAACGTAGAAAAATGAAATTAAAAAACAACCATGGGGAAATTAATTAAAACATATTAACAAAACGTTCCGGAATGGGCATTGATAATGAAAAATTATTATGGAATCATTGAATATCGAGTTTACAATATTGCTCAATAGAAGTGGCCGATTGAAACTGAAAGCCAGCCCATATTGGACATAGCAGAATTTACCCACATCTTACCTACAGTGTGAGTGGAGATCTATGCCTTTTCTATTTTTATTATTTTTTGCCTTAATTATTGCACACTGTTCCATGTTTTAACCAAATTCTGTAAGTGAAAGATACTGTTACTTTGAAAGCAAGTCAATCACAAATTTGAATTGTTCATATTTAAACATGTATAAGTGTAGCTAATCGATCATTTGGAAAAACTGTTCATTTACAAAAAGATTGAAGGTAAAGCTTCTCACAGAAAAATTTCTATTACGATTACGAAGACATAATTCCAAATTGACAGACACATTGTACAAATTAAAATCTGCAGAATGTATCAAGAAAGAAATTAATAAAAATTTGTCTATTGTGTAAAAATGTAATGCCGATCTGGCACATTATATGAAACGCGTCTTTTGTTCGAAGCAAGGCCCACTTAATTGGATTATAAATTATATCCAGTTTTTTATCGTCGTGGAAGAACGGGTCGGCTATTTATGGGAGTCATATTTATTTATTGGATTAATACATGTAACATATTGCCAACACACGAGAGATATAAATAACTAGAGAATGTATGGTATTAATTTAGGTGAATTCGTAGTTCTTTATATACCAACCGCTTTATATATATTGTCTCGTGATATACTGAAGTTCTCCCAATAAATGAACAGTCTTAATGAAATATTTAATTCATAAATCGAATGTTAAGAATATCATTTCGATATTACTAGCTTATATTTATATTATAAATACGTGAAGATGTAAAGATTTATAACTTTAAATGTGTAAACCCAAACCGGTTGTCACTTTCCAAACGATTCCGGAGTCGCATTTAATAGCTTACTACTTTAAAAAGTCTTCTTCATTTTTTTCTTTTTTAGGTTGATAGAGCTAACAAGGTAGCTTACGTTCTCGTGTTACAAAATATTCAACTACATACGTTAAACATATAATATTGATTGCCGGACAAGATGCTTGTTTCATCAGTCAGTATAAAATATTGTAGCAAATGGCACAGTCCTTTCTATAGGTAGGTACATTATTTATGCTAATAATAATTAAGTCCACAAATTATATTTATTTAAAAATTCCCAACTTGTTTCGACATCAATAATATGCTTAAATAAATAAATATACTTCATATTATGACTCAACTTCTTTACTTTTAACTCCGTTTTTCCTCCAACTCATTTCCTGAATTGAACTTTTATTCGATATCTACTTTTTAATTTGCCGTTTGTTAATTTCATACAGTTAATTTTATCTAGATTTACGTTATGTAGTACTTCACATATTACACTTAGGTGTATCTAATTTTTAAAGAAATCGCCTTACATACTTCCAGCTAAAATATAAAGTCGTGGTAATTTGATTAGACATGACTGGATAAAGTGAAAGTAAAGTTCTGTTTATAGTCCAGTCAACGAACGGCTGAAATCGAAATTTTTAATTACCCCTGCAAACCAGATATTTCGATTTAGGTAGTACCCCAGGTACTAAATCCAAATTTGCAGGAAAAAAATCATCCGGGAAAGGTGAAAAATAGATAAAAAAGTGTGAATTTTGCTTCTTTCACTATTATTTAAAAAATGGTAAGTTATATCGAAAAGTTTTCAGTATAAACGTTCCATACCCTGCCCCCCCCCCCCCCCCCCCCTAAATGACGCCACTGTTTAGGAGATGGTTGTAACGCTTCTGCTGCCATACTTACATTTGCAAGAGATCGAAGATCCATTATTCCAGCAAGATGATGCACGCCCTCATGTAGCAAGGTTTTCCTTGAGCTTCTTTGAACAGGCCCAGATTCATCTTTTCCCCTGATCCCCGCGATGTCAAGATCTTTCCCCCATTGAACATGTATGGGACAAAATGGGTAGAAAGTTTCGAAACTTTCAGCATCACCCTTTGAATTTTGAAGCTTTGAGACATTAGGTGCTACTTGCTTGGGATTCAACCAACGCCACATCGTATAAATGAATATGTAAAGTATTAACAATCATTATAAAATTTTGCTTAACTAATAAAGATTTGTCTCCCAAAATCATTAATTACTATAACATAGGTGAATCTTCCTACCAAATTTCATCCGGATATTCCAGTTCCTTCTTGGTGTTGCGATGTCTGTCACTGATGGATGCAACTGACCTACTTTATATGAATTCGATATGGATCTGGGCATTCTTAAGTGGTTTAAAACTGAAAACAGTATTTTCGTGTATAAATAATTAATTTATACTATAAATCGTTGTAAATATACCCACTTTGTGGTGAAGGCCGAGAAGGAAGAATAAAACTAACTTAATTCTACCGACAGGTTCAGTGGTTTCATAAACTGTCATTACAACATACAATTTTTACTCGATTTTTGTCATTTTATTGAAAAGCTTACCTCACAATTAGCATTGACTACTATCGTAGTAATGGGGGGGATTTTGACAGTATATTAATCATTTATACCGGGAGTTCGTTCTCAAAGTCGAACATAGGGATTTAACATGGTATTGAACGTTTTTGCCAATTGTTGCTTAGAGACAAGGTAGTGACATCAACAGAAAGAGAAAATTATTGCGATTCAAATAATGCTACTGGCAAGACTAAAAGTGCGATTTATTCTTTTAAAATACTAATTTAAAGTATGAAACTTTTTAAATAGCATTCCCTTGATTTTAAAATTTTACAGCAATTGTTTTTTGTACTGTTGTCTGTTTGTTTGTCAATACGAATTTAACGTTAAACCACGTATTAAAGTTTATTTATCTAATAATGAATACCTATACCAACGAAGAAAGGGTTTTTATGGTGAAAACCTTTCATGGTGACGAGGTGACGCTAATTTCAGAAGAGTTCGACATTTCTTTGCCGTTAATTTTAATACTACAATACAAAAGTGTCATACTTTAAGTTGGTATTTTAAAAGAATAAATCGCACTTTTAGTCTTGCCAGTAGCATTATTTGAATCGCAGTAATTTTCTCTTTCTGTTGATGTCATTACCTTGTCTCTAAGTTAAATAGGCGAGCAACAATTGGCAAAAACGTTCAATACCATGTTAAATCCCTATGTTCGACTTTGAGACCGAACTCCCGGTATATGTTTAACATGTTTAAAAATCAAAATGCAATGATAGAATCAATTGTTTAACTATTAATTAGTCGAAAGCCCATAAATGTTGATTATTGATATAATTAAGTGGTTTTATGAGCTACAATCGAAAATTTACTATTTTCCAATGTACGGAAACTAAAGAAAAAATTCTTATTTTAAATTCTAAATTTGTATTACTGAAATCAAGCTGCATTATTCCTTTATTGAAAACAAAATTTGTTTTCTTGTAATAGTTGTAATTCAAAGTAAATGTTATGTTTATCGTGAAAGAAAGACGCACATATTCTCGCGATAGGTAATCTACCACATCCTAAGCGAGCGACCAACCACAACAATGTGATTATTCTTTAGCATTGTACAAAATCATGCGCTTCATAGCAATAGTGTACGACAACGGCTTCCCCGCGCACTGCACTTCACTGCGCCAACCGAAGCATCCATCCTTTTTTCCAAATTTCTTTTAAAATGACGTTTTTGACCACAACATAATTGGTTTAACTTTTTATGTTACTGTCAATATTATTAATATCAAACTTTCAGGTACTCATCAGTTACGTAAGATGTGATTTTTTTATTATAACTTTAAGACTAATAAACCAATTGGCCTCAAAAGCCTCTCACATCGACAAATAAGTATACATTTGTCAAATACATAAGTATCTACCACTCAGTTTCAATAATATAGCCGTAATTAATTTTTAAAGTCGAGCGCTTGTGCGATTTGAGTCATAATTAGCGCTTTTCTGCACATACATTGATACAGAAAATTAACGATGTGTTGCAAAAATCTAAAACTGTACAACTTTTTGTAGGAATAAATAATCTTTTAAATGCACTTTATTTCATTAAATTATGATTGCTAATTACTGAGATACAAGCTTCTAAAGTCACGGGCCTTGCATTTTTACTCCGATAGTAGTTAATGCAGAATTCGAGTATTTGAAGCAACAACGAAAAGTAGATCAATTATGAATTATGGCAAAGTACACAATACTCTGAGACGGAAACAGTGCGACACGGAAATACCTGTGCTGTACTCTAGAATTTGTCGCACAGGTACCTTTCTTTTGGTAACATTTAAAAGCCATCTGCATAAATTAGTGCGTTTTGATAAAAATTGAGACAAAAGACGAAGAAGAACAAGAAATTTTGCAAATGGGTCAGATTTTTATATTGTCGATTACTGTGTTTTTATTTAAGATTTTTTATGGATTCATCTCTTAGGCCACATAAATTTTCTCACTGTCATAGCCAGTATTATAATTTTAGGAATTTTTTTATTTATTTATTTTGGGGACCGAGATCTAGTAACAGCGTATTTCCAAATACCTCTACACGTCTGATTAAGGGAATTTCAACCTCAACCAGGGATATTTATTGTGCCGAACACCGCATCGACACAGGATCTACGATTTTACTTCCTATCCGAGAAGGTTATTATGTCATATTCTACATTAGGCGTACATATAAGATTTTTTGATCAATATAATAACGAGAGGGCTTGTTACCACGACCGGTAATATTATCTCTACTATTGTCACTTGCAAGCCTTTGCACTCACTGATGTCAATGCTACAACCCAAGTTTACGTAATTCCATTGAGTAATATAATGAATAGAGAAACTTTTTCATAGGATAATGTGTCCCATTTAAAATTAACTCGAGAGGTGCTGTCACCTATTGGTTTATATTATTATCTGCTACAGGATTCAATATCAACAGCTGTAAAGGTTTAAACGCCCACTATAGACGAAAAAGGACAGAAAATGAGTTTGCAACGTGTTACAGTGACTCTATTACAAACAGTGACGACAACCAGCGATTAGCTCCACCCATCCGCCATTATGAGGCAAAATATATCACGACCAATAAAAATCGATACCACGCTTGTCGTCACTGTTTGTAATAGAGTCACTGTAGAACGTGTCTTCCAAGGTCTCCATCTAGTAGCATACTTAAGTATTAGTAGTGGTAATCAGTCTGCTATTTTGTCATTGAAATTATTAGTTACTAAGTGTGCCGTAAGATGATTTCCGTTACTCCCTCTATTATTACACTCAGTTTAGGCGTTCCCCATTTTACATATGGAAAAGTTTCTCTATTCATTATATTACTCAATGGTAATTCTAAAAAAGTTCGACTATTTGTAGGTACTACCACGATTGCTAAAATACTCATTTTGTATCAGTACCACTATAAACTATAAACTTACCCTTGGTAAATACAAAGGTGGGGTAAAGCATGTGGGACCTAAATTGTAGGTACATGAGGAAATCTTTTTTGAATAAGATAAAGACCCTTAAACCCTATATATCCAACTTGGTGAGAATACTATTGATGAATAAGTCTCCCAACAGTTCTATTATTCTTTGAAGTAGGTACTAATGTACCATGTTAAGTAGTACTACTAACTACATTTTTGAAACAGATTTAGGCAAGTAAAAATGTTCTGAGGATAAACAACTCATTGTCTATTTTTCATCAAAAAGAATCAGTAATAAGCATTCAAATGCGCCTGATTTTCTGTATGTACAACATACACACAATTAACGAAATAATTTAGCAAATATAAGTCAACCAAAGAAATATACATTTATACAAGTTTAATTATGTCTTGACTCTCAATTTGTATAAATTTAGATACGCTTATTTATAAAAACTGCTTACTCCAAAAAAAGCTCTAATACGTACGCTCAATTTTGGCATAAAATATTAACTGTACACAACTTAACAATCTTTATTAGAAAATGTACTTGAAGCAATTGCTGGAAATGATGAAAGCATAAGTATAAAAACAATAAATGTTCAAGAGACATGGCTTTTCTATTAGTACCTAAATATAATTTCGTAATATACTGTAATAACAGAAAATAACAAACAATTTCAGAAAATGCTTTCTGCGTTAGATAGTTGATGGGGACATAGGGGTGTATCGATTGTCAAACCCCCAGCACGAAGTGTCGCCATGGTGACTACCACTCTGTTGTGGGGGACCGCAGTAGCCTGTCAACCACTGTATCATACAATTCTCGATGGTGGACTGTCTTTAAGATATTTGAAATTTCCCATCACGCTATTAAATATACATGGAACTATTATACGTTGATGTATACCTACATTTACCGTCTGTGAATGGTGACTCTATTTAAATAATTTAGTAAATACGAACTTTGAAATTGAGGTTCTCTATCAAATTTTTACGATTGTAGTACTGATATAAACTTTTAATGCAGGCAAATGTTTTGTTATATACTTACCGCATATTTCATAAACACAAAGCTCATTTATACAGTTTTAAGATGAACGTCGTAACATTAGCAATCAATAATTTTAATGATTTCCACGTAACCTGTGACAATCAATTTGAAGTACAGGGTTAATCGGAACATTTCTCTAATACGTGCATTTTCTTCTGTAACGAGCAAAGATGTTGTGGCATAACTATAATCATCAGTGGTTAGTTCAGTAAAGTGTAACTAACGTGAAATAACACTCAATAAGTTATTGAAAGCTCCAAGACAAATGCTACTCACTTAAAGAAAATTGACAAAATTGTGGTAAGACAATATGAACTCCCCCTGCCGAGCGTTTCTGGTATCCTGTAGAGCAGCTCTCAAAAAGGACTTGTACTTCTAACGTTCTAGCATTAAGTTATAAATCTTAGTTTTGTAAACACCTTTCATTAGCTTTTGTCGCAAAATCCGTTCATCATAAATTAATTTTTTATTTAGATATTTCCAACTGAATCTAATTCGCTGATTTTTTAAACTCATGCATGCATAATGCCGTAAGCGTAAATAGTGTCCACACGACAGCATTTTTAACTTTCTATGCCTAAATTTATAATTACAATACAATTTTTAAAATCTATTATAATACGATTAGTGACTTGAGGTAGAAGTAGAATGTAAAGTATCTCTCCTCCAAGGAAAAGATAACAGATAACGCAAATTCTTGTTTTGTGCTGTGGGCAGGGGTGGGCAGTCACAAAATACTTGTATTGAAAATACAGTATTTGAAATAGGTACATTTGCATTTTGTATTTTGTATTTGATGATTTTTCCCTAAAGTATTTTGTAGTTTATATTTCAAATACTCTCTTATGAGTATTTTGAATTTTGTATTTGAAATACATTAATGTATGTATTTTGCCCATCGCAATGTTGCGACAGGTTTCAAAATTTCGTTCGGAATTTTATGCATACAGCATAATACAGATTTTCTCCAGATATATGTATCTACAGAAGCTTCATTCAAAAGCAGTTGTTAATTATTGTTAAGGGCGAATTTCAGAAACATATTTTGTCGTATACAGGGTGCTTCAATAACTTGTGACAAACAAACAACAATTTTTTTAAAGGAACCCTTTCTATAATTTTACATGTTGAGAACCTCCTAAAATATTACGGCTTTTCAGTTTCCTATACCGGGTGAATGAGACCACCCGTATCAGTCTTTTATTTAAAGAACGGTGAGTCGTAGAGAGGTGGGGTAAAGAAAGTGATTATAAAAGCCATAATAAAGAATCGAATGGTGATATAATTATTTCTCGGAAAAGTCAGCATTCCTCCAGAAGGCCTCCAACTCCAAAATTTTAAATGGCACCATAAGTCGAAAAAGGTATTGTTTGAAAGATTGTTAAAAAAGAAGAAAGTTTTATAGGAAAAATTATTGTATTACTGCCACCCCTTTTAAGTAATATTCGACTAAAGTTATTAAATTTGAAATTCACTGTTAACAAGAAACATTGAAAAGTCGACTTTTACTTTTAAAATCTAGTTACCAATGTTACATGTGTTCAAAATATCTTCCATTTACTGCTAAGCACTGTTGAGCTCTTCTAGGTACACTATCAGTGGCTGTAATAAGTACTTCTTGAAAGGGAAGAACACGTAACATTGGTAACTAGATTTTAAAAGTCGACTTTTCAATGTTTCTTGTTAACAGTGAATTTCAAATTTAATAACTTTAGTCGAATATAACTTAAAAGGGGTGGCAGTAATACAATAATTTTACCTATAAAACTTTCTTCTTTTTTAACAATCTTTCAAACAATACCTTTTTCGACTTATGGTGCCATTTAAAATTTTGGAGTTGGAGGCCTTCTGGAGGAATGCTGACTTTTCCGAGAAATAATGATATCACCATTCGATTCTTTATTATGACTTTTATAATCACTTTTTTTACCCCACCTCTCTACGACTCACCATTCTTTAAATATGAAACAATTTTATAAATTAATTCGGAAACCCTTAGGAATAGACATTTGAACGTGATTACAAAAAATGTTCGTATTTTATTCCTTATCAATCAAGCAGATGATATACATGGTGTTTCATTTAAAAAAGTTGAGTAAAGTTGTATTGAATTTTCTAAAAATTGTGAGATAAATTTGAACGTCCTGTATAGGATGAAACATAATAAATTAAATCAGAACATCTGACAACTATCTACAACAAGAACTGATTCCAAATTTGACATGGAAGTTGAATTTATTGTTATGCCGCGCCTTTAGAGAAAGTAATGAAAATTACATTTCTTTTAAGAAATAATTATTGGCTGCTAAACTATTCGTTTAAAAGCCGTAATATTTTAGGAATAAATAAAGGGGTCCAAGGAGCTTCTCAATTTTTGTTTGTTTGTCCCAGGTTATTGAGGCACCTTGTATATATCAACATATTTTCCTGAAATGCGTCCTTAAGAATAATTAACAACTGTGTTTGATTTAAACTTCTAACTTTTTAGTCTCGGTACTATAGAAACCCGACGGATTGAAGGATCCTGTATAAATGTATTTTTGTATTTCAAATATTGTATTTGTATTTTGTATTTTTAAACAATAAGTATCTTGTATTTTGTATTTCAAATACCTTTCTAAGAATATTTTATAATTTGTATTTGAAATACGTTAGTGCATATATTTTGCCCAGCACTGGCTGTGGGCCCGCCGTTCTTTGGAGATTTTGAAATTGCAACAAATTTTTTTACACTTGTAATGTTTCTAAGAGGCTTTCGGAACGCTAACTTCACATTACACCTTACCAAATTTCAAATGGAAGCGGGAATACCTAAACATGGCCGACAAAATTTAAACTTTCCCTCCAAAACAAACCCACCCAAAAATGACACAAGCTCGTGATCGTCTATCGTGTAATAGGTACGAATACACTGGTCGTGAACCAATCGGGAAGGAGAATCAAAAACTACCATTAACTATACCAAAAATAATGCATTTATTGACAGTTACTCGACGATTCGGAGGATAAAAAGTGCGAACACTAAAAAAACTCCTCCTTTGACATAATTACAAAAATGATAGCAATTCAAATACAAAATTATAGCAACAAGACTGTTAAATAATATCAAGACAAAACATTTACAATTTCATTGTTGTTACGCTTCGATCATCTTCAAATACTTTATGCAGCAGTTGTAAATAGTACCATAAATAATCAAATTAAACAAAGAAATCAAATCAAATACATTGCATATTAAAATAAAAGGGTCAAGAGAGTTTACATAGATAGAAATGTACACAAGTTACAAAAGGGTTCAACATCAGGTAAAAATACACAAAGGACACAGTTAGTCACCGTTATCTGGAAGACAATAGGTCTCTCCCTTTGTACAACAACCAAAAGTAAAACAAAGGCGCATCAAGGAGGACACCTGGCATTTCCACTAATTACCTCGCATACATTACTTATCAAACATAGGCTCTAAAACGTAAGAAAGATTAATGTAAATGAGCCCCCCCCCACATGGGTATCTGGGCCCTTGTGCGGGGAGTTACGCAGACTAAAGTTGTAGTTCAGCTCTCCAGACGGTGATCAACCAATCAAGCTTTTAGGGGATCGAAACTGCCTCCAACTAAGCGTGGGGTAAAAGCATGACTACCACGGGACAAAGTATTAAAATGCAATCCTAATAACAGTTAGCATGATTAGTTTTCACCGTATGCAAAGCCTTCGAGGCCGAAATGGTTAATTAGATACACGGCAGTTCAGAATCAGACTCGGTTAATTGTTGGTAATGCCGGGGTTCGATTTCATAATGAAATTAAAGTTAGCAGTACAATCGACAGACCCACGTCTAGCAAGCTACACGGCTATCAATTACAATCATATTTAGGCAACGCTAACAATACAACACCTTTACAGATACACAAATATGGATATTAAAATAGTTAAATAATGGCAATAAAAATATTAGAATAACGAGGTATTACCTGGATTAAGAACACATGTTGATACACAATACAAATACAATAATACAAATTCAAATCTAGTTAAACGCTGCACGATGTTAAGAATAGTTATATAAACGTTCAAGCAAAAAGATCCCTTTCAAATCCACTCCAGCTGTTTTTATATATACAGACCATGTACGTATAAAGAAACGTATATGATACAGACTAATATGAAATATGCTATAGTTGGATTCACCGGGTTTTAGGCATGACTCATTGCAGTACAGTATGATAATCGACGTGACATTGTTTTCTGTTTCTGTAAATAAAAGTATCAGTAAAATGCAATTGAGAAACGTATGTCGTTCCGTTTATTTTATGTGCAAGCAATGAAACGTATGTGCGTGCGTTGAAACAGCTGATCGAACTGGATTGACAGATTACACAAAAATTGACAATTGGAATTATTTATTAGTTACGACATACCGAGCGTCTGCATTGATGCCTACGATTTGTAGCGATGAGTCATACCTAAAAACCGGTGAATCCGACTTTACGTTAGAGTATCATAGACATTGCCACAGAGTACGATCTTCTTGGGGTGTGACGTTGCCCTCATTGCGGTACTGTGTTGCAAGTTGCCGGCTTCGGTAACTGTATCCAAAAAGTGGGACATCTCACACTCAATTTTAATAATAGAACCATTATTCCTTTCTTGGAAAAAACATAAATTACAACGTAAGATGGCGGTGAAATAAGATGACCTAGGAATTACGTTACTCAATGGAGATTCCGTATTATAGTCATTTCGTTAGGGGAATATTAAAATACAGCGGTTTTCATTAAATAATATGGGCAATATTATCATCACCCAGTAATTGAGTTTCATCCACAGAAATGCTTTTAAAAAAAATTTCCTTTCTAACTAATGGTTTCTTAAGCCTTTTATTTGTATACCCATAGATAACATAATGATTTCCCATGTTTTCCCTTTCCTCTTGTTTACAACAATGAATTGATGTAACGTAATATGAACGTAACACAATGAGATAAAGCGATACAGCTACACCTCCACATTTCCTACCTTTTCTTGTGTTTATTAGGACCGAAATCAAATAAAGTAGGGCTTACTGTTCCAGCTCCAAAAGACTTCGGTGGTTTTATCCCTATACAAATCGGTAGCAGAAGTAACCAAAATTCTTATTATTTTTTATTTCCGTCGATATTTTTAGTAAAATGTCCTACTCATCTGTTATTATAGAATCCTGGAAACCGTCTTCTGGTATTACTTCTAGAACAATGAAACGTTCAGGTTTAGCTCAGCTATCAAAAACCATTCGTAACAATGCCAGAAGTGTCAACGATCCAGTAGGCGGAATTTGGTCAGATCTTGGGGTAGGCTTGACACTAAGAGACATGTACTGGTAATAAGTGGTACTCGGATAATATAAATAATACACACAATGAAACAAATAAAACGATTGAGTTTGTTTAATGATCTCAACACAACAAACCACCAAACTGGGTAAGTTTGCAATAGGTATAAATAAGTCAATAAATGAACGTATTAGTATTATTATTGCTGGCTGCTATGGCACTATTGATGGTACGAGCATTAATTAACATTTCTATTTAAATAGTAGTTAGATGAAGAAAAAAAGAATACTCGTATGATTAAAATACAAAGTTCAAGGGTAATACATGATCCAAGTGCATGTTTCGGCAATTTATTAGAAGCGCATACCAGACGAAGTGCAATTTTTTCGCTTGGAATCAGTTTCAAAAATTTCAGAATTTGGGCTATACTTGCAACATTTGCACGATTCTAATCTTGAATGCACATTAATGAAAACATGAATAGTACTGCGTTACTTAAATTTGTATGTCAGAGGCTTTGTGGTGAGAATATTTTAGAAAGATCCAAAATTTGGCCTTCATTGTGGACTAGCTAATCAGGCGACAGACAAAAAATTCATGGTTGGCTTGCAAGGATGGAAAAATAGGACACTATTCAATTTGAAAAATCTAAATATGATGGTAAAGTTCGAATCTCGTCTGAGTGGGTAGAGTATGAAATCATAACTACTGGAAGTAATAGGAAAAATCATCGCCCTTTTCTGCAATTTGAGAAACTTGTTGAACTTCAGTAAACCAATGGATTGAATATGGGATCTTCTTTACACAGTCGAATAACTTGCCTCCTAAAGGAGATGTGCAAACGACTTATTTCACACCTTGTAAAATCATATTCAAAATTTATTATAATGACAGGAAAGAAAGCTGGAGTCGCAGCAAAACGATGTAAGGAGATACCACACCTTTTCCTCTACCACTGTTTAGTGTTTATGTCATCGATTAACGACGTTTTAAAAGATTGTACTGGTGTTTTCCGTTTCCATTGTTTCATATCCATATTTGTACTTAGCTTAATCGATTTTTGTATGAGAAAGAAAATATATAAAAAAAGCCCACTTGATGTCATTGACCCCCTCCCCCCCTAATCCCGCACTCAATAGGTTGTCGGTAGTCACCGCTTGACAAAATTGATGGGAACATCACTACATATAGGTATCTAAAACCAACCCTATCCTAACAATTATACTCATGTACTGTTCGTACTGTTTTCCATTGGTTTGTAGAATAATTTCGACGCTTACAATTACATTTCATGATGTAGGTAGTTAAAACAAAATTAACTAGAACGAAATTAAGTCTAATTAATAATTACCTATATAATAGAAATTAAATGAAATACATTGAAACAAAGTCAAGTATTACCATTATATTACTTTATATACGTGGCGATCTTTAACCGTGTCATTATAACTATAGGGGAGGAGCGCACGCCACTGCCTGTCCGCTACACTCATCACGTGCGGCCTGTGTATGAAATGTGCTTAATGAGGGGTTTTATGTGAATTACTTTTGCCTTACTGACTCTGACATCCTCTCTATAAAGAACTTATATTGAAATAAGTACACTATAGTGCAATCTAAACAAACCAAGCTATTACGAATATTATCCCCATCTATTCAAACAAGATTTTTAACTATCTTGCGCACAATTTTGCATTTCAATTTTTGTAAATGAAAAATAATACTACAAAATTCAAACAATGGGTTGTCTGTGACAGAATATAATTTCTTAGCATTGAAACAGAATTTTTCCTGATTATTATAGGAATTACAAATTTAAATGAGCTTTAGTGGAACTTAGTAACGTGTAATAATCTTAATTTTCAGCTACCGATCTGAGTCACGTTAACACTAGATGAGGCAATAAGAACAAGTATTTTTTGGGAAAACTCACAGTCGTACATTTTTGTAAAAAAATAAATATGTAGATTTCAATATTTTCTACTTCATACGGCTTGTGCTTTTTGCACCTTTGGTTAGAGAGTATACGAGTATATTCAAAGTTTTGGACATATGCGGTCCAGTTCCAGCAAGGAATTTTCGCACATGTGTAAATCAGAAAATCGAGAAGCATAAAGAGTGAAAGCAAACCTGAAAATTAAGCAGATTAAAAATTAAGTACAATTTGATTGATTAAAACAGATAGGCGAGTATGTCAGTTGATGCTCTGACTCCTAAAACCATACAACATACAAGTCGCATAGAAATTTCATCATTCAGATACAAATGAGTTCTTTAGATCTCCAATGCGCTCTGAGTCAACAATAAAAACATTCTCGTATGAATACGTCGGAGATGAGTGACTTGACTGTCTTCTTCCATTTCTTTCACATGTTCCATATTTTCTTGGGTACGAAATGCAACAACTGAAGATTGGGAGCAGTCTGATTTTGTTGAATGTTGTGTTGATGGAGAAACTTATGTTGAACCATCATGACCAACTATTGACCACGAAACGGACGTAACTGCTGCTCTCTTTTAAAAAAAACAAAATGAATTGAAATTATCTAATGATGTGTGCGATCCTTTCACGTAATTTTCCCAAATCACGTGGCATGGGAGGCACGTACACATAAGAAGAAATCACACGGGGTTAAATGAAGTGAACATGGTGACTATAGAAGATGGGGAATGTCATCACTAGAACAACGCCCAACTCAATGATATGGGTGAATTGAAATAAACAATAGGACGGTGCTCCATCTTAAAACATGACATCCTAGTCGCCTGCTTGTAATTATGGCATTAGTAATATTTGTTGTATCTCTAGATATATGATGGTAACAGATTTTTCATAAGTGAAGAACATCTTGGAACAGGAAACAGTATTTAAAACATTTATTTTAAGAGAATCACGGATGTCACGATTACATTATGTATGGTTTCACATGGAGCCGTATCCGTAGAATACGCCAGATCTATGTCTATGGTAGGTATGTCCAGTGCACGGGTTGCGTGGTTTGTGGACTTCTCTGGACGCCTGACGTACGTGATGATGGTTATTTGTAGATCTTGGTATAAAATCCCCGCTGTACTGTCACAACGGACTCACATCTTCTACGAATTCCAGTACAGAAAACAGTGTCCTTCTGTAATCTGTAATCATAGAGGAATTTATGAGTAACGTTGTACTTAAAGAAGAGCACCAGAATTACGTAACAACCTGTATAAAATTTCAATGAAATATACGTCAAAATATCTTCTACTTGGGGCATCCAAACCGCACAGAGTTACTAAAACCCGCTTGTATCTTCCCACTTTTCGAAACCAGAAACATATGAGACGTAATCTTTTTCTGGGAAGAAATTGTGATTTTCGTAATCATTTGGTAAATGCTACTCAGTTATCCTCCCAAATCGTATCATTCATGTTTTTGCGATCAATAATCTCTATTAACCCCCCCCCCCCTTCCCCCTTCCTACTCTGACGTAACTTTCTTAACGCATCCAAGTTACTTCATTAATTTAATTTATTTTTAAGAGCACCTTATGTACCCATCATGAAAAGCACTGCATATGTGCAATAGAAATAGAAAAAGGTGTTGGGTGCGTTGCATATAAACTGGATTTGGTGTTGTATTTTTTAACGGTGTTACAGCGGGATCAATATAGAAATACGAGAAATAACAGCTAGAAAAAACAGACAGTTTTTCACCAAAAATTGAGGAAGTTTGAGCTATCTACGTTTCAAAATGCCCTCGGGGCAAATGGCAAACAAAAATAACAGATCAGTGTGAGAAATTTGTATCAAGAAACGGAGGTCATGGTGAAATCAAGTGAATGTGGGAGCATAAACCTATAAATATATTAAAGGATAAGGAGCAAAGTAGAAATATTAACTGAAATGTTGAGTGGGTGAAAAATCATGATATACACTACAGTAAGTATCAGTGTATAAAAGTGAATCCTGGGTTTTGAACAAGAAAGTGAAATGCAACATTCGAGCAACAGAAATATCAGGGAGAGATGCATAAAGGGGCACCATTAGTGAAAATTATAGAGCATAGACAGTTCCGTATCTGATGCGAATCGAAGAGAACGATTTACTGGTAGTGATTTGGGAGTAAGACAAGAAAAGAAGAAGATGCACCCAGAACAACGAGAAACACTGCAATTGATAAGTCATTTAAGGACAGCGAAAAATAGAACGGCATGGTAGAATTTCCACAAGAAATAACATATTAGCTTGATATCTAACGGTAACGGAGGAAACGTGTAAGGTGCACCAAAAAACTGGAGTCGTCATCAACTCTCGTTCTCGCCCGTCATCGGGTTCGTTCTCTAGCTACCATTCACTCAATGTACGTCTAATAGAGCGAAAGCTGGCTGCAAAAAAGCTGGCCTATCGAGTAACAGCATGAAATGATTTTTAAAAGCTAGTACTTATACAGACCATCCAGAAAATCTTTTGCTGCCTGGGCGGAATTTGTGCAGAAATTTGCCATGTCCTCTCTCCTGAATATTTTTTGGATACGAACTGTACTCATCGAGTAACAGCTTCAAATTACTCTTAAAATGTAGCTTTTATATAGTTAAAAAAGAAAAAAATGTTCTGCCTTGTTAAATCTTGTGGTAATACCTAGGAAGAAAACTTTTTAAATTTTTTTTTGCACGTTGGTGTACCAATCGAGCAACAGCTTCAAACTATAACCAAATTAAAGTTTGAACATAATTCTATAAGAAAAATCATTTCTGCCTCGTTAAATCCTGTGCTAATGCCTCGGCAGAAAACATTCTCTTTCTCCAAGTCTTATGATACCACTAATAGAACTATCATAGACGTACTTAGGGATAAACAAAGAATCGTGCAATGAACAATTATAATGATTTCGACAAAATAATTTTATAATATAAAATATTTAGTAATAGTATACAGGGTGTTTTTTTGGGAGCTTTAGTTAGACATTATTTTCTGGGAAAGTTTTATAGATCGGTTTTTGGAAATTTGAACTTAGGAGTTACTCTGAAAACCGAATCAATGTACAATATTTTCAAAATGGCAGCGCTTCCGGAAATGCCAGAAGTAGCTGGAAACTTCGTTATTTTAAATGGGAACTATTGAATTTTTGTATTCTACGTGAAATTTCACTTCTTGTAATACCCACATGTCAATATCTACAAGTTATGGTTTTTAAGTTATTTTCACTTATTTAAAAAAAAATGGCGGATGCAGACCGTTAAATTTCTTCCTTGAACACATCAAATTCATTCGAGAGCAATGAAACGGGCGCTGCATGTGGACCGTTAGAGCTAAGCAATATGGTACCAAACTGAAGGTCAGAAACCGTTAAAGAACCCCTTCCTGTAGATCATACTTTTGACCAAAGTTCTTCCAGACCATCGACCGCTATAAGAAATCAGCCTCTCGCCCCCACATTTACAGTCAGTGGTGTCGAATTTGTATTGACAGTACATTTTCTTCATCGTTGAATGTAACCAAAACAAATAAACAATACCACTGTATACAGGGTGTTTCAAAATAAGATGCTGATCCTATCCTTATGTGATTTTAGGAAGAAAAGTTCAAATAAACCTATGTCCTAAACCTCTTAACTTTTGAGCTACAAGGTGTTAAAGTTTTAAGAAAAAAATCGTTTTTTTATCGTATCTTTAATAATTTCCTAGATATTTTTCTCAAATTTGGCACACGCCCTCTAAGCATTAATTATTTTGTCATTGCAATTATTTCCTTGACAACAAAGTTTCTAGCCGTTTTAGAAATCATAGGCACATAGCGGCATGCGCATTAAATGCTTCTTATTTTTTTTGATCGGAAACCGTTCGTCGGACGAAAAAGTCAAAAAATCAAATTTACCCTAAAATGAATGGGAATTTTAAAAATAATTTTTATTTTAAGAAAAAGCAGTGGCATGCATAATATTTTTCCAAAAATATCTAGTTCACATCCTGTACAGACGCCACTGGTTAAAAAATTAAAAAATCTTTTTTATCAAAAAATGGCTGTTGATGCTTAGAGGGCGTGTGCCAAATTTGATAAAAATATCTAGGAAATTATTAAAGATACGATAAAAAACAATTTTTTTCTTAAAACTTTAACACCTTGTAGCTCAAAAGTTAAGAGGTTTAGGACATAGGTTTATTTGAACTTTTCTTCCTAAAATCACATAAGGATTCACACCCTTAAGGATCAGCATCTTATTCTGAAACACCCTGTATATGTATACGAGTACATTTAATAACACAGTGTTTAAGCATCTCTGGACACACACACACACCAGGCCCAAAATTATAGATGAAATATATAACTTAAACGGGAAGTAGGCCCACAGACTCTTTTGAAAAAATAATGTTCTTGAATAACTGGATCATATGTATTGTAGTAACACTAATTTTGTGTCCATGACATCCGCCGGCCGCCATGACGCGATGCGACGACTCGCATTCTTTCATCGACATTTGACTTATTGCGCTCAGAACTCCTCAAACTCCACAGTGTGGAAATACCTCTGAAATACCTTTGAATCTTTTGAGTGTTGTTGATGGTATGCGCCCAATCCTTCTTCATAGTGACCAATCTTCGCAGACCCTTATTCTCGAATCGTTCGCTAATATTTTATACGAAGGCTGTGTAATTCATGCAGTTTTTAAGTAGTCTAAATAAGTTTTTCGGAATCCTTTTTCTTCTTCTCCTTCGCCTACCATCGACATACCACATACCTTCATAATTTAATTACGCTCTGTTTTTCCGACTAATTTAGTGTTTTGACTTTTTTTGCTCTATGTATCTTCTGAATCTATTACTCACGTGTCCAGAGTTGATAGAGTATGCATCTTTAGGTACAAAGGGTAAATCATTCAGGTTCAACTATTCTTTTCACTCATTTGAGTTTTTCCTTCGGTTTCTATATTATTAGTTCTAATTTAGCGTAGGTTCATTTGCATGTGTTTTTCTAAACTTTCAATTTCAATTATGCATCTATTGTTGTTGGTTTTTCTTTTCGGCAGTATCTAGAGGACGATGTGCTACCGCCAATCTTGGGACAGCGTAAATGAAGCAGTTTGTAGAAGAAAATAATGCGTCATTAAAGATGTTTTATTTTTCATTTTTGTATTTGTTTAACATTGCCCTTTTCTTCATAAGTGTAAATAATAGCATATCATTTATCTTCGAACGGTATTCGTTAAATCACTTTACGCAAAATCCCTATCTCATCCATCTTCATAGTAAAAATATCACCCACATGCATGTTAACGTTAAATTTTGACTTAATTCAAGAGTAAACTGGGCATGTTTTTATACTATAAATACGTACAACAAATGCGCGATTTATTGAGGTTTTATTACTTTTCTCCATGGAATATAAAAAAAAATTCCCATTTTCAACATAAAAAAGTTATTCCCAAATCGTAAAATTCCGTAAACGAATAATGTACATAATATAATGCCTTTAATTATTAAAACAGCAACGCGTAAAATTCATTAAACCTAGTAAACGCTGTTTGATGCCAAACAATTAAAACAATGCATCACCTTCTAGAGATATTAATACATAATAAGGATATAAACAAAGCAACGAACAAGATGTTTAATAAAACACATCTCGCTTCTTCCCGCAGCAAAGTTGACGCCCTTCTTAATTTCTTGGTAAACTTGGACTAATTGTTTTAATTTTAATTTATGTTACACTAACTTGGGTTATTATTTTTTCACTTTCCGCACGCAAAGTTTTCAAAAAACAGTAATACTTTTTAATTAAAAGAACGGCATTTGTACAAAGAACTCTACAAGTTTCTTAAACTGCTCTGTTAATTGCAGAAATTTTCTTCATAAATTATTGAAGCAGAATGAAACAATAAAAAGAAAATAAGTGATTGCGGCATAATACTATTTCAGTTTTTAAAGTGTAGGTAATTTAATTAACGTGTTTTTAATTGTGGAAGCGCGAAATTGTTTTAATATCACATCAACCGCGTAATGAAATGATCCCCGGGTAGCAATATGTTTTAATAATATCCCTAATGGCAACTTGTAAACCCCTGTTACAGTGAACAACCCCTTTATTTATTGTTATAATTTCTAAGAATATTCTGCAATTTTATCTGTTACGGTATGTTAAGTTGCAATTTAATTCATAATCTTTTTTTATCTATTGCAATTTTAAACGATATAAAAATTGAATGGTTCTGTCTATTTCGATCAAAAACATATAAAGCAATTGTATCCCTCCTGCAATAAGACTTTGATGGCTTATGTCATCACCAGGATAACACAAAGGGATGACTTCCTTTTATGCCGTAATTATTGCCCTTCCTCCTGCTTCAATACAGATATGAAACTAAATTTAGAAACTTTGGTTAAAAAGCTATTTTCATACATTAGAGAGTTAATATTATATTTTCCAATCAAATATGTCTAATTTCTTCTAAATTGATAATTACATTGAAATATAGAAAGACAGTCAGAAAATTATAATTAGGTACCTATATTACGAATTAAAATATAATGATTTATTTTTTCTCAGTGTATAGTGGTAGTAATAATTGATTTAAAAACAGAGCTCTTAAATTCTTTGCTTTGTTTTAAAATTGCCTTGTGGATTCTGGATTCTGGATTGCGGTAGGAGGTAGGTCTCACATTCGGACCCTTTGTACTACATCCCTGACTAGAGTCGTCCAACCCCGCAACGCCTCACGCAGAGCCGTACCTAGGCGTTAGCGATAGGGGGGTTCGGTTCAATCAAATCTTTTATTTAAGTTCTAATTTTTTAATTATGAGTGATTATGAGATAAACTTGTGTTTTTTCTAATGGAAACCATAGTTGACCATAACTTATTTATACAAAAGGCCCTTTTCAACAATTCTAAAAATACCTATATAACTTGACATACTTATTTTCGTAAATATAGAAATTATGGCCATTTTTTATTAGAATCGTTGAAAAAAGGCCTTTTTTATAGTCATAGCAAACTATGGTTTCTATTAGAAAAGGCACAAGTTTGTGTCATAACACGCATAACTCAAAAATTAGAGCTTAAATAAAAAATTTGATTAAACTGTATTATTGGGCACATAATTGCCTACAACATATCCTTTTACATATTTTTTTTTAAATCAACAATTACAGATCTATAGGCACGAAGCAAAAAAACGAAAAAATGTGTTTTTTAGAAAATCTCATAAATTGGGCTGGTAAAAGTGCAATTCTTCCCTCATTTAGTCATCTCTCTATCTCAGCTATGGCTTCCAAGATCCCGATACTAAAGATCGGAAAAAACTCACCCTGTATATATACAAAGAAATCCTTAAATGAAAAAATTTTGATTACACCAAAGAAATATTTGATTCCAGTATGAAGAAATATCACTATGAATTTAAATTTGCTTAAATCGCCTTTTGACACTAGCGAGTCGCGTGAGGGTAAAAGCTCAAAATATTTCGAAAGTCTACTTTAGGCCTTGGTTACAATAACAATTATCGCTTATTTATATTTTATATCTATTAATTTGTTGATCATTTGTTTTTTTTTTTTGGTGTAATGAAATTACATTCCTAAAGCTGTTGTGTAATAAAATCATATTCGTAAAATTTATTAGGTAGGTGACAGGGCCCCGATATTTCGACTGCCTAAGGGCCTCCATCTTATTTAATCCGGCACTGGCTACGCTTAAATATAGGTTTTGTCATAGGGGGGTTTGGACCCCCAAACCCCTCTCATATCTACGGCCTTGGGCCCTCACGTGAGATGAACCTGAGGATGCTGAATGGGGAAGCGGCTCTAATCGTAGCCATGTCTTGTCAGGATACCCCCAACATGGATCGTCTTAGTTAGGCAAGTGTGGGACACTCACAGAGTATGTGATCTGTCGTCTATGTAACATTACTCTACACGATGGTGATTCTACCAAGCACATGCACTATGCACCGCATGGGCTTGTTTAGTTTACAGTACCTACCACCCAGAAAGTATGCCCACAAGAACCCGCAGGTTCTTTCGTGATAGCCTTGCGCAAAAACGCGCTAGGCTACGAGACGGTCCTCTGAGGGCCTTTCTCACATGACAGCAATCTAACATCAAGTTCCACCTAGCCTTGAGTGTTGTGTTGAGTGAGATTAGGTTTTTTACAATTGATACTGTAAGTGGAAGAGCCGGTTCTAGATCATAAAACGCCCGTTTTGAGGCCAGTCGGGCTAACTTATCGACTCTCTCATTGCCTTTCGTTCCTGTATGCCATTGTGACATTGGGAAACCAACCTAGAGGTAATTTTACAGTGACAAAGTGCCTGCTGGAAATTCTATTAGTTTTGTTCTTTATGTTATGCATAAGAACTTTTCTTGCAACAACCGCTAATCCCACCAATTCTGACTGGAATACAGTGATATGGAAGTTCAGTTCTTTGGAGTAAATACCAGTACTCGTTCCTTCCAATGTCTTAGAACGATCCGTGAAGATGAATATATCAGGTTGGGATGCCACTTCCGCATCAAAGAAGATGTGGCAGTGTTTCCCTAATATAAATTGAGGGATGAGTGAGTGAAATCGTCCCTCTAGGATAGACAGCCGCTTAATTGCCTCGCCCAGAAAATCAAGAATGACTCCTGCCTGCGCTCTCACGTGGAGATATAGTAGAGGTAGATCCATAAATCCTTCTATGACGGCTGCGGGGGTTGCTCGTATTGTGTCCATGCACACAAGGCACACTGGTCTTTGTACATGATTAAGAAGTGCTATGGTTGTGGAGAGTCTGGTTCTAGGTTATCAGAGAATTGTTCGATAACAGAACATAGGTCTAATCACAGCACTGTACAGCCACAAGACAACCTTTGGACATGGGCCCCAAAATCTTCCAATTGCTTACTTCAATTAACAGTTTGCCTTGGAGGCAAAAATTCTTTGTAAACGATGACCCTATTGTCAAAAAAACAAATCAGGATAGATTTGATCTTTGATTTGCTCATTCGAGCTTTCTTCAGTCGAGGAGATGTCCCAGTGTGCTGACTGCTGACTTTACCGCTTTGTCTCTGGGTCGCATGTGTAAATCTTCAGTTGAAATTTGATGCACGGTAAAAATGTTCAACTCTAATTAGTAACTGATGATCCTTATTGTTAATCTCATGGTATCTAACATGGTTTAGTTTATTGAGGAGGTCTTTAGGCAATTTACACGAAACTGAAACTCTATTTTTATAACTACAGTTGTTTACAGTTAATACTGTAAGTGGAGGAAGAGCCGCCTCTGGACCATAAAATACCTGTTTTGCGGACACTCGGGCTACATCATCAGTTTTCTTATTAGGTACCTTTCGTTCCAGCATGTCCTGCTTTAACCCATAACAACACGAGGGTGTTGCTGCTTCCTACTTGCTACCAACCGAGAGGTCATTTTACAGTAACCAAGTGCCTGCAGGGCAGCCTTGTTGTCACTGGAAATTCTAATAGTTTTGATGTTTATGTTATGTATATAAGAATTTTTCTTGCAATAAGCGTTAATCCTAGCAATTTTGCCTGGAATACAGTCGCAAATTTGCTTAGGGGTTGGGTGATTAATAAGTTTAGTTCTTTGGAGTAAATATACCAGTACCTGTTGCTTCCATTGTTTTAGATCGATTCGTGTAGTTGAATATATCAGGTTGGGATGCCACTTCCACATCAAAGAAAATGTGGCAGTTTTTCTCTAATATGCATTGAGGGATGAGTGAGTCCGATCGCCCCTGTGGGACAGGCAGTCGCTTGATTAGCTCCTCTAAAATTCGAGAGTGACCTACCTCAATACCTCTGCCATTTAACAACCCTTTAAATAGTATTACGACTCTTTTACCAAAATATGCACTTAATAACAAAGTGGCGGTGATATAAAGACTTTATTAGGTAGGTACGTAACTTTGGAAAATTGAGCAAATTTTGTTTCAAAAATTTCTTTATAATTTGGCCCTTATTCGCTTGACGATTTGACATAATATACAATACATCAAATCAGTGCACCACTTTTGTTTGCAAGTGGTTAATTAATCAAAACAACTTAAGAAGAAATTTCTCCAACCCCATTCTTTCTTCATGCGAAAGTGACTTTTATTCTAGAGAGGCTCTTTGTTCGCCTTATTATATAAAGTCACCAGAGTGAATCTGCCTTTTTATAAAACAATATTGACGTGCACCACTATTTTTCAATAAAGCATCACATAACAGAACTATACCTATTTTGTACATGATACAATTATAGTGTATCATGTATTTTGTACGGAATTTCTACACCTAATTAGGTGTACTTACTTAAGTATTTTACATTAACTTGTTAATTTAGTAGGTACATCTTAGTTCTTATTATTTATTTGCTTATTTTATACACATAAAGAATGATTACTTGTTGCTAATCCGTATTCCAATAATCAGGTTTGTTTACAGTTCGGTACGAAATTAAAAAGTGCCCCTCCGTTTGATTTAATTAAATTATTTGGTGGACGTGTTTGTTAGCTTTGGGCTTTAGAGGATTTGACTTTGTCAGGGTAACAGATAGGGTGAATGATACGGATTTTGCTTTCAGTGATAGATCACTGCATTAAAGAGTTATTAAGTTTGTATTTGGTATTTGCATTATTTCGTAATGAATTCTACTTGGGTGCGATCGTTTATACAAAACTTAATAAAGCAGTAATTTTATTATCGAACAACGAACACGACAACTTTAATTTAATTTGTTCTATAGCGGCACGATCCCGAATGAACAAGTTAACAGATTGTATATAGTGGGTGCGTATATTGTAGACTTATATTTTTAATTATAAATTTGGGTGCATAACATTTATTTCCATATAATGATCAATAAAAGCTGATTTCTGGATAACTGCTCCAATACGTTTCTCATAGATATTTCTAACATGCGAAGTTAGCGAAATTAGTGTCACAATTAATCGTCATTAAAAATTATTGTTAGTCAGTGTTAGGTAGGTAGGTACTCTGGCGTTGAGCCGTCAACGCTATTACTTAAGATCTTTTTCTTGGTTATTATCTTATGAACAGGATTTATTTGTGTAGTATTGTTATATCCAACTTGCAATTAAAGTTAAACAACAGGGTAATGGACCTAGGATATGAAATGTAGGTAAAAGAGTACATACACTGTGTCCAAGATAAGGAGGGCCACTATGGGGATTTCGGAAACGGTAAGAGATAGAGTTTCGGTTAAATGGGAGAAAAGTTGGGCAATTTTGAGTTTAGTACAATGAAATTTTTAAACTGACGAAATTCCGAACCGTTCCGAAGTTATACGACAAAAAGCGAATTTTCAGGATTTCGTTTTTGACAAATTGTTACTTATAATAATAATAATAATATTTATTAACGGGAAACCCCTATTACATTTCAATTATATATAACAAATAAGTAACAATTACTGCAAACAAACAAAAAATAAATAAAGAAATAAATTGCCATAACCATAAGCACTATGCCCAAACACCAACACATGCGAAACCATTACTACATAGATAATAAAAGCAATCAACACCCATTACATATACCCACCTACATAATTACAATAAATTTAATTACTTAAAGCATTAATTTTCAATTTATATTTAAAAGAAGTATATAAAGAATTAAATAAATCGAACCAAGGAAACTTATTATAGGAATTCGCTTGTACCATCATGCGATTCATCGGATTGTTTTTCGTATACTCCGCCTTGTGTGTTTTAAGCCGGAATAGATTTTTATTTCTTCCTAACCTATCATGCTTCGGAACATAGAAATTTAATTTCTCTAGCAAACTTGAACACTTAATAGAGTTATTTATTAGACGGTGCAACGTGCATAAATCTATATTCTTTCTTCTTGTTGCCAATGGCAAAATATTTAACTGTTTGCTAATAAATTCATAATCCCCTGAAGTATGCCTTATACCCATTTTATATTCCATGGTCCTTAAAAACTTCTTTTGTACTTTTTCCAACAACTCAATATTTTTCAATGTAAATGGTGACCAAATGGGTGAGGCATATTCTAAATGGCACCGTACTAGGGAACAATACAATAATTTTAAACATCCACCATTTAGCTCTTTAGCTGTCATCCAAATTACACCCCATTTCCTTAATGCTTTAGCAACTATATCTTGAACCTGACTATTGAAATTTAGTTTCGAGTCAAATAACACTCCCAAATCCTTTATGCAATTAATATTATTCAAAATAATCCCATCAATCTCATAACTAAATCCTAAGGCAAACCTACGTGTAAACGTTATACAGTTACATTTCTCAATATTAAGCCACAATTGATTCCTATCACACCACCGAGCTATATTATTTATATCATCTTGAATTAACAAACAATCATTTACCGAATCAACCTCTTTAAACAATTTTAAATCGTCCGCATAAAGGAGATGCTCACAGTTTTTAATCACTTGAGATATATCGTTTATAAAAAGCACAAACAAGATTGGACCGCAATGGGATCCTTGGGGGACACCTGAAGTTACCTTAATCGGATCGGACAAATAATTATTGATACGCACAATTTGAAGGCGATTATTCAAAAATGACCACATTAACTTTATTAATGAATCACAAAAACCCAAATTTTGCAGTTTAACAATCAATAACGAATGTTTAACCTTATCAAACGCCTTACTGAAGTCAGTATATATACTATCAATTTGATGATGATTTTCTAATTTATCCAGTAAATAATCTGAGTATACTAACAGATTAGAAACCGTAGATCGTCCTTTCATGAACCCATGTTGATTTGGTGTAATATAATTCAGAGATAATTTATATAAATGCGAGGCTATCAACTTATCAAAAAGCTTCGGAATTAAAGATTGGATACAAACCCCTCTATAATTCGTTATATCGTCTCTTTTTCCAGATTTATAAATCGGAACAAGAAAGCTGGTTTTCCATTTAGAAGGAAATACCCCTTTTTTTAATGCCATGTGGAATAATTTATAAATAGGTTGTGCCAAAGAATTTACACAGTTCTTTAGTAATATGCCTGGAATTAGGTCAGGCCCGGTTTTTGCGGAAAAATTGATTTCGTTTATTAGATTATAAACGTCTTGTATAGTAAAAATATTTGAAAAATTTTCACCTTTATTTTCCGTACCTTCCGGAATGTAATTTACCGAATCCTCTTTTACATAAACCGTCGAAAAGTACTCCGCAAATAAATTTGCGATGTTGACACCGTTATCTGCTGAACCACCCTTGTATCTCATTATTTCAGGGACACTATAACCATCTTTCCCGTCTCGTAAAAACTGCCAAAAATATCTCTGATCATTAACTATGTTTGCTTTCACCTGTGATATATAATTTTTATAGAGTATCTTACTCATACTATTACATCCGTGTCTCAAATTTTGAAAGATTGTGTAATCAGAATGCGAATGTGTTGTTTTATACCTTTTATGCGCAGCTTTTTTGTTTTTTATTAACTCAATTAAATCTCTATTAAACCATTTAGGGTAATTTAATTTATACGCATCTACAGTCTTAGTTGGAACATACTTGTCTCTGGCCTCGTATAAAGCTTCATAAAATGCATTGGTAATAATGTCAATATCATTCGCATTACATAAACTGTCCCAATCAATTGAATTGAGATATACATTCATTGCTTTGTAATCACCCTGTTTGTATAAAAAAATTGTTTTAGAATTATCTAACGTGCTCCATACAATTGGGATTGTAATAATATACGAATCATGATTCACTGAATTTTGTAAAAGTATATTACTAGCCGAATCGACTGACACATCATCCATATTAGTAAAAACTAAATCAAGAAAAACATTTCTGGAGTTAGGAATGACATTAATTTGATTTAGATTTAAAAAATTGTAAGAGTTAATAATAATCTCTGCAGAAGTATTTAATGACTCATAAAAACAAGTCACTGATTCCCCTGGATTCCACTTAATTGAAGGAAGATTATAATCGCCGCACACAATAAACTTACATTCATTGTACTGGTAAAAAATCTCTTCAAGTTGACACACATGTTCTTCATACACACTAGGCGCTGCTCTGGGTGCTATGTACAATCCTCCAATAATAAAATTGATTTTGTCTGTCTTAAGGAATACAAACAAATGTTCTATTTTATTGTTTCTTTGCACTATTTTTGATTTGATTGATTTAACCACTGCAATTAAAATTCCACCTCCTCTTTCTCGAGCATTAACAGCTCGATTCGATCGTTGATGTTAACTAAAAAGTAAAAGAAGCTTCTACAGGTACTTTTTAATGTTCTTTAACATGGCATACAGCAAATTGGAATCCGACGTTTCGTTTTCGAGCAACCATCATCAACTTTGTTTTTTAAAATACGGTCCTGATTTTTTTATGCATAATATTTGAAGAGCTTTTTATTCTGCATTCAAGCATGTATCACACTTTATGGTTTAATTGCGATTTTATACTTATTTTACTATTGTACTTAAATTTACTAGATTCTACTTTGGAAGATGCTCTTGATGTTTTACCCTAAGCCATAATACGCAATTGTTGGTTTCAGCAGGATGGTGCACTTGCGCACAATTCACGGGTGGTTAAGGATTACCTTTCAAATAGGTTTGCCGAAAGAGTTTTAAGCACCAATTCTGAAACACCCTGGCCAGCTCGTTCTTCCGAAATAACCCCGCTGGATTTTTTTCTTTGGGGGTACATAAGAAATTATGTTTACAAAGATACCTTTGGAATAGAAGAAGAACTCCGAAAGTTTGTACTTAACACATTCCAAACTGTAACACCTGCAATGTTAAAGAATGCTTTGGATTCTACAGTTAGAAGATGCTATTGACGATTGGAGAACGAAGGAAGGCTTTGCGAGCATTTATTATAATTTTTTTCTAATTATTGATATGTGTCATGTTAAAATTTTCGTTTCATCAAATGTTTTCTGTTCATTTGTAATGTGTTGTTGATTGTTTGTAATTATGTACTTGGTTAGAAAATTTGTGTTCAAAATTGAGAATTCTGTGTCATTTCATTAATTTGATGAGGAAAGCACAGTTAGCAAAAGTCCGTTTATAAATAAAATTCAGTTTGAATGTTATTGAGGGGGGATACAGGTTCGTACTTAGGACTTTTTCCGCTAATCGTAAAGTAAGTATGAAATCGCAATTAAACCATAAAGTGTGATACATGCTTGAATGCAGAATAAAAAGCTCTTCTCATATTGTGCATAAAAAAATCAGGACCGTATTTAAAAAAATAAAGTTGATGGTTACTCGAAAACGAAACGTTGGATTCCAATTTGCTGTATGCCATGTTAAAGAACATTAAAAAGTACCTGTAGGAGGTTCTTTTACTTTTTAGTTAACATTAACGTCAAAGTAACAATTTGTCAAAAACGAAATCCTGAAAATTCGCTTTTTGCCGCATAATTTCGGAACGGTTCGGAATTTCGTCAGTTTAAAAATTTCATTGTACTAAACTCAAAATTGCCCAACTTTTCTCCCATTTAACCGAAACCGAAACTCTTACCGTTTCCGAAATCCCCATAGTGGCTCTCCTTATCTTGGACACAGTGTATACGGGATTTAATTTGGCAACCGTACGAGGGTGGATCAATAAGTACCTACCCGTGTTTGGAAACAGGTGGCGCGACTAAACGAAGTTGACATTACCATCGTGTACTGTCATCTGTCAAAAAACACCACACAAAATTTCCGATTAATTCACAGGTTAGTTTTCCTTTGGCAGCCAGTTTTATCATACACATTGTAAGTTCGCATAGAAAATGGAAAAACAACAATATCGGCCCGTAATTCGCTTCTTATTTTTGGACGGCAAAACACGTGAAAAAATAAAAGCGAAGTTGGATGCTGTATATGGGGACCTTTCACCATCTATGACCACCTTGAGATATTGGTTCAACAAATTTAAACGTGGTCGAACATCCGTTTTTGATGAGGAACGGCCGGGCCGTCCGCCAGACGTAGCTTCCGACGAAATCGTTGAAAAGGTTCGTGTAATGATTCTGGCTGATTGATGTACTAATGTGCGCAAACTAGCAGAGACCCTAGGCGTGTCATACGGAACGGTTATAAATATCTTGCATGATAAGTTAAGTATGAGAAAGGTGTCGGCCCAATGGGTGTCGCGGTTGCCAGTACCGGTTTTACATGTCATTTAGTAGTACGCACTAAGTAACATTGGGCAACACACCATCACCACCTACCCTCACAACAATTTGGATACATAGCAAAACTTCGAATTTGATACAAGCCAATCTATTTTTTTTCTCTACCTCCGATGCTTTTGAGACGATCAAAATGAGAATCATTCAGACTAATATATTTTAAATAGCTTTATAAGATGAAAACGGCGAGTCTGAATTCTCAAGAAGCTTATTCAATACAATAAATACGGCGCATCTGTCTTTTATTTATGGTTGGTACGAGTACAAACAACACCGCACGTAAACGTAAACGAAGTGTAGGCCGGAAATGATGGCAATAAAAATTTTGTTCCATAATTTATTGGAATGTTTCACATTATTGTTAACTTGCTGGAAAATAAAACTTAACATTTTGCAATTTTTTTAAATACGTTTTCAGCAATTTAAGAGGAATGTTTACGAAAATACAAATATTAGTGCCGTAACATCCGGGCTTCATAGATCACAGGTTCGGGTTCCGCCGGGCTGATAGTTACCATGATAGTTACGCCCCTGATTCACAAACACCCTTGTGTCGGCATAATTAAGTGCAAAGGTTATTTACTTAGAAAGGGACGAGGAAATGTTCAATCTGCATAAACACTTTTAAAATATATGACCAGTAATAAATTTTAGTTTCAAACGTGTTAAAGGGTGTTTATTGTTCTTATATACCTTCTTTTGAGATTTTAACTTTCCTGTTTTTTAAGATTGTTGTATCTTACAGTATTTATTCTGAAGGCAAGTCGTGAATGAAATAAATACACCTTAATTCCTTAATATTAAATGCATTCATTGCGCTATACCTATAATTAATAAACTTAAAAATTTAGATTTGTCCGGGCCCTACGCACGTGCGTGATGTGCGTAATGTATAAACCGGCGCTGTAAAGAGCATTAACACTT
The DNA here is from genome assembly GCA_036250285.1 of Pyrocoelia pectoralis. NCBI lineage: Eukaryota > Metazoa > Arthropoda > Insecta > Coleoptera > Lampyridae > Pyrocoelia > Pyrocoelia pectoralis. Next base: position 21,302,376 of record CM070076.1, on the reverse strand, counting down.
ACTTATAGTGAGTAACAGGCAGTTTATCGAAAATAAAACGTGCCTATCTAAACCAAAACAGATAAATACAAATCTCAGGGTATGGCGACCCTCACTCATAGACTTTATAAGATTTAAATACAATAGGTAGTTCAAGAAAGGGTAGGAGTAAATTCGAAATAAAACTTGGTGCGCTAACAGAAGAAAATGTTGCTGCACTCTATGTTCCAATAAGAAAACAAGCATAAGTTGAGTTGAGATTGATTAGGTATGTCAGATGTCAGGCAGAAGTAATGTGGCTCCTTGACGACCTTGACAAGAAATCGTTTGCAAAGGGGAGAAAGGTTTTATAGTAGGATGAAGTTACACACTGCGCTTACTGTGGACTTAAGGTAGGGATGTCCATGGATATCTTCATCCAAGAAAAAAGTAGGTACACATTTATGTTTTCATCTTGACGCCTCTATAAAGATGCCGCCCTGGGCTGTAGTCCAGCATAGTCCATACGTACATAGATAAAATATATAGGATTACTCCCCACTGAACACAGTACATCCATGAAACGTTTCTAAATGTTGCATAAGGGTTACAAATGAAACATTCCTAAGAAACATTTAAGACACATTACTGGTACATTCCTGTCGAAAGCGAATAAATGGTAATGTCTAATAAACGTTTCAATTGATATGTTACATAAAATACAAAACATACACATTACAACACGAACGTTTTAGATATGTATCCAAAAATACATCTTTGTGATATATTTTTTGGAATGTGATAACGTATAACATTTTAGAAACGTTACAAATGTGATGTTTCGTTTGAAACAAAATAGTCATATCTCAAAGTTAACGTTACGGAGTTGTGTTTAGTAGTGTTGTACCAGAAACCTATCAGTTGAAACATATCGTAAGAAACACATCATACACGTTTCGGTGTGAACGTTTTAGATATGTATCCAAAAATACATCTCTGTGATGTATTTTTTGGAATGTGATAACGTATAACATTATAGAAACGTTACAAATGTGATGTTTCGTTTGAAACAAAATAGTCATATCTCAAAGATAACGTTACGGAGTTGTGTTTAGTAGTGTTGTACCAGAAACCTTATCAGTTGAAACATATCGTAAGAAACAGATCATACACGTTTCGGTGTGAACGTTTTAGATATGTATCCAAAAATATACCTCTGTGATATATTTTTTGGAATGTGATAACTAAAGCTAGGATGCCTTTTTTTATAAATGGACAAACATAAGGCAGACCCTATTTAAAATTCGTTTTAGAGTACGCACTTTCCAAAAATGTAAACTTTATTCTGCCTTTTTTGGTTTCTGTTAGTTTTATTGCGTTTTTTACCTTTTTTTTGATATTTTCGCGTAAGTATTTAGTACCTTTTCTGTAAATTTTTTTTAGTTTTTTGAAATGTAAGTAAGTATTTTTTAATTTTTAGATTTTATATAGGTATATTTTTCTGGGTAATTTCTAAGAAAGCAAATTGTTTGAAAGGGAAAGGAATTTGGCATACAAACTGAATACAAACTTTGTCTATAATATTTAAGCCTCTTACAATAATAACTCGGATGAGTCATTTTCCTTACTTTGAAATATTTCCCATTGTATTATTTCTACCTGCAAGCTGCACCTACATACAGTCTTTGTTGAAATTGCATCCCTTAGTCATTATGCCAAGTTAAGCGTATTTTAATTAGCCAGAAAACTTTATTGAAAAAGAATACCAGCAGATAACATATATCAACTGTAATTGCTTTTTCAAATAAATATTTGTTTATCTATACTTAAATTGATTATGTATGTGTTGATTTTATCTCGACAGCTTTCGCTTTTCCGTGCCATTTTTCTCCTTTTTTGTCTTTTTAGATGCTTTTTTAAAATTATTTTTTATGCCTTTTGCCTGCCTTTTTTAAACTTTCATTTTGTCTAACTATCCCAGCTTTAGTGATAACGTACTTATAACATTTTAGAAACTTCATTAAAAATGTTCGTTTGAAGTCATCTTTCAAAGTTAATGTTACTTGTGTTTAGTAGCGTTGTACTAGAAACCTAATCACTTGAAACATATCGTAAGAAACTAAAAATACACGTTTCAATGTGAGTGTTTTACATATTTATCCAAAATTACAATTTAGTGTTTAATTGGAACGAAAAATTTCCGTTTCCAAAAATAGATTTATTCATCATAAGTAGATGAGTAATATTGCACATCTAAATGGCTTATTTGCCAGCGAGTCGGTAGCTCAGGTAGTTTGCGTAGCTGTTTTCTGAATTCCTAAAGAAGCGACCGATGTTCGAATCCCACTTGAAGCAAAACGATTTTTCAGCATCACCGATCTCCTTCGAGTCTACACTAAGAGAATTTTGGGGGCCCTGGAGAACAAGCCACCGGAGTACATGGGGCCCTGCAGTGCCTGCGCACTGGGAAAAGAACCCCTCAGAGCAGTTGGGACTCTCGGTACCATAGTTTCTACCACATCTCAATTTTTTTATACTCAGGTATGTTTCAAATGAAACATATATGAGACATTTCAAATATTCACGTATGAAACATTTATAAGGACACATTTCTCCTACATATCAATAAATTACTCTCCGATATTGTTTCTTGAAACATATATAAAATGTTTCGATGTAACGTTTCTCTGTTGTTTCAAATCTAGGTTTCTGAAGGCGGAGATTAAACATCTATGTTATGTGTATGATACGTTTCTGTCGCTGTTTCGGAGATGTTTCATGTTTCAGAGATACGTTTCTAAAACATTTCAGAAACGTTTTTTTGCACTGTGGGGATCAATGGTATGTACCTACTTCAACCTGCATGTATAAATGCAATGATACAACAGGAAGAATATGCAAATAATTTTTATGTTATTGATAACTAAATAGATGTAGCCCAGTTTCCATAGATTGAAAAAGGTGTCTCATGTGTCATCTTCATTCAGTTCATCCTCATTATCATCAGATCATCACTAATCTCTATCAAATTACTATACATATATGCACACACATAAGCATTACATTTTCAATTAATTTCTCCTGATCCATTCTCTTCTGCGTCCGTTTTCAACCACTTACTGGTTCAGACCTTTGAATATATGTACATATGTATACTACATGGAATGAGCGTTGGCTATACCTTGTATTGGCAAAAAATGGAGCTATTCAGATCAAGAGAGAGAGAAAGTCAGCATAGAATTTTAGTGGTACTGTAACAGTGCGCATGCTCAAACCAAAAGAAATTCAAGGAAACGGTAAATGTTGGCAAATACAATTATGCGCATACAGTATCTTGGGCTAAAACTCTATCCTTGTTTCCCCTCTTTGTCGATCTGACTGGACCCACAAACTTTGACAGTAGCGCATTCCATGCAGTAGGTATATATTCGAAGGTTCAGCCTGATGACTGCATATATTATATATATATATCATTTAACACGCGTGTTATAAAGTTTTGTTGTGTCGGTTCCGGTACGTGTCGTTGGCGGAACGTAATGGTCCGTGCCATATCAGTAACGTAATTAACAATCTACGGCCCTTACTATACAAACTCAAACATTTCGCTAAATTTATGCATGAATCAGAATTGAGAACTATTTTTCATGGTTTAGTTCAGTCGCGTTTATCTTATGGAATTATCGCTAATTGGGGCAGTGCTAATGGAACTTTACTCAAGAAACTTGAAATTTTGCAAAAAAAATTTCTTAAAATAATTTATAAAAGGGAACGCTTGTATCCGTCTAGCTTACTGTATAAAGAGACGGGTTTCTTAGATATAAGACAACTTTATTACTATAAAGTAGTAATTAAACAGTTCACTGAACTTCACTTAGCAAAATTTGTATGTCATCCACATTTCACTAGGCTAAGGGATCTAAATTATCTGGTCACTAATGTGTCTAAGAAAACGGTTGGTCAACGGTCAATCTCTTATGTACCTAGCATCTAGATTTTTCAATACTTTACCAAAAAATTTAAAGGTCATAAAAACTGTCAATGGGTTCAAAAAGAGTGTTAAACAATTTATGTTATTTATAGGAAGGGAAGAATGTTATAGGAGTCTTATTAAACTATAGTGTAAATGCTGGCATTGTGGTATTAATTTACTCTTTGGTATGATCTGAACTGTATTATTGTATTATTGTTTTCTTCACTAAAAAGCATAATGTATATTTGAGAAGTTTGCTACCCCACGTACAAGCTTGCTTTTGTGGGTTTTTTTCCTTTATTTTATGCAGCAATTAATTTATGTTATTGCATTGATTGTATGTAAGGTGATGGTGCATAAAATAAATTTATTATTATTATTATTATATAGTGTTAATCGACCTTTAGTGTTACTTTCAAACAATGTAAGTAGGGAAGTGCAGTTCAGTTAGAATTCACGATACCCTTATCAGTTCAGTTCATTAAGAACAGGAGAAGTTCTTCATAGACTTTTATGTGTGGAGGAAACAGAATCCCTCGACTCTCTGCAGTACCAACTTTTCATTAAATCTGTGGCCAAACCACTGTTTCAACTGGTAGGTTTTTTGCAATTTTTAGCCAATTTGGGAAATTTTGCACTTTTTTGAAGCCCTGTACCTTTGTAAGTATGGAGTCAAAATATGTTTTTCTACAACCGATCTAGAAGGTAGGCATTTTGCGCTTGCATTTGACAACGTAAAACTCACCTTTTTCGAGGAACATCACTTTGTCGCTCACGCCATTGACTCTCACGCGCATTGAAGTGTAGGTACGCTATACGCAACTGGAAAGGAAACGCGATATGTATAACACTGAAGGTAAACGAATGACTATCTCTATCTTTTTCTTTTGCACGCAATAAGCTAGAAGGAGACAGAAGTACCTACTCCGCATCTGTCTTTGTCGGCTTCAGCGCCTACAATGCATTGAAATCGCCCGTATCCCTTCCAGTTGCGTATAGCATACAGGTCAATGCTCACGCGCGACAAAATATACAAAACGCTCGCTGGTCTGATTAATCAAATACTCCTAGCTTAGCTCATACTATGACAACAAATAAACAACCTTTTGTTTAAGTATATGAAATTTAGGTTTTGTGTTTTTGAAGTGTTCAAATACAGAAGTGGAAGAAATGCAAATTCTCCGATTGTAGAAAAAATCTTGTGTGTAATGGGAGCGGAAAATTCATTACCGATTTCAATCGGCAATGAATTAGGTGTTTTCTTTTTGCGTCGCCACAGGGTTAGGTAAAGTCACAATTATCATGAGATTGAAGTGCCTTGCAAACCTAAGGTGCCTTGCGTCACAAGACATTTCTGCCTGAGGTTAATATAAAACTTAAATAAAGTTTTTCAAGCGAATAGGGTTATTAAGAACTGAGTCAAATTATTTTTATAAAACGAATGGTGTGTTACTGACAGGGCTGACTTAAGTCAACCACAACGTGCAAAAAGAAAACACCTACCTATTATTTTGCGCTCTTAATACACAAAAATAGCTATTGACAATTGACTACTGCAAATTATGGGAAATTTAACGCTCTACAAAAGTGAATAGAGTGGTCTATGTCTTAGGACGCAAGGGAAAAAAGTTATAGAGGAGAAACTGAAAAAAGTGCAACAAAATCGCAGTTTTTCAAGCCCCCTCAAAATTCCACCAAGAAATTTTGTTCCATAAATCGGGTGGAGCACTATTATGCCATATCGAACCACCACCCCAAGTTTCATTAACTTGAAGTACACAACTGGGGGTCTATTCTCGAAACCGTTCGTTTAACCAACGTATACGAATATTTCGAACGCTTTGTAACGTATGCGAAAAGCTTTAGTACAACAAAGTGTATTCTCGAGCGTATTCGCTAGAGTTTTGTTTTTAACGCATGCTTTTGAGGTAGTCGTAAATAAGTTCGTACGAGAACCAATTGTCGACCAATGACAACTGCGTATTTCACCGCCAAAATCGCAAATGTGCAAACAATGATTTCATAAATTTCATTATAAGAAAACACCCCGTAAGGTTCTAATCTTTTTTGAAGGTTGTATATTATAGTCAAACCATTTGTCAAACCAAATGCGTAGCTCTATTACGTACAAGTATTTTTGTGTTCATTTTTAATTTTACAATGGACCCAGAAAGGTACTAGTATTAGTGCTAGAAATGGGCGAATTTAAGAAAATCAAAGGCAGATGTTTCAATATATAAAGCAGAATCCACAACTAATAAAAAGTAAATTTTAATTACTTAATTTAATTTAATTGAAAATATGCGATTTCCTCCATTGCATTAACGTGAGACAGGATAAGAAGGTTTTAATTACCAAAAAAGATAACTAAACTACAATATACACAACTTATAGATAACACTAAAATATAGTATCTGTATAATTATTAAAAATTTAAATAACACTAGCAATAAAAAGTTCCAAAAATTCTAAACTATGGTTCGATTTTATTTAACGTAAGGTACAGACAAAAGTAAGGTTATAATTCAGAACGGAGTATTAATTTTTTACATATTTTTTTTACAGTAACGTATACGTTTGGTCAAAATGAATACTATTTACCATTCGTTACAGTATCGAACGAAAAGTAATCGACTTTTAACGTATACTAAACTCGAGAATACAAATCTCGATTTCGTATTCGATAACTCACCGTTATCGCATACGTTTAGAAACGAACGGTTTCGAGAATAGACCCCCTGGACTAATGCATAAATAAGGCAGATGTAAAGAAATGGGGAATCCGACTAGACTCAAAGCAAGTGTTCTGTGGTTCACAGACACAGACAAGGGCGTACGCAGCTTTTTGGCTAGGGGGGGGCCAAAAAATAAAATTGTTTGGAAACGTGTTTAATATTTATTCCCCATGTTGTTACCCCACAATTCTTTCCAATACATTTAAGCAGGCCCGTGCGCAAGGGGGGGGGGGGGGGTTCAAACCCCTCCCATAACCCCTTGAAATATAAGGAAATATAATAATATACAGCACGTACGGAGAAAGATTGCTTCGGGTGCGCAGGTGAACTTCGAGTATTCGGAAGCGATCGGCATGTAAACTGCTTTTTCCACGTTTAACAGTGGCGTCGATTTTTATGAGGAAATAATACTCGCAGTGTTTTTAAATTTATATTTTAGTAACAAGTAAGAAAAAATACGTGTACCTACATGTAAAATTAAATCACGTATACTCATTTAAGACAAAAATCTTTTTTTTTTAATATTCAAGCCAGATGTTACTAATTAAACGGAATTTAGCGGCGACACCACTGGTATCACATGATTTCCAAGCTTGGAAAATTTACATTTATACGAGTGCGCATCCGACCTTGGGGCATTCTTTCTCCGTACGTGCTGTACCTATGTGTAGTTATTAACGTACTTTATAAATACATACAGTGCTGTAAACAGATAATTTTTAAATTATCTAGATATAGCTAAAGTTTTTTTTTCAAATAATTATCTAGATGCAGATAATAGATAAACAATACACAGGTTATATAGATAATATATAACAGATAATAAATAATAATCTAGATAATAACACAGATAAAAAATAGTATAGTATTTATTTGATTTGATTTATTTAATTGTTGATGAAACATAGTCATTGAAACAGCCTTATTTGTACTTGTACTAAGAGGTGGTGATATCACATTCACATGATTACAAACACAAATACTGTCAATTGAACTATCGATTCTTTCTTTTGTGCATTTTTGAATAAATTTATGTATTTATTCGATGTAAAACAAATTTTTGAAAATTAAAAGCTTGTCTTAACATTTGACAGTTACAGTTCGCAAAATAGGGTTTTTTTTTGTGTAAACACCTCGATTGGTATGTTCAGAGCATCTACACTAATCAAAACCGCGGAAAAATAAATACTTTAATAAGGCAAGTAAATAAACGGTCGACTAAAAAACTTTAATAGATTTTGAAAATTCGTACCTTTATTAAAAGTTAAGATGACAAATCCTAAAATATGTAAATAATTCAAGACTACTATAGTAGTGCTACTAGCTTTAAAAATTTTAATTTCCCTAGATGGAGCGTATAATGTATGGTCTAACCTAATGTGACTAGTGACACCACTGAAAAAATTTTTAAAAACCAAAATTTGGACGCTTTATTTTTTATCTATATAACTTAAATCATCTAGATGGAAGAAATATTATATATATACATATAATATATATATTTTTCTAAAATTATCTAGATACATATAAATAGATAAAAAAAATGTATCTAGATAATTTATCTAGATTAATTTATATAGATAATTTACAGCACTGAATACATACCTACCTAATTAAGTATTTAAAAATAGATAAATATTGAATAACTACCTACCCAAATTTCAATGGTTTAAAGAATATGTTAAGGAGGGGATCAATTGTCCTAAGTAACCAGAATTTTATAACCACGCTCCCATATAAAAGCCATGTTAAAATTGGACTTTGGCATGCATTTCTGGACAACTTGCTGTGGCCATAGTATTGCTCCGATCATGGAGTTTTATTTCTCAAAATGACCCTAAGAACATTCTACGGCTCATATGGCTAATTTTAGCAAAAAGTATAATGTTTCAAGCTGTCTAGGATGTGTCAAAGTGACAGATATGTCAAAGTGACAGATACTGTTTTCTTGCGATATTTTGCGATTCTTTCAAAATTAAAATAAAAATAGCATACCCCAATGCGATATCGATAGGCATAACTGTCGTGGGGTCATTTTCAGGTATAAAAGTCAACAATCCCACCAATACAGTAGTCACAGCGAGTTGTCCAAAAAATGAAATTCGAGTCTTTTCCAATGGGGAGTGAACATTTGGCGCAGGAAAAATTGTCGTTGCATGACAACTCTTTACTTCAGGCTAAATTTCCTCGTAAATTGCTCTCATTTTTCGAAAATTTCAAAATTCATCAAACAAATTCGTAGAGTCAATATGTTTTCAGTGCAATGGGCGAACGTAAACCAGGGTCGGTGCGGGCAGGTGAAAGAAATGTGCCAACAAACTGGGCAGACATAAGAGAACTTTGCTGGGCCTTCAAGGCGAACTAATATTGATAGAAATCAGGGTCAAAATTAGATCGAAAAAAGTTCTTGAACACCCCCTTAACCTAATTTTATTATTGGGAGTATCGCAACCTAGTTTATGTTTTATGAATGTTTGGGCCCGTTTGAGGCGTTGATTGAAATCATTCAATCAATGTTTGAGGTCTTCCCTGTTCCCAACCCAACCCCTCCCATGGACAAATCCTGCGCACGGGCCTGCATTTAAGCATGATACAATTTCCCTTGGGTACAAATACTATTTATTTAGAAGAAAGGCCAGGAAATGCTTAATTTCTCTTGAAATTATATGACCAGTATTAAATTTTAATATTTAGTACAATTCGTTTTGCGGCGGGGGGGCATCGGCCCCCCCTTGCCCCACCTTGCGTACGCCCTTGGACACAGATGACTCTTCCACTTACAGGACTAATTGTAGGTAAGTTATCTAAGAACTCAAGTCCTCCAATTTCAATCCAAAATACAAAACACAGACACATCAATGAAACTACCAACACACAACCACAGCATGTTCGTATTTATACTGTGACACAACTCTCTGTGAAATGACATTGGCATACTTACAGTTCACGAAATTGCTATACAGAGTGATTCAGGAGGAAATGGAAATATTTTTAGACATGTCCAGGAAGCTAAAATAAGCAAAATAAGCTAATATGTTCAAATCTGATTTTCATTTGTTTCAGAGAGAATTAGGTTTTTCTTCTTAAAAAGTTAATCAAGTTTTTCAGAAGCAATACGCAGTGGCGTAGCCAAGGGGGGGGGGATATCTGGATGCAACCCCCCCCCCCCCCCTCAATTTCTGTAAGGACGAAAAAATTTGTCTGTTTTTAACTACGTACAAACTTTTAAATATCGAGCTGTGTCTGGTTATTGCTGGAATGCGTTTCAATGGGGGGGGAGGTGCCGTGCGCGTGCATAATTTATTTATTTAAACATTTGGTTATTTATTAAACACCATCTCCCCACGAAAATAAGTTCATAAACTAACTGAATAAGTTCTGGCTACGCCACTGGGCCAATACGTGCACTTGAGAACATTCCACTATTCCAGTTTCGCTAGCACGTGTAAAAACATTTTAAAACACTTGCCTATTAGGAACTCTTCGATTCGCAGACGACGTCGATACTCTTCTACCGAACGAACAGAATTACCATTACAAAATCCATATCTGCATATTCTCTGACGGAAAATATGAGGCATTTTTATAGTCTCGTAAAACAACTACAACTGTCACTTTTTATAACATTTATATAATTACCTAATACTCAATGCTAATACATATTTTGTTTCAAATTGGCATTTAGGACAACGTTGTCAAATTTAACTTGATTAACTTTTTAAAAAGAAAAACCTAATTATCTTTGAAACAAATGAAAATTGGATTTGAACATATGAGCTTATTTTAGCTTCCTGGACATATCTTTAAAATACTTCAATTTCCTCCCGAATCACCCTGTATAAATGGGAACAGTAAATCGATATCAGATGAAAACTGTCAATCAAGAAGAAAACAGGAAAACTGCAATAATTCTTAAATCGATTAAAAATTTAATTTTGAAAACAATCCAAATATAGAAGGTGAATATTATCATCGAATAAAACGTCTATGATATTACTAAAAATTGTGCACTGTTTTACAAATAAATCATTTTAATTAATACTTTATAGTAAAGTAGATTAATGTAAAGTTACAACAATCGGTTCACTGTTATAGTCTCCTAGAATGAATACACTCTGTGTTAATTATAGACATCAAAAGAATTAAGGTACAAAATAAGATAAGTGTTAAAGAAAGATAAAATAAATAAATATGACCATTACAATATATTTGCCTTTTAGCTTATTATTACCTCTGTAACATCGAAGTATCAACAACAAATGCAAAAACTATTAACAACTCAAGGTTGACAAATTAACTACTTACAGCTTTGTCAAAATAGTTAAATGATAGTATTTTTTAATACGATCTGTTTAACCAAATCAATGTTTTTAATAAGAAGTACGCAATTCCAATTCCGTAGAAGATCTTTTCTCTTTGTAACCTGCTCATATTTTCTAACTCTAATGCCATAACACGTCTGTTCAACTTAGCCATTTGTCGACGAAGATGTAATATTTCATCAGTCGACGATGCGGGATCCAAACTAATATTTAACGGAGGAGTTGATTCACGATTTGGAACTAATTCATCTCCACACAATTCGGATAATACTTGCTTTTTAGTTTTAACGTGCTTATTCACTGTTTCTACCACCTTCGGCGGAGTATCATTTACACCAGGAAATTGGTATTTATCTAAAGTTAACGTTCGAGGAGGAGTTCCTACTCTTACTTCACCTATGTATGGATCCTTAGGTAGTATAGAATTATCATATACAATTTCTCGAGGAGGAGCCCGTGTACCTTTAAATAAATTGTAAGTAACTAAATCATACTATCGTGTTACATACCAACATGACGATCTTGGCCTACAACTAATATACGTTCCGGTACGAGCATATTTAATACTTCAGCTTCGGAACCCCAAGGATTTGATACACAATTAGGGGCATCGGGATTAAAGCTAATTTTATTTGGGACTTTCATGCGTTGTCCTATGTCAACCTTAAAGTTCACATCTGAAATATAATTTTCGTCGATGTCTGAGTATTGCATATCGGTAGACATTTTCGAATAAGTCTAATAAGAAAAATTATTTCAAAATTAACAATCTAAATAATTATGAAATAAATACCTGTGAAATCAATGTGTAGATTTTTTTTATTTTGACATTTTAAACGTCTAATTTTAATCCAATAGTGCGTGCAAGGTTGCCGATATTAACACAAATTGGTGAATGCGTTCATACAAACCATTGATGATTATACTTATACATTAAACATACATTAAACTGTAATACGCGACAAAACACACACTTGTTTTGTGCTATACGCAACAGCGTAAAGTTCAATAGATGTTTTCTTTTTGCATCGCTACAGGGCATTGAACTGTACGCTATACGCAACTGGAAAGGAAACGCGTATAAGTAGCACTGAAGCCAAACGACTGGGGATCTATATCTTTTTCTTTTACACGCAACCAAAGATTTTGCACGCAACGTCATACAAACGGAAACGATGACACGGAGCATAAAATGCAGGTGACAGATAAAAAAAATATATTGCAGCAGTTATCTCTCTCGTCTGCTCTACAACCGCAACAAGCTAGAAGGCGACAGAAGTACCCATTCGCATCTGTCTTTGTCAGCCTTCAACGCCTACAATGCATTGAAATAGCCCGTTTCCCTTCCAGTTGCTTATAGCGTACAGTTCAATGCTACAGGGTTAGGTAAAGTTACAATCATCACGTGATTAAAGTGCCTTGCGTTATGTAGACATTTCTGCCTCAGGTTAATATAAATCTTAAATAACGCTTTTAAAACGAATAGTGTTATTGAGAACTGAATCAAATTATTTTTATAAAACGAATGGTGTGTTATTGACAGAGCTGACTTAAGTGTCCCACAACATGCAAAAAGAAAACACCTAATGTGATTATACCACAGACCATTAAAGTTAGTGGTCTGTGGATTATACAATAATCAATTCTACAATAACTAACTTCATTATGTAACTATGTAGGAGTAAATTGAAGGTAGCTTCACACGATCAGAGACTACTGTGAGCACAGATTTCTAACCTTTTTCTAACCATACACCTAAATTGACAACTTCATTGTGAAAAAATGAGGCGACAACATTGAACTGTACGCTATACGCAACTGGAAAAGAAACGTCCATAAGTAACACTGAAGCCACAGCAAAGTTAGGCAACCCTCAACGAAACGAATGGGTATATCTGTCTCTTTCTTTCGCACGCAACGTCATATCTGTATAAACGATAACACGGGGAATAAAATGTAAGTAAGTCAGGTAAAAAATACGTTGTATGATGGTTATCTCTTTCACCAGTTATACATCCATTGTGATCCAGGTCAATAAATCGTTTACAATTAAGGGCCAGTTGTATGAAGCCTAGTTGAGTGGTTAGTGTAAAATATTAAATCACACAAACTAGAGTTGACGACCGGGCTAGGGTTGAACTGACGGTTTTACCACCCATTTACCAACCCATACGGGTTGATAAAATCGTCAGATCAACCCTAGACCAGACGTCAACTCTAGTTTGTGCGATTTAATTTTACTATCCGCCGGTTGAATTCAACTAAGCTTTATATGTACAACTGGCCCTAAATAAATCAATAGGTGTTTCCTTTTTGCATCGCCACAGGCACCCACAAGGTTAGGTAAAATGAAAATCACAATCATTACGTGATTGAAGTGCCTTGCGTCATGTAGACATTTCTGCCTCAGGTTAATATAAAACTCAAATACAGCTTTTAAAACGAATAGGGTTATTGAGAACTGAGTCAAATTATTTTTATAAAACTGTAATGTACCCCCCCTGTCACTAACTAAACTAAAATTTACGAAGCGGCTAACTTCACCCCCTTACGTTGATAAATTCAAAAGGAGCGGGAATCCCTAAACATGACCTACAAAATTTAAACTTTCCCTCCGAAACAAACCCTAAAATGACATAAGCTCGTGATCGTCTGGCAGGCCCTCTATCGTATAATAGGTTCGAATATACTGGTCGTGAACTATGATCGGGAAGGAGAAACAAAACCAACATTAACTGTACCAAAATAATTCATTTATTGACAGTTACTCGACGATTCGGAGGAGAAAAAGTGCGAACACTAAAAAAACTCCTCCTTTGACATAATTACATACATGACACAAATCAAATACAAAATTATAGCAGCAGGACTGTTAAATAATATCAAGACAAAACATTTACAATAATATCATTTTGGGTACTCTTCGATCAGATTTAAATACTTTATGCAGCAATGGTTTATATGGCACAATAAATATCAAATTCAGTTATATAAGTAATACAAAACAAAACCAATGTACACTCGGTACTCAAGGCCACAAGCGGAACTACCCACTACTTATACTCCCCCCTGGTTCGTCAACTACCACGTACACAAAACATATATAAACACATGTAAGAAGTTAGTTATTCGGGGCCCCCCCCCCCCCGAAAGGTACCGACTGTCCTGGTTGCGAACTTAATCGGCTAGAGTTGGATTTCGAGAAGAATGTTGCTAGCTTTTGTTAATACAGCCCAACATCCAACTCTACACGGGCGAAAAAAGACATCGTTAGTTATACATCCATCAAGGCGCTTACATACATGAGGGAGTACGTTTGCAACTAAATTAAAGCTTCCAACAAGTGTGTGGCTCTTATTGAGAAACGACATGTACACATGGTACGACAAAGAAAATTACATTACATTAAATTAAACAATCAAAACCAAATAAAATACATTGCAATCATTGCATATCAACATAAAGGGTCATGAGAGTTTAAATAGATAGAATGTGCACAAGTTACAAAAAGGGTTCAAATTCAGGTAAAGATACACAAAGGACACCGTTAGGTAGGGTTTCCGAGTACAATAGAGCCATCTTTTCTGTTCATCCACAAATATTTAATACATAATATTCAATTTGAACTCATTTGGAATGTCCTCCAATTAATTACATAAAACATAAATAAATGTCATAAGAGATATCATAATAAAATTAATAATAACGATCGAAGGCAGATCAGACGTACCTATATTTTTACTAACTACACACATTAGATTAAATGTCGGAAATGCCATGAGTTCAAACACATATTTAAAATGAAAACAAATAGATATTACATAAGACGGATCTACTATAATTCTACACACGATAACATAATAATCGAAAGCATATCACCTGGCTGCAGATAGCACTAAAAATGGAGTCACCAAAAATAAAAACAAATGAAACGATCTTTACTACTTCGCGGTTTCAAATCAGATGATTTCCAAGTTAACGTTCGGAAGCCCGCCTTACACCAAATCTCCTCCGCCAGAGGGACCTACAGTAAAACAAAAGTATCGACGTTGCCAATGCTTTTCAGCTTTTTGTACATGTTGTCGGATCTCTAAAATATAGGTAACCCAACTGTGGATACTACAAAACGAATGGTGTGTTATTGACAGAGCTGACTTAAGTCTACCACAACATGCAAAAAGAAAACACCTAATGTACTCTATTACAAACAGTGACGACAAGCGATGTATCGATTTTTATTGGCTGTGGTACATTTTGCATCTTAATGGCGGCCTGACTGTGTTTACCTTTGATCAGCGTGTGATTTTTATTTGGATTTAGAACGTTGCTAGGATACCACCGTTGAGTTCATAGAAACCCGCCCAAAATTTTACCTCCTAATGGCGGATGGGTGGAGTTAATCGCTGGTATTGTCGTCACTGTTTGTAATAGAGTCACTGTAATGCGGTCTATACAGGCGCGTTTACAGAGCATTACAAAATTAATTCAGTTATTTCGTTTGCAGTAAAACAAGTTATATAAAATTTGGTGCTATTTTCTACTAATTGTTATGAACTATTAAATTGTTAAATTGACTAGTTCACCCTTAGATCATTGGAGTATATAATATGACCTAAGAAGAGTTCACCCAGACAAAAATTATGCAATTTCTACATTGCTTGTCTTTGAAAATACAATGTAGAACCCCGCTATTCCGAAAATCCGCCTATTCTGGACAGAACTCAGAGAAAATACAGATTTTTTAACTTAAAAAAACGGTATATTTCTCTTCGCTTCATTCCTGGGCCTTTTATTGGGCACGGAAAACTTGCACGTTACTTTATAGAGAATGTAATATATACATTCTCTATGCTTATACTTAAGTTGCGTTGACAACGGTAGCAATAAATAATGTTAGATAAAATTTGTATTAACAAGAACTCGCCCATGAAAATGTTTAATACTGCGTTTATCGGCTAAATTAGGACATCCGTATACAATAACACAACAATTCACCATGGTGTTTTGATTTAATAAATTTCACAACCACTTTCAAATATTATTTTACACCTCTCAAACTATGGAAAATAAGCGGTTAAAAGACGTCTGTCCTACTAACGTAAGCGGACGAAAATGTTAGTACACAAGCATTTCAGGTTAAAGTCACACTTTGTAAAAGGTAATGCCATCCGAGTCAACGACAGACACATGTGAAGATTAATAAATGAGCAGCCACCACATTGTGGGGTACATTAATTAGGTACAATAAGCAATAAACAATCAGTTACGTATTAGTTCACAAATGCAAAGCAGTAAATTAAAATCAATACTACCTTGAAATAAAACACAAATTACATCAAAAAAGAAAAATGCAAACGACGTTTTCACATTGATGACCTCACCGTAAGTAGGTAAGTCTACCCTGTTGCATTTCTGCTTTTACACATTGGCGCCAAAACCTAAAAACCGACGTTGCCCGGCGTTGTTGATTTTTATACATGTTGCCAAGATCTCGTAAATTTATGTAGCATCTCAGATAGGGGTTATCTCAGCTCAGTATAAAAATGAAACAGGGAAGTTAATAATAAAATGTGAAATTTTAAAAGTTTGATTCGAACGAAACAAAAATACAACAGTTCGTGTACCTGGGTCTAGGTACTATATTATATATTATAATCATATCATACAAATCGGGCATCATTAGTCTGGGGCCGTTTAATCAAAAAGATAAAATAGTTAGGTATACCTAACTGTTTTACGCCAAACATTTTATTTACATTCGGTGATCAACTCTCGTTAAAAATTATATGATACCTTTTTATCGTAGAATCAAAGCAGTACGGATAGTTCTTAAAAGTTTAAAACCAATTTTTCAAATATCATATCTTTAAAACACTTTTAAAACTAATGTAAGAAAAATATTTGGTGTAAAATTATTAATTTTTTTTTTACTTTTCATCAAGCGGACAGAAAATAATGACGCCTGATTTGCAAGATCTATACCTACTAATAATTATAATTACCTACTTGTAATTGGAAAAAGTAGGTAATTGTACCTACTTATGGGAAGTAATTGTATTTAGATAATTTAAATAATATAAATACAAAGTACAATTCATCCACAGATTTTGCTGCAATTACAATTCTAAATTATTTTAAGAAAAAAATGTACTTAAATACAATTACAAATTACATGAAAAAAAGTGATTGTAGTTATTTAATTACTTTTTAAGTAGGAATTACCCAGCTCTGGTCAGTACCAACGATAATGGTAAGAATAAATAATGTAATGTGGCCCTCTGGTGTCCGTGTCCAAAAGTTGGCATCTGTCCCCAAAAAACAGTCGAAATTTTAATTTTTAATATTGGATTGGTATATAGGTAACTATGGTCTTATTAAAACCTACTTATTTACACTCTGTATAAAGCCCATTCATTGCCATTACCACAACCACAGTATACGTCTTATTCGTAAGACGTATACTGTGCCACAACCACCGCCATCGACGAACAAGTCTGTGGCCCAGCTGTCAAAGTGTCTCTGGCTGTCTGGTTATGTTAATAATCAGAACCACAGTGAAGCAAAGTATTTCTTCAATAGATAAAAACTTCTAAAATATGTAGTAAATTAGGAGTAGCAATAACAGAAAAAGCTGGTGTACCTCTTGTACTAAAATAAATCCTCAACTTATTAACATGCTCTAAAATATTATAGAAAACAGTAAATAGTTTATAGATCTGTTCATTTTCCATTCACTATAATCATGATGTCCAATTTATTGTATGAGAAACGACCTCTAAAAAAACCGAGGATAGGCCCTCCCGACGTCTATCCTCAGGAGCCCAAACAGAAAGAAGACGAGTTAACAAGTGTAAATGTAAAACATGGATTTCCAACAATGACACATTTAAATGACGAATTTGGTACAGCACGCAACTGTAATGTTACAGCTGGAAAGGTACCTCTGATTACTTTTTTTATACATGTTCTGCAATTCATCCTTTTAGATTGGAGCATATTTCAATGCTATCATTGCTAAAAAAGAAGAACTAAGTACACTACCTGATTCTGGAAGAAAGCGACAACAAATAAATCCGAAAGACAATTTTTGGCCAGTTACAATGCGAACTAAGAACGCTATTGAAGCATGGTTTAAAGACTTGGCCGGTAGCAAACCGTTAACAAGTTTATCAAAGAAGGCGCCTAATTTTAATAAAAAAGAAGAGATATTTATGATGTTATGTGAACATCAGGTTCCAATGTTACGTGCGGCGTGGTTTATTAAACTTAGTTCGGCGTACACTGTTGCCGTATCAGAAGCAAAGATTAAAAAGCGACAAATGCCCGATCCTACTACAGGTAACTTGAAATTACTAGTATAATTCGTGCTTTGATAGTTTGTCTTTTAGAATGGACGAGTACGTTGCTTAAATTTCTAAAGGATCAAATTCCAAAATTACAAGAGTATTATTGTCAGTCAGAAAAGACTACTAATAATTCCACTACAGGTGTTACATCTGTTGACACAGATCAAAAAGTTGCTATTAAGCAATGGACTTATTGTACACAACTTCTTAAATACATGTATGAGGAAGGTAAGTAATGTATTTGATAAGTACATATATGAATTGGAAACACCTAAGCGAATCTCCAACACATGTATTTTTAAATAGAATATGGATTCCCTTGCCAATTTTAAAACTAACAATTGAAACTTTTATATATTAAATGAACACATAGTCCAGTCGATGAATACATTGTAGAGTGCATGGAATATGCGAGAATTTTGGAGTTCAGGACATTGTTAGGAGTAGTTACTAGGTAAACATACTAAAAGTTCCCGTTCCTGGGAGTGAGCTGGGGGGGGACAGGCCATTTTTCGATTATATCTCAGAAACCGTGGACCGTAGAAAAAATTCTTCTAAGTGAAAATGAAAGCTAATTAAGTTTCCTATAAAAGTGTAATCAAATATATTTGTCAAATTTCGAACGGTTTTGGAGATATATGTTATTGAAAATCAATAATTTTTACCTAACTCTTTTTGTCAAATATTTGTTTCACGTGTCTCACACAATTATTTCTCCGAAAAATATTGGAGAGCATTAAATTTCCTTTAATTTGCTATAAGTTGTGCTACTTATCCATCTTAAGCCAATCAAAAGTATAGAATTTCTAACATTTTTCGATTATATCTCGGAAACGGTGGACTCTAGAAACAAGTGAAAATTCGATAATGTATTATAAGAAATTTAGTTAGCATTCGATTTCATTTAGAACAATTTTTGTAGATTCCACTGTTTCCGAGATATAATTAAAAAACCCAAAAATGCCTCCCCTCCCCTGTTCCACCTTAAGCTCACCTCTCAGGAGCGGGGACTTTTAGTACGAGATGTTTACTAACTAACTACACCTAACAAAGTCCTGAAGTCAAAAATTCTCACATATTCCATGCACTCTACTTTTGAGCATTCATTGACTGGATTATATAGTCATATAACACAGTCCAAGGTTTTGTCATGTGGAGGCACTTATTAGTAAATTTTGGGTTTTGTCTTGTCTGTTTCTATGTAGCTTTACAAAGTCAATACCTAAGTCCAATTATAATGTATCGCACAATTGTAATCATTTCTTCTCAGTTTTCTGCAAACAAACAAATTCTTACCTTACTGTGGAAGTATTGGTGATCAGTGTTGTATTTATAAAAAATAAGGGTGTACGCAAAAAAACTAATAATCATAAGTTTCAGAACAAGAAAAGAACAAAATAGGGTGTTTAAACCCAACCAATATGGAAATAATGTTTTTCAAACTTACGTCGTGAAACTGCAGTAACAATAAAAACAATTTATTCCACAATCTTTTTTTCCTTTTTTTTAAATCTTCTTCTTTATCTTTTCCCTTACGGGCGTCGACTGTAGTGGGGTCCACCCATGTCGTCCACTTTTGCCTTAGTTGAGTGACCTTTTCCCCCTTTTCTTTCCCTATTCTTTGTTCCATATTTTTGCTCGGTCTTCCCACCCTTCTTTGGGCTTCTGCTATTTTCCTGCTCAGTGCGTCCTTCTGCATTCTCTGAACGTACCCAAACCATTTCAGTTGTTTTTCTTCTTTTGTTGAGATAATTGGCTTCTGTTCTACGCTTTTTCTATGTCTCCATTTCTGCATCTGTCTCATTTTGTTTTTCCTGTTATTTTTCTGAGGAACTTATCTGTTGTTATTTTACTTTTATTTTTCGTTACACTTCCCCTCCCGGATCTTGGTCCTTTTCTCATGTATTGAACCTGCTCGTCTCTCCTTATTATATCCTCCGCTGTCTTCCAACCCAAAACCCTCCTCATCTCTAATTCCTCCCTCGCGTATCCCACTCTTTCATAGTATCGCCTTCTTTCATCCTGCCCATAACGTATCTTCCTATTCTTCACCTCGTTCCAGCAGTATCACACAATCCCCTCTTCCTCCCTTCTTTCTATCCTTTCTTCAAAGGTGTGTCAACATTATCACATAACCCTGATTCTGTTCTATCTGCTATACTCTAAAAAACTGGTTTTTAACTATTGCTATTATTTTGGAATTCCATTCCAAAATTACGGATCACAATTTATTTGTCTTAGATGCTTCCAGTGCCAAGTGATACATTCCCCCAGAATTTCTGTTTAAACTTTTAATTATGCTTATGGACCTTTTAATTAGTTGATCAGCTCTTAACAGTGTTATTTTTCTGACTTCAAGTGATTTGACAATTTAGTTAGCTCATACATTAGTGTTAGTTCGAATAAGAGCTGTGGACTCTATAGTTGCTTTTTCAAACGAGGAAACATGTGCTGGGTTATCGAAATGAAGAAATAATGCTTCATATGAAGTCCAAACTGTTTTAACACTCCGAAAGCTGCTCACAACCCACCATACTCCAAGCACTTGAGAAACTGACACGCTCAAGTGTACGGCAATTTTTTGAACATTTACTGTGCAACATGTTCATAAAAATTTTAAAGTGGTTAATCTCGTAAAGGCAAATATCAGCCACAGCGTCTTCCAATCTAGGATCGAGGCAAAACCATGTAAAATTTTTTGCCAAAGTTGTGTCACAAGTTTGGATTGTTTGCCAAACATCTGTTGCAATGGGGGTTCATTTTTTTTGGTTAAATTTCTTCATGTAATCATGTTCCTGATATGTATATGTATAGTCATTACCCTGTTTTTTCTTCTTTTTCATGTTGCTTTATTAATTTTGTTTATTCTTCTATTACATCATTCCATGTTTTTTGCACTCTTCCTATGTGTCTCTTGCCTTCTGGTTTGGTCTCCAAAGTTTTCCTCGCTGTCATTCTGTCATTCTTAGTAAGTATATGTCCTAGCCATTGTAATTGTTTTTCTTCTATCTTCTTCTTGAGCGGTTTTATCTTCAGATTTTCTCATGTTATTTCATTTCTAATTCTGTCATTTTTGCGTTTTTTGTGATGTTCTTGTTGTTAATACAGTAGAGTTCCGCTATTCCGAACAGAGCTCAGAACAAATATGATGTTCGTTCGTCATAATAATCGCTTGTTGTATAATTATTCAACTCATGTTTTTGGTGCATCAAATTTATAGTTAATTAATAGTCAATGGGTTTGGATTCCCACTCCACTCTTACCAGCCAATTTCGACGAAACTCTGTTGCTTTAGATGCTTCAATAGAGACTAGGCCGTCGCCAGTTGAAATGTCGGCTTTAATGAAGTGTTAGTGTGTTTCATTGAATCTATCACCAAATCCTGTGGAAGACTCCAATATTCAAGGAGACACTCACTACCGTTTCATAACATAGGATATCATTGTAACTACAGGTGAGACGCGATAGGGAAAACGTAACCGACGTATGCCGAAGTCGAATTGGGTTGCTAATGAGTAAATGTGCAGTATACAGTGCCATAGTAAAATATTGCTTCCAACGTCTAATGTAGTATAGGCCACCAAACTATCACACGGTTTCATGTCAATAAAGTAAATGTGAAATACAAAACCTCAAAGAAGCATTGTTTACTTTATTATTCACTGGATTTATTAATATTATATATTCTTGCATATTTTAAACTTTAAGCATACCCCGCCACTGTGTATTTTCAAATTACCCACGCCAATATCCTCTCCATAGGACCATTCCGAATGCAACACTCGTTTTCTTTATCGCGTCCGACCTGTAAGTTCTCTTATGATGTTTTCTTTCTTGTCCTTTATTTGTTTTAGTTTCGGTTCTTTTTCTTTTCTTTGATTTTTATGACCTTATAGAGTTTGTCATTTTCTTTAAAGTTTTTCTGAATTATTTCACTAAATTCGTTCCATGTTTTTTTCTTTACTATTGTTACTTCTTTTACTCTCTTTCTGATTTATTTGTATTCCTCATAATGTTTGTTTTCCTTTGTTTGCAAGTATTTTTTCCACTTTCTCTTTCTTTCCTTTACCAATTGTTATATTTCTTGTGTCCACCAGCTTATCTGCTTTTCTATACTATATACTTTAATGGTAGTTCTATCTATAGTTGAACTTAAAACATGGAGGGTCACATACAGCACATAGAAATCCCTAAATGCGCATTAAATCATTTTGACTTTTAATGATACTCTTTTAACAGAATTTGAATTTATTTTAGGGTTATTGGATTCGCAAGAAGTATTAAATTGGATATTAGAATTATTAGATAGATTTCGTACACATCCATCAGATGATGGAATTTTACGATTATATTTACCGCTCACCTTGCAGTATCTTGACGAATTTGTGCAGTCGGAACTGTTATCTCGACGAATGGCTTATCTGTGCACAAAGAAACTGGGCAATATGTTAACTAACGTTGCAGAAAGCAACATCATAACTTCTCCTCAAAGTGATCAAAATAAAAATGATCAGAAGGAAGGAGAGAAAGAAAAAAAAGATGCTACACTTGTAACTCCAATTCAAAGTACGCTTATAGAATATCAAAATTGTCCGCATCATAGGGATTTAGGTGACTTTAAGCTTTTAGTTTACTGTATTAATACATTTTTCTTAAATTTTAGTATTGCAGCTTAGTACTATTATACAAACGATTACTTTAGAATGTCCTAGCAGTATTGTGTGGTGTGGTGCAGGAGTTGGTTCTGTGTGGCATGGATCACCATTAGATTTATTGCCTATACTTCCTTCTGCTTTACCAACTCCTACTCGATGTAATGGAAATGTATACCGAAAACAACTCCAACAAACTGAAAATAATATTAGAGAAAGAAGTAAACGAGCTGAAGGACGTTGGTGCAGTGAAAAATGGCAAGCTTGCTCTACTGGTATTTAGTGAAGCATTTGAATAATATAATAACAATGATTTTTTCAGGTGTTACAACAACATGTGTTTTGGCTGCATTAGATGCTTTGGATAGACATCGTTTTGACCGAATGGATGCTACAAATTCTTTGGATACACTTTATAACAAGGTAAGAGGAATGATTATTATCCAATTTTTTTATTTCATTCAGATTCCTATTGTTAGTAAGGCTTTTGGTTCTAAGGTTTTTAGTAGTGGTAACGATCAAGAAAGTGCAGTGGTAAAACTTCTGTGCGAATGGGCTGTTTCTCCTGAAAGAACTGGTGAACATAGGGCATTAGCGGTTGCCGCCTTATTAGATCGCAGACAGTCTGATATATCGTCTTCTACAGATCAAGATACAATTATAGATGATAGAGATTCAAGTAGTTCAATGCCTGGTGGCCCTCCTATGTTTCAATCCCTCTTAATGAAGTTTTTGGATACTGATGCTCCTATACCATCTCTTGACGATTCTCCACAGGTATTTATGATCTTGCATTTCTTGAGTTGTATGATGTATGATTGCCATAGGGACCTGTCAATACATTTCTAATTTATTCATGCTGCAAAAAAATTTAAAGCTATAAAGATTATTAGCTAACTTGTAATTTTATTCATTCTTAAAATAAAGAAAAGAAATTGATATAATTAATGAAAACTTATCAAAGTTGCATTATAAAGGCCGTCATGGATGAAGTCCCACTAACTTTATTACATGTATCTATCCGATGACGCATTGATTGTTAAATATGTTCAAAAACCCCTGGAGTGTTTCAAAGTGCACGTACCACTCCAATGATGCTGTTTTGGACATTTACGATTTTTTCCAAAGGTTTCATAGGATATAACAGACCAAAAAAAGATTTACTATGATGATCATACCAATAATACAGAAATGAAGAAGTAAATGAAAAGAGAACAATAGCAAATTAAGAAAATGTTAGAATAACACGTACTCATTAAGAAATAACCTACCAGATAATTCAGTGACACAAAGAAAAGGAGTCAAGGAATGAGAAAGAATTAAAGAAGGGGTATATACTATGACTCATGAATCCAGGAGGAATGGTGGTAACAAAATCTATGGAAAGTTATTACTCTAAACTACATGAAGCTCTACACAATCAATGAGAAACTAATGAAAAGATAAGTATCTATTAATGGGTAATGTGAATGCAAAAGAGAGGATTAGAGATTATGGAGAAAAGGAAATAAATAGAAATGGAGGGGAACTCGGAGAAGTTAGTATGGCAAATGACCTTAAAGTGGGTAAAGTAGTTTAGAATTTAGAATTTAGAATTTATTATTGACCTTTTGCGCCATTCCCTCGAATGGATAAGGTAAGTCATATAACATATAACACATTATACATAGTTACATTTACATTACATATAACATTCGGTACATACATGCAACACAACACGTTAAAACCTAATGTTCTAAATATTCCTTTACAGAATAATAGCAACCTGCTATTAAAAAATATTTAAGATGTTTCTTAAATTCATTGAGGTTGGGGATGTTTCTTATATTTTCCGGCAGTGCGTTGTACAAAGCCGCGCCTGCGTATGTTGGTGACCTTTTATATTTTGTGTGTGCACATTTGTCTAGTCTTATGTGGTTACTATGCCGCGTTGGGTACCCGTGGTTGTCGGAATGTGTTCTGAAATCACTTTTATGTTTGTGTGTGTATGATAGAGTGTTAAATAGGTAAATTGATGTCACGGTTAAGATTTTTTTGTTACGAAAAACAGACCTGCAGGACTCTCTATAGTGTATACGAAAAATCAATCTTATAAATCTTTTTTGGAATATAAAAATACGGTTTACCTCCGTAGCCTGTCCCCATACTATTATACAATAGCTAATTATTGAATATACTTTTGCATAATATATACTTAATAACGCATTTTCATTTAAAGTGTTTTTAAGAGTTAACATTGAGTAATAGCTTTTTTGTAGCTTTTCACAGATTGTCTGAATATGGTCACTAAAACTTAATTTATTGTCTATCCTTACACCCAGGAAATTTGTACTTTGAACTACTTTAATATCGTCTACTTCTTGGGTACTTTGTTGACTAGCATTCAAATGCCTGTTGCCGTATGTGAGGTACAAACACGTCGATTTTTCAGTATTTATCATTAATTTATTCTTATAGCACCATTTTTTAAAAAGTTTACTAACGTTTATGGTTTTCTGTATTGCTTCCTGGCGGTCTTTTGCTGTAATAATAATATTGGTGTCGTCTGCATACATACATATGTGTATATCATCGGTAAGATGCTGCGGGAGGTCATTAATGAAAAGCAGGAAAAGTATCGGAGAAATGGTACTTCCCTGCGGGCTTCCTATGTTATTTTGGAATAAGTTGGATGCCTTATTGTCAATATAAACTCTGAAGGATCTATTGGATATAAAGGATATCAGCCAGTTTTTGATGGAGCCTTTTATCCCCAGTGCTTCCCGTTTTTTTGCAGTAAAGTAGCGTCTATTGTATCGAAGGCTTTAGTGAGATCAATGAATAATCCAAACACGTGTTTTCCCTCGTCGAGTTTATTGTTTATATATTGCACAAATTTAGCGCAGGCTAGTTCTGTGGAACAGTCTGGTCTGAACCCATATTGTGACGGCGTTAATAGGTTATTACCATTTAGATAACTCATTAGTCTATTGCTGATGGCTTTTTCGATAATCTTAGAGAATACACTAAGTATTGAGATAGGCCGATAATTACTAGGGTCATATATGTCGTTTTTCTTATGTATAGGAATCACTTTCGCTGTTTTTAGTTCTGCAGGGAAACGTCCACAGTATACTGAACTATTTAATATAGAATTACTTGAAAGGCATGCAAGAAGCAGAATAGTATACACCAAAGAAATAGTAGAGCAATGAAAGGTGTAAAAATACAAGAATCAAATCAATAGAATAACACAAAATTGCCTAATAGACTTGTCATTAAGAACAAATAAAACTAAACAATTAAATTTGTCACAGATCACAATGGAAAACTAAGCTTGAATACTCGGAAAAAATGGAAAACACGTTGAAGAAGAAATAAGTATGACTGCTAAAATTATAGAGCAAATTGCATAGCACCTGTAGCATTTAAGATTGTAGAAAAAAAGACTACATAGGAATAAAGTGAAGAAGATGGAAAGAATGGTGTGGGGACAATGGAAATAAAAGCAATGGGCATAATAGTAAATCAATAGTATGCATATCAAAAGTAAATAATAAATTAGAAACCAGAACGTAGTATCTAGCAACAGTGATAAGTTTGGGAAAAAACAGGAACAACAAAGAATTTAAAGCAGCAAATATATAGTACAATAGTTAGGTGCGCAACCCTATTGTATCCAATAGAAACCTTGCAAATATCAGTAGGGCAAAAAAAGAAGTTAACAACAACGGAAGAAACATCTATGAAGAAAAGTACAACAAATATAAAGTTTAGCAACAAATAGGGACGAAGGGGCCAATCCGTGGCAGCTAAATACTTGATGCTTTACAAACAAAAGAAGAAGAAGAATCCTGCTTTAAATTTTTGTGCAACATTAATAATTACCTTGTATAAGCAAATACAACATTTTAAGAAATATTACATTTTACTATATTAGATTATTAATATTATTTTTTTATTGTGTGTATAAGATTGCATTTCATTTTTATTTTTTGTTACATAATAATTTATATACTTTTTTTTTTCAGAAAAAAACCGCCTTTACTAATTTAGTTCATTTGTTTTATGAACTAATTCGACGGGATGTTTTTTCACACGATGCGTATATGTGTACTTTGATTTCAAGGGGGGACCTTTTGGGACACGAAGAAACTACAGACATGACACAATCAAAAATGGAGGTAAGGATTATCAGTTAATCTAGTCTTTGGTGACACTAGTTGGCAAAATTATGAGTTATAGTTTGTCCCACGAGAGCTCGAGTGTGACTCATTAGTTATTGGTGTGTGAATTAACGCAAATTATTCGGTTATCTTTGTCATACTTACAAAAAGTACCTAATGTAAAAGAGACCGAATATAAAAAATATATCTTCTAACATAGGCATTGTAAATTACGTAAACGTACGTTGAGTTTGTATCGTAGTGTCAGCTGTTAGCTGTCAAATTGATTGTTATTGTTAACCTATATTTGGTTTATAATGTCGCTTACCAATAAATCATTAAAAAGTCAATCGCAGATTATGCTAATGAACGTACTCAAATATTTTGAGAACGAATGCGATCGCGATGGATCAAATTTACCGTTAACATGAATAGTTCAGGTAAATAAGAATACAGTAAATTTATATTTTGGTACATTTGAGGTTAGAAGATTAAACAGCCCTATAGAAGATAGCTAAGACAAACGTTTTAATTTATATCGTTCGGATAGTTTTTAGGTATGAGTCATACTCGAGCTCTCGTGGGACAGACTTTATTCAAATTGTATTCCTTAAAATTATGAATAATTTCCTATTTAAGTAGGTAGCCATTTACCTTATACAAACAAAATCAGTGCAGTAGTATTATCGTAGCTACCTTTTTTAAAACAATATTAAACTTGTTGATGAGAACTAAATGGAACGATTATATAAGTGTAAATAAGGCGTACTATGAAAATATTATTTTATTATTACATTCTTCTCATGTGATTCCTCCAAAATCGAGTGTCTTTTTACATCGTTTTCAATTCACAATTTCGAAATTCGAATTCTGATTTTGATAAAATGTGTTAATGGAAAATGATCTTAGTTTTTCGATATCATTTGGTTGCACTCGTGTATTCTAGACCCGACACAACTTACAAAGTAAAGAATTTTTCATTTTAAATGTCTGAATCTTAAAGCTGAATAAAAACTAAACAAACTACAAGTTCATGAAGATGTTCGCAAGTTTCATAATTGTTTTAATGTGAAACTTTATTCAAAAAAACCGTCTGATAAAAATCAGTACCCAAAAATGTAAGGAAGTTTTTCACAAGTTGATGCAACTATTCATTGTTTCGTAAGTGACATTCCCATAGTGTTGACTTCAAACCGGGAAAAAAAACGGAAGTCTGATTGGGCAAGATTGGAGCTGTAGTTCGAGTGGTTCAATCTCTTGCATACATGATGTTGAATATATTTTGCAGTGTCCTTTGCTGTGTATGACATCTTGCATTACCCTGGTCTCTCTTACTCGTTTATGTTTTCTTTACTTGTAGACACCAGCGTCCCACCCTTTGGCAGGAGATGAAGTCTTGATAGAGTCAAATAACCCAATGAAAAAGGTCGAAATGTATCAATCATGTGGTCATTGTTGCAAGTTGACCTCACGGTTTTGTGGAATTTTTTGTGCCATGGGAGCAATTGTTTCGCTATTTGTGTGGCATATTGCGCCATCTTGTTTAAAAAATATGTTTGAGTCTAAAAAAAGTAAGGACCGAGGACACATTTAACCCACAATATGCACCAAAAGTAACTTTTTAACAAAGCTGTCTGATTAAAAATGTGCCTCATCACTAAAAACGGTTTTCTGGCCTGAAAGTTGGGTTAATTTGCAGTTGTTCTAAGATCCAGTTAGACCCGCCGTACACGAGCCGCATTTTGCAGTCGGACCGACCACACAATTGCGGTCGCCCCATAAGAAACTACAGACGCGCGTTTCGACTGCAGTGAACGCCCGTGTACGTCTGGTGCAGTATTTCTTATGGGGGACTGCAGTTTGCCGGAACGCGACCGCAATTGTGTGGTCGGTCCGACTGCAAAATGCGGCTCGTGTACGGCGGGTCTTAGCATGCACATGTCGCAAACAACTGTTAATTAGCCTGAGCTTCAATGTTAACTAGATCTTATTTATGGATGAAGATGCACAGAAGTGAATTGATTGAGTACTTATGAGTACTTAAGCCACTTCATTTAAATTTTGTAATTAGGCGGCAAATAAACTGCAATACAGCACATGTTGTGTAACGATCACATAATTTGTAATATTGTTGAATGTTTTCTAAGGGTTGTTCTTCCTATTATTACAAATTATTATTATTATATTATTATTATTACTAATTGTGAAACACTACAAGGCATTTATGGCAACAAATCTGTCGAAACAGTTGTACATCTGCATGATATAATCCAATTTGAAAAACCCTTTATCATTGTCACACTATTTATATAACCCAAAATGTTTTGTCATAGGATCACTCTCATGGAATGGATTATGACGATTCTAAAATTGACGACGATTTAGATAAAATACTAC
Source organism: Pyrocoelia pectoralis (assembly GCA_036250285.1). Classification (NCBI taxonomy): domain Eukaryota; kingdom Metazoa; phylum Arthropoda; class Insecta; order Coleoptera; family Lampyridae; genus Pyrocoelia; species Pyrocoelia pectoralis. The sequence goes on along the minus strand of CM070076.1, from coordinate 21,272,851 downwards.
AAAATATAAAAGAAGATCAACAAAATTCAATGGACATTCCAGATAGTCCAAAGGATCATGATCACAGCCATCAACAACACATGCCCAGCTTAATGGGACTTGCACCGATGGAAAATGATCATAATGGTCACAAGATAAAACCTTCTCGTCATCTTTTGTATACCATACACTTTCCTCTTCCACAAGATGATCCGTTTTCGCAACATGACTGTAATCAACGGCACGTATTACTGTATGGAGTGGGTAAAATAAGAGACGATGCTCGTCACATAGTTAAAAAAATGTCAAAGGAAATATGTAAACTATTTTCGAAAAAGTTTAGTATAGATGTTGCGGAAGGAGGTAAAGTTAAAAAACATTCGCGTAACGAATTTAACTTTGAAGCCACTACTCAGAAGTGTCAAAGCTTAAGTTACTTTGATCAACATGTTGTAACATGGCAATGTAGTGTTACTGTAATTGAAATGTTAAATTCCTTTGCAACTGGTAATTCAAACTACCTACCTGTTCAGGAACATGTTGCATTTTTATTTGATCTCATGGAATTAGCTTTAAACATCTATGGATTGATTGATGTATGCATTCAAATATTAAAAGAGCTTCCTGAAGTTGAAGCACAACTTTTAGCAAAAAATTCCATTTTAATGAAAAGTTATACAACATCTTTAAGTTTGTATATAGTTGGAGTGTTACGAAGATATCACTGCTGTTTATTATGTAAGTAACATATCTTGTGTACTACTCATTATATGTTATGATTTTAGTGTCGCCTGACCAAACGTCAGCTGTATTTGAGGGTCTGTGTCGAGTGGTTAAACACGTTTCTAACCCTTGTGATTGTAGTTCTGCGGAACGTTGCATTTTAGCTCATCTTTATGATCTCTATTCATCTTGTAGTTTATTAAAAGCAAAACCACATACTGTCGAACCCTTTGGCAATGCTTATCCAAAAATTCGACAAGCTTTATACACAGCTCTTCAACCTATGCCTAATAATAGTTATGTTTATAATCCTCAATTTATGCAAGAAGTATTTACAAATCCTAAAAAGGGTGGGAAAATTGAAGGATCGTGGGCTAGACAATTAAGTGAGAATGTGAATAATAGGTAAAAATGGTTTTTATAATTTGATACAAATAATTGTATAATTTTATGTCTTTTATAATTATTTGATGAGTTAGCACCATTGAATGAAAATAATTCTTGTCAGCCATTATGCTTATCTAACTAATAATTTGTAAAAATCTATAGATTGTATCATTAGTTTATCTTCATCCCGAGTACTACATGTTCATCAACAATGAAGTGCCATCATATAGGAATATTTTTATTATTTGACTTGACATTATAAATTAAGCACATGAGCAAACTTACAGTTTTTCTTAAAATTTACAAAAAGCAGGTTCATTTGATGGAATTTTGGATGATAAAGTTGCTTCTTTTGTGGTTTTACATAAGATTATCAAGTTTTAATAACAAACTGTGATGTTTAATTTGTTTGAAAATAATTCCTATTTTGCACTTTTTTGTTATTTATTGTATTCAAAGGATTAAAACAAGTGTATTTGCTTATAGAAATTCTTAGAAGGAAGTTATTCTTAACGGAAAATTAATTTTGTTTTAAGAAGAATTTCATTCTGAGGATTTTCTGAATAATGCATAAAAATTAAAAATCATAGGCTATTAAAATTGTCCAAAGTTCGCTCAAAAAAACCCATTTTTGTAATTTGTGTACTTTTGTATCAGGGCTTAAATCGAGCCGGAACGCACCGGAACGGCGTTCCGACCCTCCTTTTGCTGACCGGAACGCCGTTCTGGTTATCCCTTTTGTCTTGCGTTCCGTCCGTTTTCATTAGCGTTCCTGCTTTTGTGCACTGCGCTCCGGTTGACGGTCTCAGAGGTCGCTTCTCGTTCGAGACCTTTTCAGGTCTTGTAATCAGGTCAGAAGCTATCAAATTAGCTTCTTTTTTTAACGGCTGAAATGCGAAATTAATTTTTACGAAAACTGTAGAAAAGCTAATTTGATAGGTATCGTCCAGAACAAACGATTTTTAACAAATCGGTCGATTTTGTAAAAATTCGGATGGGGGGGGGGGGGAATTAACAAATATCCCTTTTTTGCAAAATGTGTTCCGTCCCTTTTTTATTTACGATTTAAGCACTGTTTTGTATCAACTTAAAACTGAATTATTACTGTTTTTTGGAGCGGTTAATTTTTATTTTAGGTACTCATTTGTAAGTAATTCTATCATATATGTGTGTCGTGAGACTGATAATGAACGACTTAACGATTTGGCTATTATGTGTGCTGAAATGACGGCATGTTGTAATTCATTAGCTTTTGAATGGTTGGGTGCTTTATTAGCCCTCTGTTGTCCTATGTCTCATCCAGGCTATTACACAGATGTCTTTGCACAGCTTGACATACAGGTTACTATTTTTTATTATTTGTACAAATGTAACAACTAATCTTTTTTAGGATATCAGCATTCACAATGCCTTAGCAGTATTTACTTGTGTTCTCATAGCTCGTCATTGTTTCTCTTTAGAAGATTTTGTCGCTCGTATAGCTTTACCTAGCCTTTTAAAGGTGATTATATTATAGTTTCAATTGTTTGCGTTGCTTATAAATTTATTTATTATTATCAGGTGAAGTCATTGGACAATAGTGGATCATCTGCTGAAGGGGGCATGCGATTAACATGCCATCTACTTTTAAGACTGTTTAGAACTGCCGAAGGCCCTCAACCTGGACTGTATTCTGTGGGATCACCTCCTTTGACAGCTCCTAGACCTCCTTTAGGAGTACGATTAAGTTGTGATAGGCACTTACTGGCAGCTGCGCATAGAAATATACATGTGGGCCCAGTACTTGCCGTTTTAAAAGCAGTATTAGTTGTTGGTGATGCAACTGCAAAAGAGGGAACAGAACTAAGCATTTCACATATTCTGGGTACAAGTGATTTACTTAGCGGTGGAGATGGACCATCTTCTGATATAGTGTAAGTAATCCATTTGATTTAAATTAGTACTGAAGCATTTTTATTTATATATTTTTTAATTGTGTTTCATCAACATTATTATAACGTTTTAGTGCATAATACAACAAATTTTTTATTTTATTTTATAGTGTTGCTACACAGAATGGCAACAGAAAGTTATGTAACTGTAAAATCAAATAAATATCGTTACAGGCCATCAAGCACAGTAAATGGTGAAAGTACTGCCTCCCTATCAGCATTTGCTTGCCATGTGTTACGAGAAATATGCTCTCAACAGTGGGTATTAGAAAGGTGTCTGTCTCATCCTGAAGAATTATGTCACCCCGACAATTTACTTGATCCATTATTATCACATTCCCAGGCACAAAGATTATTGCACATGATTTGTTATCCTGACGTGAGTTCAGCAATTGAGGAGTTAGACCAAAAAAGTATGATTGGCCGTATATTAGAGGTAACGTAATTGTCATGTTTAATGAATGTTTAAGCAATTAGATATTCATAGAACTTGGAACAATGGAGTTTACGAATGTCTTGGTTGGACCTGCAATTGATGTTTAAACAATTTAATACTAATTCGTCTGAGTTAAATCAATGGTTAGATACAGTGGCTAAAGCAGCCATTGATGTATTTCAATTGACACCATCTTCAAACCCTCACAGTGAAGAAAAGAAGTAAAGTAGCGATATTGAATACAGATTGTTGATGTGTGTGATTTTGTAGGAATAAACATCAAAATTCTATATGGTTAGTTGCTCCATTAATTTCAAAGTTACCCAGTGCTGTTCAAGGAAGGGTTTTGAAAGTTGCTGCTCAAGTTTTGGAAAGTGGAGGATGGTGTCGTGAGCAAAAAAGTAAACAACGTCCTAATATAGAAAATCAAAGTTTATTGAGTCATCAGCCGTTTTTGACATTGGTTCTTACCTGTCTTAAAGGGCAAGAGGAGGGCCAAAGAGAAGGGTTATTATTTTCTTTACATTCACAATTAACACAGGTAAACAATAATGTAGTGCAATGTTGGGAGAAGTAATCGTTTTACATTTCAGTTAGTATCATTGGCTCGTGATGGTAATTTATTGGAAATTTGTAGTAATGAACGTACATTAGATGGTCTACAATTAAGATTTTCTCTTGTGGGCGGTGTATTTGAAGCTATCCAAAGAAGTTCCACAGCTTTAACAGATTGGTGTCTGCTCTTAGTTCAATTGGTCACACATGGTTTAATCGATTTACACACTCACAGTGAATTATTTACAACTGTCATTGATATGCTTGCTACGCTTATTCATTCGGCTTTAGCATCTGATAGTCAGGTATTTACATACCCACCTAAAATAAACAACATTCTGATGACACATTTTAACCTACTGGGTTGAAGTGTTTTGTCTATAAACAAAATACGGCAAATATAAACAAATATTTTACTTCTTATTTTAGGATGATGGACGAAAAATGTATCAAAATCTTATGAAAAAATTGAAAAAAGAAGTTGGAGAAAAGTATAGTGCATCACTACAGCATATTAGACAACTGTTGCCATTTCCAAGGCAAGTGACCGAAGTAATTGCTGTTGAACCAATTGGTTGTCTTACGGATAGTAAAGGAAATAAAATAAGTTTTGATAGCATTGATAAAAAACATGGACTACAAGTAAGTAATTCAAAACTTTTTATTTCAAATTTTAAGAAAAATTAACTGTAGATGACAGATCGACAAAGGGTGAGTAGTTGGGATTTACTTGAAGGTATGAAAAATCCTGCTCCTTTATCATGGGCATGGTTTGGCGCAGTTAGATTAGAGCGTCGTCCACTTGCTTGTGAAGAAACATTCCGATTGTTGAGATTTCACACTCATAATTTGCAGAGACCCGCTTCTCATTACCTAGATCCACCACCATTACCACCAGAAGATTTAGAGCCAATTCCGGATAAACCAGTAAGTGTGGTAGAATATATTAGAAAAACTAGATATAATAAAACAAATAAAACTTTTATAAATTGTCTACACTTCCTCTCGTTTTAGAGCATTTTGCTCATCACGAATATGAAAATCAATGCATGCCCATCATCTTTTAGGACATTATGTTTTATGATTGTTTACAATAATTGAGTAAATTAATATCATTTAGGACCTTATGACTTAAATCTTTATGTTAAAAAAAATATCCTTTATGACCCTATTGAAGTAATATTCTTTGTGGATTGATGAGTACACTGCTGAAGTAAGAATGATATCCACTATTTCATTGAAGATATTTTTCCATTTTTGATTTCTTTACACAAGGTTGACAAGAGCCAAAATTTTCTTCTTGTATGTAATTAGATTGAAACTTTGTAACATAATTATCGCTTAGGGTTCAACAGTGTAATTTAAAACATTTACTACAGCAAATGTTTGATCTCCATAGTGGATTATTTTAATACAGTAGAACCTCAGTTTACCGAGCTTTGATTAACCGAGGTTCCGTATTATCCGAGTCTAAATACATATGTAGAAAAAATTTTTATATGTGCAATTTATACTACGTGATTAAATATGCAATTGTACGAAGATATTTGTGACCTTGCCACGCGTGCTACCCGCGCCACCCTACCGACTTGCCGCTTTTTTCTCTATTTGTTTTCGCTATTGTACTTAATATTACCGGCGGCTTCATTCGTCAGTAATTAGTGCAAGTGCAAGTTTCATTTATCCGTCGCTTGTTGAAAACATCGATATGAGTGCAAAAAGAAAACGCGTTGTGCTTTCCTTAGAACAAAAACTTGATGCAATTAAACGTTTGTCTGCGTTATCCGAGTTTTTGCTTATCCGAGTTTACGTCGGTCCACATTAGCTCGGTTAAACGAGGTTCTACTGTACATACAAACAAATAATAAACCTAAATCTCCAAAGATCAAAATGGGTATGATATATACTTTGAATATTCACATGATTGAAATAATGTCAATAAAATATAAAATCACATTTAACTATGATAATTATTATAACCCACCATTACAAAACATTCCTCGATTACGTATTTACTTTATAGAAGATCATTAGGGCACAAACCAAAAAATATTTAATTTTTAACAAATTATTAAATTTTAGCAACCTTTGAAATGAATAATAATTTCTGTCATTTTGATGTGAACAATTTTGAAATTTTTGGTAAAGGTGAAACTTTGTATGTAAAATCATAATTTAATTTCTCTTTAAATGTTTTTTTTGGTTTCTTTACTTTTGAGTACTGTTATTAGATAAATCTGTAGGTTGATACACCATCATCTGTTGATCAAAGTCCACACAGTGGCATTTTAACCAAAGGACGTGGTAAAGGACAACGCAGACCTAGAAAAGCAAAATCTGCATCTGGTCAAATGGCTGGCGCAGCCATGGCTATGACGCAGTCACCTATGGCACAAACTCAGCCGGGTATGGCAATGCAAGGGGTTCAAGGACCTAGTCAACAGATGCAACATATGGGAGCATACAGTCAAGGTGCATCTGGAATGCAACAAGGACAACAGTTTGGTACTGCAATGGGTCAACAGCAATGGTATAACCAACAACAGCAGCAGCAGCAACAGCAGCAACAGCAACAACAGCAGCAGCAGCAGCAAGGTTATTACCCTCAGCAAATGGCAAACGGTACTGCATTCATCTTGTACCATTATCTCCTTAATAGAAAAATATTTTAGTTAACCGATTTGAAAGACCACAACAAATTAATCAGTCGAAACAAGCTTTGTCTCTTATGTTAAAACAACGTCATCCTTTAAACCAATTTTTGGGACCAGGAAGTCAAAATTCAGGACCCCCATCTCAGAATGCAAGTTATGCAACTATGCAAAGACAGTTCCCACGTCAACCAATGCGTCAACAGCATCCAGGATCTATGCAATCTAACCAAGTAAGATACTTTTTTGACTTTTCCCTTTCATCATCCATAACTAAACCTATTGGAGATGAACACTACATGTTATTGCCTACAACATTTTAGTATTTCATTTGGGCAGTTAACTTTTTTTATTTATCTTCTGTGGATTTAAAAATAGAAAATTAACTACAATGTAGGTTATAATTGGTTGTGTGGTTTTCAAGTGAGTCTCTGAATGGAGGCAAACGTTTAATTGTATAAATGAAATACACTTGTGTGTGGAACTTTGAGCTCAAGTTGAAGAAAGCATAACTCTCTTCTCTAGTTGTACAAATAACTATTACTATAGTACATTTTTAGGCAATGTTTCAACAATATGGAAATATGCCCAATACAATGAATCAACAATGTAACAGTTATGGTAACCCTGGAAATATAATGCAAGCAAATTTACAAAACAATCCTCAACTTATGCAAACATCGCAGACTAGCATGTTTGGAGGACAACAACAAGGCTTCAATCAAGCTAGAGCTCCACAACCGGACTATAGAGGAATGGCACAACATGCAAGACCCCAATACATACAGCAGGTTCCTAACGTTACAATGAATACGAACCTTAATAATATGAATGCTATGGCTGGTGCACAGACAGGACCAGCGCCACCTTACTCGAGACCTGTTGGTCAAAGTATGCAAGGAGTACAACAAAACCAATTTCAGCAGCAGCAACAGCAGCGTATGAGGCAACAAATGATGGTTATGCAACAGCAGCAACAACAGCAGCAGCAGCAAAGTGCAGGTTTAGGTTCACAACCTTCGCCTGCACTTGTTGCACAACTTCAACGGCAAATGAATCCAAATCCATATCCTCCTCAACCCCCACCGTATAATCCACCTTACGGATAAATTTTGTTTTTGTTTTTTATTAGTACAAGTGGTAAAATTGTCTTGTATTAAATAATGGATGTAACGTCTAATAAATTTCGTGGAAAAATGTTAATTCTATTCCATTGGTGGATGTATGTATCAATTTTTCTTTAACCCCACTGTCCCTTTCGTTTCTTAAGTTCAACTGTCTGAACGTTTTTATTTTTGCGCACCTCACACTTAACACCTACAGTCGCTTATTTCTGTCTCAATGCTAACCATACAATCTTGTCTATACACTTATTATAAGTATTTGGCATTTCAAAATAAAATTATTTTCTGTGAATTGATTTCTTCATAACGGAGGCCCGTTGATTCATTTTGGTAAGTTTTATTGTTTTTTTGTTTTTCTTGTTCCGATGAAGCTTCTTAAGAAAGCGGGCGAAACGTTGATTCTTCGTACAACTTTGACATGGCTGACCCTACAATTCATCTTACAATACAATACAACCAAGTAGTTTCGTATAGAGTCTCTATTTACGTAGGGATTTGTACTGATAAAATGAACAGTGTATTATTGTAATGAAAGCTGAATTGCATAGTTATTTCCTACTTGTGGATGGTGCAGTATTTTCATTAACATCAACAATCAAAGCAAAAACCTTGGATTAGAAACCAATTGGTCTATACGTAAGGTTTGCTTTTCCCCTGGACTTTGGCCAACACCACTAGATCAATTACATCTGGAATTCGAGTTGTCATCAATATCAGCCTGAAAAAAAAACAATTGGCAATAATAATAGTATTAGAATTGGTAAAGTTAGTGCGATGATATTCCTCTTCCAGTGCTGGTTGTTTTTGGCACGGGTGTAATTTTGTTTGTGTTTTTTATTTTGGTGTACATGATCTAGTTATAATACGACTTAGTCAGTTCACATGATAGATCACTGTTTCTCGAAGCCCTGACCTAGATGGATGCTCATTTGCAACTGACATTAATTATGGTGGTGCTGTAAATCATTGCAAATCTTGGATAACTGTTTCTGGTCTTGTATCCTTTGGAGTTGATGTGCATTATAACCCTTGTTTACATATATAAGCAAGGGTATTAGCATTAACACGTTCACTGCAGCGCTAAATTTCCGTAACCTTCACTTCAGTGCGATACGGGACACATATGTCCGTCCCGTACCATCATTTTCCGTCTGACGGTACGGGGTTCATTTGTCCCGTAACCACTTCCCACTTTTAGGCATTTTTTTCCCAATTCAATTGTTGTAGACTATCGCAAAATAGTATATTTCGAAAGATGAATGTACGATGTAGATTGGTCTGTGACAGTTTGAAGATCTGCAAACCGTCATAGAAATTATGCATATTTTTTCTCATCCTATATAGTTTGTTCGTAAATCAATTAATGATTCATTTTTTATTTGTATATTACATCTCTCATCTACAACTAAATCTTTTCCTGGTATCAAGTAAACTATCAAGTTAATTTTGATACAACGGAATCTTTTGACCAACAATGGTTTATATTTTATATATTTATTTTTTTTATATATATATATTTATATATTTTTTATTTTATATTTTATATTTAGAAAAAAACCAAAATTTGCCGATTTGAATTTTCCTCAATAACTCTTTAACGCTTAATCTGACCTCTTTTAAAGTTTTACATTATTCAGACACTTTTTTAAGACAAATTATTTGATATAAACAGAAGCCCCCGATTGTCATTTGTTTTTAAGTTATTAGTGCTAGGTATCTTTTGTTTTTCATATGGCGGCCATATTGGATTTTTGGTTGGTTAGATAGTCTTTAAAAAGAGCTTTTCAACCTTAGACAAGCCTTGTCTAAGTTTTCAACGATGTATAACATGCCTGAAAAATATTTAGCTATAGTTTGTCCCACGAGATCTCGGGTGTGACTCATTAGGCGGCAGTCGCACAGAGAGACGACCAACCATGGCCATCCGCAACCGTCCAACTTCGACCGACCAAACATTAAACAACCGTCGCACATGGAAGACCAGGGAAGACCCTGCAAGACCAATCGATTTTTAAATGTCGCGCTAAAGTCGATAATAATTCTGCAGGTTACTACATACTCACCATAAATAAAATCGGTATTTATGGTACCCACAGTAAATTAAACAAATTAAGCAAATTAAACAACTTCATTCATCCACTTCCTCGACTCTCCACCCATCCATACTTAACAATAATAAAATACTTTAAAAAAAAATTATATCAGGTTAGTAAAAAAATTTCAAATGTTATGAGTCGCCGACCGTTAACCGTCGACCAGAGTCACCACAGAGTTCAGTGGTCTGTGCCGTCGACCAAAAGCTTAAAAGCGGGTTGAAATTTCAAACCGTACGATCGTGGTTGCTTGTGGACGATCGTGGAAGGTCGTTCTTGTAAGACGTGCTCTATCTACCAACGTGGTATTGAAATTTTGGTCGGTCGTCTTTGGTCGGCGACCAAAGTCTGTGCGACTGCCGCCCTAGTTATTGCTGTGTGAATATATTTCGCTCTCTTTTCCATTAGGTACTTTTTGTAAGTATGACAAAGATAAACTAAAATTTGCGTTAATGCAACAGGTGGCAACCACTGAACTCTATTATATATGCAAGAGCAGTTGTAAATTTAAGTGATACAAATTGAATACGTGCACGGGGCTCCCGATCATGCGCCGTAATAAATTAAAGGTCATACAAATAAAACAGCTGTTATATATTATCTAAAACTGTATTTTAATCACGACCTCCACAACACCCACTGTAAACCCTTCTCCCTTGTAACGTTTATAAATCAAATTAATCCACTTGTTCACGAAGACAAACCACGTAAAATTTTCTAACCCAACTTCAATTTATTAGGTAGAGTTCATTGACTTCAACACATGATGCATTTTAACGGTATTTTCCACTGCGCAAACGCGTAAGCCCCGTAGTTAAACGATTTTCGACCTTATTATTTTCTTCAAATTTGCACACTTTTTCACGCGCATCTCATTTCTCATTTGATTTCAACGGCTTTGCTCTTCCATATATTATTGAGTTCAGTGGTGGCAACAGCAATATAATAATTTAGAACATATTTAGAGCCGCTATTGAATCACCCGTCATACCGTTTCAACAGCCACTGCCATATTTCTGATTTTGTAGGTTATGGTGTGGATTTGGCGGGATTATCAACTTCCTAGTTTCCTCTAAACATTAATATTGTATGGTACCGTTTTGTGATTAAACTACGTAAGTAATAAAATGGATTCATTTCTAAAGTCTGGAAAGTTGGGTGGAAGTGTAGGCGATAAGAATAATCAAGTAAATAATGAAGTTTCAAAGAAAAAGAGATCTGTACCGTGGGTTGAGAAATAGTAGGTAAATTAATTTGTAATAATATATTACAACTTCAAAGTCTTTTTTAGTCGGCCACGAACCGTCTCAGATATAGTTCAACAAAGCGAGGCGGTTCAAGTTTTAGAACAATGTATTGCCGGTGCCGATCTTCCAAATTTACTCTTCTATGGTCCCCCTGGTACTGGAAAAACAAGTACAGTTTTAGCGGCTGCTCGACAGTTGTTCGGTGATATGTATAAAGATCGTATATTAGAATTAAATGCTTCCGATGAACGTGGTATCCAAGTGATTCGTGATAAAGTTAAAACATTTGCCCAGTTAACAGCTAGTGCAATTCGTCATGAGTAAGAATGATTGCACTTGTAATTTTAGTAATACAATAACATTTGTAGTGGAAAGCCATGCCCTCCATTTAAAATAATTATACTCGACGAAGCCGATTCGTTAACAAATGCTGCACAGGCTGCTCTTCGAAGAACTATGGAAAAAGAATCGAAAACAACACGTTTTTGTTTAATATGTAATTATGTTACAAGAATCATTGAACCCTTGACGTCAAGGTGTACAAAATTTCAGTTTAAACCTTTAGATGAATCGAAGATATTTGAAAGGTAGGAATAATGTACTTGACCCCCAATTTACCAGTTTACAAAACCCTGTTTTATCTAAAACATAAGAGTACTGTACATATAAAACAGTTATGTACAGGGTGGTTCAAATTGGACACTTTTATGGAAACACCCTTTATTTTAACATTTTAAGAGATATAACAAAATGGACCAAGGTGTCTGGAGCTCAATTTTAATGAGAAAATCACTGACGCAAACAGAATTCAGATATCTTTAATCGTTTGGCCGCAAGGGGGCGTTTCTCGAATTTGGTCGATTTCTTTAATGTTCCATAACTTTCTTATTATTAAAGAATTGATTTTGGCAAAATCTTTCTTAGAACACTTACGTAGAATCCATCACGATAGACAGTTTTTATACAGGGTGTTTGGTTATATATTTTGAGGTTTTTAAAAAGTGAGTAAAATTTCCTAAATTTTGATATATCAATTGTTATATTGCAGACATTTAGGTTTCCATGGTTAACAAAAAACGGCAGCATTATTTAAAAGGACAATTTCTTAGTTATCTGGAAATTTTTATTAGCTCCAAATATTTTTTATTTGAAATAATAATGTATTAAATGCAATATTGGAAATAATATTTAACATAAATATAGCAAGTGATACATCAAAATTTCTGAAATTTTATTACATGTAATTTAAATTGTACAGCATTCATTTAAATTTGAGGTAGGTTAGTTTTGGAGGGAAGGTTTAGTTTAGCTGCCTTTTTAAATTTTTTTTCCCTCTGGTTTGAATTTTGTAACTGTAATGTGAAGTTAGCATAGGACCTCGGGGGTAAGAACCAGTGGTAAGAACATTACAGTAATCAAATATTCTATTTTAATACTTCATAATTATGTAACGTTCTATTTTATTGCCTTTATTTTTAAGGCTTCAACATATTGCGATAGAAGAAAATTTGCAGATAGATGATGATGTTTTGAATGCTTTGGTAAAAACGAGTGGAGGAGATATGAGACGCGCAACAACATGTCTACAGAGTTGTGCCATACTAAAAGGAAAAGATGCTACTATTAGTATGCAGGATGTCTATGAGATTACAGGTGTAAGATTGTTTGCTTTTACATTTCTACTTCTATTCCTTATTTGTTTATAGGTAGTTCCCGAACAGTGGATCAAAAATTATTTACAAGCATGCAAGTCAAATAATTATTCAAAATTAGAGGAGTTCATTGAAACTTTTATTTTAGAAGCTTACACTGCATCTCAGGTTAGGCAAGCCATTTCAACTTAGTGCCAGTGGTCTATAGTATATAATTTATTTTTCAGATTTTAAAACAAATGAACGAGTTCATTGTAAATACTGATGAATTTACTGATAAGCAGAAAGCTGTAATTGGAGAAAAATTGGGGGTAAGCAGATTTGTCATTGGATAAAATTATTCTAAATTCTAATCATGAGTATGACTTCTTATTTTATCAATTATTAATGATCACTGTCAATCTCCGCCTTCTTACCCTGTATAGTGCCACCAAGTAACCAAATATGTGAACTAAATTATTGAAGTAGGTAATTGAAACTGCCAAAAAAATGTTGAAATAGACGTGGTACATTTCGCTCTAGAATATTTTGACAGTTTACACATCTTGCTTCTTTATTTATAGAACAAATTTATTTTGCATTTGAATGTACAGTAGAACCTCGATTATCCGTGCTCCATGGGACTGATCGAGGCACGGAAAATTGAAAAGCACAGATAATCCGAACATTTATTTCTTACATACAGGGTGTACCAATCTTACGACAAAGTTCGGTATATGTATAAATACTAATATGATTTAAAGTAGAGAAACTGATTATTTATACTACATAAAACAAAGACACTACCAAAACAGAGTTATTTTGTAACATTTAGTTAAATATTACGGTTAGGATTGTATTTTAGATGTGCAAGTTACTTTGGCGGTTGCCTTTGGCCGCATTTTCGTACAATGCGTTCCCGTGGCAGCGGCCGTATCGGATCACTTCACGAGACGTCACACATTTAGCAGGAAATAAAGAATTGTTTTATCCATATGTACAGAAAAATGTAATATTTGCCTCACCCGTCAAGTGTCAATACGGCCTAAGCCGCCAGCCGATCGTGGTCGCGGCCGTATTGACGTCCTTGACGACCTTGATAAATAAATAACTAATTCAGAATAATGTTTACAATGGTGTTTTTTAGATTGTCAGTTATCGTCTACAAGATGGGGGATCTGAATACATCCAACTGTTGGATCTAGGATGTGCTATAATGATTGAATACTCGAAAACCGGATAAATAATTTATATTATTCTTATGAACACTTTAAACATTCTTTTTTGTAATTGTTTCCTATTTTATTAAAAAATGAAGTAAGTAATTTATTTAATTGTCTGTTGGAATAAATGCCCCAATTACCTATATTGAGTGTGAGTCTATTATTGACACCCATTCAATTAAGTCCTTTCTATGACCTTGAGGCATTTCTCCATACCCATATTCCATCTACCACTCTGGTAACTGGTAGTGCTGTGTCAAGGTACCGGGTAGCGCACGAAAGAGCGGCTCCAGTACAGACTGCGCATTGTCGCCCGCTCGTCTTCTCTCTGCCGAATCAGAACTCTAGTAGCCACCTGCACTACAACTTAACCCCCCCCCCCCCCCTCCTCTAGTGTCAGTACGAAAGCTGTAAAAGCTTGGTTCAGACGTGTGAAGTACTGTAAATACTCACCGAGATTTATTTTCTTGAACAAAGAATCACGATAGTGGAGGCGTACGTGTTTACCGCCGCCGCAGGTTCAAACGCCGAACATTTTTGTTCGTCCGTTCGTACACCTGTTGTCATCGCGGATATTCAAGCACGAATGATCCTAAGAAGTCGACATCGACACGTAAATTGTCGCAACAAGTGAACGTTTCGCGTAGGTCTTGTCCCACTGACCTGTATGATACAGGTCAGTGGTCTTGTCCACGTGTTTTAAAGCAAATTGGGATGAAGCCTTACAAAATGACGTGTCCAAGAACTGAAAGAGGAGGACAAGGAAAAACGTGTGACTTACTGCAAAAATGACTATTTGAAACAATTGAGATTTGGATCCGCTGTTGTATTTCATGAGTGATGAAGGCCTGTTCCATCCAGCAGGACATGTAAACTCCCAGAACACTAGATACTGGTTGTGACGATCTCGCCCGCAGTCAGCAAGTCGGATATTGCGCTCCATATTTTTTGAAACAACAGTAAACACTGGTGTGTATATGCAAATTGCAAATCTTTGAGGAATTTTGCACACAGTTGACGCCCCCTGAACGGTTGTACGCTGTATTTCAACAAGATGGGGCGACCTGTCGCACTTCACGCGAGCATTGAATAACTATAATTATTCAATGACGCGAGTCAATCTCGTGAATTCATGAAAGATTCACAGAAGAAAGGACTGGCAGCAAAGGATTGTGGCCGCCGGACCTAACCACTTGTGACTTTTATCTATGAGACAGTCTAAAGTCTACGCAACTAAACCAAGGACATTAGAAGATTTGAAGGACAATATTCGTACTGAAATTTGGAGAATTGATGCAGCAGAGTTGCGTAAAGTGTATAATAACAATAACATGTTAGTTAGGGCGCGTGCAAAAGTGCATTGAAGCACAAGGAAGTCATTTTTAGCACCTGATGTAAAAGACCCGGTATAAGACGGATTGTTTCTTTCTGTATGTCATGAGGCCGTTGACTGAACGAATAATTTCGTTCAGTGAACGATGAGGCGTTGTAAGCTTTTTAAGCTTTATTAGGAAGGTGTGCTGATGTGCGCATGACTTCTTTGAATTTTGTCGACGTACGTTTGGCGGTGAAACCGCAATCAGTGAGATTCTCTTTGATTTTGTTGGAGGCGATGGATGTGACTAAACCTGTTGTTTTCCTTTGGTTCATTTTTCGGAGGTAATCTTGGATTACCCGGAACTCGTCAATAATCTACTATCGTTCGAATACTTAGGAGTTCACCTGCTTCTTTCCTTTAAATTGCGTGAGAGAGGCATATTACAAACTGAGTTTATGTATAGTTGTTTTCTGAAGATTTGATCTACTTATGAGTGCACATCAAAATACAGGATGTTCCATGAGAAAGAGGCAATATTCTAAGAAAACGAAGTCGAAGGTTATATTTAAGAGAAAAATGCTTATTTTTAGTTTCAACCGTTTCGGAGATACAGTGTGGTTTATTTTAAGAGAAAAATGCGTAAAACATTTACAGTGGGCAGGGCGCATGCGCAACAAATTTGGAGATACAGTAATGTGTTTGATAAATTAGCAAATGAAGCGGCAAATGTCTAAAGAGTTGTTCTTATTGAGGCTACATTTTTGGTTTTCCATAGCCTATAGCCCCTATTTTTTAGAAACACATAGTACCGACACGCTGGAGCAAACCTGACATCAACATTGACATACGAAAAATCCCTAAGGCAATTGACGCTAATTTCAAATGTTATGATTTATTAGTTGAGGTTAATTTTTCATAACTAATGTGATTAATTGAACCATTCATTGAATATTATTCAATAATTAAACTGTGAATTAAACCTAGAAAATTAATGAAAAATGTTGAACGGCCGTTTTCAGACTAATCGGGCCCTCTCATTACCTTTCGTTAAAGCCTCAATAGTTCAGCGTCATAAATTGCAAATTATACAATTTGAATGCGAGCAATTCACATTACTTTAAAGGATGCATTTAATTTAATTACCTAAATTACTGTAAGTATATTTTTGTTTATAAGGGTAAAGTGAGGTTAACCATGTTTTTGTCCTACTAAGGCACAAACCACTACTAAGGTTCGCAGGGATTCTAAATAAACTTTGCCCGTTTTTGCCACTGCTGGTGCAACCTCTTGTAAAGCAACCTGGCACTTGCAATAATTTACACTTTACATGTTATTTACGGAAATTTTCAGATGGAAAGATTGCAATGTAAACAAATAGAGAAAACAGCAAAAGCGAAAAAACACAAGTGGCGCTTGCGCTGTTGCGCTTTCTATTCACGCACTTCATCCGCTTAGGAAATTTTTTAGTGTTACAATTGTTACCAACCCATTTTGCTCCAGTCGGCAAGATCAAACGTTGTCGGTACTATGTGTTTCTAGGGGCTATACCAGGGGTCGGCAGTCTTTGGAGTGTAAAGAGCCAATTATCCCAATAAACAGATTGAACCAGATTCAAAGAGCCACACATATATGGTGGTGATGCGGCCGTGCGCCGTTACTCTTCCAAACTCCCCGTACTCCGAGCACTTCACACAATCTCGACGCACGTCGGGAGCGGATTCCATTGAAACATGTGAACTATTGTGCACCAAAAGCGCGTGTAAATGAAAATGAACTAAAAATAAACTGTTTGATGGGGATTCTTAGCGACTTAGCATTTTCCTTTAACAATCCACAGATACTTGTTCAAATATGGAACATTTCGAATTTGTTCGAAGGAGCCACAATTTTGGACGCAAAGAGCCACATGTGGCTCGCGAGCCACGGTCTGCCGACCCCTGGGCTATACCATAGCCTATCTAATTTCTTCATTCTCAATAATAATGGTTTGTCTCATTTTATTGCTGTATTGGCCCATGATATTGGCCTATGTTGGTTTTACATTTTAGGTACATACTTTCTTGTTGCAACCTCAACGTCTATTAAAATCAGAAAACAATGTAAACGTTTAAATTAGGTCTTGTACAAAAAACATATGTAATATTAAGTTATTTAATAACGGTTCTATACTAATACCCTTGTTTATATACCTTATAGTTAGTCAATGAGATAGCTTTAATTGGAAACAAATTTTTTAAGCGTAATAGATGGCGATAGTAAAAAACAAATGCAAATTAAATGCAAAGTTGCAAACCTATTGGGATTATAACAAAATTACACACGATGGCGGTAATTACGCACGCTGTTAGTCACGACATACGTACAAAACAATTTCTTGACGGATATCAGTATCAGCTTTTATTTTTATTCTTGGAGTGCATGTGCGATCGATCGATACATTCCTTGTTAATACATAAACAAAATGTATACAATCAGTGTTTATACACTAATGGATAAAATCATTTCAATAATATTTTTTATAAAGAGTGGTTTAATAAAAAACAACGAGAAATTTCTTGATCAGTACCTAATTTATTGAAACATTTTATTTAGGTATTTTATTAGCTGGAAATTAATCTAAATATGAAATTTGTCAGTGGTTGCACAATGACTTTTTGAAAATAATTCATCACCATTCCTCATTATACCTACTTAACAATAAAAGTAATTCATTACAATTACTTAATTGCAAAATCATAAATTCTTTATTACAGTTGGCACATCTATAAGCATTGACTTTCTTCTATAAGTATCAAATCATCTTTTCCCTAAATAAAAATAACCAGCAAAATATGTAAGTGCTTAAATGAACAATCTTCTAAATTGAGATAGGCACATATTCAATGACTTCTCTATATACCAAAATGTACCGTTTGCCCGTGAGAAGAAAGTTTACATAAAAACACACATTTTTGTACGCTGTTCAGACATGAGTGAAACAAATTGAATGGAATTTGACAAAAGTGCATTTTAGAGGATTACCTACTCTCCTTGAACATTTATTATGAAAAAACGTTCTGCCTTTGTTTCCACTGTCAACTAAATTTTGTATTACAATTTTATTAAACTTGTACTAGGAATATTGTTAGCATTATTTTTAAGAAAACATTTTTGCTTTGGAACTATGCCGAATATGAAATTTTATAAAGAGTAACAAAATGAAGATAATCAATCAGTCTTCTCGCTAAAAAAATTTGAGAACCGTATTACCACCCATAAGAAAGTTCTGAAAAAAATGTAAGGGAGTGAGGGTGGTTTAAACCCTTCTACAATTTCTTTTGGATTTATTTAATTACCGAAAGGAGACTAATCTTCTAAAATGCATTTTTCTCAAATTTCATTCAATTTCTTTCACTCATGTCTGAACAGCGTACAAAAATGTGTTTTTTTATGTAAACTTTCAACTCTTCTCACGGGCAAACGGCAAACGGTACATTTTGGTATATAAATAAATTGGGTCCAATCAACTATTTTGATCTCTATTACACGTAGTAGCTCTGTGTCTCAGGAATTTTGGGACACCCTGTATATAGTTCAATAAATTCAGTCCAAAATGAATTAGTACAGTCAATTTAAACACAAAAATATACAAACATTGCAAAAAATCCTATGTTAGGTTTGCTTTTTTCATGGTGTTAGGTTCGGTCCCAGTAGTAAATACTCAATTTTGCAACTTCGAAAAACTTGTGGAAACTGGGGGGGGGCACCAAAAACCGCGATTTTGTCGGACTTTTTTCAGTTTTAGCCTCGTAGATCAAAAACTATGAGTTGTAGTGCAAAGAATATGATTATCTTTTTTAAACTGGACTAAATTTTCCACCATTTGAGCCTAACCGGAAGTCTGTAGGTATAATAGTTTCCGAGATACAGCTCTTCAAAAATAGGCATTTTCCCTAAATCTGTTTTTAACGCATCATCCATGATTCGAGCCAGATATTGCCACAACAACGTGCCCTACGACCATTGTCATGGAGGAAAAAATTGTAGGAAATTTTATCACCTTTTATTTAAGCATAGATGCATTCCTGTAGGCCTAACAGTTCTCGAGAAAAAGACGGAAAACCGGAAAACAGTGAAATCGCTACGACTCCACATATATGTAACAGCATTAATATGATTAGCAGACATTTTCTGATTATTCTTATTTAGCCTAGCGAACGAACGCTCAAAAAGGGCTTGTAGACAGACATTTTGATCCTAAAGATTTTATTTCTGGGATGTGTTTGGTGATGATTATACGAAAAGTAGCGTAACAAAATGAGCGGATTTGTTTGGTTTTCCGTTTACATCTCTTGAACAGGCCATCGTAGTGGGAAATGGCCAATTATAAAAAAAAGCTGATTAAATTTTCTACAAGTTTGCTTCTATGCGTTTTTTTCTCTATCTCTATCCGTTGAAGAGATATTCGCTGTCAAGAATTGACATTTTTTTTTGAAAATCGCTTTTACACGACGTTTTTCGGCAAATATTGTGTCCTAGCTCCTAAAGTATTGGGTTTATAGCAAAAACTGCTGAAATAAAAGTTGTAGACCATAAAATTTCCTATAAAATACATATACCGTTTAATATTTTATCTCAAATCGATTAGATGTTATAGTTATTTAAAAAAAAACGTTTGAGTTCAAGATGGAATAGAGGGCACTAGAGAACAACTAATTTTGTGGGAGGTTTGGAGCTCAATCTGATATGTGAGTATTAAATACAGATTACCTGCATCCTTAGCCAAACAATTTCAGTCTTATGCGCCACCATGTTTAATGGTCTCTAGTCTTTTCTAAATACATTTATGATAGGGTTAATGTTTGACGAAAAGAACAAAAGTATTTTCTCAAGGCATCTTTTATTTTATAATTGGCCATTTCCCACTACGATCGTCTATTCAAGAGATACAAAGGGAAAACTTAACAAATCCGCAAATTTTGTTACGCTACGGAGTTTGCTCATACGGTAGGGCCGGGGCCGGGGACTTTTCGTATAATTATCACCAAACACCTCCAAACACATCTTAGAAATAAAATCATTAGGATCAAAAAGTCTGTCTACAAGCCCTTTTTGAGCGTTCGTTCGCTAGGCTAAATAAGAATAATCAGAAAATGTCTTCTAATCATACTAATGATATTACATATATGTGGAGGATTTCACTGTTTTCCGGTTTTCCGTCTTTTTCTCGAGAACTGTTAGGCCCACAGGAATGCATCTATGCTTAAATAAAAGGTGATAAAATGTCCTACAATTTTTTTTTTCCGTGACAAGAGTCGTAGGGCACGTCGTTATGGCAATATCTGACTCGAAACATGGATGATACGTTGAAAAAAGATTTTGGGAAAAATTGCCTATTTTTGAAGAGCTGTATCTCGGAAACTATTATACTTACAGACTTCCGGTTAGGCTCAAATTGTAGAAAATTTAGTCTAGTTTAAAAAAGATAATCATATTCTTCACACTATAACTCGTAGTTTTTGAGCTACGAGGCCAAAACTGAAAAAAGTCCGAAAAAATCGCAGTTTTTGCCGCCCCCCCCCCCCCCCCCCCCCCCAGTTTCCACAAGTTTTTCGAAGTTGCAAAATTGAGTATTTACTACTGGGACTGAATCTAACAACATAAAAAAGTGAAACCTAATATAGGATTTTTTGCAATGTTCATGTTTAAAATGACTGGACTAAATGATTATTATCTATCCAATTTCAATATTTTTAATAGGAGTAATATGATACAGCAACCACCGAATATTAAATACCAACTACACAACGTATCACTTGTTTCTGAAATCGTTTCAACGTGTCGACACGAGTCAACACAGGTCCACACACTATGTAATCTGTCGTATTATATCAGACGTGGTTGTACAACAAATTTTTAAACCGGCCAAACTTCCGTACGATCCAACCGTGTCGTTGGATGTGTTGAACGGCAACCACACACACTATGCAATTATCGTTTCGACGGTCGAAACCAAGGATTATAAACTATAATCCTTGGGTTGTACAACTTGTTGGACGACAGATTGCATAGTGTGTGGGCCGAATAGAGAAGACATTTTCAATTGGTTGACGCGGATAATGTGCGAGTTTTTCGTGTCATAAAAGTGAAAGTTGTATCTGTTTACAAAACCATTTCTATGGAACGTGCATTCGTCCATAAACAGCACATATTTAAAAAATAAATAGAACCTTATTTCATCGCATCCTCGATTCGAGTGTCCAGCCTATGCGTTGGCTCGTCCACGCGCCTTATATCGCGCCACTATCTACTACCGTAAGGAATAGAAAATCTCAATTTACGAAAAAACTATCGCACTTAGGTATAGGGTAAGCTTAATAAAGTTGCATTAAAATTTACCGGGGATTCCAAATATGCAATAATAAATAGGGTGTGCTATTTAAAAAAATGAAGAAAAATTAGTTTGAAAATGTCGATGTTTGGAGCAAAAAAAGTGAACATCCTGTATGAAATAATTTAATGTTTCGTCACGGTTGAATACTCTGATTCAACCCAAGTCCACCACCGAACTTACGTAAAAACAAAAACATGACGTTAAAAAAATACAAGCGTATAATGGAAGGGTTGATATTTAGCAAAAAAATATGTATTAATTAATAACTTGGCAACGCCGTGTCCGTGTATTAATGCAAAAATAATGTACGACTGAAAAGTTCACCCATGGCCCCTACATTTGGGCTTAAAAAAAGTGGGTCATTCCATTTAAAAAAATATACGATTTATGCACCATACTTTTTGGAGACACCCTGTATGTGTCTAAATAATTTGCAAATGTGCTTCATCCAACCTAATTGCAATCTCGTATATTTATTTTTTAGTAAATTTAACAATAAAGCCGTACTTGAAGAACGGGCTACTAAATGGACACCCTGTATATGACAAAGTATTTATTTTCATGATAGAAAAAGTATGGTTCGTTAGTATCTACTACACCTAAGCGTGTAATACGTAATACCACTACGATTATTAGTTCCTTGGTCACACACTAAATCTTTTAATACAAGTCCTATTTCCTTCATTGTTCCAATTACAAATACATATTATTAAGTCTTTAAGTGACTTGAGATTGGTCGCGCTAGTAGATAAAAAATATTGTGTATTACTAATTTTTGTTTGTTCTTGAGTTTTCGGAGGAACATGCTTATCCACTTTCCGAAATAAAAAATAAAAACCAATTTTATGCTAGTATCTTCACAAGAAAAACATATTTAGGTAAATATTTGCAAGAATGAGCAGTGTTTTGTTTCCAAACATTGGAAAAATTGTTCAAAGTGACCACCTTCAGCTCAAATGCAGGAGTCTCAGTCTAATCTTCGTCTCATCGATTGCCGAACTCTCTCAAAAATACCAGATCGTTCGTATTGTGGAAAAACTTGAAAAATAATAAAACTTCAACATCGTGTATCTTCGAAATGAAATGGTTTCTGGACCCATATTTATAGGAAATTTATTTCTTAACATGACCTCCGGAATCACCCCCTTGAATATTGACATGTGTTTTTTAAACACCCCGTATACATAAACGTTCATTTGTATACGATATATAATTTGCTTCAAAATAGTTTACTACGTTTACAAAATATACCTATCAAAACCTTCATGTCAAACTATAAAAAAATACCTATGTAGAAATTAGAACTGTTCATTTAATTAAATTGATTGTTTTATAGGAGAATGATTTAATTCTCTCGGAAGATCAGTTGTTTACGTATACAGAATTCCTTAAAACAATAGTGCTTTGTTTCTTTGCATGTAATGTATACCTATATAAACAAGGATATACTGCATACTACTCCAACGTTATAAAAAGAACGCATGTCGTTTACAAATATTTGCAACTTTATTGTTCTAGCCAACTGTAAGAAAAACTACAGATTTCCACGTTAGAAATCTGTAATATTGATAGAAACAGCGCCAGATATGTCCATTTAGCGGTTGCATCCAAAAGTACTACCGTTTTGCATCAAAATAAATGTTTCCAAAGTTAACACAGGCATTGACTAACTATAAGGTATATAAACAAGGCTAATACATTTGATTAAATAGTTATAATAAAAGGAAAATAAAAATTTTTAAAACATGCGCACAGGCAATTCTCCTCTTTGCCTCGGCAGGGTTACGTATTGTAACACCAACTGGTTTAAATAAATAAATAAATGATATATTAGCGTGAATAAACTTTGAGATGGATTAACTACATACGTTCATTTAGTTATCACATGGAAGTTTATGTGAAATTATGAGGAAAAACAGTGATTACATGAAAATTTACAAATCTACGACAATTCCCTCTAAGGTAATGCCGGGTGCTAATTCAGTTGAAATGCGAACTTCATCAAATGATACTTTACTTTTTTCTGGTAATGTCTTAGTATCCTTCATCATTTTCTTTTTTTCAGCTACAGATTGCTCATCTATTTCGTTTGGTATGGTTTCTTTATCTTGATCGACTTTTTCGTCAAACTCTTTTCTATAGTTTGTCTTTCTTAGCATTGCTTGAAAATTAAATGGTGGTTCATCCTCAGCACCAACAGATTTTCGCCTTCCTTTGCTTTCGAGTTCGTTTATTGGATCAGCGTAATCGTCTTTCGGTTTTGGCGTTTTCTTTAAAATAGGTGCTTTTATGTATTCAAAATCTTTGTTCGCCGGTGTAGTTGTATTGTTAATATTATTTAAATGTTCCACTTCTAACTCACAGTTTTCTAAAGGAGGTTTAGGTATCTTTATTTCTTCATTTTCTTGTGGTTTGGCCATTTCATTCTCATTTGATAATGACGTGAATTCCGAAAGTTGACGATTAAATGGCAACTTTGTTAATTGAAGTTTCACTTTTTGTTCAAAGTCTTTATAGTGACCGATAGCGGATATTTCGGAAATTTCCCTGAAGTAAAATGGCGAGTCCCAATTTTCTTCGTCGTCCAAACTGAAATGATAAATATAATTTATGGACAGGTTCATGAAATTATACGGTGCCTTTATTTAATATTGAAAACTGCTCAATAATTTTTAGTGATAGTAAAACTAGTAAATTCTCGTCTCATACTAAATTTTATAAATTATTCTCGTTTCGAATCTGTATGTAAAGGCTCGTCTAGAATATCATGGGTTTCAGTTTCGTGTCGAGTCTCGTGAATAGTGTAGTGGCCTCAATTTTCAGTCTCGTCTCATTTGAGATAAGACAAGAAATTTCTCCTTTTGTGGCTAATAATTTTCTGTTGTTTGACTCTATTTAAGACAAGGGCGGATCCAACGGGGGGCACG
The DNA here is from genome assembly GCA_036250285.1 of Pyrocoelia pectoralis. Lineage (NCBI taxonomy): Eukaryota > Metazoa > Arthropoda > Insecta > Coleoptera > Lampyridae > Pyrocoelia > Pyrocoelia pectoralis. The sequence goes on along the minus strand of CM070076.1, from coordinate 21,248,253 downwards.
GGGGCCATGACCCCCCTCCCTTGAGTCATTTTTTGTTTGATGACTTCATTCGACTTTAGGAAAAACTAGTTGAAATCCCTGGATTACAAAACGAACTTCGAATACCGCAGTAACGAAAGTATAAAAAAAATCTGGCCTTATCAAAAAGACAAAATTTGATAATATCGAAATTTCGACTTTAAAGTCGAATATTTCGAAAAGTATTTGAGATATCGAAAAATTGGGACCGGATCTTGAATCAGCATAAAATTTCACATAAGATCCATATCTTAACTCGGTTGTAGACAATACGCATCTCTTGCAACGCACGGACGCACGGACGGAATATTGATTCCAGTAACGAACGAAGTTCGTTGAAAAATATATCTGAAAATCTGATTCTTTTAACCCTCTTCTTTTCCCTCAGTACCGACCGGTTAGTCGGCATCGTCGGTACTGGATACCGATCCTATTCTATTCAATATACAATAATTTGAACATTTTTCAATATTTTTCAAAAAGGGTATGTATGAAACCAAATGATACTCAATTAAAAGAAACCGTCGGTACGTGAGGTGAATTTTTCAAGCCTTGTTGGACCAAACAAAAGTTATCCCCCCCCCCCCCCCCCATAGACAATTTCTGGATCCGCCCTCGATTTAAGAGCTTATACCTACTTGTGATGCTGGTCACATTAATTATTATACAAATTAAATAAAGGCACAGTATAACCGAACTCAATCTTTAAGCGAAATCTGAATACAATTTACTTATGCTTGAAACCTATAGATGATGCATCTTTCTATAAACTTGTCACTTACTCTCTCGTTACCAAGTTACACAAATGTAATGTATCGTAATATGGTATGTTGTCCAATCGGAAGGGTAACTTCAGAACTGATGATTTATTTTCTCCTAACAATGTCTCAACACCAACGTTTGAATCGACAGAGCTTAAATCAACATCTTCTAACATGGTAAGCTCATTCATAATGTATTGATTGTACAAGTGGACCTTTTAAAAGGAAAATAAGTAGTTATATTTTTGAGGTGTCCAGATTGTGGTACTTACCTGTTGAGATAAATTATATAGATCTTGGTATTGAGATGCTCGGTATTGCAGTAATATTTGGTAAACAGATTTTCTTCTCCATTTATTGAAAAAATGACTTGCTAGTTTTGTAGTGTCGTTGTCGAGTGGGGAAAGTTTGTGGTGCTTTCTTCCATAATAGCTTCGATATGCTGAAAGAAAACATGAAGTTATTGTTAAAAACCTTAGTGGGTTAATGTAAGTATGCATATTTTCTGTATAAACAGTCAGTTGCTTAAGCAGCTGTTATACGCTTATTGTGCTTAAGCCTTGCGGTGTAGCGTTAAATGAGGTCTCACAACGAAGACTGAAGATGGTATATATTTCAATCTAATCAGTAGGTAATATAGGAAAGTTTAGAGTAAGCATATAATTATTCACTATATACAACTTTTAGTTTAATTTTCAATAGATATAGGTACATATAAAAGCATCAATTACCTACAAGTATACACATTGAAAAACGGACGTAGGCGCAAGAAGACAACCACTACCTCGATTTATACGAGTATCTAAGGTATTATTTTGGACAAAATGGTATATTCTGATTAATCCGTCTGTTTAGGGCCAGTTGTTGTTGTATAAAAGTCTAGTTGAGTTGAACCGGCGGTTAGTGTAAAATTGAGTCGCACAAACTAAGGTTGACGTCCGGCCTAGGGTTGGACTGACGGTTTTACCACCCATTTACCCATTTCATCGTCAGATCAACCCTAGGCTAGACTCTAGTTTGTGCGACTCAATTTTACACTAATCACCGGTTGAATTCAACTAGACTTTAAATAACTGGCCCTTAGTCCACTCGATTCTTGGAATGTAATGATAATGCATATAGTGCTTAGGGCACCAGGGACAAAGGGGCACCTGAGAATGTTGTGTAACAGGCCTCAGATCGTAGACAGTGACTCTCATCACCATACAACTTCTTCTGTGTTTCGTCATTAGTGTGTATTTTTGTGTTGGCGGTTTGAACATTCGCACTCTCTATCAGGTGTGCTATTATTAGAACATTTTAATAACCTACAATTTATATCGGGTCTACCAGAAAGTTCTGTCCGTTTATGGAATAAAACAAAATAAAAATTTTCTTACCATCAATAAACTTTATTGAATAATTGCCATTATTATTATGTTTTAATTAAAATGTTTCAAACTTGTTGTAATAGAAACGGAGACAACTTTCCGGTACACCTAATATATTTACTCGCAAATTGCCACGGAGGTAGAGTACATAAGAAAATATTTCTCATTTCTTTTAGAACGAGATGAAACGTGTTCAGTTAAGTGGTGCGCAAAAACGAAAACTGTCCAAAGAGAAACAGACAAAGACTTTAGTTTAGACATATTCTCCAAAACGATAATTTGTCAATGTATCTGCAGTGGGGCACTAATGTTTTTAAGTGCTTAGGGCACCTGATGGTGTTAATCCGGCTCTGGTGACGAAGTAGGTCTTACGATCAATACTAGAAGTGGACGTTGTGACCAGAAAAAGAAAAATGGACGTTACGACCAACGTTGGTGGGCGATATAACCAAGAGGCGTCGGTGGAGGTTATTGTGGCCAGAGTGGAGGTTATCACCAAATTTAAAAGTGGACGTTGTGACTAGCGTGGCATAGTATGCGGTGAGCGTTATGACCAAAGTGGACTTTATGACCAAATTTAAAAGTGGACGTTGGGACCAAAATGGCGGTTTAAAAGGCGGTGGGCTTTGTGACCAGTGGACGTTGTGTCCTAGACCCTATGAAGCAAACGAGGAAATGAGAATGGAAGACAAGGAAGGGTTTTTTGATGTTGCATGAAATATAATAGTTATGGGCGATCTCAATGACAAGGTAGGAAATAAAAATCTAGTATGAGCAGTGAAGGGGAGGTGTCTCAAAATGGGATTGATATAGAATAATAGAAATAGATTCATAGCATAACTGGCGAAAGGATAACTTAATTGTAGATTATTTTTTTACTTATAGACGAATAACAGTTATAGGGAAAGGTTAAAGAGTCAAAAGAGTGTGTAGAGGAAATGAAATTAAAAGATAGAAAACGCGAATTAAACATCAAAAGAAACTTGAACAGTCACTGAATCTGAAACCAGCGGTTTGTAACAAGATTTTGGGTGCTTTTAAGAGAAAAGATTCGACGTTTTCGAGTGTTTTTGTGCCAGAAGGAACCGTTGATCAAATGTAACCTACCGTTGGGAAATATTCGCGGTCACCATATCACAATGCAGATAATACAAAAGGATAGAGTTGATTGAAAACATGAACACGTGCCTTGTGCAGCACATTTTCTTAACATCGTATATCCTGAACTAGTCGACTTGCAAAATTTGCGAGATTTGCAACAATGATACCTTGCCTGTTTACGTTTTTTAATTTTTAATTGGGGATATAATTTGATTTCTGCTCTCTAGTATGTAATTATTGTCTATTTATTATTGGGCGACCGACGGGAATCTGACGATTTTGGGATGGTTAGTACTCTGTAGGTAGGAGGAGCCGAATTACCAAGAATTAATTTCGCCATTGGATGTCTTTTTAGTAGCTATGGAACAGTGAACGGCTGAATATCGCATCTTTGAGTGTGACGCATTTGTGGTCTGTTATTACCGTGCTTTTGAAAGACAATGAGAATTCAATCATTATCATGAGTGACGAGGCTTCTTTCCATTTGGATGGGGATTTAAAGAGACAGAATTTACTGTACTGGTCGTCTGAAAACCCCCGTATCATCCACGAAAAACCTCTACACTCAGAGCGTGTAACGGTTTGAGAATGGTGCAACTGTTATAGTGAATGCCGAACGTTACTCCCAGATGGTGAACAATTTCTTGCAAACTGCAACTAGATTTGGAAAATGTTTTTTTTCCAACATGATGGTGCTACCGCACACACTGCTGGTGTGTCCATGCAAGTGGTTCGGGGTATATTCCCAGAAAGTTTAATTTCACGTTTTGGTGACATCTCATAGTCCCCCGAGACCATTTGACTTGAGCACTTGTGGTTTTTTTTGCGGGGGTAAACTATTCATTTCAAAAACGTCACATTCCCGAAAAAAACACATATTATTGTGAACTTAAATTTTATACACGTGGAAAGAGAAAAAACGCTATTACGTTACGTTAGGCCCCGAAAAGTGTACATCCGTCATCCGGGACTTTTTAAGAAAACAGAATTGCTCATACCTTTTTGAAGAGTTGTAGCGGCTTCTTCTCTAATTAAATCCATTTGGTCCTTTTCAGTTTTGTCTACAAGAAGTAAAATTAAGACTTTAATAACACAGAGCTAATAAATGTTACTTTTGCTATCTGTCATTAGCTTTTTAACCATTTTTCTTTTTATTAAATATGATCTTATAAGTGATTGAATTTTTATAATCTTCTTTACTTGCTTTTCATATAATCTACAAAAATACTTTATTTTGGAATTTACATTTTTAGCCATATCACCTGGATAAGTATTCTTCATGGTAATATTTAAGGAAAACTTCAGTTTTCCCTATGGCCCAATTTTCCATATTTAATCTAATTAAAAGTAGACGACAATTTTCTTTTGTAACATCCACATTTTCATTAAAATCGAAGGCCAAAAATTTGTACCTGCGAATGAAAGGATTATATTGCGATACCTACCTTTACTAATGGTAAAACGTGGAATTAAAACCTTTTTAAAAATTCCGCAAATGGTATTCGATGTGAAAAACCCCGTTTTCGAACTGTTGCAGTCTCGATTACAGCTAATGCTCGTATTTGTTGTTTTATAAGTTCTTTATGAAAACTTTGTGGGTTACCAGCAAAATCTGATCGCAAACACCTTACGAAGTGTACTCCACCATTACGTGCACTTATAGACAGTTCTTTCATTAACTCAAGACTAGACGCCTTGAAAGTGGTTGCAGCTGAGTACAATTTGGCAGTTTGTGAAAATTGTTTTGAGTTCTAAAAATGAATATTATACGTATATTCAAATTAAGCAAAATACTTATGATTTTACTTTTTGCAAATATTTTTGGTTATTCATTAACTCAGCTCTGTGTTTAATATCTTCGTCAAACTTCATGCACGGATTTCCCATTTTATTTAACTTATTCATGAAGAATGTTTTAAAAACTGCATCGTTTGAAGTACGTAATAGTTTAACAGTTTCAATTGGTAAAATATCCCGATTGAAATCTGCCATGAACGTTGCATCATATATTACACTTCCAGCATAGTGATTTGCGCAAAACTCACTGTCAGTTGCTCTACTAACAAATGTTTTGTTCTGATTAATTAAACCACCTAAAACAGTGATTAGGGGGTAATTTGTTACTATTATCCGGCAACCTACTAATTATGTGAGTTCTTCCCCTTTTCTCTTTGGTGGCTTCTTCAACTAAAGCCAACACGCTGACACCTCCCAGCATTTCATCTAACGCTCTTTTGTTATTGTAGTACAACACTGACTGGTACGGAATATTTTCTTCAACGGATTCCAATTCTTCCCATGCAAAAACGGCTTGGTTATAAAAATACTGTACCTGTTCATTCGTGCAATTAACTAAAAATTGCGAAAAATTATTCGTTTTAAATGACTCAAAACCGTAAAAATCCAGAACTTTAATCGAATATTTATCTCCACTACAATCATTTAGTTACTCAAAGCAATTCATTTTAAATGCTTACAATATCGCTCGTCCATAACATAGTTTATTATTAATAACGTTCACGACGAGCTGCACAATCCTCGAGTATAATGTATTTGCTAGTACATCTCTCAGATGCGAACTAGTAAGACCAGCCACAAAATTTTCTTCCTCTATCTTTAACAGCTGGGCCACTTTTACAGCACATTCTTTATTCGAAATTTGAGTTCTTTTTTCGTCGTCCACTATAAAGTTAATATCGCCCAATATTATTATTGCCGCCAAAGTATTTAAAATTGTTTGAATTTGTTCGTCATCGAATTGAAATTCTTTAAAAATTTCGAGAATTTTTTGAAATTTTTTAGTATTTGATTTAGGATTATCTCGTGGTCTACTATTATATTTAGCTTCCGGTGGTATGCGAAGATAACGACATTCACGGTCATCTCTCAGTAGGTACTTATTGAGATCTCCGTTTGCTTGTATCCCATCGTAGAAATAGTAGAGAATATGAAAGTTTGCTTGTGTTCTGTAAGAAAGATAGTCAGATTTGATTCCTACAACTAGTACAGAAAATATTGAGCTAAGATGGTTGGTTGATTGGTAATTTGAGACATTATTTATACATTTATGATAATATGGCGTGTCAATGTTTAGTGATGCAAAGTATAGGGACAGAAACTTGGCAAAAGAGGAGCTGAAAGTAAGTGCAACGTAGGATCGATCTTCAAACACTTGGCAAAGAAGTGGTTTTAATGAGTATTTCTGACCTGACCCATAGAACCTAAGGTGCTTGGTGTCCATAAAGGAGTTTATACTTTCTTTAAAAAGGTTGAAAAACAGTGTGCTTTGTAGGTCGACGAATCCGAGTACACAGTTGTTCAGAAACTGGGAAAAAATGTTACCAAAAAAGAGGATGGAGGTCTCGACTGTCTAACAACTGACAAAGTTACGGTTTTAAGCTGTTTAAATTTAGTTGGATAATTCTTATTTATCTCCTTTGCTTTCCCCGGGCAAGAAGTTATCTGCGTTTTTGATATAGGACTCCTTGACTCAACCACGATTAATCCTATTGGATAGATAAATGAGGAATTATTTGCCACATGGCTTGACCATTTTTTGAAAAGAGCGAACTGCTGGACAAATTAATGTTGCTGCCTTCCCAATATGTATATAGATTACACCCGCTAAATGAGCATGTGTTTAAAAGCTTCAATACATTTTGTGATCAACGTGGTTAGTGCCAGCACCCATCTAGGGTAGTTACAGAAGACATTCCAAAATTATTTGACATTGCCTGTTTGGCCCGTTTAGCCCTGAAATTTTCACTGACGAAGATTAAGGAGCAACCTACATGAATGACACTACAAACGAAGAGTGGAGAGAGTACGCATTCATAAGATGATCATCAAACAGACGATTCAAAATGATTGCTAACTCCTCCGCCTCCTATAGACGAATATAGAATTGATTATGTTCACATATTCAGCCTTCAAATGAAGCCTTTTGGAAAATGACAGAAGAAAGTTTTCGAAAACTACCAAATCGCAAGCCACAACTACCTCCCAGGAGTTATTCCAGTTCTCGTCCTGACGAAGAGGAACGCAGTTTGTATGCTAGGAATTTTTACTACATTTCTCACAAAAACGAGGACAAACGCGCTCATAATTGCCCACTTTACTTAATAGTTAAGGTTACACAATTAAGCAATGGCCGTTTCTAGATTTTCGATTTCTTTTTGCGTATGCATGAAAAAGTTAAAATGTACAGACTTACTCATCAGAAGTAGAGATTCTCCATTTTTCAATCTGATACACTTCAAAGTGAGCACCAGTGTTCTTTCCGGTACTACTATAATTTATTTCAACGTGAAATACCGCTCTTGTGGAATAGTCATTTGATGGCGTTGATGCATGAGTGAACGCTTGCAGAAGTTTAATTCCATTTTTTATTCTTTCCTGATTAATATTTTCATTTCTGCCCAAGTACAACAAATGATCTATGATGTGTAGAAAGTTCGTTGTTTTTCCCGACGAACTTTCCCCGCTCAAAATAATGTGTTGCATTTTATCGTGATGTAATGCTGCTTGATAAGCGCTATCTGCAACGGTAAATATGTGTGGGGCGCAATCCGATCGAGATTTAAATTGATATTTAGCATGTTGCTGGAACATTACGAGCTAGATTATGCGTAAATGGATGATCTATGTTACCTTTTCCCCATAAATCTCCTGTTGTTCATTAGGATTAAGGATAAGTAAAACATCTCCTATGAAAGTACTCGCTTGACCTATTGCCATTCTTTTGTTTAATTCTTCTAAAACTACTTCCTCGTTAACTTCTTCTAAAGCGGACAAATCTTCTACGAGCATTTGTTCCAAGGGTTTATCGTATCCTTTTTTGTACAAGTTGGTGGTGATAATCATTTCGGGAAACCGATTTTCTTTCCCAATGGGGCCAAACGATATATTTAAAATTTTTAATTCTTGATTCAACTACAATTTAATTAGAAATTAAACATTGAAAGTTTATTTCAATGGTTTTCTTACATAGTAGTACTTTTTCGGGACCAATTCAAAAAATGGATGGTCAAGTAACTCGACCATGAACGGTCGATGTTCTGGATTCTTAACCAAGCATCTAAACATAATAAGATTTTATGTGAATATCAATGGTGCGAAGCGAAATCTTACTTTAACCAGTCGAGAGAAAAATTGTCGCCGAGGCAACACAATCTCGAGAATGTTAAAGGATTTCGCAACCGAGGTTAATATTTTGTGGGCAACCGCAGACTCGTAATTTCTCGATTAATGTTTAATTTTCGTTGCATAAGTTCGTTTTTGGTTTCTACATCAAAAAAGTGACTTGGAATGATGGACTCAAATACATATGGGATTCATCATTGCCATTTTACTGTCTTATACTTCACAGTATTATGTTATTAGCTGTATTCGTTTCTGGTGATTGAACTAACTTAATAGTAACTTACCTCCTCACCGAAAAACATCAGAAATCACCAAAATCACCAGAAACGAGAACAGATATTGAATATCTCTGGAATCTTTTAGCTATTAAGAAAGTCTGTGTCAGTTACGGTCTAGGCAAGATGAACGAACATTTCCAACATATCCTATTGTTTGAGTTTAATTAAGTAATGGTAATGGAAACATGGTTTTCTATTATCAATGATGGGTAAGATTATAATAAAAATTTAGCGTATTATCGCTGGTCTTTGTGTGAACTTCAAAGAATGAAAAGAAGATAAGGAAGTCAAACTGTCTTCGAGAAATCTGTTGAAATTTATTTCCTTTCACTTGGCAATTCAAGAAAAACGACTGGAAAGATTTCGTCGCTTAATTTTAGCGTGTCTGTTCCCATTACAAAGCTCGATTGGAGGTTATTCCAAACCACCTTATTCTCCTAACTTTGTTCCATCAGATCTTCAAATCTGACGGTTTCTTTCCAACAATCTCCTTTAATAATGAAGGTGCTGTGCGAAACAGACAGCAAGACTTCTGCTGTTCCAAATCACGGCATTTTTCAAACGAGAAATTGGAAAATTCCCAGAATGTTTGGGATTAATCGTAAGCAATGCAGGGGAAAATGTTATTATGTAATGGTAACATACATTAATTTTAGATTTATTCATTAATATCGATAGAAAGACAGTTTTCATGTTACTGGAGACCTGAGGTGACACTTAGTTTGGCCAAGGATTTTGATTTCGTGGACTGCGTAGTGTATGCGGAATGATTTTCCGCCCAAGAAATAGTTTACTTACTCCTCAATAAAATCTATAAAAGAGTCAGACCAATTTCCAGGTAAGTCAAGACTCGGTGGGGGATTTCTCGCAATTTGGAATATGGCTCTGGTGGGATGCATGTTGTGATAAGGTGATTTTCCGTTACCCAGCTCTAAAGCTAAAATTCCTACCGACCAAACATCGGCTCTACTATCGTATCCATTGAATTCTGGATTTACCACGCTGATAACTTCGGGAGCCATCCAATTTGGAGAACCTAAACAGGAATGAGTTCTGGCCATCTCAGATTTCAAAATACGGCTTAAACCAAAATCGGATAACTTTATATCGCCTTCGCTCGTAAGCAAAACATTGCTCCCCTTAATGTCACGGTGCATTATATTATTTTCGTGCAGGTAAGTTAAAGCCTGAAAGTGTTTACCCAATATAGTGTTAAGTAAAATATATCTCAAAGCATACCTTCAGCACCTCTTTTAAGATAAGAGATATGTGCTCCTCTGCCATCCTTCTGTTGCTACCGATAATTCCCTTTACCAAATCCATAACTGTCCCACCTTCACACAGCTGCAATTAATACTGTTTTATGTCATTCTAATTATTTCATTTGTGGGTACCTCCATCACAAACCAAACTTCGTCTCCCAACTCCCCGGTATTCTTATAAATATCGTAAAACTGTACTAAATTTGGATGGTTTGAGAAATTTGTTAGTATTCTATACTCTTCTTGAATGAACTTCATATTATCATCATTAAAACGTTGTACCTTTACGGCTACATCTTTTCCAGTTTCCGAATCTGTAGATTTAAAAACTTTGGCATGGACTCCTTCTCCTAAACATTCACCAAGGATAAATCGGCGATCAGCCGAGGGCAAATCGTTGTAATTAAATTGCTCTTTCATTTTTTCTGGAAATTGAATTACTGTACATTTTTGAAAATGAAAATACGCGATTGACGGTACCTTATAATTTAATTTTCACAAAGTTGTACGTGTGTAGAAATTCACCACTATTGCATTTTCTTTGCTCGAACACTTTATTGTAAATGGATTTATTTTCATAGAAACCCTGACGTGGATGTTATAGGGTTTCCTTTAATTTGTCCTTAACCTAAATTGTCAGTAGTTACACTATAAAAAAGTCTTTTTATGTACGTATGATCAATATTTATATTTATCTACTTGGAAATTCCCACGAAGTGAGATTTTCTCTAACAGTTTTTGTTTATTTTATTTAAAATAATGTATAAAATCAGAAATATTTTGAAGGGATTTTCACATTAAAAGGCGACCCTTCTAGTAATGGTTTGTAATTTCGTAGGAATTGCAAGCGCTCGAATTCTTTCTAAAAGTAGTGAATTAATTGTCACTGTCAGTTATGATCGCTTCTATTTAAGCTTTAAAATTATTCTGTTTTTCTTGTATTTAAGGCAATGCCTTGTTAATTTCTAACATATGTCGAACTTAATCTTGTGATGACGGTGTCCAGCACTCTATCTCGATGTAGGTGTTCTCGTGTTGGAGGCTTCGTTATTTCCCCATTTTGTGAGTATTGTGTTCTCCATTCGTTCTACATTATAGAACCATTGGTGTCTTCGTTCTTTTTCCCATCTCACAATGTCTTCTTCATCGCATTCTATGGTGACATTTTGTATTTTGAAGCTCTTATTTCGTATAGTGTTTTCATTTCTATTATTCTTCGTGTGTTGTTTGTCTTTATAATTACAAATAAGTAACAGTGTGTAACAATAGTGAGGAGATTATTAGCAACAGTAAGGCGAAACCCTGCGAATACCATGAGAAAAAGAAACACGAATACAGAAGAAGGCGGGGTTTATGATTATGGAGTGTTAATAGTCATATGAATCTATATAAAGATCGTCAATATTAATAAATAGCAGTTTTTTTGCGATTCGATCGAAGAGAAAAGACAAAATACGGCAACGTGATTAAGAAGCGGTTAAATAGAGACCAGTAAACGTCGAGACTGAGAAGTAAGAATCAAAAGCAGCAACAGGTGAAAATGAAAAATGGTAAAATAAGTGGCGATGAATCAAGAAACGAATTATTGCGGCAGCAAGTGGGTAAAGTAGTTGAAAAGTTTGAGAATGAAGTACAAATAAAAAAAGAAAATATATAGCACCCAAGCAACACCACCAGTGTAATCGAAGAAAAATTGGAAACTTCGAAAATCAATTAAAGTGAGGAACATGAAACTATTCTATGGTGCAAATGGTCGACGAGAAACCAAATTTTGATGGTAGTAGGGATATTCAACGTTTTCATGAAATGTATGAGAAATCTAATGAAGGTAAATACAATGAAAGAGTTGTCCCAAAGCCTTCCCCATGCACACAATTTATTGAGTAATTGATCCAATTAAGGAATACGATATAGATATAATTTGGGGATTAAATTAATTTTTACGACATGTTTCGACACTAATTAGAATGTCATCATCAGGTATAATTAAAAATTGTAGGGACGGTTGAATTAAATGAACGTTAAAGCATGAATATGAAAAGTGAAAAAGTTAAATCAAGGCAAAATCAAGAGTTCAAGCGAGACAAACCAAGAATCGTCAGGAAGAGATTGATACGGATGAATTAATTAAAAAACAAATACGCCATGGGGAAAAATTCAACAATTAACACAAAATTAGTTATGAGACATAAAATTTAACGAGGGCACATTGTAGAAGCCCAAAAGACCGCACCATTAGCAGTAAAAGACACGACAATACCTAGGTCAGCAAAATTACAAATGTGATCACCAGGGCCGGATGCTCCGATGTTCAGATTTCGTCAGACCGTGCGCATGACGTCACTTGTAGAGTGAATTACATTTGCGGAATACTCATTTGATGTGTTTTTCGTCTGTACCGAGTTTATTTTTCGAGATACAAAAAATTTCATAAGATCAAATATGCTCCTTATGATGTCTTTTATATGTTAAAAATAATAGGGCAGCTCAATCTCTCTCAGTTAACCCGAAAAATACTTGTATAAAGTAGCATAATTACATCTGATGGTGTTTGCGCCGCGACGGCACAAAAACGGTGCTAGATAGAGGAAAATTCCACATGAACAAATTTGTAGAGCACAAAATTTACTAAAGAAAAGTCCGCGAGAGGGTGTCACGATCTTCGATAGTTTAAGAGTTACAGGCGTCCAAAGTGATGCAAACCTTATTCGCGCAACTGTCCACACCGTTTTTTCCCAAACTAATGGAGATAATTACACCCTCTCGCGGACTTTTCTTTAGTAAATTTTGTGTTCTACAAATTTGTTCATATGCAATTTTCCTCTATTTGGCACCGTTTTTGTGTCGTCGCGGCGCAAACACCATCAGATGTAATTATGCTACTTTATACAAGTATTTTTCGGGTTAATATTTTTTTTATTGGTTCCCTACTTTACCTTTTTTTATTGGTGCCCTACGTTACCTTTTTTTATTTCACCTTTTTAAACTACGCCTCGGCCTGTTTAAATCGCACTTTCAAAAATGCGCGTGTTTTGAAGTGGCCACGGCAACATCACCAATTTAAAAAACGTGAAATGACAATTTTTTGATTATTGATCTGACAACTTACTGTACTTTGTAACGTCAAATAAAATATTAGGTACCAACAAATTCAAAACCTTTATTCAAACATTATTTAACAATTGGATATTAGAATTCATTTTTTGTAATTCAGTTACGAAATGTCATAATTTTGACATTTTAGTGAACTAATTTTTATTTTGTCACTGAAAACTATCCAAACTTCACATCTAGTGCAAGAAACACGTTCATTTTGCAACTAGTTAGGTATATAAATAGCTATTTAAACACTTCGGTAACAACGAAATCAATCGTTGACGAGATTTTGCAAATTGATTTCTGTTTTTCTCATTTCGATGATAACGAAAGGTATACTGATTTCACATTACGAATTCAACCATTTCACATTATTAGTTCTTATTTCCATTTTTGGTAGTAATAACACCGGCATTTATGATTTCAAAGTGAACCAATAAAAAAAAATGAGCCGCGTATGTACGTCTTACAACGAAACTTACAGATGTTTGTCCTTTCCTAAAAAATAAACTATTGTTGATGAGAAAGCAAATGAATTTTTGTCGCGAGATTTATTATTAACAGTAATTATTAAAAAATGTTCAATAGCAAAGTTGCTCAGCTTAATACCATGTATAATAAAGCCTCTTGCATCACTTCTCTATCTATTACCATTAACGAGATATGCATACCTACTATTGTAATTACGTCTATTGTAACAAAAACTATACTAAGAAATGTTATTAGTTTTAAGCTGTGTTCAGTAAATAAATAAAACGGTACATTTTTCCATCTTGTGTTATGGTGTTCATGTTTGTGCAGATCAACAGGTAACCATTTTTTTAAATGTAAATTACCACAAGGTGTCAAAAAAATAGAGTTAAGTGCGAAATTGTCTTGAATCCATCAATGAAATCACCCAGATCTAACGCTTTCTCCTCGAACGCTGCGAAAACCGCTATATATTTAGACAGAGAAAAAATGAACTGAATCAATTTTGTAATGCACAAAATTTACTCCAAAAAAGTCCGCGGGAGGGTGTAATTATCTCCATTAGTTTGGGAAAAAGCGCTGTGGACGGTTGCGCGAATAAGGTTTGCATCACTTTGGACGCCTGTAACTCTTAAACTATCGAAGATCGTGACAACCCGAAAAATACTTGTATAAAGTAGCATAATTACATCTGATGGTGTTTGCGCCGCGACGGCACAAAAACGGTGCTAGATAGAGGAAAATTCCACATGAACAAATTTGTAGAGCACAAAATTTACTAAAGAAAAGTCCGCGAGAGGGTGTCACGATCTTCGATAGTTTAAGAGTTACAGGCGTCCAAAGTGATGCAAACCTTATTCGCGCAACTGTCCACACCGTTTTTTCCCAAACTAATGGAGATAATTACACCCTCTCGCGGACTTTTCTTTAGTAAATTTTGTGCTCTACAAATTTGTTCATATGCAATTTTCCTCTATCTAGCACCGTTTTTGTGCCGTCGCGGCGCAAACACCATCAGATGTAATTATGCTAATTAATACAAGTATTTTTCGGGTTAACTGAGAGAGATTGAGCTACCCTATTATTTTTAACATATAAAAGACATCATAAGGAGCATATTTGATCTTATGAAATTTTTTGTATCTCGAAAAATAAACGCCGTACAGACGAAAAACACATCAAATGCGTATTCCGCAAATGTAATTCACTCTACAGGTGACGTCACGCGTCACATTTGCGGACCGCCCACCATGCGCAACATCCTATCTTTAGTATTTATATCGTGTGTGATCACCATATGAAATTGACAGGTAAAGAAAAGGAGGGGACCTGATCACAACGGCCACTGATCATAACGGCCACCTAGGTTATTGTTATTTCATAACCGCCACCTATGATCACAACGGCCCCTAATACTATTTGATCATAACGGCCACCTTGTTCACGTTATGATCAAATAATATTAGTGGCCGTTGTGATCAAGGTGGCCGTTATGAAATAGCAAAAACCGGGGTGGCCGTTATGATCAGTGGCCGTTGTGATATAGACCCAAAAGGAGGAATGAAGGTAACCGTTTTAGAACCGCATTAAGAGCGTCGGAGCTAACTGTATCCTCTAAGGAGCTTTTGACAAGTAACCGATAAGTCAAATCGTTATCTCCACCGCTTAGTTTGTTTAAATTGCTGGAAAATGAATTGAAGTACCAAATTAGGTTTTATTATAATAGATTAGGGTAAATTGCTGGAAAATGAATTGAAGTACCAAATTAGGTTTTATTATAATAGATTAGAGTCCCACACGGTTTAAGCAGCAGCAGTTTACTTTACTTGTAGATTTAGGAACCACAAATAGGCTTACAGCGTCGCACATACACCACCGGCCATGGCCAATCCGGCAGAACGAACTAACCGAACACTGAAGCTTATTACGGCACAGTTTTGCGAGAAGAACCATTCCTTCATTGCCCATAAATTGTTTCGTGCTGGAGTCCACTGAACGTATACACGCATTCCTGAATGTTAGAGAGAGCTTAATTTGCTGAGAGACTTCTACAGAGAGCAAGTACCGGTACCCGAGAACTATGTAGCTTGTTTAGTAAGAATACTTCAAGCTATACGGCACCATTACGACCTAATTTTGAAGTATCCCGAAGAAAGGGTGAAGATTTCTAGATTACATCTGAAGGGCCATAAAACGGCATCGTTTGAGAGTGCTATATTAATATAAGATAAAAAAATAATAAGTGGTGGATGTCAAAAGACGAGTCAACAAGTCATGCTTGCAGGATAATAAATCCCAGAGCAGCATTTCTAATTTTTATGGGCGATTTATAAATAATCACTCAAAGCTTATTACAGTCAGTTAATCCCACTTTTGGAAATGGGACGATAAAAATGCATTGCAGTAAATTAAGGAATATTTCAAGAGACTTGTTAGCTGATTGCACACAACCATTCACTTCAAGCGATGCATTAATGAATCAAGTCTTGGAACACACCTTTGTCAAGCTTGCACTATTGTTTGTGCTAGGAGCACTAACAAATTTTATTTTATTAATTTTACAATGTTTAACGTGTAATTTTTTAAAATTTTACTCCCGTCTAATTCATCAATTTAACTAACCTGATGATGGCAATGTATTGCCGAAACATAATTATTATTTAATCTTCATTAAACCAATAATTATTAAACGTTCGATGGGGAATGGTTTCGAGTTATTATTAGCGAAAACCGGGTAGCTTAATATTTCAAACCCGAACAAAAAAAATAAATCTCCACAATTTTACTAAATTTATATATTTATTACTAGCTGACCCGGCAAACGTTGTTTTGCCATATAAATAAAAAATTTAGGGGTGGACTACCCCTAACATTTAGGGGGATGAAAAATAGATGTTGTCCGATTCTCCTAGATACCGGATAAGCACAAAAAATTTCATCAAAATCGGTCAAGCCGTTTCGGAGGAGTATGGCAACGAAAACTGTGACACGAGAATTTTATATATTAGATATGTTCATAATAGGTAACAGATTGTATACAATTTTGTTGAAATATTTTACTGATACATGTCGAAGATTTGGATGTTAAGTATGTATTTACAGTATAGGTAGGTATGTACCTACAACATACCTAAGCAATCAATTACGTCCGCTGGTTTAATGAAGCAACAAATTTAGCAAAAACTAAACGTTCAAACAAATTAAATCGTTAATGGAATATGTAATAAGTTTTGAAATAAAGGTGCTACTGTAATAAAATAGGGAAATTAAATACCGAGTGGCAGTAGCTGTAAATCTAACACGTTTTTTTTCACGATATGTAATTCGTAAATTTTCAATATTCTCATGTTTAGGTAATAAAATTTTGTCGTTTATTATTTTTTCCCTTATTTAAAAGTAGTTTTTGAATTAGAGTTGCTTTACTAAAGATACGTATCCGATGCACGAGGGCAAATAATGTCAATGGAAACTACATTATTATTATTATTACCTGGCGAGTGGTTATTATACGCTTGGATTTTAATGATTATTTAAACTAGGTGTAAAATTTGGTTTGATTGTGTAACCCGAGCAATTGAGTTGTTTGTTATCTCGGTAGTCGTTGGACAAATTTGAGTACAATTACATTTTATTTGTGCATAAGTATGTAAATAAAGATTTGATTCAAATACCTAAGTTTAAAGGATTTACTCATTTGCCTAAATTAGTGCTAAGATTACTTGCCTTTATAGAGTTGGCCGGGGAACAAGTTCTTAACTTTCCATGAATGTTATGTGTATCTATAGTTAAACTTATGGACGAATTTATAAATAATAATCAATTAATTAAAAAATCATAAATGATTGTAAGTAAATAAATATAATATAATATAATATAATATAATATAATATAATATAATATAATATAATATAATATAATATAATATAATATAATATAATATAATATAATATATTATAATATAATATAATATAATATAATATAATATAATATAATATAATATAATATAATTGTTGCGCCCCACTACCAACCCTTCTTAAATTTACTTTAGACTTAAGTTTAGGATGGACAGTCAGTCACATTTTCACCCACCAACCCGAAACATTGTACGGTAAGGGTGGTGATTCCATCACAAAATATAATACAGTCCACTTTCCGTTGTAAATAAATGTATATAGCTTTTTTTGTATCAGTAATAAAACAGTTTATACATTAATCGCACGACAATAATATGATATAATATAATATAATATAATATAATATAATATAATATAATATAATATAATATAATATAATATAATATAATAACCAAAGCACTTGATGCGCGTAGAGGTGCTTGGAAATTCGCTGTTCTTAGATCTCGGCCCATAACATGAATAAATACACAAAAAATAAATATATTTATTTATGTTTCATTTAATGGAAAAAGGAATACTTTCTGAGAGGAAAGATGGCAACATGGGTGAAAGGTAAATCATTGATAATGAAATTGAATGAGATCTAGATCATTAACGGCCATCTCGTATTTTGATCATTATGTCAGCCATCATGATTATAACGACAGACGACACTTCATAAATTCGATGATAACAGAACAGTTGCTCATAATGGCTACTCGTCCTTGCTATCACAACCGTCACTCCCATCAGAACCGAAATTGGTTCTTGGATGCAATACTCAATTACTCATCCCTTACATACATGGTTCCGTGAAATTTACAAAAAAGTTGGAAGCACCAATGTTCATTTTTGAGGTTTTGAGCTTTTAGTGCTTCAAAAATTTGCCAGCAAAATTTGCTAGAAGACAGTACATGACACTTTAAGATTAGGTTTACGCTGCTTAACATTCCACAAGGAATGAAATTTAGGTCACAGTGACTGAATGGGGCAAATAAACCGTCTGTGTTCTTGCTGGACCTGAAAATGTTACTCGTAGATGCGTCTAGGTAAATTTAAATCCTAGTTTCTATCTCTGTCATGCATTCTAGAAAAAAGTCTTTTAAAAAAAAGTTGTTCGAAATTTAATTGTGAATATTTTAAACATAACATTTACTACTAAACGTTATTTTCGTATTGAGAAAACTAAAATGACCTGACTTCAACAAATGTAGCACAAACAAAAATCAAATTTGAATGTTGTATTTCAAATAATATTATGTTGTATAAAACCATTAAATTTTGCAAAATAACTGATTTGCAAATATAATAGTAGGTATAATAGTAAAAAAATATGAAAGTAGGTATAACTATTCAATTTTTTTTATTAGAAAAAGTGAATTTAATTTGGAAACAGCCTTTGTCCAAATTGAAAAAAATGGTACAAAATATCGAATTGTTTAAACAAATTTCAACAAGTTCAAATAATCTTTCACTTTGTAGTAACTCTAAATATTGTTTAGAAATTAAATTGGTTACTATGAAAATTGGATTTTTATTAGTTTTCTTATGTTCATTTAATTACTTTTTATACATGTTTAACATTTACACAATCGCTTCGTTTCGGAGCTACTCCAAAGAGCCGATTTTTATTTTTATTTGAAGTAAGCTTTTCGATGACCGTAACTTACCATATATTTTTAAAATTGGTTTATTGGTGTATTTAATTTTCTTATTAGTTATTTCATTGCAAAATCTAAAAAAACTCAAAGAATTTTTTTAATTGAATAGACTACTCAACTAAAACCTTAATTGTTGCTTATATCACCTCCTTCTTTGCAAAGCAGTCTTTTAGTTAGTGTTAGTACAATACATCTACCTACCAATAATTATATTTCTATAGGTTTTTAATCATATGAGAAAGTAAGTTAAATTTTTATTTTTACCTTACATATCTTTCAGCAAAAAGGGTTTGAATGAAATTCTTTCTTAATTCTCAATAGGATCACCTAAAATTTTTCGAAATGATTTTGAAACTTGTTGCATAATCAGTGACACTGTATATGTTTAAAGATAATTCTTTTATAAACACGGACAAGTTTTTCAAAATCCATAATTACTTTTGCCGGATAGGCAAGAACTTTATTAACATTCTTCATTTTCATACCATGTAATTTATATAATGTATTATAATTACCATCTCATGTTTTTCACGTCTTGTAAAATATATTGCAGTTTACTGTTTACAATAGGTAGATATACACAACAAGAAATAAATAAATATACTTTCTCCTATATATCACTTAAGATATTTTAAATAAACAAAGTTATAACTGTTAAAAAAATATTGAAGTAGGAAAAATTAAATATTTTATCTGGAATTAATTTACACGTAACGAATTGCAAAATAAAAGACCGCAAAATAACTGCAAATCTGTCTGCAGGTTAAAAATTATGTTTATTCCTTCTGTGGTTAATACAAAATCAAGTCATCAATGATTTGGGTATAATAACATAATAAAGAAAATAAATGCGGTAGGCTTGGGTGGTCTACGCGTGACGACCTGCGCCGGCATCATGACCCATCATTAAGCCATTGCAAAAGGCGATCTAATTACACGCCTGAACACCCAACATCTTTTTACATCACACCTTCATTTTTGTAATTTAGAAACAATATCTAGCTTCCTTTGTTTCGTTCGGACCAACATTTTTTATGTCCACATTTCTTTTCCATTAAAACTTTTAATATTCTCTTAATAAACTTCGAAATTTATAAAGAGGATTTAAAGAAACGGCAATAAAAACTATATAATAAACTCTTTGAAAAAAGGTAATAAAATATATAATGAAGAACGCTTTATATTAAAAGTAAGATCGGAAGTTGGACTAAATACTTAGCGTCCGCTTATAGGAGCGCTTTACATAATTTTTAGTGACGAAATTTACCTACATTATAAATTGTCGCGTGTCATTCGTAATTTAAATGACGAATGAATCTTCTATAATTTAGGGCAAAAGGAAAGATACCTTGGAAAGACACCCATATTTTTAAATTTGATGTTATGGTGTCCTTGAGCTTTTCATTCGATGCTTAGCAATGGTAATTTTTACTTTCCCGTGCACATACCACGTGTATATACACATAGGGAAAGTAATGTAATGTAATGTAATGTAATGTAAACAAAAATCGAACTCGAGGTTTTGACGAATCTTTTTGGATTAATTACGATCAAATATAATTGATTTTTATGGCACTGTTCATTACGCTAAAGGGTCGCACTTTGCGCCTTCGATTGAATTTGTGGCCATCAAATGAATTTCATACCATGAATGAATCAGCTATAGAACAAAAATAGTGATCAACGATAACACAATAGAACAAGTCGCGACACAAACATCACACAACCAAGAAGGAAAAGACACACTACAAGATAGCAAAATTTAATTACATAAATGGTACAATATACAGGTCATTGAAACAAAATAAGAAAGGACACGCTAATAAAATTTTACAAACCGATGGCAATCCCGTACGGGATATATGGCAGCGAGACATGGACAATCACAAAAGCAAATGAGGATACATACATCAGAAATGCGGTTTCTGAGAAGAGCAGCTGCTTACGCACGAATAGATAGGAAAAGGAATACGAATATAAGAAGAGAATTGGGAGTGTGCAGCGTTAACGAAATAATAAAGGAATATTGACGTAATTGAAAGGAACATATCAAGACAATGGACGAAAACAGAATACCCAAGAGGATATGGAAATACAGAGCACAAGGAAGACGATTAGTAGGGAGACCGCGGAAAGGATGGCAAGAACAGGAGTAAGGGTCATAACAGGCAATGAACCTAATAGTACATGAAGTAAGAAGAAGATCATCAAATCGTTAGCGCCACAATGGATCATAGTTTATTCTGTCATCACTCATCAGCCACAACATCGATGCTGATTGACTATAATTCTTGTGTTATAGAAAAGGGAAATTTTTTATTAAGGGTAAGATAAGATGGTGGTAATATAATGTCATGCGCTATTTGTAGTGTTTGTGTCAAAGGAAGCCTGACTCTTTTCAGCTGGTATGGTGAATCTCATAAGGGGTAACTGAGGATGGGATAAATTTAGGTCAAACTTAAATGGGTGGTAAATTCATAAAAAGACTCGAAGCCTCCCTTTATATCATTTAATCTCCAAAATTAAGTTACGCAGTAAAACAGTGTGATGATAGACGATGGGATGAGATGATGTTGTTATGTTTTTTAATATAAGGCGCCGAAGCACCTGACACGTGAGCCAATGCAAAACTCACAAAATGAAATGTTGAGAAAAGGAATACCAGGGTTTATTTAAAAACCATCTGGGACCATTACATCCTTTGGATAGTGGCGATCATCAAACACTATCCCAAGGATGTAATGGTCCCAGATGGTTTTTAAATAAACCCTGGTACTCCTTTTCTCAACATTTCATTTCGTGAGTTTTGCATTGGCTCACGTGTCAGGTGCTTCGGCGCCTTATATTAAAAAACATAACAACATCATCTCATCCCATCGTCTATCATCACACTGTTTTACTGCGTAACTTAATTTTGGAGATTAAATGATATAAAGGGAGGCTTCGAGTCTTTTTATGAATTTACCTGTTCTTGCTCCTTTATTTTGAGTACCGAACCACCCTTTCATGATGTCTTAAATGGGTGGGTGAGATGCAATACTGAAAATGGTAAACGGTAATGTAGCCACCATATCTAATGCAAATGGGGAATCAAAATGATAGCGGGAGTCTTTTTAATCACAAGCCAATCCGGCGATTAATTCATAGTTATTTTTGTATCTAGTGCACGAAATGCCACTTTAAAAATACTCGAGATCACCAAAGTATTTCGCGCACGGCATCGTCATTTTGGGCACGGTGTCATGGTAACGTAGTAAGTGAAAAAAAAAAGAATCACTTCGCGTATTGTTACCAATGCGCAAACCTTGTCATTTTTGGACGTTTGTAAAAAAAAACTTTTGCTCATGCAAAGGTCAAAATTATTACCACCAGGTTTTGTCTGAAATTGTTTACGTAGACACTCCTTTTTCCGTATACCTGGCTTATATTAACACTCATTTTACTTTTTATGTTTAATTGTTTGATGTAAGTAAAAGATTTTGATCGATACCTCCTTAGAAAGTGGCCCGTAACTATGGTTACGAGTGAGAGAAAGTTGTACTTTCGCTCACGCATTTTTTACTCACGCATATTTGAAAGTATTAACGTCACTTGCAATTAAATTTGTTTCATAGCAACGGATCGTCACGACTGTGTGATTTTTTTAAATAAAATAATTCCAATTGTAATACAAAGTTACGGAGTAACTTTCTAAAGAGGTATCGAACAAAATCAAATAAATAACTCGTGAGTAAGGTTACATTCGTTCACTTGAATTGCATCGTCCACTCACTGCGCTCGTGGACGAACACGCAATTCGCGTGAACGAAAGTTGTACCTTCCTCACTCGTATGTAAATAACTATTGTTCGATACCTCCTTAGAAAATGAACCGTAACGTCCGTAACTATAGTTACTAGTGGGCGAAGGTTTCACTTTCGCTCACTGCTTTTCGCTCACGCATATTTAACATTCAATGTTATCAAAAGAAAATGTATATATTACAATTATTAAATTTCACTACTCGCAAACCATCATTAATGTTCTTTGTTACGTCTGTTGTCCATTTTTAATAATAATACACGCATTTTACTTTATTGACGTTATACAATTTGTCATGTCGCAGTTATATTGTATTTTATTTGTTTCATAGCAACGGATCCTCACGATTATTTGTGATTTTTTTAAATAAAATGATTCCAATTGTAATACAATGTTACAGAGTCATTTTCTAAAGAGGTATCGGACAAAATCAAATACAGCACTCAAGAGTAAGGTCACATTCGTTCACTTGAATTCGCGTGAACGAAAGTTTTACTTTCCTCACTCTTACTGTAAATAACTATTTTTATTTATTTATTATGATAACATCCAGTGAGACACATAGTGTATATAGGACTTGTCAATACATAGAATTAACTAACAAAGAGAAACAATATAAAGAGAAAAAAAAAACATTAAAATATTTACATTTACAATCTGCTACTGATATCCAAGAATTCATATATATTGTATACCACCTCATCGAGTAGTATATTTCTTATACGTACTTTAAACCTACTAATTGGATATATACTCTTTAAGTGTTGTGGAAGTTTATTGAATAGTTCGATACCTCCTTAGAAAGTGAACCCTAAGTATAGTTACTAGTGAGTCATGATTATTTGTATCATGCTAGTGGGCGAAGGTTTCACTTTCGTTCACCGCTTTTCGCTCACTGCTTTTCTTTTTTTTTCAATTTTATTGCATATAGGGATATTAATAGATGTCCCATTACAAGAAGTTTGGTTATACAATTTCCAGCATGTACATTGTATATGTTTTATGTATATACCATAAAAAATACTTACATAGCGGGTTACAAAATATACTAAAACAGAAACCAAAAAAGTCGAATAAAATCTAACGTAAAAAAGTAACATAACATTATATTGTACTTACAGCTTAAAATAAAAAAAAACTTAGCTAATACAAGTTGACGTGGAGTATACATATAACGCACGATATAAATACTAACATATAACGTAACCTAAGGTTATCTAGCCAGTTGTACTTAAAACCTAAGACCATAAATAGGTAATCTTTTCATCGAATAGAGTAAACTTTATTTGATCGAAAAATTTGTAACTCTCAATTTTCGATTTGTTTTAGCCCCCTGAACCAAACCCAAAAGCACGGGCGTCAATTTTGAGACACCCTGTATTACAATTATTAAATATCACAACTCGTAAATCATCATTAATGTTCTTTGTTACTTGTTCTGTTGTCAATTTTTAATAATAATACACGCACTTTACTTTATTGACGTTACACATTTTGTCATGTCGCAGTTATATTGTATTTTATTTCTTTCATAGCAGCGGATTCTCACGCAACTGTGTGATTTTTTTAAATAAAATAATTTCAATTGTAATACAAAGTTACAGAGTCACTTTCTAAAGAGGTATCGAACAAAATCAAATACAGCACTCGACAGTCAGGTCACATTCGTTCACTTGAATTCGCCTGAACGAAAGTTTTACCTTCCTGTTTACCTGTAAGTAACTATTAATATTTGCCTTCCCACCCCAATTTTTTTATGACGTAGGTTTTTGAAATGATCATTATACACGTAATTCTTTGTTTGTTTACTACGGATTTGATTGATGCGTAATTGCTATATGTTGAAAGGAAAGAGCTTTCTTCCACGTTCTTTCTCTTACTTTCTCTCTTCGTTGTTTCGGATTCTTTTATACAACGAGTATATACAATAGTTTGTGATTTAGTTTCTCCCAAAATTGATTCTATAGAGATTGTATTACTTGCTTATTTAGCACAAGAGGTCCTGGTATAGACGATCTGCTTAAGTTTGAATTTTGGAGAGTACCTTCAGGTAAGTATTAAAGTTGGAGAGAATGGGAATCTTATCAGATTGAACTGCTGTGTGTAGTTTCCGGGGGATCTGAGGGAGAATTTTTTTCCAAAACTATCTTTTGTCTTTTCTTAAAAACTGTGTTATTCCACGTACATTTGTTTTTATCCGATTTGTGCCAACAGTAAGATGTATTCTTCATTATTGGAGAGGCTTTACAACTAATTATAAAACTGGAACATTGTGTAACTGCTATTAGCACCAAGTCTTTTGTTCTCTCCTCTTCTATTTGTTGTGCTCTACTTGAGTGTTTTTGGAAAATATGTACATATCTTTATTAGTTTAAAAGCTAGTGACAAAGTAGTATCAGTATAAATCATAATATCAATTTTATGTTTATGCTTTTGTAATGATATTTTATGTTAATTGTCAGTTGAATGAAGGAATATAACTCATTAAGATTTCAATTGAGAAGTACTACAAGTATAAGGAATACTATTAACGTTAATTGCGTCTTAATTTATTCCTATTCGATTAAAGAAATCTAATGCACAGGCGTTTAGTAATTTATGATCCGATATTTTAAGTATTCTTTGTAACGTCTCATCTGTTACGTTGCCTTATCGTGTTAAATGGTAACATTAACATTTAGTCGACACAATCACTAAAATATTTTACATTAAACTTATACAAATTTCTAAATTGGTATCTACCTGCTTCTTCCTAATTAGCGATCTATTTAGTCAATCTTGGTTATTCACATAATTTTAAATATTTACGAACACACTGACTAACGATGCGGTTGTTCGATTTATATGCGTAGAAGCTTACATTCTTTTCAACATTTAAAAGAGGATAACGATCCAATAAAGAGCACAATTATAATAGTAGTGCTTGTTCTCAGATTTTGCGGATGTATTCTTGATGATGACTATCTGAATTTATAGTTATTTAAATGTCGCTGTTCAAATCTCAAATCAATTATCAACGTTGGTGTTCCGGTTAACTCAAAAACAAAAGATAAACTTTAGAAGATTTCCAAGTTTTTGATCACCACCTGTGTAGCTCAACCACAATTATTACAGATATTCACAAACTCATTTTAATTAAGTTTGTCGTCGTAAATTATCATAAAAATAAAATTATTAAAATCTCGAATTCTATTTGATGACTAAATCTTTACGATTATTCTATTACTATAATTTTATGTATATTTAGAGCTCTATACTTATTGAATTATATGTAAAAAATGAGATTTGCTTCTACAGGAAGCCAACCGACTTAATCTAATATAAAAACAGTATTATACGATTAATAAAATGACATCTTGACATGTTAATTATTTTAAGTTATAAAATTTATAATTTACCTACAGCGTATAGGTTATTTATACAAAAATATATAGTTTTAGTCTCAAGTTATGTGATATAATTGCTTGTTATGCCACTCCTAAACGCATTATTTTACGCAAAAACATATAAAAACCAGAACGTTATTAAAAATAATAGTAACTTCAAATTAAAAACAATATTAGGTTGGTATCTTAAAAGTATTGATGGTAACAAAGTTTCCCGTACCTTCTTAGTGACGTAGTTATGGCCATCTACTTTTTCGGTTGGGCAGTCATTGTGAAATCGCTCTTGCAATAGGTGGCGGGCAAAAAGTAAACCCTTATATTGTTTTCATTTTGGCATGTCATCGTTAAGAATTTTTGCTTCCCTTAAATTTTAATTAGTAGGGCCTAAAGACAAATTCGTTATAGTTTTAAGAACGTTTCATGTTTCATTGCTATTTACTAAATTTGTCAATGGCAAATCACAAAGAATAAAGGTTTGTTCAATGGTGTTTGGTGATTGTGGTACATGGCAGATTTAGCGAAACTGTATCAGTTGTGAATAATTAGGGGTGTGAAACGGTTCCGGATCCAAAACAAAATCTGGTATGGATCCGGACCTTCTTCGAATCTTCAGCTACGATATATCCGGATCCGGATTTCTCCGGATCTCATACACAATTAGGATCGTCAAGATCCGGATTTGTTTAACCGGATCCGCGTATCGATCACACGTGAATTCAGTTGTTGATTTATGAAATTAACTTCGTAATTCGTGTTATTTAGAAGTTATTAAAATGATACATTATTGCAGTAGGTAAATTAATAATCACAAATATCTTTAAAGCTAAAAGGCTAAAAGCCAACATATAAAAAATTAAAAGCAAGGATCTATGACTTCCAAAAAAGTCTGGCATGTATTGCCACGAGACTTCCCTCGTATTAACACTTTTTTCAAAAAATAAGTATACCACAACATATATTGCTGAATTTAGAAAAAAATACTCTTTTAAGCTACATTAAAAAAACTGCAACTTCATCTTATAAAAAAAGTGAGTGCCGTCATTTTAACTTATACCGGAAGTGACGTCATCAAAGGTAATATCAGAATTTTCGTCCTTGGCCCGAATGCAATCAATTGGCGAAAACCGCATTTCGGTAACTTTAATAGTTTCGTAGTACAGAGCGTTGCAAGGAAATGTGTACGGACAGACTACAGACTACAGATGACAGACGGATAATTTTTTTTCATTTTTTGAATCTACGTATTCAGAAATGCAAAGATATGTAACAATTTGCATAGGTCAATTTTTTTGTTGGAACACTAATATAATATGTACTTCCCTTTACTTCGTACTCGGGAAGTAAAAGGAATCTCAAAATGGAGGTGCCTGGATCAGTAAATGAAATTTACTCTAATCTAGTAATCTCCTCCACGAATTTATTCAAATACGGATACAGCTACAGATTTTAGATCCGGATGCTATGTAAATTAATAGTAATGCAGGTCCGGATTTAACCTTCGAATTTTCGATCCGGGTCCACAAAATCCGGTATTCGGATCCTTTGGATCCGCTATACGGATCCATCAAATTTGCGGATATTTACAGCTCTAGTTGTGATGCAGGGAGCTTTACGTAAATCGAGTAAAAATATGGTTCAGAGAAGAGTGCTTGTCTGTTAATCTGACAAACACGAACACATTCTTTTCTTACAAAGAGAAGGGCCGACAAAGCTAAACGGCATAAAAATGTACTGTACCAAGCTGCACGGGAGCAATTCACGGGGGTGCAGAATCTCTGTAAACCTAGGACAAAAAGCGACCGTGTTGCAAGCCGAGGTATATGCGAACCTGACAGGGCCAGTCCTTGAATCTACACAAATGTTCAACGCACTAGGCAAGTGTAACACAGTCACAAGAGCGTGGGCACGTGGGCATTTGCGAGAGTTGCAAACCGAGAAATCGCTCATAGTATCCGGATCAACCTGTGGTAGAGGTCGTCTACTAGCGGTTGGCGAGACTACTTGGCTGTTGGGACCCTAAATACTCATTCTTGATATGACAGTGATTAACGTGACAACAGTAAATGTTTATTAGTTAATGTCAATACGTTAATGTCCTGTGCTTCCATAAGGTTGATGACGAATTTATTTATTTCGCCCATCATTGTGGGCTTATTCATAAAGAATTAACATTGATCCAAAATTTTTCATTTCACCATATTTATTAAAACTGTAATAATGTTAACTTTTAGACGGGGGTAAACCCCTCAATTCAAATGTTTTAATTGTTTTTTTTTAATTCTGACTCAACAATCAATAATTTTGGATCAATGTTAATTCTTTATGAATTTTTTTTTTGAATTATCAATTGTTTGATTTTAATTTGTTTCCACGTCACGTGGCATTATTTATTTATTTCGCACTCGCGGTACTGGATCAATGAGCAGATACCTGTCACTTTTTGAGCTGCTACCTCTTCTGGTAAGTGCCTACAATTGTAATTTAGTTAAAAAATTATCTATAATTGTCTATAACTTACCGATGTACTAATATTGAACTATTTTCTAATAAAGAGCCTTGAAAAAGACTGGGCCATTAACCAGTCGAAACCTCGGCAGTATATTTGATGAAGAACTTGAGTTTCGTTAAGTAATCTACTTGACACCTCCTTTGAAGGCCCCCGAATTGGGGAAAACACAGTACAATTTATGAATAAAGCCACAATGGTGGGCGAAACGTAAAATAAATAAATTCCTCATCAACCTTATGGACCAAAATAAGAAATTTTAGCTGTTATCTCTCCGATAATCAACAAATCAATTGAAACATTTGATCCCTATATGAATTCGATATGTGTATGTGTCGCTTTTTGTGTTAAGGAATTTTGAAATTTTGACTTCATATTCGGAAAGAGCATCAAAAAGTAAGTCTAGGGTGTTTATCGCTTGTCGTAGCTCAACGGGAGCATCTTCAAAATGGCCCACAAAGTTTTGAAAAAATCGAAAATGTTAGATTTTGACTTCAAATTAGAATAGATGATAAAAAAGTAGAATAGGAATGTTTGATAAACTAAAGTGTTATCTTTTGGCTGAAAAAGTTTAAACACTTAGACTTATGTAGGTAATTTCTATACCTCAAAAATAGTGTGTTAAAGCCATGAAACAAACGCTTTCAAGTTCCACTTTGATTCTAATAATCCTCTTGAGGTTTGATCCATGATTATTATTCGGTATGCCTGATTCTTCTTTGTTTTGTTTTCTTTCAGTTCAGTGGGAGATATGTGATTCAGGTTTCGCTCTCAATTTGATTAGATGCTGATAACAATACTTTTTTTGTTTTTTATTAATCCACATATCTACTGCTGTCGACCATAGAAATCATTTGCTAATCGTTTCCTTATGATTTCGTATGATTTTACTTATTTATCATAATGGATGACGAGTGGTTCTTAAGTTCTTCTTTCTCGATATTTCTTTTTTTCCAGCCGAGATTAACGTTCTCTTGTTGCATTTAATTTTTCATCAATTCTTCTTTAACATAGTTCCTTTGTTGATTGGTAGTATAGAGATTTCATGATGGTCCATTTTTCTAATCAAATCTTCATTCCTATTTTATTTACCCAAATAGTAGACTGCAGTCACCTACCGAATCGCTGGATTTCTTTAGTTTTTACAGGCAATATTGAGCAGGTGCCATGAATGTGGTAATATTGATGTACGATCATGATCACACGAACTAGTGCCCGTATACCTTCAGTTGTTGATTCTTCTTCTTCCTAGTTTCTGTTCCATCCCATTCTATTTCGATTATTGCTCATATTTTTTTTATTTACGAAATTAGGTACAAATTTAAGAATTATGACTGTGAGTTTTACCACAATGTAAGAAGGTGTTCTCTTAACGTTCATAAGAAGTTATGAGTCTCATAACAGACATTTATAGATCATCGACGCCAAAACGTCTTTAACACGTTCCTTGAATGCTTGATTGAAATCCCGGCACGTTTGAGCATTTAACCATTGAAGTGACGTTATATGAAAATTAGGTGCTGTTTGGGAACGGAAGTGTGAGTTACGTTAATATGCTTAGGTTGAAAGGAAATGTCGCGAGAAGAACGAGGTAACGCTTGGTGCATGTACGTTATTCTAATGCAGCTCGAAACAGTCAAGGCGTAGAATTGAAAATGAATGTGAAACCTAATGAGGTGCAGATAACAAAGAAAATGACCACAAATAATAATTAAAATACCAATACTTCGCATGTAACTGAATTTATAAGATTTGAGAATTCGCTAAGAAGTTGTACGTTCAGAAACAATATACCCTCCTTGTAGTAGATTTAAACTTGTCTGGCTTGAAGATTATGTAGCTGTTTGTGAAATTATTGTAAAATGAGAAGGCGATGGCGTTTTTATATTTGGTTAAGTGATTACATTAGCTACATTTATTGCCCGTGATGGATAAAAGTAATATCTATTTAATTTATCCTTAATTTCTAATTATTAATAAAACAATTATAATAACAAGTGATTGTATGGGAATCTTTATTTAAAATAGAAGACTAACACATTTCATAATAACTTAATACCAATTTCGGTAATTACCGCTGCTGTTCCTTTAACGAAAAAATCAATTTGCAACGTCTAGTGTGAAAAATTAAGTCATCGTTACGTTAAAACATTTAAATACAATTTAAACTGTGCCAAATAAATTGTATAATTAGCAATATCAAAAAAACTAGCAGAGCTATAGTAGTAAAACTGTATAGGTCAGAAACTTTCCTTCTTTTAATCAATCGGTGTATTCAGGTTGCGTGTTCAGAGCATGACTACGGCATATTTATGTCCTGGACCCATGAAGATGTCTTAAAGTGGCCCCCAGGAAGCCACTTGAATTTGGGTGGTCTTAGAAACGATACAAAACGTTTTCATTTAATTATGCGAAGTTACTTATAGTAAACAAATTCTATAGTCACTTTATATTATACGAGTACATTCTTTAACAGATCATTAATAAAATTTTATTAACGATTACAACTGAATTAAAAAAATTATATATATGATTCTAATACTTAATCATATTCTAACAATTAATAGTGCCGCATTAACCTTACCCGTTAGCTTCGAAGAGCCAAAATTGGTGTGTCTATTAGAAATGGTTACTTACGAAACAAAATTATACAATTTATTTTCTACAATACATAAATTTCGACACCTTAAAGGTGAAGATATAGTTAGTTACGTGTAAATAATAACTATTAATAAATGATTCAGCAAAATCTATTTGAAAAATGAAAAGAGTCAATATTTAAGACTGTTTGCGTTAAGGATAATTAATTGAACCTGCTTGGTCGTGAGAGAGTGAAAGGATAAATTTTATGCTTTGTAATGATCGAAGTAAATTTTTTCGCTAATTACTAAGAAAACGTTGTCTTTCTTTTATTCTGTAGTTACTGGAACACCTTGCTTTGCAGTACAAATGTAGGTAAATATACAACAGTCGAAGATGAACAATGTTTATGGATCTGTATCAATAAGCAACAATCACTATAAAATTTGCATGGGAATATTGGAACTGTATATCTACAACCACTGATACAACGTGAAGCATTTGCCATCGCTATTTTCAGCTGCAAATTTCAATGGCATGCAACCAATAGTACCAAGGCGTATTAGAAGTTGCTTTGAAAACATGTTTTTATATCTTCCCCAGGATACTTTGTTGATGTTTCGTCATTTCGTTTACGTGGAATTCAAAAAGATTTAATAGAATTCAATCAAGTAATTGACATTAGTATGGATAGAATGGAAGTCCAATGTTAAATAGATGAAAAAAATGAAATGTCTCAGAGAGATAGCAAGGAAGCGAGCCGGAGAGGTTTAACCAACCAAAGAAAAGATCTTCAAAATAAAAATGATTTTTTCAAATTTTGTCACTGAATACTATGGCTCTACAATCTACGTTAATGTTCAACAAAAAGTGGGCTAAACATTATTCACCCTTGACGGAATATGACTTCCACCTAAATTTTGACTTCTTGCTTTTAGTTGCAATGCTAGCGGGTACTATCTAGGAATAATTCGCTTGTCGAGGTTTACTTCTTATTCAACTTTGTGAGCAATGCACCCCACAAATATTATACTAACAGTCCTCACCCCTGGGAGGTGAGCTTAAGGTGGGAAGGGGGAGAGAACAGGTCATGTTTGGGTTTTTAAATTATATCTCGGAAACGGTGTACTCTAGAACAAAGTAATCCAAATGAAAATGAAAGATAATTAAATTTCCTATAAAATTGTTTCTATAATATACATATTTGTCGAATTTCCAACGGTTGTCTAGATATACGTTATTGAAAATGGATAATTATCGAGAAAACATTTTTACCGAACTCTTTTTGTCAAACATTTACTTCTAATGCCTCCCACGATCGTTTCTCAGAAAGAATTTCAGAAACGAAGTTATAGAACACTATTTTGTGTAACGTTTACTACTTTATCTTCAACCAATCAAAAGCTATAGAACTTCTAACATGTACGCTCAATTTCGGTGTTCCTCTAGAAATGACTATATGGACAGTCCAGTCAATCAAGTATTGTAGGGTGCATGGAATATGCGACACTTTTTGGCTTCAAGACCTTGTTAGGAGTAGTTAGTAGGTAAACATACTAAAAGTCACCGACCCTGGGAGGTGAGCTTACGATGGGAAGGTGAGGAGAGACCATTTTTCGATTGTTCGATTATATCTCGGAAACGGTGGACTCTAGAAAAAATTCTTCTAAATGAAAATGAAAGCTATAATAAATTTCCTATAAAATTATTTCTATAATACATATTTGCCGAATTTCTACCTGTTTTCGAGATCGTCCGAGACACGAGAAACAATTATTTTACACAAAGGGTTAGGTAAAAGTGATTGTTTTGAAAATAATCATATTCATATTCATATTCATATTTATTTAATCCATATTAACAAAAATGATTGTCAGGATACGTCAACAAATACAATAAAATTATATGACACAAAAAATTATAAAATACAAACAGTAATACATCAGTTTAGACACAAACAATACAGATAAGTACATTACGTCATACATTACATATATAAATCTTATAAATAGCTTATGATTTGTACAAATTCATCAATATAATATATAAAATTTTTTGTTAATATTTGTTTTATTTGTTTCTTGAATTTTGTATTTCGCAGTTTTATAAAGTGATCCGGTAAAAGATTATACAGAGACCAACCAGCTACTAATAGGTGATTTCAAATAAATCTGATGTTTAGGCCTATTTTTTAAATATATTTTATTACGATATCGCGTAGAGTACGAATGAATGTCGGTGTGATTGGTGAAGTTTCTTCTTCTAAAGTGAATGTGGCATAGCAGATTTAGGATATAATCAGATTGTACAGTCAAGATATTATAGTCACAAAATATTCGTCTGCACGAATGATTATACTCCAGATGAAATATTAATCTTAAGATTCTCTTTTGGATGATAAACACTCTTTTCCAATTTTTAGCCTGGCCCCATAAGACTATGCTGTAATTGATTACTGAATGCACAGTTGCATAATAAACATTAAGCAACTGTTCAGTACTAAACCTCTTCCTCAACTGAGAGATGAGATTTTCAATAACGTATACTTCGAAAACCGTTGGAAATTCGACAAATATACATATATGAAAACATTTTTATAGGAAATTTAGTTAGGTTTCGATTTCATTTCGAACAATTTTTTCTACGTTCGACCGTTTCCGAGATATAATCGAAAAATCCAAAAATGCCTCCCCTCCCCCATTCCGCCTTAAGCTCACCTACCAGGGGCGGGGACTTTTAGTATGTTTACCTACTAACTACTCCTAACAAAGCCCTGAAGTCAAAAGTTCTCGCATATTCCATGCACTCTACATTTCTCTTTTGAGCATTCATTGACTGGACTAATTGATACCTCCGTTCAGTTTACCCCCCCCCCCCGGCGGGAATTAAAAAAATTATAGCTCAAAATTAGAAACTATTTAGGAGCTTTCGAACCCCGCAAGAATCAAATTTTGAGCTCTATCCCTTTTGCAGCAATTTTCATTTGAAAGTGGGGGGGGCTGAGTGAACGTTCACTCAGCCCCCTCCCTCCACGTCTTACAAATAACTACGGAGGATTGCGCATAGGCGAATAATTAGGAGCTCTTAAACGAGTGTAATTTCGATTTTCGAACTCTACCCCTTACTTTAAAACAACCTCAAAACTAATTCCGATGAAGAGGTAACTCAGAAAATACCATTAAATCGTGTATAAATCATATATATGCACGCTATTTGTTAAATATATGCAATAATATTTTTTTAATATGCAAACTAATAGACAAGTTCACAAACATTTGTTACTCAATTTCGAACACGTACCTACAATAGCACAAACTAAAAAATATTAAATATAATCAAACTTATTAAAACGTATTTACTAATTATTATTTATATTATTATAAAATGAACTTATAATTAAATACTTTTCAAAATTTTCTACTAGAAATCTATGCTTTCTGTCTGAAAGTATAATTACTTATATGTAGAGCCCGGAAAATATGCAAAGAAATTTTTAAAAATATGCGCATATATATGCATTGTTTTTAGTGAAAATATGCAAAAATGTGTAAAAAATATGCCGAAATATATGCAAAATATGCTTACTGGAAAGAGAAAAAATTAAAAGATGTACAATACAATAATATTTATGACGATACTAGATACTTGTACAAACTATTGCGTTACCGATAGTCTATACTTAAAAAATATCGCAATACTTTTAACAATACTTTTAATTTAATTTAATTTAATTTACGACAACTTGAAGCTTAGGGTTAAAATAAATTTTAAACAACAATTCTTAATCTAGGTAGGTACTTTATCTAAAGATAAAAGGATAAAAATAGATAGGTACCTACGTAAAACCCTTCGCGTTGTTTGCAAATATTTTCAGGTAGTATCTACATCTAGTATCCATAAAAACAATAATTCGCTAACTAATTTCCTTGAAAAAATGGCCAAAAGCATTGAATTTCAACACAAAATAGGTACAAAATAACTGCAATTTATTTATTTAAATGGGGACTTGTTTGGTCTTACTGTTTCTTGTTTTGTTACTTAAGCTGACGTTGACAAGACTTCAAAATTATGAATTCATTCTTTGGGCTTTTCGTGTATTTACTTTTAAATTTTAATCCTATTCAACACATTCCAAAACATCACTTTTCATTTTTTGACGCATTTCTACGAACAATCATATACTGACGCGGTTCGTATTCCTTTATTATTTGGATGAGATTTTTTAGGCTATAAATTTATTATTTATATTATTTATATTATTTATACATATTTGCGTAGGTATATTAACCATTTTATGTGCATTTTATGAAATATGCATTTTGCATCGTTTCTTTACGAGGGTATTGAGATTTATTCTATTGAAATACAATTTATACATATACAGGGTGACATTGAAAAAACTACAATGCATATTACCACGCGCTAGAGGGCCATGAAATAATAAAAAAAATTCCTACACACTAATGTCCGATCGCCTTTTGTTTTTAAGATATAGGATCTTAAAGGTTTTTGTTTTTTTTTGTCGCTTTGAAAATTATTTTAACATTTTTTATTCGATAATTTATTGCTCTTCAACATCTTATAACAAAAAAAAATCGCTACTTAGTCGGCAGGAGCTTTAAAAACAGCAACATAACATGACATAAGAACAACAATAATTAAATTTAACACATAATCATGTCTCTGTAATCTTCAAACGTGTAGAGAACCATTTTTAAAAGCAATTTTAATAAACGAGAAGCAAAATAATCAAACAAAAACGTAATCAGGAACACGAGAAACTTGAATAAATTATTACAATATTAATTTGACAGGTGCCATAATGTCGTAGTTAAGATGCTCTATCTTAACAACAAAAGGTGATCGGACATTAGTGTATAGGAATTTTTTTATTATTTCTTAGCCCTCTATCGCGTGGTAATATGCATTGTAGTTTTTTCAATGTTACCCTATATAAGTCATACATTTGCGGCCGGTTTTATAAAAAAGCAAAAAAAATTTTCAACATCTTTAGTTACATGTTTTCGTATTTATCGCTACTAATATCAAATCAAGTCAAAAAACACAAAATATTGTTTTTGGGAAATACAGTCGAACTTCCATAAGTCGAATCTCCATTGTACACCAAAAAAATGTCGAGATATAGAAATACCAAAAAAAAAGAAACATTTCGCTAAGACTTTATTAAAAAATTCCAGATATGGAAAAATTCGGCTTACAGAAGTTCGACTTATGGAAGTTCGACTGTAGTACCTATTTTGACACTTAAAACAATAAATTTGAATAAATTCATTTAAATAGATACTATTTTTCGTATTATTTATAAAATAATCGATTAATTAACATTTTGTTTGGCATTGACGAATAGCATTGTTAAAGAGATTTTCAATGCATTATCGCTGGGGTAGTGCATTTTAAAAAATAGGGGTGGGGTGGCTGGAGCCTAAGGGGTGAGGTGCAGAAGATTTCCATGAGTCATTTTGGTCCTCGCTCAATGTTCAAGAAACGTTTTCGAGAAATGTTACTTACCTGTTACAGTTTCAAAGATAATGAGGTCTGGCAAGTTTTCAAATTGACACCCGGTATATGTATATGATGAGGGAGACAAACTGACTCATTCAGTCCATTGCGGTTTTATTTTGTATTTCCCGTTATGGATATAATTAAATAATCAAATTTCTCCTTAGTGGCACGTTCCATATTTCCAATTCTTTCCTTTCTGTGGAATGATCACAAAGAGGTAGTAAGGTTCCTATTCATATTCATATTCATATATTTAGTAAAAGCAATTGTATCAACAATTATTTACACGTCACAGATTTACATTGTATTTATTACAAACAAAACAAAGTAATAGCATCCATAAATTCCCCCTCATTGTATAGAGGTGTCGACAGGAGAAACGCTTTAATTTTACCTTTAAATTGGGCGAAGTTCTTGGTACTTTTGATACGCCGGGCAAGCTGTTGTAGAACGCCAAAGACTTGTATTCTGGAGATTTCTTGAAGAACGAATGACGCGGTTTGTCCAGGCGTAGCTTGTCCTTGTTGCGGGTATTGTGAGAGTGCACATCTTTGCTGGTGATAAAGTTATGTTTACATTTGTGTATATAGGTGACGCAATTGTACACGTAAATGGAGAAGAGGGTCAAAATGTTGTGGTCACGAAAGACGTTTCGGCAAGTTTTAGGTTAAAAATAAGTCGCAGCGCTCTTTTTTGCAGTACAAAAACACGATCAATATGCGCACTACAACCCCAAACTGCAATGTTATAGTTCATAGCCGAGAATACAAGCGCATAATACACACTCATCAATACACTTCGGCCAAGGGAGTTATTCAAATTGAGAATTAGATAATATGCTTTATTAATCCTTTTGCAGACGTCCATCACGTGGTCTGACCACGATAGTGCCCAGTCAATGTTCATGCCTAAGAATTTGGTGGTAATTAAATACACTAGGGATATCATGATTGTTAATTGAAAAATGGAAGACATTGCTTTGCTAGTTGAATATCTGGAATGAATTTCAATAAATAAAATAATTTATCGTTAGTCCGTTGCTTACGCACCTTGAGTCAAATTTGAGTAAAACATTTTGGACATCATCACGCACATCTCGGATAGAGCCACCACTCACCACGACTGTCGTGTCATCGGCATACATGAAAAGCTTACCACTTGTAATATATTCTGGTAAGTCGTTTATAAAGAGGAGGAAAATTAATGGTCCTAGGACGCTACCTTGTGGCGTACCTATGTCCACTCTATAGTTGTCAGAAAGCGCACCACGTAATTTTACTTTTAGAGTTCTGCTCGTTAAATACGAGAGTAGCCATTCATTTATTGAACCTCTAATACCGTACCTTTCCAGTTTTTCACGCACGATATCCTTATGCACACTATCAATTCAAATGCACTGGAAAGATCAAACTGGAGAGACACGATAATGCTGCCACAATCCATCTCACGAAATAGATGTTGCACGAATTCTAATTCCAATAATAGAAATATAAACTTCGGTAAGTACGCTTACATTTGAGTAAGATGAAATAATTGCAGTAAAAAATGTAGTTTTATTATCGTATCTCAAAGTGATAATTATCCGAAAGAGAGACAATCTTCCATAAATCACTTCATGCAGCTATCGGTCGTTAAAACGGCAAAGATGTAATTCTACATACGAGAATGTAAAGAATAATAAATAACTAGTATTATAACATTAGTTATGACATGTTGCATTCATCAGTACATCATATAAATGTCATATCTGGATAGTATGCAGGTATGGAATATTTTACTTAACAACAACTTACACGGGTGTAGGCGAATTTATGATTCTGACGAGTATCGTGTCTATAGTTTCTATTTTATTAAACGCTTGTAAATTTAAAATTCTTTTTTCCTTAAGAAGGGAGAAGAGAAAATGCGTAAGAATGAAAAGATATATAAAACAGATCTTGAAGTATCGGCATAAATTTGCTACTGGTCTGGCAGATGGAATGTATAGAAGCGATGTTATGCAAGCGATTAAATACGTTCGAAATTATTGAAAGGGTATACGTGGACATGTTTGTATATATCCATGATTTTATTTTTAAACAATATACTTTAAGATGGTCGAACACCTCGTTCACTTTTTATTTGATGGAAAATTTATGGCATCATCAAGTTGATGGGTGAATTTTAAATGCGCTATTTTGCTTGTTTTCAATTAAACGTGACGAGAGTGAAAATGTAGATGTGTATAATGTAGAAACGTACGATCGCAATCAGAGATCTTTGTAGAGGGAATAGGACCATATAGAAGTTACATGAAATATGTGCATACAGGATTACCATGTTATATGTAGAGTACTGCAGTCCTGTTAAAGGTACAAGACAACGACAGTAAATTATATCACTGCTTTGTGTACGCATAATGGATTGGAAATAAACAAACGGGAGTTTTATTGTTACCTTTTATTTTAATGTACGAGATGTAGATGTACGTGGATTTTTCGCAAATTTTTTTATTGCATTACACGTATTTACCTTTTATACGTATTCATTATTAATGAATAGTTATCGCGGGATTTTAATGTGTATTACTATTTACGATGTTGAGATTATGTGCTCGTTACTATAAAGTCGTTCGGTATTACTTATTTTATGCATCAACTGTAGCCTTCCATAATCATTTTTACTACTAAACATACAAAATACCTTGTTTTGTACGAGGGTCAAACCGAATTGATTGTGGGACTTTGCTTTGAACGAATTATCAATGGATTTTACAATAAAATGGTGTTAAAAACATGCAAATACTACCCACTTAAGGTCCCAGTGATCACACTGACCCAGTCATCGTCAATGGAAGCATATTTTCAGCGAAATTAAGCGCTTATTCAATAAAAAAATGCCTAAACTTTAGTACCCACTACTGAATACCGGATTCAAGCACAATGTAAACAATCCGACAATAATAACCCTTGCTTATTGCTGGAAATAGGAAATAGTGCTCAATCCAGCAACAGTGTGTTTAAGATATGAATGTGTCTAATCGTTACGATAGTTTGTATTATTAAAAATATACATTTTGCTTCTCTTTGTTATTAAATACAAGCGCAACTCCATCAGGTTATAGGCCTAGGTATAAGAAGTGGATCGCTCTCAATATTCTAAGGTTAATTTCCGAAATCGCAAAAATAGCTGCTCAATCAAGTTCGCTGCTGGCGATTGATAAGTTGCGGGGACGGAAAAGCTATTCCATATGACAGTTCGCTGTACAGGCACGAAGAGTCATGGGACTGCATAGAAGGAAGGGGGAAGGACGACAAAAAGATTCTCATGGCAAGGGCTAAAATTATTTTGATGGTAGATCCATTGTTATTTGTGCATGTTCAAGGCACTTAAACTGCGAAAGAAGCTTGGGATGCTCTTAAAACAGCTTTTGAAGATTCAGGTTTAACTCGTGGGGAAGATTTTATCAATACAGTCATTTCGACGGTGCATAAATTAAACAATATCAGCTTCGAAACAAATGATGAATCGACACATTATTGTTTGTCAGGACTTCCAGATGAATATCGACCAATGATTATGGGATTGGAAAATTCCGGTAATGCCATCAACGTGGATAGTGTGAAAACTAAATTGCTGCAGGATATGAAACCGCGCTCAGAATCAACAAATTTCACACACAAACAAGAAGTTTAATCTGTCAAAAGGTATCAGATTGGGTTTGATCATAGATTCAGGTGCAACGGTGATGTTATGGTTATGGTAAATTGCAAAGGGAATTTTGAAGAGATTAAAGTACACGATGTTTTGCATGTTCCTGATTTATCTACTAATTTATTATCAGTGCAACGTTGAGTTGGCAAAGGTTTAACTGTTGAATGTATCTTGAAAGGAAGGAAGGAAAAGGAAAAATTCTTAATCACAACAAACAAGTTCGTCGGAGGCATCAAGAAGCTCAAATGTAGCATTATGGCATCGCGGCATGGGACATTTGAATATTCAGAGTATGCGC
This sequence comes from Pyrocoelia pectoralis, assembly GCA_036250285.1. Classification (NCBI taxonomy): domain Eukaryota; kingdom Metazoa; phylum Arthropoda; class Insecta; order Coleoptera; family Lampyridae; genus Pyrocoelia; species Pyrocoelia pectoralis. The sequence continues at coordinate 21,207,414 of CM070076.1, read as the reverse complement.
AAATTATAGCGTGTTTGTAAAGATGGTATGGAAATTACTTCAGAAATGGATGGCAACTGTATTAACGCTTGCATTCAAGGAAAAACAAGAAAACGTTCTAAATTGCAACCAAAGAATACATTTTTGTTATATATTGTGAAGATACGAAAGGCTATCGATTCGTCGATCCGAATAGCCGAAGACTGGTGATGAGTAGAGACGTTATTTTTCTTGGAAACCGAGCGGGAAATGAACATTATTAAGAATAAGAATGACCTTGAAGTTGAAATCTCATCGAATGTAGAAAAGCTCGTGACTTTAGAAATAGGTGACGCAGAATTTATACAAACACACTGACATACCTAATCATTTGTCACAATAATGTGCATTTAATATTAAAGATGATGGTAATACATTTAAGGGCGTTATGCAATCCGTAAATCTCTAGTGAAGCAATACTTCAACTGCGTCACCTGACAAGCCGCCACTGAAGGCAAGTCACAGTGGGAGGAAATTCTGAGGAATCCGATCAAGAAGATAATATCAGTTAGTGAGTCCGAAGGTTCTACACTCAATGATGTACATTCCGATTTATCATTCTTTCCCAATGATGATGATGACACATCAAAAGGTGACGACGGAGCTACTCAAGTCATCGACCACGACGAAGAAGTCGTATTGCGCAGATCCAATTATCCAACAATGTTGCAGATTACAGTACACGATGCTTTACATCATCCGGATGCTGAACAATGGAAGGCAGCAATGATCCAAGAATGCTTATTAGATAATGACACACGGACTTTGGTTGATTTACCTCCAGACAGGAAGGTTATTGGATGTAAATGGGTTTTTAAGACGAAATGTGACCAAGAAGGAAAAGTTACTCGTCATAAAGTTAGACCAGTAATAAAATGATACTCACAACTAAATGCAATCGATTATGAAGAAACGTGAGCACCAGGGATTCACCAAGCCAAGTACTTGACTTGCAATATAATAGCTTGGCTTGGGCTTGAAAGGCAAGCTTTTTAAGAAGAAAAGCTTGGTTTGGCTTGATGTTTGCGAATGCAGGCTTGGCTTGCTTATCAAGCTTTTTCAAACTTCTTTTTGCTCCTCCCGTAAGAGTAGTGAGGTTTTAACACATTACGAATTACGTCATACGTACATATTGTCGGACTGTCGCAGTATTACTCAACTGCTGGTTAGTGGTTAGTTTTAGCCACCGTTGAGTGCTTAAGTAAGCGATTGTTAAACTATGAGTTCTTACAAAATATCTGAAAATTCCGAAGAACCTTATTTAGACAGTACATTTTCCAGAATATCTACGCATTCGCATTTTCCAATTTATAATTTTTATCATTTCTGAGTTCGTACAAATCAAAAACCGTTGCAGGACGTCACCTGATTGCCGTATCATTTTACAATTAAAAACTAGTGTTACAGCGTGACGTGCAACATATTTTCTTACTAAATCGTATCAACATATACCTACTAATGGTATATTTTATTTTAGTAGAGCACAGACTATCTCAATATACCCTGAATTCCACGTAGGTGCTTCTTTTACACCGAATGAATATATTATTTTATGGTAGAATGCAAAATAATGAGCTGTACCTTCTAAGAATTATGTTCCACCGAATAGTAAAAAAATGCTTAGAAGTATAAGTTTGAAAACTTGACTTGGAAAATCTTGATAACTCAAGCTTTTCCACAAATAAGCTTAGCTTGGATAATACTTAAGCTTGACTTGATTTTATGTCAAGCTTTAAAAATTCAAGTCAGGCTCGTGAATCCCTAGTGAGTACATTTACATGGAACAGCCAGGGTTAAACGCATCTGCAAACTGAACAAAGCGAAGTTTATTACATGCATTAAAGCCATGATGTTAAACACCACTTAGTGGTAGTGTTGGAAATAGGAAATAGTACTCGATCAAGCAACAGTGTGTTTAAGTTGTCAGTTATAAAAATATTAATGTTTAATCATTACGATAGTTTCTATTATTATTATTATTATTGTTATTAAATTCAAGCGCTATTCCATCACTTACCTATACATTTATTTAAAAAAACACATTAATCATTAAAATGCAGCAAGAAAATCGTAGCGGTTATTACATATTAAAAACAGTAGGTATTACACAAATACAATATTACGAAAGGGTAAATATTACAATTGTGAAAGCCTTCGGTTATAAAGAGCTACGTGATAAAAAACAATGGTGGGTAGTTCACGTCTTTGGAGTCATAATAGGAAAAATTCCAAGCAAAAATTAACCCTAACTTATTGCATTTAAATGTGTACTCATGGCTTTCACAATTACTCCTTATTTATTTACACCACAAACATATACAACTGAAGAATGGTTAAGTAACAGCACCCCTGCACATAAAATGGCAAATAGTGAGTATTCACACCATAGTACCTTTATAAAGCTGTACTTGCAAATACGTACCACAATCTAACCAACGTGGTGGTACCCCAAGATGGCAGTTTTATTTACTTGGTCAAAAGTTATTACGTTCAAAGAAATGGCTCGTTTTGGTGCGAATTCTATAGAGAACATTGATGAAGTAGCTGAATGTGCAATGGAAATTTATTTTTCTTTCGGGAAATATTTCTCCTCGTACCCAGGAGAAAAATATTTACGCGGAAAAACTTTATATTGCCATGGTTACCATCATAAAGCAAGGTTTTCATTGGCTATTGAATCTTTGTGTGCGATTTTCATCAACAATTAATTAGGTAATAAAAAGTCAACCTACAATTGCTATGGTTAACTTGCACATTAATGTCCTTTTTGGGCTACACATTGCGCATGAAGTTTTTAGACAGATGCCCGCATAAGCACGAGTTATAAATATTTTACCAAATTAGTGTTATTCTCATTGGTTTAATTTCTGTCGTAAAATGAAATGATAAACAAATAAAAACAAAAGCTGATACAGGTTTATGAATTTATAGGGCAAGTATTACTATTTGCATGTATGATGTAGTTCCTTTTATATAGATACTTTTTTTCTTACCTACCTGTCCATAAAAATAGTAATAAATATATTATAACCAATTTAGATGTTATCGTATTTAAATTGCTTACCATAGACATAGTGGATGACCACTTGAACCATGCTGATATTTAAAAGCCACAGTTAGCTAAATCGCTTAACCGCAAAGTAGCGTGACATTAATTTAGTAAAATACAAAAACCCTAAACAAGTAGTGGTATATTAAGAAGTAAGTTAAGGTCGTGTTGCGTGATATTCTCAATTTATATTATCTTTTCATTATTCGAGTCACGACATCTTATGGTATGAATGGGTTACATGAATATATTATTTATATAACTTGTCCTTAATATCTTTGCTAGCTTACAAACAACTTGTAAATAATTTACTAATTAATTTTGTTAAAGATATGGATGCTATAAAGTACGACCAATTAAAATGTTTTCTTATCAGTTTATTTCGATACAAAATAATATTAAATAAGCGTATGTAATGTGAAATGTTTTCAACGGTAATTGACAAACATGTACTTATCGTTTGGTGTTACAAATGATGTGGTTTTGTGCTAAATGAATATAATTTTGCATACTCGATAATTCGAGAATTACATGACAATTAATTTATTATAACTAAAAGTATTTATTACCCTTATCAACCCTTAAATAAAATTCATTTTTATATGAATTTCTAAGATGGAATCAGATTATACGATATGTTTCAACAAAGGGCCGAATATATTATTATTATTATTATTATTGCTAGAGGTGATCCCAATTGGTTCCTGCACTGCGACCTTTTGGTCTATTGTGCTCCGCGCTGTTGTCTAATACCCTTCTAGAATACCTGTATCTTTAACAAAGTCCAGGATTTTAGTAGGGCGAATCTTCGTTAAGTACTTCCTCTTGTGTAATCTTTTCATTTCCAAATAGGTGTTCCCTTGCCTTTGTGAATGCAAATAACGTGATAGGGCGTTTCTTTGACCTCATTATAATCCCTGCATATCGAGCTATCGTTCAGTCCCATGTTATGCAGGTGTTTGCTCAGGCGACAGTGGCCTGTGACCATCTCTGTCGCAGGTTTTATCTTCGTCCTGCTTAACTTTAAGATGGACGTCCCCGTTTTGGGTTTCCAGAAAGATCTTACAATGACTGTGTCCTGGGATTTTTGACCAGTGTCTGCAATGCTCTTTCCTGAGTATTGCCTCAATCTCCTTTTTGGCTGTGTTACTTGTATGTAACCCTATGAGCGGTTCGGGTCCTATGAGTGGTTTTGCGCTTACCGTTCTCGCAAGCTCGTCAGCAACCTGGTTACAAGCGATTCCCGCGTGCCCAGGTGCTCACACTAGTGTGACTGAGTTGCACTTACCTAGTGCGTTTAGCATTTGTGTACATTCAAGGACTAGCCCTAAAATAAATTCTTGAATAAAAATTTCCTGTACTCGATATTTCTTTAATTTATTGTTGTAGGTACTTTCTGTGTAGTACCATATGTATATACGGTTATTCAAAGGTAAGTTCCTAGTTTGAAATAGCGATTACCTTGCTCATTGCGACACATAACTTCACCTAAACCTCGAAAGGGAAAAACATGCGCTTCAACAGGCAAAATTATGGCTACTACCGCTTAAGAAGATTTAAATGGCATAAAATTTGCAATTGATGATGAGGTCCAAAAATGAGGTTAAACACGTGACCAAAAAGTTTTTATAAAGACAGCATCTTTAAATTACCAAGAAGATGACAGCAGTGCATTGATTTAAGGTTGAAATACGTTGAAATAAATTGTTTGTTTAAATGTGTCATCACCGTGTTCGTAAAATTTCAACTTTTTTATTGTTAAATCAGCGGCGATTAATTGACAAGGCAGTTTGTTGATAGTGAGGGTTTGAAGAAAGTTATGTTGTGTTGCTTTTTACGATTTTTGTAAACAACAATGCCTACAATAGCTTCGATCAACTTTTTATAATGCAGCATTTCGTTATGGTCGTCAGCCCGTCGGTGATGAGTTCCGTGAAGGTCGACCAAAATCGGTTGTGATTCCAACATGATTGGAGATGATTGTTCGTTCACGAAGCACTTCCAAGAAAATGAACGCTTGTTTCTTCGGTTGTACCGCACTGGACATGTCGTAACCATACTTTTAGAGGATCGAAGAACAGTTAATGGTGTTTTTTTATTTTCCTTAATTACATGTTGATCCGATGGAAAATGTTTAAGTTTGAGGAAAATAACGATTTTCAATTTTTCCATTATATCTAGTAAGCAATGCATTTTAACGGACACAGTCCTCCATATTGATACCAATGGCGAGCATCGAATTTGGAGCACGGTGTATAATTTATCTTTATATAAAAAATTTTTAACATAAAGGACCAAGAAAATTCTTCTTGGACTCTTTCCAAAAATATAACGTCTAGGATTTACCTCGACGTACAGCATATAAAGGAAAAATAATATGGAATGATTATATGAGTATTAAAATCTTGACACTTACAATGTTGTGAAAGTTCACAGGTGAAGCTCCATCATGCTGTGGAAATTTTGAATTCAATAAAACAGCCTCAAAAGATAACAGGGAATGAGTGACGGCTGCTTTACAAGTGAATGAAAACGCATTCAAAACGATTTTTTTGCATTCTGTGTGAAAACTATTCGAAGAAAGATTTTCATAACAATATCAATTTTAAATAATTACTAGACGATCAAAATGAGTTTCAAGAGTCTATTTTTATCAATTTGTTGCCCGTCATTGTGATAAAATTGAATTCCTTAACATTTTTATAATTGATATCGTTTTTGATATAGTCCAGTGGTCCAGTCAACGAACGATTGAAATCGAAATTTTTAATTACCCCTACAAACCGGATATTTAGATTTAGGTAGTACCCTAGGTACTAAATCCAAATTTGCAGGAAAAAAAACGTCGGGGAAACGTGAAAATTTGATAAAAAACGGTGAAAATTCTTGTGTATTTTGCTTCTTTTACTATTATTTAAAAAATGGTAAGTTATATCGAAAAATTTTCAGTATATTTGACCAATTTGGCCAATTAAACAATAAGGCGAAAGTGTGAAACAGAACTGCAACAAATTAGCGAACACACGATTTATATTGATTACGTTAAACAATAATACGTTATAGTTATTTACATAAAAGTCAGGACAATCAGGAGCTTGTGCCGAGTATTTTAAAGCTCCGAGTCGAGTAACAGATTTTACTGACGAGTTTTATATTAAATTTTTTCGGAATTGCAAAAAAGATGACATTTACACATTTTAGAAAATTTTTTTACAAATTCCACAAAAATCAGGATTGTCAATTTTGTTGGTAACTATAGTTACAAACTATATTTTGCGGCTTGTACAGTAACTTTTGTTAAAAAAATAGTCTAGACCACCGAAGTATTTCTAGTCCGGAAAATTCAATTTTCCTGCGTGTAAATAAGCAGGAAAATGTTGTTTTCAAGACGATTTCCGGAAAATATAGTTTGTAACTATAGTTACCAAAATTGAAAAACTTGATTTTTGTGAGATTTGTAAAAAATTTTATCTAAAATTTGTAAATTTCGTCTTTTCTTCTGATTTCCGGAAAAATTTAATACAAAACGTCAGTAAAATCTCTTACTTGACTCGGAGCTTTATGGTAGAAACCTAATAAAATACTAAACAGTGCTTTTGACCATTTGAAAATGATTCGTATTAAACGGTTTACGTGTTGTAATTAGAGTATAGATTCTCAACTGTGGAAAATCTGAAAAGTGATAGGTGGACAAATCTCCCCTGGCAGCATCCTAAAGAGTTGATAATTTTTTTAAATTCGGATATGAACATACATTAGCCACGAAGCCGGACATTAGGGCGCCGCCGATAGGGCGCGACCGAAAGGGCGCGGCCGTTAGGGCGCGAGGACATAAGGGCGCGAGGACATAAGGGCGCGAGGACATAAGGGCGCGAGGACATAAGGGCGCGAGTACATAAGGGCGCGAGGACATAAGGGCGCGAGGACAGTAGGGCGCGAGAAAAATAAAAGTGGTAAATTTTTCGTTGTTCAGACGCAAACTGTAAGTGCTTTAGTATTATGATCTTCAACATAACAATAAAAAATTAGACACCTACTTAATAAAACCATCATCAGTAAAGTAAAAATAGTTTTATTCAAAAATATTATTAGTATTATATACCTACAGGGTGTCCGCGAAAATGTGGAAAATCTCTCGGATTCAGACAGAGCATGGAAAAATAAGATGACAAGTTCCTATGAAATTTTTCCCTACAGGCCTTCCCTGCGGAGATAGGTGCCCATGAAGGACGCCGTTGGTAATCTTTTTTCTTGTATAACTTTCAGAGAACTCAATATAATTTCATAAAAATTTAATATGATGGACACTGTCACTAGTAAAGACTTTTTAAATGGTGTCATGACGCATTATTAGCTTTCTAGTTTATCAGGAGCGGGCTAAGCTTTACATATTGATGCTCAAATTTTCAACACCCTGTATGTTAAAGACTTTAAAGAAATGAATCTGGGTAGCTTGAACCTTAAACTCAAAAAATGTACTCTTGTTTATTGTCGATAAAATGAACCGTTTTCGAGATAAAGTTCGACCTACGACCCTACGTTCGCAATATTCTATAAAATGACACGATAATAATAGAAAGCTCATTAAGTACCTAACTATTTCTGAAGAATGTAAATTTAGCATGGGTCCTTTTGTGTGTCTTATTGTTGACAATAATCCTAAGAAAACAACTGGTTTAAATATTTCCTAATGGATTGCACATTATCACAAAAAGCCTGAAGACATTGTTAGGAATTTTTCAGAACCGTCCTGATTTTTAGTTATTAACGACGGTATGGAACACAAATGTTATTTTTAAAACGAGTATTGTGCAAGTGAATATCCGACTGTACAGTAGGTATAATTGCAAATATTACGCTTAGCAAGACAGAGGTTAGAGACAGGTTAATATAAATATAGTATGTACAGTTAGAATTTGAAAATGCGAATAAGCCCGCTTACAATCTTTCCTATAACCAAGATTTGCTATAATTTTTACCGCCTTTCTTTGATACCGAAATATTGTTTTCCAAATGGCAGAATGGCCCCATACAATTGATTGAGTAAGATGAATGACAGTGAATCAAAGCAAATAAGCTGATCTTAGAACATAGATGATACATTATTATTTGATAGTCGTCTTAGAATGTATAAATTACTACTAATTTTGGCGCTTACATAGTCGGCATGAGCCGAAGAATTTAATTTAGTATCTACGCATACACCTAGAAACTTTACAAAAGGAATGTATAATACTACAGCACTACAGTTTGCGCCTGAAGAACAAAAATTACAAGTTTTGTTTGTGTTGTATACTTTGTCCCGCGCCCTACTGTCCTCGCGCCCTTATGTCCTCGCGCCCTTATGTCCTCGCGCCCTTATGTCCTCGCGCCTTTATGTCCTCGCGCCCTTATGTCCTCGCGCCCTTATGTCCTCGCGCCCTAACGGCCGCGCCCTTTCGGTCGCGCCCTATCGGCGGCGCCCTAATGTCCTAGACCGACATTAGCCATAACTTGTCAAATCACTCGTCGATTTTAGTTGAAACATGGAATGTTAATTGAAAAAACTCGATTTGGACGTTCACGTAAGCTTTAAATAGACTTCACAAATGGATTATAAATCAAATCGAAAAGCAGAAACTGCTTTATAATAAATACTTTGATTTATAATAACGATTTGACGTGCGTCATTTAAGAGATCGCGTTACATGTTTAGAATTCTGGAAGTTGTCCCGATAAAAACAATACCGAAAATATAATAAAGAGCTTTTTGTAAATGTAGATTGGTTCGGTAAATTTTTAAGGTAGATTCAGTTGACTGGTTTAAAATTTGAGTACGGATCAATTATATTGCAATTCATCTATTATTAATGAGATTTCCAATCAATCTACAATGCAAAAGGCAGACATGTTTATTGCAACGGTTATAAATAAAATGGTATGAGTTGAAAACAAAAACGGGCCGATGCGTAGCAGCAGAGGTTAAAATTTTTTATTCAATAGAAAAAGTAAATTTATACCGTGCGAACGAGAATGAAAACAAAGATAACAGTTCTTTTACAACTGTCTTTGACACCGAGCAATTTCGATGATAATTTTCAAGGCACACGCAAAAAGCAGATAGCTCTGAATTTTATAAGGCACTTAAAACTGTCCTGCAAGATCGCACATCACTCCTGCAAAAAGGAAACTAATATATGAGAAGTAGATCCGATTCCATGAAAGGGATTTTGCATTTTTTTTTTAGTTTAAAATACAAATGTCTCCAGTTTATTAAACAGTGAGCGGGCAAATGGATAGAACAAATTTTTCACACGATAAAAATGTAAACATTTTATAATAAATCATCAATTTAGTTGCTCAATCAACAAATAGCTAAAGAACTTGCTCTTAATCAAGTAATTTATACAACTTTCTCAAAAATGTCCCTCTATGCCTTTTTTATGTGGTTTATGTAAGCTGGCACGGTGATTGATGTACGAATTTCTTTAAAATCTCAAAACTATAGTCCAGAGTGTAATATATTTATCGCTACTGTTTAAAGAATTTCAGATATAAATTTTATTAGCATCCATCTTACTGTACTGTGAGCGTGGGAACGTTCAGTATTGTCACAAATATTCTTGCCGTTTAGGAACCATCGGATTCCATCGACGCGCTTGTCATTAACTGAGATTCGTTCGGCCACATTCAAGCCGGTTCACAGAGAAGTTTCTTCTTGTTGCTTTGTTTTCTCCTGCAAGTTTCATTGCGTAACCATGTTGATTATCTCTTCAAACTAAATTCAACTTCCAATCATAATTTTGTTATAACACTGTAACTAATGAACTTTCAATATGATAAAATAGCGTAAACGACAAAATTGGTTGGTAACCATCAGTAACCGAGAAATTGAAATAATTTAATTTTACATTCTTTCGCGCGGAAATGAATTGAAAAAATGTAAGGCAGAAAGAAGCGATATTGCTCATTCGTTTTTTTAAAGTAAAAGTATCGAATTCTTCATTTGTTTCTGGGTCGCGCGAGAATTCCTGTACGTCTTTATTTTTACAAGAAAATAAGTGCGATTACTTGTACAAATAGCATTGAATTGGTGCGCAATTATTTTTAATTCATCTTATCTCTTGATCAAGGTTCCTTTCGCGAGAAATGCTGCTTTAAAATGTAAGATTACTGTTATTCTTTATGCTTTTAAATTTAGCATTTGCAATATACCATCGATAGTTTCGTTGAGTCATATTTACCTACTTTGTATCATTCACAGTAACTGACAAGTAATTCATCTTCCAGAAATTGTGTGCGTATTTGAAATTCCCATACAGTGATTCAATAACACGGTGTAATGCGCGATTTTTATCATTGCTGTACTCCACTTATAACGGAAAACATCAAGGAATTAATAATGAGAAGGACTTTTGCATTTAATGCTAATGTTATCTTATGAGTTATGCACTGCAAGAAATAAGATGGGACTCGGGGAGAAAACTAGATAAAGAGAGTGAATGTTTAATTAACTTCGCAGGAAGCCAAAAATAAAAATGATTATAGAGGGGCAGAGGCTATGTAACCTAGTAGGAGAAATGAACAAGAATTACACACAGCAGCGTGGTTAATGCCAAAAAATGTAACAGGAAACCAAATTGACTATCATTTTTTTGAGAAAACCAGGTAAACATTCAAAGACAACAATTAGAAAATGGGAAATACCAAGTTACTGTCCTTTGACAATATGTTTCCCAGACAGGCTGTTTATTCACTATTTTAACATTTCATCTACAGGGTTTTACCATTCAATAACGATCTTTCAGTCAACGGTTTTACTAAAGCTATTATCACTAATATACGTACATATACTGTCTGCTATACATAAAGGTTTCGTGCTGATGTGGCCATATTTAACACATTGATTGTTAGCCGTGTATCTGTAACCATTCTATATTATTTGATATTTGAAAGATAAGCAGCGGTATGTCTCTTCAACTGGCGAATATTCCTCCTCATGAGCGTAGGTACATTTGCCTATTCTACAAAGTTTCATTTGGGATCTATTTTTACCCCCCAAAAAATCACAATCCTATTGTTGTAACTATTTTGTCTTAGAAACTTAATCATGTTCTGTTTTATCTTTATTTAAATTTAATTCTTTAGCGTTCAGCTAGGGAGCTTTCTCCGAACTGATTAATGTACAACTTAAACTGCTGCTTCTAATAAGTAATGTGGTTGATTGATTGAATCCATCTTAGCTGTTAGGTGAAGATTTTCATTTTCATTGAAAATATCTACCCTTACTAGTTGACTTTCGTTGTCTTGGTTTATTGAAGTTCTTCTCCACTCGTGGATGTTACTTCCATTCATATTTCATTCTCATCTCGCTCACTTGCGTCAAAATTAGCCCTTAGTTTACCTTCACCTTTATCCACCCTTGTAGTGTGCTCCATACTAACGGTGAAATAAGTTTTTACACACAACTCCATACTAACTGTGACTAACTTCTGCAGCGAGATTGCTTTGTTTAATAACCTTGAATTTAAACAACCTTAGGAAAACCATAACCAGTGTAAGCTATACATTTCGTTACCTTATATTACATTGAGGATGCCCATTTGTGTACCAGTACCAGTACCAGTAATTTCCCCAGTTAACGTGATTTAGTTTCATTTAGCTTACGTGATGTGTTTGTGTTAAGTTAGACATTGGTCCGCGGGAAGCTTTGCTTTTATAATTTAAATTGAAAAAAAATGCAGCTAAAACACGTCCTTTACTCGAGAAGGCTTATGGCGAACATGTACAATCGAAAACTACTTGTGTAGATTGATCCGGAAGACCAAAAAAAATTGTGAACGGCGATCAGCAAGCGTTATTCGATGAAGATGATACACAAGTACGAGATCAACTTGCGCAGGCATTAAACATGACTCGCCAAGGTATTTTCAAACGTTTACATGCCAAGGGAAAAATTCAAGAAAGATAAAAATGGGATACCACATGTGTTGAATGAGAGAAAGATAGAAAATTGAAGAACCACTTCTGAAATGAGAAGTGGATAATTTCGAAAATTCCCTACGCAAAAAATTGTGACTTTTACCTGGCGAAGAAGCATCAACATCGTCGACACGGCCAAATCGCATCGGAAAGAAGATGTTTTGAGTTTGTTGGAAGCAGAAAGATATCGTGTTACTAGGAGCTGTTGAAACCGGACGAAACTGTCAATGGGAATGGCTACCGACAACAAGTTATCAATTTAACCCATGAATTGCTTGAAAAACGACTACACGGGGCACGAACGAATGATATTGCAGCACGACAACGCCCCGTGCCATCGTACTTCCATCGTTCAAGACACCATTAAAACACTTGAAGACCTGAAAGACACTTGATCGATTTCAAAGAAGTGCAAAATTGGTGGATGAATCGTTTCAATCCAAATTTTCGATCGCCGCTGTATTCACGTTTGTCAGAGACGTAGCAAAAATGAATAGCTAACGATGGACGACCAGTTTCTTTTGAAATTTTTCCGTTTTTATTACTCAAAGAAACCGAAAACTTACTTGCGCACTCCGTTGCACAAGAAAAGGAACAAATACGACACCAGTAGAAATATCACCAACTATAATCTGTAAAACATAACTAAACGAAGTAATCTTGTTTATAAATACTTATAGTTAGTTAATGTTTACACACGAATTGGTAACAAAAAATTGCGAAAAGTAAGTGGTGCCACCTAGCAATGAATGATTTATTTATATTATAAAAACCTTTCCGCAATGGTCATTGTGAAATTGGTTAGATACTATAATCACCTGTGGTATAAGGATCTAAAGGTAATTGAATAAATAATACATATAATTTGGCCTTCTGATACCCGTCTTCAAAAGGTGGCTTTTCCAAAAAATGTATTAGGTACAATGTTTGATATTGGATTGGGCAACTATAGGTATATACACGGTCCTTCAACAGTGCGCAGTTGTTAATTACTGCTAAGGGCGCATATTTTGACAAGTGCAGGGTGCTTTAATAAACTGTGACAATGGAATCCTCTGTATAACTTTACATGTTGCACACCTTCTTGGGTCCGTTTATTTATTTCTAGAATATTATGGCTTTTAAACGAATAGTTTAGCAGCAATAAATTATTGCTGAAATAATTTTATAAATTAATTCGGAGACCCTTAGGAATAGACATTTGAACGTAAGTGCAAAAAATGTTCATATTTTAATTCTTTATCGATCAAGCAGAAGACATTCAGTTAAATTTGAATAAGATGCAACATCATAAACGAAATCAGAACATCTGACAACCTCCTACAACAAGAATTGAATCCAAATTTAGCATGAAAGTTGCATTTATAGTGATACCGCCCCTTTAGAGGAAATTAAATTTTTCTTAAGAAATAATTTATTGTTATTGTTGCTCTGCTAAACTACGTATTCGTTTAAAAGCCGTAAAGGTGAAATAAATACACGACCTTCCCCTTCATCGGATTGTACATTATAAAAGCCGTAATATTTTAGGAATAAATAATCGGCCCCAAAGAGGTTCTCAACATGTAAAATTATACAGAGGGTTCCATTATAAAAAATTTTTGTTTGTTTGTCACAGATTATTGAAGCACCTTGTACTTGTCAAAAAATTTTCCTGAAATGCGCCCTTAACAATAATTAACAACTGCGCTTGAATTAAACTTCAAACTTTTTTGGTCTCGGTAATATAAAAGCCCGACGCACTGTTGATGGAACCTGTATAAATAAGGAAGAAACTCTAAATAATAGAACGTAACGATTGCAGATACGTAAGAACGTACAGTATAAAATTAAATGGATAATTCCAACTATTCAAAGAATAATGGAAGAGCTTAATCAAAATAACATCGTCTTTGGTGATGTCCATACTGTGGCAACTGTCACTATCCTTCAAGTTTTCAACTTATCAATATGAGTTTGATGCTGCTATTCTTCCGTTTTAAATCCTATGGTATGATTTATGAACAATAATGCATAAACTATACTTGCTTCGATTTTTTTGAATAGATCTATATTTTTTATTAAGTTTCAAACTATGGCAGCTTTTTTCTTTCAACCATTGACGATTTTTACCGTGTAAACTTCACACCTACTTGCCTCGATGTAATGAGAATCCGTGCTTCTGTTTTGCAATAATTGATATCATATCTTTACCCTCTGGTTTTAATAATTCTACTCACACGTTAAAAAATCGAATGTAATGGGATCATAATCTCTTTGACACTACTGCATTTTATACAAATAATGAACTCAACGCTTTCGTTTTGCTTTTTGTTAATCGCGTATGCATAAACTATGGTTAATATAACTATATCTATACAATGTTGCAATAATAAAACCAAGCAATTTCACACATTTTTTATTTAAAATCTCACCCAACACGTCTCGACACTATGTATCATTGACAATATCAAGGGTACAGATTATGAGGCGCCGTTTGTACCATAACTCTTTTTTACATATATATATTAAATAAAGTCGATATATTAAAAACTAAAAAAAAATAATATATATCAACCAAATATAAAAATATATCAGCAATGATGAGAGTACTGATATATAAAACTTGAACTTCCAACGTTGACCACTGATGGCGCTCTTCGGGAAATTATGTTTGGCAAACGAGTAACGACAAATTCAAATACTTGCAAAAGCGACACGACCTACGTAAGGTTACATTTTCTACATTGTAAAGCTGTTTGATTTGATTTACACTGCAATGCAGCGCATTACATGCCTTGTATGATTGATTATATTGATCACAGATTTAAATTGGTGTCATACATGCTTAGGAGGGTTGCTAAAGATCATTACATGCATTTCATATTAGGATTATTAAGGTATGACAGTTACTTTCCAATTTATAAGCATATTCGGATAGGTAATACACAAGGTTGTTCATATCAATAACTATATGGCACTTCATAACATCGAACCAATTCCAAAATAAACTCTTCTAATTAAAAGGTAAATAATTAGTGACAGATGTATCAGCATCTACGCTGTTGCAAATTTTGTCTAGCTACAGCGTCACTAGTGGTTGATATTCGAAGCTGAAGTTTTATATATTTCGTCCTCAAATTTTCTATATATCTGTACTCTAACTTCCAGATATATTTTTACATTTGGATGATATATATAAATATTTTTAATTTTTAATATATTGACTCTTTTTAATATATATATCTAAAGAATAGTTATGGTACAAACGGCGCCTCATAACAGATTGTGTCAGATTAAAATTAAACAAGAGTTAAGCAAATCTTTTATAGGTATCTGTATCTGTATTCTCATCAAAAATGCATAAAAAGCAACGTCCAATCAACCCTCTGTCCGCGAAGTCATGAAATGAAAATGATGTTCAACTAGCAAGATTAATAAGAATAAATAATATATAAACTGCTATTAACATTTCTTAGTCTGATAAAGACATCATGTTAGCAAATGAATGCAGAATAAATTGCTTTCAATCAAATTATGAATAGCTTAAAGGCATTTATAATCTACTGGTCGTACGGAGAAAGATTGCTTCGGGTGCGCAGGTGAACTTCGTGTATTCGGAAGCGATCGGCATGTAAACTGCTTTTTCCACGTTTAACATTGGCGTTGCTTTTTATGAGGAAATAAAACTCGCAGTGTTTTTAAATTTATATTTTAGTAACAAGTAAGAAAAAATACGTGTACATGTAAAATTAAATCACATATACTCATTTAAGACAAAAATCATTTTTTTTTAATATTCAAGCCAGATGTTACTAATTCAACGGAATTTAGCGGCGACACCACTGGTATCATATGATTGCCAAGCTTGGAAAATTTACAATTATACGAGTGCGCATCCGACCTTGGGGCAATCTTTCTCCGTACGACCAGTACATAAACGTTATAATTGAGCTCCTTTTAAAAATGTATTGTTCTTCATTACTTTATCTAAACGTATGAAATATCGATTCCCCAAACCAAATAATTAAATACATCTAGCATTAGTGACAAGAAATAAAATAGTTGTAAAGCTCATTTTGTAGCTCTATAATTTATGATCTCAAATAATCAATTCCAACATTTTTAATAGTTTGGTATTCAACAGATTAATAATAATATTTATGCTATATTTTGCCAGGAAATTTAAAAATTAACTACCCTCTATTAAAATTATGTTTCATCTGAAAGGGTGAAAACCTCCACAACTGATATTTCCGCACCCCTGGCAATTCCTTTTTCCATCATTAGCCCAAAAGTATGTAAGTATCGTAATGTATTTGTAATCGTAATGTTAAAAAAATCAGTTAATTGAACAACTGAGTGGAATTTAATAACCGTCGGTTAGGGGAGAATTTCAATTGGGAAATAACGAAAATACCTTTTGCGGAAAATTTAAATTGGGATTATCTATTTCATCACTCTGTACGAAAATGACTGAAATATTTGACATTCCTTACAAATTATTATTAATTAAATCACGAAAATTACTCGTACATATCTAAAACTATGTACCGTTACGTTCCGGTTATTTGAATTCTTAAATTTGTTTTTAGCTTTAATAAAATATAAATAAAAAATGTCTCAGGTGGTATTTGAATGAACATACATGTAAAAATAAATAATAAATTTGGGTTTTTTCGAGATGCAATTATGCTTGTTCTATCTCCCCTTTTTAGCAATGCAATCTTTTCAAATTATGAGATTTGAGGTTGCCACATATTTAAGAAAATGGTAAGCGTATTGTCGTAAAAATAGGGGTGAATTTATTTCGCGTTTGGGAAATTTAATGGTACAGTATTATCGTTAAATAAGTATTAGGCATCGAAACGTATTTCTGCCAGCCACAAAACACACTCGGTTTTACTTGTATGGAGAGCAACAAATAGGTTTTAAGGTTCCGTCATATGTCAGGAAGAAATGAATACTCACTCATCTAGCCAAAATTAAAACCATTTAATTAATAAAAAACCGTAAACTATTTCTCACGTAAGATCTATTCACAGATTTTTCAATAAGGCATGCCATGGCTGTCATGAATGCAATAATTGGTTGTGACGTTAAATGAAGCAGACAAACACTCTTTATTATCTTTGGACTCAAAAAGTTTATAAAATATTTGTTTTTGCTACCCTAATCTCATTAGTGTTGGTGCTAAATGTTTAGAGTCTTACGGTTCAAGGTTGAACTCAATCATGGTACTACACCAGACCATACCAAATAAGGTTGGTAGTGATCCTAGATCATAATTTTAATAATTACAAAATGGAATTACTTCGAATTTGAATTCATTTTAACGCTTTTCATGCACCTGAAAGTCATTAAAATCAAGTGTGTTAGTACATTACTTAGGACACCCATTTGCCAACCCGCGCAATTAATGATTTGTTTACATTACGTACTTTCATACACTTCCCTTTTTTACAACGTGACTTCCTAAAAAAGTGATGGCAGCGCAAGGAAATTTGTTGGAGCCAAATGAAGCAAAATAGCACAAAAACTGCTACAACAGATTCAGTTCCGATGTAGTTAAAAAGGGAAAAACGGATTGTCAAGGCGAATGGTGATGATCGACAAAATTGCCCTAGTCGACAATCTTGCGTTTAAGGTAAATAAAATAGCACCAACGTTTATGGAATCGCCCTCGATCATTTAGACATGAATAAAGTTAGTGGAACGTGGGTCCGCAAATATCTATCAGTTGTTCAGCGTCAGGGTCGTGTTAAATGTATTCGATACTCTTTGGAGTTTTGTGGAGCTAACGTGGTGGGTTTATTGAACAAAGTCGTTGACAATGTCCATAGAATAGAGACGGAAGAAGAGAAGCTTCGCTAAGTCGAAAGTATTTTGAGATTGTGAGGGAATTGCCCTTATAAACGTTTAAGATCACAGTCACTGGAGCAAATTATGCAGCACCTTATGTACAAATGGAATATTGTCTCCTTTAATTTAATCACTTAAGTTTGTTCTCCTTGGACAGGAGCCTTCAAGAGGAGCTATGTGTGGTGCAGGTTATTTATCCACGTGTTTTGAGAAAGGCCGACGTGTCGGCTACGACAGTGTAGCCTTCTTCGGGGCAACTTTATTAAAGAGAGTAACATAATTAGTTAACAGTTTTTTACAAATGGTTCTTACTTAAGTATACGAATACAGTTAGGTTACATTAATGTCAATTGTTTAAAACAAGGGTGAAACACCCCCAAAGTGATTAAAATGCTTATACAGGAACTGACTAGCTAATTAAGTAGTGGCGAACTTACCAAAAAATTCGTGGGTGAAACCGATAGGGTCTTTTTGGTCCAGCTTGTTCTTTTTTAATATTAATTTTTATTAAATTGTAGGTATTAGCAGATCTTAGAGTGCAGTTAGACATGAAATGAGATGTTTGTTGTAATATTTATTGATATCAAGTATGATAGATAGCCTCTCACCTATGTCAACACCACCTATAAACAAGGCCAGTCAACTTAAAACATGACGTCATCATTAGTAGGTTATTGACGAAGGTAGCCGTATATATGCGCGTTATTTAAAAATCACTTGCTTTATAATTTGTTGCAAATTACTGAAAAAAATACATATAAATAGGTATTATTTATTTACAATAAGGTGTGAGGAGTATCAAAATGACCACAACTTCTTTACTAATTCTTTTTATTCGGTTTTACTCGTTTACATTGAGGCATGGTTTTTGTTTTTACAACATCATTTCGTTTCTTAACAAAATTATTTAACAAAATATTTGTAGTAGGGTGTAAAATTTTATGTATTAACTCAACTTTAGCATGTTTTTTGCAATTATATCCTAAAAAAATGTCTACATCTAAGTTTTTACTCATTTCAAAAGTTAATGTTTTTGAAATTTCTC
The DNA here is from genome assembly GCA_036250285.1 of Pyrocoelia pectoralis. Lineage (NCBI taxonomy): Eukaryota > Metazoa > Arthropoda > Insecta > Coleoptera > Lampyridae > Pyrocoelia > Pyrocoelia pectoralis. The sequence continues at coordinate 21,188,500 of CM070076.1, read as the reverse complement.
TATGATTATTTTCAATTAAGAAATCATGTTCAATAAGAAATAGTTTTTGTACAATTAAGTAATTATAAGCAACAAGGGTTACTACACTTTCACTTGGGTAGCTTAAGCCTCCACGATCGTTTGCAGAAATCAAAGTAGAAAAATTTACAAATTTACCATCTTCTTTTAAAATTGATTTGCAATAATTACATTGTAATTTTTTCACTGCAGAATAAACCGCATATCCGGAAATATATACAATAATGGGCCATGTATTGTCATCGATAGAGTCTATTTCATCATCGTCTGTTCTGTAATGCAGGCATCTTTAATTAAAATTGGAATTTTTTCCATTACTTGTCTCCCCTTCAGGCCCTTCTTTAAATGAAGAAATATCTTAGTTTAAGTTAAGGTACCTAGGTACTAGAAATAAATGGAACTTAGGACAAAACCAAACACATGGTAGCTACATAACCTATTTAAGTAGATATTTAATTATGCTTAAAATTGCCTACGTTTAAATGAACTAGGTGTATATACGGCTTATATTAAGTATATTTACCTATTATTTATGTATATATCAATATTCCTTTAAAAAGCATACAATATAAGACAACACACAAAAATTGACGTTCACTAAACAGTCAACCAGCGCAAAAATTTACCTACTTATGATGACGTCACATCAACTGTTTCAGCTTGTTGGTTGGCCTTGTTTATAGGTGGTGTTGCCTACAGTGACTTTATTTTAGAACAGTGACGACAATAGAGCGTAAGTCCCGCCTCCGCGCCATGTTGCGACTAAATTCAAACAGTATTAGTAAATAGTCCAGTAAAATAAGACCAAATTTAACGATTTGGATGAAATAATGGTTACAGCTTTGCAAATTTGGGAACAGGCTTGATTTGTGCTCCCTTTGAAGTATTCAAAAGTCCCCACCCGTACCCCCCCTCCGAGATAAATGGAGGGGACGAAAAAGTGTCAAAAAACAGATTTTCGTAAATAACTGAAAAAGTATCAATTTTATCAAAAACAAAAACGTTAAGAAAATTGTAGCTGACAAAATTCCGCACATTTTCGTGTTTTATTTTTGTCTCTACGACCAATAGGAGCCGAGATAGATTTGTTTTAAAATGTTGTTTTGCGGCGAAACAGTAACACGTGCGCACATCGCGCGTATTTCGCTTATATCTCGAGAATAGCCATTCGTAACGCAAAATGCTTCAAATAAAAGTTGTAGAGAATTTCATTACGAATAATTTTCTTTTTTAAACATTTCCATACGATTAATATTGACAGAGATATAATCATTTAAACCTTTTTCTAAGACACAATCGCTGCTCGTTTTGCATAATAAAATCAATAGTAAGTCGAAAACTATTGATTCTATGTACTTAGTGCATATAATAAAAGTTGTAGAGAATTAAATTTTGAATCTATATGAATACACGAAATATCATTGTGGTAATTTATATAAGGCGATAGAGGAAGAAATAATGAAAAATTCTCCTCATTTTCCAGCGTTTCTTTGCAAATAGTTATATTTTGACTACTTGTAGACAGTAAAGTGCCTTATTAGTTTTTTAAAGATATAATGGACCTGTAAAATAAGCGCAGGCAGAAGTTCGTACGACAAACAGTTCGCTAGTTACAGCTCTTTAAAGGTATACCTACTCAAAAATTGACATTTTATTAAGAATCCCGATTTTCGCTAAAAAATGGCCGTTAAATTTTTGTTAAAATTGGTTTTATCCTATTTTCAGTACTTTATATATACAAAGGTAATACAATACAATAAATCGTTCGCAAGTTGCACTTTATTGTAAAAATACATCTTTGAAAACTATATATTTTCACAGAATTTAACTATAATGTATGTTTGTATTCAGTTTTTCTTAAATATCTTCGTTTCCATTTATTTTACGACAAACTTTTATATAAACTAATTGAAAGCTTATAAAATTTGCTATAAAAAACACTGGCGCGTATGTTTTTCTATAAACAGCGGCGAGAAACTGACGATTGAAGATGCAGGTAATGTTTAATTTTTACAGAAATTGTATCTATATGTAGGTATAATTGTATATGATATTTAAGCATTGTTTGTATTTTCTTCTGGAGTTTCTCCGTGTTGGTTTTTATGTAGAAAATGCCTACGTTTCGATTCCATCTATGGAATCTTTATCAAGACTTTTTTATCAATTCTGAAGTTTTCAAATTTAATTTAAGGTCTGTGGAATCGAAACGTAGGCATTTTCTACATAAAAACCAACACGGAGAAACTCCAGAAGAAAATACAAACAATATATACATCCGTGGAAACCTTAACGAAAATATTTAAGCATTGTGTATATACATACAGTTCCTAATTTTAAGTTAAATAAATAAAATGGAGTAGGTAGGTGGGAAATTAAAAAACAGCAGATACTTAATTTTTCTTATAAAATCTAAGTTAAACTTAAAAACGTCCAAACAGGTGATAAAACATAAACACCTTTCAAATCCTAGCACTTAAAACCACATTATATTGTCTAGATTTTAACAATTTACACAAAAACTAAACCGACACTATAAGAATGTAATGCAAACTATTCAAATTTTAGTCGCAACATGGCTGCCAGGATCACAACCAATAAAAAATGAGACACCCATTGTCATCACTGTTCTAAAATAAAGTCACTGTAGTGTTGCCTATGTACGTCAACAAGGATAGAGATGGGCCAGGTGAACAATTATGCGATGTTATTGTTTATTTTACAAGCATGCTAATTGGATTAAAGTAGTTGAGTCTTTTAGGTAAGGTAGGTATAGGTTAATATTATGGGAACACAAGAATTTTTTTAATTACAAGGTAAGGGGCGAAAGGGGCAATGTGGAGGTTAACGTTATTTTCTAATTTTGATTGTAGATAGTAGGTGGTTGTAAATGTTGCTGAGGTTATTGGTGTCTGTATTGAAGTTGACGTTATTGTTATATACGTTGATGTAAATCATCATTTCATGTCTAACTGCACTCTAAGATCTGCTAATACCTACAATTTAATAAAAATTAATATTAAAAAAGAACAAGCTGGACCAAAAAGACCCTATCGGTTTCACCCACGAATTTTTTGGTAAGTTCGCCACTACTTAATTAGCTAGTCAGTTCCTGTATAAGCATTTTAATCACTTTGGGGGTGTTTCACCCTTGTTTTAAACAATTGACATTAATGTAACCTAACTGTATTCGTATACTTAAGTAAGAACCATTTGTAAAAAACTGTTAACTAATTATGTTACTCTCTTTAATAAAGTTGCCCCGAAGAAGGCTACACTGTCGTAGCCGAAACGTCGGCCTTTCTCAAAACACGTGGATAAATAACCTGCACCACACATAGCTCCTCTTGAAGGCTCCTGTCCAAGGAGAACAAACTTAAGTGACTTATGTACAAATTACGGCAAGATATGATAGGGATCTAACCAATACCGAACAAAGCGGCCGTGTACATTGTCAGATTTACGCATGCCGCAATTTGTAGCAGAGTTTTTGAACAAATCGATCACTTCTTGAAGAGTATCGCCCTGTTCAGTCATTTCAGTGACCAGGAAGAGATAAAGGCTGTAGTTTAGACACATTTTGTACATAAGCTAATGGGATATATAATAGTGGAGAGGGAGGGGGGGGGGGGGTCTATACGGTTGCCAAGCCGGGCTTTATTTTTTGCATTTCCCTCGCAATTGCGTTTATTGTACATCTGGGACCTTAGATTAGGAAAGAGAGTCAATAGTGCGCACACAAGTTCCAACCGTGATCAATTGACTCCAAAGCAAGGTCACAATACGCGGCGCACTATCGGTCCAACTATATAAAAAAGGGGAAATTATCTTAAAAACAATTTAATGAAATTTTGATTTTTTTTTTGTAGTAAATGAACCATAAAATGCGAAACAAAGAGAGTGTTATGGAAATCTCTCCGAATTTTCACCTTGTGCATCAATTTGCCGTGTTTTTTACTTTAGGATTTGAGAATTTTACCTACGCCACTGGAACAATGGCGTTCGAAAGTGCACCGCGTCAGCTTCGGCATCATAAATATGTATGTATGAAAAATATCCCTGGTTCTTTTTCCTACGTACGACTGTTGCATGATAAACATTAACATACTGTGGATCACTTTAATTCCTTTATTTAAACACTTTTGCAACCAAAACACCAAAATTCATAATTGACTCCTACGCGTTGTTTGACTCCAAAGTAATGGCGACCGCTTGGATTCAATCACACTTGCGAGTGTATGCCTGGTCTTTATGACACTCGTGCGTTGGCGTTGGTGCAAATTAGTGTCGCTATTAGAACAGATAATTTCAGAAGGAAAGATTCATTTTTATTATCTCATGCTGTCAAGTTTCGGTGTTGCGAACCCTATCCACAAAACTAGACTGATGGATCAAGACGTCAATTACTTTTGTGAGTTCCTCCTTGTGATAATGACAGATTTGATGTTGAATTTAATTGGACCTACCAATAACGAATGGTGACCTTGAACTATCAAGATGAGCCCCCTTATCAATGAATTATATGCCACCTAGAACCAGTTCATTTGCAAGAATAATGGGAAACCTTCAGTTTATATAGATGCTTACCTACTGTTATAGCTAGCTTATGACCTCAAGTATTCTTATTTTTACTTTTACCTTCAACCATTTGAACTACCGATTATGTAATTTTGTACCTACTGCCTGGAGCATATTCAATTGTAAAGGTTGAGAGAAATACTGCATGATTAGTGCAATAAACGGCTATGATAATAAATAAAATCTTTGATCTCAATTACCTCATGATTGTGACAGGTTTGGAGATGGAGTCGCTTATAATCGTATTGTGCACTACCTTAGCAAATTCTCATCTTTTAGTACGACTCGTACTTATAGTTTTCTCTTGTGAAAAACCATTTACTGCAGTGGCCAATAATTAACGCTTTTCATAGCTGACAAGAGCACTTTGCTTGTACACATGGTGGTGCGAGGTGGCATCAAAACTTTCATTCGGGTGACGGGTAACTGGGACATCAAGAAGATGGAGTGATTTGTTAGCCTCAACTTCCATAGTCAACTCGATGTCGGGCTGATGTTGGGTGTAAAGATGACCATGGAAATCCAACAATGCGTCATAACCTTGCGGCTAAATTACAAAGGTATCATCGACGTCTGAAGATAAAAGGATTCCAGAGCGACTGATTCGAAAGACTTCATGATGATGTTGGAATTGTTCCCGTTGGTTTACTTGGTAAGAGTTTTTATATATTTTTATTTTTATTGTTGTTTATATATTTATTTGTGTTTTGTTCTTGTCCTGATGAAGTCCCTTAGGAAAGTGGGCGTAACGTTGACTTTTCGTTCAACATTGACACGGCCCAACCCCGGAAGTGGATTTGTTCTTACTGAATGACCGTGAAAGCCTCCGCACTGACAAGCACGAACTATTTCGTTAACGGAAATGTCTTTGAACAGTACCTACGGGCAGACAGTGTAGTAAGCACATTCTGGTACTGAAACTGACATTTTCGACACTGTTGTCTAGTGGTAAAGGTATCATCAAACTCTTCGGATTCATTTGAATTTGGAGAGATACAGTTTCAATTCTAATACATGTACATCAAAAATGCACTTAAGTCCGTGCAGTTAGAACTACCGTCTACCAATTAAAGCACTAACGTCAAAACCTATGTAGATCGTTAATGCTTCTTAGTGCTGTACAACTTGTATCAACACAACCGGTCGTTTCCGAGAAAATTACACTTCCTTTGTGCAGTGCTGACGTCCTACCCTTTTCGAAAGTACTAACGTCGAGACCTATGCAGTTTTTAGTGCTTCTTAGTGCTTATAACTTGCATCAGTTCGAAAAAAATGACACCTCCATGATGACAAAGCGCATTTTCAACAGCACATAATCTGTTATCTAATTGATTATTGTATCGTGTTGGTATTGTGTTGTGCGATACGATCAATATTTTTCGCAACAAAACAGGCACATGAACAACATGGTTTTTATCGTTCAAGTTTTCCTATCGTGATTGGTGTGAAAATAAATATTTTCTACATTATTTAAATAATTTCTAACGCCAGAATGAAATTGAATGTAGTACATGTTCATCTTAACTAAAGCACTACAATGTAGTTTAGGACCTTAGAACCATGGAGGTAAAAGTTTTTGCTGTCATCGTTTTCAAACCCATAATATTTTAGGAATGCGCCGTGTTAAAAAGAAATACCGAAACACGTCAACTTTTAACTTGAGGACTTTTTGGCGCTATTGTCATAAACGTTAGATTCATCCCCTTCCTCCTGGAGCTACCCTTTAAATTTTTTCATATAACTTTAGGTATCAAGTTACACCTCATTTAAAATGCTTGGTTCATCTCCATTGTTATATGTAATCGTTGTTGAAAATGGAATCTCTTAAACTTTTCATCTGCGATATAAATTGTGTACGTATAATGCTTACAAAAGTTTTCAGTTGACCATATTCTGTTCACAGGTTAAACGTTTTTATTGAAAACCGCCGGTCGTGCTGGTGCAAATTGTAATGCACTAGGAGGCATTACCAAAGCACTGAAGATCTGCATAGGTTCCGACATTAGAGCTTTCAAAATGGGAAGGGGGGGGGGGGTCGTGATATCCTTGCTTCTCTTCCATTGTATATGGTACTTACCGATCATTTGTAAATTTGTGACTGTTACATTGGAGTGATAATACTCTGCACTTATACCACCACTAATATCCCCCGCCTAATAAGAGCTTTACGCCCTTTTTAATGAATTAAAATTGTGCTATTGTGGTAGCTTTATTTCGTGTATCTGTAGCTGGTTATTAAAGGCGCAAATAATTTTTTCCAGAACGAGCTTTTGATGTCCTGAAGGAATTTCCATAGGCAGATCAGGATCAAGGATAAAAATTCGCTTTCTTTATAACTTTCTTTAGCTGCAAAAGTATAATAAAAAAGTTTCGTTTTATTAAATGTTTTTCATATAGACAAATACAGGTACCACGATATAAATATTACTTTATAAAAATATTATATGTTACACAAAAATTGACAAAATGTACACTATAATTATATACAATTATACAGGAAGTCGGTAATTATTAAAAATATGCACGGAACATTACATGACAACAGCATACAATAAGGTTCTTATAATACATAAATAAATAAAACTTAATAAACTAAAGGGTTTAAGCGTACATACCAATATTTTATTCTTCAATGTTAAAAGCATTGTCGGCTAAAATATATAGATAGAATAAAAGTTATGCTTAAGCTTAAAAACAATCAATAAGCGATTGTAGATTTTATATAAATAAATTAAAAATGAAATATTATTAGTAGCTTGCCAATACATAATTACATTATATTCACAGTTTAACTTTCAAATCAGTCTTTAATAAGAGACACGTAATCACTTAATAGCAATAGTGGCGGATATTACGTCAATACTTAAAACGAAATGCATTCATTTAGAGAAATTTTTGAATTCGCTGAATTTGTATTGAATGGAAATATCTTCGCGATTGTTTTGTATGCAGTCGATCGACGCGATACACTTTGTAATCGTTAAGATGGAATGTTTTCGTTTTTACGTAGTGACTTAATAACCAAAAATCACAAAGTAAACATGTCACGATGAATCTAATTATTATTCTATTCATATTAATACTGATAACACCTGCACATATTTGCATTCACCATTTTATAACTTCATTAGTCTTTCAGTTTATTTTTTATGTCCGTAAATTACAGACACGTATGAACAGTCTTTTTCGTTCGACATACATCACATTTTACCTCACAGCACCAATGGAAAGTACAGTTGCACCTTTCAACAACGTCCACAACTTGCGTGCGGTATCCTCTTCCGCAACACAATAAATCACATCCATCAACACCGATCGAAGTATCATTACACTGTCTTCCGTGTGTACCCTGTATTCCTAATTTCGGATTTCGGTCACAAAATCCCGGCGACGGTTCGTAATATACTAAATCTTTCGAACCTGGTGCTTTGTGTTCAGGATTGTAAGGTTTTAATTGAAACCCGTATTTCTGTTTTCGTCCCTTTCCTTCTCGTCGATTATGAATACTGTTACTATTTATGTTATTACTTTTATTGTATTTGTTATTGTGCGCATTGTTACTGTGTGCATTTCCAACGTTGCTCACCATCACTCGTGAAGCACCATCAAAACGGTCTTTCAGATTATCGCCGATTACTCGAAATGGTGGAAGACGCATCCAGCAGGTTTTTACCGTGCAAGAACCCGACATGCCGTGGCACTTACATTCCTGGCGCATTTGGGATTGTACGTGCTGACAACAAGAAAATGCTGTTAGATATTATACTGGACATCCATACATAGTAAATAATGAAAAGCTACCGGTTACTTTTACTTATATTCACGGTTAAATAGGCTTTAAAACATTCCAATTCGACTAAACTGTATAAATTTATATGCAAATTCAGAGTAAATAATAGTTACTTTGTCTCAATAGAATTAATACTAATGCAAAACGGTAATGCTTTTAATTTAATCTGATAATCATAATTTATTGCATGCAAATATCTTCTTTTACAAATTCTTGGTTGCATATTTTCATGTATGCGATGTCTAATACGTTAAAATTTCGTGTCACGAAGTGGCTAATTTAAATTTTTCGTAAACACCTTATAATTTAACGCATAATGATCTTTATACTTTTTATATTTAGTTCCGTTAGCTTTAGTTTGGTAAATTTTCATTGATGCGCTCAATTAATAGGGATATGGTCAATCTACATTTTTATGAAACAAATATTTATTAGGTTCACTTTCAAGAAAAATCAGAATTTTTTGAAAAAAGTGAGTGGTCCTTTGTACTATAAATATAGTACCATTAACGCCTGACGATTTTACTTGGTTATTAAGTAGAAATAATTCTGAATAACTGTTTTTTAGCGTAATATAGGTTCCAATGCTATTTCAAATTTGACTACGATTCACAGTTCAAAAATTCATCTCATAGTTATAGTTTTTTCTTTTACAATGACTTGGGTACTACAGGCGCATCTTTCACGAAAATCCAAGTGAAACAGAGTAGAAAACTAAAAAACTTGTGGTTTACATCCGAAGGGGGTTGCATTGGAATCGTAAAGTATAGATAGATTTTAGTACCCTTCAAAATAAGTTAATTTAAAATATCTTTTTTAAATCGGCCAGAAAGTAGTACTTCCCGTTTTATTTTTAGGTCAGAAAATCTCATTTTGTCGGGCCGAGCCAGAAAGTTATTGTGATAGTCCAGTAAAAGGTTTTACCGGACTCATTTTTATTGTGATAGTCCGGTAAAAGGTTTTACCGGACTCATTTTTACTTTCCGGCCTAGAACGGTCAATTGTTCTGCCCGTTTTAAAAAATATATTGTACGTAATACGTCCCAAAATTGCTTTTACTGGACTCGCAGACTTGCAGGTCTCGCCTGCGGCTCGCCCTGTAATTTGCCTACTTGTCCAGTAAAAGATCACTTTCGGGACTTGTTACGTAAACTACTATTATTTCATCCTGTGTCATTTTCTTTCACTTTCCGGACTCATTTTAGTCCGGAAAGTGAAACTTTACCGTACTAGAAATTTTGTACCCGAATACAAAGGTTTCCATTTCCATAGTAACATAAAGTGAAATGACTTTGGAAACGTCAAATTTTATATAAAGTTAATAGGAAATTTGTTCACAGGATGAAATAAAACGTTATACGATATTCGTCCGGGAAATATTTCCACAGTACTCGTTTCGAAATTCTTGACTCGGTAGTGACGGTAGTCGGCTCCTTCGCCGCCTCGTCCAGAAACATCTCACTCGTTACTGTAAAATCTTATTTCCCGGACTTGTAACGTAAACTACTATTATTTAACCGAGAAAATGAAGTTTGACTACCTATTGATTCAAAAACCAATGGTAAGAATTTGTTATTCAAAATACTAACCATATTAAGATAATTGGTGAAATTCAAAAATTGTCCAAATTCCATTATACTTACCCCCATCCATCAACTCAGTCTCATAGCTTAAGCCAGTGATACTTTATCCCATACTACACATCAATATTAACATCCCCCGTACTATAATCCTCTACATTTTTATTACGGTCAGTCCTCACAGTAGCTAACCGTCGTGTACCATATAGCATTTTTTAATGAAGATACTAATCGCCATGTCCTTTTATTCAGATTTTCACCATCTGTGCTTGGTATAATTTGAAAACTCATCATGCAACGCATACAGCATTTATTCACGTTATTCGATAAGTACGGAATATTACGGCTATACTTGACTTTAAAAAAAGTCTATGGACAGATACGGGCATATTTTAAATCATCTTCTTAATGTACAGGCTACCTATTCCAAAAGGGGGAAAACCTGTCAAAGTTGTATTTTTTCTAATGAAAACACCTTATACTACTACATGTTACAAAATGAAGACCAATTTATGGCAAGTGTTAAAAGTGTGAGATAATTCCCATAACTTAAATAGAACACCTTGTATTTTTTGTCAAATGCATAATTACGTAAAATTTGATTGTCTATTGAATACTATTGTATTTTACTATACCTAAGTTTTCACGTTTTCATGTAAATTTTCATATTCCAGGTTCAATTTAACAAATTTAATGTTTATCAAGTCATCCATGGCTCTTTGGTAGATCAGAACATCTTGTAAGACCTGATTAACAGCGAATATACTTAATTAACAATATTGTAAATACATATTGTTTATTAGTTGAGACATAATAGAACAGTTACTTATAACAGGTTTAAGTGATGAGAACCTTAATGAAACTCGCATTTTCTTTGCAGGAACCAAAAATGAAATAATATATGGAACCTTACAATTAAGTAGTTCACTGTGTACCTATACCTATATCGTAGCGTACCTGTTTTTTTGTCAACATAATGGACATGAAAATATCGAATTATATGGAATATTCTTTATAAGGATTTGAAGGGGTGTAAAAATTTGGATCACTGAAATTCAACCAAATTGGAATTTAATGCGTGGAAATTTTGTTGATTAGACTTAAGTTGAAGTTAATCCATTGCTTCAAATCATATTAAACGAAGCATTATTATAACAAATTTACGATGTGACAAGAACCGCAAACTGTGCATATCGTGTTCCAATATTACGTTTTCAATACGAAAATTCATTCAAAAAGAAATACGTTTCCGAACGTTAACGTTGATGTAGATGTTGAGCTTTTTAGTTATTTGTGATTAAATCAAAGATATTGATTGATAAAAACACCTTCTGCTAAAGAACTGATTCAATCAGAGAGGACGAAAAGAAATGCACATCTTTCATAAGGAAGTCCAGTACTCACAAAGAGGAGGAATAGATTGGGAATCAAACACACAACCTTCCCCTTAACTATACCTTTACTTGTAGAATGATAAACAAAATTAAAAAGGAAAATTTTTCAGCAAAACTTCCTATTTGGATTATTTTAGTGATTAGCAATAACTTTGTTTAATACTTTTTTGCTCTCATCTATCATCCCTACTATGACTTTACTTGAACCGCTAGTTTTTATTTTCATCATATTTGGTTGGATTTGGCCCTATTATACAGGGTGATTCACGACTAATCCCTCGGTCTCTTGTGCCTAAAGGGTACAAGATATCAGCTTCATTTTTTGGTGACATATGTAAATTGATAACGACTATTTTTTAAAATTATTTTCACTTATACAGGATGCTTCACAAAATTGTAATATATCAAAGTTAGGTTTTTATAAATGCAACCCCCTGTATTTTATTACATTTTTAGATTATACGTTAAAAACTAAGGTAACACTTTATTAAACGTTCCCTATACCCATCGCTTACCAATTTTGAGAAAATTGTGATTTTACGAAAAATATTCAATTTAAACAACCCCTAATAACACGGAAACCACTTACTTTTAGTAACGAAAATTTATATCGATTTATCTTGACCTTTAAGGCTTTTATTTGCACTACGTAGGATTTCGATATTTTGTACAGGGTGTTTAGAAAAAGGATTCATATTTTATATTTTTCAAACATCAAAAACTCACTTAACTTAAATGGAACACCCTGTATGTTTTTATTCTATGTTGAATAACTTTTCATTTTCTATCAAAAACTATGAGTAATTGATATGTCTGAAATCAACGATTAAAAAGTTATTAAGATTTTTCTCTAAAATTTGTATGGAAATGGTTTTGTTTGCATTCTAGTAGGCTATGATTTTTTTAATTGTAGTTAATAATTAGATATGTGATCAAAACTTAATTAAAAATGAAAATAAAGCAATGGAAAAAATACTGTAGTAAATGCCATTTTTTCCTATGCATAACCGCACTCGTTTTCAAAAGATCTTTTAACGTTATGGTGTTATAGTAGCAAACGCATCCTTTATTCTAATCTTCATGTCGTCACCAGTGGTAGGTGGAGTGTTGTAAACTAAATTTTTAATGATAATAATAATAATAATAATAATAATAATAATAATAATAATAATAATAATATCTAAACAAACTTCATCAAGAAGACTCGAAAAAGTGTTGTTCTAAAATCCGTAAAAATTTTACTCCGTTCAAGTTTCCATCAAAAAATCAAAATTCTCCCAAATACATTGAGGCTCCACCGGTTTTGAGGGTCAACAGTACGATACAGGTGACGATTTAGTAATGAAAGTTATGTCAGTTTACCAAGCCGTTATGTTGTGGAAAGCGGATTCGTCGGTAAATAAAACATATTTAAAGAATTCATCTTCTTCTCCAACTTTTTCGAGACTCCATAAACAAAAATTCAACCTTCGTTGAAAGCCTCGTCCATATAAATTCTGGTGAAGTTGAATGTGATAAGGGTGGTATTTATGTTTTTTTCAAAAATATTTAGATAGACAATTCCTCAATAAATGGATTGGAAGGAGGGGTCCACAACACTCCACCTACCACTGCTGATGACATACAGATTACAATAAAGGACGCGTTTGCTACTATAACACCAGATATCCTGAGAAACGTTAGATCTTTTGAAAATCGAGTGCGGTTGTGCATAGAAGAAAATGGTCATCATATTGAGCATTTACTATACCATTTTTTTCAATAAATGATTACTTCTTGTTATTAATTTCATTTTTAATTAAGTTATGATCCCATATCTAATTATTAACTACAATTAAAAAAATCATAGCCTACTAGAATGCAAACAAAACCATTTCCATACAAATTTTAGAGAAAAATCTTAATAACTTTTTAATCGTTGATTTCAGACATATCAATTACTCATAGTTTTTGATAGAAAATGAAAAGTTATTCAACATAGAATAAAAACATACAGGGTGTTCCATTTAAGTTAAGTGAGTTTTTGATGTTTGAAAAATATAAAATATGAATCCTTTTTCTAAACACCCTGTACAAAATATCGAAATCCTACGTAGTGCAAATAAAAGCCTTAAAGGTTAAGATGAATCGATATAAATTTGCGTTACTAAAAGTAAGTGGTTACCGTGTTATTCGGGGTTGTTTAAATTGAATATTTTTCTTAAAATCACAATTTTCTCAAAATTGGTATGCGATAGGTATAGGGAACATTTAATAAAGTTACCTTAGTTTTTAACGTATAATTTAAAAATGTAATAAAATACAGGGGGTTGCATTTAAAAAAACCTAACTTTGATATATTACAATTTTGTGAAGCATCCTGTATAAGTGAAAATAATTTCAAAAAATAGTCGTTATCAATTTACATATGTCACCAAAAAATGAAGCTGATATCTTGTACCCTTTAGGCATAAGAGACCGAGGGAATAGTCGTGAATCACCCTATAATCAACAAATCGCAAATTTTTGTAACATTCTACACATATACGTTTAGTTAAGGGGAAGGTTGTGTGTTTCATTCCCAATGCACATCTTTAGTAGTAAAGCTCATTTTTAATTGAATCGGAATGGTAAATAAGGAAAATTGGCATATTAACAGATGAAAATTCCCATACCATCTAAAAATGGCTTTGCATTTACAAAATAAGCTATACAGTGTGAATGAGTTCTGTTACTACTACAACTCTACAAGAAATAAGATAATTAACCTGCTCGGCAGTTAGGGCAACTTTTGGTTCTAATAAGGCGATATAACATAAAAAAGGGTCCATATAACAATCAAATTATTACAAACAAAATGTTAATATTGATATGTAGAACATTTGATGTTATTTTAAAAACAAAGCCTTGCATCACCTGCGTGCATAGAATTAGTTAACAATAGAGTAATTTGGCACAAAAATCCTTCTATGCGAAGAAAATAAGTAGGCCACTTTGGCAAATCGTATCGTCTCTTCGCTATTCTACCCAGTCATCTCATTTGTGGAGTTGATGGGTCCTTTCCATGACAGAAAGGTTTAGGTATTACTTTGCAATCAAAGTTGAGTGGTCAGCGTATATTCACGAACTATGGCAGAAAATTCAATTCTCCACGGTACTCATTACGAGGAATGAAGTAATACGTCGATAATAATAATGCTTTGAAGACTGTATATCACCCAAAGTTTAAAAAGCAATGCTTAAAACGATGTGTTCTTCACGAAGATTTGATACGCGCAAAGGTTTGTTCAAAAGTAAACCCCACCTTAGTAGCGACTTGTATACGAGCCCAGAATCATATCATTTGGCCCAGTCATTGTTGTCTTTTTATTGTATTTTAGAAGACTTTGATGAACACGAAAAGAAAAATCTATTGAATGCAACTATTATTATTGTAAATTGAAACATTCATGTAAACATGTTTTACTAAAACTAATATTAGAAAGCTAGAGATATGCACAGAACACTAAATTTAATAATAAAACAATGACTGGGCCAAATGATATGATTCTGGGCTCGTATAATGTATAAAAAACTGTTGTTTGTGTATCAAAATAAACCTTTGCTTAAAAACAAGGAAAAGCTTAGCACTTTATAATTTGCCGATTGCATACCTATACCTATTAGCTTACTCAGAAAAAGGTTGTCATTATTCGTGTATAAAGTTTTACAATAAACTTTTCTAATATATAAACAATTTTGTGAACTTACGAAAAGGCAGTAAAGAACTTAATACTTTTAGCAATTAAACCCTTTGAGGAATTTATTAATTATTAAAAACTGTGACAAGTTGCTTCTTATGTTTTCGTTGTCAATCATTGTAAATATATTTTGCAAATAAATATTTATTTATTTATTTTTGAAAAATAATTTACCATGATCCGAAAACCTTCCATTGTTGTTTCTTTCTAGAAAAGAGTTTCTTGGATTTAGGTTTATTTTAATTTGTTTACTTCCGATGCTGCTATAGCGGTTCAATAAATTAGTACCTACATGTAACCTGCTGATAGGTATTAATGTATTCATCTATGTAATCTAGCAAAATTCGTTCGTGATTTCTACGAGATGTTGCTTTTATTAGTATTAATTGATACCATGTATTATTAAATGGGCGTGTATCATTCCATTCTAACAGAGCTTTATTGGGCTTTTTCTATCTTATTGTCATTAGACATGTTGTTTATGTAACGTCACATCATTTTAAATTGTTACTTAAATATTTATTATTAATAATAATAGATTCGATATGAATTATGTAGTTTTCGTCTACAAGATGCCAGAAAAAGTTTACTGTTAATTTTATATATTCAGAAAATAATGAAATGTCTTATAACCTTCATTTATAGCTTAGTTAGCTGTGTACCAATTTGTCAGAAGGTAGAGTTATTGCTAGTCAAGTAGGTACTTTATATAGAAGTAAATCTCATATAATTTTACCTAAAAACTTCAAGATTTAATTAAAATTGGAAATCGTCAAAAGACCAAGTTGGATTAATTAAAGAACAAGAAGAGCGTGTCACACAAATTAGCGAACACGCGACATATTGATTAGGTTAAACAATTGATAGGAAAAATAAGTTTTTGGGGGATTGTCTATATAGGTATTTTCTGATCCATAAGTAAAAATATACGTTCAAAATAGTGGGTTTGTGGGCGAAACGTAAACAGTAACCATTTTGTGATTGAATATACAACTACTAAGCTATAAGCTTTATAATAGTTTTTTCTCGGACAAGAACTTCAGCAAACAAAATAATATGAATAAGAAAGTGAATAACAAAAAAAGAGGAACTATGTTGAAATTGAAAGGAAAGTATGCTTTTCCTTTATATACCTATCTCTACAATGATGTTTATATTCTTGACTTATAATTGTACACCATTTTATCATTAGCTAATCTTTATCTGCAAAATAATATTTCATTCTACGTGAATGGAGAGATAAATCATTTGCTTCGCTATCTGCCTTCATCTGGGTATTTATCGATGCTAATGTATTATTAAATTTTGTAGAAACGTTATTTATTTTACTATTAAAGGTAGAGCTTTAAAAGATGTATTATGGAGCACTGATATATAACATTTCTTCTCCAAGTGATAAAGAAATTGGAAAAGGCGTTGGTGGTTTTTTATTATCTACCAGCTCTGAACACACTTTTGTTGATTAGCTTTCCATTATTGCTAAACGGTAATAAATAATATCAATTAACTAATAACTTAAAATTTATTAATAGTTCGTTAAAAAAACATGACTGATTATGAATGGTGGCCTATAAAATATTTTTTTATTGTTCATTCTTACCAATCAAGTTAAAACAAAAACAAATCATCACTGATTTAAATTTACGTTTAATATTAAATTTAAATAATCTAATAGAGACTGGTGTGAGAAAAGGTTTGATTTATGCAAAAACTGGCCTTTACTACCGGGTGGTCGCATCCCAGTGTCATTAAAATGCATATTAACTGGTTACTCGCTATGAAAACCGCCCGTTACTAATAAAGTGACATTTGCTGGAGGCGTGAAGCTGAAGATGAAATTTTTATAACTGTAGTGACAATTATCAACTAATAAAGTTGCGGACTATAACATATTATGTCAATTCGCAAATGAGTTTGTTTAATATGCATATAATTGTAGATATTACTTTTAATGTTCGCGACATAAAATTTCAACATTAGTGACATGATTAAATTTTCCAATCCATTATATTATTATTTAGGACAAGTATCACTTTTATTTCAAGTAGGTACTTATGCAATTTAAAGTTTTTATAATTGAAACAAAATGGCGGTATGTTCGTTTTAATGGATGTTCGTCACTTGGACTCCCACTAATGCCACCCTTCATGGAAACATTGTTTAATGGTGCTTGAATGTATATAGATTACAAGAAATTGGGGATGTCAAAAGAATTTCATTTTTGGTTGTGCTGCCTAAATGTTGCATACCAGCGTTTCATATTGGTATATCTGAAATAATTGTTTGAGCTATTGATAGTTCTAAATAACGACAAATCTATATTATGCCTTCACTTCTAAAACGCTATCAAGAACGTAGTAGATATCCTTTAATTATAAAAATTGTATTTTGTAACAAAGAATGAAACCGAAAAACGCTGTAAGACCTTTTCCACAATTCGATATATTTTAGTTGTGGCTAATTAAAAAAAAACTGCTATTAAAATTACTTTCGCGTTCTCGTTTGACAACTTGAACATTTTGCCTTTCCATTTCGTAAGGATTTCATTGTGATAAAATAAATTAGCGATATGACTTTTAAATTTCGTATAAAAGCATTGACAAGTACAAGTTTTGTGTAAAACTTGATCTGTAAAAGATTAATTCGTTCGTGTATCCTCCTAAAAGCTTTCATTACACTACATTTTGTTGTAGCATTCGTCGCATTTTGCAAAGAGCTATAAAGACAATATAATAAATGGCTACTAAACTGGTCGGTTTTTTAATATTACGAAACAACTACAAGAAGTGCTGAAATGCGCACATAATTGCGTCTGATTCTTTTGCAAGTGATTGCGTTCTTGACATTCTCAGCTTATATCTCGCTACACTATACTTTAACGTTATGTTTTTGCTTAAATTATAAAATCAAAATTATTTATACCTTTAACATACAAAAAATTGTGTTTAAAAGATCCGCCGGTATGTGATTAACTTGCACATTAATGATAGTGTAAGTTTATGTTTCAATTTGGTACATTAAAAAATACGCTACCCTCTTTGATCTACATATGCAATATTTTCAGATTAAACTTGTATTTTTAGTTACATACGGTAGATAATGCAATACCAGACCTCCGTACATTAATAAATATGTATAACCCACGATATTCACTGAAACAATTTTTACTTCTATTATAAGCAGCAGAAAATTTTCACTACCTACCTACCTACTTATAAATTATAAATATCTGCATTTTTTAAATTAATGCCGAAGAGGTCAAAACTTCAATCCCAATTAAAATTCAAAAGACTTAATGAAACTGAAATCAACTAATCTAATTGGCCTACAAGATTTCTTAAATGTCAAATTAACGACCGCCTTATAATTCTAACAACTAAATCAAATTATTCTTGAATTGTTATAAATGTATACATTAAAAAAAACATCTATTAGTGGAACATGTCTTCAAAATAAATTCGAACATCGAGCTCATCTCTCAAACTGACAGACTTCGTCTCACGTTCTATGTTTATGTTCGTATTACCGATTGCAGGAATCTGGAGTACTCTCACTCTATGCCTCTTTCTGTGAACGCGATACCACTAATGAGCGTAGATAAAGATACTAATTTATCCAATTTAATTAATTTGTTCGATAGGAAAACTAAAAGAGCTTTAAATTATATTGAACTAATGTACTAACTATAAATACATTAATGATTTAAAAATAAAATGTACATTCATTAAAGTGTTTCTGATAGATAGTAGTTTTTATAACTGCTATGCTGCGCAAAAAAAATTAATCCTTTGAAATATTAAACTAGATTTGAAAAAACAAATTAAGTATGATATCGTAATAAAAGAATTTTGGATACTTAAATATAAATAATTTAGTGTCAAGATAAAATTTACTTTTAAGGGAATCCTTCACTGTGCAACTTTTACACGGGCGTTTCTTCATTTCATTCCACGCAAAACGACACTAAAAAATTGACCTCAAAACGTCTGTTCATCCGACGCTTCACCTTGCCGAGTTTTTTTATATGACAAAATTCAGTTTCACTTTTCATCGGTTGTTAATAACAGATCGATTAGGTATACAATTTTGGACAGGTTGTACATAATGGAAATACGGACCGATTTCTTTGGGAAACAAGCAACGGAAGATGCGCTTATTTCTGCAAATGAACACACTCGCTATGTCTAAAGGGTGCTAGTTGGTAGATAGAGGTCTTATCGAGTCACACTTTTAACGAAGTTATTTTGGAAGTTCCCAATAAAGAAACCTCAATGATGCATAAAATGCACAAAATGAATGTTGTGCAACCCGCTCCGAAATTATATTTTGTTTACAGCTCTGTGTTATGCTTCGATTCTTATCGGAGCCACTCAGTTAAAAGAAGAAAGGCCACTCTAGTTCAAGCATAATATCAATACGGAACCATAAGTTCTTTCTACTGTAATCAAAACTTTGTTTAGTGTCATGTTGCCATTTTGTATCAATTGGAAAAAATATACTAAACCTACAAATAACCTAGGCGCTTTAGTGACAATCTACGTTTAAGTTTGGCATTTTTTTTACTGGCAAACTCTGTTTAGTGTCATGTTGCCATTTTGTATCAATTGGAAAAAATATACTAAACCTACAAATAACCTAGGCGCTTTAGTGGCAGTCTACGTTTAAGTTTGGCATTTTTTTACTGGCAAATTTTGTTTAGTGTCATGTTGCCATTTTGTATCAATTGAAATTGCATTTCACGGTTTTTTTCCGGGGGTTTTTTTCCTGGTTTTTTTTTCCGGGTTTTTTTCCGGGGTTTTTTTTCCGGTTTTTTTTTCCGGGTTTTTTTTCCGAACCCTATTATAGACTATCTCACTATATAGTTGAACATCGCAGCTCACGGTATTATCCACTTCGACCTCAAAGTGTTACAAGACGATCAAAACAGTTCCGAAACGATTGTGTAGGGTATTATAATGGATCAACAATGAAGATTATCATTTTTATCATCATTGCTTGCACATAACTGGGATACTGCGGCATTTGAAGTAAAAAAAACCCTCAGGAAAATGTTGAATTCATCTCGGTAACTAGAGAACAGTAAGAATTTTTTGTGGAATTTGGGCTAAATGGGCACATCAGATTTAACAAGCAAATGTTTCAATCTGTCTTTAGTACTGCACTAATGAGGAATTATGTGCACAACATATAATTTGTTTAAGTTTATCATTTCAATCTAGAATTGAGGAATCCGGTGGGCTCAATGTTCTTCCCTCAAAATCAATTGGAACTTTTCTAGATGATAATACATTATTTAGAATTACAGTAGCAATTAGAATAGGAAGTGACATTTTTGTACCATATCAATATATTTGTGGAATTCAAGTTGAGGAAAGTGGACTTGGTGGTCTTTCTTGTTCAAAAGGTGTAGGAAGGTGGGCTCGACATTCTGCTCTAAACGAGCTTATAAAGAACGTATTATCAACAGCACAATTTCCATCTATTCCGGAATCGACTAGTATGTGCAGAGATGATGGTAAGCGTCTCGACGGAATAACTTTGATGCCATAGTCTCAAGGAAGAGCCTTGGTTTCGGATGCGACAATTAGTGATACAACTACTCAATCTTACCTAAACGTTTCTTATAAAGAATCTGGTCGAGTTGCAGAAAATGCTACAAAAAGAAAGCTGAGAATATATCAGGAGATTTCCAAAGACTACGTCTTCCAGCCAATTTCAATTGAATCTCATGGTCCTATTTATGATTATAAATCTTCATTAACTTTTCTAAATGATTTGGGACATAAATTAATTCTGCTACAGGAGAGTTAGCTCAAAGCCTTTCTTGTTACAAAGGATAAGTATTGCTATACACCGAAGCAATGCAGCCTATATTATGAATGTTATTCCACCATCCAAAACGATGGAGGAAGTGTTTTTGCTACAATTTAATTATCTAGATGTGTGTAAATATGTTTGTTTATTAAAAATTTTCATATTTTATATTTAAATTAAATACTTTAATTAATATATTTAGTAATAATTAATGAGGTATTTCAGGAAGGGAGAATTTCACAACATATGAAAGCCAGGAGGAGAAACACAGATTACTAATGAATTTTTGTAGGATTTCATAGCTGACAATATAAAGTAGGTACGATTAAAGTGGATCTGCCATGAAATATAATTAAGTGATACACTTAATAATAAATAAAGTAACTCTATTAAAGTAAATTAAGAAACAGCAGCAGATCTTTTAATGGCCATCACTTGTTTATAAAAAAATATCTTGTTCCAAAGTTGTTTCCAATGACTTAGTTAAAAAATCATATAAATTGTTCTGCTTCTTCCCAAAGATTCTTTATTTTTGATATTGTGTAATATTCCACTACTTTGTTCACATCGACAAGTATATTTCGCACAAAATTGCTCTACCATTGCATTTTCCCAAGAATTTTTGTAAATTGTTTTCTAACTTTTTGGAATATACCTACCTAATAATAGAATCGAGTATCAGAATGGCATGATTTTTTCTATTTTATGTAATCTTCTATAATATGGTACATTATAGCAGTAATAATAATTATTACAGTAATGTGTTCGTTTGTAAATAGCGTGAGCTATCTGTAATCTGTTATGATAAACAGTTACAGATCATGTTAGATAATCAAGGGCGCTTAGTCAATACTGAAATACAATTTCAACAACAAAACTGCCATCATCGGCAAATAGCAACTTATTACACTAGTGTCGAAACGGGTTAGATTGTATTTCAAATGAAAAATTTGAATGGAATTACTTGTTATTATTATAATATACTTCCACAACGCAAGTTTAGAGAAAGTTGTTCCATTTTATAAACTATTTTATTAGTTGTTGAAAAAATGAACTGTGCAAGTACAAATGAAACAGGAATAGACCTGCTATTAACGTAATGGGAATGTCAAGTATAAATTATTGTAAGTAAAGAAGAATGAAGAAAACATTTGAAATGAATTAACATTTTATTAAAGAATTCATGGAGGTTTTATCGAGAATGAAGTTGTTTATGATTAGTTTGAAGCTCTCTGTTATACATTCATTCCCAGCCACTCGTCTCCTATGCTATCTATTGAAAATCAAACAGAAAATATTGAGGAATAAAAAACTTTTTGGTACAGTGCACAAAGTTTTACATAGTAAACCATGGAACAAAGATTTATTACTAAAATTTCATGAAAATTTGGTAGAAATGTCACCAAATCCTACAAAAATGTTGAAAAAAAAGCCTTTGGTGATGATTGGTGTTTTTGGTTGGTATAAAAAGTTCGGCAAGGTCCGAGAATCTGTAGAACACAAAGGACTCGATTCCAAACCTTAAATGCCTGGTCAGATACTCCATAAGGAGTATTGTCTCAAAGTTTTAAGCGTTTGATTTGAACAGTAATTACATGCTGTGGTCTTCAAAATTTCCATACTGCTGTCTGTAAAAGCATATAACGTAACGGTCGAATCGAGAGACACCCCAACACATTTTTTAGGAAGCTACCGATATTTGGAACGTATACATCAAATACATACCACAGAATATAATTAATGTATTACTATGAGGTAAGAAAGGGTGGTTGTTTTGAAAACAATAAAGTGGTTAAGGTATAATAAAAACTAGTAATTGCTTTTAATTCTGTAAGTCAAAATTCCAGCGTGATGTATCATTATCAAAGGGTAAATTGGAGTTCTTAAATTACAATAAAAAACGAAAAGAGAACAACATCCATATTCTATCCTCTTTCTGAGAAGGATAATATTAGCACAGATAAGTTACTATTACTTATCTGTGATATTAGTATAAGATTTACATATCTGGCAAAAGCAAGATATCGTGAAATAAAGAATTAAGTGGAATTACTTGATATTATTATATTATAACTATTTATTACATTTCAGCAGTAAGTTCATGGAAAATTGAGAAGAGAATATAAAATGTAAAATGTAGGCAAAATTCGATCCCTGTCAAAATAGACTAATCGCACTACTTTGACCCATAAACGTATCGTAACATTCCCTTCTTGGTGGATATCTACTTACTTCCGTGTAGTGTAGACATACTACAAGAATTCATTACGATTATATAGACAGTTAATTGCGCAATAACACTCAGTTGTTTATATTCATTAACCGATATTGATCTCTAGTAGTACAATTTCTGTCTCTCTTGTTACTGTAGAAATTATTCACTTCTCCTCTGCATTAATGAGTATTATCGCTCGAAATCGTTACTTTCCTTTCGTAAATTGTTTAATTAGTAAAGAATATTGTTAAACATATTTGTAAGTCGATGCAATTGTAGTTTATAAACACATCGTAACGTAACATTAGGTGCGACTGCTGACTTCTTAGTTATGAGTTATGACACATACTTAGATACTAGAAAATTACCATAACAAAGTGTACCTACGTTCCTTCTTTGTTACGGTCATCTGCTATTAATTACGAACTATTTGTACAAAAATATTGTTATTGTCTTTAGAAAAAGCTTGAAGATCAATGTAAAAGAGAGGACTGAGAGAATTTATAAACGTGCGTATTGATTTAATTAGAACCGGTGAAATAATTGTTAAAAGACAACAATATGTTCTGAATGGCTATTAAATTTAAAGTCGGTTGACATCGCATACAAGAATGGTGCATCGGCCATCTAATGTGGCGCCCTGTAGAGCACACATGTCTTTGGAAGTAGTAGAGGCACCCCATGGTGAAACACCGTGTTACTCCAGATAATATTCCTTAATACATATGTTCTGGGTTGTTAGTAAGTACGTGAAAGAATGAGGGCTGAATAAAATTTAACAAAGAAGGGATTAAAGCCTTTTTAGACCGGTTCGAATAATTTTCAACAAATTAAATACACTTCTACTTACCATTCTTCCTGCTTCATTGTTATGTAGATTCATTTTTTCACGTAAATTTCTATTTCGCTCGCCGGTATCTACAAACTCCCTACTAAATTTAAATCCAAATCTTATATTATCCGAACATCCTCCCCATTCCCAATCTCTAACTCCCGCAACGGCCGAATTTCCGGAAACTCTCGGTCTACTTTTATGATGACTATAATCGCAGTTACACGTTTCGATTGCACCTTCACTACAGGCTCTTGCAACTGCATGCGTTACTGCGGCACTAGTAATTGCGTAGATAAATGCGGTCTCTCGGCATCCTGTAAAAAGTAAAATTAATAAATAATTTATAAATCAGATTGTTCAATTGTATACAAACGTAATAGTATCATTAAAAATATAAGAAAGTGATAACTAATTGCGAGAATTCGCTTCTTAATTATTTAATTACGATTTTGAAGTTGTTGTGCAGGTGTGCCATTAATTAATGTAACAATGCCTCTTATTATTTTCCTGTATTCTTTAACATAATTGATTTATATTATAAAAAATGATTGTGCTCAATTTGTGTTAATACAACTGTAATTTTTAACTTCTTATTTCCCAATCAAGCTAATACATTCAATATATAATCTCCTTTTGAGTCACTAATATTGAGTTCCTGAGTTGGTCTCAGTTGTATGTCCGACGTCCACCGATTTCTGTTTTTACGTTTGCCTCAGTTAAACTTCGTTCAAAAGATAAAAGATATACCGTCAGTGATGGAAAAATCGCTCCTCGTATGGATACCCTTATGGGCAAAATTTCGGAGGGTAATAATTAGGATATTAGATGAGAATGAAATATGCAGAAGATGAATTTTAGTCCATGGATTTCCCACTTTAGGAATAAAATTTGCGATAATTGTAAGAGAGAAGGGTTTCAATGCTAAAGAATGAACGTAACAACAGACAACAGACAACAAGTATCAAAAATGATATTCTTTTAACCAAATAAAACTGGAAGATGTAGATAAGGTTGTACAAATAACAGGATAAGGTTTATTTAAATAATTATTAGATGTTTTTACTAAATTCAAATTAAAAATCATATAGTAAGTACTTATACAAAATTCAAACCGTTACATTTTAAACTTTTTTTGAAGAATAGTAAGAGATGTATAATTTTCGTGAAAATTTCATGAATAAATTACCTACATTATTTTCAACAATGATGCTTCAAATTACATATTTCTTTGAATTACACCCAATTTTAATACAATTTTAAAACACTTCCTATAAGCATTTATTGTTGCTATAACACGCGTGTTTACAATTATTTAATACACAATGCAATTTTTCACTAAATTTAATAATCCTGTTTGCATACGTGTGTACGCTTATTTGATCTAGGCAATAACTGCATTCATTTATAACACAAAGCTTATAATTAAAGATATTCCTTTGTTGTATCTACCCTAAAAGAACTATCAAAAAGGGATGAATTCTAATTTGTATTCAGAACATTTCATGATATTCATAAGTGCTCGTTTGATGACCACTACAAAAGCATTGCAAAAGCTGGATCACTGCATTAATAATCACGTCCTCTTTACCCTTTCCTCTTGTGTATACACATACATATATCAAACGAGTCTCTTTTTCAAAATGTCGTACAATACTTAACATTAACGTCTATATTAGCTATTGTAATGAAAAAGATCAATCATGTATGATTTAGATTTGTGAACATGAACGTATACACATTGAACGAATAGAAACCCCTTGGGGACAAATTGCCACCTTTGCCCCTTTTTCCGGTTTGTCTCAATTACAATATACTTATAAAAGAAAAAGAATCTGAATCAGACAATTGAGTATTGCTTTCAAAACTAAATTAGTTGAAGGGCGTTTCCAGTGCGCTTCTTTTGATATCTCTTTTATATAGAAATCCGACCCACATTTTATATACCTACCTAGTATGAAACTTGATTGACATTGGATATTCAACACTAATACGGTCGATATAAATTTTGCTCGGGCACTATATATAAACCCTGAGCGAAATGAATCTTGATTAATAAAAATAGTTGTATCTTCGATCATAATCTGAAAGCGACAAGCTGCAGTGTTTGTAACAATACATGAGCATGTTATACCTAGTAGATATATATCATGTGAATCAGCGGGACGCAGCTTGATGACGTAATTATCCAGTCTCCCCCCAGGGTGCCTAAGATTAAGAAAATAACCATATTTCATATCTTACAGAAAGAACTCACACGGAAGATAGGTATATAAAACTTTGTTACTAATAGTTTAGATATATACCTACTACTAAAAAACAAAAGTAAGTAGTACCTAACAAAGAGTAGTACCTACTGTAATAAATTCATTTTAACCTCAACAATTTGGTTTATTATACCACTTTTATTTTGGTAAACTAATTTACATAAAACACCTAACACTATAATTTTAAATTAATGTCCGACATTACCTTGAAAATTGTAGGTTGTTTTTATTTGCTTTTAATTGCTCCGTTATTACTTTAAAAATTATAAATTTGAAACGCGAGTAAAATAAAAAAAAAATTACCTTCTGGTATAAATAGCTCAATCTCCTCGAGACGGTAGGTATAGCAAATTTAATAACTATAGGTAGGTAGGTAGGTAAGTGATTTACCTTTCGAAAGCCAAAACAATAACGTTCATATTTCCAAAACTTTGTAAAACGTTTACAAAACATTATTTTGGTTAAATCGTGATTTGCCTTGTGTTACATAACATAAAAAGTCATACCCCTAATTACAATTACAAAAAGCTTTCTTTGTTACACAATTCCTCTATTTAGAGAAGCAGTGTGAGAATTGAAGCCAACAAGCCATAAAATATAGTAATGTTAAGAAAAATCATGGCAATTACAGACAGAAAAATAAATTTCGAATTGGCAAATAACACAAAATTGTACTTCATCTCACTATTTCGGTAATCAAGTCAGTCGAAATTTACTCTACTTGTCGTCAAATGATATATAAGTATATAAAAACCACTTATCGTTGTTTTTATCGAAATAATGTAATCCTCGGTTACATAAACAAATAAAAAACTAGCCGTGGGTTGAGATTTCAAGCCATTTAGGTAAGTAGTGCGGAAAGTGACATTCTTATTTAGCAACATTTAATTTACTTTACTTGCACTATTTCATTTGCATTTTCCTATAGATAATCTTATGAGATAAAAAGAAAAGAAACGCCTAGAAAACTTTGATTTTAATTGACTAAACTGCCATCCAGTAACCGTTTCACTCAGTAAATTAACCTTATACTATGTGACGTAATTTAAATTTATTCCTTTCAATATTTAGGTAGAACGGTTTTTTTTTTTGGATAAGGGCTCGTTAGTCAGTTACAGACGCCCTTAAAACTAATGAGATATGCCATTATTTTACTTTTACCTTTCTGAATTTGTCCAACTTTAACTTTTTATCTTTTTTAATTAAAAGTATTTTTTAGATAAGAAATACACATAGATAAAAAGAATTAATGGGATGTAACTGCAACTACCGTATCGATCAACATAAAAATCTAGAATCCCTGTTGTTGGGAGGTCGTCCCTTATCCCGTCTTATTGTGTACCTATAACTGCCCTATACTAAATCTAGTTAGTTATCTTATATCACCGAACGGTCCAAACTGAACGAAATTTTATTAAAACAGTATAAGTATAGATTTTTTAAGACAATCGAAAGAAAAAAGGAGCTTCTCAAACATCTTCATAATTGAAACCGGTCGCGGTCTTCTCAATAGTTCAGTGTGTCCTGTGTATTATCTTCGGCCCGATGCGATGAGAAAAACGCTGCCACCGCATATCTATTATCTTCTACTTTTCGTCACGGGGTTTTATTCATACTTATTAAGATGTAATCCTCTTTAACTAATAGGATTAGATTCGCAAGATTTCAATTCTAATTTAGTAATATAATCTTACAAAATACGAAGTTGTAATTGTAGAGAGAGCCGAAAGTATTCGAAATTAATTTTCTTTCGATTTTATTGACAATATCTTGTAAAATTATTTACTTATTTTTAATAGTATCTGTGTAGTTTGCTTAATTTAGCGTTGGTACCCCTTTTTAGAGAGACGGTACTATATCTGTGTCCACGGTAGAAAAAAAATAGTAATCCAGTTTTGTTTAAATAAGAATCATTAGGTACCTAATAACGTAACACAATTAAGCGTTAATTGTAGTCATTTTACACTATTCATTATGTACCTAATGCTAGCATAATCAAAAGAAGCGTATACCAAAATTTGATGCTAATGTTGTGCTAAACTGCTATATCAAAAACAAAAATTTTGTGGAGCCCTTAATTTTTCATTAAACATGGACGCAACACATTTTTTTCGGATAAAAATTTTTGATGTACCTACGTTTCATGAGATTGTTTTACGTTGGTTGTGCTAACTTTACCTACATGTGTCCGGTGTTGCAGAAAATATGTTTTTAAGATTCTTTTATATCATGTACCTATTGTAAATGTCTAAAATCACGCTTTTCTCTAAATTATTTTTATTTCTATTTGTAACCAAGCATTCTTTACAGTGTTGCGTCTACATGCAAAATTCTTTAAATTGTGGAAATTTGGTAGATACACAAAGTATAGACGCATTCAATTATTCGGTACAACTGAACCTATTCACTAGTTGCAGTTGCGTTGAATTGGTCTTCGCGGTATGGGATAATTGAGGGTATCCTTCGGAGGAGTAACCTTTCAAATGTTTTGGGGAAGACTGGGGGTAGTTATATTGGACGACAGTTTCGTTTGTCACGCACCTTCTTATACCGTTGTTTATGAAGTATTACTCTTACTTCCTTTTTTCCATATGAGGGATTCTATGTACAAGGGCGTACGCAAGGTGGGGCAAGGGGGGGGCCGATGCCCCCCTGGTCGCAAAACGAATTGTACTAAATATTAAAATTTAATACTGGTCATATAATTTCAGGAGAAATTAAGCATTTCCTGGCCTTTCTTCTAAATAAATAGTATTTGTACCCAAGGGAAATTGTATGATGCTTAAATGTATTGGAAGGAATTGTGGGGTAACAACATAGGGAATAAATATTAAACACGTTTCCAAACAATTTTATTTTTTGGCCCCCCCCCCCCCTAGCCAAAAAGCTGCGTACGCCCTTGTCTATGTATAAGAATGGAATTAAATGTTCTCATAATATACCTACGCCACTTTTGTGACATTGACATATTGCAGGGTACGGCAGCTTTATTAGATTTACTCACGCATACCTACCACCTCTAATTCATGAACTTCAACATGTTGAAGCAGTCTCCACAGCGCTTAGTAAGATGCACTTTCACCGATGTAATGATTAGGAGTTGGTTTTGAACTTAAAAGGCTTCCACTACGTTAATTTTGCAGAGAAAAGACAGATGACTATTGTGATGTGAGTTCGTGGATGCAGAACGATAATCTTGTACTTTTTGTTAATCGCGTGATTATAAGCTATCCCCCATGCTTGGTACTGTGCGTTTAAACTACCGGTTAGTATTGCCAGGCGAGTTGTGTTAACTTCGTGGTCAACGTCTTTGGATTGAGTAGAGTATTGGACTAATATGATGGCTTTTCCGAATATCCTAAATTGTACTCTACAAAGTTTCTGCCGCTCGGTACCCAGTCCAGTTTTTTGTGTGGCCATAGGACAACAGCTTATCTACACCCACGGAGGCCACGGTAACTTCTGGTGACGGGTTTATACCTTGCTTGTGCTTCGGTTGCCGCTGGGTGTGACTCTGAGTCTGAGGTAATTTCGCTACGTGTTCGCTGTTGCGTTAGGGTTAGGGGGTTGTGGAGATTGTAGGATTAGCGTATAAGGGTCCTATTTTCAGCTTCGACCTCTGTTGCTTGGTGATAGTAGCATTGAGCTAATAGAAAGTATTGTCATAATGGTTGGTACGAGGATAATATATGTTGGAACTGTTTGTGGCGGGGATTTTATAGCAAGTAACATTGTGGGACGTTTGTATGTACATCTATTTTCACACCGCGGCTTGATACGCAGTGAAGTTTAGATCTCTTTTTTTTTGTTGAAAATTAACAATCGATTTTTTTACAGTTTTATTATAAAGCTGTACAGGGCAACGGCTGGATTCATCCGTGTTTCGAAATAAATTAATATTTAATGTGAAATGTGGAGCAAGAAAAATGGGAAAAAAAAAGAAATAGAACAATGTGGAGCTCGTACACCGAAAAAGACTTTTGTGGTTGTGCAAGTTTATAAATTGGGTGAAAGCTTTACACCTTCTCATATGTCAGAAAAAATTCAAAACGTCCAAATCATGACGTTAGCTTCAATGGATATAGAATAGTAATTGCGAAGTTTTGAGCTGTAGCAAAAAAAAAACGCTAAAAGTTGATTTGATAGTTGATGTGCCCAGTATAACCTACCTGTCAAAAGTGTCAACCTCTCAATGTTTAGGGTTGCTATTGCTATTTCGTATAATTCTAGGCACCATAAACACCTGGACTAGCATCTCTAAATGTTCAAAAAAATGCTCATAATACTTCAGACAATAAATAGATGTGCAAAGGGAATAATTTTACTGGATCTCGAAAATATAGAAAGGAAAATGTTTGAAAGTATTGGGAAATGGAAAAAAAGGCAGCGTACGTTACAAACGTAAAAATTCAAGCGATGAAAATATTCAGTAAATGACACTAGTAGAAGACGGACACCATGCGCCATCTTGGATTTTGACGTCACTAACCCCACAATAGGCCCACGTGGGGGGCGTGTTTTTTTATCCTTAGGGCTGACGTCACTAACCCCACAATAGGCCCACGTGGGGGCCGTGTTTTTTATCCTTAGGGCTGATGCCCTTTTCTGGTTTCACGTGGGGGGCGTGTTTTTTATCCTTAGGGCTGATGCTGGATGCCCTTTCTTAACGCCTTTTTGGCTTTTCTGGTTTCTTAAAGCCTTCTGAACGTCTTTTTGGCTTTTCTGGATGTTTTTTCTTAATGCCCTTTTGACTTTCCTGGATGACTTTCTGGATGCGCTTTAGGCTTTTCTGGATCACTTCCTTAATGCCTTTTTGGCTTTCCTGGATTATTTCCTTAATGCCCTTTTGATTTTCTGAATGACTTTCCTGGATGACTTTCTGGATGCGCTTTAGGCTTTTCTGGATCACTTCCTTAATGCCTTTTTGCCTTTCCCGGGTGCTGAATGCCTTTTGGGCCTTAATACCCTTTTGGCTTCTTAACGCCTTTTTGCCTTTCCCGGGTGCTGAATGCCTTTTTGGCCTTAATACCCTTTTGGCTTCTTAACTCCTTTTTGCCTTTCCCGGGTGCTGAATGCCTTTTTGGCCTTAATACCCTTTTGGCTTCTTAACGCCTTTTTGCCTTTCCCGGATGCCTTTTTGGCCTTAATACCCTTTTGGCTTCTTAACGCCTTTTTGCCTTTCCCGGATGCCTTTTTGACCTTAATACCCTTTTGGCTTCTTAAAGCCTTTTTGCATTTCCTGAATGCCTTTTTGGCCTTAATACCCTTTTGGCTTCTTAACGCCTTTTTGCCTTTCCCGGGTGCTGAATGCCTTTTTGGCCTTAATATCCTTTTGGCTTCTTAACGCCTTTTTTGCCTTTCCCGGATGCCTTTATGGCCTTAATACCCTTTTGGCTTCTTAACGCCTTTTTGCCTTTCCCGGATGCCTTTTTGGCCTTAATACCCTTTTGGCTTCTTAACGCCTTTTTGCCTTTCCCGGGTGCTGAATGCCTTTTTGGCCTTAATACCCTTTTGGCTTCTTAACGCCTTTTTGCCTTTCCCGGGTGCTGAATGCCTTTTTGGCCTTAATACCCTTTTGGCTTCTTAACGCCTTTTTTGCCTTTCCCGGATGCCTTTTTGGCCTTAATACCCTTTTGGCTTCTTAACGCCTTTTTGTCTTTCCCGGGTGCTGAATGTCTTTTAGGCCTTAATACCCTTTTGGCTTCTTAACACCTTTTTGCCTTTCCTGAATGCCTTTTTGGCCTTAATACCCTTTTGGCTTCTTAACGCCTTTTTGCCTTTCCTGAATGCCTTTTTGGCCTTAATACCCTTTTGGCTTCTTAACGCCTTTTTGCCTTTCCCGGGTGCTGAATGCCTTTTTGGCCTTAATACCCTTTTGGCTTCTTAACGCCTTTTTGCCTTTCCCGGGTGCTGAATGCCTTTTTGGCCTTAATACCCTTTTGGCTTCTTAACGCCTTTTTGCCTTTCCCGGGTGCTGAATGCCTTTTTGGCCTTAATACCCTT
This sequence comes from Pyrocoelia pectoralis, assembly GCA_036250285.1. Taxonomy (NCBI): domain Eukaryota; kingdom Metazoa; phylum Arthropoda; class Insecta; order Coleoptera; family Lampyridae; genus Pyrocoelia; species Pyrocoelia pectoralis. Next base: position 21,156,293 of record CM070076.1, on the reverse strand, counting down.
TTGGCTTCTTAACGCCTTTTTGCCTTTCCCGGATGCCTTTTTGGCCTTAATACCCTTTCGGCTTCTTAACGCCTTTTTGCCTTTCCCGGGTGCTGAATGCCTTTTGGCCTTAATACCCTTTTGGCTTCTTAACGCCTTTTTGCCTTTCCCGGGTGCTGAATGCCTTTTTGGCTTTTGGTTTCTTAATACCCTTTTAGCTTTTCGGGTTTCTTAATGCCTTTTTGCCTTTCTCGGATGCTGAATGCCTTTTTGGCTTTTGGTTTCTTAATACCCTTTTGGTTTCTGGCGTCTTAATGTCCTTTTTCTGTTTTCTTAATGCCTTTTGGCTTTTGGTTTCTTAATACCCTTTTGGCTTTCTGGTTTCTGAATATGTGTTTCACTTTTTTAGTTTTAATTATTGCATAAAGTCCCGCTCAAGTAAACACACAGAGGAGGAGGTGCTGTAAACTTCTACAGTGGAGGATTTCCGTATGGTAACGGTATACATTAGAAAAGCGCATTTACTAAAATTCATTTATTTTTATGATTGTGAAAACATTATACAGAAGCTTAATTATATTATCATTTTCAATTAGATTTACAGTAAACAAATTTTCAAAAAACCTAAGTGGCTAAGTTTAAAATACAGAAAACATTAAACAATAAAGTCCGCAAACGTTTGAATGGCAATCTTGAAGTACTTTGTCGTTGTCGAATTCTTCTCCAAAAATCTCAGGTGCCTCCGGTGGTCGACCAAAGGAATCAAAATATTCTCCTCGTCCATTCCCATCAATGTAGATTGCAGTCCAATGTACCCCAGGCCTGTATGACGGATCGGTGTTTACACAAGGTCTTGGTGCGTGTTTCGGCAATTGATTACCAGCACATACAAGTCGAAATACATTTTTCTGACCCGGAATCAGATTTAGCAACTTGAGAATTTGACCCGTATTCATCCTTGGAATTTGTCCAATCTTGAAGTAGTAAAACGTTTTCTAAGGCACACATAGGCTCCTCAATAGTATGATGCATGCAGCGATAAGCTTGCGCTTCTTTCTTCAAATTTTTAAGCGATGGACATTCATTGTCTTCCAGATTCACGATTGGCTTGTTAAGAAATCCCAGTACCTGGCACTTTTCAATACCTTTCACATAAATTTTGTTGTAAGACTTCAGGACTTTTGCCGCTTCTCGTTCGAAATCTTGGAATGGGACATATCCTGAACTCCAGCGTAGACCGTGGTAACGTGTCTCGAGATAATTTACAGTTTTCTTTGCATCATGGGATAATGTCGAATAGGATGTTGGTGGTTTAAATAAGAAAATCGTCAGATTACCATCATCCGTAACTATGGCCAGCTCTTTAGGAATGAAATTATTGTCATCCCCCCGAAACCCTTGCAAATCCACAAATGCATCAGCGACCATTCTTCTCGACCGTATAACAGAAACTGGGGCTGCTAAAAACGGAACAGTATGGAAATATCCAATTTCGTAATAAGGATATAATTTGTTATGCCTAAGAGCAGGAATTGTTTACAGCAAATAAGGTCTAAGGCTAGAAAAATATTTATTAGATTTGATTAAATAAATAAATAAATCATTTAATGTCTTTTGTCTTTTTGGCTTTTCTGGATGTCCTTCTGTTGCAAAACATTTTATGCTTTTGTATACATTTTGTCATTTTTGAAACAAAAACATCTTATCTCCTGAATTAGTTTTCTTAGAAGTATGTCCACGAATCAAAACTAAGAAACAAAAATACTTAAGTCGGAATCTATTTCTATTTTCACCTTAAATTGCGAAATGTTTGGAATTCTTTACGTTGTTGCATACTCCCTTTTTTCTGAAAATGTTGTGAGAAAACAATTTTTTTAAAGTGTCTCTATCAGCCATTTTTTGTAAACAATGTTCGGTGCGCACAACATAATTTACGGTGCGCACAACAATATTTTCGGTGAGCCCTACCACCCAATGGTGCGCACAACACCAATTACGGTGCGCATGACCACCTTTTCGGTGCGCACAACACCATTTACGGTGCGCAATACCAAATTTTCGGTGCGCACGATTAGTCATTTTACTTTTGGTGGGAATTTTGATTTTTGTAACCATTTTGGTTTTGTCGGTCATATTTAATGGCCAAGCAAGCTGCATACGTGGACTTTGGAAAGAAATACAGGATTTAAACTATAAACAAAACTAAATCATATGTTTGAAGCATGTTAGGTACATTTTGCCTTTTTGGCTTTATGAATGCCCTTTCGGCTTTTTCGGATAATTTCCATAATGACTTTTTGGCTTTCCTGGATGACGTAATCCGTTACTCGATTATAGATTAGATTAAATAAATAAATCGTGTAGTACCTTTTTTGGGTTTGAGGAAGAGTCAGAGTCATCCAGGAAAGCCAAAAAGTCATTATGGAAATTATCCGAAAAAGCCGAAAGGGCATTCATAAAGCCAAAAAGGCAAAATGTACCTAACATGCTTCAAACATATGATTTAGTTTTGTTTATAGTTTAAATCCTGTATTTCTTTCCAAAGTCCACGTATGCAGCTTGCTTGGCCATTAAATATGACCGACAAAACCAAAATGGTTACAAAAATCAAAATTCCCACCAAAAGTAAAATGACTAATCGTGCGCACCGAAAATTTGGTATTGCGCACCGTAAATGGTGTTGTGCGCACCGAAAAGGTGGTCATGCGCACCGTAATTGGTGTTGTGCGCACCATTGGGTGGTAGGGCTCACCGAAAATATTGTTGTGCGCACCGTAAATTATGTTGTGCGCACCGAACATTGTTTACAAAAAATGGCTGATAGAGACACTTTAAAAAAATTGTTTTCTCACAACATTTTCAGAAAAAAGGGAGTATGCAACAACGTAAAGAATTCCAAACATTTCGCAATTTAAGGTGAAAATAGAAATAGATTCCGACTTAAGTATTTTTGTTTCTTAGTTTTGATTCGTGGACATACTTCTAAGAAAACTAATTCAGGAGATAAGATGTTTTGTTTCAAAAATGACAAAATGTATACAAAAGCATAAAATGTTTTGCAACAGAAGGACATCCAGAAAAGCCAAAAAGACAAAAGACATTAAATGATTTATTTATTTATTTAATCAAATCTAATAAATATTTTTCTAGCCTTAGACCTTATTTGCTGTAAACAATTCCTGCTCTTAGGCATAACAAATTATATCCTTATTACGAAATTGGATATTTCCATACTGTTCCGTTTTTAGCAGCCCCAGTTTCTGTTATACGGTCGAGAAGAATGGTCGCTGATGCATTTGTGGATTTGCAAGGGTTTCGGGGGGATGACAATAATTTCATTCCTAAAGAGCTGGCCATAGTTACGGATGATGGTAATCTGACGATTTTCTTATTTAAACCACCAACATCCTATTCGACATTATCCCATGATGCAAAGAAAACTGTAAATTATCTCGAGACACGTTACCACGGTCTACGCTGGAGTTCAGGATATGTCCCATTCCAAGATTTCGAACGAGAAGCGGCAAAAGTCCTGAAGTCTTACAACAAAATTTATGTGAAAGGTATTGAAAAGTGCCAGGTACTGGGATTTCTTAACAAGCCAATCGTGAATCTGGAAGACAATGAATGTCCATCGCTTAAAAATTTGAAGAAAGAAGCGCAAGCTTATCGCTGCATGCATCATACTATTGAGGAGCCTATGTGTGCCTTAGAAAACGTTTTACTACTTCAAGATTGGACAAATTCCAAGGATGAATACGGGTCAAATTCTCAAGTTGCTAAATCTGATTCCGGGTCAGAAAAATGTATTTCGACTTGTATGTGCTGGTAATCAATTGCCGAAACACGCACCAAGACCTTGTGTAAACACCGATCCGTCATACAGGCCTGGGGTACATTGGACTGCAATCTACATTGATGGGAATGGACGAGGAGAATATTTTGATTCCTTTGGTCGACCACCGGAGGCACCTGAGATTTTTGGAGAAGAATTCGACAACGACAAAGTACTTCAAGATTGCCATTCAAACGTTTGCGGACTTTATTGTTTAATGTTTTCTGTATTTTAAACTTAGCCACTTAGGTTTTTTGAAAATTTGTTTACTGTAAATCTAATTGAAAATGATAATATAATTAAGCTTCTGTATAATGTTTTCACAATCATAAAAATAAATGAATTTTAGTAAATGCGCTTTTCTAATGTATACCGTTACCATACGGAAATCCTCCACTGTAGAAGTTTACAGCACCTCCTCCTCTGTGTGTTTACTTGAGCGGGACTTTATGCAATAATTAAAACTAAAAAAGTGAAACACATATTCAGAAACCAGAAAGCCAAAAGGGTATTAAGAAACCAAAAGCCAAAAAGGCATTAAGAAAACAGAAAAAGGACATTAAGACGCCAGAAACCAAAAGGGTATTAAGAAACCAAAAGCCAAAAAGGCATTCAGCATCCGAGAAAGGCAAAAAGGCATTAAGAAACCCGAAAAGCTAAAAGGGTATTAAGAAACCAAAAGCCAAAAAGGCATTCAGCACCCGGGAAAGGCAAAAAGGCGTTAAGAAGCCAAAAGGGTATTAAGGCCAAAAAGGCATTCAGCACCCGGGAAAGGCAAAAAGGCGTTAAGAAGCCGAAAGGGTATTAAGGCCAAAAAGGCATCCGGGAAAGGCAAAAAGGCGTTAAGAAGCCAAAAGGGTATTAAGGCCAAAAAGGCATTCAGCACCCGGGAAAGGCAAAAAGGCGTTAAGAAGCCAAAAGGGTATTAAGGCCAAAAAGGCATTCAGCACCCGGGAAAGGCAAAAAGGCGTTAAGAAGCCAAAAGGGTATTAAGGCCAAAAAGGCATTCAGCACCCGGGAAAGGCAAAAAGGCGTTAAGAAGCCAAAAGGGTATTAAGGCCAAAAAGGCATTCAGCACCCGGGAAAGGCAAAAAGGCGTTAAGAAGCCAAAAGGGTATTAAGGCCAAAAAGGCATTCAGGAAAGGCAAAAAGGCGTTAAGAAGCCAAAAGGGTATTAGGCCAAAAAGGCATTCAGGAAAGGCAAAAAGGTGTTAAGAAGCCAAAAGGGTATTAAGGCCTAAAAGACATTCAGCACCCGGGAAAGACAAAAAGGCGTTAAGAAGCCAAAAGGGTATTAAGGCCAAAAAGGCATCCGGGAAAGGCAAAAAAGGCGTTAAGAAGCCAAAAGGGTATTAAGGCCAAAAAGGCATTCAGCACCCGGGAAAGGCAAAAAGGCGTTAAGAAGCCAAAAGGGTATTAAGGCCAAAAAGGCATTCAGCACCCGGGAAAGGCAAAAAGGCGTTAAGAAGCCAAAAGGGTATTAAGGCCAAAAAGGCATCCGGGAAAGGCAAAAAGGCGTTAAGAAGCCAAAAGGGTATTAAGGCCATAAAGGCATCCGGGAAAGGCAAAAAAGGCGTTAAGAAGCCAAAAGGATATTAAGGCCAAAAAGGCATTCAGCACCCGGGAAAGGCAAAAAGGCGTTAAGAAGCCAAAAGGGTATTAAGGCCAAAAAGGCATTCAGGAAAGGCAAAAAGGCTTTAAGAAGCCAAAAGGGTATTAAGGTCAAAAAGGCATCCGGGAAAAGCAAAAAGGCGTTAAGAAGCCAAAAGGGTATTAAGGCCAAAAAGGCATCCGGGAAAGGCAAAAAGGCGTTAAGAAGCCAAAAGGGTATTAAGGCCAAAAAGGCATTCGGCACCCGGGAAAGGCAAAAAGGAGTTAAGAAGCCAAAAGGGTATTAAGGCCAAAAAGGCATTCAGCACCCGGGAAAGGCAAAAAGGCGTTAAGAAGCCAAAAGGGTATTAAGGCCAAAAAGGCATTCAGCACCCGGGAAAGGCAAAAAGGCATTAAGGAAGTGATCCAGAAAAGCCTAAAGCGCATCCAGAAAGTCATCCAGGAAAGTCATTCAGAAAATCAAAAGGGCATTAAGGAAATAATCCAGGAAAGCCAAAAAGGCATTAAGGAAGTGATCCAGAAAAGCCTAAAGCGCATCCAGAAAGTCATCCAGGAAAGTCAAAAGGGCATTAAGAAAAAACATCCAGAAAAGCCAAAAAGACGTTCAGAAGGCTTTAAGAAACCAGAAAAGCCAAAAAGGCGTTAAGAAAGGGCATCCAGCATCAGCCCTAAGGATAAAAAACACGCCCCCCACGTGAAACCAGAAAAGGGCATCAGCCCTAAGGATAAAAAACACGGCCCCCACGTGGGCCTATTGTGGGGGACGTCAGCCCTAAGGATAAAAAAACACGCCCCCCACGTGGGCCTATTGTGGGGTTAGTGACGTCAAAATCCAAGATGGCGCATGGTGTCCGTCTTCTACTGACACTCAAAAAATAAACTCTTGAAGTTGTACGAATTTTGCAAATATTATGGATCAATCTTCAATATGATCATTGAAGGCATCGAAACAAAGTATAAACTAAACCTGTTAGTAGGATGATGGAAGTCAACAGTAAAAAGTTGCTCATCAACCAACAGGCAGAGATTGAATACCGCAAAAGTACAGCGCAAAGTAGAACAGGAATTTAGTAAAATAGGCTCTCTATGAACAGGAAGGAATTATTTATAAGAAAAGGATCTGATTGTGGACCACACACGGAATTTTAAAATAAATGACAGAGGGCTTGGTACTAGCAACCCAGAAGTAATCAAAGACAGTATTAATAGAATCGCAGACCTCAAATGCAGACTTTTAAAGAAGCATCGAGATTGCATACACAAACTACAAAGTCATAGTATGTACAGTTGCTCAAATGCCACTTTACTAGGCTCCCAAAGCATATTTGTCAATACTGCGATCCTATTTGCAATGCTATTACCCCTTAAATTTTTCTTGACCGCTCAACATATTAAAAGGGAATGAGCGTTGTATTAAAACCGTGAGACCGAAAGTAGGTTTACCAATATAACGTTTACTTAATGTCAATTTTCACTTCTTAAAATTGGAACATAAAAGAAGTATATATCCACTTTGGTATTTAAATACGGAACTTAAACTTTTTTCAGGTCTGTCAATGTTAAAAAGGTCAGTCAGGACTTACAGTTTTATTATGGTAAAGTTCACGAACGAGCAACGTTTGGAAATTCGAAATTATGAGTCGATAGTCGCAACTTTAAGAGCGCTTAATTTTATTTTTGGTCGTAATTATCGTACCATAAGACGGACTGTGCATCTTATCGTAGATACATTCGAGTCAATATATTCACTATTGAATGTTCTTGTGCCAGTAAGACAACGAAGTACAGAAAATATCGCAACAGTCAGTGCTTCAGTTCAAAATGAACCAAATCAGTCGATTCCACGCCGTTCATAGGAATTGGGAATCTCTCAGTCCACATTATGACGAATTTTGCGTAAAGATCTTAACCTACACCCCTGCAAGATCAAATTAACTCAAGAACTGAAACCTCTTGATTTGAAGCGCCGAAACTTCTCCGATTGGGTTCTGCAAAAGTTTGAACAAAATCCTGAATTTCATCGAAAAATTATCTTCAGTGATGAAACTCATTTTTGACTTAATATCTTTGTCAATAAACATAATATGCATTATTGGACAGCCCACATGTGATTCAAGAAACTCCATTGCATTCACAAAAAGTGACTATGTGTTGTGGATTTCATGCCAGAGGTGTGATTGATCCGTATTTCTTCGTGGATGAAAATGAATTGTTACGGTCAATGGAGTTCGCTATCCTGCCATGTTGCAAGACTATTTTTTTGCCAGAATTGGATGGACTTGACTTCAGTGATTTGAGGTTCCAACAAGATTTTTTTATGGGGTCACCTTAAATCTTTGGTTTATGCCAACAAGACAACAACGCTGGAGGAATTCAGGAACAATTACGAACGTGAATGTACCAACGTTCTGGCAGATATGTGTGGAAGAGTGATGGAAAATTGGCCCCAAAGAATCGATCAGTTTCAAGAACTGCTTTACTTTTTATGTATGGAATAATGTGAATAATCTGCAAAGTTTCTTCCTAATAACTCAAGCATTGATTGTTTCATTCAATAGTCATTTTGAAACGATAATCAAGGTTTTTCTCATTTACCCTAATAATTTATTGATTGAACCAATGCAACTACTGCAATACTATCTGGCTCATCATTAATACTAAGAAAAACTTTTGATTTCCAAGGTTTCAATTCAATGAAAGAAATAATTTGCTTCCATAATTATTTTTACTAAATTAGAAGTTACGAAGAAATTAGTCAGGTATAAAAATGTGAGTTATTTTGAAGATATAAAATACCTAATTAACTTGTATAATTAAGCTATAATCAGCCAGCATCTGTAACCTCTGAACCGGATTTTGGACAATTAATAAACATTTTTACTTCCCGAGTACGAAGTAAAAGGGAAGTATTGTATTAGTTTTCCAAAAAAAAAAATTTGACCTATGGAAATTTTTACATATCTTTGCGTTTCCGAATACGTAGATTCAAAATATGCAAAAAAAAATTTTCCGTCTGTCGTCTGTAGTCTGTAGTCTGTAGTCTGTAGTCTGTAGTCTGTAGTCTGTAGTCTGTAGTCTGTACGTACACATTCCTTGCAACGCTCTAAACTCAGAAACTATTAAAGTTATCGATATGCGGTTTTCGCCAATCGATTACATTCGGGCCAAGGACGAAAATGCTGTTATTACCTTTGATGACGTCACTTCCGGTATAAGCTAAAATGGCGACACTCATTTTTTTTATAAGATAAAGTTGCAGTTTTTTTAATGTAGTTTAAAAGAGAATTTTTTTTTGAATTCAGCAATATATATTGTGCTATACTTATTTTTTGAAAAAAGTGTTAAAAAAAATAATTATTAAAAAATGACTGCAACGCTCGATACTCAGAAACTATTAAAGTTATCGAAATGCGGTTTTCGCCAATCGATTACACTCGGGCTAAGGACGAAAATTCTGATATTACCTTTAATTACGTCACTTCCGGTGTAAGCTAAAATGGCGGCACTCATTTTTTTATAAGATAAAGTTGCAATTTTTTTATATGGTTTAAAAGAGTATTTTTTTCTGAATTCAGCAATATATATTGTGGTATACTTATTTTTCGAAAAAAGTGTTACAAAAATCAATTTTAAAAAATGACTGCAACGCTCTATACTCAGAAACTATTAAAGTTATTGAAATGCGGTTTTCGCCAATCGATTACATTCGGGCCAAGAACGAAAATGCTGATATTACGTTTGATTACGTCACTTCCGGTGTAAGCTAAAATGGCGGCACTCATTTTTTTATAATATAAAATTGCAGTTTTTTATGTAGTTTAAGAGTATTTTTTTCTGAATTCAGTTGTATTTATTTTTTCAAAAAAGTGTTAATACGAGGGAAGTCTCGTGGCAACTTGCCAGAATTTTTTTAAAATGATATATGGAAAAAATAATAGCAAGTATTAATTGGGTAACTAGATACATTGTATGTATTGTGAACGACTTGGGTTTTTTAATTTGTCTGCAAGAACTTAAATTATACACCTATAAAAGAGACATAAAAATTTACAGAGAGTAAATATAATAAATATGTACCATTTCTTGATCGTGTAATGTAATGTAAAATATGACAGGTAGTATGATACCTGTTGTTTATTACCTACTTAGTTCGGGATTGGAATTTGTCCAAGCGTTGCAAGAAATGAACGTACATCGATCTTGTATCGATTATTTTTATATCGATGTTTATAGCGAAAAAATATAATGTTATGTACATCAAGAATTAATTTTTTTATCTATTAAAATTAATCGTTTCCATCTTTCTCGTCCTTTTTTGTTCACGTGTTTATATATTTTATAACATATTATACTATTTAAAAATTATTACGTAGTTGTCCTTACTATTTATAATGTAGATCCTGCCGAGCTTATACACACACTGACATTAAGAAAAATCGTAAACCTGTATTCTACCATCTGAATCTTTTAATAGGAAAGAAACCAATTATGAACTGCACTGCATTTGATTGTAAATGAATAAAAGTTGAAAATAAGATAACCTCCATATTTGAAATGTTTTATGTTTAGCCAATCATGCCTAACTGGAGGTCAGTTACAGAAATATACTGTGCTGAGAGAAAAGATTTAAATTTTTGGTTGCATTATTTAAGAGTGATAATTGTGCTTATAATTATTTCGAAAAATTCCTATTTTTATCCAACGCCACCAAAATAGAAAATTATTTCAAAATTCGTTCTATAACATTTACGTTGCATCAAAAAGATCGTGGGATTCACTAAAAATTTGAAAATTTTAAATTAAATATCCGACTTATTTGCATCGATATAGATTTTTTAAGTTATTCTGCATTGACTTGTATTAGCTCCATATTGTTTTAATGTATTTGTTTCAATTTACCACTTTTTCTTTGTCAAAACGTCAAGACGCCCTTATTCTCTAAACTCGACATAAACTTACTTGCTGTTACTTATGCAGAGGCTATCATTTAATTTGCAATAGTTGATATTTTTCAATCGTCAAATCAAAAAAATTATTAAGAGCGCTATTAATTAGGTGCTAATGATTTATTCTAATGTGTCTGGTAGCAGTAATAACAAACACAACCTTCGGTTTTTATAGGTCATTTGAATGTCTGTGTATAATTTGACTAAAATAAACATAAATCGTATTCATTTATATTAAAATGTAAGGGAAAATGCGGCAAATTTGACGTTGATATAGTTACGTTAAGATCTAACGTTTGAAATGAAATATAACGAAGTGATAATTCAACTCAGACATTTTAGCAAATAACTCCTGTTAGACGATTTCATAATATTAAAAAGGAAAAATGTCCAATGCAGAAACGTAAGGATTGTTGCTAGAAGATACGACCGGTTTTGACTAACATTCTGCGATTACATAAACGTAATGATTTCCAATCATAGTAAAAATTGTTAAAAATTTTATTTATATGATAGCTGACTTGGTGGTCAACGTGTACCACTAATCTTCGTTTTTGACAGACATTTTGGAATTATCACATTTATGAAAGAGAATTCCGATGCGGCGCTGATGTGGATTAATTTCTGACAGTACCAGATTATCTTCGGCTCTTCCAACGACTACATCATGTAAACCCTTCATTTTCGATCAATCAATTTTTATCGTGAAGCATTCAAAGAACGAGTGTTACTTCACTATTTAGAACTAACGTTCATTTAATTTATAGCTTTAAATTCCCTCAAAGTAAGACATCCTTCACTTGAACGTTTTTTTTTGTGGTACCTTGCAGGTAAAAAGTTGTTATAACAGTAAACGTATTTAAATTTAAGGTGTGAAATAAGGAATTGCTTTCTGCTTAAATTGAAAATGAAAGCCACTTCAGGGATGAAAGGTGATTTTTAAATACATTCTCATCAATCATGATAGATTTATGGAGGTATTCTAGTTGGTAGCTAAAAGTAGCAACAGGTTCCTATTATAATACATACAACTTGTAATTGACAATAATCTGTCACGCTTTCGTCACAAGCCATTCTTTGAAAGATCGCTTATATTATAATTAATATTGAAAGAAGAATCAGGTTACATTAGTAATATTAATAATAAATGTGAAATGAGTTGGTATTACTGCGGTTTTACAAATAGACTTTAATATCTTGATGGTTTCTTAATATAAAAGTTAGCAATTTATGTATTTGTGACGAATGTTGCGTTTGCGTATCGTTCACTGTAGTACAAATTATATAGGTAGGTACTTATTATTATCAAGCGGAACATTACTTCAATAATATTGTATAATAATCGCATAATTCATCACCCATTTCATTAAGAATACCTACCATTTAATTATTACAAATGTCCCTCTCCGTTTATTCTTTCTTTTTTATTTGGTGTTGTCTTTGTACAATTAAATTGAATTAAACCGTATATACGTAATCTTCCCGTTTTTGTAAACGTTTGACATTTATAGTCGTTGTGTTGTGATTAGATTATTTCATGATGAAAACAAAGTTATGGGAAAAACTGAGAGTGTTGAATATGGAAGAAGATCTAGTGGAGATGATAGAAGAAATGTATAAAGAGACAAAGTGGATGGTGAGGGTAGAGGAGGAGATAAGTGAGCCGTTTTGGAGAAGGAAAGGGTTGCGGTAGGGCTGCCCGTTAAGTCCTAGTCTTTCTTCGATGTATATAAAAGATTTGGAGGAGGAGTTAAGGAGGAACTAGTGTGGGAGCATAGTAATGGGAAGTAAAAAGGGGTGGGTCTTGTGGTAAGGAGATATATGGAGAAAATAGGATTGGAGGTGAATTTGAAAAAGACAAAATTAGTGAAAATCCAAAAGAAAAGAGGGTGAGAGTGGAATGGAAATGGGGGGAACAGTGTATAGAAAGTGTAGATGAGATGACGTATTTGGGATTCAGGGTAAGGTATGACAATAAGGACAAGGCGCAGATAATCGAATTGCTTAGGAACGTAAATGGAATAATGGGGCAGGTATGGGGTTTAGGGGGAAGGTGATATACAGAAAAGGATGTGGCTTTTTAATAAATTAGTAAATAGCGGAAAAAGGGGGGTGGACGGAAAGGGAGTAGTTAGAAAAGATACAATTAAAGTGAAATGCATTTTAGCGTTGGAGAGGGAAACATCGAAGTATGTTGTAGAGGGGGAGACAAACTTGCAGAAAATCAGAATTGTGGTAGAGAAGAGGGCGATGGCATTCGAAGAAAGGATAGAAACAAGGGAGGATAACGGAACATTAAGAAGTTTCTGGGATGAGGTAAAGAAGAAGAGGATAATGAGAAGCAACGAAGGGAGATATAGTGAAAAGTAGGTACCTATAAGGAATTAGTGTCCAGAGGAATACCGCGTTACTTGAGGAGAAAAGAAAGCATAATGAGGAAGAGGATTGTGGCGCGGTTCATAGTTGGAAACAAGGAGAATGATAGTAAGTACCTATTGGTAGGAAGAGGAAAAGAGGATATGCAGATCGTGTGGAGAGCGAAGGGAAAGTACCTATAGAGGATCATTATAAACTATCCAAGAAGCTGATATCAACAACAATTAGTGCGCTAATAACAATCATTTAACATTACTAAATTGTAATTGACATTTCAAATAAAACATGGGTAATTGATACTTAAAGAATTTGTACAACATTTTTATGATTTGGAACCTTATGGGATTAAATGTTTAATGGTGGATACATCAATAGTAAAGATCAATTTTTCTTGCATGATTTGGTAACAGTTTAATTTCTTCTGTTGCGAGGACAATGAAGCGTTCATTACTTTTGTTTAGTGAAGAAAATGCTATTTTCTAAAGTAGTTAAATAAAACATTAGGCATAACTAGAAATTGGAACCCATACTATGGAAGAAAATTAAATAATGCATGAGGAGAACTCAAAGGACACTTAAAAAAATAGTGGCCCATTGAAAAGGTAACACGCCTGTTTTGGGACACTTAGACCAGTTTCTTAAAAAAACGCCCAGACACGTCGATTTTCTATTTTTGGGGGACAACTTTTGATGTCAAATTTGACTTTGTCAGGTCAACCCCCTAGCCCCAGCAACTCCTAACTCAAGAATTTAAATAGGGAAAAGGAGTCGAACGACCCCTCATTTGAAACGTCTTTTAATTCTCTATGTGACAGTATGAATGAAAATTAGTTTTATTCAATTTTTTTTCGCCCCCATGAAAAGCACCCTCCAGATTAACGAAGGTGGGGGTGCTGTTTAGGCAAAATCTTGAAACACTTCACTTTTGACCTTTTGAACGGCACATTTTGATGTCAAATTTAACTTTTTCAGGTCAACCCCCTAGCCCCAGCAACCCCTAACTCAAGAATTTAAATAGGGAAGGGTGTCGAGCGACCCCTCATTTGAAGCGTCTTTTAATTATCTATTTGGCAGTATAAATGAAAATTAGATTTAATGAATTTTTTTTTCGCCCCCTCTAGAGTCTAGATTAACTAAGGTGGGGGTGTTGTTTAGGAAAAATCCTGAAACACGCCACCTTTGACCTTTTGAAAGGCGCGTTTCACGATTTTTCCTAAACAACACCCTCACCTTAGTTAATCTAGAGGGTGCTTTTCATGGGGGTGGAAAAAAATTGAAAAAAACTAATTTCGGTCATACTTTCGAATAGAGAATTAAAAGACGCTTCAAATGAGGGGTCGCTCAACACCCTTCCCCTATTTAAATTCTTGAGTTAGGGGTTGCTGGGGTTAGGGGGTTGACCTGATAAGGTCAAATTTGACATTAAAATATGCCGTTAAAAAATTAAAAGTGACTTGATTCAGGATTTTTCCTAAACAACACCCCCACCTTAGTTAATCTGGAGCGTGCTTTTCATTGGGGCGAAAAAAATTGAATAAAACTAATTTTCATTCATACTGTCACATAGAGAATTAAAAGACGTTTCAAATGAGGGGTCGTTCGACTCCTTTTCCCTATTTAAATTCTTGAGTTAGGGGTTGCTGGGGCTAGGGGGTTGACCTGACAAAGTCAAATTTGACATCAAAAGTTGTCCCCCAAAAATAGAAAATCGACGTGTCCGAGCGTTTTTTTAAGAAACTGGTCTAAGTGTCCCAAAATAGGCGTGTTACCTTTTCAACCACCCTGTATAATCACAACGTATTAATACAAACATTTTCGACAGTATCACTAAAAATAAACGTACCTATAGGCAGCCAAATTTACTCCCAATTATTATATTCGTGATCATACACAAAAATGCGCAAGATTTCTGTACGAGACGGAACCCAAATGCTTGTTATAAAACCATTTATTCAATTACAATCAAGTATTTGATCATAATTATCTATAATATTTACATAGATTACCGACATTTCTTTCATAACGCTATTTGCATTATCGTCCAAAAAGTTTCTCGTTAGAAAAGATTCTCGTAAAGCAGAATTAGATATTTTATCGACCGCTTGTGCTTTTTCATCAAAATTCCGGATAAATTTCCTCAATATAATAAACGGCATTCCTTGTTTTAAATGTTCATGCAAAGACACGTCGCGTCGCTTTTCGTTCTTTTCCGTTGAGATGCAATTCCATTCTTGAGTTTCAAGAAGAAAATCATGCACTCGACTTTCGTCACACATCTCCATTCTAGTACAGTCAATCTGTATTTTTTTGTTCGAAAAATTGCCAAGTGGATTTTTTTTCATATATCATTAGGTCAGGAGAAAAGCTTAACGTCAGATTTGCGAGGTACTGGCCCCATTGAATTTTTGAGAAAGTCAAAAAGTTTTTGAAATGCATTTTTCTCGGAATTACTGCGTTTTAGAAAAAAATTTTATAAACAAATAATGTAGAGGACATTTCCATCTATAATTAATGTCAATGAGTTGATAACGTACGACTTAAAATTTAAGCAGTAGGTGGCGTTAAAGTACCAGAAAAACTGTTTTTTTGCTTTTTTGTCTAGACAATTTTTTTTCGCAATACTGTAAATAGAGTAGTTGTTCCTCTCAAAAACACCTACAAAATTCATTAAAACTATTTTTTTCTTCGACTTCCCGTTTTAGAGCTATAGGTTGCCGAAGTGTAAAAATTGTACCATTAAGACTGTAGAAAGGCTAATAGAAGTACGGTAACGATTGGTGCGTTGCTCATAAATGGTATATCATTTTCGCAAGTTGATTAACAATAATATCTGTTAATTACTATTGTTTTTAACATGAATTAGAATAAATTTTTTTATTTTATATTTTTTTATATTTTTATATTTTAGCGTCACCTACTGCTTGCATTTTAAGTCGTACGTCATCAACTCAGTAACATTAATTGCAGACGGTAAGGTCCTCTACATTTTTTGTTAATAAAATTTTTCTCTAAAACGCACTTATTCCGAGAAAAATGCATTTCAAAAACTTTTTTAGTTTCTCAAAAATTCAATAGGGCCGCCAGAACCTCGCAAATCTGGCGTTAAGCTTTTCTCATGACCCCCTAATGAAATATTTAAAAAAATCCACTTGGCAATTTTTTGCGAAAACAGCCGTTTTTCACGACAGATTGACTGTACTATTCCTTTCTCGTTCATTTTTGGAGGATCTGAGTATAAAATTACGCTTGTATTCCACGGAAACGGAACACATCCACCGTCATATACATACTTTTTTGCTTATCATTTTCGCACGGATTAAGTTATTTTCAATTATTTAATCAAAATGGCGGATGCAGACGGTAGTTTAAAAATTCACTAGGTACTTGAAAACCGTTGTAGCTATGGCAACTGATGAGTTTTCACCAGCGCATAGACGAAGAATAGGGCTTACTTTTCGCGTACTTAAAAAAAAGTTATGTTGCGTACGATGATACCATTTTTATCAGATTTTTTTTAGTAGTCAGCCATGAATTTTGAACAAATTAAGTGATACTAATCCGTCACTAGATTAACATAAGTTTCCCAATAATCGAAAAAAATGGCTTGCAATGGTTTTACATATTAAGATTTTTGGAATCTACTTGTTATTTATGGTTAAATGAAAGAATCGCGTCACATAGTTGTCATACGTTCATTCAGCGATATCCAGAAAGACCGCGTCCTAGTGAACGTACCATCCGAACACTGGAATGAAGTTGTTTGAATTTTGGAAGCTTTGTACCACCAAAACAATTACCTAGATCCTAGAGTAAGACTCGTTGTTGAAAACGAGACTAATATTATTAATGTACTTGGATATTTCACGGCGTACCCCACTAATTGCTTTAGGTTCAAAATTAGTTGAATCTAAAAAAGTCCAAAAAACTGCTATTATCGCCCATTTTCTCACCATAATGGAGATTCGATGAAACCAGTCGACCCTCAAGAGAGGGTTCTGAGAATAGCTAATGTTAAGGAATCAGGAAGATTTTTTGGGGAACATTATTTGGTCACACGCGGCCAAATTTAGTAAAAATTTAATCGCCATAATTCGCATTACCTACTGGCGCGGTTAAAATCCTTGTTTGTATACTTTCAAGAGTGCTGGAGTTTCATTATATTTTGTGTGTTTAAAAACACAAGATTTTGTGTTTCCACATTTATCCAGAAAATTTGAATACAGAACGTTATTTGAAAATTTTACGCAATATTGTTGTTCCTGCAATAGAAGATCTGCATCTGCAGGAATATGCTGAATACTGAATCACAAGTCACACGATACTCCGCACGAGAACATTTACGAAAAAGAGCTTGTGTTCGGAACATGAAGGCGCTCATTTTGAGCATGTGTTGAAGAAGACAAGGTTTTGAATTGATTTGAAACCTATAACAGGTAGCGGATTAATGTTACTTGATTGGTTTAAAATTCGTTTGCCAACTACTAAAAAAATCCGAAAAAAATGGTATCATTGCAATGAAATGGGAATAAGTCAGAAACTATCTAAAAATAGGGATAGGAACATGTAATACCAAAATATGCCCATTTTGGTTTTCTATCAAATGCCATAGTAAGAAAATGGTCATTTCATTTAAGAAACTGAGTTTTTAGTTTTTGAATTTTCTTAAATTTGGGGCCTCATAAGTGAGGTCGTACCTATGTAACTTAACTTTTTTTATGTACACCAAAAGAATGCACTACTCTTCCTCTCTGGGTTAATGGAAACTCCGATGCCATAACTACAACGGTTTTCAAATAATAAATTATCAAAGTACCACCAGCATCCGCCATTTTTTTTTAAATAAGTGAAAATTACTTAAAAACCATAACTTGTAGATATTGACATGTGGATTGTGGGTATTACAAGAACTGAAATTTCACGTAGAATGCAAAAATGCAATAAAACATAGGAGTTCCCATTTAAAATAACTAGGTACTAGCTACTTCCGAGATTTCCGGAAGCGCTGCCATTTTGAAAATGATTTACATCGATTCGACTTTCAGAGTAACCCCTAAGTTCAAATTTTCAAAAGCCTATATCTATTAAACTTTCACAGAAATGTCCAACTAAAGCTCCCAAAAAACACCCTGTATACAAGGTGTCAATTTAAAAACTTGCCAGAAACTATAACAGATAAGTAAAATTTGGAGGGGGAACCAGTATGACCCACAGGGCAATCTTCTGCAACTCACCCCTTTGGTTCCAGCCATCTCACCCTTATTTTTTAAATTGCACTACCCCAAGTGTGACATATCATTGGAAAGCCCTTAAAAAATGCTATTCATCAGTACTAAACCAAATGTTAATTAATCGATTATTTTGTTGAAAAAACCACATTAAAGTTTTAGTAACTATAGTTGTATGTTTTATTGTTTTCGTATTTATCGCTACTACCTAATATCAATTCACATTCAAAAAGATTGTAAGAAGTTAGTATCTGTAAGTGAAAAAACACAAAATATTGTTTATTTATCAGAGGATTTCTTATTAAAGGAGCTTTCACATAATTTGTGTTTGGACATTTGCTTGTAAAATTCTCAACAATTTTTTTTTCAAATGCTTGAATGTATAAATCTCCATGGGTTACTCTGGAGTTTTTCTGTTCATTTTGACTACCTATTTGTAAAGATAAGCTGTTGTTGGAAAATAGTACCTAATTTGACATTTAAAACAATAAATTTGAATGAATTGATTTAAATACTATTTTTGTATTATATAATACTGATGAATAGCATTTTTAAAGAGCTTTTCGATTATGTATTACACACGGGGTAGTGCAATTTAAAAAAATAGGGTGCCTAATGATGATAGTTGCAGAATATTTCTACTATATGAGTCATATTGGTTCCCCCTCAATGTTCTACAAACGTTTTTGAGAAATTTTACTTACCTCTTACCTGCTAACAGTTCGAAGGTCTGTCAAGTAATTTGTAAATTGCGCTTACATTTGGGAGCCATTCAATACTTTCATATTCTAGAAAAAAATGTGAACCACAACACTACTAACAGTTCTGTTAGTGAAGAATAGTCCGTATTATTTTATACGATCTAATTAAACAGTTGCGCAAAGGGAAGTAAAATGTAATATAATGTGAAGAAAATCGAAACACTCGGCTTTTAATTCTCAATGGAAAAAATCCGTTTGTGTGGTTCTAATTTTAACTGCATAAAACCGGAAAATCTGCAACCTGAAATTATAATAAATAGCAAAATTTGTCTGAATTGGCATCTCATTTTACAACTACAGAATTTTTTATGGCTCATCTTATCTTTTGTTAATCTATTCGTATAAAAAATTGTATAAGGTAAATAGATATAATTTAATTGTGATGTTCATTTTGACATTCTTAGGTCATAACCCTAAATTTTAATATTATTTCTTCTTTTTGATGCTTCGTAAAGTATTGTACCAATTATTTATTTTACTACTATTTAGAAGTTGTTTTTATGTTTTACTGACATTTCTGGGTAAGATATATTGAATTTTAAAACTCGGTTGTAAGATTCTTAGCATATCTGCGGTTTCAAGCTTTAAATCCTACTGAATTGATGCCC
Organism: Pyrocoelia pectoralis; assembly: GCA_036250285.1. Lineage (NCBI taxonomy): Eukaryota > Metazoa > Arthropoda > Insecta > Coleoptera > Lampyridae > Pyrocoelia > Pyrocoelia pectoralis. The sequence continues at coordinate 21,136,952 of CM070076.1, read as the reverse complement.
AATTAAATAACGCGTTGATTTGTGGTGACCTATCTTTAAATTAATGGTGTAATACTTTATTTAGCTAATTACAGTTATTATTGTCATGTATGGGTGAAATTGTATTGAAACTGTGCACATAATTGTCCTCGATAATTACCTACAAGGGATCGATAGGTGGTTCACGGATCTACGCCAGATTATACCTTTCGAATATAAAAATCGTGCATAGAAACATCTGGAACCTTTCAAAATCAGTGAGGCTTTAAGAATTCTTTGTATTTTATGTTAAATGCGGAGAACACACTCTATCCTTCGGGCTAAGCACGGCGCTGCGCTTGCTCTTTTGAGTAGGTATTCTATACACGATTCGATACAATAATGTGAAAAGTGGTGTTTACGTTGAATGGGCCAATGGTATATAGATGACAGAAACATAAAAGAAGTAAAAATGTTCAAACTCATGTTGCAATTAAAGTCAGTTTATCACTTCAAACCATTTATATATATCATCGAGTGTCTTATAATCTGTTTAACGGTTTTGCTTATATTTTCTTCCCAGATTAAAAAAGGAAATGGAAAATTTCATGCAATGTATAGGTATCAATAATACTACATTTGGACTTCGAGCAATAAAATCTCAAGTACTTTTTCCCTTTTTGGTAATATCTTAATGATGAACTAGCCGCAACAAGGACAATAACATTAAGAAATCCATTTAAATAGTTTTACTATTATTTACAGGATATTCATGATAGAACAGGTTGACAAATCAACGCAGTGCAGTTTATAAATGTTTAACTACCATTTTTGCCTTTGCCTTATTAAACGTTGGTACTGCTATATGGTACAGAACTCTTAAAAATGGCGTGAGAAATCTATAAAAGTTTATAACTCTAAATTATATTAAGTTATCTATTCTATAAATAAATATTAACCAAATCCGTAGTTGAATATAAGAGCAGGATGCGTCTGCTGCATAACCGTCTTGGGCGCAACGTTGTAAATCAGCTTTTAACTTTACAAGTCTAAGATTAGGTTAATCGATAATGTAATTAGGTCAGATGATAAAATAAAATTTAGCAGTGTGCTCCTATTAACATTTTTAAATATCTTCACAAGTATGATTTCGATAACATTATTGTTCTCATACAAAGAGACTTCTTTACTTGCTTTCCTGTCACGTTTTTGGGCCAATTGGGAAAATGTACTTTAAGTAAAGTTACAATCAGTTAAGAAGAAAATAAAATAACAGCAATACTCAAGAGTGCATTTCGGTTATATAAAAAGTCGTCATTGAATTTATCGATATATCCATAAAAAGGAACTGAAAAATGTCCGTACAAAGACCAACAGTCGCTGTTATGCGTTACTCGGTTCGTTTTGAATGGAGTGCTGATCATGATACTTTTATAATTCTTTACAGAATACTTTATAAGGACTAAATTAGATAATAGTTTCATTGGTATATCTGTCAGTTAGGCTTTTAACTTTACGACTGTTGAATTCGATGGCAATACTAAGCAATCAGAATAACGACGGGAGTCTATTGAATAAGTTCAATAAATAGTTACTTATTTTTTTTCAGTACTGAAAGACTTCATTATACTCATAATACTAATTTGACGATTTATTTTTTTAACTTTCAACGCTCTTGTAAATTTTTACAGAATTACAGGCACGAGGGAATTTACTGATGTCGATGACTAAATGCAAGTTATTTTACTGTTATTCGATAGTATGAGAGATTAATAGCTTGAAGATATGAAGAATCAAACATTTGTATTTCTTTGACATCAATAGCAACTTAATTAATGATCCAGTTGGGATTTTACAGATGCCCTCTCATTATCCTTCAATTGTCCATTTGTGTACCTATATACAGTTAATTAAATGTAATTAAATCTATATGTGTTTGTGTCTGTTAATGTAGTGAGCGCAAGTAGCATATGTATGTGTTAGCAGACTAAATATATTTGTCGAAATTTACATCATCGTTAATCCATAAAGCTGCCGACTTTCGACAGGTTGCTTGCCCGAAGCAGTCAGTGAACGTGCTTAGCCTTTAGTATCCGAAAGCCGGTGAACATTGATTAAAGAGTCAAATTACCAATCAATTGGGACTAATAGGTCGAGTTTATAGATGCCTTATCTGGTAAAATAACAAATAGCGACCAGACCCACGAGAAGGATAGATTAAAAGATATCAACTATCCGAAATAGCACTTTACACATTTTTTTACTTTTCTACCTGATCCCCAATTCGACTATTTTGAGCTGTCACTCCAATTATTTTAATTATGGGATCGACAAATTAATAATTAGATCAAATTAAATTCATTTAAGCCGTTATGTAAATTAAAACCCTGTAATAAATAACAAATCGGCAACCGCGTAATGATAAATATCAAAATGAGGAAGTAGATTGAAATATCATTTTCGGTTACCAGCATTTTTTTTACCGTACTCTTAATTCCAAGCAAATCGTCGAGTACTTTTTTGACATCGTTAAGAAGTTTTGCCCTTTAAAAAATAATTCATTAAATTAAGTTGTTCTAATTAAAATTGCAAACTTTTAAAACTTAATTTTAATTAAAATTCTCCATCATGTAAAGGAATCTGTTCATAATTATAATTGCCCTTATTAGTGGTTACGTATGAATTTTTTGGAAATGTACCTAATTAGTGTTGGCCAGTTGAAGTATTTTAAAGTTTTCGAATATATTAATAAAATTATTATTAACTAATAATACACAAGTACAATTATTCAAATTTGACTATTGTAATTAATTTTTTAACTATATTAAAAAGTTTGTCATGTGCCACTTCTTCTGGTATTTAAATAAGCATGTTCCGTATTTATTAACCAATTATTCGTTATAAATGATTTGGAAATTTTTTGATAATGATCATTTTCGTTTCTAAATACTACGTTTTCCGTGAGATAACAACCTTCCGATGATATAATATTAATTAATTTAGGTTGGACAACTGTGATTTTTTCCACGAGTGTAGCTGTAGTTTATTTTTCCCACTTCCTCCTTTTTCAAAATTATGTAAGTATCATGCGTTTAAAAAACTCATCTAAATGTTGATTTCGATATAAGTATTTATCCTTCACTAACTTAGTTTTTGTAATAGTGAAATTTGAGAAAGTTTGGCTTCTTTTAGCTTAATTTTCTATCTGATGCTACTAATCTTTAGTTTATATTACATACATTTTAAATATATTTTCATACCTATGTAGTTCTTTCGACCTTTAAATTCAAGTTCTCGAATTCTAATCGACCTTAAGTATGTACCTACTTTAAGTAAGGTAGCCAAAGGCAAATCCGGAATCCCATTCGGTGCACATCCCTGATAGAGCAGGTAATGAACTATACATACCCTCTCGTGACAGTTATAGTAAGGGATTGTCATTAACCTACTGGAAAAAATCCTTTAGCCTCCGCAGTTTTTACAATCGAACGGATACCATGATACCATCGCTGTTGCATGTTTCGTGCAGAACTCCTATTCTTCGTCAGTTGTCTGTGTCTCTAATTGATCTCTATACAGAGTTGAACTTTTGAGTTATTTGATGATTCGTGGTCGACTACGTTCAATTCTAAAATACTTTGTTCTTGCCTTCTTGAAATCATTTTGGGCACGACAATAGAATATTGGGGAATTTTAAATATTTGAATTTCATTGGAAAAGGGAGCATCAGTACTAATTTATAAAACAAGGAAAAGATATGTAACAAACCAAAAAGCGATAAATCATTACAGTCCAAGATTACACAAGAGGAAGAAACGAAGATTCGCACTACTAAAATCCTGTACTTTGTTAAAGATATAGATATTCTCGAAGGGGGGGAGCACAATAAACTAAAACCCCCCTAGAGCTAAACCACCCCTAGAACAAATAATAATAATAATAATAATAATAATTTTTTCGCTATATTGGTTTGTACCTGTATTCTTTTAATTTATATAGGTTGGGAGAGATTTACCAACTAAATTATCTTCGTTTTTATTAAAATTACTTCACGTTTCGCCCATTAATCTTTGGGCTTAATCATAAGTTCCATATTACATATTAAATTCTGAAACAAAATTAGTGTTGTATTGTTTATGTTAGAATTACAGTTGCCTATAAGGTTAAGTGGCAGATATTATTGTTTTTTAAATTTTTAATTTTGGGTAATATCGGCACGTGGAAATCTCACCTTGATGTTTGGATGATGACGAGATGGTTTGGATGAATTAGTATGCTGGAGGGAGTAACACCCCCATATTTGTCTTTAGTAATTTAATTTCATAAAATCTTGGCATGTTTTTAATTTAAACAATTTTTATATTGAGTACGGCCGTTGGCGTCAAGTACGTAGTTTTGGATATGTCAATTATATTGACGTGGAAGGTTGGTGGTGCCATCTATCGTACGAATTTTATACCTGCAATCTAACGATTGATATGTGATATGCATGTTATTTACATTTACCTTATATTTTTTATTATTTAATTTTAAAACTAAATATTGACGCGTGTAAGTATATTTATAGATACATAAACACTAAATATATTATTATTATTATTATTATTATTATTATCGATAGATGGCACCACCAACCACATACCCTGTATATACTACACTATGTCGACGTTCCATGGGTTATTCCTTAAGATGAAGAGTATAAAAAGTGGAACTTAGAAATAAACAGGTGCAAATCAAAATAAATACACATTGGAAATACTCGTAATATCAATACTAACAACTTGTTCAATTATCGACGACCAACAAGAACTTGAAGCAGTCACTATTTTTCAGTTTCTAGTTATCTTAATAGAAAATGAAGGCAAACAAAAAACAATGAAGGATAGAAAATAATAAAATGGAGGAAGGTTATTGGGATGCTAAATTTTGTGATATGGAGCAATGGATGTGCCAAAAAAGAAGAAAAGGTATACAGGGTGTAGAATTGGCCGATGCATTATAGTGATTTCAATGTAAAAATTTTAATATTCGATTATTTGCTTCCCTAATTATTTTACAGAAAAAGTCTATTTAACTTTTTTCTAAATTAAAAAAATCTACATCCGTACATGTTGTTTGTTTTTATTTTAGTTAATATAGCATGAAGAAAAATTGAAAATTAAAAGTGATACTTTGGCAAAAAATAGTGGTTCCATGGAATGGTTGACGTAAAATTATGGTTGAGCGTCGTTGCAGCAAGATTCAATAATTATTTATTCTACAAACGAAAAAATCGAAAGGATGAAATGGGTTTATTCTGGAAACTAGTTACCATTAAGATTCGTTAAATATTTATTTTATTTATTTAGTGTTATTAATTAAACGGTTGTAGTTGAATTGTGTAAAAGTTTATTTTTTTATTAAATTAATGCCTGCCAATAATTTCAAGGCATCACCGATTTTTGAGAAAGTGGAGATTTTTATTTGTCTAAATATTTGCTTTCTGAAAAATTCAAAGTAAAAATAAGTAACATCAATACATACAAGTAATTCCACTAAAAAAAAAAAAATCGACTGCGGAGGCCGGAACGTGTTATTGTTGAACAGGGAGTTAAGGTTTCGAACGCTTTCATAAAGAGGTTCATCAGGACAAACATAAAAATAAATAGTAATGGTAAATCTCTTATCAAAATGAACCAACGGGAATTACACCACGTTACTAACACTGCACAGATTGGAACACTGACAAAAGAAAACTAAATCTGGCTATCTGGTCTTCCAATGAAATGACAGATTTCTGTAGTGGAGAAACTGACTTTGGCCGTGGAAAGCCGCCGTTATGACAATTCGACTCAACTTTTTATTTTTAAATGCAACCCAATGCGTTTCGACACTACGTGTCATTATCGAGGGTGTCAAATTGTGACAGATTAAAATTGGACAAGGGTTACCAAGATCTGTTACTTTTGATAATGACATTGATGACACATAATGTCGAAAGACGTTGGGTCGTATTTAAAAATAAAAATTTGAGTGGAATTATTGTAATTACCTACTTATGTAGGTCCACAACGTAAATTTATAAATAAACTTATATGGCATTAACACACATTCAACGAATGGTGAAACACTTATACCGAACCAAACTGTGGGCTGTGTCCCTTGAACGAATCTTCATCAAATGAACGTTTACAAATGTTAATAAAAGTTAATAAAAGGTTAATATAATTTTAACATTTCAAACATACAGTTATCGACAAAGATTGATTGAAGTATAATTAACGAAATCAATCAGGAAGTTGTGATTTAATTGGCGAGTTGATTTATTTAAATATCTATTTTTAGTTTGAAATGCTATTAATTGCGTTAAACATATTTTCAAATGAACTTTATTCTTTAATTTGTCAGATTTATTCAAGGAATTTATTAATCCAGCAAATAGATCGAGATAATGTACTTTTAATTTAGGAAATCCTTTTGTCTAATACAATACCAAATGTTTGCATTGACATTACGAGCACAAAAATCAATAATAATTTAAAGAAACTTACGATCGCAAAAACTATCCATAATTAATCCTGAATATTATAGTAAATACTTAACGATTTCATTAATAATGAGCACAAATTAGACGTAAGTATACGTAGGTACTGAAAACACAACACAACTTTTTGTACACATAAAGTTACCGCACTAGTCAAATTGGTTGTTTAAATGCACATAAGTTTTGTCTTTTTATAAGTAAGTAAATATTTAATATTTAAAGAGGCAGAATTTAAACTATGGAATACATAACAAATACGGTGTAAAATAAAATATTCTTGAGCAATTTTACTCTTTTAAATTAAAGTAAATATGTGCCTAGTTCTGTATTGACAATTAGGATCTTTTAAGTTTACTCACCGCTGACATTTTTAGTTCTAGATTCAGTTTTTTTTGCGCAATAGAATTACAATGTTGAAATATAAGAAATGCGAACTTACCTCGATCAACAATTTTTCCAAATAAGTTTTTTCCACGAAGAAAATTTCTTGTCGAACAATTCCATCTTCTATTACGAAATTGGTATTGACATTCGTGTATTGCTTGATTAGCGCCTTTTGCTACGGCAACTAACACACCTGGATTTTCCCTTGCTAATCTTCTTTGTTTTTTTCGAAGCGTACCGTGCACCGACGAATCCATGTAAAGTACTCCGGGTGAAAGTGGTGAAAGATTATTCGGCTCACCTGCCTTAGCAATACCCCTATAACAAAGACAGTAAGGCGTTAAAACTTAAACTAAAGTAATCCGGACGACAAATATTTACTAAATGGGTGCGAATTGTCGGTAAATATAAAAATCTTTTTATTTACTTTGGTCATTACCATAGACATTTAAACAAGAGATTATACAAGACCTAATGTATTCTTTACGGTTGAAAAAATATATATCATCTTCGACCAATAATGACTAAACAAATTAGGTTAGATTTCCTGGTGTAAATTTTTTTTAATGTTTAATTTATATAATTAACTTAAATCAAATGCAAATAAAACTTTTAAAAATCCTTCTTGCTGTGGTACTACTTTTTTTCATATCCATGTGAGATGAATTAGTAATAATGATGGTCAGGACTACGTGAGCCCCTACAATTTTTTTCATTTTTCATCTATTTATATGTCAATTGTTGCACGGATTTATACATACAATTAACTATTCTAAAAAGGCTCGTTTTGGCGAAATTGGACCTATAAAGAAATAATGTATTTGTTTCATAGGAAATATAAGATTTTTGAAAATTGGTGAGTTCGCATTTATTCTAGTGAGAAAATTCAGACATTTTACCGATACTGAACATTGAAAACAGTTATTGGACCTTGTACAGTATGATAAAATTACCTGCACGTTAAAAATCTAAAGAACATTGTTTGAAAGCCATTAAAATGAGTAATTTATCATACACTATAATTATAAAACATAATACTCAAGGTGATTTTTTTGTCGATGATTTAAGCATTAATGGTTGGAAAATTATTAGTTTCATTTATGAAGTGTTTGTATAATTTACACCACTGTGAATGATTTTAATTAGTTACACGTCAAAATAGAATCTATTACGCAGCAACTATAATACAGATATATATTGGTATATGCAAGCCATTTAAGATGTCATTTCTAGAATATGATCAAATTGATATCATTCGACATATTTAATCGTAAGTGTAACCAAAGCGCTTCATATTGCACAGAAAGCAAGTGATACGTGTCAGGTTCGTTAATTATACAAAATTTTTATACAGAAAGGATTTTCTGCCATATGATTACGTCTTTCATGGAAACGTCTACAAACGAAATGCATTAAGAAAGAAGAAGAATTTATTTCCCATAGTTTAACGTTGTAAATATAAAATTAATTTTAACTAAAGTTACGTTATGAAACTCCACAAGAAGTTATAATACCTAATTACACTCAAATCTTTATTTTAATACATTTCTAAGTTTCAACGATAAGGAAATTGCTTTAGCATCAGTAAAGTAATAACGAACTAAAAAAAAATAGACATACTTCAGATATTTCCTTCATAACTTAAACAACAGGGCAATAGTCCGAAATTTTGAACACTCGCATTGAAAGAAGTAGTCGAATTATTTGAGGAGAAAAGGATTTATACAAAAGCGTTCATGTGAATTACATTTTGTTTACTAAAGCTATTTTGAGGTGTCATACTACCTCATTATCTTTTACTCCAATACTTTTGCTTAGTACATTGATCATAACAGTAGGTAGTTGAGGAGCGCAGGGAATAGAAAAATACTTAGGGCCTCGAGCGTCGATAACCCTTAATGCGACTCTGCTCTTGGGCGATAACTAGACATATTATTTGACGACGAATACAGCTCTACTCAGCAAACATGATAGTTGGAGAGGGGATACCGGCGCTAGAGTAGCTTTTAAGGTACAATCCGGAAAGAAATATTTGGGCGCTTAATTTAAATGTGTATTGTTGGATACACATAAATGTATTGTATGCTGCATGAGAAGTCATCAGAAAGACTGATTTTAACACACAAGAGTAACACAATAAAAGGATTAAGTAATAAGACGCCCGCGGAAAATGTCAGCTGTCAACTGTAATAATTTAATTTCAGCTGTGAATGTACACCTTAGAATTCTCAAATCTGATTGGGCAAATAATTTGCCGCGTCAAAAATTTCAAATACATTATTTTAGTTGACATATTTTCCGACTATCTTGTTTGCTGAGTGGAGCTGTACTCAAACAAACCGATCCAAAATGTCACAAAAAAGATGCTAAAATGATAAGATAATCTTCAACCAGCAGCCTTTTATTTTTGTTCCAACAACAGGAAGCGTCAAAAGAGAAACTGGTGAAAAAACGAGAGGTCACATCACTGCATTATTAGTCACTTTTCCAAAGAACGACAAATTACAGGAATGATGGGACACCTGATAACCGACTATGATCAGAAACGGGCGTATTTCCCGTCATTGGTTCGCTCTTTTACGTTTGACATATCGTCCAAATATTTTTGACAAAACGACGCAATTATCGGTCTATTTCAAAACAAAACTGGCGACTACCTTTATGTTCCTTCACGAAAGTGTGAACTGACATATTCAAAATAAAAGGCCAATTTATGGAATTTTGCAAGGCATTGCAATTTCGTATGTAAAATAATGGCCACGAAATTGCTTACATTAGCGAGGAAGTCAAAGATGTCATAATACTGCACACTCCTCTACAATAAATCAGTTTTTTACTGAATCAAGTTTTTAAAATTAAAAGATGAAGAATTCTACACACTTTCCACACAATTAAAAGAAAATTGCATCAAATGCCAATTCTTCAAAATCAAAGCGGGGGGAAACGTTTCTGAAACATTGAGGGGGACCAATGTGATCTACACGGCAATCTTCTGCAACCCACCCCTTAGGTTCTAGCTATCTCGCCCCTATTTTTAAAACTTGAAGAATTCTACACACTTTCCACACAATTAAAAGAAAATTGCATCAAATGCCAATTCTTCAAAATCAAAGCGGGGGGAAACGTTTCTGAAACATTGAGGGGGACCAATGTGATCTACACGGCAATCTTCTGCAACCCACCCCTTAGGTTCTAGCTATCTCGCCCCTATTTTTAAAACTTCACTGCCCCATGTGTGACATATCATTGGAAAGCCCACTAAAAATACTATCCATTGGTACTAAACAAAATGTTAATTAATCGATTATTTTGTTGGAAAAAGCAAAACGAGGTTTCAGAAACTTTATTTGTAGGTAATGTTTTTCGTATTTATTGCTACTAATATTAAATCAAATCATGAATGAATAATTTTCTATGGGTTTATTGTTGAGTTTTTTTGTTCATTTTGTTTAACTATTTGTAAAGATACCTGTTACAGTTGCGAAGAAAATTTCATATTTTCAAGTTGAAGTTTTCAAAATTATTTTTCTTCACTGATAAACTAAATGGAGTATCTTTCTATACAGGGTAGACCATTTTAAGTGATACGCGCGAATATTTCGAAAAGAACAATCTTTTTCAAAAATGTTTCAGATGAAAGTTTTGTGGCTTTGAGGGGGAAAGATGATGACATTATCAATTTAATTGTAGATGGCGCCACTTTAGAGATTTCATCATGGTGGCCATTTTTTTAAATGGGAGTTGATTTTTCTATCCAAATGAAAGTTGTAGCTGGCAATAAGACGAATACAACAGTTTTTTTGTTTTTTTTCATGGGATCATTTTTCACAGAGTTACGGTGTTCCAAAATGTATAAATTAAGTAAAGTTTCCACCCCCATAGTATACGTATTTTGTAATTCTGCACCTCTCGCACTAATCAAGTACTCCGAATCGTGAGAGGCAAGGGGACTCACGCTAATCAAGCACCCCAAAGGGATGAAAACCCCGTCACGTCCACGTCGTTTATCCTGGGTATTGCTAAGCAGGGGAACGGAAAATGCGTGTGAATCAGCCTGGACCTGGTTAACTATCAACCAGAATTGATCCAGATAACGGATAGCAACAACACAGAGAGGGGAGAGAAATGCAGAGTAGTGTGGAGTTACAAAATACGTACACTATGGGAGGTGGAAACTTTGACTAAATTTATAAACTTTGGAACACCGTAACTCAGTGAAAAATGATCCGATTACAAAAAACAAAAAACCATTGTATTCGTCTTATTGCCAGCTACAACTTTCATTTGGAAAGAATAATCAACTCCCATTTAAAAAAATGGCCGCCATGATGAAATCTCTAAAGTGGCGCCATCTACAATTAAATTGATAATGTCATCATCTTTCCCCCTCAAAGCCACAAAACTTTCGTCTGAAACATTTTTTCGAGATATTAGCGTGCGTATCTCTTAAAATGATCCACCCTGTATAACCCTAGAACATGTATGTATGTTTTTGGGGGAAATATTCAGAAAGCATTTGGGTGCAACTGATGTGAACTAGATAAAAAATATTTTCAGGAGTGTCCAACAGATGGAATGGTTGGTATGATGGTTTTAAAGTCACTAAATATTCTAAAGTACCGCAACGTTCGCCATTTTGGGGTTAAAATTTTGGCGGCAATTTCAAATATTGAAGACCTAGTCGCTAGAAAATTTAATGACTTTATGAAGTGTTTCTTAAAAACTAAACTCACATTAGATACTTATCAATATATTTCTTAAAAATTAGTTGTCATTGTTATTAAAAGGTACAGTTTAATTGAAAGATAAAAAATTTGGAACTTTGCCACACGAACCTAACAAAGCATACGTTTTTAAAATTGACATTTTATTTTGTCGTGTTAATACTTCATTTAGAATCGTTATTTAAATCACAGAAAAGGATAACTAAAAAATACAGCAAGTAGTGTGTAAGAATAAGAAGACGAGCCTGTCTATGGGAAAACTACAAGTTTATGATGTTTTTCAAATTGCCGCGTTTCAAACCAAGTGTCAAACGTCAAACTTAGTAATAGTAAAATTTTAGACCAATGGTCTAAGAGTAAAATACTAATTTTCATCGTATGTCAAACACAGATGTCATTTTTCCGCCATTTTGGGGTTAAAATTAGCTTTCTCTCTCTAACTCATTGGAACATAAGGTTGCGGTACTTTAGAATATTTAGTGACTTTAGATGGTTTATTTGGGACATTGATCTAGTATCGTATGAAATATCGTGAAATATTTTATGTGCCTATACCGGGCTGAAACAAAGAATTGAATATGGGAAGTGTATACCGGGAGTTCGTTCTCAAAGTCGAACATAGGGATTTAACATGGTATTGAACGTTTTTGCCAATTGTTGGCCGCCTATTTAACTTAGAGACAAGGTAATGACATCAACAGAAAGAGCAAATTATTGCGATTCAAATAAATGCTATTGGCAAGACCAAAAGTGCGATTTACTCTTTTGAAATACTAACTTAAAGTATGAAATTGTGTAAATAGCATTCCCTTGATTTTAAAATTTTACAGCAATTGTTTTTCGTACTGTTTGTTTGTCAATACGAATTTGACGTTAAACCACGTATTAAAGTTTATTTATCTAATAATGAATACCTATACCAACGAAGAAAGGGTTTTTTATGGTGGGAACCTTTCATGGTGGCGCTAATTTCAGAAGAGTTCGACATTTCTTTACCGTTAATTTTAATACTACAATACAAAAGTGTCATACTTTGAGTTAGTATTTTAAAAGAATAAATCGCACTTTTAGTCTTGCCAGTAGCATTATTTGAATCGCAATAATTTTCTCTTTCTGTTGATGTCATTACCTTGTCTCTAAGTTAAATAGGCGAGCAACAATTGGCAAAAACGTTCAATACCATGTTAAATCTCTATGTTCGACTTTGAGACCGAACTCCCGGTATATCTCTCTGAGGAGGAGGGGCCACCACACTTCAGTCGTCATTAGTTATATGATAGAGGTACCTATTTTTGACAAAAAGGTAGAAACTCTAAATTCCACAGCGGTTCACATAAAAAAGCTAATGATATGCCATTACATTTTCAGTAAATATGACAAGGTTATCCAAGTAAGTAAACGCAAAAATCAAGTCATAACTTTTTTGGAGTTTAAAAAGGAAAGCTCCTTCCCATAAATGTACATTACCCATTTCCAAAATATTCTTTTTACGCAAAATGCCCCCTCGACTAAAAGATTATAAATGTTGTAAAGGTTTCAAGGTTACTTTTGCCCTAGACATGGATTTTCACCAAACTTAAGTAGGTACTTTAAGAATTTTCTTGATGGAGGTAGGAGTTCCAGAGTTTTTCCTTGAGCGGATACGTCGGTATAATTAATCGACCACATAAATTTCTCATGATAATATCCCAATTCTGTATCTATTCAACTTTGATTTTAATTCATTAATTTAAATAAAGTGCTATTTATAAATTTAAATATGCATAAAAATTAAATAATTTTAATTGTGATTTAGGCAACGAAATATTTTATACTTTTTCTTCAAAATTATGCCTTAAGTGAATAAAATTAAAAATGTCCTATTTTTAATTAACATTAATTTATCTAAAAGCATAACCCTATTATATACCGTGTACAGATTAATGCAAAGTGACGAGTTAAATTATAGTTTGAAGTTTCAAAATTAACAGTGATAAAATCTCAGCGTTTGTTATAATTTAAAATTTAAAATTTTTTTAAATGAAGAACGTGTGTTTGGGATAATGAAAGCAGTAATAACAATAATAATATAACGCGACTTCATTATGTTATTTAAATTTAAGATCATTGAAAGTAAACGTTTCTGTCTCACACTAACGTTCTTAATTTACGATAAAGACCAGCATGTAAACGTAACTGACTAATCGTAGTAGAACTTTTATATATATACATGTATTAGTTAGTCCACAGTAGTGCCGTGTTTTTTGTCGGTCCTGGTGACATACCTTTGGCGGTGGAATTCAACAGATAAGGGGTTAACGTATAGCTGAGACAGCAAGTATAGATAACAGGTAGTGGATGATCAGACGTTCTCACGCTCCGCTCTTTTCTTATACACTGCCATTCTCCTTTAATGTACAAATTTCAACAAATTGTCATTTACTGTTAAACAATCATTACCATATTGACATATTTGATCTCATTCGACTGTCTTTAAGTCTTTCTTTTTTAATTCCTTAGGTAGGTACGTCAATTGCTATTGACGTGCTCTTGATTTATACAGACGCATTAAGATAGCGACGAAATTGGTGTATCGATGGCCAACAAATTGGTATAATCAGTTAAGGATATAAAGAACATGAAGGTAGGGGAGTCCAAATTTGGTTAAGATATTTATACCATTTACGAAGTTGTTAATTAAAGTGCGACATAAATCAATATCGGAAGTATCTATACGATACTTAGTTATTCGAAATATTCACCGGGTTATAAAATAAACTATTTAAATTGTGAAACCTAAAAACTATACTTTGAATCTTGTATAGCTATTAACAAAATATATTCATTTTAAGCGAGATATCGCTTTATTCTGCGTAATTAGATTATGCTTGTTAATAGGTAAACGAAATTCTTTTCGAAATACCGTATTAAAACTTTAAGATTCTTGATTTTAATATGTTAAATATTTTCAGTATAAAAATGTTGTAATTACGCTAATTAAAATGTTTTGCTAAGATATAAATATTACTTAAGAATGACAGGACTGAACTGATTTACCGGAACTTGAGTATATTAATTAACAGAGGCACGTTACCAGAATTACATAAGATTTCTCGAATCGATGCCCCGAAGGAAAACTCTTTCCTGATGTTAAGTGCGTCAGCATTTCAATATGTTTTCAAATATAATCAATAAATTTAAACCGAGTTCTATGGGCTGTGGCTGTGGAAAAATAAGCTTATATCATTCCGAGTTCCAAAGCAAAAAATTACTAATTTATGGTTGATAATTATGAATGACTCATCAATTCTATACGTAGAATATCTTAGTTATTTCAACGCGCGTGGTCTACTGCCCCTTACAACAGTAAATTACTGAATATCGAATGTCTAACGTACTGATGGTATAATACGGCTTGACGTTAGAATTTTGATGTGCAATTCGAAATATTTGAGAAGTGACTAGTACACTATAAGGCTTTACAAATATTTGAAGTGTTGTTATTTGGGTTCCTTATTGGAGATCAAGGAAGAATGTCGGGGTATACTTTGATTAATTTTTCTGATTCGCAAGTAACGAGCTGTCAATTAGGCAATGTTGTTCTACATACAAAACATTTAATATATTTGTGACAAATTTTAGCTTTACACGTAAGTAGGTGCTACGAAAATATTATTTGGACGTACCTACCTAGGTACCTATTCTGTGTTGGGGTGGATAAAAACATCAGAATTGTAGTGTGATGACATGATCCTTTTAATTAATGTCGAGCAAGCAATGAAAGTTAAACATTAACTTAATTTATATGCAAGAACACTGTTTACCTTAATAACACTATAAAGCTAGAGATGTATATTTTACCATGATATAGTTTAATACCTTTGTTTTGAAATAAATAATGAAGTTTTATTTGTGTTGTAGTAAATATAAAATGTCAGTTTTGCTGTGTAGGTACTAAACACGTATGTACTACCTTGTATGCTTTACACGTTATAGATATTATCTTTTTATGTTGAGCCAAGAAGTACGCGAAAGCCTGTGAAAAATTTTTTGTCATTTGTAATAACTTTATGTAATTACCTGTTATAAACTTTGAAATGTGCGCGGACTTAAATCGTCTTTTTTATGTGAAAAATCTGTGATACGACAAATATTCATATCACATTTTTATATTCTAAGTCCGCTACTTGAAGACACTTCCTTGTTAAATATAATAATAGACCCAACACTTCCTGAATAACAGTATTACCTAAGTACCACATTTTTCTCAAAAATTCGTCTCATATTCCTTGAAATTCAAGAAATCCGACATAATTTTAAGTCAATTAGCATTTTACACAAATTAATAAAATGTGATGATCTGATGATAGTATTCCCACTAGTAGGTACAGCTAATTATGAAAAATCTGACGAATTTATGATTAAATGATAAAATCAACTAATTTTAATTGCTCAATAGGGCATAAATTATCCAAATCAGTTATTGGGACAGAAGAAAGTTATAAATGATCAAAATTTATTTGGTCTTAAATTTGATTTAAAAAATATACAAACAGGCAAGTTTAATGTAAATCTATAAAACACAAAATATGTAATAATATTCTCTTAAATCAACTAAGCAACGAAATTATGTTAAGTTGACTAAATTTATTAAACGCTATTTAGCAAAAGAGTTGTTCTAACAAGCATCGACAAGTTTTGTGTGGACACATTCATGCTCGAAATTTGCATATTAAAGACATTAAAAAACTTCTAGGTCTACATCCTGAATAGGTAGGTAAATGAAAATGAATAGTTTACTGGTTAAAATTCCCGAATAAAAACTTCATAAAAATCTGTAGGTACTGATTGGTGTTTTAATTTTTACGTCAAAATTATCAGCAATTAATTATTTATCACGCATACTAAATGGAATTTATTTTTTATGGCAAGTTTTTATTACTGGGCGAACTAAAAGGTCTACTCGTTTAATCGCTTTGATATTTACTGTGTAATGACAGGCGTATATGAATATAAAGTGACACCATCACGTATTATTATTTCGGTTTTAATGTGTGCCATATTCAAAATAAAAACAGAATCAGACAAGGATATCGTTGGTATTTCTTGTGTAATTTATTTTAAATTAAGGTTTTTTTTAATGCCAATCAATTAGGAACTGAAAAGTACCTAACCTAAATTCATTTATCAAAAAAGACTTTCATTGCTACATTTTTTATCAAAATGGAACTCAATATATTTCACAGAAACTGTTGTAAGTCCAATTCAGAACCTAATTACGATTAGCTGTCATTACTACGCATACGTAATAAAGCAAATTTAAAAAAATAAATAGCGTGAAATCCTGTTTCACGTTCGTCTAAATTTTTGCCTTAGGTAAATTACTGAAAATCCTTTGTGAATGAAAGTGTTTATTATATGAAAATAACCTACATCCTGTCAAATTGAATTAGATTGTAGGTACATTTAAACTTGGATTAGTAAACATTTAAATTAACAATTTAGAACAGATCGGTTTTCATCTGCTATGCAGTTCCGAATGCTAAACCATTGCGTTGCGTATAGTTTCACACAAAACTAGGTTTTCAATATGAAAATGTAAAAGTACTCTTCAAGGTTTTTCACGTTACCATCCGTATTGTTGACCGTAAATTGTTGCTTAATGTCATTAAAATGTTTCCTAAAAATAGCTTTAGATTTTGAAGGATTAAGGTAAAGTGAATGATTCTTTGATATCTACGTTGTTAATGTAAGCATAGATTCGCATTTAATTAAGCATTAAATATTTTAATACCAGATGAATAAAGAGAAATATAAGTTCATAGTGCGTGTTGAAAGCACACAACAAATCCTGGGTCTAGGACGTTTGGACGCGACCGTTTGAACGCGACCGTTTGAACGCGGCCGTTTGAACGCAGAGACGGTTGAACGCAGGGACGTTTGAACGCAGGGACTTTTGAACGCAGAGACGTTTGAACGCAGGCCATTTGAACGCAGGGATGTTTGAACGCAGGGACGTTTGAACGCAGAGACCTTCGAACACAAAATTTAAATTATTTTTTAAATTATTACCGTTTAAGTTTAGTTTAGAACACATTACCAAAAACTGAGCACCTGTAAATATGTAGTCTAAAATGATTGTTTTTGTTAAAGACTTACAGTTAGATCGTCGAACTTTCGCGATACGTCTTAATATTAAAAGTATTTTTAGGTGGCAGGTTCGCGTAGCGAACCTGTTTTAAAAAAAAACTTAAGAGGTCCTAACAACGATTCAATATGCTTCGCCCCCATGTACACAGAGGTCCGCCCTCACACGAAGGTTTTTACAATGGTCTTCTTTTTTTCTTTTCTTTTCTAAATATATAAATACACAAACTTTTAACACATATTTACAGGTTCTCAGTTTTTCTTAATGTGTTCTAAACTAAACTTAAACGGTAATAGTTTAAAAAAATTTTAAATTTTGTGTTCGTAGGTCTTTGCGTTCAAACGTCCCTGCGTTCAAAAGTCCCTGCGTTCAAACGTCTCTGCGTTCAAACGTCTCTGCGTTCAAACGTCACTGCGTTCAAAAGTCCCTGCGTTCAAACGTCCCTGCGTTCAAACGGTCGCGTTCAAACGGTCGCGTTCAAACGGTCGCGTCCAAATGGGCCATTCCGACAAATCCTTGCGGCACACCGCATTTAGCACATTACTAATAATCCAGAGAGTGTACTAATTTAATAGCATACAGGCATTAACCAGTGTGATCTAATATTGCAAACAGTGTTTTATGATTTAGTGTATCGAATGCTTTAGTATAGGTATAATCTAATAATATAATACTAAAACAATATTACGACCTTGATTCTTGGCCCAGTTATTTGAAAACTATTATTAGTAGTAGTAGTTCTAGTGGAAGAATAGGTATATTATATTTAGTAATAAAATAATAAAATCGTGGTAAAATTTATTTTGAAAACAACGTTTATTTTATACCAGATGTCAATTTGAAAATTTGCCAGACCTCATAATACCATCTTCGAAACTGTAACAGATAATAAAATATCTCGAAAACGTTTCTAGAACATTGAGTCTATATGACTCATAGAAATCTTCTGCAACTCACCCATCAGAGTTCAGCCACACCACTCCTATTTTTTAAATTGCACTACCCCATGTGTGGATAATACATCGTTGGGAAAGCTCTTTAAAAATGCTATTCATCAGTACCAAACAAAATTGATTTGATTTGATATTAGTAACGATAAATACGAAAACGTACGTACAACTAAAGTTAGACACTTTTTTATGCTTTTTCAGCAAAATAATCGATTAATTAACATTTTATTTAGTACCGTTGAATAGCATTTTTAAAGGCTTTTCTAATGATTAGTCACACATGGGGTAGTGCAATTAAAAAAATGGGGGTGGGATGGCTGGAAACTAAGGGAAGAAGATTGCCCTGCGGGTCATAGTGGTTCCTCCTCTATGTTCTAGAAAACGGTTTCGAGAAATTTTACTTATCTGCTATAGTTTCGAAAATCTGAGGTCTAGCAAGTTTGGCAAATTGACACCAGGTATACAGAGGTAAGGCATCGGTAGACAGGAGGAGGTTTTGGGAGTTGAAACTTGAAACCTGACATATTTTTCCACAATTTAAATACATACTTTAATAAGTTTAGTAAAAGATAAAAGGACTGGAAATTGCTTCTGCAAGTATCTAAAACTATAAATGAAGAACACGGAGCGGTAGTTTTTCTATAGTAAGTTCCACGTTGAGAAGTCTGTGTAGTGGTATATGGAGCGCGTTGTTGCAGAATATACCAATTTCGGTGAAGTAACTGATGAGACGTCACAATACATGCTCGAGTTCGTTTAAAAAAATATACTTATTCTTCAAACTTTTACATAATTTTTTGTTAGTCGTACGTGTAACTCTTGTAGACAAGTTGACAACGCCGCCGTTGGAACCTCCAATCCAAACCACAGAATTTTCACTTATAATTGCACAAGAGGTTTGTATTTTACCGAGTAAATTTGGGTTGTTTAATAAGAATCTGTTGTCCAGCAATTTTTAGGTTGACAGTTTTTCGAGTCAAATTGCTAAAGGAAACAGATTAGAATTTAAACAACACAAATTTACTCGGTATAAATACAAACCTCGAGTGTAATTCGGTAGGACAATTTAACGAATAAGAAATTTAGAAATCCGTCCGTAACTTTACCAAATGGACTCATTCTTTAAATAACACAATCATCATACAATAAATTATTGGCAAATGTCAAACTATGTACCTATTTATACGGCGGGCACGGATACTTCGATAATAGTTGATTAGAATTTGAAAGTGAAAAAACCACTATTTTAGTGCATTTGTCGCTGTAAAAGAGACAATTGCACTGTGGCTAATGCGATTTTTTATACATGAGTTAAATTGTCAACGTAAAATAAAGAATAGTAATGGCTAAATTCCTTGTAAAATTAGTTTAATTACCTAATTAGAAATTTTTAAAACTTTGTATATTCATTTCGACAGTAAAACTGCAATTTTCAACAGGACTCGGTTAATAACAACCTTGGTTTCGAAGTATGTTCCATACATTAAATATTTATGTGCGGCTCATTGGTCGCTGATGCGCATCCAATTTTTATTATCTTTTGGTAGAAACCTGAAGATTACATTAGATTTGGAGTGTCCGTAAACTTTTGCAAAATTTAGAATGGAAAAAGTGTTTCAAATTTGTTTAATTTTATTGAAAAAATGTAAATTATCGCGTGCAGTGATGCATTTTGGGCAGACAATTTGACAATGAAGCAGTTTTAGCGAAAAGTTATATGTTTAGAACGAATTTTTAAACTGGGTTGAAAAGATTATACGTATATGTACCCACTTTAGGGCGACTTTTTCCAAAATGCGAACAATACACTGCAAGAGTTTGAAGTAAAAGATGCCTATACTGTGAACATAGGTAACTAGGCGTAGCTTTCTAAAAAAAACTTTTACACACTGAGGTTACCAATAAAACCTATAATTTCTGCCTGCATTGGAAGTCTGGCAAACAAATCTCATTGATGGTACCACTGTAAACTTAACACACAACAAGTGAACCAGGAATATTTTCAGAATGGATCCACATAATCCATAATCTATACAATCTCTTATTTGTGGGCATTAATGTTTCTATAAAGGTGGTTAGTAAACAAAACACAATAAGATGAATAATTTAACGACACGAATTTTAGTTTAATAGGTAGAGGTAGGTACTAAAAATCGTATACATATTAGGTGATGAAACAAATATAATTTAACATCGAATAATCGCAGAAACAACAATCGATCTTTCAGTGTTCTTTAATTTGTTCCGACGCGACGGTTTCTAATACACGTAAGAAAAATTCAAGAAAATCCTATTGGTGATGTGCATTCTGTACCAGAAGTATGTGAAGATCGGGTACCTAAAAGTTTCAATTTATAGTCAAGTCCAAAGGATAAATTTAGATCGACGGGCATCGTTGAAAAAGAACTGCGCGGTAACCATCACAGTTCATTAAACATTAAGTTCTGAAAAGGATACAGTATGGATCTTCTTCTTGTCTTCTTCTGGTATAGGTACGCTAATGTTCGTAAAATGCATAGGTATTCACAAAACGAGACAATAATATGAGCGTGTTTAGTACCCTTATATATACAGTTCTTTGATTTATCGTCGTTTTTCTCCCAATTTAATGTTTGTTTAAAAAAAAGTTAATTATGATAGGTATATAACAAATTAACTTATTGAAACAAGTGCTTTAAAGGAATTTATAGCTAAATTGATGGCCCTTTGTCAGTTTGAGCTGTATACACGTAGCTTTTCATTTTCTTTTTTATGTACCTACCTAGTACCTACCTACACTATTTTTTAATTGTAAGTGCGTAAAACATACCTAATCTATTTTCGAAAATTGCTTTCTTGTTTAAATATAGCCAAAAAGCAAGTTACACAGAGGTTTTTATAGATTATACGTACCTACGTAAAAATAAGATGGAAATGCATTTCATTCATTCATTCACAAACTTCTTAATGGAATATGATAATTTATAACTAATTTTAGCTAATAATTAAAAAAATATTTGTAAACGGTGACGTCATTCGCATTTTAAATTTATTTAATATTACTCTTAGCACTCGTGATGTATATACGAAAATAACATAAATCTCTGAAATAATTTACACAATTTCAGAGATTAAGTTATTAATAAAGTAATTATCAGATGTTATTTAGATAAGTTGTTATTTACATATTCCGCATGTTTATAATAGAAATTATGTTATATGTGATAAATATTCAAAAATGTTGTTAAAATCGCATCTTAAATTTGTTTTAGTGCAAAAGAGAATTATTACGTCAAATCTCTATGTTTACGTTAATGTTTTTTATATATCTACCTATAAGTATGTTTAGAATGAGTTTGTGTCTCTTAAACGAATGGAATTCTTTTGTGGTCTTTTGATGATAATCTCAACAACTGTTTTCGCTGCTGTAAAAAAAGTAGGACTGCGCTCCTTTTTATTCTTAAATATGTACCTATACGGATATATTTTATATCGAATACTTTTTATATTTTATCATCACAAGAAGCAAATCAAAATAAAATTACAGCACTAATTTGAGCAAATTGATCGGTGATGAATGCAATTTCATGGAATTACAAATCGTTTTGTTATAAGTTCAGGGCATGAGTTGATCGTTCATCAGACGAGTCAGTAGCTGACAACTGCTGATGGATCGGCGGGCGCAACAAGCTGTACATGGGCAACGCGAAGTGCTGTAAATATCCTGTGTCAACCTACGAGGATGTGATTCGACTTACAATTAAAAGACCTCAAATTTTTGTTGAAATTTGGTCATCCAGTTTATGTGTCACGTTTCATTTTTTATTATTTCTAAACAGTTAGATTGTCAATGTTTGCTTCTCTCGCGCCTTTTGTTGATAAAAATCTTAACAACCCGACTAACGGTTACGTTTTTTGTTCATTAGGTATTTAATGATGTATACTGTACAAATATTTGCAGTTGTTATCGGTGTTACCTATAGGTATACCTATGTAAATCTATTAGTAACGACTTTTGGGGTGCGTTCGTATTTTTATGATCTATTAATTTTTTATGTTTCTAAATGGTTTAACAGGATTAAACAAAATTGAACCTACCACCACATTGAACCTTTCCCTCGTCCTTTACTCCTGGTGTCTACGTATTCTAAGGAAATGCACCCCATTAAGAGAACAACTACTGTCACCACCGTAATTTTCATAGTGGTCCACCCGCACACACACAGCACACCGTCACAAACGCAAAAAATAAACAATATCACCTAAATTCACTATTTACTTTACTTGGGGGTAAAGTAGGGATTTTTTATTCGTAAAGGTCCGAATAATGCCGAATAATTACATAAGGAGGAGTCAGGATAAAGTCCTGACCACCCACATCTGAATCCTTTGTGGCACTGAAGCTCTGAATTCACTTGCACGTGTGGTCCTGCACACGTGGAAATCTACTCCTCCTCTATATAAAGTTTCATCCAATAAGCCGGATCAGACACGCCTCTAACCTGGCCTCTTCCATTAAATAACCCGCCATTGCTCAACAAAAATGTGGACAATGATGACCCGTAATCGGACAGTGGAAATAGACGTTTGATGTCTTTCACATTTTCTGTTAAGTGAATGATTCCATTTCTTTCTTTATACCTAAAGATCATTACAATTTTTTCTTTTTATTTCATCAGAAACCTGACACATAAAAATTCTCACAGTAGAAAAGCTTGAGAACCTTTACGAAAACAAAAAAAAAAGGAATCCTTGCGCAATGAATCTTCCAAGGCGAACATATCTTTTCTAAATTGTTAATGGGATAAGCAACATGCTTCTTCGCACACCCAACTCCAAATATTTTTGATGCCATTTTAAATAATTAAATGCATTCTACTGCTAGGTAAATAGCTTTGATAATGTTTAATCCTTAATTCCATTAAGATGCCTCTGTGGGAAAGATAATAAAGTTACTATTTTTCTTTATTTTTTATTTTTTTACATGAATTCTACGAGATTTCTTGTCTAATTAATGGTCTTTAATAAATAGCAAACCTTTATCATTATTGTAAATATGCAACTCTCAACAACAAAGTTACATATTTTAAATACTTCAGTTAAGCTTTATTTCCTTTTTTTCTCTTAATATTGGTTCCAGATTCCAAATTTTAGTATCTATATGAAAGACGGCTAATAAGCGGCATAACATAAATTAGTCGTTAATTAGTCGTACAATTAATTGGCACATTATGATTGCTTTGTATGTTAGATATGTACCTGTCAAATAAGTTTAGCTTCTAAAATTACACCGCTACATTAAACGGCATCGTAAATATAAGTATGTGTTGTAAATACCTATGTACCTGCTTATGATGTAGTATTTACAATTATCTGTACGCATTAAAGTGTTCGAGGCATTCATTACCTCATGGCTTATACAAGTACTTAGGTTTTTTTATCTACCTACTGATTACTTTTAGGTAGATATTAACGGAAGCAGCTGCATTTGAATAATTAGAAAAGTTATACTTATGATCACAGAAAATAAAACAGAAAAATGGAATTGTATGAACAGCACATGATGAAATAAAGCTCGAAACTGCCTGCGGCGATTTGAAGGTGGGTATCTTCAAAAGAGGATTGGGGGAATGTCTAAACAAACTTTTCAATTGCTATAAGAGTTGTTATTTTCGATTATTTACCTACTCTCTATATAGGTGTTCAATACGATAGGTAACAATATTGTCTGTGCTTATTGATTTTATAGGTATGCACAAATTGTGAAAGCGCCAAGATCAAGGAGGGAGGCTCATTAAATATTTATAGGTAACGCAATGTGAACCTTGTTGTACCTACCTCTTAATACATTGTGTTAACTCGTACCGTATCGTATCCATATTTTCTCTCACATTAGACATTAGACATCAGAATCAATAGGTAATAAGGTTCATGGTATGCACAAATAAATGAGGAGGTATAATAGTAGTACTTTTGTGCTTTATTTGTACCTGTTTGTTACCATGCGCGTTTATAAACACACTTAAAGTACCTACTTATAAAATAAAGTTTGCAAGAATTCCATCACCATTCGTTTTAACAACAAATCTTTGCATCTTTTCATACTAAACTTCATCATCAAAAGGCAATAAATTTAATTATTTCTATAGTATATACCTAGGTTTTGATTCTTCATATACGACACCAACCGGCGGCATCAATCTAGTTCAATATCATCCAATAGGAATAGACGATTGGCTTACCTACACCTTTTTCCGAAGTACCTAATTGTTTTTTGCCCTATACTGTTTTCCTTATTATAATCTCGGTTTTTTATTCTTGTACTTATGATCATTAACAGTGGCGTAACTTGTGGCAATACCACCGGTAACGACACATAATTTCGATGCCAGTGGCGGCTCGTCAGGTGACACAGGTGAAGTGTTGCTTCACTTGAGATTTACGGATTTGAACTCGTATGGTTTCATACCATTTTTCTGTATAACTTGAGTTCGATCTCAACCAAAATATATAAATTCTGCGTCACCTATTTCTAAGTCACGAGCCGCCACTGTTGGATGCGCTAGGATAAGACCCGTGATGATAAAAAATTATGGCTCATCGAAAACAGTCCACCAAGGTTTACGGTCTTGTATGTTAAATTGAAAAAAATCCTCGCAGCCGTATAGTTCTATTTTCTGGGGGACATATTTACACAATAATTCCATCCCTGTAACTTCAACCCCTTAGTGTGGGCGGCATTTACCGTTATTTTTCAAATGAGAAGGGGTATGTTGTGAAGCATCTTTTGAAAGGCCATTAAATTTTCTTTAAAATGGCGCTTGGTTTTTTAAATTTTAGCTACACGTCGCCGAGCAATGGAATTTGAAACATTTTACTGAACCTCTTATCTACAAATAGATTTGTGCGCAAAAAGTGTTTTTAAACTAACAAATTTCAGTCGACACTTCGTCTTCATCTTCAGTAAAGTAGTTGATGTCGAATGATCCGCGAGATCACCCGATTTATCTCCCCTTGATTTCTTTTTATGAGGATATCTGAAATCGAAGATGTATGCCACCCGGCCTGAATCCTTACAAGATTTACATAACCCGATCACTAATGAATGCCAACAAATAACATCCAATATTCTTCACAACATTTTGTACAGTTGCCGTAGGTACTATTGTATGGAAGTGAACGGCGGACATTTTCAACACTTAGATAAATAGTAAGATAACACGTACCTAAGTATAACCCGCAACACAAATTTAAAAAACGAAGCACCAATTTAAAGAAAATTTAATGCCCTTTCCAAGGATGTATCACAACATACTCCGTTCAATTTGAAAAAATAAGGTTCTAAGATGCCGCCCTCGCTAAGGGTTGAAGTTACAGGGAGGGAATTAATGTGTAAACATGTCCCCCTTAAAATAGAAGTGCCTATACAGGTCCGAAGATTTTTTTAAATTTTCACATACAAAGCCGTAAACCTTGCTGGGCTGTTTTCAATGGGCCACTACGTACCTTACCATACCTATAGGTATACCTACCGAAGATTACAGTAATAAAAAATTTCAATTGAAAATCAACTTATTTTTAGATGGAATCGGAAAACGTTCATTCCACCAACCTTATTCACATAACGGCCCTTTTTCAAAATAAGAAGGATATGGATTTTTAGTGTCGTAAGCTTTCGACACTGTGGCTCTTTAGTTAATTACGAACGACAATTAAAGTAATGTTTATTGTTTTGTATACAGTTTTAAGTTACCAAACATTTTTCCTTTTTATGCCATCATTTGACTCATACAATTTGTTTGGTCCATTTCCCTCTTTTAATCAAGAGCACCTCGCTGCTACTCAATGAAATAATTGTACCTACGCATTTTTGCGCCCTTAAAATCTATACAGAAATTGTAAAACAAACCATTGCGTTTGTGAGTTTTTCTTTGCCTATTCATTGGAGAAATGAAAGCAGATAAGAATTGTAGGTAAGTAATATTTCAACTTTTTTTTTATTTAAGACGGAACACATAACAATTACAGTACTCACCGCCGAAGATTTTCATTTGCATTAACACAGCACAATTTTATTTGGAAATAAGTATACTTACAAGGTTTGGCCGTATGGGCTGTTTTTGATATGATACTCGACGTCTAAAGTCGTCCATTTTGATTACCTATATTAGCATGTGTCAATACGTGGCGTGTATGTCTTGTCCATTCCAGAGTCAGTAGATTAATAGAGTATCGCAAGCCTTTGACGCGACAAATGCCGCCCTGGCGGCCATGTTTAGTCCATATACATAAAATATACTTACGAAGTGCGTAATTTTTAATAAAAGGCCGTGTTGTGTATTTGTTTTATTATATTCCGAAAAATTTTGTCAAAACATCATCTATTTTACTGAGCGTGTAATGAGTGAAGCGCGGAAAGGACTAAAAATGGCGGAGGTTGCGGTACTCTGTTAATCTACTGACTCTGGTCCATTCCCCAATTTCAATCGACTAAAATAAATTATACTAAACTTCCTTACATGGAATATAAGTACCTAAAAAATTTTGTTACGACTCTGATGAATTTTGAATACCTTGTGAACTTCGAAGCAATATTTTTGAATATTTTTTATTAAAGAACGTTTGGTAGTTTATTAACCGTTTTCGAATTTATCATTCGACATTTTTCACCGATTTACCTTTTTAAGACATAACTTTGTGAATTGCATACGCCTTTAATATGGCGCATTAATTGCGGATAAAAATGACGTTTATTTGGATTGCACCCTCTGTTTATGGTGGTTGCTCATTAAAACGTGCATATAAAAAGCTCAAATAGGTTAACAACTACCTTGTGTGTTAATAGGTATACTTAACGAAGGTACAAACATAACGCGCAAATTATGGACGTGTCGCACGTTTGTGCTATTATTTTGTTCCACTGATTTTATATCTTTTCTGTGTTCGTTTGTTCGTATTTCTTGCTTTTCAGTGTTCTAATTATTCTCCAGAACTTGCTTTTATTTGTGTCATATTCCCTTTCCACTTCTTTTCCAAAGTCTTCCCAGATTATGATTTTTTGCTTGTTTCACACCTTGCTTAGCCTCATCTCTTTATTGTGCACCTATATTTTAATTTGTCTTCTATTTTTGTCTACTTTTTCTTTTACCTCATAAATTCCACCATCTGCTGCTTTTCCTATTTCCATTTCCATTGTTTTGTTTTGTGTGTTTCAACGCAGAGTGTGGAACAAATATAACGGCGCGGTATAAGCCAATAACTAGTTATTTTGACAGCTGGAGGAACCGCGAAAGTCTCAAATTATTTAACATTCAATATGTCTATCTTTGTTTAGGCTTTTGTTATAACTAAATTCTCATTATTGAATAGGTAAATGGAATAAACGCGTATAAATCTGACAATTTAAAGAAAATTTGTGTACAAGGAAGGATTGAACAATTGGGGTTACTACTCATAAAATGAAAGCCTAGGTACCTACATAAATCCAGTTATTTTTCAATTCATAGTTGTTCTTGTTTTTGTATTTAAAATCTTTTAATATTTGTACTTTAAGCGCCACTATTCCAGTTGGCCGTAGGTACTATGAAATCCATTATAATGGTTCAACACATACCTATTTTTCTACAAATTCAATTATAATTATAAAAGCAATTCGAAAAAGTGAATCATTCACATTATCCCGGCTCATGTTATATCTTCAAACAATATGTCTTTAAGAATGCTTTTAAT
Organism: Pyrocoelia pectoralis; assembly: GCA_036250285.1. Lineage (NCBI taxonomy): Eukaryota > Metazoa > Arthropoda > Insecta > Coleoptera > Lampyridae > Pyrocoelia > Pyrocoelia pectoralis. The sequence goes on along the minus strand of CM070076.1, from coordinate 21,108,578 downwards.
TCAAAGATATTAAATCTTTTCAATTCATCAAGAATTTACTCATTAATTGCTATAATCGTATGAACATCAGTTGATTCCTGCATTCGTGTAGTGACATAACTATTCTACACTTTATGAGTTAACTATTTAATAAACTGGATTTATTTAATTTGAGTTCAATAAAACGATATCGCCACTAAAAATGAAAGCTCTCGCAATTTAATTTCACACGAGAACTTCCCTTGTAAAGCAAGAATCAATTTGCCACACTACATTACGCTGCAGTTATATAATATATATGTACAGTGTACATACGTATAAGTATATGTACTTAATATAACAGTTATTGCTTTAATAACATTCTTTCGATATTATGGATTAATGCCATACAAAAGATTTATCGGTATAATAGCTGGACTATAGTAATTAATATCTATAGGAAATATGGGTGCTTGCATTTGTAGCCGAAAGCACTGAAAGTAGACTAACAATTAAGTAGTTATGGGAAATTGAAAATTAGTGTTGCTTTATGTAAATGTTTGCGATTCGCGTAATTAGGCATTTTTTGCAATTCGCCTTTTTTTACTAGTCATTTTTTACTCTTTTATATTCTCTCTCTTTTTTTGTAGACTGATGCCAATTATAAATGGTTATATCAATTGAAAGTATACTATAAATTTTTATAAATTCGTTAAAAATCTTAACAATAGATACTTTTTAATACAAAAGTCACACCCTGAACATACCAAACCCAAAACGCTTTATTACTAATATAGCTCGACAGTTATAGAGGTGATAAAAACGACATCCTGTATTAGCACTTAATAATAGGCAGTTTTTATTTACAGTATATCCAATGACGCGGCTAGAACATCTAATAAATGCTATATTCAATGTTGATTTGTCGACTGTAAATGGTGGAGCATTCTTATCCTTTTAACAAACAAAATTAAAATTTAATTAATTTATTATGTTCACAGTCCGGGCTTGCCAAAACTTTACATTTTTATTAACTCTCTCGCAATTCAGTAGGTAAGATAACAACGACACTTCCAGGGTTTGACCGTGTCAATTTTGAAAAAGTTATACTTTTATTTTTATTGTTGTTTTTATTCTTGTCCTGATGAAGCCCCTTACGAAAGTGCGCGAAACGTCGACTTTCTCATCATTGGAACGGTCCAACTCCGGAACTCGTTGTTATCTTAGTTTTATATTATTGGACGTCGCGTCGCGGTCGTTCTAATTTCACATCTATTTCACTTTACAAAGTTTTCTTACTGTCGTTGATAAAATTGGAAGCTTAAATTTTTTAGCATCTTTCATCTTACTTCCACTGGTGTTTATTAATTTTATAACCAAATTCTACTCTTCGTACCTAACTGAGTCAGGGCTATTTTGTAATTTCAACTAGTTAGTTTTCTCGACATTTCACTTTCAGTTGTAACTAGTCTAGTAAGTACGATTATTAACTACAGCACGTACGGAGAAAGATTGCTTCGGGTGCGCAGGTGAACTTCGTGTATTCGGAAGCGATCGGCATGTAAACTGCTTTTTCTACGTTTAACAGTGTCGTCGATTTTTATGAGGAAATAAAACTCGCAGTCTTTTCAAATTTATATTTTAGTAACAAGTAAGAAAAAATGCGTGTACATGTAAAATTAAATCACATACACTCATTTAAGACAAAAATAATTTTTTTTAATATTCAAGCCAGATGTTACTAATTAAACGGAATTTAGCGGCGACACCACTGGTATCACATGATTGCCAAGCTTGGAAAATTTACAATTTATACGAGTGCGCATCCGACCTTGGGGTTTTTCTTATTGAAAAAAAAATAGTACAGTTGAGATCTTTCACAATGAATATTATAAATGTGAAAAGAATATTTCATATGAACAGATTTGCAAGGTATGTGCGTTTCAAAATTTGCCCGCGTTATTACCATAAGAGTATGTTTATAAATCATTAAAGAAACCAATAAAAGAATAATTATCGAATTTAGTAGGAATTCTATCATCCCTCTCCAATGGTACACCCAAGTCAAACTGAGTTAGAAGTGAATATTGCCTGTTGAGGTATTGCAAATTGTAGCCATTATAATGGTAAGTTGGCAACCTGGATATAGGGTTGAGAGGAAGAGCAGATCGCTAATGAATTTTACTGTTAGGATCTGAACTTCGCCCAGTTAGGTTGCGCACTGGTGTACCTAATTATACTTTTTGTTCCGTTTCTCCTTTTTATCGTATTATTTTTTTTAAAATTTAGTTTAGTTCTTTTGTAGAAATGATACTTATAGTTTAATTATTATTGTACACGTGCCTAAAGCTATTAAAAGGCATTATTATTAAGTTTTCAACTAAAATTTGTATCTTGTATAAACGAATAGTAATTTGAATGCATTACGAATTCTTTGGAAAGCCTTTTTTAGTCACAATGCAACAATTATCTGTTGCAAAAAAACACTAACGTTAATAATAATGAAAATCGTAGGTACAGTAATTTAGAACCAATAGGAAAATTAATTTTGATATGGTTTTCGAGACAACAAAAACATTTCTTGATAATCTTCTTTAAGTTGACTAACTTAGCGTATAATTTCTTGCCTCACAAAAGGTCAAAAACTGGCACACCATACAGAAAGTTTACTTCTTTTTCTGTTTTTAGGCACTGTAGCCTCTTTTTCCGCATTAATAGTTGCTAAAGATTCTGTACCAAAGCGCGACATTTTTATATTTCGTTTATTTACAAATTACTATGGATACATTTTTGATATTTCATTTTCCAGGAAAATTTAAATTTTACTTTTTATGACTATGTCGCAACGATTTATTTGCCGAATCTACATTCTAGCATTGATTCATGTCCGGTAATTTTTTTATCGTGCACAACACAACGTAATCGGCCCTCGTGTACCGCACGTGCCCATTAATACGTTATTTCTGTGATAAAAACTGTACTGTATGCTGCAATTTAATTAAGTAATTAATTAATTAATCCATTTCGAAAGTTATTCGTACTGAAGAAATTTGATGTAGATATTTAGTAGTGTTCCAGAGTAGGTATTTCATTTCCCTTTCGGAAGCAATAATTGGTTATTATAATCCTACTCGTAGATCATATAATTTGCATTTTATTATTTGCCAAAAAAACAATTTCGAAAGTTTGGTTGATTTTGAGTACCTAAATAAAAATGATGTAAGTCTTCTTTTCCGGTTTCGCCTCATCGCCTCAGAAAGAAACATTTTTACTTGCAACATAACCAACTTTAATAGATTTGAAAAAAGCTCTTTACAGATAATGTTGAAGAAACAGACTGCTCATGGTACTATGGAATTTATGTGGTCAAACATGGGGTAAAATCTACGTCAGAAAACTCGTCTAAATTGTATGTCGAAATTACAGAGGTTTTAAAGTTCTGGACATCTACTTTATGCGACTTCACGTATCGTAATGACCTGTCTTGGGCTGGCCTGGATTCGTGAGTGATAGTAACTTGAATGTAACAAATGATCCTTGAGGGTACTATCCGCTACTTAATGTTCTGCTTGTGAGTGCTTGCTCGTTAAGCTGTAACAATATTTTAAATGATGCTGTGGTAAATCTTTTGAACCATATTGGAGAAGTAACTTGATATATCTAATCCAGATCAAATCGTCTCAGAGTGCTCCAATAACCGGCTTGAGAATTTACCACTTCCCACTAACTTTGGATGAGAATCGCTCGGTTTCGTTCTAAAGTGGTGTTATATTTTCACACTGGAACACAGCCTACTGGAAAGAAAACTTTTGGCGAGTTGCCATGGTAAGGAAAAACGCATAGCTGTTGATGTTAGTTTTAACCAGTTTGTATTTATGAGTTTTACTGTAACATTTTGAAAGTTTGTGTTAGTTTCTTGCATAAGAAACAATAAAGATACAACAAACGGTCTGTGGTACCGAAATGACTGCTTTTCTTTTCTAAAACAGTTTTATCGGTTCGACGTTGGGCCACAATCCGTTCTCGTGTCGAGAAATTAATTCTTATTAACAACTCAATACACGTGCACTCAAGGTGGATTATTTTCGATCACTGATGGGTGCCATAGCTACAGATCGCACCACACTTGAACAGTCCCGCCTTTTTCCCGTGACTCTATAAGTTTTCAGTAAATTAATTAAAGAATAAGTTTTTTCGGATGTACCTACACAAAATTCAAAGTAATCACTGGTTACGATCATATGTTTCTATTTCGTAATTTAAAGAAAAAGAATTTTTAACATCGATGACGATGATGACATCCCTTCTCTTGTAATGCAATTTTTAATACCTTAAAGTTATTATCATTATCTTTAGCAGTTGATCTAGTTTTCTGATGTTATGTTTGTTTGTCATAGGTACTTCGTGGCGTTTTCGAGTTACTGCTTTAGGTACAGCAATAGTAATGGAATTTTATCAAACTTTCATGCGTATTGAATGCCTTGACCAATAAAAGTACAATAAAGTTGTACTAAAAGCTTCAAATGAGTCTTGAAACCTATCCTATTGAACGGTCAGAATTTTACTTGCACAAAATTTTGACGACGTTGCCAATCCAACTTATATACCTACATATTATTATCACAGATGTACATAGTATATTATACTCTCAACAGGGAAGTCTGTGAAAACATCAAGACAGCTTACTCTTCGTATATGGGCGTGATAATTTGAATAATTACCTAAAAACCTGCTTTGTGTTGAATGTCAAAGTACCTAAACATTTAAATCTTCTTATGTGACATATTATAATTAGACACTCATTGTAGGAATCAAGGTTCCCTATAAACGAAACCCATAAATTATACAATAAGCACCTATACATACTGCCACTTGCACAGTACAAGAAGGTAATATGCCAAATGCCAATCATCTAATTAGGGTAAGGTTGCCGATATCGCACCGGTTCTTAATTCGCACCACTACTGATTTATAAAAAACTGTTCGGCATATATACCATCTAACAGCGATTTTGAGAAGTACTCGATAATTCAGAGATCTGCAACAAATTTCATTACAGTGCTGCGAATCGTTTTCTTGAAATTTGGCGGCAAAGGTTGAGGTGCGTTTACTCTGTTATATTCTGTCATCCGTTGTAAGAGATTAACTAGAAGGTAAGTGATAGCAATAAGTAAGTTTATATCTACGATTGGAATACAACTTGTATTCTATCGAATTAGTAGGATAAACAACTATCGGAGTAATTTTTAGGGGTTAATAATGTCTTTCTATCATGAAATGACAAGTTGTCTATATCGCACCGCTTATAAGTTGCTCAAATCGCACCGGTGCGATTTAGGAAATCCACACTGATTTATTCATTTATTTCTATTTAGGTAGATTTAAAGAATGGCAAAGAGACAAATAGCAAGTGAAAACTTAAATCCTCCGAACCCTCTCCTTGTAGTTGAAGTTGAAGAGAATCAAGAAAACAATTTACCAGATGCAGATAATGGTTATACAGACAAGGTCCAAATGGACTTGGAAGATGTAACTGCAAATGCATTTGATGGTACTTCGACCAGCGGTTGTTCCCGATTGCGAGTTCCAATTGTTGTATTAAGCCCAGTGCCAAAGGGAACAATAAAATATGAACAAAGAAAAAGAAAGGGAGCTCAAAAAGCAGTGGTGTTAACTTCCAGTCCATATAAAAGTACTTTGGAAGAATTGAAACAGAAGCAAGCGGAGAAGGAAACGAGGAAGGCAGCTAAAACTGCGATAAGGAATGTGTTCGCGAAAGATAAAGACGCAAAACGTACAAGAAGTGAAAAAATAGGAAAAGCAGGGCCCAGTGGATTAGGTGGAAAAAATAAGAAATTAAAAACTTCCCCAGGTACAGAAAATGTGGAAATTGTGTTGGATCCTAATGTAAATTGGCATTGTTTGCTTTGTGACGAGGAGAATATTATTGAAGATATGGTTAGCTGTCTAATATGCAATCAATAGGCACACGAAACGTGTGCGGGTTGTGACGACGAAGCATCAAGAACAAATTTTGTTTGCGATTTTTGTCAGCCTTAAATTTATTTTTCATTTCATTATTATTTTTTTTTGAATTATGTTTTAAGTTCTGTCAGTTTAAATATGTATCTATTTGTTTCTGTTTGCTTGCCGTAGTTTATGAATAAAGTACTTTACTATTTAAACTGGGTGCTATTTTAATACAGAGTGCGATTTAGGCAACCCATGGTGCGATTTGGAGAACTAGTTCCTTAAATCGCACTACTTGCAGGCTCTGATAGTTTTCATTAGAAAATCTATTTGCAATTCTAGTAATGCGTTTGCAATTTGGAATTATATGCCTGAGATACCAAATAAAACGTTAGTAGTTGTAACGTAACACAATTTCATGTTCCCTGTATTATGTTCAGGAAAATCCAAAAAGTGGTGCGATATGCGCAACCTTACCCTATGGGTTATTTATTAATTCAATAGGATTAACAAATCAGTGGGTATTAATATGGTATAATTATAATGAGTTTTTTTCTTATTGTTCAGCCATTAAATATAACCTTTAAATTAATCTTATTTACTGTATATATTTCGTAAATATAAAACAAACACTACCTCCCCTTAATAAATGATTATATTATTAACGATATGTGAAAGCGAAGATTGTGAATACTGACAAAGAATCACATCTGTTACGACATGTTTCGGGTTTTCAAAACTAAACCCATTATCAAGCACATGAATTACATATTAAAGTTACAAAAAATCTAAAATAAGATGATATTAGGACAAATAAAACATGGGTGTAGTACTCACCAGAGGAAAAGAATCGAGCAGTGGTTAATAAATAACATTATAAATATAAATCGTCAAATTACATTACTAAAAAGGGCTCTAAAGAGGAACCCCACGACGGCCTGAAGGGCGAAAGAGGGATGAAGATGGATAAAATTATGAAAAACAACTAAATGAAACCAAGTGCAAAAATGAAATGAGAAAATGACGAGATCTACATGGTCAGATGATCAATACAATACCAACTTAAAGAACTAACAAACCTAAAAGTTATGTACAGAGTGTACCGATAAAAAAGTCCACGACCTCATTCAGTAAGACCGAGTTATTTTGTTTCTTTTTCTTAGCTATTTCCAAAATTTCAAGGATGTTAAGTAGGTGCCCTTTCTAACACCTGTGGAGAATATGATAGTCCGTATTCGGATCGAAATTATGACCTGTATTTAAAATATGTTCAACAAACGTTGATCTGTAATTGAGATTATTATATTTAATCGCCTTAAAATGTTCCTGTATGCGTGTTGAAAAGGATCTGCCAGTTTGGCCAATGTAGAGAGATGGACAAGAGTGGCAATGCAGTTGATAGATTCATCTGTAATTGAGGTTAGGTTAGATGACGTTTCTAAAAGATCCCCTAATTGGTATATTTTTGAAATGCAGTGTATATTTACATTTTTTCATTTTTATACAGATAAAAACAGTGTTTTTCAATAAACTTTCCATTTTCAAATGGATATCAAATATAAATAAAGCCGCTATTTTGCAATAAATGGCAACACAAAGTGAACTAGAACTCCTCGTATATTATGTATTTCCTTCAAAGTAGGAAAACTTTAACAAACAAGACGTTATCGTTCCTAATTTATTTTGCGGTTTTCTTAGTTTTACCGCTGCCTTTAAATATGATAGCATGCCTTTCTAACCACAAGCGATAAAATAAATGATCACGGCGTTTTTACTTCGATTAAACTTCAGCAAGATTTACATGTGAGAGTATAACTTACCACAAAATTTAACCCAATCCTTTATTTGATGCTGCTCCTTACTGCAATACGTCAAAAACTATATCAACACTCGTGTATTCTTAAATTACTTTGTGTCCTAAGAATCAGAGTTTACTTAAAAATTATAACAGAGTAAATCATTTATTGGTACAACTCTCGTTTCTGAGTTAAAACTAAAATTGACAATTTTATGAAATCAACTGTTTTGTAAATCTAGTATTTCCAAGTTATCACAATCATATACAACAATCTCTTTGCACTCTAATGTGTAAATATTCGATTTTATTACCTATGCATACCAGCATACCTATACCTAGGTATTTACGAATCGTTCTTTGAATTGATACTTTAAATCACTTAATTCATTCTTTAGCACTATTAAGATTAACAGAACGCAATAATAATAACCTGCGTTTTCCTCATTTTAAAGAATATTTAGAAATTGTCGTGGCGAAATCGATAATTTTGAACATTTCAGGCTTCAAAACAGCTCTTTTGTGATTGAGTGCCAACAACAATCAGTTTTAGCTTGAATACCATAGCTAAAATCTTTGAGACGTAATTGTTGTCAGAAACGCTCGATTGACCTATTTTCATTACGGTTACCTGCTGCATAATTTTTTGCAAGTCGTGTGATGCGTAACGGTTAAGGCGAAATGGGAACGAGTTTTTTTTTATTTTACAAATTCTTTATATTGTCACAGATTCTGTGATATTGTGTAAAAACGGTCTCCCGCGTTACTCTGCGCCAGGAATGGTCACAAAGTCACTGTTTGAAGAACTCCTGATTTTCTGCACGATTTCTAACAATACTTTAAAAGTCACTAAAAACAGATGACAGTACAGCTACGTTCGACTAAACAGGGTGCACAGCCTTGAAAAACGGGAAATTCTGAACGTACCGTACCTACTTTCGATATATACAGCTTGAATTTTCCAGTAATGACCTACTGGTGTAGTGGTTAGTATGGCGGACTTTCGCACGAAGTTCTAGTCCCGTTGGCGTCACTGGTTGTTTCTTGTCGTTCGAAAATTTCGGTGGATCGAAAACACATACACACAAGCTCTTTGTTATTATAGAGCTGCGATATGTGAGCATACCGTGGAAAACAGTATGGCGTTATGTACATATTACCACAAGTTCTTGCTGTGAAAAAGAAAAACACTAGAGCTTTGTTCCATTTTTTGGGTTTATTGGGAATGACTTTTTGTTAGTGCACAACTAATAGAAATTGAAGAAGGCAAGCGTCACCCATGGTGTACATTTTTGCATGGTTGTAGGATTGTTTGCAGTTTTGCACACACTTTGATTTGTTTTATGATGGAGAAATTTATTAGATTTTCCTCTCACATATTTTTTACTTTTTTTACCACGAAAACCAGCTGCAAGATATGAACAAAATAAGAAAAAATTTGAAAACCTTTTAGTATTAGATGTACAACGGTATTCCTTTGGTTCATTACTGCATTAATATCGCTTTCTAAATTAAAGTGAATCACACACAACTAAATCGGAGGAATCAATTGCGAAGCTATATTGTTTCCTCCTAGGCAGTCAACAAATGGCCCTACTATTCATCGTATCAAACAGTTATTAGGGAATCATTGCTTTCTGCAGGACGTTTTATGAAAACATTTTTTATCTAGCATAATTTTCTAGATATGACACAAGTTCATATACCTACCTATAATATGGTAAAAGTGCTCGTTTTTTTCTTATTTCAAAAATTTTTTTCATTTCTCAGGGTTTTTATCACCAAAATAACACGAAAAACACAATTTTAGAAGAAAAAAATTCGTGTCTATGTGTGTAGCATTTTTAGGGGGTTAGAAAATTAAAAAATGCTTTGCTTCGAATTTTAAAAAGTTACACAATTAAATAGCCAAACTAAATACTCTTTTATAAAATATTAAAACTAAAAAAATAATAACCAGGGGACAGCATTGTGCATTTTTCATGTATTAACCGATTTTTTTGAAAGTTGTTTAAGATTGCTAAGTACAAATCATTTATCAACATTTAAATTACGTATTATGAGAAAGTATATGACTGTTAGCGGCGGTTTTTAGAAGAAAAATAGAAGAAACGTGCTTGTGGTATACCTTAACGCGTAATAAATGGTTAGAAAATCATTATCTTTCAAATTGAGTGCGAAATAAAAGATTGCATGTCTGTCAATTAAATTATAAAAACAGCAAATTGCGTCATTAATGTATGCTATACCTACCTTTAGTATCGTTTATAATATTCAAAATTATTGTTTAACAATCTTGACATGTTTGTCACATACATACGATATCATGGTAATTCTACTGCTACCGCCACCGAATGTGTCACTTTATACCCCGAAAGAAAGTAACCGCACAGAACTTTATTTTCTCGACTTGAGCAAAGTCTTCAACGAAGTGGTTGCTTTACTGCAGGTGCAGTTGGTTCTAAAACGTACCAAATAGAAAACAATATATTGTACAATGTTTTCGTAATTGCCACTTTAAGGAATGGTAGAAAAGTATGTGTATGTGTATGTGTATGTGTTTATTGTATATAAGGATATATGTTGATAAGTGAGATCGAAAGCTTAATAAAATCGGCATATTCTTAAGAAGTTCTGATGTAATTCCACCTTTTCCTCTTGATAATGTAGTGCAGATGCACTGTAGCCATCTGCATTTGTCCTGTAGTGTGTTGGCGATATTATAAACTAGCCTTTGATGCAGAATCCTTGTCAGTGGAGTTTCCAAAATAGGGTATCTACAACAGCTTCTTGTAGCTTCTTGTAGGAATCCCCTTGCCACTCTGGCTATGTAACTTGTGGCTTATAAGGGTGATTGTATGATCCACTTACAGAAAAGTCCCCTCTTCTCCAGGCAGGATTTTTGCTGAGAATTTTTTAATGTGGTATCATGATTTCTGGATTGCCCGAAGTATTTTCTGTGTCCAAATGTTTTAAACCTTTTTCGATTAGTACCTACCTTACAAGTGGTCGATCAATTCAAAATTTGTGTACTATTCACATGCCATATTGTATATGGCAATGATTTATATAAATTAATCAATAGTAAATAAAACTCTCAACCTCTCCTTACCGATGATTTAATGAAGACGATGATGAAGTTGTTATGTTGATTAAATTAAGTACCAAAGTACTGAAACTGCTCCGATGCAAAAAGTAGGTGTGAAATGTTGAAAATTGGTGGGTTCCATCACAGCTTATCCATTGATATTTACTATTCCTTCTCCCCCCTTTGAGAGTCAGAACCTACCACAATGTCTTCATAAATTAATCATTTAGCAGATTTAAGCATTTTTTTCTACTCCTTCATAAAATCGTGAGGAGGTACTTAAAGTTGCATCGATCACATGAATAATTTTATTTCCATTCATATAATTTGTCGAATGTATACCACACTGGCAGTAATATCTTTTTAAGTATCATGCCCGGTCCCTTTCCTTGAACTATGCCATGATTGGGGCTCGTTGTAATCTATCGCTAAGCCCGTGTAACAGACGTAAAGTAATATAAAATACAGAAATCCTGTATGGTATGCCCATTGCTTCATTCGCATATGCTATAAATTACAAAATCATCAATTAGAGTGGAGACTGCCGAATGAATCTCTAGAAACACGTCAGTAAAATATGCCAATACGTAAAATTGTATATAAGTATAGGTACGTTTCATTTGCAAAGAATAATGAGATCCTTAACACTTGGAACAATACCATTAAGCTACTTACGTTGGAAACAATCTTAACAAAAGAGCTGTCAGTGTTTACAAAATGTAATCCTACAAATACCTAAATGAGATATTTTAAAGCTTGCTACCATTAGTATTCACACAGGTAGCTGTGCTTAAGGATTTTGCTCACTTTCAAACTCTCATGCCAATCAAAGCAAGCCATGAAAATTGATTGTAGTCTTTAATACACCTTAAGTCGATGCTGTCAGTACTAAAATCTACTGCCCTTTCTTTTAGTTGATGTGGCACTTTACCACCTCTTCGTTATTTCACAGAGGTATCTTAACACAGTGTGAGAATCGACCTTAAAACGTGCTATATTTGAAACTTTTTAACACCTATTAATCTACACAATATTTAATAGAGCACTAATTGACTAAACATATTTAGAATAACTTAAAGTTAATGACCAAGCATAAATGAGTAGATAAAGATATTGATTGAAAGATTACCTTTTAATTTTTTCCATTCATTCGGTCTACAGGGTGTTTCCGTCTCGTTTAGTAAACTTATAAATTTGTAGAGAAGTACATAGTTCATAATTTTCGTTAATCAACATACCCTTACACTTTCTTGGTGCCGAATATTGGGTGAAGATGACGCCGGAAAAGTGTCCTGATGAATATTGATGTCCGCCATTATGTAATAGAGTAAGTATCTAGAAACTTTGTGATCCGTCATTGCCGTTGACCTGGCTTTTGTTCAATAATTATTACCATGTACGAAAAGCAGTTCACACTCATGTTGCGGAACACATTCTAATCAAATTTCTTGACACTTTCTGTAGAGTTTGAAGGAAACGCTAATTCAAAGATTCAAGTTTTCCAGATATAAACAAATTCGGAAAGGGCGAGAATGTGTATGAAGCTTAATTCAAGTCAGGTCTGCAGGGACTTCCGTAACTCCCGGAAACAGTCAGCGAATTGACGAGTTCATTCGGATAAAGAGTTAAAGTTCCGTAAATTTTGTGCAAGATGGGTGCCGAAACCCTTTATAGATGCTCAAAAGCTAAGTGTTAACCGCGTTCATCTTCTCTGTTACAAACGTGAAGTAGAAGCATTATTGAAACGTATAGGGATATGCTATGAAACTCTGGTTCACCATTTTGTTTCTGAATCCAAAATCCAAGAGGTCAAGCATGGAATAGCGACACGCAACTCTAGACGAGAGTAGGTATTGGGGCACTCTGGCCTGGGAAAATTTTGAAGACCGTGGGAACTTTTTTGTGGGGCGGTATCCTTTGATGTTTGCCGCCCGTGTGGGATGGGGCACTCGGGACCGGGACCGTGGGAACTTTTTTGTGGGGCGGTATCCTTTGATGTTTGCCGCCCGTGTGGGGCACTCGGGACCGTGGGAACTTTTTTGTGGGGCGGTATCCTTTGATGTTTGCCGCCCGTGTGGGGCACTCTGGACCGTGGGAACTTTTTGTGGGGCGGTATCCTTTGATGTTTGCCGCCCGTGTGGGGCACTCTGGACCGTGGGAACTTTTTGTGGGGCGTGGGAAAGTTTTAAAGGTGTGAATTTTCTGGGCCCGGGTATCCTTTGACGGCCGTGACTGCTGGAAAAAAAGTTTTGCGTAAAGCGGGACTCGAACAGCGGTCGGTCGTTATGGGCGAGCCATAAAACGCACTGAGCTACCGCTACTTTGGTAAATGACCAATTTAAAGTTGAACACTATAAAAAAAAGGACCTTGTATATTTGGAAAAAGTCACTCGCACCCACTCTACCTCCTTTTGTTATTAGTAATCGTGATAAGCAAAGACGTATAAGAAATACGGGCATAAGGCGAGAAACGCATTACTTATACGTATAATATGAACCTAATGACTGTTTTCGAAATATCTCAAAAACGGCTCGAGATATCGAAAAAATAATTTAAAAATCACCCCCGTCTCCCCCTGTCTGCTTTTGTCCTTGGTAATCACATACTAAAAATTCAAATCGAAAAGGGCCAAAATGGCCAGACTGATTTTCCATAAATTAAGTCGAGAAATGTGGGCATAAGGCGAGAAACGCATTACTTATACGTATAATATGAACCTAATGACTATTTTCGAAATATCTCAAAAACGGCTCGAGATATCGAAAAAATAATTTAAAAATCACCCCCGTCTCCCCCTGTCTGCTTTTGTCCTTGGTAATCACATACTAAAAATTCAAATCGAAAAGGGCCAAAATGGCCAGACTGATTTTCCATAAATTAAGTCGAGGAATGTGGACATAAGGCGAGAAACGCATTACTTATACGTATAATATGAACCTAATGACTATTTTCGAAATATCTCAAAAACGGCTCGAGATATCGAAAAAATAATTTAAAAATCACCCCCATCTCCCCCTGTCTGCTTTTGTCCTTGGTAATCACATACTAAAAATTCAAATCGAAAAGGGCCAAAATGGCCAGACTGATTTTCCATAAATTAAGTCGAGAAATGTGGACATAAGGCGAGAAACGCATTACTTATACGTATAATATGAACCTAATGACTATTTTCGAAATATCTCAAAAACGGCTCGAGATATCGAAAAAATAATTTAAAAATCACCCCCATCTTCCCCTGTCTGCTTTTGTCCTTGGTAATCACATACTAAAAATTCAAATCGAAAAGGGCCAAAATGGCCAGACTGATTTTCCATAAATTAAGTCGAGAAATGTGGACATAAGGCGAGAAACGCATTACTTATACGTATAATATGAACCTAATGACTATTTTCGAAATATCTCAAAAACGGCTCGAGATATCGAAAAAATAATTTAAAAATCACCCCCATCTCCCCCTGTCTGCTTTTGTCCTTGGTTATCACATACTAAAAATTCAAATCGAAAAGGGCCAAAATGGCCAGACTGATTTTCCATAAATTAAGTCGAGGAATGTGGACATAAGGCGAGAAACGCATTACTTATACGTATAATATGAACCTAATGACTATTTTCGAAATATCTCAAAAACGGCTCGAGATATCGAAAAAATAATTTAAAAATCACCCCCATCTCCCCCTGTCTGCTTTTGTCTTTGGTTATCACATACTAAAAATTCAAATCGAAAAGGGCCAAAATGGCCAGACTGATTTTCCATAAATTAAGTCGAGGAATGTGGACATAAGGCGAGAAACGCATTACTTATACGTATAATATGAACCTAATGACTATTTTCGAAATATCTCAAAAACGGCTCGAGATATCGAAAAAATAATTTAAAAATCACCCCCATCTCCCCCTGTCTGCTTTTGTCCTTGGTAATCACATACTAAAAATTCAAATCGAAAAGGGCCAAAATGGCCAGACTGATTTTCCATAAATTAAGTCGAGAAATGTGGACATAAGGCGAGAAACGCATTACTTATACGTATAATATGAACCTAATGACTATTTTCGAAATATCTCAAAAACGGCTCGAGATATCGAAAAAATAATTTAAAAATCACCCCCATCTCCCCCTGTCTGCTTTTGTCCTTGGTTATCACATACTAAAAATTCAAATCGAAAAGGGCCAAAATGGCCAGACTGATTTTCCATAAATTAAGTCGAGGAATGTGGACATAAGGCGAGAAACGCATTACTTATACGTATAATATGAACCTAATGACTATTTTCGAAATATCTCAAAAACGGCTCGAGATATCGAAAAAATAATTTAAAAATCACCCCCATCTCCCCCTGTCTGCTTTTGTCCTTGGTAATCACATACTAAAAATTCAAATCGAAAAGGGCCAAAATGGCCAGACTGATTTTCCATAAATTAAGTCGAGAAATGTGGACATAAGGCGAGAAACGCATTACTTATACGTATAATATGAACCTAATGACTATTTTCGAAATATCTCAAAAACGGCTCGAGATATCGAAAAAATAATTTAAAAATCACCCCCATCTCCCCCTGTCTGCTTTTGTCCTTGGTAATCACATACTAAAAATTCAAATCGAAAAGGGTCAAAATGGCCAGACTGATTTTCCATAAATTAAGCCTGATTTTTCATATAGACTTGATATAAGTTAAGTCGAGAAATGTGGGCATAAGGCGAGAAACGTATTACTTATACGTATAATATGACCTTAATGAAAGTACAGCTATGACGGAATAAGTCTACTTTTTTGAAAATTTCTCCAAAACGGCTGAAGATATCGACAAAATAAAAGTACAAATGCCTTGAACATAAAGATCCCTATGTGTTTTTGTCATTTATAACATTATCAATGGCGAAATTAATAATTATAGCGGTGATTTGTTATCGGAAATCAGCACATATTTAGGCTGTGACAGTAACAATTTTGAGATTTTCATAGATCGTTCTGGATGCGGTCCGTGCATAATTACTATACCTAGTAGCATTACCTCATTTCAGTTAGTGTGGAAGTTTCATTCCGGAGAGGAGTTCGTCAATAGGCCCAGTCAATAAACTTTAGCTAGTGATGGGCATAATCGGACAATTTCGATAATCGGAATATGCCGATTCGAGGATTGCGATAATCGGACTATAAATCGAATTAAAAATAATTCAAACTTGAATAGTAGTAATTTAGTAAAGTCAAAGCAACAACGGACTATAACTTCTATAACATAAGCAAATTAACTATATTTAAGCGTCGTAAGCATAAACTTCACAGTTCACAGCTTCACACAGACATTCGCTGAGACAGCATTCATTCAACAGGACATTTGATATTATTTAAGGTGAAATTTGATAATAGAAATACGCAAATCTTGCCGTTTTATTATGTATTTATATTTATGTTATTATGTTCTATAAATAAATTAAAACATGAGAGGAAAACTCATAAAGTCATAATTAATAATCGTAATTCATACTCGAAACCGATAATCGGACTAAGGCGATTATTTCAATAATCGGACTACCGGTTATTTTTAATTCGAATTTGCCCATCACTAAACTTTACCGCTTTAAGATGGAGAAGTTTCTTATTGTAAAAGATACTACTAGCAAAGTGAGACGTTTCAATTTAAGTGGCCGCATTTTGGACTTTAAAGTAAAGCATGTTCCTGAAGGTGCCGAACCGATACAATGGATAAAAGACGCCATAGCACAGCTTGTTAATAAGGGTACAGAAGGTTTGTCTCCACATGACATGGTGGGTTTTTCCTTCTGCTCTAAGGATTTCAAGAATGGCGAGGGATGGATACGGTTTCAACCTGCTGGCGAGATCACTATTGGCGATATTTGGAATACAATATCATCCATTTATCAGTCTAATTCTAAAGGCTTAAACACCGAAACCTTTTGTTTTCGTGTAACATCCGTACATTTACCATTCGGTTCCGGGAGAGTACAAAAGTTTAATAATTTTGAAGAGGAATGTGGTGCAAGGCAAGGCATTGTAGTAATCAACAATATCGATAATTTATGCCTGCCGCGGGCAATAGTTGTAGCTATTGCTTATATTAATCGTGATCCCGACTATAGACAGATCAGACGTAATATACAGAAAATACAGGAGCAGAGAACCATACAATTATTAAAGGATAGCAACATCACGATACCTGAAACTGGGTCGGGTATACCACAGCTGCAATATTTTCAAGAGTTTCTGCAAGGATATAAATTAACTGTATATCTTTATGGAAACAAAGGCCGCGACGTCATATTCGAGGGTGAAGATGCAAAGAAACATATTAATCTACTGTATCACGATGGCCACTATAATGTGATAACATCTTTAACAGCCGCATTTGCGTGCAGCTATTATTGCGAAGAGTGTCACATCCCTTTTAATAACAGAAACGATCATAGGTGCGGAGGTACGTGTGCGGCATGTCAGCAGACTCCATCATGTTCTAAAGAAGGGCAAAACAAAATTAATTGTGAAGCATGTAAAAGAGCTTTTCGGGGTCAAAAGTGTTTTGACAATCACAAGATACATAATATTTGTTCTGAAATTAGACGTTGTGAAAAATGTTTTGCTATATACCGCAACACCAGGAAGCATACTTGTGATGAAGTGTTTTGTAAAACGTGTAACGGACATGTAGAGAGAGACCATCTGTGTTATATGAGAATAGATAAAGGATCGCCAAAATTAGCAAACACATTGTTTGTTTTTTACGATTTGGAAACCAGGCAAGAGACAAAATTGGAAGATGACAGCTTCTTACATCAGCCCAATCTCTGTGTGTTTGTACAGTGCTGTGACAAGTGTATAAATGAGGAGAAACTTTATTTTTGCCAAAAGTGCGGTTTTCGACAAAAGATATTGACTGAAAATGTAATAGCCACTTTTATGGGACATATATTAAACATGCGAAAGAAATTCAAAAACGTTACCGTTATCGCTCATAACGGTGGTGGATTCGACCACCAATTTATATTGAATCATATTTTGACTCAAACGGATCTCGTACCTGAGCTGATAATGAGAGGTACAAAACTAGTGTCAATGTTTCTAGATAACGTTAAATTTCTGGATTCGTTAAATTACTTTCAAATGGCACTAAGTAAGCTACCTAAAGTGTTCGGTCTGACGGACATAAAGAAAGGTTATTTTCCACACTTGTTTAACACGATAGAACACCAAAACTATATAGGTCCAATACCGGCCTTAGAAACTTTCGAACCAGATAACCTCAAGTGTAATGATAGGGAAGCATTGTTAGCATGGTACGAAGGAAAGGTAGCGGAAAATTATATATTTGACTTTAAGAAAGAGTTTGTAGAATATTGCGTATACGATGTGGAGATATTAGCACAGTCATGTCTTAAATTTAGACAACTTATGATAAAGGAGGGCAACGTCTGTCCATTTACCGAAAGCGTCACGTTACCGAGCGCGTGTAATAAAATATTTCGTCGAAATTTTTTAAAACCAAATACTATAGGCCTCATACCGAAAGGTGGCTACAGGCAATGTGACAACCAATCGAAGATAGCTACACAGTGGTTATTATTGGAAGAACGCAAGCGCCGAATTAATATAACACATTCGGTTAAACAGAAAGAAGCCAGAGTTGGGGGTGTAAAAGTTGACGGTTTTTGTGCCGAAACTAATGAGGTCTTTGAATTCTACGGCTGTTATTATCATGGTTGCCCTAGATGTTTCAAGTATGTAAGAAATACACCTTTAACAGATACTACAATAGAGACGCTGGAGTATCGTTATGAGGCTACTTTAGCGAAAGCAAGTAGAATAAAAGAATTAGGATACACTGTTGTCGAAATGTGGGAGTGTGACTTTAGGCGTCTTATGACAGACGAAATGTTAAATTATGCAGAAGCACACCCGTTAATGTTACATTTACCTCTAAATCCTAGAGAGGCATTTTATGGCGGACGAACAGGAAATGCAAAATCTTTTTATAAGGCAAAGGAAGATGAAGAAATAAAATATATCGATTTTACATCTCTGTATCCGTATGTTAACAAATACGGCAAATACCCCATAGGCCATCCCACAGTACATATAGGAGAAGAATGCAGTAAATTAAAGCTTGAAACGACAGAGGGGCTAATTAAGTGTAAAATACTACCTCCACATTTATTATTTCATCCAGTGCTACCTGTAAAAATGAACAACAAATTAATGTTTGTGCTTTGTCGTTCGTGTGGCGAAAGTTTCAATCAAGAGCCCTGTGAACATAGTGATGATGAACGATCACTGACAGGTACATGGGTAATCGATGAAGTTAGAAAGGCGATCGAGAAAGGTTACAAAATATTGGAAACGTATGAAATATGGCAATACAAAACCGACCAGTATAATAAAGACACTAAAACAGGAGGATTATTTAACGAGTATATTAATAAATTTGTGGGTATTAAACAGCAAAGTTCAGGGTGGCCGTATTATTGCGATACGCCAGAGAAGAAGGATAATTATGTCAAAGAATATTTTGAAGCAGAAGGTGTTCGACTTGACCCTGTGAAGATTGAAAGGAACCCCGGGTTACGTCAATTAGGGAAAGCGGTTATTACTTCGTTTTGGGGAAAGCTGGGACAACGTGAGAACCAAAGCAAGACCAGTATAGTACGAGAGCCTGGAGAATTCTACAATATGATGACTAACCCTTCAATTAACATTAATTCGGTTTTACCGATTAATGAAGATGCTTTACTCGTTAACTGGGAATCAAAAGAAGAAGCTTACAGTCCTCTGTCCACGGTAAATGTTGTACTTGCAGCGTACACGACAGCCCAGGCACGGTTAAAATTGTACGAATATTTGGAAAGATTGGAAGATAGGGTTCTCTATTACGATACAGACTCTATAATCTACGTATCAGCTCCGGAGCAGTACGATCCACCACTCGGTCAATTCTTGGGAGAGTTAACAGACGAGTTAGAAGATGAAGGTGCCGGGAGTTACATAAAAGAATTTGTATCAGGCGGGCCAAAAAATTATGCATATAAGGCATGGTCCACCTCTAAAGAATGTGATGTGACGGTATGTAAAGTTAAAGGAATATCTTTAACATATAAAACCTCACAAATCATTAACTTCGACAAAATAATGAAAATGGTCTTAGAAGATGAAGAAGTAGAGCCCATTCCGATAACATCTAAACTTATAAAACGCACATCTGAACATAATGTATTAACTATCAACACCACTAAACTCTACCGGCCAAACTCCACAAAGAGACGCTTTTCTACCGACGGTTCTTCATATCCGTATGGCTTTAAGAAGCATATACAAAATACCTAATATAATATAGGAATATGGGTGCATAAATATGTAAAGTTAATTATAATTTTTGTAACTTATACTACAACTTGTATGTCACTAGTATAGTTTATTGTTTAAATAAGTACCTATTTAATTACGTAACAAATGTAATATATTCTGTAAACAAATAAATAAATACATAAGTTATTAGCTGTTTTTATATGTCTATCGAATGGTTGCATATGATTGGCCCTCGGCTAAAAGATAAACTTCCAGAATAAACATTCAAAAAGATGTAATTTATAAATCAGAAATATTTTGCATTCGTTCCGACCATAGCCTTACGGCTGTTGAACGTTTATTTGAATTTTTTTTATTTTTTTTGGGTTTGGAGAATTTATGGGCATCCATTGTTGCGATTGACGTTTCGTTTCGGGCGAGTCATATTGAACCCAGGTCTCATCAGTAGATATATAATGTTACTCCTAATCCACTTTGACCTCCAGCTCCTCGAAACCGCTTTCAAGGTTACTAATGCACGTTGGGGTTGAGCCCCAAACTTATACAGTGTCACTACTAAATCCACTTTGACCTCCAGCTCCTCGAAACCGCTTTGCAACAGGGGTCTGTTCCGTTTTCAACAGGGTCTGTTCTGTTTTCAACAGGGTCTGTTCTGTTTTCAACAGGGGTCTGTTCTGTTTTCAACAGGGTCTGTTCTGTTTTCAACAGGGGTCTGTTCTGTTTTCAACAGGGTCTGTTCTGTTTTCAACAGGGGTCTGTTCTGTTTTCAACAGGGTCTGTTCTGTTTTCAACAGGGGTCTGTTCTGTTTTCAACAGGGTCTGTTCTGTTTTCAACAGGGGTCTGTTCTGTTTTCAACAGGGGTCTGTTCTGTTTTCAACAGGGTCTGTTCTGTTTTCAACAGGGGTCTGTTCTGTTTTCAACAGGGGGCTGTTCCGTTTGAACAGGGGTCTGATTGTAAAGCCGTTGAATCTGATGATGCGCTACTAAATTTTCAAGTACCTCTTCATGGTATTATATAGCTGCCGAAGCCCCTCATCAGATTCAACGGCTTTACAATCAGACCCCTGTTCAAACGGAACAGCCCCCTGTTGAAAACAGAACAGACCCCTGTTGAAAACAGAACAGACCCTGTTGAAAACAGAACAGACCCCTGTTGAAAACAGAACAGACCCCTGTTGAAAACAGAACAGACCCTGTTGAAAACAGAACAGACCCCTGTTGAAAACAGAACAGACCCTGTTGAAAACAGAACAGACCCCTGTTGAAAACAGAACAGACCCCTGTTGAAAACAGAACAGACCCTGTTGAAAACAGAACAGACCCCTGTTGAAAACAGAACAGACCCTGTTGAAAACAGAACAGACCCCTGTTGAAAACAGAACAGACCCTGTTGAAAACAGAACAGACCCCTGTTGAAAACAGAACAGACCCTGTTGAAAACAGAACAGACCCCTGTTGAAAACAGAACAGACCCTGTTGAAAACAGAACAGACCCTGTTGAAAACGGAACAGACTCCTGTTGCAAAGCGGTTTCGAGGAGCTGGAGGTCAAAGTGGATTTAGTAGTGACACTGTATAAGTTTGGGGCTCAACCCCAACGTGCATTAGTAACCTTGAAAGCGGTTTCGAGGAGCTGGAGGTCAAAGTGGATTAGGAGTAACATTATATATCTACTGATGAGACCTGGGTTCAATATGACTCGCCCGAAACGAAACGTCAATCGCAACAATGGATGCCCATAAATTCTCCAAACCCAAAAAAAATAAAAAAAATTCAAATAAACTTTCAACAGCCGTAAGGCTATGGTCGGAACGAATGCAAAATATTTCTGATTTATAAATTACATCTTTTTGAATGTTTATTCTGGAAGTTTATCTTTTAGCCGAGGGCCAATCATATGCAACCATTCGATAGACATATAAAAACAGCTAATAACTTATGTATTTATTTATTTGTTTACAGAATATATTACATTTGTTACGTAATTAAATAGGTACTTATTTAAACAATAAACTATACTAGTGACATACAAGTTGTAGTATAAGTTACAAAAATTATAATTAACTTTACATATTTATGCACCCATATTCCTATATTATATTAGGTATTTTGTATATGCTTCTTAAAGCCATACGGATATGAAGAACCGTCGGTAGAAAAGCGTCTCTTTGTGGAGTTTGGCCGGTAGAGTTTAGTGGTGTTGATAGTTAATACATTATGTTCAGATGTGCGTTTTATAAGTTTAGATGTTATCGGAATGGGCTCTACTTCTTCATCTTCTAAGACCATTTTCATTATTTTGTCGAAGTTAATGATTTGTGAGGTTTTATATGTTAAAGATATTCCTTTAACTTTACATACCGTCACATCACATTCTTTAGAGGTGGACCATGCCTTATATGCATAATTTTTTGGCCCGCCTGATACAAATTCTTTTATGTAACTCCCGGCACCTTCATCTTCTAACTCGTCTGTTAACTCTCCCAAGAATTGACCGAGTGGTGGATCGTACTGCTCCGGAGCTGATACGTAGATTATAGAGTCTGTATCGTAATAGAGAACCCTATCTTCCAATCTTTCCAAATATTCGTACAATTTTAACCGTGCCTGGGCTGTCGTGTACGCTGCAAGTACAACATTTACCGTGGACAGAGGACTGTAAGCTTCTTCTTTTGATTCCCAGTTAACGAGTAAAGCATCTTCATTAATCGGTAAAACCGAATTAATGTTAATTGAAGGGTTAGTCATCATATTGTAGAATTCTCCAGGCTCTCGTACTATACTGGTCTTGCTTTGGTTCTCACGTTGTCCCAGCTTTCCCCAAAACGAAGTAATAACCGCTTTCCCTAATTGACGTAACCCGGGGTTCCTTTCAATCTTCACAGGGTCAAGTCGAACACCTTCTGCTTCAAAATATTCTTTGACATAATTATCCTTCTTCTCTGGCGTATCGCAATAATACGGCCACCCTGAACTTTGCTGTTTAATACCCACAAATTTATTAATATACTCGTTAAATAATCCTCCTGTTTTAGTGTCTTTATTATACTGGTCGGTTTTGTATTGCCATATTTCATACGTTTCCAATATTTTGTAACCTTTCTCGATCGCCTTTCTAACTTCATCGATTACCCATGTACCTGTCAGTGATCGTTCATCATCACTATGTTCACAGGGCTCTTGATTGAAACTTTCGCCACACGAACGACAAAGCACAAACATTAATTTGTTGTTCATTTTTACAGGTAGCACTGGATGAAATAATAAATGTGGAGGTAGTATTTTACACTTAATTAGCCCCTCTGTCGTTTCAAGCTTTAATTTACTGCATTCTTCTCCTATATGTACTGTGGGATGGCCTATGGGGTATTTGCCGTATTTGTTAACATACGGATACAGAGATGTAAAATCGATATATTTTATTTCTTCATCTTCCTTTGCCTTATAAAAAGATTTTGCATTTCCTGTTCGTCCGCCATAAAATGCCTCTCTAGGATTTAGAGGTAAATGTAACATTAACGGGTGTGCTTCTGCATAATTTAACATTTCGTCTGTCATAAGACGCCTAAAGTCACACTCCCACATTTCGACAACAGTGTATCCTAATTCTTTTATTCTACTTGCTTTCGCTAAAGTAGCCTCATAACGATACTCCAGCGTCTCTATTGTAGTATCTGTTAAAGGTGTATTTCTTACATACTTGAAACATCTAGGGCAACCATGATAATAACAGCCGTAGAATTCAAAGACCTCATTAGTTTCGGCACAAAAACCGTCAACTTTTACACCCCCAACTCTGGCTTCTTTCTGTTTAACCGAATGTGTTATATTAATTCGGCGCTTGCGTTCTTCCAATAATAACCACTGTGTAGCTATCTTCGATTGGTTGTCACATTGCCTGTAGCCACCTTTCGGTATGAGGCCTATAGTATTTGGTTTTAAAAAATTTCGACGAAATATTTTATTACACGCGCTCGGTAACGTGACGCTTTCGGTAAATGGACAGACGTTGCCCTCCTTTATCATAAGTTGTCTAAATTTAAGACATGACTGTGCTAATATCTCCACATCGTATACGCAATATTCTACAAACTCTTTCTTAAAGTCAAATATATAATTTTCCGCTACCTTTCCTTCGTACCATGCTAACAATGCTTCCCTATCATTACACTTGAGGTTATCTGGTTCGAAAGTTTCTAAGGCCGGTATTGGACCTATATAGTTTTGGTGTTCTATCGTGTTAAACAAGTGTGGAAAATAACCTTTCTTTATGTCCGTCAGACCGAACACTTTAGGTAGCTTACTTAGTGCCATTTGAAAGTAATTTAACGAATCCAGAAATTTAACGTTATCTAGAAACATTGACACTAGTTTTGTACCTCTCATTATCAGCTCAGGTACGAGATCCGTTTGAGTCAAAATATGATTCAATATAAATTGGTGGTCGAATCCACCACCGTTATGAGCGATAACGGTAACGTTTTTGAATTTCTTTCGCATGTTTAATATATGTCCCATAAAAGTGGCTATTACATTTTCAGTCAATATCTTTTGTCGAAAACCGCACTTTTGGCAAAAATAAAGTTTCTCCTCATTTATACACTTGTCACAGCACTGTACAAACACACAGAGATTGGGCTGATGTAAGAAGCTGTCATCTTCCAATTTTGTCTCTTGCCTGGTTTCCAAATCGTAAAAAACAAACAATGTGTTTGCTAATTTTGGCGATCCTTTATCTATTCTCATATAACACAGATGGTCTCTCTCTACATGTCCGTTACACGTTTTACAAAACACTTCATCACAAGTATGCTTCCTGGTGTTGCGGTATATAGCAAAACATTTTTCACAACGTCTAATTTCAGAACAAATATTATGTATCTTGTGATTGTCAAAACACTTTTGACCCCGAAAAGCTCTTTTACATGCTTCACAATTAATTTTGTTTTGCCCTTCTTTAGAACATGATGGAGTCTGCTGACATGCCGCACACGTACCTCCGCACCTATGATCGTTTCTGTTATTAAAAGGGATGTGACACTCTTCGCAATAATAGCTGCACGCAAATGCGGCTGTTAAAGATGTTATCACATTATAGTGGCCATCGTGATACAGTAGATTAATATGTTTCTTTGCATCTTCACCCTCGAATATGACGTCGCGGCCTTTGTTTCCATAAAGATATACAGTTAATTTATATCCTTGCAGAAACTCTTGAAAATATTGCAGCTGTGGTATACCCGACCCAGTTTCAGGTATCGTGATGTTGCTATCCTTTAATAATTGTATGGTTCTCTGCTCCTGTATTTTCTGTATATTACGTCTGATCTGTCTATAGTCGGGATCACGATTAATATAAGCAATAGCTACAACTATTGCCCGCGGCAGGCATAAATTATCGATATTGTTGATTACTACAATGCCTTGCCTTGCACCACATTCCTCTTCAAAATTATTAAACTTTTGTACTCTCCCGGAACCGAATGGTAAATGTACGGATGTTACACGAAAACAAAAGGTTTCGGTGTTTAAGCCTTTAGAATTAGACTGATAAATGGATGATATTGTATTCCAAATATCGCCAATAGTGATCTCGCCAGCAGGTTGAAACCGTATCCATCCCTCGCCATTCTTGAAATCCTTAGAGCAGAAGGAAAAACCCACCATGTCATGTGGAGACAAACCTTCTGTACCCTTATTAACAAGCTGTGCTATGGCGTCTTTTATCCATTGTATCGGTTCGGCACCTTCAGGAACATGCTTTACTTTAAAGTCCAAAATGCGGCCACTTAAATTGAAACGTCTCACTTTGCTAGTAGTATCTTTTACAATAAGAAACTTCTCCATCTTAAAGCGGTAAAGTTTATTGACTGGGCCTATTGACGAACTCCTCTCCGGAATGAAACTTCCACACTAACTGAAATGAGGTAATGCTACTAGGTATAGTAATTATGCACGGACCGCATCCAGAACGATCTATGAAAATCTCAAAATTGTTACTGTCACAGCCTAAATATGTGCTGATTTCCGATAACAAATCACCGCTATAATTATTAATTTCGCCATTGATAATGTTATAAATGACAAAAACACATAGGGATCTTTATGTTCAAGGCATTTGTACTTTTATTTTGTCGATATCTTCAGCCGTTTTGGAGAAATTTTCAAAAAAGTAGACTTATTCCGTCATAGCTGTACTTTCATTAAGGTCATATTATACGTATAAGTAATACGTTTCTCGCCTTATGCCCACATTTCTCGACTTAACTTATATCAAGTCTATATGAAAAATCAGGCTTAATTTATGGAAAATCAGTCTGGCCATTTTGACCCTTTTCGATTTGAATTTTTAGTATGTGATTACCAAGGACAAAAGCAGACAGGGGGAGATGGGGGTGATTTTTAAATTATTTTTTCGATATCTCGAGCCGTTTTTGAGATATTTCGAAAATAGTCATTAGGTTCATATTATACGTATAAGTAATGCGTTTCTCGCCTTATGTCCACATTTCTCGACTTAATTTATGGAAAATCAGTCTGGCCATTTTGGCCCTTTTCGATTTGAATTTTTAGTATGTGATTACCAAGGACAAAAGCAGACAGGGGGAGATGGGGGTGATTTTTAAATTATTTTTTCGATATCTCGAGCCGTTTTTGAGATATTTCGAAAATAGTCATTAGGTTCATATTATACGTATAAGTAATGCGTTTCTCGCCTTATGTCCACATTCCTCGACTTAATTTATGGAAAATCAGTCTGGCCATTTTGGCCCTTTTCGATTTGAATTTTTAGTATGTGATAACCAAGGACAAAAGCAGACAGGGGGAGATGGGGGTGATTTTTAAATTATTTTTTCGATATCTCGAGCCGTTTTTGAGATATTTCGAAAATAGTCATTAGGTTCATATTATACGTATAAGTAATGCGTTTCTCGCCTTATGTCCACATTTCTCGACTTAATTTATGGAAAATCAGTCTGGCCATTTTGGCCCTTTTCGATTTGAATTTTTAGTATGTGATTACCAAGGACAAAAGCAGACAGGGGGAGATGGGGGTGATTTTTAAATTATTTTTTCGATATCTCGAGCCGTTTTTGAGATATTTCGAAAATAGTCATTAGGTTCATATTATACGTATAAGTAATGCGTTTCTCGCCTTATGTCCACATTCCTCGACTTAATTTATGGAAAATCAGTCTGGCCATTTTGGCCCTTTTCGATTTGAATTTTTAGTATGTGATAACCAAAGACAAAAGCAGACAGGGGGAGATGGGGGTGATTTTTAAATTATTTTTTCGATATCTCGAGCCGTTTTTGAGATATTTCGAAAATAGTCATTAGGTTCATATTATACGTATAAGTAATGCGTTTCTCGCCTTATGTCCACATTCCTCGACTTAATTTATGGAAAATCAGTCTGGCCATTTTGGCCCTTTTCGATTTGAATTTTTAGTATGTGATAACCAAGGACAAAAGCAGACAGGGGGAGATGGGGGTGATTTTTAAATTATTTTTTCGATATCTCGAGCCGTTTTTGAGATATTTCGAAAATAGTCATTAGGTTCATATTATACGTATAAGTAATGCGTTTCTCGCCTTATGTCCACATTTCTCGACTTAATTTATGGAAAATCAGTCTGGCCATTTTGGCCCTTTTCGATTTGAATTTTTAGTATGTGATTACCAAGGACAAAAGCAGACAGGGGAAGATGGGGGTGATTTTTAAATTATTTTTTCGATATCTCGAGCCGTTTTTGAGATATTTCGAAAATAGTCATTAGGTTCATATTATACGTATAAGTAATGCGTTTCTCGCCTTATGTCCACATTTCTCGACTTAATTTATGGAAAATCAGTCTGGCCATTTTGGCCCTTTTCGATTTGAATTTTTAGTATGTGATTACCAAGGACAAAAGCAGACAGGGGGAGATGGGGGTGATTTTTAAATTATTTTTTCGATATCTCGAGCCGTTTTTGAGATATTTCGAAAATAGTCATTAGGTTCATATTATACGTATAAGTAATGCGTTTCTCGCCTTATGTCCACATTCCTCGACTTAATTTATGGAAAATCAGTCTGGCCATTTTGGCCCTTTTCGATTTGAATTTTTAGTATGTGATTACCAAGGACAAAAGCAGACAGGGGGAGACGGGGGTGATTTTTAAATTATTTTTTCGATATCTCGAGCCGTTTTTGAGATATTTCGA
This sequence comes from Pyrocoelia pectoralis, assembly GCA_036250285.1. Taxonomy (NCBI): domain Eukaryota; kingdom Metazoa; phylum Arthropoda; class Insecta; order Coleoptera; family Lampyridae; genus Pyrocoelia; species Pyrocoelia pectoralis. The sequence continues at coordinate 21,080,246 of CM070076.1, read as the reverse complement.
AAATAGTCATTAGGTTCATATTATACGTATAAGTAATGCGTTTCTCGCCTTATGCCCACATTTCTCGACTTAATTTATGGAAAATCAGTCTGGCCATTTTGGCCCTTTTCGATTTGAATTTTTAGTATGTGATTACCAAGGACAAAAGCAGACAGGGGGAGACGGGGGTGATTTTTAAATTATTTTTTCGATATCTCGAGCCGTTTTTGAGATATTTCGAAAACAGTCATTAGGTTCATATTATACGTATAAGTAATGCGTTTCTCGCCTTATGCCCGTATTTCTTATACGTCTTTGCTTATCACGATTACTAATAACAAAAGGAGGTAGAGTGGGTGCGAGTGACTTTTTCCAAATATACAAGGTCCTTTTTTTTATAGTGTTCAACTTTAAATTGGTCATTTACCAAAGTAGCGGTAGCTCAGTGCGTTTTATGGCTCGCCCATAACGACCGACCGCTGTTCGAGTCCCGCTTTACGCAAAACTTTTTTTCCAGCAGTCACGGCCGTCAAAGGATACCCGGGCCCAGAAAATTCACACCTTTAAAACTTTCCCACGCCCCACAAAAAGTTCCCACGGTCCAGAGTGCCCCACACGGGCGGCAAACATCAAAGGATACCGCCCCACAAAAAGTTCCCACGGTCCAGAGTGCCCCACACGGGCGGCAAACATCAAAGGATACCGCCCCACAAAAAAGTTCCCACGGTCCCGAGTGCCCCACACGGGCGGCAAACATCAAAGGATACCGCCCCACAAAAAAGTTCCCACGGTCCCGGTCCCGAGTGCCCCATCCCACACGGGCGGCAAACATCAAAGGATACCGCCCCACAAAAAAGTTCCCACGGTCTTCAAAATTTTCCCAGGCCAGAGTGCCCCAATACCTACTGACGAGCCATGAAATACATTGATCGATATCGCCAATGCGGTTTGTAACTACAAATTTAATTTTTACACAATGAATTTAGCGACTTATTCCAAAATGCTTTTAAGCTTAGAAAAGTAAAAACTTGCCTTTCCGCAAGCTGAGAGGCAAGATTACACTTACACGTTCGCACGTTCCCTATTACAACACGAGAGTGTTGTGTAAAAATTAAATTTGTACTTACAAATCGTATTGGTGATATCGGTGAATGTATTTTATGACACGTCTAGGGTTGTGTATCGCCATTCCATGCTTGACTCTCGGATTCAGAAACAAAATGGCGAATCAGAGTTTCATAGCATATCACGATACGTTTCAAAAATGCTTCTACTTCACGTTTAGAATACGCCTTCGCTTTTGAGCATCTGTAAGGAGTTTCGGCCCCGAGCTTTACACAAAATTTACGGACCTTTAACTCTTTATGAACAATGTGTTGAATCTTGCCATTTCACGTATATAAGTAAATCCGTCGATCATTGCGAATGAACTCGTCAATTCGCTGACTGTTTTCGGGAGTTACGGATGTCGCTGCACACCTGATGTGAGTTAAGTTTCATACACATTCTCGCCCTTTCCGAAATTGTTTATATCTGGAAAAGACTTGATTCTTTGAATTAGAGTTTCCTCACAAACAGTACAGATAGTGTCCAGAAATTTTATTAGAATGTGTTCCGCAACTTAAGTATGAACTGCTTTTCGTACATGGTAAAAATTATTGAACAAAAGCCAGGACAACGGCAATGACGGATCACAAAGTTTTTAGATGCTCTATTAGATAATGGCGGTATTTTATTTCATTATGCAAAAACAACAAAGCGTAGGTATTTTCTCAGAAATGCAAACACGTCGTAATTTATGGTTGCATCGCCTCGGTTTGATTTTGAAAACGATTAAAGGTACATACTTAATTACAAAATTTGTCATTGTTAAAATTTAAAAATCACATAATAACTTATAAATTTGAAAGGGAAAGAGAAACCCGAGTTGGACTAAAAGAGTCATGATTGAAAAGGATATGGAATGAATGGAATGATATGGAAAAGTTAAATGAAAGCAAGTGCAGAGATGACAGAGTAACAAAAAAATTATTATATTTTATAGTTTCAAATTTTTTCAAAAATATATGTTGATAAAAGTAGATTAAAAACCCAATGAGTTAGCACGCATGTTAAAGGAATTCATTTGTTGTTTTCTATCTGAAACTTCACTCAGCGACTATCTAACTAGAAAGAATATCATGCTCGCGGAAGATTTATACCATCATCCTAGTTTCCTTCAGAATTTACCACTGACATCTGGTGCGCGCTTCCATGAAAAAACTACTGTTTTAAAGCAAAGAAGCAAGAAAAAACAATGATCCACTATCTTTGATTGATGCGAGTTAGTGGTGCATCGTACTACGATCATGAACAAGCTGTAAAATACTGATCATTCATCTTCACTCTTGTTAGACTGCTGCATGCTTTCCAGCTTCCTTGATAGGTTGGCACATTCTGAATTGGTGGTCCCGAAAATGTGTGAATTAGTGAGAAAACAGTTTATATACAGTACATAGAGCTATTGCCATGATTATAAAGGAGGATATTTTCACTTACTAAACTAATAGATTCAGAGATAGTTTAAAAACACTGATTAACAGACTTTTAACACATTTCCTGCCCTCCGGGAACTTGGGAGTGTGTTCTTCTAGCACTTCAACGAACAGTTGTTTTATTTTTCAATTAGATATGTAACGAAGCAAAGGTAGGATTCTAATGTTTTATTAAAGAAACTGAAATAATTCGCAAACGATCATTATGTTAGATTTACCTTTGTGTACATTATTCTCGAACAATACCAAATGGCAATTACAGCAACACTTTGTTAAAACCGTCCGTTATTGAACTATGATTCTTTAGTACTCCCAAGTGAATTTTCCGTTTCAATAGTTGTTATGATGGAAACTAAAGTCGAACAAATGGTGAGTTTACGCTACATCCTAGTAATCAGTTTTCTACAGTAGTTAACTTTATCTAAAGTGAAAGCTATTAAATAAGCAGCTTATGTTGCATTTAATAAGAATTGGTCAACGTATTCAATATTATCTTTTATTTAAGAATCTGCTTCTTTTCCTTTTCAGGTAAAGTAGTGCTTGTTAATCCTAATCTGTTTATTTACGTTTTGCCGACAGGTATATTACCCTATTGTGTTTTGCCTGATTAACCTTTCGTAAAATCAAGCTTCATTGAATTTATTGTTTGCATTTAGGCACTTGTGAAGAGATATGTTATTTAAGAGAGCAACTTAAATGCTTCTGTCAAGTATATACTTATACCCTTATATTTTGTTTACATTCATTCTTTCTCAATAGAAGAATAAAAAAACGGCTACTTGTGTTAAACAGGTATCAAACATTTATGTACTTTTCGCTATTTGTATACTTAGTGGATGCTATCATGAGAAAACAAACATTTTGACAGATTTAAATTATTGTTTCTGTAGTAGTTTCAACATAATTAGGTTTTTATGATAATAAGTTAACCAGTTTTAAACCGAAAAATGCCTCCCGCATAATTGTTTTGATTGAAAATGAACGCAGTCGGTGAGTTGTTCGACAACTGAATTTGACACGTTTAATCGTTCGGAGGATTCAAGAATCTTTATAATTTATAAATATATTGCATTGTAAGTTCAAATCGCAATAAATATATAAATTATACAAAGTTTATTATAGAGTTTGACATAATTGTACAGCAAAACAAAAACCTATTTGGTCTAACTACTTGTTTATTAAAATGTAATTCTGAACAAATGAAGATCATCTTGTTCTAAAATCTATTTTAAAGAAAAAAGAGACAAGGGCTCTGCATTCTGCAAGTAACATGTATCCATTGTTCAGGGTTTTATAAAAGTATAGGTAATTAATTTCCTGTAAACTTACGTTTATTATAATAACAAGCAATTCCACTTGAATATTTATTTTAAATAAAACCCCAAGAGTAATACATAATACCTAATAGTGGCATATAGCAGCGAAATTTATTTATTTTAGTTTTCTATGAAACATACCAAGATAACGATTGTCATTAAACTGTCAAATTATTTTGAAATAAATGATATTTTTAGTAAATAACAATTCCCTTTTCGCAATAATTAATGTGCGACCGATGCAATTCCCGACTTCAACAAATACTTACATTTCGAATAGTGCAGACTTGTAGAGAACACAGAATACCTTAGATATTGTTACAAATGACCACCACTATAGATACAGCCATCGAAATCACTATATCCGTAAAATTTTGCCTTTTTTTGTTAATCAGCGGAGGCTTTAAAATTGACCAAATAATTTGTTGACAGTGAGCGTTCGAAGAAAATAATTTTGTGGAAAAAGGTTTTTGTTGGATGATTTTTTGCTATTTCCGTAAAGGTCTAACTCAACAACAATGTGTAGAATCGCTTAATTCAACTTTTGGTAATGAAGCACTATCAGAAAAGACTAATAGTATTATACAGAATTTCATTGTGGTCGTGTGTCCATCAATGATGAAGGTCGACTACAATCGGTTGTGATTTCAAAAAAACGCCGATTATAGAAGATCGGCATGTAAGATCCTTTGACAGACTGTAATAGATTCGATTTTTCATCAATGATTAGCTGTCAAAAGGATCTGTTCACGATTAATTCCCCATAATTTGACTGATCCTCGTAGGCGGCAATGCTCAAGCAATTCCACAGAGGAAGAGGAACTGTAAAAAAATGTAGGTACATAAAAAATCTTCATCATGAAAATAACAGCTACCACACACAGCAGGTCGAACAATTGATTATTTGAAGGGGAAAGGCATCGAATGAATGTCTCATTGCCCGTATTCGCCAGATTAATGCCCTAAGAACTCTTTTGTGTTCCCGAATGCGATTTTCATCACCTCAGGAGGCTATTGAAACTTCTGAAAACTATATGTTTTTGAGATAGAGTGGAAAAAGGGCTTTGCGAATTGTTTTGAACGCATGCGTAAGTGTATAAAACGTAAAAACGAATAATTGAAAAGCAATGAAGTAGTTTGTTCCAAAAAATTTTTCCCTTCCTAGTTTTTGTAACAACAAAAGTAGCTCTCGTATTTGTTAGTATGATAGATACCTACAGATGTAAAATACATTCGATTGCGCAAATCATTAAATTTTGCTTAAACAATATTGCAAACATACAATTTCGGCCAAAGTAGTATTAAATTTATATCAAAGTTCTTGAGTAAATGATTGGAAGTGTTTTTCGAAAAGCTTCCTTAAAGTCTTAAAGGCTCCTTAAAAAAACAATCCCTTATTGAATCATAACCTGTATCTTGTATTGTATATTGATAGTTTATTTCTTAATAATAATACCTATACGATACCAGAGAACGTGAAAATACTATATGGACGAGGTACTGCCGAACAAACGAATGGGATATACCGGTGCAGCATAAAGATCAAACGCCACAGAAACATTACTACAACAAACCTATTTTTATAGTTTTTGTGAAATACACGGAATGTAAATGAGGGTTGCAGGAATATTCGAAGAAATAAGCCACAAAACCTCCCCCTTTATTTGTATATTTATTCGTTATTGTTAATACTAACTGTAGATGTACGGATATGGAAGGTTGAATGATTATTTTTTATTTGCCTCACGGAACCAATATGTGTTTGTGGTAGCTTCAACTTCTTCATCAGTGAAAAAGCTCTGTTGCCCAGGAAAAATTTTAGCTTTGGAGGAAGATGCCAATGGCAAATAACGAAATCTGACGAAAAAGATGATACTTTAATTTACAAATTTTGGTTATGGTAAAATAGTTAGCATATTTGAATTGTTTACAGTGTAACCTGATGGAAGATAATCGATCAAGAGAATTACTTTCACATCCCAGAAAAGTGAAACTATTGTCTTTCCAACTGGTAACGTGATATATGTTCCGAATCGTTTGCAATTTTTCCCTCTGTTTCTTCACATCCACTGTTTTGTAATCTATTCCAATCCATTTGTGTGCTACTATCTCGTCAATGTCAATAATCATTTCTGGTGTAGTCACACATTTTGTAGCGACTCGATCGATGTTTACCTGTGACTTCGGAATTATACCAATCACCGCCCGAATTCGCCATAGCCCAGCGCCATATGATCTTCATTTTTGCTAAAATTTGTTAGCACTGATCGAAAAATCGCGACAATTGTGCCTGTATTAATAATTTTTTGTTTCTTCTACTCGAAAAATCTATGTCTTTACGTACAAGTGAAATTCGCCGTAAGCTCTTTTTTTTGGTTTTTTGTTTCCTTTTATTGCTTATATGGTATCATTTTTTTTATCTCGACTACAAACCAATTTCTTCATTTGAAGAACCTGCAAACAGCTGCGTGGAAATTTCGCCGAAACTCAAAATTGTCTCCTAAAGATTGTATCAATTTACCTGACGAGAACTTTTACGTCAGTTTAAAATTTATAACAGAAAGATTTGGTAAATATAAAATAGGCGTGGCTGCATAACATCCTTAGATGATATTTGAGAAAATGCTTTGAAATGTGATAACCACTCGCCATTTTTAAATTTTGAACTGACACCTTTATGTCGCTTTCACCTATGTGTTAAGAAATATGTAGTAGGTAATATCCATCAGTTACAAGTGGTTGATTTTTGCTACTCACCGATTACTGAATAGTGCGAGCATTGAATGAACAATGTCATGTTTTCTCTTGGTATTTAATTACTTCTTTCTGATAAAAAAAAATTTGGAACGGGTTGCATAAATTGTAAATTTGGTATTCAAATTAATTTCGACAATATTAACGAGCATCGGTGCGCCTACTACTTATCGAAGGACAAATGAATGAAACTATATGGAAATTAATTGATTTGGACGACGCGACAATACTAATTTATCTATATCCATTTTAAATCTCGTGTTATCATAATTAATGGCATTTTGGCATTAATGGAATGAATGTGGGCGTAAATGGCGAAATTCAGATTCCATTACTGCAACAGTTTATTTTTAGTGCACGGTAGTGCATTTAGAAATGAGAGGGTGAGAAAACTCTCCGTACACAGTTTAAATATTAACTGAATTTTAATTAATTAATTAATTAATTTGTCCTCCTAGTAAATTAAATTGCAATAATTAGTATGTAAATTAAAATAAGTTGTGATGCGTTTAACAATTTTCATGCGACATTTCACTCACGCGATACAATTATGAACCTGAGTAGTTACGTAGGTACACTATAGAAGTCATGTCTCGTTACCTGCATAACAAATAATTTATTATTTATGGTAATTAAACTCAACATAGGTATAATACGTTTAGATAAATGTTCTAACGCTGCCAATTACTCTTGACACTGTAATTAATCGAGCAACACGTTGCTAGTTTCTTGTGTGACTATTATTTAAAACTGAAATATTCTTCTTTGGACATACACAAAATTATAACCCAAATTACGGCAACATTTAGCAATTAACCTCTTCAAATAAAACTGACGGTAAATACGAAATATTTAATATTTGGAACAGCGTATACAGCTGTAGTACATTTTAAGGTAAGAATTTTACTTGCTTTAAATATTTTGACAATCCAGGATGTGTTTCCAGATTGATGAAAGTGATCTGCAATTAAACATTAACCCAGGACAAGAAAAGCAATCAATTAGTAGATTAAAATGCTTATATTTCTAAACGTTGATTGGAGGAAATCTTTCTGACAAGAAAACTGCCAGGATTTGCTTTGATCCTTTCATCTTCCCTTAAACTGTCTATTTGTGGTTACTGTTAATGTTTTAGGAGGAATATTAACCGAACCTCTTGCTCGAACTGGCTCAAAGATACTTGGTATCGGCATTAACAGGAATGCGATTGAGCCAGTCGAGGTTCATGGAAAACTAGACCCCAATTTGAGGAACCTAAGCTACCGTTGGTAGAGCATCGAAGATCACTACATCAATACTGTGGAAATGTCGTGATCCTAAACTTCGTTCTGCACCACTCCAAAAACCACGAAGTGCTTGTTGAGAATTGCGCAAAGGTTCTCAAACCTGGAGGGCTTGTATACTGATAAAGCCTACGAGGCCTGGTTTAGATCAATAATTCTGGGGGAGTACATCTTGAGCCTTTACGGGCGTGGAAGCTTTGATTGGAACAGCTTTGTTAACATTTCTGACGTTGGCAAAATGTTGCAAAAATGTAAGTTAATTGGAAATTTGTCACAAATCCATTGCAAAATGGAAGGGTTAAGAGGAATATATTATGACCTACTTAATGGTACGTGGAAATGGACCGATAGTAGTCATGGCATTTATATTATGCACCCAACCAAATCCATTCGGAATTAAGCTTATTACCTTTACGTATTAATCGGAGCGACTAATTAGCCTACGTAATTAAGGCTAATTGCTCAACCTAAGTACCTAAGTACTAAGCCATTTGCAATTCCCAATTCCCCCTTTAATTAACAGTTTCTTGGCGACTTACTAAAGTGTAGTTACATGTAATGTAATTATGGCACGATCTAAATATTTCGCTAATATACGCCTAATTTCTTATATTGATAACAGATTACCTTTATTTAAATTCCATACACGTATTCTCCTAACATAAATTTTGAACACGATAAATTAAAAAAGCTTCTTAAAAGTCTGCCATACACATGACTGTAGGCTTCGGATAGTTATGCATTTGCATAGTTGCATATGCAAATGCATATTTTAGCCGTTTTTTTAAATAAATGCATATATTTACTTTTTAAAGCATATTTGCATATTTTACTATATTAGGATGCTTTTAAGGCATTTTTATACATTCTTTAGCTGGTTATTATACATTGTTTGAAATTTTGTTTTTGATAGTAATATTTAACTTCCTTAACTAATTAGTAATCTCATTGTAATTAGTTAAAGCTATTCATAAACACACACTTTCATATTCTTTCGAAAAAACCCTTTACAGAAAAGATTATTAAAATTCATGTTATTCTTTGTTTAGGGCGTTAAATTTCAATATATGAAACATTACTACATTAGTGTAAAATAGACTCAACAAATATGGTATGTACTTTCAATAGATGACTATAAGGCTAATATCTTAAGCCGGACGTACTAATTACGTAAATGGAATAACATCAATAAAATATTTGTACTTGCAAATTTGCAATTTTTTGTAGTTAATTAATAGCTACCATCAAAAGTGTTGTCCCAAAAAAAAAAAAAATAAATCAAAGATTTTATAAGATTGTAATATAGAGATATCGTATAGAAACAAATTTTTAAATGCATATTTAAGGGCATATTTTTAGTATTTTTCGTGCATATTTGCATGCATATTTCAAGGTTTTTTAGTGCATAACTATCCGAAGCCTACGTGACATGAGCCATCCGTATTGGAGGTTGGTAGTCGTATCATACCTAAATATATTTTATATTTTAAATAATTTTTTTCTATTTCGCGACGGTTATAGCTTTATATCCGTACTGAAAACGATACGGAAAGAAGCTCTGTTTCCGTACTGTTACAGGGATTTAATTTTTTGTAAGTTTTCAAGACTAACTGTCACCCAAACCATTATTATACATTGAACTGTACGCTGTACGCAACTATACAGTTCAATGTTGTTATACAACTTGAAATTTTAAATTTGAATTATTAAATGTCAAAATTACCAACATAATTTAAAAAAAAAATCACTAAAACAATTTTATTATGTATCATTATTTATTAAAAATTTTAGAGTAAATTTATGCGAAATAGAAAAAATAGTATGAAAAACACGTGTCACAATTACTTTTTGCCGCACTTATTGCAGACCTGCTTTCACTCGGTCAACAAACTTTATCTTCGTGCGGCAAAAAGTTTCATTGCGACACTAGTTTTTCAATATACTATAATCAAATTTTTAAATTCTAATACACAGTTAGAGTATGTAACGTTATAGCTCAGCGTTTTCCAAACTTTTTTGACCGCGGCCCGGTACGAGGTTTTAAAATTTTTGGCGACCCACCTTATGAAAAAACCCCATTTCTTTACAAAACAAATTTTATTTTCTAATTAAAAATCTATTTAATTGTTTGTTTCTTTTATTTCATACACAAAAATTCCTAGTGTATAACGTATAACTGATGTAAAAAAACTAATAGGTACTTAACAATTTATTTTTGTGTTTTTATAATATTTTTGCGTGACCCGGCAAAATTTTTCTACGGCCCGGTGCCGGGTCGCGACCCACACTTTGGGAAACGCTGTTATAGCTGATAGATATTAACAGCATTGTAAGAGATTCCATTTTACGATTAAATAACAATGGAAGGCTGGTATCACAGGCAAAAACATTATTGAATAGAGGTTTACCAGACTTTTTAAACGAGTATGATTTGATACCTAAAGTCATTTGAAAAAATTCAAGGGCTCTCTCCAGTCGGGAGGGCGTGAATCTGACCAAAAAATGCCCCCCCCCCTGCCAAGGTAAAATTTGGCGTGTTTCGGCATTTCTTACCAACACGGCGCAATTCTGAAATATTAAGGGTGGGTCTTTTTCAAATGAACACAGCGTGTAAGATACCTACAACGTTACGGAAATCTTTGGTATATTTATTGTTTAATTATAATCTATCACAGTCTGTTACCCATGGCAATGACACATAGTGTCGAAACGCGTCGGCTTACATTTAAAGTAAAGATTAGTTGAATTACACCTGTATTTATTATTACAATATTTAATATGACATATAAATAGAAATTTTTATCCCTGTAGGAAAATTCTATGAAAATTAGTTCCTTCAAAACCACATAAATGACGAAGAGACGGATGGACACGAAAAAAACTGTGTTGCACAGTTTGCGTTTTGTTCGTCCATCTGTCCGTCTAAACTCAGTCTGGCGGTTTTGCCTAGAGAACTATGCTATACCTTGAATGTGTGTCAGGCGATAAAAATTTGCTTGTACCGAAATCTTTTAGTTTGGAAGTAACAACCTTTCTTCGGGTAAATTTGTGACGTTTTAGTAACTAATTGGGGAGGAACGAAAACAGCTAAGTCTTTCGCAGATCGCTGTTTTTTTTCTAAGACAAAGACTAACAGCATAGGCATTATTTTTCCTTAGGATCATGCGCATTGAATATGGTATATGGCCATGGAAAAATTTAACGGATGCGCTGAAAATTCCTCAACATTAGATGGTCGGTACTTAAAAAATAGATACAATATAAGGAAATCTAAATAGATTTTTAAAATTCCATTTAATACTGGAAGATATAGTACATGTGAGAATTGGGGCCGTATATAGCAGGAAATAAACAGGGGGTGACCTGATTATTGATGGGTGATCAGTGAAACTATCGGTAATCAAAAGTCGATATCGACTAGGTACTTACAGCAACACATTAAAAAGGTGAACCAATGAATCTCCACGATTTAGAGTGTTCCATGTGCAAATTATCTGGTTTTAATAAATTTTCTTCAGCTGGAGTTAACTGAATGGTCGGTAATTTAATTTCGTCAATTATGTCACTAAGGCGAGAAATATTTCTTGAAAATTTGCAAAAAATCTAATACCTTACAGCTCGTTCTCATTTCATTCACTTTTAAATTGACAAAGTTAATATGTAAATTTCAGTTGAGGTATTTACAATAAAATAAGAATGTAACGACACTATAAATATAATTAATCTTTTCCTCTTTATCCTTATAATATGTTAATCCTGTTATCAGAAGGTTCAATATAAATCTGACAGATTACCCTTTTAAAAGTTCCTCTGAGCCGAGGTGCTTCATTTTTCATGCATTCTAATCGCGCACTACTGCCAAACTAACTGGACACGCCATAAAAATTAATTGAAATATGATAGACTATGGCTATATTAATATTAATATATGCTTTTACCCTCTTCATCTGTCAGTATGGTAAACCTTTACAATGTTGGTAGTAATTAAATTACAACAAGCCCTAGTCACCGCACACATAAAAGCGTGAAAAATACAAAGTTTGGAGAATTGAACGTCAGGAAATGTAGCTAACAAGTAATGGTTATTTGTAAAAAGGTACTCGAGAATAATAGGGGAATATATTACAGTAACGGTGTCAAAATGGTCCTACAATGTCGACAAGGTATGAAACATCTGTATTAGGTGAATGCAACGCCCCTGGACCACACACACGTTTACGCCAACACATTAATATACCCATGCCGTTATTAATACTTACTCATAATATTTTTTCATATTTCGATCCTGCGGCTAGAGTCGAACAATATAATCACTGAAACCACAAACGATGCCAATGATGATTTTTATTCTTGGGCGATTGCATTGCGGACACGGCTACGCTTTTTGTGACGTTGATTAATATTTGGGCCGGCCTTGCGCGCTCCTGCCTACCAACTACAATAGCGTCAAAACAATGCTCTCTTCGACGGCCGATCAGGAAATTACATCTTAAAATTATTTATTTCCTATGCAACCAATACATGTTTATTGGTACCTAATTTTTCCGTTATACTTTCGTGCCAATTTTAATATCTTTAGGTGCTTTCGAAAAGAATGGTTTACTGCACTTGCTGATTTACGATTGCGGCGAGCATTGATTAATCGATGATTTTAGACAATGTACAATACAATACTTAGTATACGAGTTTTGTAATCGCCGGAAAGTGTGGGTGACTGAAAAAGGAAAGAGTATCTTTACATTGATTTCATTTTCCTTTCAGAACGCTGAAGTTTGTGAGACTTTTGAAAACCATCTAGTGCTTATCTAGTGGTGGAAACAGTGAATAGTGAATGCAATCAAAAAACGCAGATGCGACCGTACAGTATAAAATAATAAATAAAAATAGTATTTCAAAATGTCTCAGAAGTTGCACGCTTAGCGTTACGACTGATGGGTCACGGTCTTTTACCAAAGTTTAAGCCTTTGTGTGCCATAGACAAACACGGACGTTACCGATTCCTAAGCGCAAAGCCTTGCAAGTAAAAAGTTAGTAATTTTACGGGAAGGGGAAATATCTATATGATCCATAAAGTGTTGTATTTTGTTCATCCTAAGCGCAGAAGAGGTAACTATTTTTTTCCACAATTTGAAAGATGTTCTTCATTTAAAAGAGCAGCACAAAAAACACATAATTCTCAGTTTACAAGCGGTACCTACCTATTTGTTCATATTTAATGAAAATTTTAGTTTAGCAGTAATCGGCATGTTCGAAGGTATTGAGACGGTATCTTTTACCGGTAAAATGCATTAAGTAATTTTCTCTGAACATTTTTTTCCGCAAGTCTCTATTATTTCCTGATATATGCAGAATCGTTGGTCTTAGTGAACCACCCCGTATTCTTTTTGGTTTTCATTATTTCTGTTCTATAAGATTTGATCCAGTTGTTTTGTGATTTCCTCATTCTTCACTTATCCATGACTCCGATTTTAACATTTTTAATTACTCCACTTTCTGTTTCGATGTCCTATCGTCTGCCTCTTACTGTGATGTTTTGTGTCCCCTCCATGTTAACATCAGCACCCTATTTTCTTGGTTCCTCTATGATTTTGGTGGAACAACAAACTAATTACTCATGAGTCATGACATTAAGAAACAAACTAAGAATGTTAAAAAACTAAAGAGTTAAAACAGTTACGACTAAAAAGTACTTTTGTTAGGCTTATTTACAGTTTCCTTTGTATAGCAATGTAGGCTGTAGGCCGATTTTCCACACATTTTCTTGGCAATCTGTTTTATACTGACAAGCTTCTGTTTTAGCTGTTTTACAAAATACCACAGAAGCCGACATAGTCAATGATATAGATATTGAAATGGAAGAGTCACATGCAGATCACCCTCCCAGATGAATCATAGACATTCCTTGAAAATGTTAGTATGTCTTCTGCCGTAGCGACATCACAATTATCTGTACAAGCAGTCATTTACGATGGACGAGCTTGTGAAAAACTTTTGCAGAGTATGAAGATACCTTTAAAAAATATGCACTGTCAGATGCAAAGAAATTAAGTGCTACGAGGATTGATATGTGGGACGTTTATCAAAATGGTTGTATTAAATCCTATACTAGAGAATGTCGAGGTTCAGGAGGATGACGGGAAGTTTTTTGCCAAAAAAGTGGGACCAGTTCCCCAAGAATCCTGAGAATAAAAGTATGTTTTCTTAACGATATTCAGGAATTTTCTACTATTCGTCCAGCTGTCATAACAAATGAAACGCTCCCAAGCGGATTCTCGAATTTTTGTCCATGCCTTAACTGCAGTGAAAAATGGGACCGCTAAGGACAGTTGACGTGTGGTGCTGGCCATCTCATTTTTCCATGAATTGCAGAAGGATCCATCCATGAACTATATCTGGGTGACAAGAAACTGTACCTTTACGTGGCTTTCACGCATTCTCAGGATGTGATACCACCTCCTTTTTTGCAAATCGTGGAAAGATTATAATGTGGCAACGATGGATAGATTATCCACAAGTAACTGAAGCATTTGAGTTTTTGTCCCATACTCAAGAAGACGTACCTACCTGATAACCTGATCATGTAATCACTCAACTGCAACGGTATCTCGTTACGTGCTACTGTTCAACCAGTGAGTGTCAGACACAATAGAACAATGGAGAACATTCCCCCCAACGGCTGATCCTCTCAGGTTACATATTCTCCGTAGCTGCTATCAAAGTGGGCATAAATGGGGACAGATAAAAAGTTACTTGCAGTTGCCTAACATTGAAGAGTGGGGCGGGAGTGTTGTGCAGAATACTTACTATCCAGTTTGCAGAACCAAACCAGAAGTTTCACAAGCATTTATAGAAGAATTTATAGCTTGTCAGTGCAAAACAGATTGCCAAGAAAATCGGCCCACAGTGCACATTGCTATGCAGCAATTGGAAAGGAAACTGTAAATAAGTCTAACAAAAGTACTTGTGAGTCTTTTTTAACTTTTACATTTTTTAACATTCTTAGTTTTGTTTTTTAGTGTTATGAGTAATTGGTTTGTTCCATCTTCCATATAATTACAAAAACTGGTATATTTGAGAAACGTTACAAAAACTAATAACAGGTGTTTATTTTTGTAATAAACAGCGTAGATACCTACCTACAACCTTAAAATAAAAATGTTTTTTCCAAGAAAAAGGTTATTCTTGTTCTTTCATTTTATACCAAAAATGTGAAACCCGTTGAGCCTTTGGGCGGTTCGGGAAATATTGAGATTGGAGGCCATTTTCATGACGTCATAGCTAGTCTCCAGGCAAGTATTTTCGGCGACCCCATCTCTTAAAATGTTACCCTTACCTACCATTTTCAGTGTGCGAGGTATTACACTTCTATCATTAAATGCAGTTTCTTTGTCATTTGCTACCTCACTAATATTCCCATATGAGTTGCATTGCAGAGATAAATTTTAAATGAGCTTAGAACGAAGCAGTAGCCTTGGTTAACACCTTTTATTTGTGAGAAAGACTCGCTTTACGACGCTAACGACCACTTGAGTTGGTCTGAACAATATTGTATAGATATTATCCATAAAATTAAGTCAACGTAAATAAAAATATGTAAGTACACAAAATTTCGAATTTTCCTGTTATTATTTTTACATGTTTACATTGATTTTGTTCGTTGTTTTTCCTGAGATTCAAAACGAACCACAACACAACAGTTGTGCCTATATTATGATCAGAGAGTGTAACCTGAAGTACTCATACAACGTAAGGAACTGAGCATAGGTACAGCATTTCACTGATGAATTTCATAGACTGAGGGCAACTTACGGCCCAGTTGGATAAATCCTAGTTGAGTGTCAACCGACGGTTTAGTGTAAAATTCAGTCGCACAAATTAGTGTTGATGTCTGGTGCTGGTCTAGGGTTGAATTGACGATTCTACCAACCCATATGGGGCGGTTTGGTGTAAAATTGAGTCGCACAAACTAGGGTTGACGTCCGGCCTAGGGTTGAACTAACGGTTTTACCACCCATTTACCAACCCAGTACAACAATAAGGCCCGGTTGTATAACTGTAAGGTCTAGTTGAGTTTCAACCGGTCGGCGGTTTAGTGTAAAATTGATTCGCACAAACTATAGGGTTGACGTCTGGACCCATATGGGTTGGTAAAATGGTCAGTTTAACCCTAGGCCAGTCGTCAACCCTACTTTTAGGACTCAATTTTACACTAAATATGGGTTGGTAAAATCGTCAGTTTAACCCTAGGCCAGACGTCAACCCTACTTTGTGGGACTCAATTTTACACTAAATATGGGTTGGTAAAATCGTCAGTTCAACCCTAGGCCAGACTTCAACCCTAGTTTGTGTGACTCAACTTTACACTAAACCGCCGCCGGCCGGTTGAAGCTCAATTAGACTTTTATAGTTATACAACTGGGCCTTATTGTTGTACTGCAGCTACATGGTTTCGAACTGTCATGTTGTAAGGAATAAAAGACAGATAGTGGTTTCAACACTCTTAGTTAACCATACAGTCACGTTCTATTGATTTTCCGTTCCTTCAACAACGTGAATGATAATAATCTATAAGGACAGCTGCCTGAGCTGACACTACTTAGCAGTAGCACATAACTAACGGGTTTTCCAATAGGGACTTGACAACTTTGAATTCAATTTGTGAACGCACCTTTTCACTAATCATCGAACTGTCACTGTCAATCTATTCAGTAAACTTAACCTTTTCATCATGGTAAAGTACACGAATGAACAACATCTGCAAATTATAAAAATTTACTACAGAAATTCGGAGTCAGTGACCGCTACTTTAAGAGCTTTAACTCCGATTTTCGGTGCGCCATGATTACCGATTATTTTTGGCCCGAATTGGAAAATATGGACTTGAACAACATGTGGTTCCAACAGGACGGTGCCACAAGCCACACAGCACACGTTACAATCGATTTATTGAAGAGTAAGTTTGATGAGCGTGTTATCTCAAGAAATGGACCAGTCGATTGGCCGCCTCGTTCGTGCGATTTAACGCCTCTTGACTTTTTTCTTTGGAGCTACGTCAAGTCATTGGTCTATGCCAGGGATTTCCAACACGCGGCCCGTGGGCCGCATGCGGCCCGCGGCTCTCATTAGTGCGGCCCGCGAAAAAATAAAAGTAAAACCATATTATGAAAAATAATTACTACCACTCTTCAATATTTAATAGTTGCTACAATATCTAATTTTTTTATTTATGTGACCGTAACAATAGCATTATTCTTTTTATACAACCATAGGGTTGGTCAAAGTCATATTAATCACGTGATTGTAGTGACTTGCGTCATAAGGCCTCAGGTTAATTTAAAACTAAACATAAAACTAAAAATGTTCAAGTTGACCTAAATGGAACATGCTCGTTGAGCATGTTCACTCTGAGGCAACCCTGGGGCTGATATAAAGGTTTTAAAACGAATATAGTCGGTCACAGTTGTATAAAACGAATAGAGGGTAATTGACAGAAGTGACTTAAGTCAACCACAAATTCTAAAACGAATAAAGCTATTGAGTTGAGCATGAACGAGAAACGCTTGGGACTTCAACTCACTGCTCACCCGTCAATTATGTATACTCGTATGTGCGGATGCGGCCCCCTATTTATTCCATGAATCTAATGGCGGCCCTTGGTCATTCATAAGTTGGAAACCCCTGGTCTATGCCAACAAGCCGACGACGTTGGAAGAGCTTAGAGCTAACATTGAAGGCGAAATAGCAGCCGTTTAGGCCGAAATGTGTGGCCGAGTCATCGAAAATTGGGTCCAACGAATCCACCGCTGCAAACCTGCCCGCGGTGGCCATATGAACGAAGTCGAGTTCCATTCATAAATGTTTTGATTGTACTTCAACCCGATAATAAAGTTTTTGAAATATCTCAAATGGTTTGCGTTTTATTTTGAAAAAAAGTTGTCAAGTCCTTATTGGAAAACCCCATATTTACGCAATGCAGAAAATACTGTCAGTAAAAATTATGCAACGTCTTCATTAAGGAGACAAGAAAATAATTAAAAATTGCATCCGCCCAGTTTTTATTTTAATTTGCTCCATTCTATTAATTATTGTAGTAATATACGTAAACCGACACGTTTAGTGTATTTTATGAAAACGGTAGGTAAGCAAAAAAGTTATGCTTTCTCGTGTTTTCGTATTATACCCTAATAGCGGTTTCACACAAAAAAGTGAAAGAATTTAAAGATAGTGATAGAGAGTAGGTAACACTGCAGCGGGTGCGAATCGGTTAGATCAAAGCCGCTGGTCGGTCTAATATCGCTGGCGCCGAAAGCACCCATTCATGCTCGTGATGAAGTTGTCTTGCATACAGCCTGGGTGGTACTCTATGACCAATGCAACATCGTCAATGGAATCGAACTGGGGATCTTATTTTACAAGAAGTAAGTTCCGGGTGAGTGCATTCGTGAACATTGTTCTTAACAGCTAACATTACCATTCATCGAGCGTGCCTATAAAATTTTGTAGAAGTGTATTTTCAGAAGGCGAAATAATCAATCAACATTTAACAGCGCCTCAACAAATGTTTTAGTGACAAATTTATGTAGATGGCTCCTGTCAGTTAAAAACAAGAGATAATCAATTATTTTAATATTAAGTGCGATCTGATACATATACGGTACATCTGTTAATTGTTCAATCGATCGTTTGCGGCACCTAAGATGTCATCGTTCAATTTGGAGCATTTATTTATCATTCATCAGTCGCTTTATGTGGAACTATCAATTAAACCAAAATAATTGCTATAGAAATTTGTTTTAAAAAAGAATAATGGCGCTATTAAGATGAAAATAAAACGTCTGAAAAGAAAAAAAGTTGTTAAACTAATTACAAACCCATCTTGGGCATCGGAGGTTCATAAACGTTATGATACCACACGCGCTGTCAAGTGTCTCTCCGTTCTTTATAACTTTTTATTATTAGCCCACCCTCGGAATACGTATTGAAATCATTAATATCAAAGACCTGGACGTTGGAAAATCTATTTCGATTATTAATCCATAGACTTCACGAAGTCACGCAATAGAGTTTGATCCGTAATTACGAAACATCCGCAATTTAATAAAATAATCGTTCTCGAATTTATCGTTAATTAATTTTCGATTAAAATATCTTAAAAGAAACTATTATAACCTAATTTATAAGTATGCGAGAAAAAATTCTTTGTGCTTTTAACACCACCTTCTACATTTAATCTTGCATTCTCACCTTTTCCAGGTATACCTATCTACTAATAAAGTCATAAGCCCACTATGGCCAAATGAATCCCGAACTGCATCTGCATACGAATGACCGAGAGGGTCCATAAACATGCCCTTTGTCAACACCTGAGCTTCTCTATACACTACAAAACATAAACCCCCTGGGAGATCTTAGCCTCATAAAAGGTTTTGTTTATTGTATTTGTCCAATTTATTGTCTTCGTTTTCGGTGGCTTTATGGGTCAAAATTTTCGATTGCTATTGGAATTTTTATGACTACGGCTATTCATTCATCTGTAGAAAAAAGAATATGTTAAAGGTATTGTTATATTATTTGACCGGAACTACGTCATAATGATGAATTATCTGCAAAACGTGTATAAGACCATGGCGTCATTTATTCTCAGTTGTCTAATCCTACCTGCAATAATAATGCAATAAGAAAATATTAAAAGCATGTTAATTGTTATAAAATCATTAACGTCTTCATATGGAATTTATGAAGTAGGACTAACAGCTGTACCACTTTGACTACCTCCGGTTCTTAAGTGTATGAAAAATGTTTTCCGTTACCACTTAAAAGTATTTCTTAACTGATTCGCACCTTATAAAAAATTTACAACAGCACTCTCTTATCCATCTAATAACCTAATAGAGTCTATCCTTCCTTAATTAATTTTAGTTTATTGTGTATCTAATCAACGTTAATTAAATTAGAGGTATTGCTTCATAATTTCCTCATTTTTGTAAATTAAGCAAATATTAAAAAAATGTTATAGACCATGTTACTTCCCAATTCGATGGGATTTTATAAAATGTTAAATTCACATTAGAGTCGATAGTTATGGGCTTGTTCTAATACTAAAATAAAAATCTTATTCCAAAGGTTGTAAACATATCATCATTGGTCCTACTAAGTCGTATGTAAGACATTTTTTAATTAATTGCAATTCTTAATTATTTTAAACTTGAGCAGAGAAACGTTTAAACTAATTAAAAATCAAAATGAAAACATATAATTAAATTTTCGTGATAGCCTGCAATATACATAGTTTCGAAACATCAGATTCTGTTTTGGTGCTTGCTCGTGGTAAATACTTTCCTTTTTGTAGTTTTGCTATGGGAATACCAGTGAACCTACCTATAATAGAAAAGATGAGCAAACAGTAGCAGCTTTATCTACACTACAGACTTAAACAGAAGGACTATTTGTGGTAAACTCACAAATAACATCTCGCAATTTTAATGAACTGAAAAATAGACAGAAGGCTGCTGTCATAATGCTAGAATTGACGGCAATAATACAATCAGTCTTTCTTCTCAACACGTTCAAACCATCCAGGCGTATTGCTCCGAGCGATGTTACACAATACGGTTTTTCAAATCATTAATAATTTCAAAGGGGTTAGTGTCAATCAGGAATTTAATAACAGCCCATGTGCAGAAATGTAAGCGTAGTTTAAATTCGGACATCATGTGCGTATAATTTCGTAAAGTATGACCAATGTTTAAATACTAACGGACAGATAAAATAAAATTTGCTGGCACACCATCATGCAAAAAAAACACTTTTCTACAAACATCAAAAAATGACAAGGTTTGCGCATTGATAACAATACGCGAAGTGACCCTTTTTTTCACTTTCCCACGTTACCATGACACCGTGCGCGAAATGACGATGCCGTGCGCGAAATACTTACTTCGCGCACTGCATGTAAACTATATGAGAGTTTTGTACTTTAGCGTTAAAATAATTGTCAACTTTTTCACAAAACAATAATGGTCCAATATTGTATAAATATTTTCCTCAATATTAAAATAATATCGGTTAGTAATACTTAGCCAATATCTAAAATTGTTCACATTTCAATGTTGTGACAATATTGTACATTAATATTCTACCAATATATTTACAATGAAACGCGAATATTACACCAATATTAAATGCTACATGGGAAAGTAGTGATTTGAAAACATTAGTGTCATATAGGTACTGTAATTCATATTACATAATATGTATACCTATGCTATTATTCATTATCGATTCTTAGGATAAAAACGTAAAATTTAGTTTCTTCAATTTTATAAAATTTTAAAAATCGACTATTTAATTCAATCCACTCAAATGGATAAGTAAATGATTAAACCTTACCCATTAAAAGTAAATGCTCATTTCTAATGTGGTGTCACGACACTTCTGTACGCAGCGGCGGATTATGCCTTATTATAATAATAATAATAATCATTTTATTATGTAAAGTAACCGAAAATATTACGTACATTCGTCAAACAAAACACTACTAACTTAATTAGTTTAAGTACATTCACCTTAACTTAACTTACATTCATCTTAGCTTACGTTCAATGTCTCGAAATTGAAATTAATAAATTCTCCATAGGAATAGAATGCCTGCTTCCAGAGAAACCTTTTCATAACTTTATTGAAAGTTTTATTGCTTAGTGCTCTAATTGAGTTAGGTAAACAATTGAACAATTTCAACGGTAAATACTCAGGACCTTTTTGTGTATTAGAGCCCTAGACTATATTAATAAGAGCGCCCCTTTTACTTAGTAGTAGTATCTAAAAGAAACTTATAAAAATCAAAACACTAAGTATTTAATTTATATCAATAGTTTACAACTTTGTAGTAAGCACCAGGTTTCTACTTCAAATTTTTACGACACTTAGATAAAGCAAAACTTTCAATGTTGTCGCTAAAATCGAAAGTATTTACAATTTCGGATTCTATCGACAAGAATCGACGAATTTCCATGTAAAGCTTTATCCCCATTTTACCCCCTTAGGTGTTGAATTTCAAAAAATCCTGAAACACGTC
Source organism: Pyrocoelia pectoralis (assembly GCA_036250285.1). NCBI lineage: Eukaryota > Metazoa > Arthropoda > Insecta > Coleoptera > Lampyridae > Pyrocoelia > Pyrocoelia pectoralis. The sequence goes on along the minus strand of CM070076.1, from coordinate 21,058,306 downwards.
TTTCAATTTCTAACCGAAAGGCCATATACCAATTTTTTATGGATTTAACTTAAAGAATGACGAAGTTCCATATAAACTTTCATCCCCTATTTTAACTCCTTAGGGGTTGAGTTTTGAAATATCCGGCCTTATCCCTTGTCTACATCATAAAACCAACCTCTGTGTCAAATTTCAGCCATCTGGATCCAGGGGTATGGGCTGGGCGTTGATATGTCAGTCAGGACTTTTAGTTTTATATACGTATACCTAGAGATTACAGCGTTCTGTCAGCAATTAAGAGGGGGGGGGGGGGATGTTCTGCCAACATTTTCATAAAAATAACCTCCTGAAATTTCATGACTGATACTTTAACCATATTGAACCTTTATTTGTTACCCTCTTTGTAAATGTAGTTTTATATACTTATACTTAGACTTCAGGGCGTTCTGTCAGCAATTAGGTGAGGGGGGAAATGTTCTGTCAACATGCTGATAAATCCAGAATATAAGTGAGAATAACCTCCTGAAATTTCATGACTGATACTTTAACCACATTGAACCTTTATTTTTTACCCTCTTTGTAAATGTAGTTTTATATACTTATACTTAGACTTTAGGGCGTTCTGTCAGCAATTAGGTGAGGGGGGAAATGTTCTGTCAACATGCTGATAAATCCAGAATTTAAGTGAGAATAACCTCCTGAAATTTCATGACTGATACTTTAACCATATTGAACCTTTATTTGTTACCCTCTTTGTAAATGTAGTTTTATGTACTTATACTTAGACTTTAGGGCGTTCTGTCAGCAATTAGGTGAGGGGGGAAATGTTCTGTCAACATGCTGATAAATCCAGAATTTAAGTGAGAATAACCTCCTGAAATTTCATGACTGATACTTTAACCATATTGAACCTTTATTTGTTACCCTCTTTGTAAATGTAGTTTTATGTACTTATACTTAGACTTTAGGGCGTTCTGTCAGCAATTAGGTGAGGGGGGAAATGTTCTGTCAACATGCTGATAAATCCAGAATATAAGTGAGAATAACCTCCTGAAATTTCATGACTGATACTATAACTACATTGAGCCTTATTTCTTACCCCTTTTGAAAATTTAGGGTAGTACAACCCGACCGGAGTGGGTTGGCAGAAGTAACTTTTATTTTTCAGCAGATATTAGAGATTCACTGAGTGACTTTTCATGACTTTTGAAATGACAACTCAAAATACGTTGCTGGCTCTCCGTCTATTAGGAGTTTAGGACTCTTTGCACTCGATGCGTTTTCCATGTCGTATGTGCCACGAATACTTTGAATTTTCCAAAAGTTCGCCTTCTGCTCTACTTAAAAATTTATTTTTGTAACATCCATATTAAAATTAGATCATTTGTGCAGTAATTTGAGAGCGTAAAATAGTGTCTTTTGTGCCCTAATAGACGTTTTACATTAGGCAATTTCTTGTTCAAGAAATTGCCTAATGTAAAACGTTTTTTGAACAATATAAATTGTGAAGAATATAGAATTGCTCAAAATATTTGTGTTTTATACTCGCACTATTTTTGAGACAATAATTGGTGTGGGATTCTGCGCATTTACGTGTTTATAAGTAATCTGACCGATGTTGGTATTTATTATTCGTCTTCGAAGTTAGTTTTGCGGTTTTGCCGTGGTTAATTTTCTCAATTTTCCTACTAAAACTAGAATGGATTTAAATTTAGCCAAATAGTTAATTCAGCAAACATTCTTGTATCAAATATTTTAGTTAAAAAATTGTTGAAACGGCGAGTACAAAATTAAAAAAAAAAGAAAGCTACTAAGTAAGTCGTAAGTGACAGCCAAAGTGGCTGCAAAGAAGACAGGAGGAACGTGGAGTATTAAATATTGAAATTACACAATTTAGATTGTTTCAAAAATTGTTCAATTTCTTTTTCAAGAAATTGCCTAATGTAAAACGTCTCTAAGGCCTAAAAAACCAGCAATTGTAATAGTTATGTTTTCTTTGTTTATTTGCATCACATCAACAACTTGATTTTTGAGACCGAATCGTGCCATTTATTTTTTCAATACTTTAAGGTGGATTTAAACGATTTTACAAAAAATTTTGTTTGCTTTTCGGCGTCTTATAATCCCTCGCCCCTTCGTGCCTCGGATTTATAAATCCGCTGCGCGTCAAAATCGCCTTCTTCGCACTCTTAATACAAAAATAGCTATATCTCACAGACACGGGCGTTGTTTATTAAAAATATCATGAAAAATGAAACAAATATGATTATTTAAGTTTTCACAAAGGGAAAATAGTACCTATATTGTTTTATTGGGATTAAAAGTGTCACTTTTTGACGAGAAAAATTGCAAGACAAAAAGACATGCTATTTTTTCTCCAGCCGAAATCACCCATTTAACTATTAATTCCTGCTTAAAATTGTTCAAACCACATTTGGATAATAAAACAAGGTACTTGTTTTTTTTGCATTTATGGCCATTAGAGGTAAGTTTTCACATACCTGTGTTACCCCGAGAAGCGTAGATATGTAACGTGATCACATAATTTGTTTATGGATTTTACAAAACACTCTTCAAACTTCTGATGATGTAAAATGAGCGGTTACCGCTGGTCGTCCACGAAAGAAAGCAATAAACTAAAGAACTAGTAACATTTTTTACTGCATCTGTAGTTTACTAATTCTTTACCATAACCGGCAAATAAAATCAAGGACAAAATCCGGGAAGAAAATATAAGAAAAAGAAGAAAAGTAAAAAGATCTACACGAAAAAATTTGCACACCTTTACTCATCACAATAATTTTAAATAATACCTACGAAGAGTTTGGTTCTCTTTTTCCTTTAAATCGACGACTAAATGTTTCGGTCATATATGTGGCATCAAAATAATTCACCGGTGGAGTACGTACGTCATAAAAAAGTGTAAAGATGATCGATTCTTTTAAACACATCGACAATTGGCAAAAAAGCTAGTTCGTCTAACGTAAAACGTAAAAAAAAACATTCGGCATGTGACGTTCATTCAATTGCAACACTTGTTCATTTTTTAAAATTCATTACTTACTGTCTACTGAATTTTTCGAACCGTCCGAAAGTGAACTGACATGTCGTTCACTCTCCCTGTGACGTCAATAGATAAAAGTATCCCCTGTGCTTATTAAAAATTTTACACAAAGAAATTAAAACTTGTAGGTATATTTCAATCATTTTATGAATTCGGGGTCAGGATCTTTAGGTTTACTTTGGTTCCTCAGCAGAATCTTCAAGCAGCTCTGGAAATTTGACTTTTACGCAACCTTGAAGTCAGATAGCTAGAGGTGTTTCCAAATCTCTTGACCAGTGAGATGCGCGGCGACATTTATTTAAACTCGATACTACGATACTAATATGAAGTTCTGTAAATAATTACACCTATGTTTATTTACTCTACATGTTTAGGATGGCATTTTAACTGCCGATGTTTCTCGACGTATAACGTTGTGTCTACTTTTCGAAATTGTTTTAAATCTCGCCGCGCATCTCACGGGTCGGGAGATTTGGAAACACCTCTACCTACTGCTATAACACACATATTCATAGGCTTTTTAATAGATGTATGACCAGTGGCGCTGCTAGCCACCGCAGAACTCTATACAGATTGAGATTTACGAGGGTCTGGGGGGTATGAAATATTCACTTCTATACCAAACAATTTTCCGGGGAGAGGTGCAAAACTATGCTTTCTGACGCCAATTTTCGACATGACAACTTTACCAGTTTCGTAGTCTAAATATGAACAAATTTATATCCATGCCTATGTTTGTCTAATCCTTAAAATTCAGTTTACATCAGTGTGCACTGTGCATATTCTTCTTTAAAGCAATTCAGGTTTCACTTAGCTCTTTCAAAATAATAATGTATGCACTAGTCTATACCTAGGTATATGTAGAAGTCAAACTATTCTCTGTGGAAAAGGAACTGGTAACTTGTATTTAAGTTATTGTTACATTTACTTAATTTTAACACCGTAACGCCTCTTAAAAATTTCCACTGGTGTTATAAAAAAAACCAAAGCCAGGGCCGGAATAACATTTAGCAAACCAGCAAAAATATTAACATATCAGCAAACCTGTGCATGAGCATTCTTTTTAATGCTGTAGAAATAAACTGTTATACGAACCATTAAAAAAAAATTTCCGTTCATCCTTATGTGATGTCCATCCTAAAAGTATTCAAATCACAAATCAATTAAGCACCCACGACACAAATGAAAGGTATAGGTGAGGAGTAAGAAAATGAAAAGATTTTGTGGTTCATATAATTTTATTTTTAATTTTTTTGTTTTTGTAGCTGTTTTTCTTTGAATTTTTCCCTAAATTCGAAACTTGGACGTTAACATTTTCAAGAGCTGTTGAATTTAACTCGCCTAACATTTGAATATCAAGTTATGATTTATCATATGGTTAAATTTGTATCTATAAATTCAAAAAATACAGCACAATATTAAAAAAGTATGTATGAACCACATTCATTTTAATCTCCTGAAACCCATTTTTCTCATGAATTCTAACACATATAATTCTAGATTCGTACATGAATTAACTACACGTGGTTTTCAGGCACATTTATTAAGCAATTATAGTATCTACCGAAAACCCGAATAGAGATTTAAAGCACAAAGCAAGGTTATGTGTGTGTGTGTGTGTGTGTGTGTGTGGTGTGGTTATATTTGTGGTGACTTAAAAAACGATTATAGTTAATAATACGAATTATCCTACCGTATTAACTGCAATGAATCATTACATTAGTTTGAATTCGTGGGTCATATGTAGATAAATTATACTGTCAAGCAAAAAAATTCATTGACTTAGGTAAATTTCAGATAACTCATAAAAATTCTTGAAAATCAAAATAGCTGTTAGGTATAAAAATCACTCGCTTCAAACGAGCTATTAGTGATGGTAAATTAGAAAAGATCTCATTTTGTCCCCGTTGAGCATTAAAACAGATAAATATTCTATAATAATGACGTTTAAAGGCGTCTGTAATTATCTTTGATATATTTATAGATAATACAAAGAATATACGTATATTAATAAAAAAAAATTCCCACGCACACATTTAGAATTGCATTTAACAAGACACTTATTTTGAAGGAAACTGATATCTACAGCATCACTTTAAAAGCATTTGCAAAAAAAAATGGAAAGAATGGAATTCCGTGGCAATTACGCACGAACAATGGTTAAATGACAGGGTAGAAGCTATGATTAGTACCTGTAAGTGAGGAATATCACACCGGGGAGCCTGTCAGGGGGTCATTATATTCCTCCCTCCTATTCCGAACCAGCCTACTGACCACAAGGACTTGGGTGGTCATTCCGACAAGGCCGTTCATTTTTTATCGGATTCGCAAATAATATTACTAATTTTGAAAGAATTAGTAATGGACCGTGGAAACCCGTGATGCTTTCAGTTAAATGAAAAGGATTTTTTTTTACAATTCTCGTTCTATAAGAGGATTAAGCTGTTTGTCCCAGTATAAGCTCTATTATTTTTGTGTAAGTGTGTCGAGCTTAACGCTTTATTATTCTCGTAGTAATTTGGAAACATAAAATTTTGAATAGGCAAAAATTACACGCTTCATTAAAACGGATAATAAAATTCCTTAAACTTTTATAGCTGGTAACTAAGAAGTACCGTTTGATTACAAAAAAAAATAGATCGAAACTTGATACCTAATATTATAATATTAATATTAATACGTAGTGTCGTTTACTTACTGGAACACGATTTACACGCTTAATTACTCTTGAAATATATCAATCTAGAACTACGCTACCTAAAATCCCTCGCTTTAGTGTGGTCAGAAAGTAGTTTCTTTCAAAGTTGACTGACCATATCAAAAATGCGTAATTATGCTACATAACCTTTTCAGATTATATCCTCGTATGTGATGTTTAATAAGTGATCATGATTGTAGGTATATTATTGGGCAATTATAAATTTAGTACACACACACACACACAATCCGCTAAGGTCGGCGAGTCTTTCGTTACGAAAATTGTTCCTACGCGTCATCCATCGTGGGATCTTGCAACTTAACATAGAATTTAGTAGTTTTGGAATTAATTAGTGGACATTGTTAGAATACCTTTTAAAGTCTATCACAGGAAAAAGGTTTAGCTATATTCTTAAGATTATCGTGTTAGGAATTTTATAACATTGAGTCGATATGTCTGTATAAAATTTGTTTCATTTCTTTATACGTCTTTCAAGTTTTGTCAGTGATAATTCTTTGAATATTTTCCCTTGGTAAAGATGAAAAACTGTTCAAGGTAAGCAAATCTTTCCGCGCAATCCTAAAATAAACCCTATATAATTTCATGTTCAAAAGTCAGAAATAAGGGGGGGGGGGGCGAATGCGAATGAAATTAATGCACATGAGTTCACATAAATCAGGCAGTGGCGTTTTTGGATGCAAAAGAACAGACTACCACAAATAAAAAATCTGTCTCCATAACTCCCTGTATATTTTAAATTCCATCTCTGATTGTACTATCAGTCAAAATTTAAATATCTAGCAATAATTATGGTTGCTGGTTGCACCTTGGTTATTACTTAAGTAACAACTTTATGTTTAGACTAACTTAATATGTTAACCCTCGAATGTGTGCGGTCAGCTCTGCCGCCATACTTACATCAAAAACCATCCATTTATTTACCACAATTTTAATGAAAAGCTCCCTTGTAGAAGATTTTTTAATAATGGGTGTTACAAATGGGAATATAGATATCAAACACTAAAAAATGTAACGCCTTTTGAAAGAAATTTATGAAACATAAAATGATGAAGAACGACAAGTTAATGTAGAAAACGAGGCTTCCAAACGTTGCTGCACTGTTTTGTCTGTTTTAAGAGTAAAAAACTAAGAGTATGTTATGACACGTATAGCTCATCCTTCATGAAAGCCATTATGAACAAGAGTGCAATGTGCTCCTGAAAAATATTAATGCAATCGCAAGTGAATATAAGCTAATCCATGTATTGGAGCAACCAAGGATTATAGAATAATCCTTGGAGTAAGAAATATTGTTAATATTCCTATGTAATTCCGTTACATAACATTTAATTTAGCAGTTATAGAATTGAACAGATCATGCTTGATTTCACAGTCCTTGAAAGTCAACAAAACTTTGTAGTTATGAAAACGGAGGGTCAGTTTCGTGTAAATTGCCGAAAGACCTCCTCAATAAACTAAACGATGTTAGATACCATGAGATTAACAATAAGGCTCATCAGTAACCAATTAGAATTGAACATTTTTACCGTGCATCAAATTTTAACTGAAGGTTTGTACATGCGGTAGTTATGCGCCAAGTTGGTGCCAAAAAACCACACAATTCAGCAGAAGAATAATCGAGAAAAAATGTTTCTTGATCTTCTTGACAGAATTGCCAATGATCACGATTTCTTCGGTCGTATGATCACAAGTGATGAATTTTTGGGTACGACCCAGAGACAAAGCGGCAAAGTCAGCAATGTCACACTGGGGTATCTCCTCGACTGAAGAAAGCTCGAATAAGCAATTCTAAGATCAAATCATTCCTGAGTTGTTTTTTCGACAGTTGGGCTATCGCTCACAAAGAATTATTACCTGCAAGGCAAACTGTCCATTGAAGTAATAAACATATCCAGCTCAAAGTGGAAAAAGCAAATAGGGCTTTCTGGAAATGTTGCCGAGCAATTGTAAGGCTTTGGGGCCCATCCCCAAAAGCTGTCCTGTCCTGTGATTAGACCTATGTTCTGTTATGGAGCAATTGTTTGCTAGCCGAGAACCAAACTCTCCACATCAATAGCATTTCTTAATCATGTGCAAACACTAGCATACCTTGCATGCACAATGCGAACAACCACCACAGCCGTCATCGAAGCCCTTCTGGGTCTACCTCTACTAGATCTCCACGTGGGAAATCAGGTCATGATGGTAGTCTTGCGACTGAAAACTAAAGGGTTGTTAAATAGCGGAAGTATTGATGTGAGTCACTCTCGAATTCTGGGCGAGAAAATTAAGCGACTGCCCATCGTGTAGGGGCGATTTGACTGGGGCTATCCTGGCCAGACGTGGCTACGATTAGAGCCGCTTTCCCTTCCAGCTTCCTCAGGTTCATCTCACGTGTGGAATGGCTTGAGTAACGTTGCGGGATCGTACGACTTTAGGTAGCCCAATCTGAAGCCTGAGTAGACTATACCCACCCTCATATCGTAATCCAAAATCCAGAAACTTTCAACCAAGTTTTTCACAGGGACGTTCTTGAATGGCTCAGAAGAAGGGCGAATCGTGTGAAAGTAGACATTGTAAACACGTGGACGCCCTTGACCTCAAAAGGTAGGTATCTATATGGTTTTCTTCCCACTAAGCAAGAGATGTTACATTAACGTTAGCCAACGTTAATTTAATGTGTAAAAAAACAACGTTGTAACCAAACATAGCATTAACGTCTCATTGATGTCAACACACTTTAGGTAAGCGACGTTATTTTGACCAAGTCACAAAGATGTCTCAAAGACGTTACAAGTGAAATGTTTGTGAACATCAACGTTAGCCAACGTTAATTTTATGTATAAGAAAACAACGTTGTAATCAAACAAAGCATTTAACGTTTCATCGATGTTAACATACTTTCGTTCAAGCGATGTTACTTTGACGAAGTCACAAAGATGTCTCAATGACGTTATAAGTTAAATGTTTGTGAACATTAACGTTAGCCAACGTTGATGTAATGTATAGGAAAACAGCGTTGTACTCTAACAAAGCATATAACGTTTCATCGATGTCAACATACTTTCGCTCAAGCGACGTTATTTTGAACAAATCACAGTGATGTCTCAAGTACGTTGTAGGTGAAATGTTTTTTGATTGAAATTTATATAAAGTCTATTTGATAACGTTCTGGGAAGTTTAAGTTATCAACTTCCAAGAAAAATTAAAAAAATTTAAACTGTTAACACGAATACCTACAAAGTAAAGCACGAAAAGCCAACCAGTAGGTATGTTTCAGATAGCTCCGTGGTAATGTCGTATTTAGGAATTTTGAAGACCCTGCTTACATAGGTTCGAATCTGGTTAAGGGACAATTTCCAACAAAACAAGAGTAGGTAAGGTAACATAATAAAGTGGTCGCCTTATTCAAGTTTAGGTAAAAATACGGATTGTGTAATGAACGTAAAAATGTAGTTTTTTACTCTTTTTTTGGTGTTCAATGAATATTTGACAGAATATGGTCAGGTCAGGACGTTCACAATTAAACATCGTATTAACGTCGACAATTTGAAATGTAGACGTTTACGTAACATCGCGTGAATGTAGCGTTTGCGATGTTACAGTGCGACGTTATTGGCGCGAACTTGTAATGTTGCTGCGACGTAAACGCGATGTTTATAGTACTTCAATGCTAACGTCGCAGTGTAACTGGGTGACGTTACTGAGCTGTTACTGCGATGAATTTTTGCATAGTGGGTTCAGCCTCTCTATTCGCCGGATCTTTGTTCTTGTGACTTTTCTTTTTCCCCAAACTAAAAAATGTCTTAAAAGAACGTCATTTTGAAACTGTGGAGAGTGTTAGACGTTCGGTTAAGGCTTTCTAGCGCTGCTAGCAAGAATGGGAAGAATGTGTAGCTGCTCAAAGGAACTATTTTGAAGAGGATAATATTGTTAAATAAAAAATCAGTTCCATTAACTTTCTATCATACCTCGTAACTCCATTATTTCTGTTCAATTTGGTAAATGTGTCTCCTGCAAGGTGTTTTGTAACGCTTGAAGTTTCATTATATATTTTCTTCTCCTTCGCGCGGCATTTATGTATCGAAAAATAATCCTTTTCTACCTTTCGGTGTAGAAAGTAATAAAGATGAGCCGTTTCCATAATCTCCCATTATACACCATTCTCTTCTACACCATTCCCCTTTTCCCATCTTTTCTTGCCAAACTCTAAACTAAATGGCCAAACCATTCTGAATGCCATTTATCCATTAGTTGCAGTATGGTATTTACTCGAAACTCACATGGCCCATTTGTTCACATCTTTCCGCTTTAAAATATGTCATATTTCACAGCCTCGCTCCACTTTTACGCCATCGCAGACTTTTTTTCTACCAATTTGTTTCTAAAGCTTTTTGTTTTTGAACCACTATTTGTCAAATGCTTTGCCCAATGACTGTGCAAAGTGGGGATTTTTCTATAAAAAAATGCACGACTAGTACAATTTATGCTAATTCCAATTTCGATCTTTTTCAATGATTTGTTTCTAAATCTATAGCCATTTAGGCTTGTCAAAAACCTGTTTATATCGGCATATGAATTTGAATTTGATTTTACATAAACAAAATTTGGGAAAAATTCTAATTTACGATAGTAAATGTCAGTACGCAACAAACCTAATTTAGTCTTACGTTAGTTCCGGAAGCGTGTAAAAATTATTATTAAACAGAATGTATATTTGTGTGTTATTTGGGTAATTGCAAAATAAGCCAATTAATACAAATAGGAAGTATAGTAATTTAAACTTGAAGCACAATATTAGTATAATTTGTAAACGTATTAACCGTTTTTTATAGAAATCAAAAGGTACTACCTGAATTTTTGGAAAAAAATGATCTTATATCTAAACAAATTAAAAGTGTGCAGCAAAAAAATTGAAGAGATCGCTTATTCATGGTACAATACGCGAATCACAACTAATTAAGTTCGAATTTTTATCAACAAATTCATTCCCAGTGTATAAAACCTTTCTTGAATAACCACAAAAATTTTGAAACTCATAATTATCACAACCTATACTTATAACGTTACAAAGCCGTATGCTATCTCTCACACTTTCTTACATGACTAAAAGATAAAATCATTTGCTCCTAATAACCTTTGATGTTCCATCATCTCAGAAATTAACTTACCACCTGTTAATTTTCCTGTTACCTTGAACGCTTGATAAATCTATGTGTGGTATTTAAGTTTTTCAATTTGTTTAGTTTAGATGTGATTTATTTTTATCTTTTGTTTTAACACTCATCATTAGCGAAAAACTTGTTTTACCAGACCATTGCTGGGAGATATAATTACGAACAAATGATATCATCAATAATGCTTGTTCAAAAAAAAACTCGATTAGATCGATAATCTTTAGTAGGTATATAAAATAGTTTAGGACAATAAACCGAAACCAATTAGCATAAAAAGTTGAAAACTACAAGAAAATTTAATTAACCTTTAGGTATATATGATGAAGAATTGACTACTACCAAATAGTTTCTTAGTTATTCATTGTCACTAAATACTAATTGATACTAATAAAAAATTACTAAAGATCAGGTAGCAGATCTATCTATTAATAAATTTATTGTGTCGCGCCTGTTATATTGTGGGAAAATGGTTAGGTAATAATTTTTTGCGAAAATCGTTACAATTTCATCAACGTGTGTTTATAGTATGTAACTACTGTTATAAACTCTGAATAACGTTCTTACTAAGAGTTGTGATTATTATTTTCCAATTCCACATTTTGTGGATCAGAGTTCTTTGTAAAAATACCTATAAACAGTAACGAAATAAAATCACAATTTGTGAGGGTAAACTCGAGCAGTTCTTCTTATACTTTCGCACAGCAAAATTTATTTCCATAAAGGACGATTTCTCCCATTTTTGATGACATTGCAGCAATTAGAAATATATTCAAATTGGTCGACCTACAAAGTCAAGCAGTAGTGATGCTGTTCTGTATCCACTTTTGGTTGAAAATTAATGAATTCGTGAACTAAATACAGGAATACATGCTTGCCCTATATGATATAGCTATCCCTGTACTGGAGTCCTGTAAAAATTTTAGTACTGATTTGTCTAACCAACAGAATTGAGTAAAGGACATATAGGAGAGTCAAAAAAAGTTGGGTAGGCATCACCATATTCTGGACCAGGTTTTTTAGACGCCATTTTCTAAAATGGCCGACACGAATTTGATTGTGCATTATTTCTGCTCCTGTGACAGTCACATTCATCATTTAGGTGTCTGAAAATATATTTTTAAGGACAAGGAATCGATTAAGATGGTTTGCGAAGTTAACCGTACGTCATTTTCAAACATAGCCGACACCGATTTTCTTGTGCATACATTTCTGTTCCTTTGGTAGTCATACTCATCATTTTGATGTCTAAATATATGTTTTTAAGGGCAAAAAATTCATTAAGATGGTTTGTGAAGTTGCCTGATAGCTATTTCTTAAAGAAAATCAATACCAAAAGTTTTACAGAAATACCAACGGAAACCAAACAAATTCGCACATTCTGTTACGCTAGAGAGTTAGCTCATACCATAGGGCCGGGGACTTTCGGTATAATCATCACCAAACACCTCAAAATACATCCCAGAAATAAAATCTTTAAAATCAAGAAGTCTGTCTACAAGCCCTTTTTGAGCGTTCGTTAACTAGGCTAAGTAAGAATAATCAGAAGAAGTCTTCTAATCATATTCAAATTCAAATTCAAATTCAATTTATTAAAGAAATATTGTACAAAATTTACCATCACTAGACCACAGGCCAAAGCCCAAAACGGTCTACATAATTGAATTATTCTTCTGTTTAACGCTTAAGAATAGAGATGTTAGGTCATTAACTCAAATAATATGCTTTTAAACAACTCTCGACTGTTGTGAAAGATATCTAAGTTATTACTATTATTCGAAATTAAATTATATAGGTTCATAGAATACAAAAGTGGTGAGTTCTTATATGAATTAGATTTGGCCCAGGGTATGAAAAACATGTTATAATTCCTGATATTAGATGTCCATGGAACGTTTAATTTAATATCGGACAACAGTTCAGGAGAATCAATGAAACCGCGGACAATCTTGTACAAAAATATAACACAGGATACATCCCTTCTCACTTTTAAGCTACAGAGATTAGCTTCACTTCGAAGTAATGCCGAAGGAAGATCTCTGGGGCAAATCTTATTCAATTTTTTATAATATATATATATCTAAGAAAGTGATTTTGCACCTTTTCTATTTTTTTAATGTTTATATTAGTATGTGGAGCCCATATATTAGAACAGTACTCTAGCTTAGATCTAACAAACGCACAATATAACATGATGATTCCTTTAGTGCTTCTAAAATGTCTAGTATTTCTTTTTATAAATCCTATCATTTTAAAAGACCGACTTACTAAAGAATCCATATGATTTACAAATGTGAAATAATTACTAAAAACTATACCAAGGTCCCTCCTAGAGGACACTGATTCAAGACGTTCATTATTAATTTTGTACTCGGGGGAATACATAGTTTTTTTCCGAGAAATAGACATTACACAACATTTCTTGATATTTAATAGTAGTTTATTTTTATTACACCAGTTATGGAGTGCTTCTAAATCCTTCTGTAGAGCCATTGAATCAAAGATTGTGTTTATTTCCTTGTAAAGCTTCAGGTCATCAGCATATAATAGACAAGGGGAGGTAAAAATCTTCGTCAAATCATTAATAAAAATAATAAAAAATAATGGACCAAGCTTAGAGCCCTGCGGGACCCCAGATGTAGACAGAAAACTAAAAGAATCGTAATTAAGAAAACGGACATAACATTTCCTGGCTTTAAGGTAGCATCGAATCAGTCTTAACAGAGATAAAGAAGCACCCAACCCTTTCAGTTTCTTGAGTAGTAGATCATGATGGACAACGTCAAACGCCTTCGAAAAATCAGTGTAAACAACGTCAATTCTACCACCGGCGTCCAAAGTTTTGTGAACATATTAATGCTATTTGTACATTATATTATGTGGAGCCATAGCGATTTCACTGTTTCCAGTTTTCCGTCATTTTCTCGAGAACTGTTAGGTCCACAGGAATACATCTATGTTTAAATAAAAGGTGATAAAATTTCCAACAAACTTTTTCTCCGTGACAAGAGTCGTAGGGCACGTCGTTGTGGTAATATCTGGCTCGAGACATGGATGATACGTTAAAAAAAAGATTTTGGCAAAAATTGCCTATTTTTCAAGAGCTGCATCTCGGAAACTATTATACTTACAGACTTTCGATTGGGCTCAAATTGCAGCAAATTTAGTCTAGTTTAAAAAAGATATATTCTTTGCACTAGAACTCATAGTTTTTGAGCTACGAGGTTAAAACTGAAAAAGGTCCGAAAAAATCGAAGTTTTTGCCCCCCCCCCCAGCTTCCACAAGTTTTTCGAAGTTGCAAAATTGAGTATTTACTGCTGAGACCGAACCTAACACCATGAAAAAAGCAAACCTAACAGGATTTTTTGCAATGTTTATTTTTTTGTGTTTAAATTGACTGCACTATAATAGTAAAACTTTTAGTATTGATTTTCCATAAAAAATAGCAATCAGGCAACTTCACAAACTATCTTAATGAATTCCTTGTCCTTAAAAACATGTATTTAGACACCAAAATGATGAGTATGACTGCCAAAGGAGCAGAAATGTATGCACAAGAAAATCGGTGTCGGCTATTTTTGAAAATGGCGTCCGGTTAACTTCGAAAACCATCTTAATCGATACCTTGTCCTTAAAAACATATTTTTAGACACCTAAATGATGAATGTGACTGTCACAGGAGCAGAAATATTGCACAAACAAATTCTTGCCGGCCATTTTAGAAAACGGCGTCTAAAAAACCTGGTCCAAAATATGATGATGTCTACTCAACTTTTTTTCAAAAGTGACAGGTGTTTGTCTAGTGATAGAGTGGTCACGGCTGTATCGGTTACTGAAGCGACTTAATAAGCTCAAAATCCAATGACTCTCACCCGCAAAGGACTATGTCGACGCTTCCGCGCAACCTGCAGTGCAGGAACGATCGATTTCTACATCTTCCAAAGTTCTTGAAGTTTTAAATAACTTGGGAATGTTTATAAACAAGAAATTAAACGGCAACGAAAAGCGACTGATTCTTGATATGGGACCATTGAAACCTCGAGGACCTTTTCCGTAGAACCCTGACCAAAACAACAGGAGCTTTTCGGAAAAGTATCATGTTTCTACGTCAAAATACGGACGAGTTGATCGGTTTTGGATATGCTACTCAAAAATACTGATGCTGCCTACTGTCAACTTTGTTGGTTGTTTGCTTCGCAAATAAATAAATGGTGCACGTGCATTCGGAACTGGAGGCATTTATCAGATAGAAAAGTATCATGTTTCTACGTCAAAATACGGACGAGTTGATCGGTTTTGGATATGCTACTCAAAAACACTGGATGCTGCCTACTGTCAACTTTGTTGGTTGTTTGCTTCGCAAATAAATAAATGGTGCACGTGCATTCGGAACTGGAGGCATTTATCAGATAGAGTCAAGCAACATAGCTTCTCGAAAGCACATACGAAGGCATGTGCTGTATACAAAGTGTAGCAAAAAAGTTCGACCATTGACAAAAAACTTGAAGATGAAATTCGCAAAGAAGCATCATTTTGGAGACAAGTTCTTCGAAGATTATTCGATATTACAATTACTCTTGCGAATGCAAAGAGTTCTTTGGCTTTGAGGATTTGAATTAGGAACGAAACCACGAAACTTTTTTCTCAATTATACATCTTGCTGCTAGATACGATCACATCTTGCGTAAAGTTTCGGATATGCCTAAAGGTAACAAATGTTCTTATTATTAAATTTATGTTTTCGTAATCTAATTTTTTTAATATTCCTTATGTTTTTTTAGGATCAAGAAGGTACCTGAACGCAACAATTCAAAATGAAATGATCGAGTGTTTGGCCACAATAATCACATTAGGGCATCAACGTTTTTCACTATCATCATGGTTACCACGCAGGACATATCAAAAGTGAATCAGCTGAGTTTTGTTGTAAGTAATATCCAGATCAGAAAATGGACAACCAATCGATGTTGAGGTAACAGAAGTTTTTTAGGTTTTCATGCGGTCACGAAACACCGCGCTGCAGATTTGGCCACCCAAGTGACTACATTGTTCTCCGAAAAAGTCTTGATTTGAAAAAGTGTGTCGGTCAAGATTATGATGAGGTCAGTGTAATGAGTGATGCGTATAATGGTGTACAAAAACAAATTAAATATATTCAGTCGAGTACATACCTACATTACGCCAGTCATAATTTAAATTTGGTAATAAACGATGCCGTTCAAGGTTCAGTCAAAATTCACAAATTCTTTGCAATAATGCAAAACTTGTTTAACTTCTTTGCAAACAGGATTAAGCGCTGGGGCCTCCTATCGAGATTTATTGCCGAATCAGAAATAACCTTGAAAAAATTGAATCCGATAAGATGGCCCAGCAGGGTTAATACAATAACCGCAGTGAAACTTCGTTTTTTCGAAGCATTACTCGGAATAACACTGAAAAGTCCCTGCAAAGACGTACGTATTGAAGCAGAAATTATAAAATCAAAAATGCTCAATTTTGAGTTTGTATTCCTTTGCGAATTCGTGCCCAAACGGCATCAATTATGTTTCTAAACTTTTGCAAAAACGTTGTATCATTTTAGACCAGGCGAGTAGGGCTTTGGACGAAACAACTGATAAATTAAAAAAGTACAGAGATGACTTCGAGTCATTTAAATGCAAGGTCAGTGAAACTGCGAAATAAAACGATAGGTATTGA
Organism: Pyrocoelia pectoralis; assembly: GCA_036250285.1. Classification (NCBI taxonomy): domain Eukaryota; kingdom Metazoa; phylum Arthropoda; class Insecta; order Coleoptera; family Lampyridae; genus Pyrocoelia; species Pyrocoelia pectoralis. The sequence continues at coordinate 21,041,693 of CM070076.1, read as the reverse complement.
TCCCACTTTTCCAGAAAAGCGACGAAGAATAACTAAAAAAACATTTTCATGAATTGGCTTCTGATCACCGATTCCAAAACCAGGAAAATTACTATTTTCAACAATGTACTCAATATAATCCTCGCCAGGAGTGTTTACCGCTACGTCATCACATACAATCATATCGTGTAATATGAAAAACATGAATCAAAATTGTACTATATTAGTCAAATAATAATAAGAATAAGTAAGGGCTAATATAAGTTTAAGCTACATAAAAGAAGGGGCGGGGGCCCGATATTTTCTCTATGCACCGGGGCCCTTTTCCACCTAGCTACGCTACTTCTGAGTCAAACTTTCCCGGCGGGTTACATCTAGTGAAATATTTAGTTACCTGTGCTATAAGAAACACTTCGTATTATGAGAGTAGCATCAGATATTTCCAACCTGGCATAGATCTTGATAACACAGTAGTTCAAATCTCATTGCTATTGACAAAAACAAAAACAAATTTTACTTTAATTAATTTTCTTACTATGACGACGGCCGATCAATTATCAAAAAAGCTCTTTCTTTTCAAAGCATTTAAGATCGGCTGGATGATATGCGCGGAAATTGATGGTGGACATCATTTTCCGTGCGCAGATCGCGTATTAAACAATTATCATTTTTATTTTAACAAATCGTTACTGATCAAAAGTTTTGAAATTTTCTTTCACAGTTAATTATTTGTATTTTCCCGTAGGCTCATAACATTAATTTTACTATCAAGGGCGACAACATATTCTCAAACTTTAATGCTAATTAATGTACACGGCTTCTATAATAGCTAATGAATCAATATCCTAAAATAAATCAACGTAATATTTTACTAACACCAGCTCAACCAATTAAAATTATCAACAAACATTTTAATTCTACCATTTAAAATGTTAGTTGTTTAAAAATATCCTAACATTTAAACTTATTCATTAAAATTTAAGAATTATAAAGTTACTTCTTTTATTTTCAATGTACATTTTTATTCAAGTAACATTTTAAATCATCTATCGGTATAAATACTTGAAGTTTTTTAAACAAACACAAAAATTGTAGTAAAAATTAATAATATATAGGTATTACAACGAGTTCGCCAATGCACGTCATTAACGAAATAAAATGACATACCAAAATAATAATCGTAATCAGGTACGTTATTCAAGGTTAAAAAAAGTAATTTTTCAATGTTAGTGTTGGTACTGAAAACCAACGATGCCAAACTCTTTGTTTAATATTCGCGTTGTAAATTTAAGGTTATATTATTGTTCTGCTTTCGTTGTTTACGTACATTTATATATTCCGATTTTTCGAATTTGCTTACTTTTCTGTCCTAAATTACACTGTCACTGGATAGTTCCAATAGTACAAAGAATGTCTGTCAACATTGTAGTAAAATGACGTCATAAATTTTGTGACGTGCATTGGAAAACTCGTTGTAATACCTATACATTTAAATTCATTCTATTAAATATTTGCTTGCCCTTAGTATTAAATATTAAATTTTGTTTATCGCATTTCAAGCAAACTTTAATTTTCATTAAGTATATTTTTATGGCTCTCCATTTATTTTAGTATATTAAAAGTGTTTGTTAAAAATACTCCACACATTTAAATTGTTAGATGAAAATGAGTTTCTTTATTTAATATATTTCACACAAAAATTTGTAACAGTCGTTTTAAAACCTTTCATTTAAATTGAGAAGCAAAATATATGAACAAACATTGGAATTCGTGTAACATTTTTATTTAACAAACAAAAAATAGCAACTAATTTAAATGAAAGAATTAAAATATGCATGTCGAATTAAAGTGTTAGATGAATTGAAATGTTTGTTAATAATATTTGTTCTTTAATTTCAAATAAATAATTAAAATTATCAACAATCATATTAATTCTGAATTAAAATGTTTGTTGATAATTTTAATTGGTCCCTTCGATCGGTGGCAGTTATTGAAACTACACCAGTATAGGGAAACACATGTAAATTATAGTGCAAAATAACACCACCCATCAAAGCGACCAATTAAAATTATCAACAAACATTTCAATTCAGAATTAATATGATTGTTGATAATTTTAATTCTTTATTTGAAATTAAAGAACAAATATTATTAACAAACATTTTAATTCATGTAACACTTTAATTCGACATACATTTTCATTCTTTCATTTAAATTAGTTGCTATTTTTTGTTTGTTAAATAAAAATGTTACACGAATTCCAATGTTTGTTCATATATTTTGCTTCTCAATTTAAATGAAAGGTTTTAAAACGAGTGTTACAAATTTTTGTGTGAAATATATTAAATCAAGAAACTCATTTTCATCTAACAATTTAAATGTGTGAAGTTTTTTTAACAAACATTTTTATATACTAAAATAAATAGAGAGTCATACAAATTTGCATAATAACAAGTATCAAAAGGCGCAAATTCTTATAGAATTTTAATTTCAACCAACTTCAAATCTGTAACTAACTATGGTATGTACATGTGTATATAACTCACCCCCCCCCCCCCAACCTCAGACACAAGCACCTCTGATTCTGCACAAATGAGTCATTGTTTTTCTTTCCACACTTAAGGGAGATGGGAGCGGAGAGGGTGACAGACAATTTTTAAATCACGAAAAGATGTTAGAGGAAAACAAAGTAAAAAAAGATCGCTTTTCAGCGCACCCCTTTCGCCCTTTCCACCCCTAAAAAGGGGTTGCAGTTGGGGGTGAAATTTGCAATTTGAGGACCGTTTTTTATGGAGAATCCAAAAGTGTAATAAAAATAGGTGTTCCCATTTAAGTTTTCAAAACTCACCCCCGCTCCACCCCACAGGAGGGGTGAGGGTGATGTTTACGTATCACGACTCAATAGGTTTCCAAAAATAAAGGAAACGTGTTTTTTTCTTTTTGTAATGGGACGTGTCGTCGAGATATTAAAGGGTCTATATTTTGACTTTAATGGCGTCCTGACGGCGAACGGGTGATCCGATCAAAAAATTTACCAGCGATTTGGAATCAGTAAAGAATTTCCTATAAGATGACGCCACTTCCAGCTTTCTAAACCCTGTAACATCGACCAACGAACAGACACACAGACATCCGGACGAATTTAGTAACCAACTTTTTGAAGTTGGTTGAAAATTGAAGTTTGTTTAAATGGGACGAAATTAACTTTAGCAATAAAAAGTAAAACGGCGTTCCATACAAATAAAACAAACTTTGATAATCTTAAATTTGTTATAATTCGCCACTTCGCTTGCATTCCAATCGCCATCGAAAAGCTGGAACGCAAAGGTATGCTGCTCATTGATGCAATCCAGACCGTTAAGCCAATCCGCGCTAATAGCCTAGCTATTAGGAAACGTACAGAATTTTTCAGAAATTCGATTTCGTTCACAACAAGAATCATGGTTTAAAAACGTTGGAAATTATTAGCGAAATACAAGCTGGCGGTACACCACAAGGCACAGACCAAGAAAACCGAATCAAAGAATTAACTCCAGTCGCATTGGCAGCTTCAATCACGTTGAAAGATCCTTTTCGGCGTACAAAAGGGCGCTCGAAGACTGTCGTCATTCATTTGTGTTCGAAAATTTGAAGATGCATTGCAATAAATTCAACTAAATGTGAATAAAAATCAATATTTTCCATCCATATTTCGACTGTTTTTCGTCCATAAGTCCATACATATTTTGTAGGTTTTTCGTCCATATTTTCGTCAGCCCTAATTATCATACACATAAGTACACAAAGTATGTATCATTTACGGTCTTCCATAAAAATCTCTCAAGAAAGCGATTACAAGGGGAATTCGAAATCTGGGGGCAATTATTATTTGGCAAATGTCGCACTTAGGAAAAATGTCCCGTAGTTTTCACGAAAAAACGTAAATTTAAATATGACGTCGCCTTCAAATTCAATAAATCGTCAAATTGTAGAAATCTTATAGATGAAATTCGAATAAAACCAATAACCGTTCACCGAATCATTCACGACCATTAGACACGAATAAAGTTAGTACAAGGTGAATCTCCAGACATCTCCCACCTGATCATCACTGGCGATCTGTTGAATCTGCGGAGAAAACCCTACAGACATATACTGGTACATCCGTGACAGGTTTGGGAGGGAGTGGACCCTACTTACCTGTCGCAATGATCTCAAACCATTTACTTGGCTACATAATTTGATCCATTCTGGAACTACAGCTACCAGCATGGATCCAGACCACGTTGGTCCTCCCTAACCCTGACCACCTATTTGGATATCGATTGAAGAACCCGATTACAAAGAAAGTTTAATAACAATATCGGAATACATCAAACATATAAAATAAAACTAATCAATATCATTGGGGAAGCTTTGGATAACTAACGATCTTCTTGTCTTCCCCTTTAAGATTTTCGTACCCCTGATCCAATTCCCTCTGCAAGTTCAAATTTCCACTTCAAAGTCTCGGCCTCCTTATCATTCTGCGCAAGCTGTTCATTTAGGCGAGCAGTGAGATCATTTTGTATCTTCAACGTTTCTTCAAACTGCCCCTGCTTCCTTTTCGTGATTGGCTGAAGATTATCGTCACTCGCGCTTTCTTCTTTGAGCGTCTCTAACTGTACCACCTTACTGCGGAGTCGAAAATTTTCGTGATTAATTTGTTCAATTAAAATCTTATTGTCTTCGTCCAACCGCTTCAAGTGCTCGATTTCTTTCTCCATTCTTTTAACTTCAAAATTGAGTTTGTCAACGGTGCACCTGTAATCAATGAAACTAACCTCCAAATATGGCTCAAAGTACTCCTTTATCGCGTTCAGGGATTTGTCGGTCTGGATTAATAGCTCTTTCAGTTTTTGTTCGGTATCCATCGACTTTCTTTCATCGCGAATCCAAGCCTTTCCAACATCTTTAAGGTACTTATGGTCGGCCATGTAATTTTTGATTAGATTTCTCCATTTTCGAATATTTTCTTCTTTATTCTGCATCGTTTCATACACTGACGCCTACGTGGGTAAAGCTATACTTTGAAGTTTGAGACCGCTCCACCCTAACTAAACAAATGGTACCGTATCGGTTTTGGTTTATCTTCTATTGATTTAGAAGCTTATCGGGGAGACTGTGAGAAAATATTGACTTTTGGTTTAAAGTTTAAAAGTAAATCAATTAATTAAACAATCTTACCTAGAACAGAGTATCTCAAAATGTTCATTATAAGAGTCAAGTAATTAGGCGCGGCAATTAGAAAGTCGTTAAAGTTTAAAAGGTAATAAAATGAGTTCCTTTGGTAACAAACTTGAATGTCTTTGACTTTTGTGGGGAGAAATTCAGTTGTAATTAATAGAATTTCTGAAATATTTACGATCCACATTGTATTAGAATCAATCGCCCATTTTACTTCCTTCTTTCATAGATGCAAGGCACTAATTTTTATTTGAAGCTTAAAGAGGATAGTAGAAACATGAAGTAAAGAAATTCATGCATTCTTGCCCAATTAATTAAATTAAATTATCGCAGTTAATTAAATTACACTTTTCAATTTTTGTGTCAAGGAGGGTAGATTACTACGTATTACAGTAAACATTTCTATTTGGTATTAATTGTACAGACCTAAGAAAATGTAAATCAACAACACTAATCATTAATTTATTGTAAATAAATTGTTATCCGTTATCTTTACAGATTACAAGTACTATATGGCAACGAAGTCCTTTATAATTAGCACCAAGTGACACTAGTGTGCGATCCCAATAAACGGTCTTGTCTTAACAATTAAATGCAGTTTTTATTATCCATTAATTGTGAAATATATGATAATTAAACAGGGGTCATTAAATTTGTTCGTGAATTGCGCTAAACCAGAAATTATCTGCATAATGATTAACAAAAATTAAATGAAATTAATTAAATTAAATTAAATCGAATTAAATTAAATTTAAAAATTTGTTGAGAAATTTTGTTTATGCTTATAATGTGCTGTAACGGCATTGCCACTGTTGGAGCTCTAATAATTCCGAAAAAGGAAATAGCGCTTTAAAGGAACGTCCGATAAAATTCTTATGGTTTGCTTGGAGACCAGTAGGTACTGATAGTTTTGATTATCAACGTTCCCGGAGAGATGGATCTATTCCCTCCCTTAAGGTTTCTTCCCAATGCTGAATCTGTTTCATTAATTTCTAGCCCATGTGTATATAGATCGGACTGAACGCAATCGATTGTTACTGACATCGGAGCAATCGTTATTGGCTGGCAGGGTTGTAAGGTGTCGACAATGTCACGTCGACAATTCAATTGTCGACGCGTCGACAATTGCCACGTCGAGTAAATCATTGTCGACGTATATTGTCGACGCCATTGTCGACACCTGCAATTATAATCATCTCAAAAATTAATATTGTTGCAAGACATATAAACGTCATTTATTTGATTCAAAAATACAACAAAGTAAACTAATATGTCGATAAAACATAGTAGTGTAGTACATTCAAAATCTTTCATTATAGGCATCCAAGCATTTATACCATCGCTGTTAAGATGCTTAAATAACAACTTGTTAAGCTCATTTTTTTGATGAGATAATAACTTATTATTATCATAACTACTAACCAGGATGAAAATAGTACCTAAGCTACTAAACTGTAAACGTTGAGAGCCATTTCTGGACGATGTTTAATATTTCACAACAAAATAAAAAACAAACATAACCTCAAAACAATTGGTATTGACTTTGTTGACATACTCGACATTGTTGACGTATTGTTGACATTCACTCGACGCGTCGAGGTCGACATTAAAGTTGACGAGTCGACAAACAACTCTGTTGGTTGGACAAAACCTTCGCAATTCTCCTACTACGCTTTGATAGAAAAAGTATATTGTTTATTATAATTTTTATAATAAGATGACTGCCCCATTATCAACATGCATCGCGTTAGAGCAACGATCAGTGATGCGTTTTTTAAGTAGTGAAGATGTCAAACCAATTGAAATCCATCGCAGGATCACAGTATAGTGTACTTCGAATATATAACAACAGTGTAGTAATTCGTGTTTGTCAGTTGATTGTCGACGCGTCAACTTTAATGTCGAGCTCGGCGCGTCGAGTGAATGTCAACAATACGTCGACAATGTCGAGTATGTCAACAAAGTCAATACCAGTTGTTTTGAGGTTATGTTTATTTTTTCTTTTGTTGTGAAATATTAAACATCGTCAAGAAATGGCTCTCAACGTTTACAGTTTAGTAGCTTAGGTACTATTTTCATCCTGGTTAGTAGTTATGATAATAATAAGTTATTATCTCATCAAAAAAATGAGCTTAACAAGTTGTTATTTAAGCATCTTAACAGCGATGGTATAAATGCTTGGGATGCCTATAATGAAAGATTTCGAATTACTACACTACTCGTACTATATTTTATCGACATATTAGTTTACTTTGTTGTATTTTTGAATCAAATAAATGACGTTTATAATATGTCTTGCAACATTAATATGTAATTTTTGAGATGATTATAATTGGTGTTGACAATGGCGTCGACAATACGTCGACAATGATTTACTCGACGTGGCAATTGTCGACGCGTCGACAATTGAATTGTTGACATGACATTGTCGACACCTTGCAACTCTGCCTGCAGCAAGTGCAATGGTATGGAAAGTTTAAAAGTGACGTAACGTCAGGGGAGGACCCCAACGACCGGGGCAGTCCCAACGCGCGATAACCGACTCAAACATTGCGTCAGTGGAAAAGCTTGTTAAGGAAAACAGGCGTATAACTCTGAACGAAATTGCGACAATTTTAAAGATTAGCTATGGTGCAGTGCAGATCAGATATTTTCCATAATGTGAAAACTGCAGTGTACGAACGACTACAGTCAAAATTCTTATGACGTAGTATCCATGCACTTCCAACAGAGTTGTCGTTATTGAAGTGGAAAAAATTCCACATATTCAGAGAAGAGCACATTCAGTATCTTGAAAAAATTCGTGTTTGGACGGGTATATTAGATTGTTATTCGTCCTTTTATTATAGAGGGAAATGTAACGAGCCACTTCCAACAAGATGGTACTCTTCCTCACTACTTTCTTCCAGTTCGACAATGGTTGCATGGTCATTATCCGCATCAGTGGAGGAAGGAGAAGGTCTATATCCACGATCGCCAGACTGCTGTGGAGGAAGCAAGAAGGCTCAAAATTGTTGAACAAATCAAAATAAAAAGATCTAAAAAAATTCAGTTGTTTTATCTTACACCCAAATTTTCCGAAATCGACTACGCAAACGAAATTGTCAAATACGTAATCGCATTATAAAATGCAATAACCAACACCAATTACATATCCTAAAATTTCTTATCTACAAATATTACTAAGATGTCTCCCTATAATAATACCCATGTGCCTTTGACAGGAATTATGAAAAGGCACTATTATAGGTGAGCAAAATGTTTACCTTATATCACATAATTTTGAAATAGTGTGAATGTGTCACCCAACTAAATAGAATGATCAATAAAGAAGTGTCGAAACTAAAACTTTAAAAAGCATACAGTATAAGCAGGGGGTTCTTACCATTTAAACAGCTTTAAGTAGTTATACGTGTATAACTTCTAACTGTTAAGTGCATCCCAATTGGTGCAAACAAATACTTCAAGATGTTTGGTTTTTAAAAGATTCAACAAATCCCTTTAAATTCCGTTGATATAGGAAAAGACAGGTATTAAACCACTGCAAACTTACACTTACATACAGCTAAGAAAGTTGGAAAACAATAGGTTCGACAAAAACGAAACTACTAGAGTGTTTTTTTTTGTTTTTATTTAGAGCGAAGAAATAAAAAGGCAGATGTTTACTCAAAATCTGTAGGTAAAAGATTACATATCAATTTACTTTTGTGTTTACCTATATACATAGTGAAACGTTTTAGGTAGGTACATAATATCTATCAATAACTGATCGCGTATAAGGGGATTTACGCAGCATTAAACGCTTTGTCGATGTATCTTTGATGAAAGAAGAATAAAGCTTTGTTATCGTAATGCGATAACGCATTTAATTTTAAGATGGAAAAGTAGAATGACATTTTTTAAGCGAAGGAAATTTCAGTGAGGTACCTATAAGGGAAAGTGGGGGAACTGTGCGCAGCGGGAAATTGTGCGCATGGTGTTTCCCGCTTAAATATACAATATTACCGAAAGAGGCAAGTGCTACTATCTAGCAGATGTTAAATAACGTAACGTAGAATAACGTTATCGGTTCCATTTCGTTTTTTTGAAGCGCATTTTTAACATATATCGTGCGTGGTTGCTTGCTTATAATTTTGTGGGTGCTTGAAATAAGAAGGTAAGCTGACTACTTATTTCTTATTATTCTTTGGCGTGCATAGTAATAATTAGAATCGCTTCAGGCATCTTTTGATGTAAAATAAATTTCTGCAAAGCATTTTTTTTTCTGTTAGGACATTTTTGTCACCGTTGGTGTGCCATGGGGTAACTGTGCGCGGTATTGCGCACAATTACCTCCCAATGATTTAAATACGGATTTCAAATGGCAAGAAAATATATTTTTATTTACAGATGCCACGCAGTTATATACACCTATGAAAGAACAATTGGAGCTAGTTGTGGAAAGAAGAAAAACAGCAGCAGGGAAAAAAAAATGAAAATGCTTTTAAAAAAAATTTGAGTGTTTTGGACAATAAAAAGAAAGGTAAGAAGAACAACACGAAGAAATATGGTTAATAAACATAATTTTTTAATTGAAATTTTTTTATAGTCCTCAATTTGTCCTATACTTTTAATTTAAATCATTACATCAATAATGCGCACAATTCCCCACCATCTGCGCACTATTACCCCCTGGGGTGGGGAATGGTACGCTTTGTATTTGTAGCGCTTTTTGCTTTGCTACTTGATTTTACAAATACTTGAGAAAATATGCTTTTGCATAATGAAAGTACAATGGCTCTTGCATATATTTATGTAACTATCAGCATCGTACGACCAACGCTCTAGTCGTCGGAGCAGATAGTGCTTAGGTGCGCACAGTTCCCCCACTCTCCCTTATCTATTTTCATTACGTGGAGGCGAAAGGCTTGTACAGCGACCAACTGAGGGATATTTAATTCTCGCTCAAACCTTTACAAAAATAAATAAAAGATCCTCCCCCTTCTAGGGTTTTCGATAATATAGGTAATCGAAATGGCCATAAACAGCTCGCAAGAAAATACGAGGTACATATCTCATGACGTAGGTACCTATCTAATTATTGGAAAATGTTTATACTTATTCCAATTTTCAAGTAAGGGTAGAAATTTTCAATAAAATGTTATGATGGAAATCAATGTAATGATATTTGACATAGGTACTTATAGAATAGCTATTTTGTATTAAGGGCGGAAAGGAGGCGATTTTAGCGCGCGTCGGAATTATAAGACACCCAAAGGGCCAAACAAGATTTTTTGTAAAATCGTTTAAATCCACCTTAAAGCTTTGAAAAAATAAATGGCACTATTCGATCTCAAAAAATTCTGGCAAGTTGCCACGAGACTTCCCTCGAATTAACACTTTTTTCAAGAAATAAATACATATAGCACAATATAGGATACAATATTTGTGCATTTCATTAATAAAGTTTTAGATAATTGACTCTATTGCATTAAAATACTACTAATTAATAATCAATATACAGGGTTGGGATAAAGTATGGAACCAAGTAAATATTTTTAAAATGATAGGGACGATATTTATGAAATTTTGCAGGAATGTTCAATGACACATAACGCATCTGATGCCATATTTTTTGTTACTACGGTACTTCCGGTTTCACCGGAAATACCCTCAACTTTTTAAATTTAAATGGGACGCCCTGTATTTTTTGCACATTTTAATAGATCTTGTTTTTCCGAATCCGTACATACTAAGTTTAGTGGAAATAATTTGTAAGAACGAGAAATAAATTGAATTCATTATTTACTATCTAGTAGGCAACTTGTCAAACTAATTGATAGAAATAAGTTGTACGATTAAGAAAAAAAGATCACCATAACCGATCATCATTAATATTTCAATACGATCTTTTTCACTTAAATGAACCATTCTTAATCGTACAATCTATTTCTATCAATTAGATAGGCAAAAGTTACCTACTAGATAGTAAATAATGAATTCAATTTATTTCTCGTTCTTACAAATTATTTCCACTAAACTTAGTATGTACGGATTCGGAAAAACAAGATCTATTAAAATGTGCAAAAATATACAGGGCGTCCCATTTAAATTTAATAAGTTGAGGGTATTTCCGGTGAAACCGGAAGTACCGTAGTAACAAAAAATGTGTCATTGAACATTCCTGCAAAATTTCATAAATATCGTCCCTATCGTTTTAAAGATATTTACTTGGTTCCATACTTTATCCCAACCCTGTATATATAATACAGCACGCGGCGTGTAAGAAGACGAGCCCGCCAATGCGCAAACCACGAGTTTATGATGTTTTTCAAATTCACGCGTTCGTTTACTTGATATTTTTATTATAATCGGTACTCGCCGGAGTTCTGCGCGATGCGCCGGCTCCTCGTCTTCTTACGCGCCGCGTGCAGTATATACAATATTGCTAATTTCAGAAAAAAATACTCTTAAACTATACATAAAGAACCGAATTTTATCTTATAAAAATATTAGTGCCGCCATTTTAGCTTATACCGGAAGTGACGTCATCAAAGGTAATATCAGCATCGTTTTAAAGATATTTACTTGGTTCCATACTTTATCCCAACCCTGTATATATAATATATACAATATTGCTGAATTCAGAAAAAAATACTCTTAAACTATACATAAAGAACCGAATTTTATCTTATAAAAAAATTAGTGCCGCCATTTTAGCTTATACCGGAAGTGACGTCATCAAAGGTAATATCAGCATTTTCGTCCTTGGCCCGAATGAAATCCATTGGCGAAAACAGTATTTCGATAACTTGAATAGTTTCTGAGTTTAGAGCGTAGCAAGGAATGTGTACGGACAGACTACAGACTACAGACGACAGACGGAATTTTTTTTTCATATTTTGAATCTACGTATTCAGAAACGCAAAAATATGTAAAAATTTGCATAGGCCAATTTTTTTTTGGAACACTAATACAATACTTCCTTTTTACTTCGCACTCGGGAAGTAAAATCAAGTTGTTGGTTGCTATAGTTACAACAAATTGCTACGTTTTTTAACCCTTAGGACGTAAAAGGCACTAATATTTACGCATGCAGGCAAATTCTTAAGCAGGATCTCCATAATATATCTCCTTAACTTATAAAATGACTGTCGTGAATGCGCTAAAACCTACTAATGCTCTCTAACACGGGTTGCATACTGCAACTGGGTGTAAAATGAAATGGCTTCGAGACTTCTTCATGCAGATTTCTACTTTATTTCTGATGAAGCATGGTTCCACCTCTCCGATTATGTGAACTCACCAAACAATCGTTATTGGTCAAGTGAAAATCCTCACGAATACAGCCGCATGACCAGACGATTGGCGTCTGGGTGTGCTATGCCAAGAAGGCGAATTGTTGGGCCAATTTTCTTCGATCAAACGGTGAACGCTCAGCGGTACATCAATAACATTTTCAACCCATCATTCATTGAACAGCTCACTGATGAAGAAGAGAAAACTTTCGGTTACTTCCAGCAGGATATGGAGCAACGCCTCACGCCTCACACATCTTGTGCTACACTACTGACCAGAATCCATGCGGCGTTTGGAATGGAGAGGAGTAGAGGACTGTCAGCCGTAACAGTGAGATTCCTTGATCAGCACGATCATCAGATTTGTCACCTTCTGACTTTTGTATTTGGGAATCCATTAAATCTATTCCAACAATCCCCACACCCTTCAGGAACTCGAGGTGAACATTACCAACGAGATTACCGCCATTCCCGTGTCTGAACTTCAACGAGTGACCGAGAACATGTTCAAACGAGATGTCAATGGAACTCACTTCCAACATTTCCTTTAATGTAAGAATATATCCAATTATTTATTACATCTGTGATGCAAGTTTTCTTGGTATGGTTTTAAAGAACCCACGCAGTATATTTGTGTATAAGTTTTATCATTTTTTCGAGCACTTGAAATATTAGTTGATTTATAGAAAATGGCAATAGGTATCTACGTGAGCCGCTTTCCACATACTTACCTAATAAGAAAAGGGCAGGTTAATATTAATAGGATGAATTCCTCCATGTTTTAGTTTAATAATTAGTGTACGTACGTACATTCAATAAGATCCAAGAAATTACTACAATACAAAAATTGTAAATTTGGAATGGCTAACGGTCTTATATAGCCGTAGGGGATTCAAGGCATTTAAGAATTTGTTTAAATTGCAGATTGGTACAATAATGTAGGTACTATTCGGATGGTTAGCTTTTACGCCATTCTTATTAATATTATTCCAATGGAATGTTGTTTGAGTGTATAAAACGTTAAATCTATACGTGAATTGTTCCCATAATATTTGTAATATCTACAAAAAATTCGAAGCTTTTTTGCCAAATTGTTGTTAATTTACACAAACGTAAATTTTTTATATCTTTCATAGTAATAGTACATAAAATATTTGCCATTGACTAAAGGCGCTGTTCTTGATATAATCTGTCTAAACAAAATAATATAGATCGTGATAAAATTCCGCCCCAAAATTAGACACATTTTTCTCCAATTACAAGTCATTAAAGTAAAATCAAGAAATTCCATTTGTGAGCGAGAGAAATAAAACACCCTGTATATATTACCTATTTAGTTCTTATTCGGACTTACAGCGACGCCCTAACAAGGTATGATCACAGTTCTGTATTTGCACACCAAACGCCCTCTTGTGGTTCGATATCTGAACGAAAGCAAGTTTACTATAGCAAAATGTATCCGTTGACATCTGATAACAACGGTAAGAATAGTGTGATGATTTTAGTTAATAAAGAGAAACACCAGGTGGCAAAACCTTTATAGTAACAGAGGAACTCTAAGTAACAGATATGCTTGCAAAATGCAAAGCGGAATGCGATTTTAATTTTCACGTTAGATGTCGACATATACTTTCACTACTTAGAGTCCCTATATAGACATCACTACTAACTTGAAATATTAATATTTCAATCAACGCCTATGCCACTAAAAGGACCAGTTGTATTAAAGCACAGATAATGTATTTTATCTGTGATAAAAGTCTATAGTTGAGTTCAACCGTCGGTTAGTGTAAAAGTGAGTCGCACAAAGTATGGTTGACGTCTGGCCTAGGGTTGGAACCTTCGAATATGTTCGAAGGTTGGAACATTGAACTCTATAATAGCATACAGTTCAATGGGTTGGTAAAATCGTCAGATCAACCCTAGGCTACACGTCTACTCTCGATTGTGCGACTTAATTTTACACTAACCGCGCCGGTTGAACTCAACTGGACTTTACAACTGGCCCTAAACGTATTAATCATATAATCCTTGTAATATGATTTAGTTAGCATTTTAATATTAAGTAATATTTACACTGGATTCTGGATTACGATGGGAGGGTGGTCAAAAGTCCACTCGCACATAGGCCACCTATTCGGACCCTTTGTGCTGCCTCCCTGATTAGAGCCGTTCGAGCCCGCATCATCACTCAAGCCATCCCACACACGTGAGATAAACCTGAGGATGCTGGACAAGCGGCTGTAATCTTTATATACAGTGTGTCTGCTTTAAGTTCGCACCATATGGGAAACTTTTTTATTATTAATTTTACGAAAAAAAGTTATTCTTTATAAAAAGTTCTGCATGTTCTAAAATCTAAAATACAATCATCAGATATTAAATTCTTTCAGTCGTGTACGCGGTTTGTCAAAAAATATGAATTTTGCTCAAGAGTAAAGTACCTTTATTTTTGACAATAACGAAAATTGTTATTAGAAAAAGTTGATTAGTACTAAAAACTACGTTTAAATATGGAATTACATCCTGCCACAATTTTTTTTTACAACTTTTTCTCAATTTGCTACCTACCGATACTGATACGATTTCCGTTCCATTCAGAAACCTGACTGCCAAACATTTCTTGATAATAATACAAATCATTTGTTTATCAGTGCATCCAAGATTTTAGGTAACTACACTTACATTTGCATTGTTATTGTAGACAAAAATAGGAAATCGTATCAGTATCGGCAGGTGGTAATTTGAAAAAGTTGTAAAAAAAAATTTTTAACTAGCAGGATGTAATTGCATATTTGAACGTAGTTTTTAGTTCTGATCAACTTCTTTTAATAACAATTTTCGATTTTGTCAAAAATAAAGGTACTTTACTCTTGAGCAAAATTCATATTTTTTGACAAACCGCGTACACGACTGAAAAAATTTAATATCTGATGATTGTATTTTAGATTTTAGAACATGCAGAACTTTTTATAAAGAATAACTTTTTTTCGTAAAATTAATAATAAAAAAGTTTCCCATATGGTGCGAACTTAAGCAGACACACTGTATATTTACACTACTGAAAGATGCGTAGATAGCTAGGTAAATCGTTTACAAGGGCGCACCATCACATTTTCGGGGATGGGGGTATAAATAATTTATTCTTTCCAAAATTTTGTTTTAATAACTTTTACCTTTTTCATTTTTCTCAGGGGCGGGGGCTCTTTGGCGGCGCCCTTAAAATGTTAATCAGGACACTAGAAGCTCTAGAAATGATGCATATAAATTATAAAAGCAACAATGCTAGACAAACTTTAGGAAAAAATTTATTTCATTATGTAACAAGTGTATCATAAATAAAATTGATGAAGTATACAGTCCATTCATGAATAAGTAATATCTCAAGAAGATCTGCACTTATGGACCAAATCTACATTGTCAATGAAAAACAATTGTAGTCATCTGAAAAATGAGATGATTATATGTTCAATGACAATCAATGGTAAATAGAATTAGACATCGGATGGAGACAACTCGCTATACTTTTAAATAGGGCTGCATTATTGTTCGATATCACAGAAATGGTTTTTTAAAGGATTGAAAAATGATTGGACCACTCCAACAGGTTTGTCTTTTTAAATGGCAGCCTAAAGAATTTGATATTATAGTGATCAAAGTTCTAGATGCAGGACAGTTATGGGAATTTAGAACGTTGTTGACCAAACTATTATAGCAATGAATATTTTAAATTACTGTATTGTATTGAAATACTAGGTAGAATAATTAATTATACAAAGTAGATATTTACATAAATTTAAAATTTATATACCTAAAAGGGCAGTTATTGGAAAATTGAACTTGTAATTCGACAAAAGGGAAATGACGTTATTTGTGAATCACTCATGACTCAAGGCTGTAGCAAGGCACTCATTTAACACATGTCGTGGGGTTGCAATAGCTTTTACTTGGGGTTTACCCAGCCTAGGTGTTAACAGTGCTTCGATTCAGATTGCAGGTGATGTTACTAGAACGCTTCCTTGTCACCAATTACCAAACACGTCATGATTTTAATAGTAATTAGGCAGGTTACTATAATACATTTGAAACAAGTTCTCTACAAAAGGTGCAAACAGTTAACATCAGAAAACAAAGAGAATGTGGAAGAAAAATGGAGGTATTATTCAGAGACAAATTACGCAAAAAGATCAAACTTTTGAAATTTATCACTCACATCAATTGCTTTTATTAAATTAATAAATACAAAAGACAGCTGTTCAGAACAGATTATTTATTAAAGCTTCAATACCGAACTACAAAAATAAATAAGTAAAAAATTATTTCACCAAAAAGAATAATTTCAAAATTAAGATTGTGGCATTTTTACAAACGCAATTATTCAGTATCATACAAAAAAAATTGAAAAAAAAAATAATTTCCATGACCAGCACATATAAAAATATCTGTTCCAATTTTTGAGTTTTACTTATTTTTTTGTTTAATTTTTAGTTTACAAACGATTGAAGATCCATTCCCAAATTAAATCAAACTTAAAAGTTAAGATGTTTCTTTTTTTGGGCCCAACAAAGACGAATCGACTGAAATTATGCAGTTGTTGGTTTTTAAAATTATTCGATAAATTGTAGCATCAAGGAATGGATCTCAAGACATTTCAAAAACAATGAAAATATAGAACAATCAGTTAGGCATGCTGTGATAAAAATAACAATATTTCGCTGGAGCGAGCACTGGGATGGGTTTTTGTACTTGTTTGGTACTTTAAGTTAATTTTGTAAGAGGATTATTAATGAACTTTTACAAATGTATAAAAGGTATCAAAAGTACAAATCCTCCTTTAAAGTTATCTCTCAGTACCAAATCAAACTCAATTAATACTATATACAAAAATCACACAATAGTTTAAATTAAAGTATTGTTATGAAATGTCTTTTTTGCTATTCCTTAAATGACTCACACACTAAAAGTTGGTTTGTTATTAATAAAGATTAGTTATTGTGTGTAAAAAATTGCAGGTGATAGTCTAAGCTTGACTTTCAGTAGTGGTGTTCTGTACGGATTGGTTTTCCTGCAACAAAGGAAACTATTTAATTTACACTGGCAAGAGTATGTGTATAAAAAATAATAAAATGAAATGTTAGACATAATGCATAATAATAATATGTAACACAATAAGATTTTTACAATTGCATGAACATGAAGAATAAAGCTGTTCATAAAGTGAGAATAATGAGAAGATGAGTGCACGTCATAACTTTTTCATGACGTAATTTTGTAGTATGTGTATATGTAGACCTTAGACCTTAATTTTAGCTTAATTTTGTAAGTATGCAACCTCGGACCAATAATATAAATGGACAGGGCATGTGCATAAAATTGTATAAGGCAAAGTGTCCCTGTTATTATTGTAGTTTGGGGATGCTGAGAGGGGATTTGGAAGTGGCTGTATGAAAACAAAACATGAACCCATTTTCATAACCTAATACAACACTTAACCTGTGTAATGAGATTTCCGGCTCTTGTAGAACACTTTTCTTGCAAATACAGCAATACTGCACCATTTTTTAACGTTGAACCATACTTAATTTCGAAATAAATGATCAAAACAGCTATAATCCCCAACTTAAAACTTATATAAGTTTGTATGAAAACAATCAACAAATAATAAACACAGACTAAGATACGACTTTCGAATCGTGAATTCCAGACGCAATGGTGCGCGTTGGCGGGTCATCGTCTATAGCATTGCTACAAAGCAAAATTGTAAGCATAAGTTATTTTAAGGATAAAACAAACTGTTTTATGTCCTGTCCATTTATGTTATTGGTAAGAGTATGCAACCCAACGAACAATAGCGTTTTAAATTTACACAAGCAATTAAGTCGTTAAGTCCAATACAATGAATCGTAGAATTCACAATCAACAAGACACTGGTCAAACTTAAAAAAAAAATAAACCCCAAATTTCAAATGTTTTTGCCGTTTTCATTCAAAATAGAATGAGATAAATAATTAAAATCAATAATTTAACTTTATTAGTAAATTTTATTAGATTGCTTCTTAAATTATTAACATGATTACATTGAATTTAACCAACAAAAAAAAAAGATTTTAAACAGTTGGGTACAATCACCTAGTTAGAAAACGTCATTGATGACGTGCACGCATCTTCTCATAATTCAAGCTTTATAACCAAGTTTGTATGTTGAACTATATGTTAATTTTAAGGCACAAAACAAGTGAAGTAAAACAAATGTGATTGATAAAAATAGCATGTGGTAAGAAAAGGAAAGAATCAGATTGAAAAATAAGATATTACTTTAGAGAATAATAGAATAAGTAATAATAAAGTGGTAAGTAAACAAATTTCGGACACTGAATATTTTTAAATCAATAACTTTAAATAATTTACTAATTATTATATCTCAATCATTTGAGTCAAATGAATAACTGTGAATGAAAATCTATGAGATTTGTAGCAATAAAATCAAATTGTTAAAAGTGAGGAAACTATACAGAAGGTATCAGTACTACATTGCTTGCTTGAATATCAGAGAAACTATAACTTTACTTTCTATCAAAGACGTGTTTCAACTCTGCTGAAATCTGTTTTGAGTTCACGTGGTCTGAGAGGCAGGTCTTATTATTAAACTCAATTTAAACATCTATGGAAAACATCAGTACTACATTTAATCCCTGCGTTAAGCAATATGATTGGCTATGTGGTGGGAACATACATAGCACAATTGGCTAACCACAATTTTTTTAGCAATCATCTTTGATGGTACGTTGATCAAAAAACAAACATTGGCTTAACATGAATCAATGACTTGCGCCCAAAGTCCACAACTATGATGATAAACTGTCAATTATAATACAAATGGTAGGGAGACAAGAACAAAATTTTACATTTCATGTTTCACTTAGCATGTGAGAAAAAAGGTTAATTTCAAAAACCTACATAGTAATAAACACAAATGTTCTGCAATATTATACATTTGTGAAATTATGGTCAAAATTAATTAGTAATTATTTCCATTAACTACACCAACAATTTGCTTCACTGGAGAAGAGCAAAAGTTGATAATGATAATTCCGTAAGCAATAATGAATGAGTGGCAACCACAATGAATGAATAAAACTTACTCAAACAAATACAAATGCCATGAAATTTAGTGTACACAAAATATTAGTTCAGTTAATATTTCCATTATACGGCACAATGTTTGAATTTTAATACTTACATCAGGCTTAGTAGTGTCAGAAGGTTCTTCAGCCTGAAACAATAATATTGAATAACAAATATTTTTACCTATTTTCATAAAGCCTTGGCATTGTACAATAGCATTGCTCCCAAGCAAAATACATCCCACATTTGATTGAACATTTAATTTAAAAAAAAGGAGCTTGTACTCACAGTATAAATTACAAAAGTTGTTAGAAAACATTGAAATACAAGCATTAGCAAGTGTTTTAAATATATAATATACACAGGGGCCGCCATACAACAATTCAGGATATGAGTACAAAGTTATAGAGAAACATGTTACAAATCAAATCTATTAAGCTATAACTAAAAATTAATGGCACTTATACAAGGTGACCAAAGCCCTGAAGCTCTTAAAAGGCCAGATACTTCAAACGGCACCACCTTAAAAAAAATTATTTTGAATTTAACTTCAACAATACTGTACGTAGGCAATATTATATCCAAACTGAGAAAACATGATCACCATTACCATCACTAACTAAAATGTTACAAGGTGGTTGAAACTGTTTTGCAATTATCAACATTTTATGTATAGGAAACACCCTATACAGGGTGAATGAGACCACCCGTATCAGTCTTTTATTTAAAGAACGGTGAGTCGTAGAGAGGTGGGGTAAAAAAAGTCATTATAAAAGCCATAATAAAGAATCGAATGGTGATATCATTATTTCTCGGAAAAGCCACCATTCCTCCAGAAGACCTCGAACTCCAAAATTTTAAATGGCACCACAAGTCGAAAAAGGTATTGTTTGAAAGATTGTTAAAAAAGAAGAAAGTTTTATAGGAAAAATTATTTTATTACTGCCACCCCTTTTAAGTAATATTCGACTAAAGTTATGAAATTTGAAATTCATTGTTAACAAGAAACATTGAAAAGTCGACTTTTAAAATCTAGTTACCAATGTTACATGTGTTCAAAATATCTTCCATTTACTGCTAAGCACTGTTGAGCTCTTCTAGGTACACTATCAGTGGCTTTAATAAGTACTTCTTGAAAGGGAAGAACACAATGTAACATTGGTAACTAGATTTTAAAATCGACTTTTCAATGTTTCTTGTTAACAATGAATTTCAAATTTCATAACTTTAGTCGAATATTACTTAAAAGGGGTGGCAGTAATAAAATAATTTTTCCTATAAAACTTCTTCTTTTTTAACAATCTTTCAAACAATACCTTTTTCGACTTATGGTGCCATTTAAAATTTTGGAGTTGGAGGCCTTCTGGAGGAATGGTGGCTTTTCCGAGAAATAATGATATCACCATTCGATTCTTTATTATGGCTTTTATAATCACTTTCTTTACCCCACCTCTCTACGACTCACCGTTCTTTAAATAAAAGACTGATACGGGTGGTCTCATTCACCCTGTATAAAAGATAAGAGAATTCAAAAATCTGGAAGACACAATTAAAATAAAAAATTACACTTTTTGGATACTCAATGGTTCAAGGTTTAAACGTTCTTTTACAAGGACCTGAACAACATTTTAAATTAAAAACAATTTAAATGGATATTTGTTAAGTTTCTTGTAAAAAATTAATGAGGTACTTAGGAAAAAATTATTAATGACATCTTGGAAATAAATACACCTTATTGCCTATAAGGTAGAATTCAAAAATAAAAAAAAAAGTTAAAGGATAATTTCAAATAACTGATCCTTTAAGGATTATGAGATCAGTCCGTATATGCGACAAAAATTTCTAGTTATAGCTTATCTTATACTAGGTGTTTTCTTTTTGCATCGCCACAGGGTTAGGTAAAGTCACAATCATCACGTGATTGAAGTGCCTTGCGTCATGTGGACATTTCTGCCTCAGGTTAACATAAAACTTAAATAAAGCTTTTAAAACGAATAGGGTTATTGAGAACTGAGTCAAATTATTTTTATAAAACGAATGGTGTGTTATTGACAGAGCTGACTTAAGTCTACCACAACATGCAAAAAGAAAACACCTATTATTGAAGTAGATTTTATTAGAAATATTTTTCTCTAAAATCCTGTGTACTATTGGCACAACTGCAAACGATTTAAGTGGAAATTTAATTGATGTACCTACTTATTTCATAATAAATAAGGCTTTTATTAGATTTCCTAGAAAATTTCTCTTACACCACATCTCTATATTTATTAATTGAACCTCCACAAATAGGAGGTGCATGGAAAGAGGAGAAATAGATTGGCAGAAATATAGCATTAGAACATAATAGTTTTTTAAACATAGAACTGAAGTCCTATAATTTTTATAAATTGTGCTTATATTTCAAATAAACTAATATTATGGAATTAACATGTTTGTGAAATAGGACTTATTGTTCAAGACTTGAGATGAAAGACAACTAAGAAGAGGATATAATTATTTTCGATATGAAACAAGACGAAGAGACTATACTAAAGTCTCGCCTCCTAGTATAGCCCGTAAAATGAATGATTGCGATTTTCGGCTTGCCCTTTATTTGGCGTGCACGCTCGTAGTTTGTATCTATTTCGTTCTAACACCCGCAGCGACGATAATGTAGCATTCCATTCTCTGTATTTCCAAATATTGTGCGTTAGAACGAAATAGATACAAACTACGAGCGTGCACGCCAAATAAAGCGCAAGCCGAAAATCGCAATCATTCATTTTACGGACTATAGCCATTACTATGCATAGAATAAACTTGTAGCAACTGAATGAAAGTTGCATTTGTTATAAAAATCATTATCGGCCATAAAGTGTGCCTAAGAATTATATACCTTTCCAGATTCAGAAACAGAATCCCACCCTCTTCGAGGACCACCACGTCTGCGGTAACGTTGTCTTTGAGGTCCAGGTGGTCCACGACTGCCTTCATCACCGCTTTGTTCACCTTGGCCTTGTTCTTCTGATGAAAGAGGTCTTCTACCTCCACCACGCCCGCCTCCTCTGAAATTTCTAAAAACAATACTCATAAATTACTATGCAAATTATGCTCATAATTAAATGAATAAAACTAACCTGCGGAAGAATCGTTTTGGGGGTCTACGACCGCGACCTCCGTTATCACCTTCACCCTGCTCTTCATCTGAGCGAGGGGGGCCACGATATGAACGGTAATATCCACCGCCATAACCTCCTCCGCCGCCATAACCTCCACCACCACCATAACCTCCTCCACCGCCATAACCGCCTCGTCCGCGTCGCGGTCTATAACGTCTTGTTGGTGGTCCTCCACCTTCAATCACTTCAGATGATTCTTTTCCTTCTTCCTCTACACCACCATATTCTGAAATGATTTAGTAAGTACAGGTAAAAAAAAAGGTCTAACACACTATCACACCATCTCTTGGAGGACGACGTGCTCCCCCTCGTCCAGCTCCACGTCCTCTTCGTGGATAAAACCATTGACGAAATCCACGTCTTCTATCAGCAGCATAAGGTGATCCTCTGACTGGATCTCCATTGGGACCAGTCACATTGGCTGCTTCATTACCTTTCTCCCCTACCACTACACTAAATTCAACTACCTCCCCATCGCCCACTGAGCGAACCGCTTTTTTAGGGTTATTCTTGATGATTGCAGACTATAAATAAAAAATTTTAAATAATACAAAACTATAATTAGCGTAATTCCATTTACTACATCGCAATTAAAACAAGGCAACTGGCAGCGGTGCATTAAACTATGTGTTTCTGTTTCAAATAATTACAAACACATTACACATTGTTTGTCCACAAGAGCAATCAATATGGAATTTGAGCTATACTTGATGACGCAATTTGTTGAATTTTACAAAATAGTACACCTTGGACAAGGTTGTAAAAAATGGCAGCACTTTCGGAAATAC
Source organism: Pyrocoelia pectoralis (assembly GCA_036250285.1). Classification (NCBI taxonomy): domain Eukaryota; kingdom Metazoa; phylum Arthropoda; class Insecta; order Coleoptera; family Lampyridae; genus Pyrocoelia; species Pyrocoelia pectoralis. The sequence goes on along the minus strand of CM070076.1, from coordinate 21,018,158 downwards.
CGGAAGTATCTAGTTAACTTCGTTATTTTAAATGACAACCCCTATTCTTCATTGCATCCACCATTGTAGCTATGACAACCGAGTTTTCACCAGCGCATATAGAGGGAGAATAGGACTTTCCTTTAGTATAGTCGAACCCGATTTGACTTCGGCACGCGACGGTTATTTTCCCTCTGACAGTGATTCGTGTAATATTTATTTCTTACTATTGTTAGTTCATACTTTCCATACTTACACTTTATTTTGACAGCAATTGTAAAAATTCATTAAACAAAGTTTTACATATTGATCGCTCGTTTACATGAATATATTTTTTAAATACATTACTAAGGAAGATTGCCCAAAAAATCCGAATTTTAATTTGAAATAAGTGAAATGCCCTCTGGCGGCATGATAGGAAATTAAAAATAATTTCCAGTATTTTCTCTTTGGCCACATCTATACAGGGTGGCACAAGTTGAATGATCCGGACTTTGACAGTTTGTAGAAAAAAACATTTTAAGGTGGGTTGCTCCTATAAACATAGGTCCTAAAACTCTCTTATTCTGAGATACAGGGTATTAAAATTTTCTAAAAAATAAAGTTTTTATTTGTTTATTTCCGAACTGTGCAAAATATTCAAACCAAAATTGGCACACAAGATACGGACAGAGGGTCATGATATCCATGGCAACCATCATTTTTGTACACAGCCAAAATACATTTTTCGTGAAATAAATGACAAAAATCTAGTTTGCGGGCGTAACAGAACCGAAAAAAAGTCAAGAAACATTTTTTGTTCAGAATTGAATGCTCTATCGAAAAACATATTGAAAATATTTAATTCAGAGCCGTACTTTTTTTATTTATCAAATTAGTAGAATGGATTACCCATATCTACGTCACTGGTTGATCTACGTTTATAGATGTAAAATGTCTTTTTCTACAAAATGTCAAAGTCCTGATCATTAAACTTGGGACACCCTGTGTACATAAAAATGAATCGGCGAAATGTATGTAAGCGTATCACTTCCGAACGACTGCATCAAATTGAATAATTCTTTTTTTTTGTGTTCTTTATTTTAAGAAGGCTTGTACAAAACAAAATTATAAAAAAATAAAGTTTTTAAAATCTAATAATATAAAAAGTGAATGAGTGAATGAGACAGAAGACTATAAAAGATGTCAGATTGACGTTGAGTTATTTAGTCAGCATTTAAACAGACCGGACGCCATAATTAATTAATTCATATACAATTACGTAACAATTACCTATGAGCGTTTGGCGTTCAGATATGATAGAATGTAACATTTCCAGTACTTTTAATTTAACGGATTAATCATTTTCGCTAAATCAAACGTGTCAATACATAGAATTATTGATAATCCAACTAATTTGAATTTACAGGAAGTGTTACATTTCCTTAGTCCGTGCTGTACACCACCCGTATGGCAATAGTAAAACAAATCTTTTAGGAATGTATGGTGGTATGGAGTTCAGCGGGTTGACTAGTTTTCTGAGTTATGGCATGCCTCCTTTCTTAGTTGTACACCAGGTACATTGTTCTAGATTTTGTATATGGAGGGTACATCTAAATATGTATTTAGTATTTTACGATCATGCAAATTGAATCAAAAAAATTTGTCTCATAAATGAAACCATTATTTTAAACACCTTTCCAAAAATGTACCAGGTAATACCCTGAGAACAGTTCTGCTTATGTTGCTTCCGATTTTGACAACAAAACATAATTAACGCAAAATAAGACCTGAATGTGTTTATATTACAAAAATAACATCTAACATGTCTCCAAAACTGATACACCATAATGTGTTTATGAAATGATCTTTAGGTATAGAGCATACCATAACACTAAAGAAAAATTTCAACAAAGAATTCAAAAGTAAAACAATGTTTGTGGAGATGCCATTTAAAATAAAGGATCCTGTGAGGTCACACTATATTTCTAGTTATGACTTAATAGTATTGAAATAGATTTTACTTGAAATATTTTCCTCCAAAACTAATATTGACGTTAAATTTTAATCCGTACTATAGGTCCACCCCGTATAATATCAAAATTAGAAAAAACTTGAAACATTAAGTCACAAAAGTGCAAATTAAAGGATAACGAGGACATTGTATGACACAACTAGAAATCAATGAATTACATGCATAGAATAGTTTCTGATTCACATAAAAAATTATTATTGAGTCATCATTTTGGCAGGATAAGTTTATAAATGAATCTTTACATAGTAAATAGAGAAGTTGCGCAAGACTGATTGACAGATTTATGAACAATTTTTTTAACTCGCAAATTGCCGTAATCTTCTCAATCAACTGAATATCTAGGGAACTTTTTGGAAAATCAACAGTTTAACGAGGTTGGTAAAGATAATTAACGACATTAACAGTTGGCACCAATGGCACCTGTGAGTGTAAAATGTAAATTTAACCACAGAAAAAATAATTAAAACGAGTAGCCGGTGATGTTTACATACCTGATGGACAAACACATCTTCTTTGGTGTCATTCCTATAAAGAAAACCTTTTTTAAAAAAGTTGCTAGAGATAAAATGTGTAAAATTAAAAGCAATTAACATTATCTTTAAAGAAAATTACAAAAAGTAATTGCGTTATGAATCACACTTTTAAAACTTTGTGCATCAAGCGTAGAAATATAATAAATTGATGGGAAAAAAATAGGGTAAAAAAACTGAACACAAACTACATTTTTTCCAGCCTAAATAATAAACATGAGTTAGCTCACCTATTTATGAAACCATACCCGCTTTTAACATTAAACCATTTCACTGTACCGGTGACCTTGGTAGCTGCAAAATAATAATTGTTTAAAAATTTGTTTGATAAAAACACATTTGTTGTACAGTGATAACAGAATCCAAGCGGGGAATGCAAAAACTTATCTGGTGGAATAACAAAAATTTGGAGGTTATCATGAGGGTAAAAGGTTAAAGTTATCAAAACAGATTGGGTATTTTACATAATTTTTAAAGAGAAAATATTGTTGTGTACAAATTAATAGTTCATTAACTTGGCTTGTAAAAATAGATTTTTCCTTAGAAATTAAACAATTTATTATAATTTTATTCTTAATTATAATATTATAGGTTTGATTTAAAAAAACCTAATTCATTGATGAGAAATCAAGGACGACCGACCACACAAAAGATTGGCAAATAATAGCTAAACAGTCTTAATGTCTGCAATTACCTAACATAAGTGAGTTACGAGGTAAATGACACATGGTCGTCGGGTCGTAGTACGGAATATTTATTTTAAGAATATTGAAAACAGGAATTGAAACATTTATCTAGGAAATTACGAAAAATTTAATCATCAATGGAAGTAATATTAATATTGGCGTTTAGTAACAAAAAATTTGACGTACGTTACGTCAAGAAATATAAATTTTTAGAAAATGCGCCAAAAAATGTTTTTGTAAATAGATAATAATCATAAACGACGTAATACACCAACAAAGCATATAAATGAACCATGTGCCGATTCAAAGATGGAGGAACAACGCGGTCGAAGCATCGACACAAAATTATTTAGTAAAATAGAATTTCTGTTCTTACCAATAATTTGTTTTCCTTGAGCGGTCGCCTTATCTTGTTCGGGCGCCTGTTCCGCTTCAGCCATGATGTTATCGGGGCCGGTGGTAAGATTTTCTTACGCCACTACCACTTCAGATGTTGATCTCTATCCAGCTCTTGCAGTTGTTAACAATCGTTACAAATTACAGTTTTGGTAGGGTAGCTATGTTCACAACAGGGAATTTCGAACAATTTCATTGGTCCTTTTTAATCACATGACTGTCTGCTTTCCTCGTTAAACACAAGAGGGAACTACAATTGCAATGTTGCGGAAACCGAACAATATGTTTAAATTGAACGTTGCCGGTTCTACAAAACGAACCGTCACCTACCCATGTGAAGTTAACGCACTCATGACCGGTATGCGCAATACTAAATCGCCATGGCAAAATAACATTGCCTTTACTTGTGGCACACCGCACAGTGTGCTTGTGGGTGGCCTTGGCTTGTGGCATATCAAATATATTCTCATCTCAAGAGTATATTCAATTTATAGACAATTTCATCCATAAATAGGGGAGAAGTGGAACATTAAAGAAGTATTTTCGGTAATACAATTTTGCTGCATTTCCACACTTGTGCGATATCCAGGCGAAAGCGGGCATTTTCATACAAACATCTGTCGATCAGTTGGAAGACCACTTAAAAGTTTATACAGATTCATTTAAAATCCAGATGAAATCCGCGGCATTACAGTACGAACTTCGAATACCGCATGTGTGCGAAACGTTAACAAATAACAGAAAACAATACAATTTCTATTATTTATACATATTTTTGGGCATATTTGTTAATTAGGTATGTTTGAATAGAGTCAAAAATAATTAAAGGTTTAAATCAAATAAAATTAAGACGTAATTTTGAAATTTTTGAAATTAAGGCGTGGTTTCGAAATGTGTTGCCGTAGTTTCGAAATTTAGGCGTAGTTTCTTAGTTAAGGCATTGTTTCGAAATTAAAACAAAGAAAATTATTATTGCAAGTTATTAACAAATACAAATAATAAATTTATCAAATTAAATGCAAAATTGGAAATTTTTTATGTATACATTATATATGTAAAACAATGGAAACATTTAGTAAGCATTATTATTATTAAATTCATCAACAACAAAAAATGAATACTGTTAAAAAAAAATTGCTTATGACGACATTGGGTTTTGAAGTCGATTATACCGAAAAGTATTAGAGGTATTGAAAAGCTGATTCCAGATCTGAAATCGGCGTATAATTTCAAATAAAATACATTGCTCTAGCACACTGGGAACCATATGCGACGGACGCACGGACCGACCGACCGACGCACATTACTGGGCCAAGATAAATAGGATTCAATAAGTTGCATCTTCTTCCGTTCCATCACTTCTGTTATTTCATCATTTTCATCACTGATGGCCGTCAGTGAATGATCAATTTGTTACTCTTGTGCACATGATATCGCAGTGGCAGACGTTCCAAGATTTGAGCTCATTTCTCGTGGTCCCATTTGATCTTTCAGAAATGGTAAATTTTTGTACCATCCCCAATTAGAATCTTGTTTGGCGGTTGAATCGGATCACCAGCTATTTGGTGATCGTGCCAAATAAACCATAAAGTTTTGGAAGTTGTGAAAACAACTAACATTTCTATTTACAAATTATGTACCAATTTTAACAGCGCGGAAAGCCGTTAATAATGGAGGAACAGATAGTAGGTAGGTTGGTCGGTCGCCGGAGGGTAGACTGGTTCTGGAATGCAGGCTGGTGGGTCGATGTAGATGGACTGGTCGGTGTTGGCTGCTTTCGTTGCCGGCTATGACTTCTGACTGACTTCTGTGAGTAACAGCGATCGCTTATAAAGGATTCTGGCCGGTGTCGGCGCGTTGTCATTGATCGGCCAATGGGAATCAATCGTTGCTCTTCAGTACGTAAGCGACTGTGTACCGGAATCATGTGGTCGCCACATCTTGATCTGCTTGGCTGGTACCAGCGTCTCCTTTTTTATGGACGAGTATTAATTCCAATTCCTTCCATGGCTCAATATTAACATATACTAGAAATTAGTTAGCTTAGCTTGATGGCGACCACACGCCGAACCACCGCAGACTGACGTCGTAGCGTCTTCTCATTGGCCCCAACGTTGACCAATACTATATACATATAAATACGGAACGCCGCGCTCGCGCTGTAGGGTTCATTCGCTTTTCCGCTTCTGGATCCATCGTCTTTGCCCAAAAATTGTTTTTACTTATACTTTATCCCACTCCTCACTCGAGCTTGGAACCAGCAGCGGCACCTAATGTGACGCGAAATCCATTCATTTTCATTAGTTGGTAATTTTACTATTGTTACGTCAAGAGTGTCGTAACAGATTCGGATTTGTCTTTGGTCACATAGCCCTTTATAAGCTGATAATATCTCCTGTGTGCTGCATATTCATTAGCTAATATTTTAATTTTATGTACTTAACATGTAATGCTAATAATCGTTCCTTACCTTTGGTAGCGTGATTTTAATGTTCTCCCCCATGTGCTTACAGTTCGTCTTGAACAGCGTCTTTGAATTTGTAAATGTAGTGTAAAGTTATAGGGTGGTATGGATGGAATTCACTGTGATGCGCGGGCTTTCATAATCTAAGGTCGCACTAATTTTAGGTGTTGTTCAATGCTCTTGACTGTTAAGCTTTTAGACATCACAAATATTGCGTAGATAATCACATCAAGGCTCTTATTTTTTTTTTTTTATTTTAGATGATTTTTCGGCTATACATATTTGCGAACACGAATTATTTTGTACAATTGGCAACCATGTATTTTTCATAATAAGAGGTCAAAGTTGAACAGCATGTGAATATACCATAACCTTACATTTTATATCACAATTCGTAAGTTTTAAAAAATTGAAAATCCCATAAAAAGTTATAATGATTCCCTACGTACAAAGACTTCATTTTTTATCGTCGTTTATTAACAAACCCTATAAAGTAAGTGTCGTAGTAAAATATTATCGTAATAATTATACACTTTTAGTTACATTTAAAAAGTTATGCCTCCTATGTAAAGTATGCAGAACACAAACCAATTGAGAAAATTAGGAATATTGGAATATCGGCGCATATTGATTCCGGTAAAACTACATTAACGGAACGTATTCTTTTTTATACTGGTAGGATCGATGAAATGCACGAAGTTAAAGGTAAAGATAATGTGGGTGCGGTAATGGATTCAATGGAATTAGAAAGACAAAGAGGAATAACAATACAATCTGCTGCAACATATACAATATGGAAGGATCATAATATTAATATTATTGATACACCTGGTCATGTAGATTTTACTGTAGAAGTCGAAAGAGCTTTACGTGTGTTAGATGGTGCAATTTTAGTACTGTGCTCCGTTGGTGGTGTTCAAAGTCAAACCTTAACAGTTACTAGACAAATGAAAAGGTATAATGTTCCGTTTTTAGCTTTTATCAATAAGCTAGATCGATTGGGAGCAAATCCGAATAGAGTTATTTCGCAGTTAAGATCTAAACTTCAGTACAACGCAGCCTTCTTACATTTACCGATCGGCTTAGAAAGTGAACATAAAGGAATCGTTGATTTAGTCAGTGAAAAGGCAATATATTTTAATGGCAACTTTGGTGAATCCATATGCTACGACGAAATTCCGAAAAACATGCGAGCCGAAAGTTCGGACCGTAGGAGTGAACTTATTGAACATTTATCGAATGTTGATGACCAGTTAGCGGAGTTGTTTATGGAAGATAAACCTATAAAAGAAGATGATATACAAGCGGCTATCAGAAGAACTTGCTTAAAACGTACATTTACGCCAGTCTTACTAGGTACGGCATTGAAAAATAAAGGGATACAACCGTTATTAGATGCAATTTTAAGTTATTTACCTAATCCGGGTGAAGTAAATAATATTGCGTTACGTGAAAAAGAGGGCAAAGATGCGGAGAAAGTAGTTTTGAATCCGGCTAGGGATAATACCAATCCTTTTGTTAGTTTGGCTTTTAAATTGGAAGCTGGAAGATACGGACAATTAACATACATGCGATGCTATCAAGGTTCGCTTAAAAAAGGCGAACATATTTTTAACACGAGAACTTCAAGAAAAATACGTATTCCACGATTAGTTCGTTTACATTCAAATACTATGGAGGATGTAAACGAAGTATTTGCCGGAGATATTTTTGCTGTATTTGGTGTTGATTGTGCCAGTGGTGACACGTTTGTTACCGATAATAAACTGAATTTGTCGATGGAATCAATATTTGTACCCGATCCCGTCGTTTCAATGGCAATCAATCCAGCCAACAATAAAGACAGAGACAATTTTTCAAAAGCCGTCGCAAGATTCACCAAAGAAGATCCTACATTTCATTTTTTTTTCGATTCGGATAACAAAGAAACAATCGTTTCGGGAATGGGTGAGCTACATTTAGAGATTTATGCTCAGAGAATGGAACGAGAATACAATTGTCCAGTTGTCCTCGGAAAACCACGAGTTGCTTTCCGTGAATCACTAATGCAACCTTGCGAATTTGACTATTTACACAAAAAACAATCTGGCGGTCACGGAGAGTACGCAAGAGTTATAGGTGTTTTGGAACCTTTACCACCTCAAAAAAATACATCGCTAGAATTTGTTGATGAAACTGTTGGAACAAACATTCCTAAACCGTTCATACCAGGGGTAAAACGTGGATTTATGATTATGTCTGAAAAGGGGTTGTTGTCGGGACATAAACTCTCAGGACTTAAATTTCGTCTAATAGATGGATTGCATCATATTGTCGACTCCAGTGAACATGCTTTCTGCCTTGCTGCACAGGGTGCAGTCAAAGATGGTGAGTATGAGTACATATAATTACTGGTTGGTACCTACAAATTTAATTGAGTGTGGTGTACTAGGTGGTCCAAATTGGACACTTTCTTATGGGAGCACCCTTTAGTTTAAGAGATAGAAAAAAATGGACCTAGGTGCCTGGAGCTCAATTTTAATGCGAAAATCACTTGGTATAAACAGAATTCAGCTATCTCTCTAATCGTTTGGCCGCTAGGGGGCGTTTCAAGAACTTAGTTGATTTCTTTAGTGCTCTATAACTTTCTTATTATTAAAGAGTGTTTAGTTTTTTCTACGACCCTAAACTACATTTTTTCATACGGATCGCCCTGTATATTTTGGGGCTTTTGAAAAGAGAGTAAAATTTCCTAAATTTTGATTACTTGTTATATTTAGGTATGTTAAACATTATTATTTGCAATATTGCATTTTGTTCATTGTTATTTTAAATTAAAAATATTTGGAGCTAACAAAAATTTGCAGATAGATAGCTAAGACATTGTCATTTTAAATCATACTATTCATACTGCCGTCTTTTGTTAACCATGGAAACCTATGTGTCTGCAAGCAAAATATTTTATTTTATACTGACCAGTAATCTGTGTTTTACAAGACTCATACGAGTCTGGTGAATGAAACTTTACCGTACTAGAAATTTTGTACCCGAATACAAAGGTTGCCATAGCAACATAAAGTGACATGACTTTGGAAACGTCAAATTTTATATAAAGTTTATAAAAAAACTCTTAAGAAATGAATGTATGGCCAGTATGAAATAAAATGTTTTACATTATTTGTACGTAAACCTTGATTTACCATACTCATATGTAAATAACTATTAATGTATGCAAATAATATTTAACATAAACATAATAGTACGAGATCCGGTATTAAAATTATATGCCCTCATCTGTTATTTGACTATGATAAAGATTATAAGTTAGATAATATACAGTGTGTCAAGTTAAGTTGGCAACATATGGGAAACTTTTTTATTATTAATTTTACGAAAAAAAAGTTATTCTTTAAAAAAAGCTCTGCATGTTCTAAAATCTAAAATACAATCATCAGATATTAAAATTTTTCAGTCGTGTACGCGATATGTCAAAAAATATGAATTATGCTCCAGAGTAAAGTACCTTTATTTTTGACAATATCGAAAATTGTTATTAAAAAAAGTTAATCAGAACTAAAAACTACGTTCAAATATGCAATTACATCCTGCTAGTTAAAAAAATTTTTTTACAACTTTTTCTCGAATTGCTACCTACCGATACTGATACGATTTCCGTTCTGTTCAGAAACCTCACCGTCAAACATTTCTTGATATAATACAAATCATTTGTTTATAGACTTCACGTAACTACACTTACATTTGCATCGTTATTGTAGATAAAAATAGGAAAAAAAATTAAAAAAAGTATCAGTATCGGTATTTGAGAAAAAGTTGTAAAAAAAAAATTGCATATTTGAACGTAGTTTTTAGTTCTGATTAACTTTTTTTAATAACAATTTTCGATATTGTCAAAAATAAAGGTACAAGTACTTTAGTCTTGAGCAAAATTCATATTTTTTGACATATTGCGTACACGACTGAAAAAATTTAATATCTGATGATTGTATTTTAGATTTTAGAACATGCAGAGCTTTTTATAAAGAATAACTTTTTTTCGTAAAATTAATAATAAAAAAGTTTCCCATATGTTGCCAACTTAACTAGACACACTGTATATGTCTATAAATTGCAAATGGGTTGCCTAGCTAAATCACGTACCGATTCTGTTAAATCCACTTTCTTTCAGAAGAACGGTCTGCATCCCTGTCTATTACATGGAATGGCGCGTGCAGCGCTCTCTGTCGCTACCATCACATCCATGGTTGCCTAGATTTTAGATATTATCTTTTCAGCGCGAGCATGGAGAGTGACAGAGAGCGTTACATTATTAATTTGGGCACTGCACTATTAGCAATAAGATTTGCATTTGATAATCTTTTAAATTTACAGAAAAATATATTGCGCTCATGCTGTCCATCATTCATATATAATTATCACCACATTGTAGTTTTTTTCATTCAGACTATGTCTAGGTGTCTATTCTTAGCATCGTATCACTACTAATTCATTAATGAATGGTAAAGTTTGTGTATGTTCATCTTTTTTAGTTTTCAAATTTTCAAAAACGTTACAAAGAAAACTCACAATGTTAAGGCTACACCATAGGATGCAAATTCAGAACGTTGTCAATAGAGATCATTGCATCAATGTTTACTTTTATGTGTATTATTTCACTGTTTAAAAGTCATACTTTTTTTTTTAGTTTTTGAACATGGCGTTTGGCAAATTCTTGAACCTATAATGGCGGTTGAAGTTACAACACCCACTGAATTTCAAGGAACAGTTATGTCGCAACTGAATAAAAGGCATGGTTTGGTAACTGGTACCGATGGAACAGAAGGATGGGTTACTGTATATGCAGAAGTTCCATTAAATGATATGTTTGGTTATGCCGGTGAACTTCGATCTAGCACACAAGGAAAAGGAGAATTTTGTATGGAATATAGCAGATATTCTCCTTGTCCATTAGAACTTCAAGAAAAGTTAATGGAAGAATATCAAAGGTCTTTGGGCATTACACCAGACAAAGCTCAGAAAAAGAAAAAGAATTAATGTGATATTATTTTAGTAGGCAATAATGACTATTTATAATTGTGTATATACCTTTGTTAGTTTGAAAATGTGTGAATGTATCTTTACTAAATTTTTAACTAAACTAGAATTTAGTCCGTTTATTGCAACCAAAATTTGAATACTTGAGGATGTATTCATTTGGAAGCAATGTACTGCATGCTATTCCAGCAATTTGAAAAGAACTTTATTTGAAATTACTTTTAATAAATGGACATATATTGTAGCATTCATATATGTTCAGCTAAATGTATATGATTTTTTTTTGTCAGAATGAAACTCTCCTTTGCCCTATTTTTGCAATTCTCATTATACAATAATTATTTCCTAAAAGAAATACAATAATTTGTATCTATAACAATATGTACCTATATTTTATTATAGGTGTTTCAAAAAAACATAATTGCGCGGTGGTATATTCAAATAAGTTCCATTTTCTGAGGGACCAATATCCATAATTGACATGTTTTGTACTATGCTACATTAGGAGGTTGAATCTAAAGACATTGCTTTAGAAATGTTATCATAATCACACTTGAAGTGCATTGAAAATATACCTTCTACCTTATTGCAGTCCATACATCGAGGATGCAATAATAAACATATGTGGCCATGTTCTGCAGCACTATGTATCAGACAACGCCTATTGGTGTCAAATGGACTGAATTTTTTGACATTGCTTCCTTAGTGTTCAATTCATCTCATTATACAATATAGGTACCACCTCACAACCTCTGCATTTTATAGCAACTTCCTGTTTTTATTTTCATTATTACATATTATTGTCATATTATTGAGCATTGCAATAGCAGTTAAATCTTTTAAAATTTAATTCTACTTGAATGTAATTATCATAAATAAATATAATAATCACTTAATTTATCTACAAACCAATTTGAGACTTCTAGAATGCATTTCAATAATAATAATAATCAAGGCACGGATAATCCACAGCCCGGATAACCCGTGCACGGATAATCAAGGTTCTACTGTACTATAAACCTACTGATGATGACCTTGTCGAAACATGCCACCTTTGTTCTTTAATTTTAATTCGTATGTTAACATTCTGTTGCACCAGAGTGTATATTTTTACTAAGGTTATTGGTAAATATAGTATTCCAGGGTAATTTTGTCACCCAATAAAATCTAATCCAGTATTATATACATACAAAATTATATTTTCTGACATCACCTAAGGTCCTCAAATTAGTTTACATCGGATCATGGCCACCTAAATGCAATATTAAAAGTGATTCTAAAAAAATGAAGTAGGCGTAATAACTTATCCAGAATTGTCTCAGAAATCCAAAAATGTTACAATATACAGGGTGTTCTATTTAAAAACTGGAAGTGACTGGAAAGTGAAAAATATGCGAAAACTTTCCTCTTCACATACCCATTTACCAAATGTCCAAATCTCATTTTGATACACCTAAGTAATAACATTGGTAATAATCTAGAAGTTATGAATTGTCTAACAGATTCGTTGGCACCCGGTAATTCTATAAATTCACTTGGTCTTACTGTTTACTCTGCAGTCAGTTGGAATGGTACTCTCTCTTTGAGAAGCTATACCTATGGGAAAGAACAACACAATGTCCTTTTCCATATAGATCTAACATATTATTAATTTTCATAACTTTCTGCAACTCTTTTATAAGCATTAGCTGCTAAACAAAATTCAAGATTTTGAAATACATAAATACATTACAAATACCTACAATTACTTTTCTAGTTATAATAAGCATTTTCACCTATTTAATGAAATTGACTAAAGTCATATACTTAATAAATTAGGAGGGGCTCGCGGCAGGAAAAAACGTGGCGTCCTATTATAATCAGGTAAAATATTATCACGTAGGAGGGGTTGCCTATATAATTTGTCGCGTTACCATACATACCATTGACTTTCTACACTATAGACAAACGGTGCAATGTTATAAATTCCCGACAAATATTGGAGCTGTGAAAGTGTTAGTTTGGAGCTGTGCCACCAAATCTTCACAGCGCCAGTCTCGTTATATAAATATACGTCATAAATGTACGTCATGTTTACGTTAGCGCCCGTCGTATATTCTGATAACGTTACAAGAAATACAGTTACTTACTACGATCACAGAACGTACCTATATTACGTTCTTTGCGTACTATGATAAAATCAATGGAAATTGCAGTGCTGTTACAAAACAACACCTGCAATTCTATCTCTTTATTTACGCTTCTTTCATGAATTTGCTTTGAAACATTTTCTGCCGTAGTTTTATTTGTTGCTGTCCTGTCCGATATTTTTGTACATATTTCCATTTCAAACCGCATAAATTTCACTACCGTATTTACTTAAGGATAACCTTAGATTTTTTAGAGGACTTTTCAACATGTAAAAATAGTCCTCCGTTGTTTTTGAATCGTGGGCGCAAATCTCAATAAAAATTCTCCCGAAATGTCTTGAAAAATGCGGGAGGAAATGCTCTAGCGGGGAAAGTCCATGAGAAAATTCCTCCTTTGCGTTTTGCATCTCTTGAATTAAGGCAAGTCCTCTAAGTCAGAGTGTTTTTAAAGTATTTTTTATTATCGAGATTTTAATTAAAAAAAAAGAAGAAGAAAATTTTTGTTGAGATTTGCGCCCAGGATTCATGAAAAACGGAGTGATGTTGGTTCTAAAAATGGTCTATCACGCTCTCAATTTGAGAGTAAGGAAGGAAGGAGTGGGGGGGGGGGGGGATTTAGGCTAAAGACGGGGCGGAAAGAAGATTTGGAAGAGTACAAAAAATGCTTTAGAGAAGGTGATAAGATGTACAAGAGCAAAAAGAACACATAGATGACGAAAAAATGCAGGAGATAGAAACATGTAACAGGAAAAATGAATCAAAAATATACTGTATAGACTCATAAAAAAACAAAAACACAAGGTAATATAACTCAAAGAGGAATGAAGGACAGAGGAGAAATGAGTAGGAAAGATGAAGTGACATGTGAAATGTATTATGTGGGGACTTAACCACCCCGGCAAACGGATTTGTAATTCCCGGAAAGGGATAGCTGTATTCTTAACGAATGTTAAACTGCAACAAAATAAAATGAACATCTCATTTTTAACTTAAACAAAATTAAACATTTCCACGGATTCCAAAAAACAAATAATCTTTTCGTGATTCGACGCCGATGAGGTAAGGTTTTTTCAAAAAACAAATTTTAAAAATTGATTTGTTGGTGTTAAAAAAATGAACGCATTGCGATGAATTTATAAACACATTTTTCGAATAAACTATGTGGGTGGGAATAGGTATGTGACATCGTCACAATTATAACAAGTGTGAATGAAACGTCATTAAGCTGATGGTGCCTTTTATGTAATGACGTTCCATACTGAAAAAATCAATAAGATTTGCATTCCAGTGTGTATAACAAGTTGCCTATTTAACGCAAAAATTCACTAAATAGTAGTTTTCACTTTTCCCTATCTCACCGTTTGTCTATAGTGTAGAAAGTCAATGTACATACTTATATGTAGCATGGGTTGCTTATAAAATTTGTACCGAATCAAAAAAATTGTTAGTTTGGCAGGATTTGAATCAAAGCTTTTATGAGATGTGTCCATGTGACTTGTTTATAGTCATGCTAAACGTATTTGTTGAAACGTCAGCCAATGAAATTACCAATTTGGTGCATATTCATTCTCATTCACGCTCTATGTTAGTTTGCACCAAGAAAACTATAGAATGATAAGCAACAATAATCACTATGCTCTTCTATGCTTTACTAAAATTTTAACTTGTTGTTTATTTGTCTCACCTGTAATTTACTTGTTTATAATCTGTTTCATGTATGTTTATATCAATTTTGTTATATCTTTTATATTTTATTTGTTATCTGACGAGTGCAAGATCTATCTCTGTGATTATTAACACAATAAACGTTATTATTATTATTATTATTATTATTATTATTATTATGATAGAAAAGTTGGTGACATTCAGAGTTATGTTTATTATAATCTTCCCCTCTGGTTTTAACTAATTATATTATCTGACAAGGAATCAGTAGAGTTCTAGTTGGTCAGGATTTCTCCTGGATCTACGTCCTTGATGGTTTTTTCCATACTTCACGAAGGGGGGGGGGGGTAAATATAGGTATGTAAATTACGCACAACCTTCCCCTTGTAATAGTTTTAATAAAGTTGAAGAGGAAAGTCGACTCCTACTTAAAACGATGAAAATGATGTTCTATGAGCGACATGTTTCGGAATTAACGAATTCCATTATCAAGCTTAACTTCGAAGAATACAAATACATTACAACATTTCTTAAAATTAAGGTTGACGTTTTTTACATTATTGGTTATACCTCTAGATCTGAGGGGAAACACTTAAGTTAAGTAATATTTTACTTAAATATAAAAATAAATATAATTAAAAGCAAAAACAAAACAGAAAAAAAAAAAGATAAATTTTTTTTTCAAACTGTCAGATTAACAGTCATCATATAATTGTCAGATTATCATTTAGGACGACTAGGACATCAAGCTGAACCGTCTGTATAAAAATCTGACGCGCTCGAATATTTCAAGGTCACGTTTTCTTTTACATTTTCAAAAATCGGTCATGACTTTTGGTTGCGTCCAAATCGTCAGTCATTTGAATAGGACATTTTTTGAGTTCACTTAACATTACCTCTGAATATCTGACACACTCGAATACTTAAATTTTTTCTGCCTCTTTTTACGCCCCCCACCCCCACCCCACTAACTAATCGTCAGATTAATATCTCTTGGTTATCAGAAAGACATAGTGCGTATAATACACTATGAATGTCTGACGCGCTCGAGTATTTCCATGTGACTTATTTTCGTTTTAGGACCTAATCTTCACAATCCAATAACTACTGATTTAGCATCCCCGGCTGCTCTACTATGACGTCTTAATTCTTAATAATAAAGGCTTCGAAATGTATCTAAGTGCCATGTCTGTAAGAAGTAGACAATCTGAAGTTTTTTATAATAACAAATTATTTAAGGGCTCTTCGTAATGGGTCAGTGGGTGCGTTACATTTGTTACCTACGAACTCTTCAGTCTTGACCCTGTGCAATACTGCTTATAGCATTACGTGGATGACATTACCTACTTTATTGATTTTCTTTTAAGGATCTCTTTCACCGTATACAACACCCTACTACAAAATAAGATATAGGTATATAGAATATTTCCCGCATTTGCAGTTTGTACGCATGATACTATAACTAATAGTATCATGGTTTGTACGTATCGAAATTGTTTTATTTTTTACCAATAAAGTGGGAACGAGTAAAAGTACCTACCTACTTATTCTAGAATTCACATTATTCAAGATGAAAATTGAACATTTCTATTGGTTATATTTTATTACAAATTCGTTGTGGGTGGCATTATAATAACACCTTGCATTTATATACCTACCTAAGTCTATAGTAGCCACAGTAGGTATATAATTTTATTGTCGCCATTGTATTTTGTATTAACGGTTTATATCAAAGGAAAGCGGCGTGCTTGTTTAATAGGTAATTAAGCCTAAAAATCCAGAACTAATCTTTATATACCACTGATTGCTGATTAGGTTTTAACAACACACCTGCTCTTTTTCGGTTTACTAGAAGCTAGTTAACAGGTTTTCTTTATTGTTATTGATATTGCATGTCAATTACCATTCTAGGTTTAAATTATTATCCTTTAAAAATTAGATAAATTTATGTTTACTTTTCATTAACATATTTAAGGTAAGGAACAATTTTAATGCTTTTGATGTCACCTGTATATTTAAAGATTTAAAGTTCGAAAGAAAAAATTCGCTATAAAAACTAGGTATTAGGTAGCTTAAAATGTTCATAAACGAAATGCGGTTACGTAACTTCTAAAGTATTTACGGCAATCAAAGAAAAACATAAAGGCATAAACATGTGGAAGATATCGAATATTGATCGCGAAGATGATTTAAAAAAAAATAGATACCTACATGGATAAATTAACATAAACTCTTACGCATTATAAATTTTAATTAACTCAAAATTTATGCACTGTTACAAATTAACCGAGGTAAGATATGAAGAACGTACGTGTAAGTACCTGGTACCTATTCAGAAGTAAGTAATTATACGTTTATTAAACTAATTTAGTTAACTCTATATGGTGAGACTCGACGACTAATTATAACTATCCTTAAGATCTGTATGCGCTTAATAGACATTACAATGTACCCTCACGATATAATTAAGAAATTTTTGCGCTTATTTCTTAATATCACTTTAGAAAGTAAGGTAAGGATAATTACAATTCGAGCAGATCAAGGGCGGATCCACGGAAGTGGGGGGGGGGGGGGGGGGGGGGGGTTGGTAGTAGAAATTTTATATACTTACCAAGTTTCGTGTTTTCATTCGACTTCAGGAAAAAATAATAATAGTGATAGGTAAATTTATGTATTATTCTGGCAGAACCAAACGGTAGCTACTGAATTAAAAAAAACCGTCGGTGTACGCGTCTTGTTGCATTTTCGTATGAAAAGCATAGGTACCATATTGCCAAATTTACCTACGATCATCCTAGAAACACAAAAAACTATCATTTGTTTTCGGTACACAAAGGTACTTTAAAACATTTGTGCTACTGAGCTACTGAGCTGGTGTCGAAATTAATCTGTGACACGACAAATTTCAGTAACAAATTAAAATTATTTCATTAAACAAAGAATAGAAATTAGTCCTTCATCTTCAAACGATATATCACTTGCCCCATCATCCCTATTTAAATTTTAAGGGTTGTTCTCACAGCGCTAAGAGATGAAATCATATCAGGTTGAAAATCATGACAAAAATTGTCCCTTTGATATAAAAATTGAAGTCTTTTTTAATTTCTCAAAAAAAAAAAATTGTTCTAGTCAGAAACCCCTCTGTTGCCTTTTCGTTGGGCCACCCTGTATAAGGTTATTTGAATAATCGTAGTTGAAACAAGGCAAATAACGCCTTATTTACTCCTGTACTAAGTTCTGTTAGCAACATTGATTTAACTTTTGAAGGAATTGTAAATGATGCTATAGAACAGTGGTTCTTAACCTTTTATTAGTCGCGGCCCCCTTAAAATCCGAAATTATATCTGCGGCCAGTACCTTTACCCCCACCATTAGGTAACATATACTCGTACAAAAAATACACTCAAATTGTACCAATAATTCATAAGTAAGTCAAAGCAGAGCTTAACATAACATTATTTTTTATAATGTTAAGATTTTCGCGGCCCCCATATACATTGTCTGCGGCCCCCCAGGGGGCCGCGGCCCCCCTGTTAAGAATCACTGCTATAGAAGATACTTCCAACTCAAATATACGAGGGCAATCCACAAACTAACCTCCGTTTGGTTATGAATGAAACACAGATATAGATATAGAAATTTTAATATAGGTATACATCTTAAAACTACAGCTATGAACTATTGTTCTACATAAATTTAGACATTTATCATAGCGTTTAACTAGCTTAGGAATTCCCTCTGAGACTGCAGCCAACCTGTAATAGCATCTTGAATTTGTTCATCGGAGTCAAACCGCTGTGATCCTAAACAAGTGAAAATCACTGGGAGCCACTACATTATTACATCATGCACTCGAATAATTTCAAAAAAAGCAGAACTGAATAAGTGTCATTCAAAAAGGAGGCGTTAAAGAATCTGTCGTTGTTTAAAGTCGGAACAGATTTATCCAAAATTGTGCGTGGTTTTTTCTCAAATCCACCACCAAGATTCTATTGTTTGGTTAGCGGTACTCTTTTCATATAAAAAAGCACGCCTTCGAGAGTTGCTCTACAGCATTTGTTTTAAAGCAATTTGTATTTCTTCAATCGTTTTGTTTTCTATGTCCATGTCAGCTCGAATATTTCTAGATCTAGATAGAGAGACGATTAAATGGGGAAAGAATTGCAGTTGTACCAGCTCAATGAGCTTTTCATTTTTTGAAAAAATACATGGCTAACTAGATATCTCAAAAATCATTTTTTCGTTTGCTTGTTTAGTGTCTATGGCTCTGTTATTATTGATTTTAGGAAAATGTGTAAAGGAAAAAATTGTACCGTTTAATCAAATTTTTTATTGAAGTTCTAATTTTTGAGTTATGACACAAACTTGTGTTTTTTCTAATGGAAACCGTAGTTGGTCATGACTAGAGCCCGGAAAATATGAAAAATGCATATTCTTTGTTTTTAGCATATCTAGTTGTATGTCGTCAAATCTTTACGATTTTCACGATTACGAACCGATTGACACTAATTTTATATTGCATATTTTGCATATTTGTACTTTTCTTGCATTTTTTCGTAAAAATTTCCCTTCTTGGCATATTTATGCATCTCGTACTCGTACCTATAATAAAATGCGTCTCACATTTTTACAAAAAACAAAACAAATTCCATGAGGATTAAATTTAAAAGTAAATACACGAAAAACCCAAAGAATGAATTCATAATTCTGAAGTCTTGTCAATGTCAGCTTAAGTAACAAAACAAGAAAACAGTAAGACCAAACCGGTACCCATTTAAATAAACAAATTGCAGTTATTGTGTACCTATTTTGTATTGAAATTCAATGCTTTTGACTATTTTTTCAAGGAAATTAGTTAGCTAATTGTTTTTATGGATACTAGATGTAGATACTACCTGAAAATATTTGCAATCTACGCGAAGGGTTTTACGTAGGTATCTATTTTTATCCTTTTATCTTTAGCTAAAGTACCTACCTAGATTAAGAATGGTTGTTTAAAATTTATTTTAACCCTAAGATTCAAGTTGTTGTAAATTAAATTAAATCAAAAGTATTGCGATATTTTTTAAGTATAGGACTATCGGTAACGCAATAGTTTGTACAAGTATCTAGTATCGTCATAAATATTATTGTATTGTAAAGAACTTTAATATTAATTAATAATTTAATTTCAATAAAATCCTCTTCGGACTGAGAAAAATACATCTTTTAATTTTTTCTCTTTTCAGTAAGCATATTTTGCATTATATATCGGCATATTTTGCATATATTTCGGCATATTTTCGCTAAAAACAATGCATATATATGCGCATATTTTTCAAAATTTCTTTGCATATTTTCCGGGCTCTAGTCATGACTTTATAAAAAAGGTCCTTTTTCAACGATTCTAACAATAATAATATATCACTTGACATACTTATATTTTCATAAATATAGAAATTATGGCCGTTTTTGTTTATAATGTCGCATTGTTTAAGTAGTAGGCTATGGAAACAATTGATAAATGCGCATCGTGTTTAATAATGAATAATGAATTCGGAAATGATTTCGTACTGTTATTTGATCATGTGGTGGTACCCCATCGTGTTGAAACCATTTGAACATACCAGTGTCTGTAAAGGTAATTCGTATAACATATTTTCAAAATCGTTCTGCAGAAAATGAAGATAACGATCACCAGTTAATGTATGGTTCAAGAATTATTTTGAGCCAATGATGCCGCACCTGTCTATTAAATATGCCCCAGTTTGTAAATCGTGTTTCATCCGTCCATAAAACATTTAATATAAACCGCGGATCACCCTCGCACATGTTAATAAACCATGTACAATATTCAATACGCTTATTGTAATCATCAAGACGTAGTGTTTGTGCAACTGATATCGATTGAAAATTGAAATCGATGCAGTTTGCATTACACGTGCCAATACGTTTATCTCTACCTCTTGATTAATGCCTTTTGCAGGATTATTTAGATTATGAAAAAACCATACTCTCCCTAATTATCATACAAGGTCGGTAGAGAAGGGCCGGAAGCGATCAAAATAGCTTTCGAAATATTGTTGTGCCGGTATTTTTATGGCACAAAATGTAGCAATCGTATCACGCTTTTCCTCATTAGAAAAATTCATAATATTTTACGAAACCTCAAATTAATAAGTTTTAATAACCGAGTAAAAGTTTGTTATCTACTAAACGCGATGAGCATTCATCAATTGCTTCCATAGCCTACTGCCTTACTGCTTAAACAATGCGGCATTTAAAAACAAAAATTGCCATAATTTCTATATTTATGAAAATAAGTATGTCAACTGATATATTGTTAGAATCGCTGAAAAAGGCTTTTTTTATAAAGTCATGACCAATTATGGTTTCCATTAGAAAAATACAAGTTTGTGTCATAACTCAAAAATTAGAGCTTAAATAAAAGCCCATAATTATCTACAACATTTCCTTTACACATTTTTTCTAAAGTCAATAATAACAGAGCTATAGGCACTAAACAAAAAAATGAAAAAATGATTTTTTTGAGAAATCTAGTTAGCCATGCGCTTTTTTTCCACAAAACGAAAGCTCATTAAATTGAGCTGGTAACACTACAATTCTTTCCCCATTTAATCGTCTCTCTATCTCTGCTAGTTGCTAGTTCCTATATCATGCTTTAGAAGAAGGAAAGCCAAAATCTCTTCTTGTTCCAAATCATCTCGGAAAAAATGTTTAATGTGTTACTATTTACTATGTTCATATCTGTAAAGAAACACGATTAACTATTGAGTCTCATCTATTTTCTACATTAATATATCTACTTAATGATATAACCACAAACTCGTACTGATGCTTTCCACCGGTCGTCGTATTTGCAACGAACAAATTTTACATTTGTAAGAAAAAAATCTGGCATTCGTAAAAAAATGTTACAATTGTAAGTTAAAACTTGCAATTGTAAGTAAATATCTTATAATAGTAGGAAAGTACCTATGTAATTTGTAAAAAGAAAATGTACCTACAATTCCTAAAAAAAAGTTTCTACGTAGGATCGTATAAAGAAGAGAGCGCAGTGAAACACTATTTAACATTAACACTAATCTAATGATTTAACATTTAACCCATACATTCTACGCCATATTTGAATTGTCTAGATCTAGATTATCAGCAGTATTGCTAATGAATTTATTGATAGAAATGATCAAATCGCAATAAGTACTTTCAGTAGTTTCAGTATTGCTATTGAAGTTTGATTTATTATTTTTAAATAAAGATTCAATTTATGAGAATTGTAATATTTTCTAAATAATTTCCTTAAACGTTTAGTGGTTTTTGTTGCATTTATGTCACTTTTGTTAAAATATAAACTACATTACAAATTGTCCTTTCTTTCAAAGCGAAATTCTTGATTGACGTCACAGTGTATGCGCATTCTAGGTAAGCAGAACACCTCATTTTACTGCAATAGAATAAAATTACACTTAATGCAAATGAGATATGTGCACATGTGTAACATCCACCCGTTAGGTACCTATATCTGTAAGTAGATAATTGTAATTGATCAGTCACACACACTTATGCAAGGAAAAAAACAGCAAAATATTTTTTAACCCCCTATCTTTAAATTCCTAATGAAAATTAAGTATGAAATTTATGTACTCTTTAAAGACCGTCGTGTTTTAACAAGTTAATATAAGTAACAGGAGGCCTTTTATAACAACAAACTACTTACAGCCCTTAAAAGTCTTTAAAGCGGTTAAGCAAACTTTCAGAATTTTAACGTTCATAATATGAAAGGAATTTCTCCTTTTACCTTTCAAAGTTATCCCTAGAAAATTTCATAAATATTTCTAAGTATTTAAATTAATATCCGCTTTGAAAATGTTAATCGAAATTATACTCCCATCTCAGTTCTGAACGAATTCAAGAACGGTTTTGAAATTTCGTTATAAACTTATAAATGTTTTTAAATATTTATGGCGGTATACAATTACTTGCTCGTTTAAAAAAAAATACTAAAACACAGATGGTTCTTGATAAACGTTAAAGTCATTATCAATGGTAATTGATACCGACATTGATAGTTTATTGTATGGGTAAGTTATCAACAGAATGATATACACAATATGGTACGTACCTACAATAAAAAATATAAACAATGCCCACATAAATTCGCATGCAAATTTAATATTTGCATAATATGCCAATGGGTTGTCGTTGCACTTAAAAACGATGTTACAGTATTTTCAAAGTGCAAGACAAACTGATAGGTACACATGTGCATCTTTGGTTAATAAATCATTCAAACGGAAGCAGCCCGACTGTCTGGTTTGCCGTGTCTTATACAGCTGTTCGTTAATAAGATATGGTTTTAGTAGGGTAGTTTCTCACGTTCTACCAATTTTCAATAAGTGCAATTATAATATTAAACTTGAACCTACAACAAATAATACCGTTACAAATGAAGTACATAAACGTGTAAAGCGCATAATTGCATAAAGATACGTTAGTTCGTATTTCTTTCCTTTAATTATTTAATAGGTACCGACAAACAAAGCCCTCTTATCTAATTCAAAAATCTGGGAATTGTCTTTTCACAAAATTTAAGCGTTAACCCTAACCGTTGATTTTCAGGTCTCTGTAGATTTGACAGAATGATATATACGAATCAAATAGTGGTATCTTGTTCATTTTTTTCCTAACCGGACGCTCTTTACCTGCTCCTCGTGCTCGTACATTGATTTTGATTGTGTTAAAAACTGATAATAATTATTCGAAAGGTGTATAAACGGAAAATTGATTTATAAAAATATTCGCACATTTATAATTAATTGTTATAGTGGTCTGTTTTAAACAGAATTTTGTTCGAAACACGAATTCAAGAGGAATGTCAAATTTAGCAACCCTTATGTTTTGAGATCTATTGTATAATCATGTTCACACGCTCCTACACATTCCAACTGAAAAAAATTGTAATCGGATTCATGGGAAGCTATAGATTGATCCTCACATGATTTTAAAAATTCTAATCATAAAATGTTTAGCCTTTACACCGGTACGTTATTTTTTCGTATGGTCACCCAAAAATCACATTTTCATAAATTCATCTTTACTAAATACGTTTCCTAGAATAAAATATTCCATTAGCTCTTTATCTGTGTCTCCAAGATTCGAAAAAGAATAAATTCGGTAAAACTGTTTTTCAATACATTCGGTGTTAAATCTAAAATAAGATTAAAAATATTTTAAAACTAATTATTCTTTCTCATTAATTATTTACATTCAAATTGCAATGTTCGTCTAAAGCTAACTAACTTTACCAAAAATGGGCCAACATAAATGGGAAACAAGATTCAAATTGCTTTGGAAGTTAACATTATGTTTAGGTAGCCGATCTTTTTATCAAAAATTTATAGATATAAATAAAGTGGTATTTTAGACTTTATTTCATTCGACAGGAATATAAATTAAGTATTTAACGCGACCATTAATTTTTCTGAGACGTGACATAATCTCTTAATTTCAAATATATCTCATAAAGGAGTTACGAGTTACGACCTTTTTGCAATTTGAATTGTATCTATTTGTCTAGGAAATGATAGGTATAGGTACGTATATTGGTACTTTAAGTAATTAATTGAATTTCATTTTATTCTATTACTTTTTTTTAATCGAGATGTGGTAAAACCTTTTAGATAGGCTCCCCCGCTTGACTCTATAGGGGGTGTAAGAAAAAAAAGAATTCGAATAGATTTGAGGATAAAGGCACTTACGACGGTGATAGCAATACGAGAGATAAAGTTAGACGAACTAGGCCCGAGGGCCGAGGCGGTACTTATTAAACTATTTAATAAGAACAACTGTGAAGAATATTGAAAGAAGATCATGGGTAAGCAAAACCAATAACGGAAATGTCCTGATTAGATTGGAGAAGGGGGTTGGAACACGTTATAGTCCAAGAGCTGGCTGCAAAAAAGCGGACCTATCGAGTAACAGCATGAAATGAATTTTAAAAGCTAGTACTTATACAGACCATCCATAAAATCTTTGGCTGCCTGGGCGGAACTTGTGCAGAAATTCGCCATGCCCTCTCTCCTGAATATTATTTGGCACGTTACTGTACCTATCGAATAACAGCATGAAATTACTCTTAAAACATAGCTTTAATACAGTTAAAAAAGAAAAAAATTGTCTGCCTTGTTAAATCTTGTGCTAATACCTAGGCAGAAAACCTTTTGTAATTTTTTTTTTGCACGTTTCTGTACCTATCGAGTTACAGCTTCAAACTATAACCAAATTATAGTTTGAACATAACTCTATAAGAAAAATCATTGCTGCCTAGTTAAATCCTGTGCTAATGCCTAGGCAGAAAACATTCTCTTTCTCAAAGTCTTATGCGACCACTAATACAACTATCATAGAAGTACTTAGGGATAAACAAGGAATCGTAAAATGAACAATTATAATGATTTCGACAAAATAATTTTATAATATAAAATATTTAGTAATAGTATACAGGGTGTTTTTTTGGGAGTTTTAGTTAGACTAGCTTTTAAAAATCATTTCATGCGGTTACTCGATAGGCCAGCTTTTTTGCAGCCAGCTCTTGCTCTATTAGGACCAAGCTTGCAATTGTAATAACACATAGGGATGTAGTGGTGCTGGAGAGTCACATAACTATAGAGGTAGAGACCTAGATTCTGTGTCTATTGATAAAGAGGTTCTGGAAGCTGTGACCAAAGCAGTACCAGATAACAGATGCAAAATTAGGCGAGTAGAAAGAGAAATGCAAAAGCATTGATAAATTATCGGCTGATAAAATGGTCAAGACAGGATACCTAAAGGTGGACCTGACCCCCTGTCGAATTGCCAGACAGAATTAATGAGATTTAACCGCTTCTGGGAGTCTGGACACTTAGCAAACTCATGTAGAGGTACTGACAGAAGAAATTGGCCCTTCAATTGTGGCAAGAAAGGCCACATGACGAGAGTCTGCAAAGATGCTGCATTTTGCTTCGTTTGCGAGGCTAGATCAACCGGAACGGGTGCGGGTCGTAGAGCGTTCACGAACAGTTGTCCGTGTACAGGGTAGACAGCGTAGAGACACGAGACATTCCGATGTGGGAGATAGAGCTGTCCACCAGAGGAACAGAAATGAAGGTGAGAAAACGAGCGACGCTCAAGTGGTGAATGACGGGGCAATAGAGAAGATAGACGTATAAAACTATCATAATAGCGATACTACTTAACAGATTAATAAAAAGAAGATGGCGGTACAGGTGGCCCGTGAGAAGAACGGTGACCTTATAATAGTGTCAGAAATGTGCGCGAGTGGTGGTAGACAGTTGGTGAAAGACTATACAGGATAGCAATAGTGCAAGTGTCTCAAAGAATAAAACATTCAACATTCGACAAGTTGGACAAGGGACAGTGTTAGTGTGAGTTAAGGTAGAAGGTACAGACATTTATTCTGTGTATCTACCCCGTAACATTAGTGACACGTGGAGAAAATGTTTGTTCAACTCTCGCTCAATAGACACACTCGCTACGTTCGTTAAACTTTGAACTCGAGTTGAAAAAAGCATAGCTTTCTTCTCTGTTGTAGAAATAAATATTTCCAAGGCAGTTTTAGAAAAATAGGTATAAAGTGGAAATTCTCGCCAAATAAATCACATATCAGATAATCTCACTTAAGGTGCATTTACATGGGTCGACTTGGGTCAAACTACTAGGTAGTTCTACTGCAAAACGAGCATGTAAACCTTGTTTCTACAAAGTCGTTCAACTTTCAATTCGATTCGACAGAAGTCGAATTACGGTCTACTTTTTCAGTTTCTACCTGCGACTTATATAATTATTCTGTTTGACTAAAGGTGCATTTACATGGGGCGACTTAGGTCGAACTACTATGTATTTCTACTGAGTACTACAAAGCGAACATGTAAACCTTGTTTCTACCAAGTCGTTCGACGTTCAATTCGATTCGACAGAACTCGAATTGCGGTCTACTTTTGAGGTTCTACCTGTGACGTTTTAGTCGAACGACTCCAAGTCGCACGTGTATATAAGTATTTTTAAAAGCGCTTCGACAAAAATTATATTATCAAGGACTCAAGGAATACCTATATAATAGGTATACTGCTGTTCAGACGTTCGAATACGGTTTTGGTAAAGGTGCATTTACATGGGTCGACTTAGGTCGAACTACTAGGTAGGTCGTAGTAGTTCGACGTTAGTCGAACAAAATAAAATAATTATGTACGTCGCAGGTAGAAACTGAAAAAGTAGACCGTAATTCGACTTCTGTCGAATCGAATTGAAGGTTGAACGACTTGGTAGAAACAAGGTTTACATGCTCGTTTTGCAGTAGAACTACCTAGTAGTTCGACCTAAGTCGACCCATGTAAATGCACCTTAAGACCACGCATCCTCTGTAGCCAATTTTTTTAATAAAATGTTAGATTCACCTAACATATTACGTCGTACAATCCATGAACGTGTCCATAATCGTCTTTTCTTTATTTTCTTTATAGGAACATCTCTTAATTCAGCTATTAGCGCTTCACCAACAACAACTCCTGCTTGAATTAAATTATACGGTTCCGTCACCATATTTAAAACAGACTTTCGATTAAATCTTAGAACCGTGAAAACCAATTATTTTGTTCGACTTAGGTCGAACTACTAGGTTGTTCGACCTAAGTCGCCCCATGTAAATGCACCTTAACGTCGAACTACTTCGACCTACCCAGTAGTTCGACCTAAGTCGATCCATGTAAATGCACCTTTAGCTTTAGTAAAAAAATTGTAGAAAAACAAATAAAGAACTGATTCATGTTATTCAACATATTAATAATAATAATAATAATAATAATTCTTTATTTCCTAGCGACAACCAGTGTTGTATAGGATACGTCACAAATTAACAAATTAATAAATTAACAAATTAATACAGTTAACATACATGTAGGAAGAATTCATTTATTGTATAGAAACACTTTTTTACTAGAAATAAAAAGAGGCATTTTTTAAATGTAAAGTAGTTATTTGTGTTTCTAATGCCATCTGGGAGCTTGTTAAAAATTTTTAGCCCAATTACCGAGGGTGATTTTGATGTGAGGCTTAAACGGTTATGTGGTAGTCTGTATAACTCCTTGTTTCTTAAGTTGTGTCCGTGAATCTCCCGGTTTCTGGAAAACTTAGTGGAATTGCAGAAGATGTGTTTACATATCTCCAGGAGAAACATTCCTGTGACTGTTAAGATGTTGTTTTCCTTGAAGAAGTCTCTGCATGAGTGGGTCTTGGGTAGGTTAGCTATTACTCTAATAATTCTTTTCTGGCAGATGAACACATCGGCAGCCGTTGTTGAGCAGCCCCAGAAGCATATAGCATACCTGATCACAGAGGCAACTCTTGCGTGGTATACTTCCATCAATTGGGATGAATTTAAAACGTGTCTTAGGTTGTGAAATAAATAATTGAACGAGTTGAGTTTTTTCACAAGACTGTTGCAGTGTGTTTTCCAATTTAGATTTTCATCGATATGTAGACCTAGGAGTTTAGAGCTGACTTGTTTGCAGAGTTCCCTGCCTTGGCCATGTATGGTTATACTTGGCAGATTCGTATTTTGCGTGTGGAATCTTACGTAGTTGGTTTTTGAAGTATTTAACACTAAGTGATTGTGTGACATCCAGACAGATAATGATTCGAGCACCTCATTACAGGATTGCTGAATCTTCGTATTCTCTTTTTTGGATATTAATAGAGTTGTATCGTCGGCATATAATATACAATTGATTCCTTCACCAAGATACTGCTCAAGGTCATTGATGTAAAATAGGAAGAGAATGGGCCCCAGAATTGAGCCTTGAGGTACTCCTGTCTTGATTTTCAGTGGTTTGGAGGTATCGATGTTTTGTACTCCGTTATGGGTATGTTTACGTAAAATTATATACGAGTATAATAAAAACTTTTCAACCTAACCGGTGCGTTTTATATTTATTTTTTAAATACATATACAATCAAAACATAACACAGAAAAATCGTTAAATAACCATAGACTTTGTAGTGATTTTTTCTTGTGCCCCCCCCCCCCCCCCCAAGAGAAATTCTGGCTACGGGCCTGTAGGGATTCTATTTGCATTACATTATTTTCAATGATTCTCTTAATGGTAACGTAGGTAGCTAATAATAAAAATAGATCATGATGAAGTGTATTCATTCTATTTGTACAAACTGGGATATGTAAAGTGTCTTAGCTGTGTTTTACCTAACGAAAATAAGTTCCATTTTTATCCCTTCATAATGGGCTAGATGTATAAAATCGTAAATTGGCTGTTACTTCTGATTTAAAACTTCAAATTGGTTACAATTAAGTTCTTTGGTAGTTTTATCACTTATAATTTGCACAAGAGGTTTGTATTTTACCGAGTAAATTTGGGTTGTTTAATAAGAATCTGTTGTCTAGCAATTAGACGAGAAAAACTGTCAACCAATAAAAATGCGACACCGAAGGTGGAGCATTTTTAGGTTGGCAGTTTTTCGAGTCAAATTGCTAAAGGAAACAGATTAGAATTTAAACAACACAAATTTACTCGGTATAAATGCAAACCTCAAGTGTAATTCGGCAGGACAATTTAACGAACAAGAAATTTAGGAATCCGTTCGTAACTTTACCAAATCGACTCATTCTCAAACAATCAATTATTGGCAAATGTCAAACTATGTATTTATACGGCGGGCACGGATACTGTGCGATAGTTGATTAGGAAATGAAAGTGAAAAAACCACTGTAAAAGTGACAATTGCACTGCGCTAATGCGATTTTGATTTTTTATACATGAGTTAAATTGGCATAATAGAAGATTGTAAGTTACACATCGGTATTATAATAATACAAAGATTTGATGACTTCACACACCTTTATACACTTGTATAAAGACAAGTAAGCTTTAATTCAAAACACGGAGTTTCGTTCTCGGGCGCACGTAGTAAAATAGAGAGTATTGATTTCCTATTAACATCTTCCAAAATGAAGTTGCTCACAAATGCGGAAATGTCAAAGATATAGTCAATTATTCACAAAGCGAAATGCTTTCCGATAATGAAGCACACAACTTAATAAAAGGGAGTGTTCTAATTAATTTGGTATTAAATTTTCCTCACTGCGAGTTATTTCTAATAAATATAAAGTAAGAAATTTTAATTAGGCCGTTTAATTACACACAAGTCCACAATAAAAATATAAGTTCTAATTATTTATCCTTTGCATGTAACATCAACACTGTAAAACTTTCCTAAGGAACTGTAACCTGTGATTTATTTAACTCATAGTTTCATGAAAATGAAAAGGTTATTGACACATATTGAACAAGTTAACTTAATATTGACGCTGTAAGGATAATAAAGGAAATAAGCAAACAGTTGACTTTGGTTTAGAATTAGGAAAAGGACGAGTTGTATAATAAATCAACGAGCATAAATTCAAGCTATGACTTTACTACAGAAGTTCTTTTCATAATCGGATATTACTTTGGAGCGTATCGATCAAGTTCCAATTCAAGACCTTTCGTATATGTATTTATTTTGCTTTGGTGCAATTCATGGAGGTACTAAAAGGTTGTGACGAATCAAAATTCCAAAAGCAGTAGCACTAAGAACCAACACTAGCACTAATGTCAATCCACATACTTATGGATACATTGGGAAAGTATTCTTCTGAAATGTGGGTACTACATTTCATATCACCTTTTGTATAGGTTCAAACACTACTACACGAGGTTGTAGGAGTGATATCAAACACGGTGTGCTATTTCTTTTTTACCAAAAGACTCCCGCTTGGGATGTTTAATAGCAACATTCTAAAGAACCAGTGGATTTTCCTTATTTTCCTCTACAGATGGAATTAAAAAAATGTTTTAAGCACGTTTTTCAACAAACTTTACCTCCTAACAGCTACATCATTGGCTATAAACTACAAAAAGCAAATAAATTGTATGACAAATATAAGGATCCGCGAGATTCGCTTGATACACACCGTTGCAAGCGGTGCTCGACTCAGATATTATTTCAAGTGAATTCGTCGCTGTTATGCATGCATCATCTCTATTGACAATTTAACTCATGTATTAAAAATCGCCTGAGCTGCAGTGCAATTGTCACTTTTACAGCGACAAATGCACTAGTGGTTTTTTCACTTTCATGCTCTAAGCAATTTATCGCAGTTCGCAGTATTCGTGCCCGTATAAATAATAAATACATAGTTTGACATTTGTCAATAATTGATTGTACGATGATTGTGTTATTTTAAGAACGAGTCGATTTGATAAAGTTAAGAACATATTTCTAAATTTCTTGTTCGTTAAATTTTCCTGCCGAATTACACTCGAGGTTTGTATGAAAAAGGCCGATGCGATTTTTACAATAATTTTTGAAATAAAATACGTTACGATACACGTCCGGTAGTACCTCTAACAGTACCTACTCGTTTAAGCATTTTTGGCTCCATATCGTTGGATAGGAGAGAATGGAATAATAAACTGGATTCCTCGACTTGATTTTTTATGGAATTATCTCAAAAGTTATTGTTTAGTTCAACATGCCCTATTTTTGAATATCGAATCACTCGGTATAACTTCAAAAGGGATGGACTCATTTTGATGTGTTTCTTGTAGTAGAAATCGGAAATTCAATTGATATTTGATAAGCACAAAAATTTAACAGAAATCGATCGCCTAAAATTTTTTGTTACTATAGTTGTTTATATTGCGGCCACCTTTCACAATCACTTTCGATGTAGTAATATGAGTTATTTTTAATGCGACCCCAGTGTTCTAGTCGGCGTCTTGTAATATATAAAATATAAAACTTAAAAAAGAGAAATTTAGAAGTTTAGGTTCAGAATACAGACATTCATTTTAACATTTTAAATGTTACGCGTGGGATTGAAGGTCCCGAAGTTACATAGAATATAGGAAGAAAAATTTTCGAACAAATATGCGTAAAGGTCCAGTATAAAGCTAATATAACAAAGAAATGAAGTATGTACATCAAAAGAAATCTTTTGTGAAACGAAGTACGTTTGTAACGAAACTTCAAAGAAATTTCACGATATTAAAAATGTTTCTTTTTTCTATGCTGTTTAGTGTGTAACGAGGAATTTGGTTTCAAATGAATTCCAACATATTTTAATACATTTTAATTGTTCATATATCGATGTCTTCCGTTGTAATATAAGTTCTTAATATTTAATATTCACGTTTATTGTGTCGTTAATGTCCGTCAATATTTCATTTAAAGGCCAAATTAACGTGTAAATGAATAGACTTAATGCCCTTAAAGTACGAATTTCGTTTTCTGTTATGTTTTATTGCGAGGTCGTCATACTGTATAAATAAAATAATTTTCGGATCCTTGTTTTCTACACTACATAGGTGACATACTATGCGTGTGTACCTTTCAAAGAATGAAAATTTTACAGCGTACACAACGGGTTTAATTTGGTTGCTCTCCATGGAAAACGGTATACAAAAGACCTGTGCGTGCATCCTAGTTTGGGTTATAAGAGAGGTACATTCGCCAATTTGGTCTCCTTATCTTCAAAATATTTTTATGGGGTACCAAAGGCACTATTTTCGCTTTGGTTACTTTGGCAGGCACGCAAAATCAATATTATGGTAATCTAGAGGCTCTTTATTTACGCCGAATTACTTGAATGTTGGTACAGGTTTTTGGATAATATCCATTCAAATCCGTAGGTGTGCACAACGGCATATTTTATTGCCGAAAAAATTGGACAATTGTGTAATGAACCTAAGTAGTTGTTAGTTTACTTGGTTAACTGGTTAAATTGAGAACACCTTGCAGGAAAAACTCAAAAAAATGCGATGTGATATTTTTGGTCAACTAACTGCACGACAACATTGATCTGACGTCTTGCACCGTCTTGTATAGTAGCCTAGTCACTGTCATGGTCCTTCCACAGTGCGTCGGTCTTCTATAGTACCGAGACCAAAAAGTTAGAAGTTTCATTCAAATGCAGTTGTTAATTATTGTTAAGGACGCATTTCAGGAAAATATTTTGACATGTACAGGGTGCTTCAAGAACCTGTGGCAAACAGAATTTTTTTTAAATGGTTTTTGAAGATCCTGTATAAGATTAAACATCATAAACGAAATCAGTGACAATGACAACCTTTTACAACAAGAATCGAATCCAACTTTGAGATGAAAGATATACGTATGGTAATGCCGCGCCTTTAGAGCAAGTAATGAAAATTAAATTTTTTTAAAGAAATAATTTATTGCTGCTAAACTATTCGTTTAAAAGCCGTAATATTTTAGGAATAAATAAAGGGGTCCAAAAGGAGGTTCTCAACATGTAAAATTATACAGAGGGTTCCATTAAAGAAAAATTTTTTTTGCCAAAAGTACTCGAAGCACCCTGTAAATGTCAAAATATTTTCCTGAAATGCGCCCTTAACAATAAATAACAACTTCTAACTTTTTTGGTCTCTATACTATGGAAGCCCGACGCACTGTTGAAGGACCCTGCATAAAGGTAACGTCGATATGAAAATCATTATACACCCATACAAAATAATGCTATGTTTCTTTTTGTGTAATGTTTACTTCATTAGGGCCAGGGCATATTAAAATTTTTCTAGTAAAGACTCGTGTACATTTAAAGTCCAGACAAGCATATAAAAAATATAATATCAATCAGTAAGATGCAAGTTTGAAATTTATGAAGGAATAGGTATAATTGAACAAGTGGCCGAATTCAGTTACCTCAGCGACGAGGAAGGAAAGCGGCTAGAGTATTTGGAGCACTAAGTGGAATTATCTGAAGAAATAAATATATATGTATCGAAGAAGACTAAGAAGAATGGGAATGTGTACTGACTTGGTTTAACACTCGTGGTCGTGGAGGTGACTGTGATCTCCTTTAGGAAGGCGAATTCTTCTGGAACGACTACGCGTATCAGACTTGGGATTCTCATCAAATTTAAAGATAGTACCTTAATAACCCTTTAACGGCTAGCGTACCCATATGGTAACACCGACAGGCGCACGTATTTTCACTTCCTACACTTTGTTTACTCCGAATAAGAACTGCATTCTT
Organism: Pyrocoelia pectoralis; assembly: GCA_036250285.1. Classification (NCBI taxonomy): domain Eukaryota; kingdom Metazoa; phylum Arthropoda; class Insecta; order Coleoptera; family Lampyridae; genus Pyrocoelia; species Pyrocoelia pectoralis. The sequence continues at coordinate 20,984,156 of CM070076.1, read as the reverse complement.
GCAGTTTATTGCGTGCAAGTGGTCCATAGTGTGAAGTGATATTGTTGCAAAGTAATCAGAAACCATAGAAATCTATTATCAGTGTGTTGTTTTAGGACAAATTTCTACCTCTATAAAATCATGGACATAAGATTTGTGTAAGCATATTATTTTTTGTATGAGTAATTTTCTCCGTGGGCTACTTCTAAATTCCGTAGAATATACTCTAATCTTCATGTATTTGTTTTCAAATTAGTTGTTCCTCTTATAGTTTCCCGGTAAATCGCCCTTATTTTTTACTGTTACCGTACGGTAACGCTAGCGTAATGTGATATCAAAAATGGCAATTTCCTGTACAGGCGAGGACATACACTAGAATAAGCACTGATTTGGACCCAGATGAAATCTTATAGAGCCACCTGCTGCGGAAAATGTTTTGACGGACGAAGACTCTGGGGATGAAGATGAAGGTGGTTTGCTAGACAACCTGAGCAGAAGGCAGCTTACAGCACTGGCTGAAGTTCGTTTCGTTGATGGTGAGGATGGTGAAAATGCAGCTGCAGGTCGACCAGGGAAAGAAGACATTACGTAGGTTGACGGAGATGTGATGTCAAGAGCAAACGTATTTCCGGTTAGGAACTATATGATGAATTCAAAAACCTAACCCCTCGTGAGTTGTTCGAAAAGTTCATTGATGACAACATAATTTCATTCCTCGTTGAAGAATCGAAATTATATGCATTATTTTGCAATCAGCCCGACCCAAAAATTACTCCTGATGAAATGCCATATGCTATAGCCATTCTGATTCTCAGTGGTTACAATACACTGCCAGGCAGAGATTTCTACTGGGATTCGAAAAATGATTTAGGAAATATCATGGTCATAAGTTCAATGAGGAGGGATAAATTTAGGCATATAAGAAATCGTCCAAAGTTATCTGGCCATGTTCGGAAAACCACTATGCGGTGCTGGGAGGCCATCCACATGTAGGAGTAGGAGCAGCGTTAGTGTCAACAGAGTGTCTGACGATGTTCGCTATGATGAAAAAACCACCTTCTGGTCCATACTGAAGGTAAAAAGAGGCGCAGATGTGCTGGGGAGGGTTGTTCATCAAGTGTCCCAAGCATGTGTATAAAATGTGGCGTTGGGTTATGCATAGAATGTAATCTCATATTCCATACCAAATAAAAGATTGATTTTTGAGAATCTCATATCTTTGACTCTTCATCTGGCTAGCGTTACCATATGGTAACGCTGGTTTTTTGTAAATAAAAATTAGGTATATTACTATGAAATTTGAATTTTTTTGCCTGAATAATAAACATTGAACACATACAATTCCCATACCTATGCAATTGCACTTGACAAAAAAAAATTTCGCCGTTAATGGGTAAGCATGGATGGGTGTTCTAAAGTGCATGTAAATAGAAATCCATTGACGAAAACGACATACTGACCATTGTTTTATGGAAGAAAGTGACCTGCAAGAGCGTACAAGTACAAATTAGGTATTAATTGAACAATACAATATAACATATCATCACTGATTGCATATCATTTAGAAATATAACACAAACAAAATACGATCCTTTGTGAAAAACATTTCACATAACTATGTTTGAATTTCAAAAAATTGTGTATATGTATATAAATACCCATCTTCACATAATTACCTAGTGATTTATATCCAATACTGAATACCAGTTATATACATATAGGTACGTGGTTATTTTACCTGTTTACCAATTATAGGAAAGTACATATTATATTAACTAAACATTTAGAATATACCACCTTAGATATAGTGTCAAAATTTGTTACTTTTTTATTTGGATATTGATGCAGCACAAAATATAGGTAAGCTAACTTCCTACGGAATTTTCCCGAACAATCATTGCAATTTGCACGGAACGCAATATTGATAGACTTTGTTCAATCAATTTTAAAATTTTACAGCATCGAAATAGGAAGAAAGTTAAGATAGGTTAATAAATTTTTGATATATTAAGCTGAAATTTAAAAGAGGCGTTTGTTTCTGAAAAATTCGCCAGAGCTTTAAATTAAAAACTAGAACACTAACTTAATGGACACAAAAGCAACACTGCAGCTACACCTACACGTTCTTCACTTTCATCACGTGATTCATGTAATACCCAAATCTAATACCATTTAAATGCGAAGACATTAATGTTTTAACTGCCGGTAGGTAGGTACCTACATAAATTAACTGATTAAGTAATGCTTACTTTTCAATAGAGTTTTTTTTATACACAGTCAGTAGATACTTGAATATTCGTGTTAGAATTACATAACTATGATTAATGAATAAGAAGCTCCTCTTTATCGATGTGTGCCATCAACGATAATTTGCATGTGCACAAACTCGTATAGACTAGGTATGTTTTTGTAGGAGAATAGCAAGGAGTATAATGAAATCTCCCATTGGTGGAATTTTGTGACCATGGTAACGCCCTTTTATTCCCCTATATTATATACGCTATATTTCCTTCAGAGTTGCACGATTTCAGGTTTCAACATTGAGTACGGCTTTTACCCACAGACTAATATTTTTGTCGAATAAAATATAGTAACATAATTTTCTTAATTAAAAGTTACAAAATCGCTTCCGCGTAATTACCTTCGCCAAGCTACATTTTGTAAATTAGGAAGTGTTTTAAGTACAGCAAAGTTCGGTCGTAGACGTTTAAAGATAATTTTCCGTGCATTTTTTAAATTTCATTTTGTTAGCCTTGTTTTATTGAGATATAAAGGAGAAAAATTTAGAGCGAAATTCTTATAAACAAGTTTAACTAAACGAAAGAATACTTCAAACTAGGAGTTTGCCAGTATAGAACAGAGGCATGTGACCGATTTTCATTACCTAATTTCGTAACAAACTTTCTTCAGAACATTTTTAATTGTCAGAAGTCAGAATACTTAATTATATCTAAGTATGCTAAGCAAGCTAACATTTTTATTAATTATTTTTTAAAGGCAATCGATTTCGGCTGTATTAGCAGGCTTTACAGCCAAAATCGATTACCATTATCATCATTTGTAATTACTGATTGAATGATAATTCATTTGGCATTTTATTACTCTCACCCCACAAGTAACGCCATTTTGTTGAAAAAGGAAAAACTATAGCTTTCATTCAAGTAACTAATAGCTACCTAATATAGTTAGGTACATTAGGCCCTTTCAAGAAATCTAGGTAGGTACAAGATTTCGTCAAAAGTATCGAGTTCCAGCTGTCAACGAATTAAAAAAATTACCTAACAAACTTAGGGTAAATGTGGGTGAGATGCCGCACATTTTGATTAAAATGTGTAATAAAAAAAACTAATAAGGGATATAAGTAAAAAACAATTTTAATCAAAAGGACCGTTATTTATTTTCAAAATAAATCCAAAAAACATAGTAAGTTTTGACAATTATAGGAACAAAAAAATAAAATTAGACAATTGGCAAAAAGTCGTCTATCCCACACACTGTGGGAGAGATGCCCTATGGGTCTATTTCTTTTTATTTAAATTAATTTTTCTTATTTCTTCACGACCACATATATTACACAATTTTTTATAAAGGGTGCATGATTCATGCAGCCATTTTTGGCATTCTGGACATTAATCCAGTTTGATTTATTTTTTGTGTCAAAATAATTCTCCCAACACACGACACAAACGTTAGAATCGTCTTCTATAGGCCCCTGCTTATACATTCAGTTCTGCTGACATTTCCCTTTCTGATATACTTACGAGACATTCTGAAAAATATAACAGTACATAATATAAGTATACATGTGAATCATGGAAATGAAGCGCGGCATCTCTCCCTTTCTTGTGGGATAGATGCCACACTGTAGTGATAAGACTATGAATTAAAAATCGTAACAAAGTATTACAAAAATATGAAGAATAAATAGCATTCTTAACTATAAAAATGGTTCTTACCTTATTACCACGCGTACCAATAAGTAATTTGCATAAATAATCAAGTACATTAAAAGTTTCAAGTGATTATTTTTGCCTTTTTTCAATTAAACACGTATAAAATATTAACTGCTGACAACAACCGGACATGCACTGGCCGTCTAGAGGGCTTTGGCCTTTGGAGAAGGGGTATCAAATTCGCAGTGGTTGCCTGCTGTATCTATTGAATGAACGGAAATATTACTAGTGCGGCATCTCTCCCCACGCGGCGTCTCACCCACATTTACCCTATTGAAAATGGCTTCGAAATAGTTCTCCTGGCCAACATAAATTTTTTTCTCTCGTGTTAAACTAAAATTCGTCGCACACTTGTTTGGCTAAACAACCTCAAGCATTTTTGAGTACGTAAAGGCTAATACCTTTCAGATTGTTACGTACTGGATTGAATATTTAGGTAGGTATTCCTGTTCCTTGTAGGTATGTAAAGTAAGAGACCAAAATTGGAATATTAAATAATAGTGCGCTGTCCTCTATAGAAGCCCAGAAAGAATTTGGTGAGCTTTTGACGCTCTCTGTCGAGCCACAGCTATCTTGGGCTGTGATCAATATCAGGAACAAGTGGAGCGGATAGACTTCGATCAAATAGTGCAGAAATTTGCAAGAAGGGTGTACAATCGATTGCATATCAGAAGAGAGCAAAGTTACCCATGGAAGGTCTACAGCCACAGTTTTTGAAAGGGGGACTTTTACGCATGGGCATGGACTTTTCTTTACTTTTTCGGCTGTTGCTATATTGGCAAGTTCCGTTAAAACCTCTATACGCACCTTAAACTATTGCCTATTTAGGTGAAAACGAACAAGGTGATCGCTATTTTCATCACTAAGGCCCGGATTTATATTTTGTTAAAAACCTGTAATATTTAAATATATATTTTATAAAAAATGGCAAATATTTTCATAAAAACCTGTAATATTTTTTAAATATTTCAAACTGAAACCAAGAAGTTAAACACATTTATTCATCAAATCATCATATTCATAATCAATTAATCATTAAGTTATTTATTACAAGAGGAAAAACCTAACCCTTAGCAAGTATAACAGGTATCCATTCTAATCCTTACATTGTTTACTGATGACCATTTATTTTAAATCCTCCTTTACAGGTGGTATTTTAAAAATACGTATAAATTATGAGTCAGAGAGAAATTCACCAAACATTTTCTGTAACGTTCAATACACGTACCTACCTATCTAAAAAATAAACGTGACACGTTCTCACCACTAATTGGGATAACCGGGCTCTACCAATGCACCTTGTTTTCATATTGTAATTCTTACAACCATTCACAAAACAATAGGGCATTTGAAAATCGGCAAAATATTTTAAGAAAAATATGAGAAGTGCGAAATATTTTTTTTACTTTCCAATATTTATTAAAATATTTGTGTATTTTTTTGTAAGTACTTCAATATTTTTAAAAATATTTCGATATTTAAAAAAATATAAATCCGAGCCCTATTCATCACCATGACGTATTGCAGATCTTAAAAATGTTGAAAAAGGAAACCCTGGTGTAGCAATTTATGATTTTTTATTGAATTTGTTACAGTAACTAGCCTTATGGAAAATATGTATAAAAACTATTAAATGATTGTACCGAATGTTACACCGAGTACACAATAGTTACGATAACCATAGTTCAGTTAACGTTCAGTTAAAGTTAGTTATTGTTGGGACAGTCTGTACTGTCTGTACGTCACATCAATACGACGGATTGCTTCCGGAAGTGCTCAAAGGAAACACAAATGGCTGGTTTAACAGCAACAAAAACCGCAAGTGTTTGTTTTAATGGGAAAGTTTTTATTCCAGTAGCCGTGTAATATCTCAATCTCGAGCATCTCTCCGTAAAAAAGAACCAATTTGAGTAGTAATGTGAACATGCGAGATATTTTGAAATAACTCAAATATTTCATATAGGTACTATGGAGGACATACAAGTACTCCTTCTAGCAATCAGCAGATCAAACGATATATACTATACAGAAACGAAGAAAACGATGCGGCAATGTCTTGTCTACAGAAAGTTCTAGTAGCTTTCAGACAGGGGCGTCGGCAAGGGGGGGCAGGAGGGGGCCATGCCCCCCCCCCCCTGGCGAACTCTAACAAACTCGCGGCTCGTTCTGTTTTTGGACTACAACAAATGTGTTCATTTTTTTATATACACCTATATCGAAATAAATGTAATTAAAAAATAACTGAAAATTTTTTGGCCCTCCCCTGGAAAAGTTTCTGGCGACGCCCCTGCTTTCAGATGTTTGTCTTTCTTTTCTCCTTTTTCTCCCCGACTTGAAATGACAGATCAAATCGTTACTTATCTGAATCGGATGTGATGACGTGCCAAAACTCATTTGGATGGGACACAAACTGTGTAGATCGCACGATGCTTCCATTCTGCTACAGTGGGCACAGTGAAGCTTCTCCGATTATTTGTATTATTTTCTATAACTTTTACTACCTACCTTTTTGCGGTTTCCCGATTATAACACCGTCCTTGCAGAAGAGTTTAGATTTTCCTCTTTATTCGAAAATTAAATTTCTTTCAGGACCCATACTGTCACAAATTGATATAAGTAACAAATTATAAATTTTACCTACTTGGAAAGTTGGAGTAGAACAATTTTTCGGCAATTGGATTGTGAATTTGTGTTGAACGGGCCCAATGGAAAGAATTCCCAATTATTTCAATCAAAATACACACTAGTTATTCAACTAATTTTGAGGTGAAACTAGTTAGTCAAGTTAACCAGTACAGTAAGAGTAAGCCTCTTGAACAATAACTCCAAATGCACCTCCCAACAACATTCATCTCGTCGACCTACAGTTTTCCAATATCATTGAAAATTGGAAAAGGTGAATTTCGGTTTCTTCGTTCCTTCCTTTCGTATACCTCAGTGAACTAATTTTCGTTCCCATTTTCCATTTACGGGTTCCCACGGGAGTGACTAAATACTAATGTCGGGATATGGAACTTGGAAAGCGAATACTTTCACGATGACATAAAGGCATAAAGTGAGTATTTCCTTTCGTATCCCCGATTATCTTGGACGATATTTGTACTTCCGTGGCTGTTTCGCTTAATGTATAAACAACCACCTCGGGATATTTGGAATAATCATAATTACACTTCGATCGCTTTATACAATTCAAATGACAGAGTGCACTAACTTTACGTATTATTAATTTAATTTACAGGAGAAATCTACATAAAGCATAATTGGAAAATTTAAAACTAAACTATAAAGAAAGAAATGTTTGCTTCTACATATTATTATTGTATGACTGAAACATTTAAAATTAATGCCTTTTGTACGGTAGACAAAATAACATTATTTTACTTGAGCATTTTTAGACTACTCCAACACAATTGTTAGGGGCCTTTTGTATGTTTTGCTTAGAGAAACCTTATTTCGTACTAAAATTCTTTTGAATTCGTGCAAGAATAGGTACATTTGAAATTGTTTATTCTATGTATATTTTACAGGAATCGGATGCTACAAGTGAGTACTAAATATACACTGTGGCCCGAAATAAAGGAGTACATTTTTTAATCTGAAATAACTTTTTTGTTTTTAGGGCGATTTATTTTCTTTTTACAGGGTTAATACCTCAGCATGTCCCCAATATGAGTGCAAATTTTGGTATAAATAAAATGTACAGGGTCGGACTTACAAATTTTTTTCTTTAATGGTGCATTTGTGATCGTTGCAAATGAAACATGTTTTAACTAAATTTGAACTGATATGCTCTTTCGGTACGGTAAGTACCCAGAACACTTCCGTACAAACGAAATTCTCCGAAATTGTAGGATTTGCGAAATATCAGGGCGAAAAGTCTCACCACCTAAGAGGTAAGAGGAATGCAGTAATAACACATAGAGTAGAATACAAAAGACAAACAAAAAATTTTGAAGCAGAAAGAGAGAAAAGAAAAAGTTATAATCTGTTGGAAGTTATTTTAAACAGGCAACAGTTTTTATTCTGTCCTGTGACCTGAGAATCGTCCTATATTAACAGTGCACCAGAGATGCACAGAGTAATTAATCGAATCGCAACGAAGTGGCCTGTCTTAGGTGAACTGGTATCAAAACTCGAAAGTTTAGTAGTGAAAGATAATAGCTTCAAGAAGTGTTTTGGACTATTATAGCATAGCAATGGCAAGATTGGAGCATGGAGTCGGATTGTTAGTGAGGATGTATCGTGAGTTCATAATTATGAATTTGATCCAAAACAAAATTCCACGTGCGGTGGCCTAAAAAAGATCCACAGTTCCACAGTTTCCAAAAACGAGTCTCAGTCACTTTATAGAGATAACTGAATTCTTCCAAGTCTGTTGTGAATCTACGAATGGTCGTTGACGGTGAAGTGATTGAAATAGCCTCTCCATATTTTTATTCCTATGAACAAAGAATACATTAATGTGTTAATTATCTATAAGTAATCATTATAAATTGAATTTAATTAAAATCGACGAATGACTACAGATAATTGCAACTAAAAGCGTTATGTCGAACAATGGACTTTAACGCTTGAGACTGTATATATTTTCCACAAAACTGAGATAAATAATGGAACATTATAATCAGTTTCACCAATAAAAAATTCAAACTTGTATAAATTTATTCATATATGCCTCCCCTTATAACAGGTGTATTAATTTATATCAATGACATCGTCAATACGTTATTTGAAAACATAAATATTTTCTGACGTGTATTAAAATTCCTATCCGGATCCCTATTTTAATCAAGCTAAAGTGGTCACCCTTACGAATAAATGTTCAAACGGTATGATAGGCTAGGGAGGAGTTTAATAAAATGCCACAGAAAGAGCCCGTTACGGGGTCACGTGCTTGTTGGAACATCATGATTTTTAATATATATAACAACGTTGAACTTCATTTATTAATCAAAGGGGGTAACTACGGAATAATTCTATAGTTACCTTAGACAGATGTTCAAAAAATAATTAATTTTATTCTTTTGAAGTGTTAACATAAATGAAAAAAAAATTAAGACTAATAAAGGTGCTTGTACAATTAATTAAAAAAGATGATTTATGGTAGATTTTGAACTTGTTTTAGTATATTAAATAGTTCACAGTGAAGCGAGTAAAAAATAAGGAATAGGTACAGTATAAGTTTCCTAATGGTCATTTCCCATTGTACCTATACATTATTTCAGTAGAACTTATCATCGACACGACCCTTTATAGCCTTTAGTTAGGGAAAGTCTATTGTGTTCCGTTACACTTCTTTGATGTGGTGGTGCCTTTTAGTATTTACTTATTTTTATCAGTTTTACATTGTAGTACTGTATGCATGGTCTTCTCATTTGCTTTTTATTTAAGTTTTTAAGTATTTAAGTTTTCACTCTAATTGCTTATACATATTTTGAAAGGAATACAAGCCGTTGTGTTGCAATAGATTCTCCTCATCGCTTCCATTCAAAAGGGAAAAGCCTACTTTTGAATGAATAAAATTTAAACCATTTTAAAACAAATTATTAAATGAAACAATATTAAATAATCAAAATGCTATAATGATTCTTCTTGCGATTAATGCATCGTCTACTTACATCTCTAGGGACGAAAATGTAACTTGTTTCGCTGATTTTAGTAACGAAACTGCTATTTACAACTAGGGATGGACTCGGGCTCGGGCTTTCGGGCCGGCCCGGCCCGAGCCCGGCCCGATTTCGGGCTCGAATCCGGGCCGGGCTAGCATATTTTTAACCGGGCCGGGCTTCGGGCCGGGCCAAACTTTTTCCGGGCCGGGCCGGGCCAAAGGGCTCGGGCTTTTCGGGCCATTCGGGCTTTTCGGGCCGGCCCGAAACCAATACACCTACTATAACGAGAAGGATTATGCGTTCAAAGTTTAGTGCGCATCATTGCTAACATTGTTATCGTTGTAATTACGATTTCGATTAAATGATCAAATTAGTACCTAGTATTGTTTACGAGAAAGCAGAGAAACAAATAAACAATTGTTTATCGGATTTGTTTATGATACCCATACCCAATAACAAAAACCCTGTGTCCAAGATAAGGAGGGCCACTATGGGGATTATGGAAACGGTAAGAGATAGAGTTTCGGTTAAATGGGAGAAAAGTTGGGTAATTTTGAGTTGGGTAAAATGACATTTTTAAACTGACGAAATTCCGAACCGTTCCGAAGTTATGCGACAAAAAGCGAATTTTCAGGATTTCGTTTTTGACAAATTGTTACTTTGCCGTTGATGTTAAATAAAAAATAAAAGAAGCTTCTACAGGTACTTTTAACGTTCTTTAACGTGCCATACAGAAAATTAAAATCCGACGTTTCGTTTTCAAGTACCCACCATCAGCTTTGTTTTTTTAAATACGGTCCTGTTTTTTTATACATAATATTAGAAGAACTTTTTATTCTGCATTCAAGCATGTATCACACTATGATTTAATTGCGATTTTATAGTTACTTTACGATTATCGAATAAAATCTAAGTATGAACCTGTATCCCTCCCAATAACATTGAAACTGAATTTTATTCATAAATGGGCTTTTGCTAACTGTACTTTCTCATCAAATTAATGAAATGACACAGAATTTTAGATTTTGAATACAAATTTTATAACCAAGTAATTACAAACAATCAAGAACACAAAAATGAACAGGTTACATTTGATGAAAAGAAAATTTAAACATGAAACATACCAATACTTAAAAAAAATTATAATAAATGCTCGAAAAGCCCTCCTTCGTTCTCCAATCGTAAATAGCATCTTCTAACTGTGGAATCCAAAGCATTCTTTAACATTGCAGGTGTTACAGTTTGGAATGCCTTAAGTACAAACCTTCGGAGTTCTTCTTCTATTCCAAAGATATCTTTGTAAACATAATTTCTTATGTACCCCCACAGAAAAAAATCTGCGGGGTTATATCGGAAGAACGAGGTGGCCAGAGTGTTCCAGAAATGGTGCTCAAAACTATTTCGGCAAACCTATTTGAAAGGTAATCTTTAACCACCTGTGAATTGTGCGCAAGTGCACCATCCTTCTGAAACCAACAATCGCGTACTACGGCTTAGGGTAAAATTAATATCAAGAGCGTCTTCAAAAGTAGAATCTAGTAAACTTAAGTAAAATAGTAAAATAAGTTTAAAATCGAAATTAAACCATTAAGTGTGATACATGCTCGAATGCAGAACAAAAAGTGCTTCTAATATTATGTACAAAAAAATCAGGACTGTATGTAAAAAACAAAGTTGATGATGGTCGCTCGAAAACGATACGTCGGATTCCATTTTGCTGCATGCCATATTAAAGAACGTTCAAAAGTACCTGTAGAAAGTTCTCTTACTTTTTATGTAACATCAATCACAAAGTAACAATTTGCCAAAAACGAAATGGTGAAAATTCGCTTTTTGTCGCATAACTTCGGAACGGTTCGGAATTTCGTCAGTATAAAAATGGCATTTTACTAAACTCAAAATTGTCCAACTTTTCTCCCATTTAACCGAAACTCTATCTCTTACCGTTTCCGAAATCCCCATAGTGGCCTTCCTTATCTTTGACAAAGTGTATAGTTTCTTTGTTGCTAAAAGTCGGGTCGGGCTGTGCTATTTTTCTTCGGGCCGGGCTTCGGGTCGGGCCAGACTTTTTTCAGTTCGGGCCGGGCCGGGCTTGCCTCAAAGCCCGGCCCGAGTCCATCACTATTTACAACCATCTAATAAATCGAAGTAATTAATAACACGCTCAGGTTATTTATTTTTAAGGGTTGATTGATATTCCGTGCCTCGCAGGTAAATCTCTCAAGATTCAACAACAAATAAAACAGGACAATTAAACAACTGTGTCGTCCTTCTTCCCATTGTCTTACTTTTTTATCAAACCGTTTTTATTACTAACGAAAGCTACTGAATGTACAATTTTTTTGTTCGAAAGGCAATAAAGCAATTTTTGAGTTTGTCTTACCCCCCCCCCCCCCCAACAGCTCACTTACTTAGGGATGATCTAACTTACTAACTCAAGTTTGAGAAAAATTACAGCACTTTCGTGAGGAATGCAAGGAATGGTTTTTTTATTTTTTTCTCGCAAACTTACCGAGACACAAACAAATCCCTTTGTGGTGAGGAACATACCAGGTTTCACCAATATCGACCAAACAACTTTTCAATAATTCTTGAAGAAGTCTTTTTGAAACAAGTAACAATCATTGTATATTAAAAATGTGAGCCATATTCTCTAGCAACAAATACAATGAATATGATATAATATACGTATTAATTTGTTGTTGATATCAAATTCCTCGTTCAACTTTCAATAGTCACACTTTAGGAATTTTCAATGGCGTTATTTGATTTATTAGTAATTTTCAACTAACAAAATTTCTTAGGACGTGCAAACTTGTAAAGTACACTCGTGCACAAAAAAACCGGACACTTAAAAAAAATTGAAAAACTTTAATTTACTTCACAATAGAAGCAAGATATATCTTTTTTCTAATTTTCTAATTAATCTTACACAATTCGATGGTTTTTAAATGTACCTAGGTGGCTGTGGACCAGAACACCGAAGAGTTTTGCGAAAAGTATCATTTTGTGTCGTTTCGCAGTGAAAGATTCTGTTTGTTTTTTTTACGATTATGACAGTTTTCACTTGTGTTCGGATAAAATTTAGATTAGTGTAAAAGTTTTGCTTGACTTTTGCGAAAATGCGGCCCGAAAACGCTGCAAAAATTGTGGTATTAAGTGAAGATGGTTGTACTTAGTGTACGATATCTAGCAAATTGTTGAATATTGCTAAAAGTACCGTTCATGACACTCTTGTAAGGTACCATCAGATTGGAGGAGACCAGGATCCGGCAGAAAACGGTCTACTAATGAACGCGATCAACGTTTTTTAACACTATCCGTACTTCGGGACCGCTCTTTGACGTCAAATGTTCTCGCTAGTCGTTTGTTAGAGACTCGAAGAACTGCAATTTCGTCAATAACTGTACGAAGAATTCTCCACGCAAGTGATTTGAGCTCTCATAAGCCTGTAGGATGCCCAAGCTTAACAGCAACCCACAGAGTTAACAGTTAAGAGTGAACTCTTCAGCAGTGGAGCTCAGTAATGTTTTCTGATGAGTCCGGTTTTTGTCTACGTTCTCCAGATGGGTGCGAGAGAGTATGGCGGAGACCAGGCTATTGTTTACTTTCTTTCAGAAAAAAATCCCAAACAGCTGGAAAATTAATCAATAATTAATTTAAATAAATAAGTGTCCGGTTTTTTTTGTCCACGAGTGTACATTGTGAACAAATAAGTAAATACGCATCAACCTTTTCCTTTCCGTGACATTGCATGTAATCGATTAACACTAATAATAAATTGCTTTAAATGATCTGCATGCGGGTTTGCATATTATGTTAAATGATAAGTATGCCCTCTGTCCATTAGCATAACAATGTGTCTTATGTATTTATATTTTAATAAAATATATAAACCACCACACCAGAAGCAGCTGGGGAATGGGATGATACTGTTTCCATTTTTTCAGAATTATGCTGGTACATTGTCTAATCTCATTAATAAATAATCAATTACTCGCTCTTAACGCTCTATTTGTTAACGGTCCATAAGATTCAGATTACCTTTATTGTAAAAGCGACTCAATTATATTAACTTAACATAACTTAGATGAAAAGCCTTGCGGTTTCTATAGTAATTAGAGAACGACGAAGTTTCCCAAATATAGTTTCTCTATAACGTATAGCTCATAGGTAACAAATAGTAAATCGTTCGGTCTTCATATTTATTTATACTATTTTAAATGTTTAATATACAAAAGGTTTTTTAATAAATATTCCGCGATTTTATACGTGTAGTGAATATAAATAACGTAGAAACATTCTACGTAAATTTGGTGCCAAATAACGGTTTGATATCGGAGCTGCCCATTCATCAGGTATAGTAGGACACGAAGGCAATTGAGATCGTCGTAGGCTAGGCTATGCTCGGCTATGAAAATCCTTTACAACTCGCTTAATAAAGGTTGTAAACAGCCTGGGGCGATCTCAATTAGCTTCGTACTCTACTATGGTTGAACGTACCAATAATCAGGATTAACTTCTAAGAATTGTACTTCTTCCCCAATAAGGTGTGGTTCTACTGTTGTTTTAATTCCAAAAAGATGAAAGCAGATCCTCTATCCGAATGAATGTATCCAGGTCCTTTTTTTTATAAATTCCCCATCTTGTAACCAGATCAAGCTACTGGTGTTCACTGTTGCCCTTTCATTAATGGTTACTAGAAAGTTTTTGTATCGATTGCTTTGCATCCCCACTATGCAGGGGAGGGGAAAATCTAGCAGCACCGCAATGTTATTCCTAGGAAAGCAATAAAAATCTCTGAATCAAATCTCAGAAAATAACCCTTTATGGGTATGGTATAAGATTGAAGACCACATGGACTTCGTCAATTGAACTGGTTTGGGAATGAATACCACTCTGACCTACCTCTACCTGATCGGAACGTAACTTATCTGAACATTATCAGTAATTTTTCTCATAGAATACATCCTTCTTCAAGGACACGTTCGTCTTCAATATCATCGATTGTTCTCCTTAAATGTTCTGATTCGAATGCCGAGAAGGTCAGTTTTCTAATCTCACGTAACTTGGAAATTCATTCGAACTTCCTAATTAAACGAATTTATCTTACATACGAATTTTGCATTCTTTAAATTTTCACAAGTTCCTTCGACAGGAGAATAACCGTTAATAATGATTCACTTACTTCGATATAGACAGGTAAGGAAGTGTCAGAAGATTTAGATTCATATATGTTTGTTGTAAGCAGTCGATAACATGCATTTTGTATTTGAAGGAACAATCAATTAATTACAGTCCTAGATTTCGAGCTTCATTAGCTATTGACCTTACTTCACCATTCGCCTGAAAGCTTGCAAATACAGGGTGTCCATTTAGTAGCCCGTTCTTCAAGTACGGCTTTATTGTTAAATTTATTAAAAAATAAATATACGGGATGGCAATTGGGTTGGATGAAGCACATTTGCAAATTATTTAGACACATACAGGGTGTCTCCAAAAAGTATGGTACATAAAACGTATATTTTTTTAAATGGAATGACCCACTTTTTTTAAGCCCAAATGTAGGGGCCTTGGGTGAACTTTTCAGTCGTACATTATTTTTGTATTAATACACGGCGTTGCCAAGTTATTAATTAATTCATATTTTTTTGCTAAAAATCAACCCTTCCATTATACGCTTGTATTTTTTTAACGTCTTGTTTTTGTTTTACGTAAGTTCGGTGGTGGACTTGGGTTGAATCAGAGTATTCAACCGTGACGAAACATTAAATTATTTCATACAGGATGTTCACTTTTTCTTGCTCCAAACATCGACATTTTCAAACTAATTTTTCTTCATTTTTTTAAATAGCACACCCTATTTATTATTGCATATTTGGAATCCCCGGTAAATTTTAGTGCAACTTTATTAAGCTTACCCTACACCTAAGTGCGATAGTTTTTTCGTAAATTGAGATTTTCTATTCCTTACGGCAGTAGATAGTGGCGCGTGGACGAGGCAACGCATAGGCCGGACACTCGAATCGAGGATACCGTTCAAAATGTTTGCCGTCTTGTACTAAGCACGAGTCTACTCTTTTGGTGAAAGATTTAATCACTTCATTCAACATAGCTGGAGTAATGCGAGGAAAGGACTGTTGAATCCTCTCCATCATGTTCTATCTAGTAGTGGCACCATTACGATAAACGTATTCACTAATTTGTTGTCTGACTTGTATGGAAAAGTGAGTCGGAGTTCTGTCCAGCTGCAACCACATTATCTCCGTAATGTAGTTAGGAAGATGCTGAGTTAAATTTTGAAAGTCTTCTGTCAAGAAATTTAAAAAGATTTGTCCTGATAGTGGATTTTCAAAAAAATAAGGACCAAGTTCATAGTTATGTACGATTCCTCTCCAAACGTTGAGATTCCAGTTATGTTGGAAATGGTTGACGCGGATAATGTGCGAGTTTTGCGTGTCATAAAAGTGAAAGTTGTATCTGTTTACAAAACCATTTCTATGGAACGTGCATTCGTCCGTAAACAGCACATATTTAAAAAAATAAATAGAACCTTATTTCATCGCATCCTCGATTCGAGTGTCCAGCCTATGCGTTGCCTCGTCCACGCGCCTTAACCATCGCGCCACTATCTACTGCCGTAAGGAATAGAAAATCTCAATTTACGAAAAAACTATCGCACTTAGGTATAGGGTAAGCTTAATAAAGTTGCACTAAAATTTACCGGGGATTCCAAATATGCAATAATAAATAGGGTGTGCTATTTAAAAAAATGAAGAAAAATTAGTTTGAAAATGTCGATGTTTGGAGCAAGAAAAAGTGAACATCCTGTATGAAATAATTTAATGTTTCGTCACGGTTGAATACTCTGATTCAACCCAAGTCCACCACCGAACTTACGTAAAAACAAAAACAAGACGTTAAAAAAATACAAGCGTATAATGGAAGGGTTGATTTTTAGCAAAAAATATGAATTAATTAATAACTTGGCAACGCCGTGTATTAATACAAAAATAATGTACGACTGAAAAGTTCACCCAAGGCCCCTACATTTGGGCTTAAAAAAAGTGGGTCATTCCATTTAAAAAAATATACGTTTTATGTACCATACTTTTTGGAGACACCCTGTATGTGTCTAAATAATTTGCAAATGTGCTTCATCCAACCCAATTGCCATCCCGTATATTTATTTTTTAATAAATTTAACAATAAAGCCGTACTTGAAGAACGGGCTACTAAATGGACACCCTGTATATAAGTAGGATATCAAACATGTACGTCACTTTTGACTCGAATTTACATGCTTTCTCCACACCCAAACTACATAGCTAGAAATGGATTCAGAAAGCTGTTTAACATTAAATGAAGTGCAGAAGGTGTATGATATTTGCAAACCTATGATATTAGACAATAATGCAAGAACAAAGTTGCTCGCTCTAATACCTAGTTAGTAGGTTGCACGATTGTGAATCAATAATGATTTTTTGAAAACTATCTTGCAAATAGATATCTTTGAAGTGATCCTGCATGAAATAGTGTTAATGCAATTATACTTCAAGAATAATGTGTACCTATTGCATTTTTTGTTGTAGCTTAAATTAGGACACATTTTTGTGGCTTAATATGTCTGATGCCTAAATGGTTTCCGTGCACTTAAACATTTTAATCAAAAGGAACATAATAAGGTATTTGATACCCCTTGTCTTTGTTTATTTGAACCGTCATGAAAACGTAGGTGTAGGTGACTAATTATTATCTTAAAAAAGACTGAAAAGCTTTTGCATGAAATCTCATCTCCCACACATTTACTTAACTATACCCTGTTCAAGTGACCAGCCGTTGCACGTCATTATTCGTGTACCAATACTATAATTATAATTTACTAAGCAACTTTAATAAAATTTGCATTAAAGCCAAAATGTCATCGTAAGTATAGTTTGTATTAAAAGTCATTAATCGTGTAGGGTTAGCGACCATATTTTATCCTTGTCGCACACTTTGCAGTTCGTACTTACAACTTAAAACGTAGTGCAAATATAAACTCATAAAATATCTCGATGTTGTCACGTCAAATTTTGTTTACTTTGTTAAATTCACCGGTACGCCCTTAAGCTATTTTTTTAAAAATTGCCTTACTAAAAACAGTACATATCAGTACCCTTATTTTGTTTATGTCTACATTAGTTGTTGTATTTTATTATTACGTAGGTATACAGTATCTATTTGTTCCTAACCTAAAAATGTCAGTTTGACAACACGTACATTTGACAACGCTGATTACCACGTCATTGATTTAGTAAGTTTTAAGCTATGACGTGCAACGGCTGGTGACTTGAACAGGGTATATCTATTCATTTATGATTTGAACCAAAAACAAATTCCTGCCATATCTTAATTGTGTATTAATTCAGTCATCAGTACTAACTAAATAGTGTGTAGGCGATAATAGTAACTAAATTCAATCTGTAGCGCGACGCCTAATTAGATTAATGAAACGGTTCGGGTCTTGTAATGACATTCACTTGTGATTTATTACAAAAAACTATACATATAGAATGAATGAATACCTGGTGAAACAAATATTTCATGTTGCACCACTACACCTAACATACGAAAGTAAAACACCTTACCATTCATTATGGATTAGTAAGGTAAGCATAAGCACTTTACTACGTAATGCTAATAGATTATGAATTTAAAGTTTCTTTTTTGTTTTATGCTTTATAGGTAAGTGTCTTACTGTGTAATCGCCACCTTTTGTCATCATTCAATGCTATTTGATTTTAGAATATATATAGTCGCCCAAGAAATTCATTCTCATCGAAGCACTGCTTCAAATTAAAATTCATAAAGCAATATAGTCAACCCTCATTCATATAATTTCAATGACTTTAATTAAACATAAAAATATTACACCCCGACAAATACCTCCTGCACTGTCATGCATAATTTAATTAAATATCGTATAGTGTTAATGATGCAAAGCTCATATAAAGTTCAAAAGACATGAAATTGATAGGATTCAGGTGCCCGAATACCCTAACCAATAACAAATATCTATTTGTCAAATATATTAGCGTCGTGGCGGGTGTATTCAGCCGAGGGTTTCTATATTAAACGCCCCTTCACCCTAATCTGATCTAAATTGCAATGATAGCCCTTGAGTCTAACAGCCCGTATTCACCCCAAAACGTATATATTGAAAATCAACCATACGCATTGCGTCATGAAGTGTTTAAGATATTACTTCAACCCTAATGCATTCCTTATCTATTTTCAATTTTAATCATTGTGTGTATATTGCACAAATTGAAATTCAAATATTCTTCCTTTTTACGTCTCTCTGTCTCGCAAATACATATTATTTTCGTTGTATGTATTGTTTGTAAACACAGTTTGAAGATAGATACCTACAAAGACTTTCCCTCTTTGATATAGATATTACAATATGCAACCAGTGGACGAATCTTCGATATATTTATAACTTTATTATTGAAATTTATCCCTTAAATACTTGCATTCCTTTTACCCCATTTCTTGGTTGTCCTTAATAGCAACTTGATGCAAGAGCAAGAGCTTGCAAAATTGTAAAAAAAAACCTTTTCCTGTTAAATTGTGTTCAAAAAGGAAAAGTGTAGTGGTGTATTAATAATCCCCATTTATTTTTATTGCGGTACAGGGATTCCCTTTGCCCATATCCTTCAATTTTGAGCATTTCGTTCATTATAAAAAAATAAATTGCAGAAAATTTCGATCTTGATTACACATTTTCATCCCTTCGAAACAGAAAGCCGTACCACACGTCTCACAACCTCTTTCACGTAGTCACTGATTGCATTGAAATTTGTATTAATACCGAAATTTAGGTTTATGCAAAATACTTAAAACATGGCTATTAGATACAATTTGTCACAAACGTGAATTTTGACTTTCAGCTATTGAAGCCAAAACATTTAGAACCCTTATTTTATTGATTTTCATCATTATTCTGAACGTTGTCGTTATACTTACAATTACCAATCGGTGTTGTTTGATTTTGAATTGATCACATTTTTACATATTTGTAAAAGCGGTTTTCTCATTTTCCAACTGATTAGCGTAGAAAAGGTTTTTGTTCCAAAGATTTCTATTCTCAAATAAATGGAGCTAATAATTGTATCACTCAGTCACGATTAATAATAATTAATAACAGACCGATATTTATTGCTAAGGTTGCTTAGGTTCAGGATGCGTTAAAGGTACTGACCTATATGGTTCCTCCGTTTTTGAAAAACCGTACTATAAGCTTCCTGTTGCAGAATATTTTAATGTGTCAATGAATATGGCTGTGGATTCATTGTTAAAGTTGTTGCTTTGTATGTGGATTTTCAAACTAACCCAATCTCATCCATTTGTTTTGATTTTCCTCTTCTACATATTTTTCCTAATATATTTTAAAACGAGTTCATGACGTGATGTAATCACTTCTTCTTTAAAGTCTATTATTATGTAAGGTGTAATTAAAATAAATAAATGTAAAAAGTCCTAGGGAGGTTAATTCTAAAGAGAGTGATCCCCATAATTGAACAAGAAGCACTTATCCCACAGCACCAATTTGAGTTTCGCCAGGAACATTCGACTCTAGAACAGATACATAGAGTTGTAGAGGTAATAAAAATTGACCTTGAAGATCGATGATACTGTGCTGCGGTATTTCTTAATGTCTGCCAGGCATTCGACCGAGTCTGGTAGGTGTTCCCCCGGATAGCGTTCTGGGATCAACCCTGTACCAATTATTTACAGCTGACCTACTATGCACTAATGCTGTGATAACCACTTTCGCAGACGATACCGCGATATTAGTTTCACACCCAGATTCAACACAAGCATCGATAACACTACAAAGTACTATGGATAACATACAAAAATGGTTGCACAGGTGGCGAATCAATGAAACTAAATCTACAGCTATCACGTTGACAACGAAACACTGTTCTGCACCTCCGGTTACCCTAAATGGTACACAAATTCCGAATAAGAACTATGTTAAAGATCTTGGCATAATCCTCGATAGGCGTTTAACATGGAGAAACCATATCATAAAAAAGAGAAAGCAATTGGACGCATTGGTCAAATCAAAAGATGTACTGGCTCCTAAGGAAAAAAACCAAGTTATCGTTAGAAAATGACGTGCTAGTGTACAGACAGTTTTGGCTCCAGTGTGGGCGTACGGTGTCCAGCTATCGGACAGTGCGAAAACCTCTAATACTGAAATACCCCAACGATTACAGAGCAAAACTCTTCGTGTTACGACTAACGCGGAGTGGTACATTAGCAACAAATCACTGCATGAGGACCTAAGAATTCCATGGACCAGAGAAGAAATTAAAAGACGTACACTGTCCTATGTCAGCCGAATAAAAAACCACCCAAATGTGTTAGTGCGCAATTTACTAGACAGTGCTTATGTTACTCGTAGATTAAAAAGACTCAAAATGTTAGACCTTATTAAATAAACAAATTATTGTATATTAGGGGAACCGTCAGTGGACGACACTCCCTGTTCATGACAATGTAATATTAGTTTAGTATTAAGTATCTTAACATATTTGCTCGTTAGCCACAAGGCTAGTTGTAAATTAAGCATAAATAAATAAAGAATAAGAAATTAAATTCCTGGAGACAGGATCGCCTAGTGGCGATCGGTTGAAACCTGGATGGTGTTGGATTGAACTGTGTCAGTTGCAAACATTCGTTACGAAAAACTTAATCTGTTAACTTGTCAAAACGTACTTATATCGTACACAATTAATTTTCAGGTATATGATCTTATTTCTGTTTTCATAAATAATTTTAAGTGATACGCAAATAAAAGCTCTAAACAATAAAAATATATCAAATTCCTACACGCTCATTTAAAAGCGCGTCACAAATAATTCACAAGGTGGCGTCATATGCGTAGATCTGACAAATTTTGAACCGCTACGTATCATATCTTCTTTTTATTGTATCATATGCCTGGTACGCATCAAAGTATTGAAGTCATGGTATCAGTGGCTAATTTATGCTTATATTTCATATCATTTAGATATATTTTTAAAGTTACATCTTACATAAATTCTATATTTATAGTTATAGATTTGCTTAAAAAACATTTTTTTTTCTCTCTGTGTAAAGTCAATTTACATTCGGGGCAATGCCTTCTGCCGATGATTTCTTGGACACCACTCGTGTCCATGCGTGTGCAAAGTGTGCATTACTGATCATAATTGTATAGGATGTGATGGACGTTTCCAACAATGGTTTAATTATAAGTGTACTGGAATTAAATATGATGCGCTCAAAATGATCAGTTCAGTGATAGGTGCAAAGAGGTTTTTATCCTAGTAGTGACGAGCAGGAGTGTGATTTTGTTTCCTCTTTAACTATTGCAGTAGAGAATTGGGGTCAAGTTTGAAAAAACAAATGGAAGGTACTAAAAGTGGACTTAGTTCATTATGTGTGAAACGCCACAATCTGAGGTCAAACCTAGTTTTGCAGACACTACCAAGACTGAACCAGTTTTGATTGTAAGACCTGTAAGTAAGCAAGGTTGTGCAGTAAGTAAGATTGAAATCAAAAGTAGGGTAAACATTGCAGAAACTTCGTGTAGGTGTATCAAATGTAAGGGAGAGCAAGGAAGGAACTCTTACTTATAATTGGATGTAAGGACAATGTCGGTAGGGAAAAATTTAAAATTAAAAAGTGAAATAGAGAGCAAATTGGTAGAATTTTGCTGATTAACGAACTTGACTATAGATTTTGTGGCAAAGAATTTTTGTACCAAATATCATATCGATTTAATGGTTCAAAAGATATCGCGCGCACACAGACACACATACCAGACACGATATTTTTTTTTTAAATATATGTTTTTTTTTCGTATTTAGTATTTTATTTATAACTTTGTGAACAAGAAAGAAATAGTTGTAGGTAGTTGATTAACTATTATTTTGACAGTAAAATTGTCTTCATTTTTGTGCTGAGATATAAATATAGGTACCTATAGTGGTAAATTCCATTTGCTTCACGTATATCAATGTAATCTCCAATCATTGCCTGTCTATTTAAGCTCGATTTTGCCAGTGATATCACATCAGTGAAATTAGATATGTTCATTCTTAATTTAAGTTACTGAAATAAATACTGATTTACCTATGTCCTTATAGGAAATAACACGCTAGTTATTTTAAGTTCATTTAAAAATAATTTATTTACACATGTTATTAATTATTAAAATCCACATTATTTCTTGTACGGTAACACCCCAAACTATTTAGTTATTATATATGGTTAAACATAATTCACTGAATGAAAATTGCGCTCCGTAGACAAAGAGCGTTCATCGTTATTTTTATTTTTAGCCAGCGTTGTTAATTACAGCGTATAAATAGAAGACAAACATCTATCCTGATTAAAAATGTCTTAACAGATATATAGATCACAATAAATAGTGGCCGAGTACTGCGCAAAGAACAGATTTAAATCTGTCAAAGACATTGAAATATATTAAGCTAACATTAGATTAACACTTCTGTTTGTACCAAAAATATACAATACACCGCTTCGAAATGAATATATATTTCATTAAGGTCAGATTAAAGAACGTATGGACACATTTTAACGTACGGTATAATTAAATTCTATAGTAAATAACTTAGAAGATGCTTAAATACATTCCAAAAATATTTTCATTGCTAAATGTATAATTGAAATGCGTGTAAATAGACAGTATACTTTTATTTTGTAAGAAAATGCTTTGCGTAATTAAGATATTAATGATGCCGCTAAGTATGTTATGGGCTGTGGCTTTTTAATGTGACTTACAACCTCTATAATTATTATTAGATTGTCACACTAAACGCCTTATTTTCTGCCACATGGCTGTCAGAAATCATGTAATTTTTAATACAACCTTTTAAAACGAAACGATGTGTACGTAATGAAGGTATTTATACTGCTCTGCACGTTTTATATTGCACTATTTCTTTAAAATCGTACTGGCGTAAATTAATGTTCATGTTATAATAAAGTTTAATGATTTTCTTTAATTTCCTGTAATTCCCAATGAATGGTAAGAGCCGTTCTCATCGACTATGTTATGGAATACCTAATGCCAAACAAAAGGAACGAACTACGAGTAGGTAACGATTTCGTTTACATAGACATGTTTACTAGCTTCTTACCTCAAGTGGGCATATTAACACTTCTAAATTCAACCTTGGTATAGTTTGCGGTGTGCATTACTGCATCGTTTGTTTTAGTTCTTTTTGGATGCATATCTATTGCTTAAATTATTTAGACATAGAAAGTTTAGATAACGATTTAGAAATAGTATCAGGATTGTTCAATAGAAACACGTTTAGAAGCTGTAAAACGTTTCTTATTCGACAAATCTAAAAGAACATTAAGACATGAACCAAAAAAGGAATAGTAGCAGGTGTACCGCAGGGATCAATACTAGGACCCCTATTATCTACAATTCATACCCACAACTTCGGAAAATCCTTGAAGTATACCAAATTCCATCAAGATGCAGATGAAACGTAGCTGTACTATGATTTTCTCGGTGTAGACGCGAATGAACGCATAAATTATGATTTAAATAACTTTTTAAAATCACGGGCTGCGTATCAATCCATTAAAATCCGATGTCATAATTTTTGATCGAGGTAGATTTAAGGAAGACGCCAAAAACAAAATAAGTATTAAAATAAATAATACAGTGTTGCCGATAAATAATTGTGTAAAAAATCTGGGACTTACAATACATAAATACTAACCTAAGATTTAAACAAAATGTTTCGGATTGCTTACGCAAAACGTTCATAAATTTAAAACTAATTTATCAAAATTAAATAGGCATATCTGTAGTGAACAGTTAAAAGTGGCACTGTGCGAAGCCTTAGTTTTGTCACAATCCATTTATTATTGCGACATTACCTATGGAGCATGCTTGGATATCAGAGATAGAAATAGCATTCGAAAAATGCAAAATTCTTGTCTGCGTCTTATCGCATAATCATATAATATCACATAAGCTAAATGAAATAAAATAGCTAAATATGGACAATTGGAGATACAATAATAATAATAATATAGCTACATTCTGGCGTGCTATATCATAAAATTATAACAAACCACATGCCTCCGACCCTTTGTATTTGTTCATTAAAATTGTATTCAACAAAAATCCAAGATTTTTGCATTAATTACACCTCCTCTCCATAAAACCGCATTGTTTGAGAGATCCTTTTCTTATAATGTATCAAAAGTACATAATAATAGATATACCAACGATCTCAAAACCAAATCTGTACATTGCTTGACCAATTTACTCAAGGGGTCAAATTCAAATTAAAAATAGAAATTAAAATTAAATTTCGAAAAATATATTTAAAAAAAATAATTCTGAACTCCTAATTTAAAAAAATCACTAATGGATTTTTCTATATTTATAAATCTAACGAAAATAAAACTTTAATTAACCAGAAGATTGACTTATTGATTGACTATACAGGGTGACCCAGGGCTGTGTGATCGGTCCATAACTTTTTTGCTATTCAAGATATCGACATGCGGTTTTCACCGCCAAGTAAGCACACTTATACTGCACATTATAAAAATATTTTGATTATATACAGAATGTTCCTATACAGGGTGGGGTGGTAAACCAAAGTTATGTTTTTTTAAATGGGACACCCTAAACACATTAACAGAGAAATAAAACGTAACTAAGGTTCAAAATTCAATCGGCAATGTCGTGTACAATGCATTTAGTAATATTATAAACCTTTTCGCATATTTCACCTATACCTTGTGATTCATCTAAACATATTTTTGATAGATCAGGCGTTAAAGCATATATTCCTTGCAGCATTTGCCCTTCATCCAGCTCCTGCTTCTCATTTAAAAACAACAATTTGTCAAATATACATTTCATATAACAATGAAAAGTTCCTTCATCAGGTAAATGGACATGTCTAAACATATTTTTGGCGATATCCCAATCCACGTTAGTGTTTTTAACGCATTCATCGACATAAGGCGCTACCCCCTTTTCCCATTCCTCTACAACTGTAGGATCCAACTGAAAAAAAAACAGATGAATTCCTGTTAATTTATAAACCATTCCTGGCTCAATGAAAAATGTTACCATTTTGCAATGCACTGTAATATAGAGGAGACATATTAAAATCAGCTTCATTGTAGCGCTAGGTAGGTATACTGATTATTTTACAATAATTGTGTATTTTCGCACAACGCAACGATGTAATGTCAATTTTGAATAATCTCAAGGAGTTTAAGCTATAAATAAGTATGAAGAATTTAGATAATTAGGATGTTAACTACAGAGTGTTGGAATTGATCACGGCATTACAGTTTCACATCGTAAAGGAAACAATGTATTTCTTCGATGTTTCTGTTCAGTATTTCCAGATCCTTGTAATAATCGTTACTGTAACCGTGTAGCATTGCACGAACTTCTAATATAGCATTTCTCACCTTCTCATAATTCATATCGCCCTTTATATGAACGTATGTATAATAAAAATTTGCATCGTAACCAAAAAAGTAATGATAGTATATACATATAATACTAGAACGTAACTATTTCAATTAGAATTGTAAACATTTATCTTTGGGAAATCTCATTCGACCTTCGAAAAATTATATTTAGTTAACAATTTGTGGGAATTTATGTTGAAACACGAGAACATTAGCACATAGTATTTTGGAATCATACAAAATCAATCTCGCGGCATAGTGTCTGCAAAAACATAATGAAGGAGTAAGATATAGGTAATAATAATAAAAATAATATGGACACGGCTAACAAGACGATAACTCACTCGTACTTACCCCCCAATATGCCCTCAATGCGGACAAAAAACATTGACAGTATGGCATACAGTTGAAGAGTGCTGTGAACTGAAGTCATTCAGAGAAAAACATCAGATCGAGGGAGAGCTGGGTCGCACGGAGTTGCTTTGGAAAGTTACTGATTTATCTTAACAGAAATTAATATTATGCACGAAATTTAAAATTTGATATGTAGGTATACACAAGTAATAATGTGAGCATACCTACTGCATTAATCACACGCATGGAAAACCAAGGTCACGCTCAATGATCTTAGCAATCGAAAGCGTAGATGTATTGATAGCTGGGAAAAAGTAATAAAAATAGTTAACCAGACTTGACCTGAATATCCATAGGAATCGAAGTACAATAACAATAATTATTATTACTTACTTGAAAGGTGTATTCACAAAGAATACATACATTCAAATACATGAAGCAACTATATCAAATATACAACCAGTTACAAGGATTACACGTGGTAACTCTAATTCAATAATTTTTACTATGAAGGGACTTTGCAAAAATTCTCCCGTCGTTATTTCTTTCGTATGGCCATAGAACATAAAATTTATATGCTCTATGTCTATGGTATGGCCCAATATAAATTGCTATAAAATTTTATTGTGCACCCACAAACGCCAATAATACAACAATAAAATAACACCAAGTTCATTAAAATCTAACATCAGTCAATAAAAAAATACTGCCACCATAATTTTTCCCGCCGAAGGTTAATACCGAATTTTTTTTGGTGTGAGATTGTGGAGATGCTTCCACTGCATACTCCGACGTTTAGACTCTAGTTTGTAGTGATAACATCAAGAGTCAACACCGACAACAAATTGGTCTAAGAAGGCATTACCTTCTTGTTGATAGCGTATCAAATACTTTAATGATAAGGCGGAACGCAAATTCTTCTATTCATCAGTAAGCAGCCGTGAAATTCACTGAGACGCAACTTTGTGATAATCAAGGCTATGCATTATGGAATGGGCAGTTCCTACCTTGGTAATGAAGATGTGAAAAGGTTCCGCAACCGTCATACGCCTATTTTAGCGTAAAGCAGTTTCTAGCTCTCTGACATGTTCATCTGATGCAGCATCACGTGCATGTCCAAGAGTGGAGTGGATTTTCTTGCTTGTCGAAATTTTCTACACCATTCAACCACTGTCGTATAAGAATAACTGTAGTCACCATATACGGCTTCCATTCTCGTATAAATTTCCATCAGCGGACGAGTCTCATCTGTCAAAAATTGAATAACAGCACGCAGACTATTTTTTGTTGGATTTTCGATTATGAATGCTATTTTATGTCTCAATAACAGACAGACAAATGAATTTCGTTGTTTTATTGTCGACAAAGTTACAGATATTCTGATCAAATGGGTTTCTATTGAACAATCGTATACAAATGCTTGATATCGGTAAGAATTGAAAATAATCGCATGAATGAATGCTTCCCGCTCGGAAGCAAAACAGTTCTACCGTTGAGTGAACAGTTATAAAGAGGCGAAACTACAGTCGTTTTAACGTCGCTCCTGATGGGCCTGAGAGTTGGGTCTGATATTAGACTATCTCACTCAACGGTTCAGTACCGATACGAGTAAGAGTGACACAGCAATAGGGTACGCAATTTTGCATTATAGTTTCGCCTCTTTATACTTTTCACTCAACGGTTCTACAATGAACTCATATTCACCGAAGAGTTATAGCAAAGAGTATTTATAGGTATACTCTTTGGTTATATTATGAAAGCGACGATGTCCAACTTTAAAATATTTATACCGCTTAAAATTGCGGCAAGAAGATTAGAAGTAATGTCTGATTCTGCAGTGTTACATAACATTATGAAAGAAAAGGAGCATCTGCAGATAAATTGTACGCGAATTTAATTGCTGTTTGTGAGATTGGTCCATTTCAATTGTACTTACATACAGTGACGGATTTAGGGGGCGGGGGGGCTTTAAGGGCTGGTGCCCAGGGCGCAAAAATTAGGGGGCGGCAAAATTACGGGGCACCAAAATTAATTGAAGGAATCTTTTTGAAAAAAATTGCTAAACAATGGAAAATAAAATTGAAGTAGAAATACGTCAATACGAGCTACAATTTAGATAAAAATTCCAAATCAACCTGTTTTACCCCTGCGAACATTTTCGCAGAGGAAAAAGTTTACCCTCTCGTTAAAATAAAGCCGCTCACGAAGTATAAAAAGTATATTAATTGATTGCAAAAAAGGTTGCCGGCTCCCGGACTATTATGATTATCGCGAAAGAAAGGCGCACATATAAACAGCGAGCGGCAAACCACAACAAAGGGATTATTCTTTTGCATTCTACAAAACCCTGAGGTTCATAGCAATAGCTTCTCCGCGCACTGCACTTCACCGCGCAGACCGAAGCATCCATCCTTTTTCCATATTTCTTTTTTAAAAAAACGATGTATAATGTATGTATAATGACATTTTTTTTTAAATCGTGTTAGACGACAACATAATTGGTTTAACTTTTTATGTTACTGCCAATATTATTAATATCGAACTTTCAGCTACTCAGTTACACAAGATGTTGTTTTTTTTATTATAGCTTTAAGACTAAAAAACCAATGGGCCCCAAAAACATCTCACATCGACAAATAAGTATACATTTTTCAATATATAGTTATCTACCACCCAGTTTCAATAATATAGCGGTAATTAATTTTTAAAGTCGAGCACTTGTGCGACTTGAGTCATAATTAGCGTAAACTGCACACCTTTTTGTAGGAATAAATGATCTTTTAAATGCACTTTATTTCATTAAATTATGATTGCTTATTACTGATATACAAGCTTCTAAAGTCAGGCGCCTTGCATTTTTACTCCGATTAATATGGTTTCACAATGTGTGGTATGAAATAATTTGTACCCACTTTGATTGAATGCGTGGCACAATTTTTTCCTACGATTTTTGAAACGAACCGCTGCCCAAATGAAATTTAAAAAGAGTACAAACATGGTAACGTCTTATTGTTGTATAATTAAGGAAAACGAGTAAGGCGCCATTATGATATTGGCAGCGCCGACAAACTTAAAACCAATAAAATAACTGGATTAAGGTTTATACAACACAAAAAATTCTTAAAAGAAACCACACATACGCTAGATCATATTAATATTTAATCTTCATAGTGGGAGATAAAAAGACACTAAGCCTTCCCATCATCATTCATCAATGTGTTATAATTGTAACGAATTCCAGCCGCCTGATGATGACAACATAGGTTTGTCGAAACTGGTCGCTCGCTTTAAATAACTTTAAACATTTAGGGGAAGGTTTAGTGTGTTATGAGTACGGAATTCAACTATAAACGAATTTTTAATTTAATCCAACACGTAGTCAACCAACTTTAATCTTCAATACCTAATAATAAATTTATGCAGTTTAACATTTTCGTAATAATCGTCATGTAAAGGATTCAAAACTATCGCGATACTAATATTTCTTACAAAGGATTAAGCATTGGAAACCAAATTGTTGCTTACCAACATTAAGATTAATGTTTATATGTATAGCCAAAAATAAAATACAGCCTACAAAAGGATAAAATAATATATTCTAAATAAAAACCAAAACAAAACTTTGTGAAAATGTTTCATATTTATTATTACATATAGGTACACAAATGAGAAGCAAAGTTTGTGGTATATTCTATTGGACTTACATATTATTATAATATAACCATACTATTATATTAGGGGGAGTGGGGAGAAATCGAAAGGTTCAAGATCGGGGAAAGGGTGGAGATAGGGGAAATAAAGACGAAACATGAAGGGGAGCTAACAGAATATTAGACAAAAAACATTTATGGACAGAAGAAAGCATGCAGAAATATAGGGAGAGATTAATAGAGAAGGAGAAAAGAGAGGAATAAGAGGAGAGAAAAATACAAGAGATAATAGGGTGGATGAGAGAGCGGACAGAAAAGAGTACGTATAAAATAAAAAGTGGAAGGAAAAAAAGGAAAGCATGAGGGGAAGAATGAGGTAAAGAGACTACTAAGAGAATGTACCAGGTGGGCCAAATTGGACACTCTCTTATGGAAATATCTTTTATCTTAAGAGATAGAAAAAAATGTACCTGGGTGTCTTGAGGTAGATTTTAATGAGAAAATCACTGGCGTAAACAGAATTCAGCTATCTCTAATCGTTTGGCCATTAGGGGGTGTTTCTCGAATTTAGTTGATTTCTTTAACCCCAATAAAATTTAGGAAATTTTACTCTCTTTTCAAAAACCCCAAAATATATAGGGTGATCCGTATGAAAAAATGTAGTCGTACACAAAAAACCAAACACCCTGTATACAAATTGTCCATCGCAATGGATTCTATGTAAATAAGTGCTCTAAGAAATATTTTGCCAAAATCACTTATCTTTAATAATAAGAAAGTTATGGGGGATTAAAGAAATCGACTAAATTCGAGAAACACCCCCTAGCGGCCAAACGATTAGAGATAGTTGAATTCTGTTTATGCCAGTGATTTTCGCATTAAAATCAAGCTCAAGACACCTAGGTCCATTTTTTCTCTTAAGCTAAAGGATATTTCCAAAAAAAGTGTCCAATTTGGCCCACCCGCTACAGAAGGGGAAAACAAGCAGTGAAAGATACAGAGAGGGAGGAAAGGCTATAGAAGATTACGAGGCAAGAACAACAAAACAGAAAGAGAAAAGGATAATACAGGAAATAAAAACAGTAGTGGAACACATGCTAAGGTAGTGCGAAGATTTGAGGGAGGGGGACAGAGAGAGAGGAGAAGTATTAGCAGAAAGTGATGAAGGAGAATGGATGGAAGAGATTTGAAAGAGAAAGAGACAGAACAGGGGTGGAAGGGAGGTGAAGTACATACAAGTTATGAATTTGAATTTAATGTAGAAGGTTTTTGTTTAGATTTAGAGAGAATTTGTTTGTAGTTACGATCAATCAGTCTTTTGTAAATACAAAGGTATGACAATATAATATATAGGTATTATTACATATTAGGAGACGATAAATATGCTCCTAAAAAGTTGATGTTGAACTTAATGCAACATCGACATGAATCGATTCTTTCAAAAGGAACAAACTTTCTCTTAAGATTTGTTGAAAAATTCATAAATACCCAAAAATACTTACCTATGTGTGAGAAAAATTGTAATATAAGTGATGATATTAAATGTCACCTCAAAATAATAATCCTTGATTGGGATTGTATGCTGTTTTAATAAAAAGCCTTGAAAGTCGTTTGACGATATGTTTAATTAATTGAATACATATTAACCTTTACCAATTTCGGTGGCCTCTAGCGAAGAACGCTTCAAGTTTTAAGAACAAAAAAATTTAAACAAGGGCCAAAATTGTCTTGAGCAGTAAGTATAATTTATACCATAGCGACGTTTTTTAAATATTTACAATATCCTAGTCTATTAGTACTAGTAGTCAAACAGCCGAACACCCTTTGACATAAGTACATGCGTGAACTGGTAACGTACTTGAATTATGGCACAGTTTCTCTCAGGGGTGATAATTGATCCCATTTCATTCATAATTGGGTGTTGCTAATTGTGTTACAAGCGAGGTTTTTAATAAAACAGTGAATAATATTTGATATTAGTGTTTCATTAAGATCAATGTTAACCGTCTGCCACAACCACAAGGCAATCACGAAAAGTAAATGTAACAGCTAAGTGCTGGGTTGTTATAAGTGGACCTCAATTATTAATACAAAACAATGTTATCTAGTTAGGTGTTCCTCGTATTCATTAATCACATAGTCAAATCCCAGCATGAGCCAGTAGCGACAACATATTATTTTCATTTTCAAAACGTCAACATTCTACCAACACCGTGGAGACAATGCGAAAATATTTATGTAACCTTTTCATTGTGTCGATCGAATTCCCAATTATAATCTATTTAATTAGAGAATTAATTAGATTTTACAATTTGGAAATGTTTTTAATTGAATTGAATAATTTGAAAAAGCCAGGTAATGTAATTGAATTTGAATTCGGCATTCGGTAACGTGAGAGAAAAACTTTTAGATCATCGCATCGGCATACTACCTTGCGTTATCTAAGCATTGTTAATCATCATTTTATACTTGTAATCATTTCTCTTCGTTTAAAAAATGATCTGGGTCTCGGCATCTGCCTCATTGTGACATATCACAAAAGTTAGTCGTATATATTTATCTCAGACTTACGGTTGCCTTTGTAAAAATTGATTAATTTGCCACTCGCGTGTTGTCAATGCAGCACGATTTAAATGAGTATATCTAAGATGAAATAATGAAATTTCTATCACTCGTCAAATAGCAAAAAAAAAATGGTAAATATTGGTAATAAGAAGAGGAGGAATGTCGTCAGTTGTTTCACCGTCATATAGACCTATCTTGAAACCAATCGTTTTTGGGACAAAATTTAAGGAATGCTCATAAATTGGTCCTAACATGCCGCTACAAATATTTATCGTCTCGCGACTGTGTTCGGTATTAGTTTATTGTTATTTAATAAACGATATCGCGTGTTACTTGCAACTATTAAACTTCTTGCTAGTTGCCATACGAAAGTTTTAGAAGAATGCATAGAGGGGATATAATTATCCGTATAAACATTAATCAATTACCGTAGACTTCTTTGATCCATGACGGGTTGTTAAATGTTAAACAATATTTATTCTGGGAACCGATTCGAACTGGTCGTCGACTTGTCACCTGCGGTAAGCTGAAGACAGTAAGATTGTAGGAGCAACTCAGCTATAGTTTATAGAAGACTATTAAATTTCCTTTTATAAGATGCTTATATGCCGGCCCGACTTGCAGTTACTATGACTATAATGATAATAAAATCTCTTGTGGATTTATGTGTTTGGTAAACCTAACATATTAATTTTCTACTTTTTAAGATAATGCAAAAGCCGACTTTTAAAAAACCTCGGTTAATGTAGGCCGACCTTGTTAAACATTTAATTGGTGTTCATCTAAAAGGTTGAATTTTTTTGTTATTTTTGTCATTCGATGGGATAAATAGATAATGGAGTCGGCGTAAAAGTAAAAAAAAAAAGTTACTTTTAATTGATGACCGGGAATGTGAATTATATCCTAAAAAATGGTAATTGTTTAACTGAAGTGGTACTTTGCAAATTTTCATTTGCCGCCATCACGAAATCTAAATTTACTTTCTATGAGATTTCTTAGACCAGCCTATATAATTATTTATTTGAAGTTAAATTAAACATTTCATTTTGCTATATGTTATGACTACAAACTAACACACAGTAATGTCGAAACTGTTACCGAAGCTTCTTTCCTCAAACAAGAAAAATGTATTTCTTCTTCAGGGTGGCGATTTATCATACATTTCGTAATATATGTATTTTCTGTTACTTTTTCTATACATTATTTTACTCATTATGACTATGAATTTTATTTATTAATTTAGATTCACAACAAATAAGTAAATAATTTTAAAGTATCTTTATGTGCCGCCATTATTAAAAAAAACCCAAATGCAAGTCAGTTGTCAATAGAAAAACAATCAGTAGAGAGTTAACTACAAAACAGCGTGTATTTTATTGGGCAATATGACCATAATTCCACTGATGTTTGTGATTAGTTCGTTTTCCAAACATCAATCTTTCCTCTCGACAAGATGTTCGGAAATTAAATTTATAATTTGAAAACACTGGGTCGGTAGCGAGACTTCCTCGTTTAGGTACGTCAACATTTGTTACTAAAGAAGAAAATCACAAAGATAAGCATCTAGTGAGTATGAAGTAGCAAAAACAAGCATATTCGAGAAAAAACTGAAATTAAGATCATGTAGCCCTAAATGAAGATGATCCCGAGAGCGGATCCGCAGCCGCACAGAGAGTGGTCCCAATTTTTACAAGCGCATTCTTTGAAGCGACTTTTAATATTTTTAGAGTGAACAGACAACTGTATACCTACTAGGATTCTATTAATGCTCCTGGCGTGACTGTATGGGCAGAGATGTCAGCGACTAGCTTATTGGGTTTTATTTTTTTAACGCTACTATCGATTCTAAAAATTATCTAAATATGCTGCAAGAAGCGTGTTGTTGTAATTGGTAGCCTATTATGGTATGTATATAATAATAATTATTAATTATTAATAATTAAGAATTTAAGACTGAAGCGTTGTTTTCACAAAAAATATAGGAAGTATAAAATACTTTCGTATCATCAGTCTTACAAGTCGCTACGTAAACTTGTTAAGCAACAAATGAGGTCAGCATACCAAACTTACATAAGTAAAATTGAAAGCTCTATTATATTTGATCCTAAAAGTTTTTGGGCGTTCGTCAACTCCAAGAAGTCTAACTCTAGAATACCAGGCGTTATGAGTTATAATGATGACTGCCTGGATACACCACAAAGTATCGTTGATGCATTCAAAGTTTTTTTTAATAGCGTGTACCAGCGTCATCTGGATAATTCAGATGTTTTGCCATTAGCTTTTAACGTCCCAATATTGTCTGTTCATGAAGCCACTGAGAATGATATTCTAGCATGTTTCGATAAGTTGAAGAACAAGCAGACCGCCGGGCCTGATCAAATTCCTTCCTACCTTCTTAAGGATTGTGCTAATGTATTCGCGAAACCATTAACTACTATAATCAATTTAGCTCTTAAAACTAATCAGTTTCCTGATGTGTGGAAGATCGCGCGCATTTGTCCGGTGCTTAAAAGTGGGGATGCCAGCGTCATTACCAATTACAGGCCCATATCGATCCTAAATAATTTTGCAAAAATATTTGAAGTATTCCTGCACACCAAGATCTATGCAAATGTAAAAAGGTACATCTCAGTCTCGCAACATGGGTTCATGGAAGGTCGATCTACGGTTTCCAACTTGGTATGTGCTACTCAATTCATTGGAAGTCATTTAGACTCACATAAACAGGCTGACGCCATTTACACAGACATGGCCAAGGCATTTGACCGTATAAGTCATAATGTATTGATACGGAAGCTACATAGATATGGATTTGATGAAGCTTTGCTATCACTAATTGTTTCCTATCTTGATTGCCGCTTGCAATAAGTGTGTTACAACAATTACAATTCAGAAATGTTTGTTGCCACTTCTGGAGTGCCCCAAGGTTCGAACCTGGGATCATTACTATTCCTGTTGTTTGTTGACGACATTACTGAAGTTAAATCTTGCGATAAATTGTTGTTTGCAGACGATCTCAAAGTGTTACGAAGTATATCGTCAGCTGAAGATTCCAAAGACCTCCAAGCACAGCTGAATCGGATCCAGTACTGGTGTTCACTCAACCAATTATCACTTAACATTTCAAAATGCACTGTTGTTTCTTTTTGTCGACGGAAGGATCCAATGATATTCAATTATAAAATTGGAAATGAATTATTACCACGATCAACAGTTGTCAAAGACCTTGGAATATACTTTGATCAAAAGCTCTCGTTTAAGGTCCATATTGATAAAGCTGTAGGTGACGCTTTGCGAATGTACGGTTTTGTTGTGCGAAATTGCAAGTTATTTAAAAATATAGATGCGATTAGGGTTCTCTATTTTGCACTAGTACCAGTGGCGTAGCGTGCCTTAGACGGGCCCCGTATCAAAATTTGTTGGGAGGCCCAAATGGAGAGTAAAGATTTTTCCCAGAAGAAACAAAAATGCTCGCATATTGAATTAAAATAATTATATTAATTATAAATTATTACTTACAATAAATGCTCCTAGGAAGTAAGTAAGCCAAACAATTCAAATCAAATATACACTTTTCTCGCCTTTTTGGCCAACTTATTTATTAAATCATCCGATAGCTGGAAACGATTTCAGTTTTTCTAGATTTTCTGCCTCTAATAGACAATAGTGGCAAGTCTGATAGAAGTCCTAAGATAATATTTTATCAGTTTTAATTTCGAAAAACTTCTTTCAGCTGTTGCAGTTGTAACCGAACAGGCCAAAATAGAAAGCATGCTGTTATTACTCCCGGATAACTGGATGAATTGAATTTTATCAGTCATAATTCCGCGAGTTCTTTAATGGAATGAATTTTCTGAATTTCAGATTTTGAGCTTGTTTTCAAAGCAATTATTCATACAATTGCAATTTGTTCATACAGATCAACTGATATGTCTTTAATGTACTTAGCCTACAGTTTTCCGGCGGCCTTTTTATCATTTCGTTTGAAAAAGATAAGAGTTTCTCCGGTTGTAACACTTCGAACATATTACTCAGGTCACAGAATGACCGTCTTTTCTTTTTGAAAACTCGCCCCCCGTCCGCTCTTTTGTTAGATCTGTGGATTCGCTTAGCAAACTCGTTTCGTTCAGTGTATTCAAAAGACTATTTTTAGTACCTACCTAAATACTAGCTTTCTGTAAGTCATTATTTTCATGCTGAAGGGCTTCAGAAACAGGGTTAATGATTTCAATTATAGTGAAGTAAAAAGGCAACAAGCACTATAAAATCGTAGCTCTCTAAAATGTTAATTATAGGTATTATAATATTCGTCACGTTCGTCTTTTTTAGTGTAAATGAAATTTAGTTCGTACAAAGTTTTGATTATTAATGGATTAATGAATAATTTTTCCTTATAGCTGATAAAGCGTCGTTTCTTGAAGACCATCTAGGCTCTAGGGAATACCTTTTTAAGGGAATCGTTACTATTGCCGCAAAATCCATAATTTTTTTCCAAATTATCGAAAAAAATTGACACGTTTCGCAGCACCGTTTAAAATTAAATTTAATGCATGTGCCGCACAATGAACATAATTGTTTTAAATAACCAATAAGATATAATTTTTTTTCCCCGGAAGTACGGCCTAAGAGTTTAGTGAGATTGTTGATAACATTTACGAATTTTTGCTGTTCGGAGCCCCTATAACCCGGGGGCCCTGTAGCATTGATACGGCTGATACGGCGGTAGCTACGTCCCTGACTAGTACGGTCAAAGTTAGAATACGCTTCACTGGTATGGTATCCCATTTATGATATTCATATCAACAGAGTTGAATCAGTTCAGCGGAAATTTTGTAAATTCCTGCACTTTAAAATTTATGGACTCTATCCAGAGAGGAATTGTGAACATCAAACACTGCTGACAAGTGTGAATATGGTATCTCTTCAGCATCGCCGCATAAGATCAAGTCTAGCATTTCTATATAATATTGTAAATGATGTTGTTGATGCTCCTGAAGTGTTAGAGAAGATTAATTTTCTAATTCCACGCCAAGGCTACCGTGGGAACAGTACGTTTTACTTACCTTTTCCCAAAACTAATCTCTTAAAAAGGTCCCCAGTATATGTAATGTGCAAGAACTGTAATTTATATACTAAGCATACGTTTATTACACTAGCTTTAAATAGAATGTAGAATGAAATTTGTTAATGTTTTGTATATTGTATTTAGCATTATGAGTATTATGACTATTAATTTATACTTGCGGTATGTTGATAATTTGAATTTGTCCATTTGATGGATGCTTTATATCTGTTGGGCAAATAAACATTATTATTATGTACTTCGATTGTTATCGATACTCAGGCCAAGCCTGGTTAACTAATCGCACGGATCGAAATCAAGTAACGATTAGTCCTACTAATACATATATCTATACAATATAAATTTGAAGTTGCTGTTAAAAAGTGAACATACTAAATACTATACACATATTATGTTCATTAAATTAAATGACGTTGATAAAACCAACGCTGATCACATTTTAGATAATGTATTTGTTTGAGAAGCCTCGGTGTATTTGATCCCAATTTGTAAAAGCCACGTCCCGTCGACCCTCTTTCCGCGAAGGCATTAACATGAACGCAGCGTCGCGCATCAATAACAAAAAGAGACCCTATATTCCTAGGCTTCTCCGTTGGCGTCACTTATTCGTGACTTAGTGACTTTTTATAGAAAAGAAAAAAAATGAACATAATATCTATGTTTTGAAAAAGTGTTATGATTATTGTGTAAGCGTTTTTTGTTGTTTAGCTCGACGCATAGGTTGCACTCGAGTGGGTAATGTGTTGTTTGTGTTTTGTGTTAATTGCGAATTCTGATACTGTGAGTATATTGTGTGTTTACGTTTGAGTGCATGAGAACGAGTCAGAGGTGTTACATGAGTGATTGTTGAAGTGTTGTGTGTTGGTAATGGACTTTCTATAATGTTATGTTGTGTATGCAACAGAGTTTCAATTTGTGAAGGGAGGATTGAGTGTTGTGTTTCATTTTGTGTTTGAATGGTATTAGTTGAAAGTGTGTGATGTGGTTCTGAGTGATGTGCGGTATCTTCCGTTATGTTTAGAAATTTTCTAACTATGTGACAAGTGTTGATAATGACTGCCTTTTGTAATTGTATGTATATGTTCCTATCTAACCCTAAAATGTGCAAACTGTGATGTATTATTTTTGGTATAACTCCGGTTGCACTAAGAACAATGGGTACTGTAAGAGCAGTTCCCATTCTCCATTGCGCTTTAAGTTCCTGAGCTATATCAGTGTATTTCCGATGTTTCTCTGCGTGTGTATTGGCTAAATTGTTTGTGTTGGGAACGGCAATATCTATTATGTATATGATTTTTTGTGTTTTATCTATAAGTGTTATATCTGGCCTATTGTTATATACAGTTTTATCTGTGAGTAGTGTCCTATCCCAATATAGTTTGTGTGTGGTGTTTTCAAGTACAACTTGCGGTGTATATTTGTAATAGGGTGTGTTATCAGTAGAAAGGTTATGTTTTGTGGCAAGTTTTTGGTGTATTATCTTAGCTACCTGATCGTGTCTGTGTTTGTATTCTGTTTGTGCTAGACGTGTACATGCTGATATAATGTGTTGTATTGTTTCTGGTCTTTGCGAACATTGTCTACAAAGATCATGTGTAATTGTCCTATCTTTAATTATGTGTTTTCTGTAATTTCGTGTGTAAATGACCTGATCTTGTATGGCAAACATGAAACCCTCTGACTCTGGGAAAATATCACATTTGGTTAACCAAGCATGCGTTGCTATAATATCAACACAGTCTTCGTTAATCTCCTGTGGATATCGTCCGTGTAAAGTCTTTTGTGTCCAAGTTTGTATGTTATGTGTGATGTACGTATCTCTACTCATTGGTGGTGTGATGTTTCTATTACTCATATTTAAGGGTGTGTAAGATTTGTCTGCAAGTGTGACTGTTTTGTGTAGCGCTGAAATGTGTGATTTGTTATAAAAGTATTCTCGTAGTTTGTGTATTTGTGTTTGGTGTAACAGGGCTATGTCTGTTAAGCCTCTACCTCCTCGTGAACGAGGAAGGTATAGTCTTACTGTTGAGGCGTGTGGATGATGTATTCGGTATTTAGTGAGTAATGTACGTGTGTTTCGCTGTACCTGTTCTAAATCTGTATTGGTCCACTTTATTATTCCAAAGGAATAAGTAAGGGCCGGTGTAACGTATGTGTTAATAGCTTTGACAGTGTTTCTACCGTGTAGTTGTGTTTTAAGTATACTGCGTAATCTGTGTAAATATTGTGTGATTAGATTTCGTTTTATTTGTGTATGTTTTATGTGTGTGTTTTGCTGAAAACCAAGATACTTGTAAGTTTCATTCTCGTCCATGGATCTTATATGGTCACCATGTTCGAGCTCAAAATCCACAAATTCTCTCTTACCAGCAGTGATGTGTTGTGTTTTGCATTTGTCAATACCAAACTCCATGTGTATATCATGTGAAAATGTTTCAGTGATATGTAATAAATGGTTGAGTTTTGTGCTTGTAGAGGCGTATAATTTAAGATCATCCATGTAAAATAGATGTGTAACGTTGTGATGTATTTCGTGATTGTGTTTTAAGTTATAACCAAAATTTGTGTTATTCAGCAAGTGTGAAAGGGGATTAAGAGAAAGACAAAACCAAAGTGGGCTCAAGGAGTCACCCTGAAAGATGCCCCTCTTAATTTGTATTGTGTTTGTGATGAGTTGGGTATCATTTAGTGTAAGTGTTAGGGTGGTGTTCCAACATGACATTATGTGAGTGAGAAATTGTGTGATGTTGTTGCTAATTTTGTACAGCGATAGTATTTTTTGTAACCAAGAGTGAGGTACTGAATCAAATGCTTTTTTGTAGTCAATGTAAGCTGTGTGTATGTTTCTTTTATTGAGTCTAGATTGTTCAAGTATTACAGAGTCTATAATGAGCTGTTCTTTACAGCCTCTGGAATACTTGGTACAACCCTTTTGTTCCTCAAATAAAATGTTGTTGTTAGTGCAGTGTGTGTATATTTTATGTGTAATGCATGATGCTAGAATTTTATATATCGTGGGAAGGCATGTAATGGGTCTATATTTAGAGGCATCGTGTGTATTGTTATCTTTTGGAAGCATATAAGTGATTCCCTGTGTGAAGAATGGTGGTGTAGTGTGTGGTGCATCTAATATTGTTGTGAAGTGTTGTGCGAGGTGTATATGTGTATAGGTGAAATATTTCCACCAAAAATTATGAATGTTATCTATGCCTGGACTTTTCCAGTTGTGTAGGTGTTTGATGGAGTTGGTGATATCTTCTAAAGTGATTTGTGTATCATGCATTGGTATTATGTGCTGTGTACGTGTACTTTCCGAAATGATCCAGGGTGCATGTATATTATGTTCAATGTTTTTGGACCACAAATCGGACCAGTAGTGCTCTAGAGATTCTAATGTGGGTAATGAGTATTTTTGTTGTGTTTTGTTGTGTTAGTGATCTATAAAATAGTTTTTCGTTGTATTTAAATTGTGTGTTATGACGTTTTCTATTTGCCGCTTCCCTATACCGTCTCAATCTGTTTGTGTATACTGAAAGTTTTTGTGTGAGTGTATCTTTGTGTTCATTGTAATTCGTGTTTGGTTCTCGTGAACTGTGAGTGTCCTTCATGTCGACTGTTTTTAAAATCACATGAATGCCAAATTACTGAGTCTTTCTTGGCCTATCGTATGATCGTTCAAATATTCAAAAAAATAGTTTTTTTGAGTGTTTGCAATGTTGGGAATTGTTGCTTGTGTACTTTTTACTTATAAAATTAATTTTTAATAAAATAGCATACCACGTAATAACAGAAGAAATAAAAGATTTACTTTTAGTTAATAGAGAATTTGCAATATTTTGTGAATCTCTTGAAGTATTTGAAAAGATTCAGATAAGGCCTCATAAATTTTTGGAAGTTATATCTTATTGGTTTAATTGATTCTACTGTACTCTCCCTTCTTGCCTCACTTAATGGTTTAAGAGTTAAAGAAGGTTTTTTTTAAACTTCCAATGGATGGGTTGAGACCAAAAAATAACACGTACAATTCTGGAACGATACAAAAAAAACTATTTAATTCTAATGAATTATTGTCATAAACCTTGGCCTCTCATGTGGTCATGTGGCCAGTGGTATCAGTTACTGGGAAAAATCCTACAAAATGTTCCTTAATTTCCACTTGGTTTGTTAACTTATTTAATAAGATGTGTTCTTTGTTTTTCTAGTTTTACTTCTAATTTAAGATTCAAATTACTAATGTATGTTTCATTATCTAATATCTAATTTCTTTTCTATCGTCGATTTGGCGCTCACAATCCTCCGCGCCCTCCGCACACTCTGCACATGCCGTCGGGCCGGCCCTTCACTGTTATTGTCTAACTGTCTACTAATTGCAGTCGTCTAACTATAATATTCAGAATGAACAAATATAAATGAAAACTTACCCACAATAGTCTGTCTGAGCACTCGAGCACTGATTGGTATGGAATAATTCCGGCTTGGTTGAGGTTGGGTCAGCTCTCGGTCTTGCTTCAAGATAGGTTTTTATAAATGACACAAGTAATAAAAAAGGTAAGCAGTAAGTATACAAAAGGTGCTGAAGGTAGGATGTCGAAGGCAAAAGATAAAAAGATCCTGGTCGGTCTAGCTTTGGGTTATTTAAAGACTCCTCCTATGAATTTTTCCTCCCGTTGATACTGGTT
Source organism: Pyrocoelia pectoralis (assembly GCA_036250285.1). Taxonomy (NCBI): domain Eukaryota; kingdom Metazoa; phylum Arthropoda; class Insecta; order Coleoptera; family Lampyridae; genus Pyrocoelia; species Pyrocoelia pectoralis. The sequence continues at coordinate 20,941,757 of CM070076.1, read as the reverse complement.
GGATTAGGAGCTGGCAGAGGAAGTGATTTTTAAAACAACAAAAGAGTTTTAGGAAGAAAATTGTAGTTTCATGAACTACATTATCAAAAAGATTCTCAACGATAGCGAACCATCAAAATTCGGCAATAGTGTTCTCATAAACATTTGACATTAGAACGGTTTTGGGCATGACTGTTTTTAAAGTTTTTGACATCCACGGCCACAAACGATGACGAACGTAGTATAATCTTAAAGTTGGTATTTACTCGCCACAGCAATTACAACAACTTTTAAAGGGGCAACATTTGATAGGAAACTACTGGATACACACAAAGTTTGACTTTGTTAGGTCGACGCATGTAGATATTATTATCGTTTCAACTGTCAATTGGGATAGGGAAGTTCTCTCTTGAGATACAAACATTTAGAGGGCGCCTGGCATAGATTCAAAATATTGGTTATCTACTGCAAATAGTGTCACCTCACTGCGCTTTCAGAGCAGTTCAAAACCGCAGGCGTGGGTGCAGACGGAAAAAAGTTCTGATAAAATTTCCTTTAATACTCTTATCTTTATTATATATTACAATAGGTAAATAATTCACTACCTTTGTACCTTTTCCTTATCTTTATTCTCATTTCGTCGCTTGTTTTCAGTACCATGTGCGATATTAAGGTTAAATTGACCGGCTTATCAATGGGTAATAAAACAAAATTTCGTATAATTGTGGCAATAGCTGTTTTCATTTCCACCATGGCAAACTTTTGACCTAAATCAAAATGATAAAATAAAATTATATAGTTCAGGTGATATTAAATAATACCGATACAATTGCGAGGTCCAGCGCTGAAAGGTATATACGAAAAAGGATGACGACCTTTAGTGTTTTCTGGAAGAAATCTATCCGGATCAAACTTTTCTGGATTTGGATAAAATATAGGATTGTGATGTAGGGAATATATATGAACACCTACAATGGTGTCTTTCGGAATCAGGTATCCAGTAGAAGTAACGATATCGTAGTCAGTTTTCCGGCCAATTGAAGGTACGCTGGGATATAAACGTAAACATTCCTTTACAACTAATTCTAAGTAATGCATTTGTTGAATGTCCGAAAATAAGAATGAACGATCTGACCCATTCATCACTGATTTAATTTCTTCTGCCAGTTTTTCCTAAAATTATTTAACGATTGATATCACTAATGATTTTCATTTTCCAAGGAAACCAAACACTTGCCTGCACATTCGGATGATTTGCAATTAAGATTAGTGCAAACGAAATACCAGCGGAAGTAGTGTCGTGCCCCTGAAAAATGTGATCCGTATTTTAAAAATTTTTTCCGTAATTTAGTAATCAACCTCAAACATAAATGTGTCTACTTCTTCCCGAATTCCTTCATCACTAATTTGGACTCCACTATTTTTGAGAGTTAACAATAGATCAAGCATAGCCAGACGCTTTTTTGAACCAAATTGCTCATCATTCGAATCCACATATAAATCTGATTCTGCGAAACTTTGCTTTCGGTTCTCTATCACCGATTTAGAAAATTTGTGTAAGGTATTTATAAGAAGATTTTGCTCTTTTTTTATTGCGGTAAATTGATAAATGCAATTAAGAAATAACCATGGCCGTCCAATACGAACCGAAAGAAGTTGCCCCATTCTAAAGAAATAATTTAATTAAAAATAAATTGGATCTTGGTTTAACTTGCTTATAAATTGCCGAGACGTAATTCCTGTTTTCATCTTTATTTTCATTTAGTTTGGTTCCCATTGCAGTTTCTAATTTTACATAAGTATTTTAGGTAATTGTAAGTTAATGAACATATTAATTTACCACAAATTGTATTCAGTGTAAACTGGGTAACTAAAGGTGGTATATCTGTATATGGTTTGGTGCATTCCTCCTGAAGTCGTTCAACAAGTTGTTCGCTATGATCAACAAAGCACTTAAAAAACTGTTGAATTATATTAAAATGGAATGCCGGTGTTAACATTTTTCTCCTGGTATGCCATTTATCACCTGAAATTTCGAAACAGTATTTCCAAACCAAATTAAATGTTTAGATAGTGTACCATCACTGGTAAGCAACCCCGTTCCAAGCCATGATTGTAAAAATACATAAAACGTCGACTTTCTTATATGATTTCTGCTTGATAATAATATCTGAAAGCACAGTCAGTGGCTATTCCATTACGACCATTTCTTACCTCAATGTCATTCGGATCGAGTAAATGTACTGAGGGTATGAAACCATTAGATATCTTGAAAATAGGGCAGTATTTTGTAGTTAGTTGCTGTATATACTTCCATCTATGTTCTTAAACAATGGAGAGTTAATGCGAACTAGTTAATCAAATCTAACAAAAAGGATGTACAAAAATGGAACCCTCATTCAAAAAATTTTGGTGTACGAGAAAGTATATGTGCCTCTGTTACTTTTTCTCCCTCTCCCTTTTATGCTGCACACCATAGAATTCCTAAAGTATTTTCCCATTAAAACTGATACAATTGTTAATCGGTATTTGGTATTAGACCAGGATATGCAACAGTTAATTATTTATTTAGGCGATATTTCGCAAGCTAATTGCTTGCTTCTTCAGGAAAATAAATGTTTAACATGTCATATAAATATAGATTAAGGTCATATCAAGTATAACAGCTATTAAAATTGTAAAGATAAATTTTTTTTAAAATAAATTTATTTTTAAAAAAATTTAAAAAAACTTTATCTTTACAATATAGTAAAAATAAATTTATTTTTAAAAAAAATTTATCTTTACAAATTTAATAGCTGTTATACTTGATATGACCTTAATCTATATTTATATGACATGTTAAACATTTATTTTCCTGAAGAAGCAAGCAATTAGCTTGCGAAATATCGAATAAATAAATAATTAACTGTTGAACTTAATATCCTGGTCTAATAAAACAAGACCAAATATTACTACTACTAACTAATTTAAAACTGATACATATTACAACAAAGGAGAACCTTTCGTTTTTCGTAACAATTTACTTACCTACTCGATATTAAGAAAAACTTACATTTTCAGTACACAATAATGTAATATAATTACATTCGAAAGTGTAATACCACACAAAACTGTAAAAGTTCTACGATTTGACGAAACAAAATGAGACATAATAATGACTTTCCAATTGCAAAATAATCATATTTTAAGAGCAACAAACTTACAGAATAAAGATTAAAAATCACTTCCTGCATTGTGCAAAGTTTAAGCTATTTAAAAAACTTGAAAACGATATTTCAATGATATCCCAATCATTTCTACATTTTAAAAATCATTAAGTGTCATATTTTTCTAAAATTTGTTATCAATTTTTCCACAGTGCTAATGAAATTTAATAATATTAATGGCATATTAATTTAATTACCTGAGCTTCCTAAGAACTGAAATGTATTTCCCACAAGTAGCCAAGATGGTGGTCCTGGTATTTTTGAAATGTATCGATGTCGCCATTTTTGGTATAAAATAATAAAACCCAAAACAAATAGTAGAAACCATAACATCGTCGATCAGTTCTGTTTACTTATAATAAAATAACGTCGTAGTTAAACTTATCAGTAATTATCACTGATAGATAATAATAATGTCAATAAAAACGATAGTACAATTCCAATTCCTTTAATATATGTACTTATTATAAAGTACTACGACCTTTAATTGTAATTGATTTATTATTATCTACAATTAATTGCGATAAAAATGTGATGCAACTGCATTTTCATAATTATGATAGATGTTCAATATTATATAATTCTGTTTATAAAACGGTAAATGACTCCTACCGCGTACGATAATTGCATTATTTTTCGAGAATTGTGGCATGTGGCACCATCTTGTTGAAACAGTCTACATCCGTATTTTGCAATTTACATACAAGAAACATAGATTATCATGTTGCGATAGCGAGCACCTTAACCAGCCATTTTCGAAGAAGAATGGTGATGCCCAAAATCCCCACCAAAGAGTGACACTCTCGGATTTTCTAAACCCCAAATGCGACAATTTCGATGATTAACTGAGATAAAATCCATTCAACGAAGTCTCTTCGCTGTGCGTGGTCAGTAGGTTTCACAATAGAACTTTATAAGGATGAATACGCTGCAGAGAACTTCTGTGGAGGTGTTCAATTCTTGACCATGGTGCCGAATTACGTTCATGGACTCTCAGTAGCACTTCTTACGAATTGTTTTGACGTTTTTTTGTTGAAGGACGGCCATTCCCCGAAAATTTAAAATTTAAAATAAAAAAAAATTTAATTAATCTCTTTACAGCTTTGGCCATATTTTGTTTAAAACCTTAATTATTTTTAAAATATTACTCAACAATTAAATCACGCTGCTCTTTTGTGTACCGCCCCATCTTTAATAATCCTGAACTGTGAGCTTGCACGCTCCCTTTTTTTTCTATTGGGAACACGATAAAATGCAATTGGCCACCATACAAGAATGATGAAGAAGATTAATGCAGCATTATTTTTGATTTCATAAGTACATATATGTAGACAGTGCAAGTTTGCAAAATGTCACCCTGTATACAAATTACTTGAATAAACACCATGGATTCATACACTTGTGTCGAAACCTTGATTGATGATTGATTGATGTTAATTAGGTACATTTTAATCTTTTTAATTTAACCTATTTAAAACGTTGAAACGAAACGAATTAAACTAGGTCTTTTTGGAAATTTTGGCGGGTTTGCCATGTTATAAAAATGCCCGTTGTTCCATCAGTTGTTTATATGATAATGTAGATAGATCGGATCAACCCGAAATTCTAATATTTGTGTAATAATTGTTAATTTTTGACACTTGCTTCTCTAATAATTGAAGCATATGATTAGTATCTTATTTGAAAAAAAAAAATGAAAAACAATTCGTGTAATACGTCGAAATCTACAAATTTTTCTGTATACGCTTCATTAGTCAAAACACGACGTTTCTGACAAATGTTAGTTTTGTTATTTTTAGCTGTCCGATTTTTGCTAACGCAACAACTTGCATGTGAAAGTCATTTTTTTATATTGAAATCGACAGTATTTTGTTATTTTACACGATTTTAGGATTACAATCGAAAGTTGCACGCCACAAAAAAAAGTAACCATAAGATATAATACGTTGGAAAATACAGGTTCCACTACGGATTTGAAAAATACGAAGACAACAATAAACACATGTAATCAATAAAAACTGTCAAACGTGAATATCGGTCCTCGAAATCGTGACGAATACATTTTTGGTAAAGTTCGTGATCGGATAAAGCAGGTAGAAAAACAATTAGGAACGTTTCTTTCAGTAACAATTTTTAATCATTTTTGAATTCAAGTAAGTAATTATAATCCACCAAAATACGCTGCGAGATAATAGTTTATAAGTTGCAAATGACCTTTACAAGGCACCTTTCAAGATATCGGCTTCCACGAATTGTTCAAAAGAATTCTTGATCACCGAATTCAAACATTTAGATACATATCAGAAGTGAAAAATTCAACAGGTGTTGTGAACATATATATACAGGGTGCGGAAAGACGCTTATAGATTATTATTATTATTTAAAATAATTGGATAAACGATAAAATTAATATCAAATGCGTATAATAAATTAGTACCTCTTTTATAAAAACACCGACCGCCATTTATATTTGATGAAGTTAAATTCCATTATTGGAATTGTACAAATCGATTCTGAATTCATGAAATGCACTTAAGACGCTTTTTGTTTAAGAAAATTACAGTTGAAAAATAAAAGCTATACTAATATTTTCTTGTTAGAAATGAGAAAAAGAGGCCGTATTTATTTTCAGTTGATTAATATTAACTACTACTTCAGCATGTCACAATGACAGCAGTACATAACATTATCAAAGGCTTTAAACATGTTTTCAAACAGCTGTCACAAAATCTTGGTTTCATTTATTATTTTGTTTGCTGTCATTAGCATTAGACTTTTTCGGATGATAAATCTGTACAATAAAAAATTATATTTATTTATGTCTAAGTAACGATATAATTCACGAAAGAACGTCTTTTTCTACATCAAAAAAATAGATTCAAAGAGGAAGAGTAAACCAAATACTCGCCGTTCCAACTTCCAACAATTATCATGCGTTTAAAATGCTTTCTAAGATTTTTATTTTAATTATCGTTAGTATTATTTATTCGTGTAATTTATAATGTTTTCTATTTTCGAATCTTTGATATAATCTGCGCACTTTAACACAACGAAACGTCAACACTTAGTTTGTAAATTAGCTTCATTAATAATTACCAAAAAATATTTTGTAATTAACATTTGTTAAATGTGAAATATTTAAAAATTGACTTTTGTGTATGTACTTTAGTTATTATTTATATTCATGAATCTGACAATGCATTGTTGTGTGTAAGATATAAAATATGATTAGTAAATACTAATAATTAGGACACCGTAATGATGTTCAGAATCGCCACTGGTTCGAAGCTTTTGGGTTATGTTTCGTAATAACTAGTAAATGAAGGAATTTTTGATAGAAAAAAATCGAATATTATAACTTATTTCCATGCATTGAGATTTCTGGCAATTTATTTCAGTTAATGTTTGATAAAACTTATAAACAAAGGGAGCTTTCTACGACATGAAAGCTCAATTACAAATATGACATACCCGAAACAATACAGCAGGGTAACTGTAGAAATTGATGGTAACTGATTATATTGTTGGGTCGAGATTCGAAAAATGTCTTTGGGGGAAAACGCTTCACCTACATTTTAGTACAAATGAATTGAGAGTGTGGTGAAGATTTCAGTTGAGGCAGGTTCTCTATCACGATTCACACTAATGAATTTCATGAATAACCATAGCCGGTGGAAGGGTATCCCGCTCAGTGGCATTCTTACATATCATAGACCCTGTCAGCCTTATTTATTATAAAGGAATTGTAGAGGAAGCATAGAAAGGGTTGAATTGTGCATCGTGATGAAGTACCTTCGGTTTTAAAAATTATATCGTTAAGATACTAAATAGCACTTGTTAAGGGTATCGTCACTTTCAAAATCTTACACTGAAATCTTGCTTGGCGGGAGGATGTCGTCACCTATAGTTTTTTATTTGTATATTTATATTTAATAAAGAATAAAAATGTTAAAATTTATCATCAAAATGCAATTTTATTTTCCACCAATTAAACGCCGCATTTCACGTCTCACCAAAAGTTTGAAAAACAGGGCAGACGAATCAACATCTGTTATCCATCTAACATCGGCCAATTTAGCGGAGAGTATCTAGTGATGCTGTAAGGCAAGGTATGTGAGACCATCCTAACGTTTGTGTTAGCTGTTATCAGATGACTACTTTCTTTGCGTCGCGTTTCGCCTTTTGTGTTTTGAATCAGTTTTACAAGAAAGTAAAATTTTTGGATAGGTTAGATTTCTAACTAAACAGCTTTGTAAATCAACAGAACTTCAAGAATTCGTTCCAATGATTCAAAAATGGTTCTGCAGGAAAAGAAGAACATCATAGGTGAAAAAGGCAGTAGAAGAAATTAGTCTACCTCACAATGCATAAAACACCAGTAACCACATCTCCATGAACGCCCATAAGGAGGGGCAAGAGGGGGAAGTTGCTCCCTTGAACTCGGATTCTAAGCATTAATAATTTCTTAAATAACGAAACTTTTAATTTAAATAAAATTAATTGTTCAATCTCCCCCAAATCCCCCCCAGAAATTACTGTATGGGCGCCCATGCACATCTCAGTTGTTTGCTCAGTTTACTGTTGAAACTCATTCGTTTGGATAAAGTAATTTTGTAGTTATTATTGTTATTTTCTATTTTGAGCCTTATTTCAACGGTTGCGAGTGTTCCAATCCTACCGTTTACTTTAAATCTTTATATTTGTGGGTTAAGTAATCCTAATTGCGACTGAACATTCGATGTGTTCGGCATTTTTTGCTTAAACGAAATATTTGGTTCAATTAAATAATAATACTTAGCTATAAGCACAGATTGTGCTATAAGTCACTAGCAGACGATATAATTAATTTTCATTAAAATTACTTTATGGAACTTCGTAAGTATTGTACCTAATAACAAAAGCGTCTAAACTAGTGTAACAATAATTTCTTCATCTTACCGCCCGACTATTGCAATCAGCATAGCTGTTTTTCATTAATAATCGTTAATTGAACGCAAGTACAGGTCGCACAATTTAAGATGATTCGGGTCGCGCAGATACGTCATCGCGTTCGGGAACAATCGTCAAGTACAACAGCTTAGAATTACTGAAATTCTCGAATTGCCGCGAGTTGAATATTTGAAAACGGACGAATGCGCATATGACCTCCAAATCATCTTAAATTGTGCGACCTGTAGTGGTAAAAAAGAGTGCAACTCTAGCAAGCGGGCTTCTTCGTACAGCCCGAATCGCTACAGAGTGGTTAATGAAGCGATGCTGTAATGTTGCTATGTTTTAGTATGTTGTGTATCCATCGACACACGAGAGTATGTACTCCCTTGCTTTTTATACCAGTTTTTCTGGAGAGATACTGTCAAACGCACCACATATATATCTAAAAACGGCCCTAGGGCCACTTTACAATAAAGATCCCCCATTTGGCTACGTCCACAACTCTGTGGATGGCAACGGCAAGTTCACAGGATCTACCTGGTTGACAGGTATTTACTGTCGATGGGCTCATTAAGCCCCAGCACCTCCTTCCTCATGTGTCGCTCAATAAGTTTCTCCAATAGTTTTGGGAGAAACGACTTATTTAGACTGAGTGACTTGGCGTGGGTCTAAGACTCTTACCCAGGTTCGATATGAATACGACTTTTACGTCCCTCCACGCCATAGGTATGTATCCTAGGGCAATCCCTTAGTAATGTACATAGTGTGGAGGCTAGCAGTTGTAGTAGAGCAGGGAAAATTCCATCCATCCCTGCGGATTTATATAAATGGAAATTCTTGACTGTCCAACAAATTTTTGTTAGGTTCACTATCTGACTAAATCCCCTCCGTTCCTCCCTTAAAGAGGTTCCAAAGTAGTTGGTCCGCCTGCGTCAGTTTTAGTAAAGGTCCTTAATTCCGGAAAGTGTGATTGAAGCAGGTGCTCCAAGGTCTCCTTCGCGGTCTTTGTATAACCTCCCTCAATTTTCCTCAAAGTCCAAAGAACAGATTCTGCTCTCTGTTCCTCCCTGTAAAGCTCTTTGGAGTCTGGTACCTTCTGGAATTTGTTCAATTTCCTCGCAGTACCTCCTCCACTAGTCACGTTTTGTATTCTTATGGCCTTATTGTACTCGGTGAGTGTGGTTCGGTATGAAAAATTTATTAAAAAGATTTCTAGTCTGTGTCCGCAATCGAGGGAGTTCCTCGTGTCACCAGGGAACTTTACTTGAGGTTCTCTTCTCTTTCGTGGGATACCTTGCCATAGGCACCTTTGATGGCCATACGAAGCTTTGCTTCGATAACCTCCAAATTCCGCCGAGTTATTCACAGTTCTCGAGCTTGATCTTTAGGTTCTCTCTATAGAGGCCCCACTTGATTCTCCTCGGATTTCTGTATACGGCAATTGTCGCTTCGTTTGACCCGATGTCGATGTCAAAACGAATATAGGTATCTAAGGTCAATAGCGATGAGCGATGACTCTTCCGACACATGCCATTTGTTGGCTTGTTGCTGTCTCTAAGTTATTATTAATAATGTAATCTCTAACAGAGACTCACCTCTTCTGTTGATGTCCGTGCTACCCCACACATCACATCCGAGGAGGACTTGCCATCCTTTCCGCTGACAGTAGTGTTCCACCAGTTTCCTTGCTTCTGTGGTTGATCATAGGAAAGGTACGCGGATCCGAACACAAGTCTTCTCCACTGTCAGGGTCATTGTCACCAAGTCTCTGCAACAGAATTCCTAGAGTGGTAGTAAAACGCTATTTGTAGCTATGATGCATCGGTTGGCTCAGCAATTAGCCGCGCTCCTTCAAGTCCCAGACCTCGTATTCGCCCTTTGTAGGTCCAAGGTTCTTGTACTAGGGCGGCTACATCATTATTATGTTTGCTCATGCTGTGATGCCGATTAATTTGTACAAGTTTTACCATTAAAAAATAAAACTGTACTTACCTACTGGAGTGCGATGGTTGGCGTAGTCGGTTGTAATTCCTCTGAGGGCCCCTCAACTGCTGTTACCTTTTCGCCTTTCATGCTCTTCACCACCTCCTCCATACCTTCATCTTGGAGAGGAGTTTGAATATCACCCTGGTGAAATTGACGTAGGGTCGATGGTTACAGCTGAGCCCTATCTTGGCCTAGAAAGCTTTGTTCATAAGTATAATCAATGTTTATCCCTTAGTATTCTCTTTCCTATGCACCACACGCTAGCATTTTGGACCTCGATGCTTCTTTCGCGGTTTCTCTTGTGTCTCGGGAATCCAGGCGTGAGCCCTTACTGCTTTTGGGAAGCCTTTCGCTTCGACGTATCGAAATTTCGCTCCCTTCCGCTCCAACCTTAAACATTCCACCGATACCTGTTCTGCGCATGTGATCAACAACGCTCCCTCTCGGTGGCGACACTCCAAGAATCCTGTTTTTGATTTGCCCTGCCTCCTCTTCCAATACTTTATTGAAGTGCAGTTTTCATGAAAAACTTTATAGTGAAAACGTATGATTACAGAAAATAGTAACAGAAAACGAGAAAACCCATTATTAATAATTATGCACTGTGAAGGCAGTTATTTGTAAGCGACTGACGTGTGTATGTTTGTGTAATAAACTAATAAATAACTATAACGTTGTGACAGTGCGTTGTAATTTATGTCCTCTGGAACATTAAAAACTTACGTATCCCTTTGCACGTTTGCAGAAAATTTGAAATATTTTTCAAGCAGAAGAATATTGAAAACATTGCAAAGTAGAATAAAGGTGAGTATCATTGTGTAACTGTTAAAGTATATTTGGAGATAACATTTCCGATGACGTTTACATTGAACTATTACGAATGTGAACTCTTATGTGAGCAGTATACTTACTGTGACGAAGCGCTGACATACTTACCTATTCCATGAAATGCATAAATAACAAGACACAAAATAAGGAATTGCGGTGAGTGGATATGAAGACGTATAGATTATTATTTGTATCTCTTAAATTTTCAGACATACTTACATTAGAAGTTTCAGGTTCCCTTGTGAGGACGTCTATATTATTTAAAGGATAGTCTGCGTCTGTAGTTGTTATCTGCAAAAAAATCTCTATGTTGCTTTCCATTACATGTGGTCTTTAAATGTGCCACCACGTTAAAGTTAAAAAGAAAACAACTATATAATATACTTAACACTTTTAATAAGTAGAAGCTTTTTACAAAGATTTTTTTTTATATTGGCATTAAGGAACATTTACATTAAACTAAAGGCATATGTATAACTAAATTAACTAAATTAAATAAAGTTTGTACTTTTTACATTACACATTAAATCACTTTACAGTAACAGCTAATTCTACTGTTTTTAAAACCAGTATAAGTCTTTCGAGGATTCCTGAACTTGGGCTTCCAAACCTGTAACAATAAATATTGACAAGCATTACTAAAACGAAGTGTTTAAAAAAATCTGAACTTGTTTATTTTATAATCACAAAATCCGCAATATAAATCCCGAACGGCATTATAATAAATATAAAAACAATTTACAACGAAAATCTAATTTATATTTATAATTTTTTTATACAAAAAAAAACGGTTTTACGACACAATCCTACTTATTACTTTCGCAACAATCAATCACTTCTCTTTTTTATATTGATACCGAAGTCAGTTATATGCCAACAGGTTAATCCTAATATAAGCTAAAATATATATTTTTTTGGTGTCCTATTTTAGCCTTTTACGTGTTTAAATCGCGCTTTCAAAAACGCGCATGTTTTAAAGTTGCCATGGCATCATCATCAATTTGAAAAACATGAATTCTTATTGGTTATTGATCTGACAGGAGTACTTTGTTACGTCAAATAAAATGACAGATTGCAAATTAATTTCCGTTTTTCTCATTTCCATGACAACGAAAGGTATACTGATTTCACATTAGGAATTCAACCATTTCACATTATTAGTTCTTATTTCCATTTTAATGCCAGATTTCAAAGTGAACCAATAAAAAAAATAGCGTAAAGTATTCGTGGATAAAGAGGTCTTTAAAACACTTGCTCTTTTTCAAGCACTCCGGCTGCGCCGTCGTGCTTGAAAACTCGCGCGTGTTTTAAAGACCTGTTTATCCACTTATACTTTAATATACTATTTTGAGCATCATTGCAATAATTAGGTACTTCCGTATGAGAATGTTTTTATAGATATTTTTTTTACTGTGGTATTCAAGTAAAGTCGGTTATACTTACAGCATTCATGGTTTTATAGTTTTTTAATATTAGTCAAAGTGCACTTACTAGTAGATATCTATGGAAGAATTCATCAGTAATATCCTTTTACTGCTTAAAAACTTACTGACATTGATGAAATAATTGAAGGCAAATGAATTTCTTTTGTTATGAAGAAGATTATGAAAGTTTTGTTGCTGCGCTAAATCGACAACTTAAAGATGATGCTTCATCTGAGGACGTAAAAATTGCTTTATTAAGTGAAAGTAACAGAAGACGAGTGAAAAATGAATCAGAATCAAACAGTTCAGCTCTTCTATCTCAACATCAGGGCAAAAAACGGGTGAAAAATTCATATTATAAAGGTAAGAAAAACAACGAAATAATTTGTTACGAATGTAGTGATCCTTAGCATAATAAACCCGATTGTCCCAAGTTAAAGAAGGGACAATATAAACAAAGTGATACTAAACCTAAACAACATTTTTCTCCTCATCATGGTCCAAGTAACAGTAAAAAATAACACTTCTGACCAAAGCACTGGTCACTTCTGTGGCTCCTTCATCATGGATCATTAATTCGGGTGTTACTTCACATATGGCTTCAGATAAGACACTACTGACTGATTTGGATCCTGGGGTGAATCTACCAATCAGCAAGGTCAACCAATCAGAAATAATATCCGAAGGTATGAGCAGTGCAGTTATCAAGCTCGATCAAGGCAACCCTAGTAATGTGAAGATAGCTACTGAGTTACCACATGTTCCAGGTTTATCAGCCAATTTATTTTCAGTTATAAAATTTGAAAAAGGTCACAATATTGCATTTGATAGAAATGCATGTACAATTTATGCCAGCTCTGGTTTCTCAATCAAGGGTAGTGTAGAATTTTCATGCCTAAAAAGGGATGGGCTGATTATTGTTGATAACTCGACTGATAATTATAGCTGTTTACAAGAAACAGTGAGGACCGCTACTGTGACAAATATTGCAGATCAGGAATTATGGCACAAACGGTGCCTTAATCGTAAAGGGTTAAGTACTTTAAAAAATATTGCAACTGGTACCTATGAATTTTATTGAACAACCTGATAGTAACTTGTCTTGAGGGTAAATAGAATGTTCAACCTTTTCCAAAAAAGAGGAAGTAGCGCTAAAGAAATTTTAAGTATTGTTGATAGTGGTATACAAGGTCCGTTTGAAGTGGTATCCTGGAGCGGAGCCAAATACTGTCTAATTTTTATTGATGATTTTAGTCGAGAAGTTTTTGGCTGCATGATTAAACACAAAGATGAAGTTTTTTCTAAATTTCGCCCTTTCAAGAATATGGTTGAAACTGGTCAGACTGGTAAAAAACTAAAATGTTTACGTTCTGATAGAGGTGGCGAATATTGTAGAAGTGAATTTGAATTATTTCTAAAAAAACATGGAATTGTTCATCAAACCACAGTACTGAGTTTTGATAGAAAGAACCAGTTGTATGTCAAAATGTAGACAGACGATTTTGGGCTGAATACAGCCATTTATCTAAAAACTCACTCTCCTACAGCCGCTCTGAGCGGGGCAGTCCATGAGGAAGTGTGGTTTGGTATAAAATTTGATTAGTCTCACCTAAAAATGTTTGTTGGTAAAGCTCAGGCGTATATTGCAAAAGAAAAAAGGTTAAAACTTGACAAAAAATCAAAAGAAATGATTTTTGTTGGTTATTGTGAAAACACTAAAGGGTAGGTATCGTTTGGTTTCCATTGACAATTCCAAGCAAATTAATGTTGCTAGGAGTATGGTTTTCATAGACAGAGATCAGATTTAGATAAAAATTCTGGTTTTAATGATCAATATAATGAACCTATTAAAATATTTGACCACCTCTATCGTCTATTGAAGATGTAAAGAGTAATACTATAATACATATATGATCCTAACATACCTACTGAGCCTGTAGTTGTTGAGATAGCCTCTAGTGGGTCTCTTCCCTCTAATATAACAAATAACGAAATGTTTGAATCAGAAGGTTCAAATGTAAACAATAATGTCAATACTGTGGGCAATGACCGTTTATTGTTGTAGGGCCTCACGATCCAAAGATCTATGCTGATGTCTATGCAAGGCCAGGCAAAGATTTTTGAAAGGCAGGCATGAGAGAAGAGATGATTTCCTTAAATGATAATAAAACTTGGGAGTTTGTCGACAGACCTATGGATAAAAATATTATAAAACGTAAATGGGTGTACAAACCCAAGAAAGGTAGTGACGGGAGTCAAAGGTATAAATGTAGACTTGTAGTTCGTGGATTTTCCCAGATATCGGGTAAAGATTATGATCCAACATTTGCTCCAGACTCCAGTCGTAAGATTAACATCACTTCATGTGATCATGTACTGTTTGCTTTAACTACTGTTAACCCTTTCCGTACGGCAACATCGGCGGAGTTTTACTTCCACATAGACGGGAGTTTTTTCCGTGCCTCACAGGCGGCTGTCGTCTATTTCCGTCACTACGGAATCTTGCGTTATTTAGTAGTAAAACAATAAAAACGTATACGATTTTAGAATAATTTATGTTTTAATTATCAAAATGAAAAATATTGCACCGTTCAGAGGTCCTAGAGGGACCAGCATGCGCTTCTGACGACATTCTAAGCAATACTGTAGTAGTAGAAAGTGCTTTAGTGACGGAACGTATACGACAGCAATCTGTGTGTAAAGTATATAATTTATACATGTCGTATACGTACCGACAGCCGTCCAGGAAGACAGTAAATATACTGTCGTGTATACACGACAGCCGCCCGTGCGGCACAATTCTTCAGTGTTGCGTATACACGACAACCGTACGGAAAGGGTTAATGAAATTGACCATGTTGTCATAACAACAGTTTTTTTAAATGGCGATTCAACTGAGAATATTTACATGTAACAGCCTGAACTGAAGGATTTGCTGCCAAATCATGGAATGACAAAATTCACAGTTTTTTACCTAACAAGCAATATCTTAGATCAAAAACTGATCCATGTGTTTACATAAAAAAGAATAATGGCTCATGTCTCCATGTTGATGATTTTTATATTTATTCCAATCCAATACAATACATAAAACCACATTATGCGAATCTGTGTAAAAATGACGGATATATCGAATTCTAAACATTGTCGGTTGCAAATTATTATAATTGGGATATCGAAAGATAGGAACGTATTTACTTAAACGTTTTTCAAAAAAATTAAAATGCCAATAATTATAATAAAATTTAATGACCGTAAATTGATATAAAATTAATGTCGCTCCTAATGCAAGTAGCGCTCTTTAAAAACTCGATATAAAATACCTATCAAAGATAACTAAGAAAACCAATTTAAGTTGTATAAGATGTTAACAGAAAATAAATGGACGTCGTAAGTTTAATTTACCTGACATAGATGGGTACGACGAATACGGCGCATCCAAGGCAGAATGCTGCCATTCCATTGCTTTACACTGACTATGTGAACCCATATGCAGTCTTGATCCCGGAAGTAATAAACCGCTATACTGCGCCATATTATGATGATAGTCGTGAACAGCCCTGTGATGTGTACTATATTGGTACCAAGCGTCGCCTGGATGGTAATGTTCCGAATAAATATCTGGATGATGACTACTCGTCGCGCCGTGATAGTGCTGACAATTCCAGAATGAAGGTGGAAAATTTCGTTGTGACATAGGGGGTGATTCTACAAATAAAGAAATATGTAGTTAGGTTTTGTTTTCTAATAGTTTTTAAATGTCATTCATATTTTATCACTCCAGCAATGTCAACCCTACAGAGATGTGCAATTTAAATAGTTAATAATCTTGGAGCTTGTGTATTTATCCCATAACAGTTGCACATAATATACTAATTCTTTTACAAATTAATCCACATTGCCACATTGTTACGTTTAAAATAAAAATGTTTTAATGGGAATGAAACTAGCTGGACGGTATTTTCCAGGAGTCTAAGAAGGCAAACTAAATTTACGACGTTTTGTATGTACCTATGGTTATAAAGGAAAACGCACTTCTTAATGTACTAAAGTGCTAACTGAAAAATGTGTTTACATAATGGAGATTTTACACATAATTGAAATTGAAATAAATACACACAAAAGTTTGTACAAGTTTTAAAATGACTTATCGCACGTCGGACGGAATCTATGTACCTAATCGTTACTTAATGTACGTTTGTTGCATTTCATAAGAACATAGAAACACAAAGAAAATAGACAAATTAAGGGCAACCTTAGATTTTTTAGAGGACTTTCCTCCGTTTTTCATGACCTGGGCGCAAATCACAATAAAAATTCTCCGTAAATGTGTTGAAAAATCCTATCTAGCGAAGAAAGCCAATGAGAATACCTCCTTTGCACCTCTTGAATTAAGTCAAGTCCTCTAAGTCAGAGTGTTTTTAAAGTATTTTTTATTATCGAGATTTTAATTAAAAATAAAAAAGAAGAAGAAAATAAGATGTTCTCATGGACTTTCCCCGCTAGAGTATTTCGTCCCGGATTTTTCAACACATTTCCGGAGAATTTTTATTGAGATTTGCGCCAAGGATTCATAAGAAACGAAGCGATTTTGGCTATCCCGCTCTCATTGGTCACAAAATTACACAAATACATTTTTATTCCAAAACTAATCATTTTGCTTTTACATCCTTTTCAAGTTTCCTTTGGAATTTTCTGAAATGGGTTGTTATAATATAAACGAAAGGTGAATGGTAGTAGTAGGAAAAAAAATTCCATGGATCCCAACAAACAAATAAACTTTTCATTATCCGATGCCGTTGAGGCAAAGATTTTCAAAAAACCAATTTTAAAAATTAAAAATCGATTCGTTGGCGTTAAAAAAAATGAGGGCTAATATAAAACACAAATCCTAAGCAACAAAGTTAAGTAAGGATTCGTATGGCGTCTAGCAAATTTTTGAATGAGTTCTACTGTTCAATAGGTATACCTAATTATATTTTTGCAAAAACGTTGAATTTTAGTATGGAATTTAGTAGAAGCTATCCTGATCATTCACTCATTATTTTAAGATGATCATCGTATTGCAGAAACAAGAATCTTATTTTAGGGAAAATTTTCAATTCCTTACTAAATATTAATGTCGATTCTCTTATACGGGAAATTTCTGAATTCTTTGAAATAAATCGCATTTCTGTTTGTCATAAGTATTACTTTCTAAAAGGTAAAAGTACGTCTGATGCGGCCTATTTTTTAAATGATTTCAAAAAAGTGATTTTGTCAAATCAATATTTAACGCTAGATTTCGATAACCTTTCACAATCTTTTAATCATAATTTTTAATGTTTTACGTTGAAATTAACGTTGTTTTACCCGAAAGACAATGGGGAAATTGCCATAGATTAAGTGAGGTGCTTTCCAATCAATCACAACACGGCCTGCAAAAGTTCTTTACATTTGCCTCACATGTTTCCATTCAGTACAGTGTGGTATACGCTATAAGTAATATTGGCTAAAGACAGGGTTTCATTTCAAACATATTTGTGTTTGACTGTATCTAACATTTTATATTATGTATGCACAGTTAAAGTTAATTCTAAGCTCATGTGCAAATCTGCTCTCAAAGCAACCGAAGAATGGTGTAAGGAACACTCCTTGTCTATTAACGCGTCAAAGACGGAGATAGTTCTCTTCACAAGGAAAAGGAAGATTCACGCCCTTCGAGCTCCCCTACTCTTCCAAAAACACCTCCAGTTTTCAGAGTTCTAAGTATTATACTTGACAACAAACTGAACTGGAGTAGGCACATCCAGCTTAAAGCGGAAAAACCAAATAGGGCAACCAGACATATCCATCTTCACGGATAGATCTAAAACAATGGAAGGAACGGGCACCGGAATTTACTACAAAGAACTGAACTTCTATATCAGCCAACCACTATCCAAATATTCCGACTGTCTTTCAGGCAGAACTAGTATCGTTTAGTGAAAAAACAATTCTTAGCACACAACAGAAAAAAAATAAAATTATCAGAATTTCCTGTGATAGCACAGCCGATCAATGGAACAATACGCAATGAAAAAGTCGATAAGTTAGCTCGACTGGCCTCAAAACAACCGTTTTATGGTTCGGCTCTTCCACTTACAGTATCACCTGTAAGCAACTTAACAACTCAAGGGAGACCCTCAGGGGACAATCTCGCAGCCTAGCGCGTTTCTGCACAGGTCTATCAAGGAAGAACCTGCGACTACTTGTGAGTAAACTTTCATTCTTAAGAGTAATATCAATAAATAGAATAATGTGTATAAGTATCTACAGTTAAATAAAACGAGTTGCAAAATCATTTGGTTTATACCTCTTCAGGTGGCGTGGCTCTTCTTCCTCATCAAATAGTATGGTTGCGGGATTATTTGTATAATTTGAGATAATATCCTTATATTTTCTAGTATGGGTGATCACTTCTTCTCGTATTGTTGGTAATCCTAGATCAGCATGCAGCACAGTGTTTGGAACGTACCATGCGGCGTTAACTATGGTGCGTAAAATTTTGTTTTGAAACCTTTGAAGTATTTCTAGATTGGAATAAATTGCTAGCAGCAACCCAAAGGATGACTTTATATGTATAGCAATAACTTGTTTCCAAGTGAGAGTTCTGAATTCCTATCAAGGAGCCAGTACATTTGTCGAAATGTTATGCTCAGTTGTTTACGTTTGGCAAATATATGCGCTCGTCATGTCAATTTTTAATAAGGTCGAGCCCTAAATAGTTGATAGTTGATAATAATTAATAATAAAATGAATCATGATGTAGTCCAAATCTTACAAAGGGGTTGTAGATGAAAAGTATTGAAAAAAACTCACAACCTTCCCCTTAATTGTGAACAATTAATGGGAAGGTTGTGAAATTGATCATTTCAACATTATGGTAAATGGAATTATAATTCTTGTTCCCAAAATTTCTTTGTTGTGATTAACTTTCAGCGAAAGAATCAAAATTTAAAAATGTGCCATTGCTTGCGTACCTATTCCACTGTCCGTTAGTATACATACATTGCTATGGTTTTCAACTAAATCTTTAGCGGAATTTTATTAAGTGTCTTTTGAAACAAATGGGCTTAGTTTACACATGCCATGTGCACAATTTCTACTTGTTATTCTTAATACTATACAATATTTACCTATAATAAATGTCTAAATGTATTATATGCACGTGTTTATTTGCAATTAAATTATAAATTATAATGTCAGTGCATATGTAAATAAAAATATATATAATAAAAATGCCCCCCTTTTCATTATTTTTACATAGTGTAAAGTCTTGTAATTTATGTAATATAATAAATGTAATCTGGCTAGTTGAACCTCATTTTCATTTATGCCCTCGCGGAAATCGGGTTGATTGGGTGTTGTTCTTTACATTTTTGACTAGCAAAGATTTCCTTAACGTTGCAACACTTGTTTATTTTTAATATATCACAATATGTTACCCTTGAAACGCGTCGCGTTAACATTTAAAATAAATAAGTTAAGAATGCTCAAGAGCAAAATAGTAGACTTACTTTTTGATGCTCATTCCGAATCTGAAGTCAAAATTTCAAAATTCCTTAACACACAAAAAAACGACACAGTCACACATATCGCATTCATATTATATTAAAATTGAAAATTGATGGAATTACTTGTATTTATTAATATAATTAATTTACATAGTGTTCTGTAACATTTGAAATATTGCGCTCACCTCGTCATAAAATTCCAGGGTTATTTACTTTATCAAAAGTAATATTCTATTTATGTTAATGTAAATTCTTCATAGCAAGTGTTAAATAATTTTATAATACGTTTCTAAAAAGCGTAACACTTATGATATGTTGTACTTACTCATAAACATTTTCAACATATTTTCAACAAAACCTTAAGGAAATATTACTTATGGGACGCATCATATATTAATATGCGCGATTTTTAAGGAAGTAACATTGACGTGGGAGTAGATGGTGGTAACCTATAGCTAGTAATTATAACAGAGTTGAGAACTTGAGGTAAGCAACAAATTAAGAACAATTAGTAGAATATTATGCAGGTAAATGACTATACCAAAATTATGACGTTTACGTTATGATGACAGTAGATCACAATGTGGTAAAGGAGATTCTTGCGGTAGACTATCGCTGAGTTTGAAAAGAAGCGAATCAACCATATTAAAAACAAGAGCTGTTCCAGATTTCTTTAATTTAATTTAGATAAAACGCAAATGTTTGGAATGCTCTCCTTCCATATCGATAGAGGATCTGCACCTCCTCTGAAATGAAAAATTTTATTGGACCGTTTTCTGTAAGTTTCGTGTGCACACATTTTAAAGAATATGGATATTGAAATTTTAAATTTTTTAAATATGTATGTCATAAAAGTTTCATCAAAATTTGTTATTAACCACATTTGAGAAACGCATTTACATTAAATGATGTCGGCTGTCATCAGTTATTAGACAGTGGATTAAAATATTTTATTCTTTGGCGGTATATCTACCAGTTACTTTCTGTCAAGTTTGTTGGTAAATACAATAATTCATGTCTTGACTTCTTGAGAATAAGACATTATAGGGAAAAAGCCTGTACTCGACGAAGTACTGCAATGGGATTGGAATAAATCGACGAAAGAAAAGAAACAAGCTTGGGACGAAAGTAATTTGTTAAAATACAAAAGTATGATAACATACAAATTATTTAAATAATACAAAACTAGCGTGTATTGCACCGTTTCTGTTAGATTGCATTTTCGCAAGCTAAGAAACGTGATTCACGAAATTGGTTTTGAGAGTTTGGATATTTGGTAAATAGCAAAACTTTTAACTTATTAGGCAATTACTTTCAATTACCTACTCCAAGAGGAGCAATCACGGTGTATTAAACTTGAAGGATTGTTTACATAATTTCGATATCAGAGCAATATTACCTAAAAATGTTGTCTATGGATGAAGTTGAATTCGTGAAATACTGCATACCATTTTGCATTGCATGAGTAACTGTTTTGAAATTTAAAAAGTTGAAGGTAAACGACTTAAACATGATATTTACCAATCGAAAAAGGTAAAATCAAGGAAGTAATTGATTAAAAAAAGTGTTCTAGAACTAATTTTTGTAACCGTTGAAGTTGAAAATTCAGCTTGCATGGAGTTTCTAAAATGTTAAGGTTGGTGCACGAATCACAACCGGAAGTGGAAAAAACCTTCCGCTCAAGGGAGCAACGGAATTTAAGCACACGTTTTTCAAGGGTCCTTGCATTTCCGCAACAGTTAATACAATAAGCTTACTCTGCGTCACGAAAGTAGAGTAAGCTGGAACCTGTAACTGAAATGGAACTACAACCCCCCACGTCTCCCATCAGTTCCTACACATCAGTAGGTAAGCTTTCAGACTGATGGAGTTATACAAAATACTCTTACATACAGCGTGATACATTGGTTTGGAAGAACCTTGCCCGCGACTATAAATTATACACTAGGATCTATTGTTTTGCAACTTCTCATAACGTTGTGCCACCTTTAAAGAAATAAAAACCAATTTTGGAATACCATAGAAAATTCCTTTCACCAAAGAGTATACCGGGTGTCAACGAATCTATTAGACAAGCCATAACTTCTAGAATAATAGGTGTATTAAAATAAGATTTGGTATAGGTGAATGGCATGTAAAGAGGAAAATTTTCGCATATTCTTCACCGTCTGGTCACTTCCGGTTTCGCCGGAAATGGCTCCGGTTTTGAATTTTTAAATGGAACACCCTGTATATTGTTACATTTTTGGATTTCTGAGACAATTCTGAATCAGAATATGAATTTTAAAAAAAATTTTACGCCTACTTCATTTTTTTAGAGTCATTTTTAATATTGCATCTAGGTGGCCATGATTGGACGTAAACTAATCTGAGGATCTCAGGTGATGTCAGAAAATTACAATAGCGCAATTTTAGTGACTAGTATGATAGAGAGGCATAAGGCAAGTTGGAAAAATTACATTTTCTTGTCTAACTATCATTTTTCAAATGGCGACCGTTTTTAGACAAGCACTTTCCGAAAAGAGGCTTTTTTGACGAATCTAACGATACTAATTTATTTGCGATTGGATTAAAAATAAGAACATAAATAACTAAATAAGGAAAATATTGGATAATAATTTATTTACTTTTGTCAAGTGTGCCATGGATAGCCGTGATGCATAATATTTTGTACTTAGTTATTTTTATCAAGTCTTCTTTGGAGAACAAAACACTCACTTTATCACAGTAAAAGTTTCTTAAGGCACACTTGACAAAAGTAAATAAATTATAATCCAATATTTTCCTTATTTAGTTATTTATGTTCTTATTTTTAATCCAATCGCAAATAAATTAGTATCGTTAGATTCGTCAAAAAAGCCTCTTTTCGGAAAGTGCTTGTCTAAAAACGGTCGCCATTTGAAAAATAACTGTTAGACAAGAAAATGTAATTTTTCCAACTTGTCTTATTCCTATCTATCATACTAGTCACTAAAATTGTGCTATTGTAATTTTCTGACATCACCTGAGATCCTCAGATTAGTTTACGTCCAATCATGGCCACCTAGATGCAATATTAAAAATGACTCTAAAAAAAAGAAGTAGGCGTAAAAAATTTTTTAAAATTCATATTCTGATTCAGAATTGTCTCAGAAATCCAAAAATGTAACAATATACAGGGTGTTCCATTTAAAAATTCAAAACCGGAGCCATTTCCGGCGAAACCGGAAGTGACCAGACGGTGAAAAATATGCGAAAATTTTCCTCTTTACATGCCATTCACCTATACCAAATCTCATTTTAATACACCTATTATTCTAGAAGTTATGGCTTGTCTAATAGATTCGTTGACACCCGGTATATACTCTTTGCTTTCACCTAATTCAAGTCCAGCCGTATTTCAAGAAAAATGACCAAAATTTACGAAAATATTTTCTTTGTGAAACGACTAACTAGGTACTTTTCAAGAGCTTTGAACAGGATATGATTAAAAAACTGAATGATATCAGTATACCAGGTCTCAATTTGAAAACTTGCCAGATCTCATATCTTCCAAACTGTAACAAGTAAGTAAAATTTCTGGAAACCGTTTTTAGAACATGGAGGAGAACCACCATGACTCGCAGGACATCGTCTGCAACCCACCCCTTAGATTACAGCCATTTCACCCCAGTTTTTTTAAATTGCACTGCCCCATGTGTGACATATCATTGGAAAGACCATTAAAAATGCTATTCACAGTACTAAACAAAATGTTAATTAAACGATTATTTTGTCGAAAAAAGCAAAAAAAATTTCAGTAACTTTAGTTGTATGTTTTCATTTTTATTCGCTACTAATATCAAATAAGATCACTACTTCAAAAAGATCGTAAAAAATTACGATCTGTAAGTCAAAAAACACAAAATATTGTTTTTGGAAAGTAGCACCTAATTTGAATAAACTGATTTAAATATAATATTTCGCATGATTTAAAAAATAATCGATTAATTAACATTTTGTTTGGTACTGATGAATCGCATTTTTAACGAGCTTTCCAATGATGTATTACACATGGGGTTGTGCAATTTAGGAGTGGAGTGGCTGTAGCCTAAGGGGTTGAGTTGCAGAAGATTTCTATATGCGTCATATTGGTTCTTTCTCATTGTTCTAGAACAGTTTTCAAGAAATTTTACTTACCTCTCACCAAGTAGGTAAATCACAAATTTATACCTACCCAATCAGCCTTTTTAAACACGATTTTTGGGGCGTTCTCGTAGCTCGATTGTTTTCCATTTTTGATACGTTATTAGGCAACGATTTCTAGTATAAAAAAAGAACTTCAAAAGGGCCTGTGTCTACCAGAATGTTCAATTGTTGACGAGCATTAGGAACCAAATACCCTGTAGTAAGTTAAGATATATTGTTCAACTATCAAAGTTTTGAATAACTATATGCGGAAGAACATCAAAGGAGTGATAAATTTGTAATAAATTATTCAAATCACTTATATCAACTATAGAAGGAACGAAAAGTATAAACAAATGGGAACAAAAATTGTCCTTTGAACTAACCGACACAGGTGGAAAAATAATAGTCGCCCAAGTGTTTCATTTATCCTTTCTCTTCTCAATATGACAAAATTAATAGGAAATAAAAACGTCGACGAATACGGCTAAACATTTCACATACATCCTTCTTATATATTCTGCGAAATTCTCATTTTCAGGGCGATAAAATAGGGTCATTAAGGGTATTATAGATTGTCGGATTGGTATACGGAATTTAAAAAATTCTACACCTTTTAATTAATTTTAATTTATAGGAAATGAACGATAGAATCGGGTTATTTTCCAAAAGTTAGCATTAAATAGGTACTGTCAAGTTAAAAATTAAAGTCAGTTTCAGAAATAAAAATCCTGTTTCTGATTCGAGTAACTCCATTTATTTCTCTTATACACACATCGACTTGTTCTTTTTGTTAATCCCAGACTACTTGAAAGCGCCGCTCCTCTTACATTTGAAGTCCGGCAACACGTCGCCATTGATCACACGATCAATACTGCCCTCTAAACCGCCAGCACGCCTCGACAATACAAATGGAAAGTATATCTTATCACTATTTGGATAAAATATTTGCGTGCTCAAAAAAAAAGGTGTTTCTAATGTATACAAAGAGCATAAATTTTAAGATTTATCTTCAAGTCGGCATTTTTACAAAAATTCATTTGAATTAAATACGATTGAAGTTGGCTTTTTAAATTAGAATTCTTGAATGTATTAAAAGGTGCAATTATGATTACTTATATTATGGTAGCGTGCATACCTTTCCGCTAAATGGAAGTATAACTCATTGATCTAATCAATAGCGCAATTTACAAATTAGAAATGAATTTGATTACGTTTGTCATTATTCAGTTTTGAGGAGTACCTACCTATACGCATAAGTAAAGGAATACCTTGCTGCATCCACAAGTCTTCTATAAAGAACATTTGATTACAACGATGTAGTATTTAGAACATATTTTGAAAAAAACAGTCCAATTTCAATGAAATTTCCATTTCGTCATTATATCATAGTTGGGTTTTCAATTGAGGCGGGTCGATGTTGGAAGCTCGTGACTTTCAAGTTGTTTTCGTGATTTCTGTTTAATCTGTTGATTATATTCTGTCACAGATATACCAAATCGCCATGGCAAGTTACACGATTAAGCAGCATATCCAAATGATAAAACTTATTGTCAAAATGAGTGTTCGCAGCGGCGGATTATGGCTTATTAATAAGAGCGTCCCTTTTACTAATAACCATTATAAAAATGAAAAAAGGAAAGTTATTGAAGAAGAAAAATTATTTTTTCCGTTTATTTTGGAAGGAAAGTTCATTTCCTGAAAATACAATTTTAAACGATAATATGCTTTTTCTACTATAATCGGCATTTTTTCGTCCCGCTGTTGTTACCAATTTGCATAAACGGCTTAATTTGTATTCAAGTTTCCATAAGATTTGTTTTGAACAACTTTCGCCCGTATGGAACTGGTTTTTACTTTGCATTAGAGGTGCATATTGAATGAAACTATCGATCTCGTTATAAATGAGATTTGATTTACGGCTTAATGAGAAAAGTGACATTGCCGAGCGTATGGACTATATCTCCGTGCTGATATAAATAGCAACTCGATTTTCAACCGCGTATCTTTTTCTATTCTACTTCCTAACAAACGTTACTAAGTGCTACGGAAATTTCACAAGTTTCTCATATCGATATTAATCGTCTATAAGTGAAAGTTTTCCACAAATAGTGATTATTTAGAATCATCTGCTTATTCTAAGTACCATTAAAACGTGATATTACGTCTTTTTGCATTAGTACCGCTACGTTAAAAGTGTCCACGCTCTAGGATTAATTTCCTTGAGGTATGTAGAAAATTCTTTTGTAACAATTACCGTGTCATTCTTAAATTCCTCGACAGTAATTTATATTATTTGTCCTAGCGTTTCCTACCCCGTTTACTTTTGGATTACTACATCTTTACTTTTGGTTACCACCATTTTGTTAGAAAATTGATGTCAACTTTACTCGAAATTATTGCTGATCCGTTACTATTGAACATCGATGGTTATTTTCCTGTGAAACTACATATTTGCTGTTCCACAAATCATCTTTAATTATTTCCGCATTCCTGTGACGAAATTACTGCTTTTGGGAAACTATATGCTGCCATCTGGTGTCAACCTTTGAAAACAAGATTTGATAAGTTATTTAAATTACTAACCCTACATTTCTTGCTGAACTTTATTTGAACTCCTGCTACTGTTTATTATAAAATTTGATTATACTAAATTACTTAATCACATTTCATATTTTTGCTTCAATTTAAAACATTTAATTTATTCATTTTGTTTACTATTCAATTAATTTTGCATTAACTTTGTTCGTCACTTTAAAAATTACTTTTATTATTTGTGTATTATCTTTTACCTTGAAGATTTAATTTGCTAAAGTTAAAGTTTAAAAGCTAATTGCTATTATTTTTACATATCAACTCTCGGAACGAGTACTGACCAAAGTCGGTAATTATTACTTTCAGTCGGCCTGCTTGTTGCAGCCCTATTAATTTTTCTTGTTAATCAACCTTTCTGTTTAGATAACTCAGCGATGTTGACGTTGCGCAACGGCGATAATCGGATGTGTTTTTGGTAAGCGTTGTTTAATGACAACTACTACGTACTGACTTTCGTACAGCTACCGAGACGGTTGCTGATATATTTATGTGTATTATTTTTGTGTTATTAATTGTACATTGTTGTAATATGTAAACTTCATTCCCTGCAAGGTAAAAGTTAAACCCCCTTTACTGCTTCACTCCTGTGAAGATTTGTTTTGTAAAATTTGTTCCGATTGTGTCAATGTTATTTTGTTTTGATTCATTATAACCACCACTATCATTATTTTAGTGTATTTCTTTATCGAATACCCACTTTCTCTTTCAGAAATCATATCTCTGTTATTATTATTATAAGCTGCTAAGCTCTTCGTAGTTCTGATTACCAGCTTGTCTTTACTAAAGAACTATCGTGGCGCCCTAAAAGATATTTGACTATATTTGTTAACTATAACTTGCTATAAATTTAAATTCTATACTCATTATTCCCACGCCCATTAGATTGCCCCTTATAACTGAGCTTATCGAGTCATTGCATTTTTCCTGATTACGGTACCAATCATTTGTTGCCGTAACATACGGTTTTCAGAAAATTTTACCGCTGTCACCGTTTGATTTTCATGTGTTTGGAAAATTAAAACAGAATCGGTTTAATTCGGACGCAGAGGCATTGATGGAAATAGTACCTATATTACGCAACAAGTTTTGAAAAGTGTGATTTTTACAATGTTTTGAAGGATGCATTTGACGCACTAACTCCCGATGGATCGGGAGGCGTACAAATCTGCTCATGAATGTTGTTATGAAGTACGATATCGTCTGACGTATGATTGACTCCGGTTTGATAGCGTAATGGATAAATTTCTATAGATTTAGACGATTTTTACTCGAACTTTGGATAAAATTCAAGATACCGCCAATCGTAGCCACGGGTGGCATTTAAATGATTTTTAACACCTAAGGATATTAAATAATATACAGGGTGTCCCAGTTGAAACTGACACATTTTGAACGTGATTACTGACTAAACGAAATAAAATAGAAATGTGTGGTTTTCACCAAAGAGTTTCAAATTTCGAAAAGTTTTTCCCCAATCATATTAAAAAAAATTCCCAGCTATACGGGGCGAGAGAAAAAAATTGACGATCTTCAACTAAAAATTACTCGAGTTGTTTAAATATAACCTCCTGTATTTTTTACACTATTCGAAAGCTGAGTTCTTTAGCTTTTTAAAAATGTCAACATGTATAATTAATTTTTACAAATAAAGAAGATACGCGAATTTTTGTGAGTGCGTGCACTTCCATTAGTTTCAATATCGCCAGTAGCTTTTCAATTTTGTTATTGATGAAATTCAACAAGAGATGCTACAAAATCCCTTTTTGAACTTACAACTTAGATTTCAAAAGTGCATATACCAAGAAGGACGCCATATTCGACAATTTCTATAAAATTCGGTTGCCATATTATTTTCTTAATTATTGCCACGATGTTTAAATTAGCTATAACTACACATTTTTTAAAGGTTTTAGTAACTTCCACTTATTTACAAATGTACAAATGACAAGAAAATTAAAAATGCAGAAAATAAGTACTTTCAAAAATTGGAAAGCTACTGGCGATATTGAAACTAATGAAGTAATGAGAATGCACGCACCCACAAAAATTCGTGTATCTTCTTTATTTATACAAAATTAAACTACACATGTTGACATTTTCAAAAGCTAAAGAACTCAGCTTTCGAATAGTGTAAAAATATACAGGGGGTGCTATTTAAATATGTCAAGTAATTTTTAGTTGAAGATAGGCAATTTTTTTTCCTCGCCCTGTATAACTTGAAAATTTTTTTAATATGATTGAAATTTTTTTTTTCTTTTCGAAATTTGAAACTCATTAGTGAAAACCGCACATTTCTATCTTATTTCGTTTAGTCAATAATCACGTTCAAAATGTGTCAGTTTCAACTGGGGCACCCTGTACTATAATCACCGCGAACATTGAGTATTCCTTCGGAAATGCCTACTTGCGTTAATTGGTCTCAGATTATGACCTCAGGGAGCTCATGGTTTGGAGCTTTTAGCGGTCTTTAACAAGATATTTTCATTACGAAATTACGCGAGTCACCGTTCCGTAACAGATGGCGATTCAAAAGAAAGTTCTAGGGAATAATCTTGTTTACTAGAAATTTTTGAAACTAGCAATTAAATAAAACAGGCGAAATTCGATCTACGTTATAAAATTAATAATAATTGATAAAAGTATTGTAACTCAAAAATAATGCTTGTCATTTGCTGCCGATGAGAACAACCACCTCAATAATGCGAAAAGGAATATTTCTCCCGGTTTCGGCGCAGCAAGTGGACGAATTCAAAATTCATCATGAATTTTCGAAAACCAAATTCGGGGTCTGTTCCTTCTAAAGCCGTAACAGGGAGCAAATTAAAATTAGAAATTCATATTTAAAACATTCGGTAGGTATTTTCATGAAAAGTAAGTAAAATAGTTGCAATTTTTCCAAAATGTGCTAAATTATATTGTAGAATAGGGTAAGAAGCTGTGAAATACATAAATATAATAAGTAGCACTTATTTTTTGAAAATGTAGTTTACTTAATGCATTAAAATTTAAAAAAAAAACATTAAACTATTAGAATTAGAGTGATAAATGCAAGTTAAGGATAATCAAGCACCCAACGAAACAAACGAATAGGAAAAAATGCAACACAAATTAACAATTAAAAACATCAAATTAGTGTATTGGCCCCAGCCTAAGAAGAAGCTCTCAATATATTCATTGTATTTTCTTAGACATTGTTTGGCCATATCTCAGGCATGCTCAATCGGATGTTTACAAATTAGGTCCTTTTCAGAATTAAATATGGATGTTAGCTGTTGCTTCATAAAAACATGCCCCTAAACAATCAACATCACAGAATTTTAACCCAACGGGTGTGACAAAAAAGAAAAGTGAGCTTTTGGTGTTGTGCTGTTCTGTTATGTACAATGAACTGTATACTATAGGATACAGTTCATTGGTTATGTATGACATGTATAGTACACCACTATTTTAGTTCTACTTTTAAGTCCAATACACAATAATATTATGTAACGGTCTTCTAAGTAATCAATACTTTTATTAATATTTATTTACTACTTTATGTTTAAAAGTGAAAAGAAAACTCTAAACCTCCCCTTAAGAACAACATTTATTGGACGAATACCTACTAATGAGGATGAAATGAGGAAATGCTTTTTTTATGTTTATGTTTACTTAAACTGAAAAGTTGACATTATTCTTACAAAAAATAAAATACCAAATTGCTTCAGGTGTATTATGTAACTATTCTAATTAACATTCCTTTGTATACTGTTCATTAATCATTATTCTGTCGATAAAAATATTCGTTCGGTTTATATTAGTCATTACCCATCACAATAATTTTGATATGATTCACTCGATTCTGATAAAATTACTTCCTGTTTAGTAAAGGAATTGTCATACATTTGTAACTATTGCAACATAAACACCAGCATATTTAAAATTTAATTTAAGTAATAAGAGTAATTGTCATAATTCTGAATTAGAGTGAAAAGGTATTTTTAAAATGTCTTTCTTTATACGAACCATTCTTCCTCAGCTAGATGATAAAAATTTTGTACTCAACAGTTTTCTCTCATCATTGCTCAAGTCAAAAAGTTAACATTATCTACGCACATTTTAGACACAATACACAAACGCATTGTAATAGTACTTAAATTTGGTGTGCACCAGTACTAATATAAATTTTGTAATTTACTGACATATTATATTGACACTTGTCACACATCATACTGTTTTTGTTTAGTGTACCTAAACTTTTAATGTAAATCAATCGAAACTAAACTGGAAATTATATGTGTGTTGGATTTGAGTATAACAGATTCTTATCAATGATTCTGCATAAATTAAATTATTTCCATAGATATATGGCTATATAAAGTGTAAATAAAATGCCTACCTATTATTCACTATAATAAATTAATTGTTTATTAATTCAAAAGTATAGAATATTCATTAGCGCAAATAAATGCAAAGCATGTTTTATCGAGTTTATAACATTCTTGGAGAATAACACGAATAATTAAAATCGTTCTGATTGCATTCATAGATAAAAGGAAAAATGAGTACGGATCGTACAGGTATAACAGTCACCGTCTGAACCTAATTTAGTATTACACTACTTGCCAAAATTACAAAGTTTGTGATAGGTAGTTTAAAATTGTGAACCATATTTGGAATTTTTACATTATTAAAATATAAAGAAACATTATACGCGTATATGTACTTATACAGAGTGGCCCAACGAATAGGTAACAGAAAGGCACTTCGAACATTTATTAAACTAAGGTTGAATTTACATAAACTGGTTTTATTAATTAGTACAAGAACAAATTAACCCTTGTTTTTATCTAAAAATTTAAGGGTTGCTTACCCTGTACCTAAGGGGTGAAGCAATGTTGTCAAATGGCAGTAAAAGTACCTAGTTTCTCTAAAAAAAACAATTGACCTATCCGCGCTTTTGTTAGTTTTTAAATGCCTCAAACTCTTTCCTCATATTGAATTTTCGCAACTTCAATTTTTTTGTTAAAACTAAACTAGTGCACTGCATTCAGAAAAGAAAGACCTTTTAAATGACGTATCACTTGCCCCATCATCCCTATTTAAATTGTAGGGGTTGTTCTCACAGCGCTAAGAGATGAAATCATTTCAGGTTGAAAATCATGACAAAAGTTATCCCCTTTGATATAAAAATTGATGTTTTTGCATTACTCAAAAAAAAATTTGTCTAGCCAGACACCCGTCTGTTACCTTTTCGTTGGGACACCCTGTATATTATATGAGTCGCTAAAGTTTGTCCCACGAGAGCTCGAGTGTGACTCATTAGTTATTGGTGTGTGAATTAACGCAAATAATTAGGTTGTCTTTGTCATACTTACAAAAAGTACCTAATGGAAAAGAGAGAGAATATAAAAAATATATCTTCTAACATTGTCATTGTAAATTACGTAAACGTACGTTGAGTTTGTATCGTAGTGTCAGCTGATAGCTGTCAAATTGATTGTTATTGTTAACCTATATTTGCTTTATGATGTCGCTTACCAATAAATCGTTAAAAATTCAATCGCAGATATTATGCTATGAACGTACTCAAGTATTTTGAGAACGAACGCGATCGCGGTGGATCAAATTTACCGTTAACATGAATACTTCAGGTAAATAAGAGGATACTAAATTTATATTTTGGTACATTTGGGGTTAGAAGATTAAAATGCCCTATAGAAGATATCTAAGACAAACGTTTTAATTTATATCGTTCGGATAGTTTTTAGGTATGAGTCACACTCGAGCTCTCGTGGGACAAACTATATTTATATTTTTTAATAATTCAGGTCTAGGTATCTGTAAACTTTAAAAAAACTTAATACACTGTGTTCAAATGTGGCACATAAGGATATTTAAAACTGCAATAGATACTTACACTGTTATTAATTACAAGAGGTAACTTTATCAAAGTGTGGTATTACGCTAAGTAATAAAGAATTCAAAAAATATCACCAAAGTATGCACTAGATTTCATCAAGTACATGCAACTATTAACGGATATGTGTTTAAAAATAAATAAATTTGGCAAACAACAACAAAGTATTATTTGCAAATTGCTTTTTCCCACGACCATATACGAAACCAACTCATAACGCACAATTACGTATGTGAGAAAATTGGCAATATCGTCAGAGGTAAAAAACCTGTGCGATTTGTTTTCGCGCTGTGTGTTAGAAATATAACGCACAATTCACACTCGAATAGCCGGCTGGGTCAAACAAATAAAATGACAGTTTGAATTTATTCGCGTTGTCACTCATTTTGTTAGCAAGTAGTTTATTGGTATTTTTTATGGTCGTGGGAAAAATAGTGTACAAAACTCGCAGGAAAGTGTCTAACTCACTCGCGGGATTGCCGGCACTCGGCTCACGCCTCGTGCGCAACTTTCCCGCTTGTGCGTTATTTATCACTTTCCATACTTGTTATGTAATATACTATATCAGCACGTATTAAATTATTCAGTGTGCGTTATGGCGGTTTATAGATATAAACCATATACATATAAAGAATATACTGATAGCATCAATGTGCAAAAATCTGGTCAACATTACGGTGCAGACATATATATTTTCGCTCCAGGGACGATCCGAAGACCTTACCTTTAGGGAGGTGTTGGACTAAAATTGCCGACTGTTGGTATAGGTACTTCAGAGACTATTGTCTGCGTAAAAAGTACTCGAGTTTGAAGCTGAATAAAAAAAGTAACCGTTGGGCCGATTCGAATGGGCTTGGGGTTACATTTTTGGACCATTTCTACGGCCGCACGATGCAAAGTGCCAGTTTTTTGGGGTTTACGACGCCATAGCTAAGTTTAGAGTTACATAAAAGCAAAACTACGGGCTGAAATGGTACGAAATTTTAGTACCTATAGTAAATTCAACTATGTTGAAATTTGATTTTTATAGACGCAAGAGACGATTTTGTAGCACATTGCATTCTCGGGAATGGTAGGTCGCAGGGGCATTACACGAACGTCACGAGACTAATTAGGAGCCAAAATTTTGTCCTGTTTTTTAAAAACAATTTTTGATTAGTTTTTACATACACACTTTGGAAACGAACAGCAACTCTGTGGCAATTTTGACACAGAAGTGAGCTGAGCAACGCACATTTACAGTGTAGGTACATGTTACAGGTATTCCTAAATATCTAAAAGTATCTAAAATGCAACTTGCCCGTCTGGGTTCAGGTTCATACAACTATCCCACCATTTTCATTTCCTTGCTCAAAACACGCAACACAACCTTTACATGTCATCGCCAACTGCGGTCTCGTACAACTGGAGTCAGCATTTAATTGGTGTTTTAGAAAAGCCATAACATATTCGATTTTAAGTTTTGTTTTCTGCAAACGGCAAAATTTTGGCACCTATATTCAAATTTGTGACAATGTTAATGTAAATAAGAAAAAGTAATTGGTATTCCGCTTTGTGTCCTGTTAAGTAAATAAGATTTAATTAGATCATTTACAGCACCTCTAGTTCCGATGCTGTGCAATAGAAATAGTATCAAATGCTTTTGCAAACCACACCTAGACCTTGACTAGAGATTATTATTTTCATAACAACCTTCCTAGCTCTAATGTTAAATGGGTATATCAGGTTGGACGCAACTTCTGTATAGAAGTAGATACGACTATTAGTCGCCTCACTCGGTTGCCTAAACAAGCGTTGTTCTTGCATGTTATGTGTAGTTAACATTCAATAGTTGTAAATGAATTGTGTATTCAATAAAAGTGCACACTACGTTTGCTACTTCAACCAAATATTGGATACAACAAACAAGTTGCCTTTTTGTCATATCAATTCATTGATGTTATAAGTGCAGCCTGATGCTAAACATTCGCTTAATTAGAACGCGCTGTGACTGTGTTACAATGTTATTATAATTTAATTTAAATATAATCCTTGCTACAACGTATGCCTCACTTTACTAATGGAGAATACGCCAATATGATTTTTGTCTATGGTTTTTGGAATATACGTACTGCATTTAAAACGGCTTCAATTTGTTGACGATTACCATTTCTTCTCCCTTTCAACGGAAAAGTGAATTTTGTAGGGGCTTGTAATGCATCTAAAGCGGCCGTTTTTGCACCTCTTAACAAGCAACCAAAGACATTGGAAAATGTTGTATGATGACGAAGAACCCGATCTGGGTATTTTCTGTGGTACTCTGCTGCTACAACACGTCCACTCGCATTACGAAAACCGTAGACGAAAATCATATTGGAATATTCGTAATACATAATATGAGTAAAGTGAGGTATTACAGCACAAGTTGATAACAATTCAAAACAACAAGTGAATTTATCAAGGCGGACTTACTCACAATATGCTTGATAATTAGTTTTATTGTTAACTTTTTTAGCAATTCTCTTCGATATTTCCGAAACGGGCCAACAGTTTATATGAAGTTCTTTTTGGTCAAAATGAACTCTAGAATACATGTAGATATAATTTTATTAGTCAAGTTGTGGGACATCTTGTATATGTATTATGTAAAATACTATGATCTTATTGATAGATATTGAATCTACTTGTATTAAGTGGAATAAAATAAATTTTGCTTTTTTTCTAGGTGTTTAAGTGGTTATTTCTATAACTTTTTTACGGTGTCAATTTAATCCATGTCAGCTAGTTTACGTGTAAAGTATCTATTATGATCTTTAGACTTTCAGTCGTATAATCTTATATCGACTACTACCTACTTATATATTATTTTTTTTATGTTATGTCAAAGGACTCGCTACAGTTTACATTATAATATTTCTATAAACACATTCACTTTGTGTCGTATATTTTGAAACGAGTTGTAACAATCTGGTTGGCGCGTGTACCTACAAGAATGTATTTAGTCAATACAATTACTAGTTCAGCGAATAATTCGTAACGATTAACTTAAGAACTGAAATCATAAAGTTAACCTTGGAAAAAAATATCAATTGAGATTGAGGTATTACATTAACAACAAAAAGTTTTCTATTAGTATTCATTATTATAACGTATGCATCTATTATATTAACAATCGACCCATTGGGTATACCCAATGTACATTAGAACATGCAGATGATCTGGGTTTCCAGACAATAGTTTATGTAATTGGAAAATGCATATTATCATCATTTTTCTCAAATAGCAAAAACTGAATTCTGTTTTGTTTGGTTTAACCATTTCTTTTTTCCACAGTAATTTGTCTAAATAGCTCAAATAACTGAAAAGTTTAACAATTAATGAAAAATTTTTGTGACAATAAAATTTGAGCACGAAATAAAAACGCCTAATTAAAAGATATGAAACTAAAATTAAAAAGTTGTTCCAACTTAGCGCTGAAATGTGCCCATAACGACAGACTGGAATAGATAAATAATTATTATTCAGTAGGTATATTATCTTTATAAGTACGCAACGAAGTTATCTTAATAATTTATATAATAAACAAGCGATATCATTCATTACGTAGACCTATTCAAGGTAATTACACAGAAAGAAATGTACGTGTTCTTATTATTAAACACCTTCATGATGTTTTTATGAGTGAAATAATGTATCTAATGATAGCGCGTTCACAAATTCCCCTTCGCATGAATATATAGGGTACAAATGAAAGTCAATGGGAATTCTGTATTGTTGGCGTAAATTCGTAAAAACTTCATTGACATTCTAGATTTAAGAAAAGCTCACGTCATCCAGCAAATAACATCACGTTATTTCAACGTCATTATTAACGGTTTTAGACTAATTAGAAAATTCCCGGTGTCTTCATTTTGTGGTAGTAAAGTTAGAGTAAAAAAAAATAGAAAAACCCCGTTACGATGAATAGCCTTGTTACTAATTTTCAAGACAACTAATAATGCGTATAAAGTAAAGATTTCGTTTTATAATGCAGTACCTACTCTGTGCCTGTAATAGGAATGGTTAATTCTCAGAAGAGGACTTACTTTAAAAGCTGCAATACAAATTACGCATCCTTTTAAATGGAAAGTCCGATGGTAAATGTGTTTGCGGAATTTCCATCTACATACATTACTCTGCAGTTGTCAACTGAGGCTCAAATCATTTTTCATTTCAGAAACAAATTTAAGTACGCCTAACACTGAGAATTACATCTTTGCAGTGGTACGTTTACGTTATTCCGCTAATTCTAATATACAGGATGATTTAAGAAGAGTTCAAGGGTGCATTTCCACGAATTTCCTTTTGAATTGACCTATATATATTACGTTCCAATGTTATAGAGCCTTGGTTTGTCTTCATATAATAATTTATTATCACAATAAACCTTACTTAACATGAGTAAAGATGATTGCACAGAAGCATCCACATAATCGGAAAATTGTTGGTAGAATAATAAATGTAGCTCGATTGTATCTTTATGAAAACTTATATAATAGATGTAAATTCATTTGAATATCCAGTGCAATTAATATGTTAACCAGGTGCGTATCCAGGGGGGGGGGGGGGGTATCGGGATGTACCCCCCCCCCCCCCCCCGAAATTGTAAGGACGAAAAAATTTGTCTGTTTTTAACTACGTACAAACTTTTAAATATCGAGCTGTGTCTGGAGATTGTTGGATCCCCCCCCGAAAATAAGATCTGGCTACGCCACTGATGTTAACTATAGAAATAAAGCGATCTGCTAAATTCGAGTTTGAAAATTTGAATATTACTACCGCAACAAAGATAAACAGTTCCATAATGAAAAAACCAAAGCTGAAGTGCCTAACAATTTAAGTTATAATTTGAGTGACCCTTATACGAGTACAGCAAGTACTTATGTATTAGACGTAACAACAATTATTAATAGCCCAGTAAAATGAGACGAAATTTAACGATTTGGATGAAATAATGGTTACAGCTTTGAAAATTTGGGAACAGGCTTGTTTTGTGCTCCCTGTGAAAAGTGTCAAAAAACAGGTTTTCGCAAATAACTGAAAAAGTATCAATTTCATCAAAAACAAACACGTTAAGAAAGTTACAGCTGACAAAATTCCGCACATTTTCATTTTTAGTTTTGTCTCTACGACCAATAGGAGCCGAAATAGATTTTTTTTAAATGTGGCCTGTTTTGTGGGAAACGGTAACACGTGCGCGCATCGCGCGTATTTCGCTTATATCTCGAGAATGGCTATGTGTATCGCAAAATGCTTCAAATAAAAGTTGTAGAGAATTTAATTACGAATAATTTTCTTTTTTAAACATTTCCATACGATTCATATTGACAGAGATATAATCTTTTAAACCTTTTTCTAAGACACAATCGCTTCTCGTTTTGCATAATAAAATCAATAATAAGTCGAAAACTATTTATTCTACGTACTTAGTGCATAATTATAATGAAAGTTGTAGAGAATTAAATTTTGAATCTACCTATATGTATACACGAAATATCATTTTGGTGATCTTTATAAGGCGATGGAGGAAGAAATAATGAAATATTCTCATTTTCAAGCGTTTCTTTGCAAATAACTATGTTTTGACTACTTAGTAAAGTGTCTTATAGTTTTTTAAAAATAATTAATGCACCTGTAAAATGAGCGTCGGCAGAAGTTCCTAACCGCATTTGTTTTTTAAATCTGCCCTACAACTTTTTGAATATGATACATTTTCCTTTAAAAGCATCGTTTCCAGGATTGAACACCAGCAGACCTTTACCTGTAAAACCCTAAAGAATCTCGTGTATAATTACAAGTTTTAGAGAAGAAATTGAAAATGCAAGTGCAACACTCACACTGAATGCCTTGGATAACGTTCCCCTGGCGGTTGTAAGCTAATAAATATCTCGAAGCCAATGAGCACCATTTTTGGCAACTCTGGTAGTGTTAGTAAAGAAAGGTTGTTTATCTCCATGTCCTAATCTTTAATCTTTAACCAACATACTTGCTGTAAAAAAATATATGAATACATAAAAGCGAACCGTTTAAAGCGAAAGGTAAATCCTTTAGTAATTTTAAACGGAAAGGAAAAATCTTTACCTTTAAGTTCTTATGGTAACTGAATGTATGTTTGAGTAATATTTCACAAGATGGTTATGTAAGAGCTACAGCAATCCCAAGATGTTCCATGTGTTCATTCTATCTTCTTTAAACTTTACCACATACTCCAAATCGTACTGACAACTATTTTTTTTAAACTGCAATAACTCCAATCCCTCTTTAATCGAGTAAACCAAAATTTAAAACAATTAAGAAAGAATATCAAATTTAGGTTTATATGCTAATAACGTAATGAAGCCAAGACTTGATGATCTTCTAAAGAAATTTACCGAATTCTATTCATCCATCATTTAGTTCCTCTTCTTCTTACATTTATTACATAACCCAACATATCAATTTCAAAGTGTTTTTCCGTTTTGTTTTTTCAAACAATCGTTATCGTTGAAGTTATGAAGTCTATTTTGTTTTATCCATCCTCTATAATAGCAATGATCAGCATCTTATAAATAGTCTATATAATCGAACTACAATATTAACTTCTTACGTTGAAATTTTTCGTGCTTAATGGAAAAAAACAATGATACACTACTTATTTCTTTTGTTAGTAATGTATCAAACACTTTAAAATTTTGCAGGAAAGCAAACGTAATAATCGCATAAAAACGATTTAAATCTTTTATGCCTGTTCTAAAAATACATATAATTAAATATAATTAATTTCCGTAAATTTACATTGTGAAATTCCACAAATAATTATTGTAATAACAAGCAATTCCACTTAAATGGTTATTTTAAGTAGTAGCCAGTGGGTTTGGACACTATAGAATATAATATAGTGTCGAAACACGTTAGACTGTATTTAAAATAAACATTTAAGTGGAATTACTTGTTATTATTATAATAAAAAATAACTAGCCATTAATGCATGGAAATCTGACATTGTGAAACTTGTAATATTATTTCTACGTGTAGATTATTAATGAAGCGGGCAAAATTTGTGTTGTTTTACTGAACCTTTTTAAACATCCAGGATTATTATTCTTTTGTAAATAAGTCCAACTGGCATTGTTCATTTAATCATTTTCCCGACCACAATAAAAGCCACCTATAGGAAAGTACATTCAATTTTGATCACTGTATTTTTTATACATCCAGTTGATAGTCGTAATATCCAATGAAAAAAAACCTACCATAATACCACAATTTAATGCTGTCGCTTTTAATAAAAATAAAATAAGGGGAAGATAAATTTTCAATAAAACATAGTGTTGTTAAACCTACTGGACTATTGTGCAGTTTGCAATGTTGGTGATTGTCGTCCAATATCATAAAGATTTTGTGGTTTTACATTATACCAGGTGTCAATTTGACAACTTACCAGACCTCATATCTTCGAAACTGTAACAGGTAAGTACCATTTCTCGAAAACGTTTCTAGAACATTGAACCAATATGACGCATATAGAAATCTTCTGCAACTCACCCCTTAGGGTCCATCCACCCCATCCCTATGTTTTTAATTGCACAACCCCATGTGTAATACATCACTGGAATTTACTCTTTAAAAATGCTATTCATCAGTATCAAACAAAATGTTAATTAATCTATTATTTTGTAAATAATAAGAAAAATACTAGACTGAGAGCTAGCGGCCGATTTGGTCAAGTCATTTCCAGATGAGGAATTGTTTTTTTTTCACATTCGATACACTACTAGAAGATACGAAGGTAAGTCTGGCACCTTGGACCGGCCGGATTTAGGGGTGGTGCGCGTTTGAAGTAAAGTGGAAGATGGCCTACTTCACCCTACAGCCAGATGGTCGATTTTGATCTTATTTAATTCGTGGTCACGTACTGTGGTAAGAAATGGCAATGCCAGACGTTTTAGTGCGCACGGACCCGTTGCCAGACTTCAATAACCTACTCTCATCGCATGAAAGCGCTTTATATACATATGTAGCCTATTTTAACTATATCTCGAAAAATATGCAATATATTTGAGTAAATATGAAGAGACCTTTTTTGTCTAGAATTAAATTTCCCGCAAAGTAGCTT
This sequence comes from Pyrocoelia pectoralis, assembly GCA_036250285.1. Classification (NCBI taxonomy): domain Eukaryota; kingdom Metazoa; phylum Arthropoda; class Insecta; order Coleoptera; family Lampyridae; genus Pyrocoelia; species Pyrocoelia pectoralis. Next base: position 20,901,111 of record CM070076.1, on the reverse strand, counting down.
CTACACATTTATTTCGTATCTTTCACCTTTCCCGAGGTATAGTGAGAAGTGTGTGACTATATATTTTACAAGTCGACTGGGTAATAATAAAATTGTCCCCAGGTCTCAGAAATTGAGGAAACAAAACAGTCTTAAGTGTATCGACAACACTATTTCCACAATATCTAGAAAACAAAGCGCGATACGAAAAAAGTTATTATACTATATCGAATATGAAAAAAATAGTTATTTGTGTATCAAGGTTGTAAAAGTGATCTTTTTTGGCCGAATCTGATGATTGCAGCCGAGGCTAACAAATCAGATGAGGCTAAAAAAGAACTTTTAACCGAGGTGCACACAACATTTTTTAGGCGACTATCACAAAAAGATATAAACTTTAATTTAAAAATCAATTTCATAATTTTGACAGTGACAGTTACCTGACAAATACAATCATATATTTGATTATTCATATCACTTACAGAGTGCTTTGCTCCATCACCTGGACAACGAAAAGCGGTTGTAAAGTAAATGCGGCCGTAAAGTTGTTTATCACAGATGTTAAAAAAAAGTTATACTTCACGGCTTTCAAAAGATACATAAAACAACTATTTATGTAATAGCCGCCTAAAAAACAATTCTTTACCTGGAAATGACTTGACCAAATCGGTCGCTAATAGCTCTTAGATCTTAGATCTCTTAGTACATATTTAAATCAATTTATTCAAATGTTCAAACACAAGTTTAATAAGAAATCCTCTAATAAATGAACAATAGTTTGTGTTTTTTGACTTACAGTTCGTAATTTTTTGAAGTAGTGCTTTGATTTGATTAGTAGCGATAAATATAAAAATATGTATAAAACTAAAGTTACTGAAACATTTTTTTGCTTTTATCAACAAAATAGTCAATGAATTAACATTTTGTTTAGTATACTAATCAATAGCATTTTTAAAGGGTTTTCCAATGATATGTCACACATGGGGTAGTGCAATTTAATAAATAGGGGTGAGAGACCGGAACCTAAGGGGGGGGGGGTTGTAGAAGATTGCCCTGCGAGTCATAGTGTGACCATGTTCCCCCCCTGCCCCCTCTTGGCGGCGCCCTTGTTTCGAAGATATGAGGTCTGGCAAGTTTTCAAATTGACACCTGGTATAATTCGTTTGCCATTCGTTACCAAATAATAGTATTAATATCTTCTACAACCCACCCTGCAGGTTCCGGTCTCTCACCCTTATTTTTTAAATTGCACTGCCCCATGTGTGACATATCATTGGAAAACCCTTTAAAACCTTTACCAACCCTTCTTAACTTTACCTTAGATGTAAGTTTAGGACACAGGCAGTCACAATTTCACCCACAAACCAGAACCATTGTACGGTAAGGGTGGTCGTGGTGATTCGAATTATACAAATTACAGTCCACTTCAATATTGTAAATAAATGTATATATTTTTTTGTAGAAGTGTAATTGAACTGGTTATTATATTTATATTATATATTATTATATTGTATATTATACGCACAACATATTGTTGGTCCTTTCATAGTTTCATAGTTTGTGAACTCTTCGGCAACCTTTATCTATCGGTACATTTTAACGATATCCGCGGTAAATACATATCTATGCGTCCTAAACCGTATAAGAATAGATAAAAAATCTTGCAGCAGTTTGTTTATATGGAAGAACAGCAATACAAATCTCAAAAAATACATGAATTTCAAAAACCATATTGCCAAGGATTATAAGGTTTTAAAACATTAATAAATATAATTGGCCTATAACTGTAATTTCACTCTTCCTTTTGTGTGAAATTTCGATCCGTACCTACTACCACAGATAAAATACATCTGTGCTACTTCGATTGTTTTCAACTACTCTGCAGAAAATTGTCTCGGAGGGTTGACACTTTTTCCAAAAGATAGCCTATGCCTTGAATATCTTTCAGGCATCCTTCAAATTTTTAAGTCTAAAGCGAGGATTCTGCATAAATTATTTTCTAACGGACAACTAACATTTGCACGCGTTGACCGAGTCAAACATCTCGTAGGTATGTGTTTGCTTGTAGCGATTAATTTCATATTATACTGTAATTTTGGCTTGAGACCTTGTCTGCTACCTATATTGAAAATTTATATCTATTTATAGATATGTTGGCGTATTATGTTTGTTTTGTTTTGGTTAGTTAATTTTGTTTATTTAACTATTATACTTTGTTTATTTTAAATTGTTAATCTTACTTTTATTTCTTTTAAATACTTAGTTTCCTTATAGATACATTTTTTTTGTTTTTTGGATTATTATTATTATTATTGATGTATTTACATTTTTTGTTTTTGTTTCGAAACCGCTTTGTTCTTTTAAAAATCATTGTAATTAACATTTAACGAAATTTTAATTATTAAAATAAAATGTGCTATTGCTACCGTATCTCTATCCTCCTCTCTGTCAGCAGCCACTTCTGTGGTTTTAAACTAATGTTCAGGCATGAAACTTTCTATTTCTATGTGATTATGTCATATTAAGTATTTTTCGAAACAAATGCGCTTTGTTTGCACATTTCATGTCCAGAATTTACACTTGTTTCTATTCACAGCTGTATTTATTTTCCATCATGTTATGTAATGGCCATAAACGAGTAATCGTTGGTTAGAAGGTATTAAATTTTCCGGGCGTGTTAGAAATTTGGAGAAACGTTCAACTCGCCGCACTATTCCAAGTTTCAGAGACATACATCCCTTTCAAGAAGGCTTTTGTAAAGAAAGGAATTACGGACGTCAAAGTCTCGCGAATTCAATCAAATGTGTCTTACTGCGGAAGTGGAATTCTTGTTTGTCTCATAGGTACAATCGATGAATTTGATTTCATAAGCTTAAACACTGTTTGAAACCTTAAGAATCCCCAAAAAAGGCTCACGCCAAAATGGGACATAATAAATTACATACAAAAACAAAAACCTTGAATAACGAAGTACAAGCCTATGACCGATTGAATACATTTAGATACCCATTCAGATTTGAAATTTGATAATTTCGGACTGAAGCGCAAGAATTGGTTAATAATGTTAATGAGATCGAATTAGTAGATTTTCACTTACGATTTATTATGCAGACGTGATATTAATTAATGTTAAAAATAAAATAAACGAGGTAATAGTAAAACAACGCAAGCGGCACTTTGACTTTGAAATGAATTGTCCACTAAGTGGATATATCTTGAAATACACAATACGACCTCAAAATCTTACGTATTCAATACCAAATTTGTTTTAAATTAATGAATTAATGGACGAATTGACAGGTAAAATGTAAATTTTAAATCACAGATTTTCTAAAAATAAAATCAGTTAATTGTTATTCTTAAACAATGCAATCTAACTTTGGCAACGATTTTATAAAAACAAAGGAACTAGTTCGGATTTGAATTGGAAATCGTTTCGAATTAGTCTCCCTTTGAATTCCATAAAGTGTAAAACTATTGAATAATATTTGTTAATAAAGCTTTGCACGTATGCTATAATCTTAAGAATCTAAAGAATTCTACCATACCTGCCGCTTCTGTAATCTCTAAATTCAGTCGCACTATCGGCACGATACTTTTGTTTCAAGTGTAGCTACCGTCAACGGTCTCGACAACACGATTACACTTTGATAAATATCACGACAAACCTTTATAAATATTGTTATCGATAGAAAGGGTATTGTCACAATAACGTTTTTGTTTAAATATTCCGAAATTAATAGTTTAAACACTTTAATGCCTTTAATCAGAAAACTTCGGGCGTTTATCAACGAAACAAGTTAGAGTGTGGGAATCTGAAAGAATCAGGAGCCACTGCGGCAAATTCAAAGGATAATCGACAATATAAAACTGAAGTTAACATTCTAAAATAAAAAATAATCAGATACCATTTTATATAAATCACCGAAGCCAGTCACAACATTCTAGCGCGATTCCATGCATAACTGCTCAGTTGGCCGGCAGCTGAAACAAGTTTTGTATCATTTTGTTAACTTGTTTATATAGTTTAAAATGAAAATCTTCATTTCACTTAGCAATCAATGAGAATGAGGGTTGTGAAAACACTTCCGGCTTTACTTCGTTACTTACATTATTACGAGAAATACGCCAAAGAACTGCGTAACGAAATTTTAAATCTTCAAAGTAACTTCCGTAAAAAAAAAGTCACCTATTGCTTAGTTATCAAATTAGCAAATTCTTTTCGAAATTCTTCTGTACAAAAAAGCAGGCGTCTTTTTCGATCAAAGCGGCTTTTCAATACGTTGCGTTGATTTACTTCATTAATAAAAATGCGCATAAAATATTGAGATAGTGTGATTTATGGACAGAAACAATTTTGAATAACTATTCCTAATTGGGAAAACAAATACCTTAAACGTTTACTTTTAAACGGGCTTTTAAATGTTTATTATCATTATTTAAACAGTGCTGTTAGAACCGTCGGATAGTGTAGAATAAGCTCGACTACAACAATCTTTTCACTTTTTACACGTTCTCTTTGGAGTTTAATACTCTAATCATCTCACCACAATCACACAAAATCGTAGATCTAGGTTCTTTGAAGTGCCAAGAACCGTAACACATATTTTAGATGATTATCTACTATGACAGTTACAATTTGCTCAAACGTAGAATTTTATGAGTTGAGGTTCAGTAAATTTGTTATATGAGCAACAAATTTCTGTTTAGGAGTAGCATATCGACAGGTCATTTTTTTGACCACGTCAATTCAATGAAAAGGTTCTACTAATATAAATTTATACATGATACAGTATAATCTATTTATGGCTATAAAATATCGAGGCTACTCCTGTGGTCAAAATTATTTTTCACAAGGTCTCGCATACTTACATCAACGGGTTTATCGGTACAGTAAACTTGGAACGGTAGTCAGGATCCACTACAATACGGTCGGTTAACTCATTAACAAACATATTGGATTGTTTTGTTTTCTCCTGTACATAGTGTACATGTGGAAATGTTTTTTGACTGACATCAAATCAGAAAATGTAGCACATAGAAACAATATTGACATAACTTCTATTCCGAGAAAGGGCGATACGTAACTATTAAGTACGACGTATAGGGTTTATTCACAATGTTGGCGAGGTATCATGTACATCAGGAAGCGTGTCCGAAAAATTCTTCGAATGCAATTCTTCGAAAACCAATTCTTCGAATACACAATTATTCGAATCAAAAATTCTTCGAAAAGCAAATTTTCGAAATGCATTTGTTCGAAATAGAAATTTTCTACAAACCTAACGAGACTCGCCCAATTTCCCCCGGCCATAGGTTATTTGGAGGTTTATGCTCGTTTTCACCATACAAATTAAGTAATGCTTAAAGTTAGGCAGAACTTAAATACCATAGCAACCATTGTCTCAATAATCGTTGCCATGGCATTTAAGTTCTGCCTCACTTTAAGCATTACTTAATTTGTATGGTGAAAACGAGCACTAGTATATTTTTTTCAATTGATACAAAAACACTAAACAAATTTTGGAAGTAAAACAAAATGCTAAACTTAAACGTAGATCGTTACTAAAGTGCCTAGGTTATTTACAGGTTTAGTATATCTTTTCAATGTATACAAAAACAGGGAACCCGCCGCGGCTTTTACATTTATTTACGCGGTCTAAAATCACTTTACATAGACTCACGGCATATCATTTCCAACAATTTGACACTAAAAATATTGATGTTAGGTAAATGTTAAATTTTCGAGCCTGATAACTTTTGATCCCTAGGGTACCGCGCCATAAGTGAGGTATTAATGAACTTGTCTTGGTCTACTCTATAGTCTTATATATCATTACCACTTCCTGAGTATGGAACTCGTACCTAATATTTTACAAGTTAATAACAAATCTGGTAGTTTTGAACTTCCATCCTTTGTAAGTTCAACATAAATGATGTAAAAACAAAAGCTGCGTCTCCATCATAGCATTTCAAATCTGCTACTTCGAAGAAATCCTATTGAAATAGTTGGCGTTTCGAACAATTGGATTTCGAACATTTGCTTTTCATAGAATTGTCGTTTCGAAGAATTGGTTTTCGAAGAATTGTTTTCGAACTATTTTCCGTAAATCATCAGGAAGGTAGAGCTGAGACGAAAAATAATTTTTAGAGAAAACTGGCAAAGAGAAATAATTTTAAAGTTCCTAATTCTAGCACTATTTTCTAGATAATATCCCCGTGCAAGTTGTCAAAAACAACTCCTATGGTAATAATACTTTGGTGTAGGTATCACTTTTTATTGTGGGACGTAAAATAAGAAAAGGAGGAGAGGGGGATGAAAGGTACTATAATTTAGATTTGGTTTAACTGAATTTGGTAAACTAGGCCTCGTTTAAAAAGCTATAGCATTTAAAACAGTACAATAACCGCATTATATGAATTTATGCAACAAACGCTAGAGGGCGTTATTTGAACAAGTCGCATTGTTTATTATTTTTCTCCAAAATTTTCAACAGTAAGATCATAAGTGCTCAACTCTTGTCGGCAAGATTTTTATTTTGTATGAGCACTAGTTGCTTGGCAATTAAACGAGACCAAATTGACGAAAAGACCCGAGCGCAGAGCGCGAGGATTCTTTTCCCAAGAATTTGATCGAGTTTAATTACCTTTTAGCAATCAATGCAAATAAAAAAAACAAAAATCTTGCCTGACAAGAGTTGAGAACGAATGATCTTCGGTTGGAGAATTAACTGAATGAAGCGTTAATTTACTTTTTTCAAAATGACATTTGATTTTTTTAAATATTAATGGTTGCTAAAATAATGCTAAAACAATGAGGTAGCGGCAAGAAAAGTAGCATACATTCTTTTCAGTTAAAGAAATCATTTCTAACTTGTGATTGGTGCATGTGACACTGTTCTTAATGTCTCATTGGTCTACAACACTATGAAGTTAATTATCAACAGTAAGATCATAAGTGCTCAACTATTGTCGGAAAGATTTTTTTGTATGAGCACTGGTTGCTTGGCAATTAAACGAGATCAAATTGACGAAAAGACCCGAGCGCGAAGCGCGAGGGTTCTTTTCCCAAGAATTTGATCGAGTTTAATTACCTTTTAGCAATCAATGCTCATACAAAAAAATCTTGCCTGACAAGAGTTGAGAACGAATGATCTTCGGTTGGAGAATTAACTGAATGAAGCGTTAAATACGTCAAATTTTTTACTTTTGTCAAAATGACATTTGATTTTTTTAAATATAGGTTGCTAAAACAATGAGGTAGCGGCAAGAAAAGTACCATGCATTCTTTTCAGTTAAAAAAACTTGTGATTGGTGCATGTGACACTGTTCTTAATGTCTGATTGGTCTACAACACTATGAGGTTAATTATCACATCAATTTCATTCGTTACGGGGTTATTGAGAAAACATTAACAACACCTCGATTGAAAAAAAACAATTCTTTTGAAAGTTCAATGATCAAGCGTGCCATGAAGTAATTATTCTAATAGAGTATTTTAATAAAATATCTAGAGAGCCGTAAAAGCGTGTTTGCATACGGAAACATGGGAATAGTTGTCAATTAGTTTAAGTTTCCACGTGTTTTGTTAAAAAAATTTCGTGCGTTTCCTTTTGAATTTTGTGTTTATCAGTTATTGAATTGTGGGTAGTGCCCCTTAAAATGGTTTAATACCAGTGAAAAGACTGGAAGTGCATTTCTAGTGTTCTTGCGAAGCACGAATATGCTGAAAGGTATGTTGGACGAATCCACACTTAAAGCGCAATAGGCATTTATTTAGGTTTAGGTGTATGTCGCATTTCAAGTGCATCCTTAACATGTAGTTTTACACCAAATCCTTTCACTTGCCGATTTTGACAGGGGAGTGGACTATTGTAATTCGCTGAGCAATAGATGCAACGAAAATCCACAATTCCTCTCCTTGGTTTTATGAAGTCACAAAGCTACTTTTACTAGCTGTGATACCTAGTGTTAATTTACATAATATGCACAATTGCACCTACTAGATAACATAGTCCCAGATGCAAATAAATCTTACAGTTCCTTAAATATGAGTAATTGCACAAATGAGTAGTCAGAAGGTTTCATGTTTGCCATACATTTGTAATTTACACACAGAATTACAGAAAACACACACAATCGTTGTAGGCAATGTTCGCAAACACCAGAAACCATACAACATATTGCATTACATTAGAGGATGTACACGTCTAGCACAAACAGAGTACAAACACAGAATCAGACAATACATAAAATAAAATCAATAGATATTGCCATTAAAACTTTAGTGGATGCACACTACACACGCAGAGAAATACCGCAAGTACCCATTGTTCTTAGTGCAACTGGAGTTATATCACAAAAAGAATACACCACCATTTTGAACATTGAACATTTTATGGTTAGATAGAACCATTATATACATGCAATGCAGACATAAACATTAACAGAAGACATCACACACGTTCAACTAATACCACTCAAACACAAAATGAAAAACACTCAATTCCCCCTTGAAAAACGCAAACTACGTCTTGTACACCACACAGTTAATGGGTGAGGTCTTATGTCTACCTAGATAGCTGTTGTGTAATATACTTAATAATCACGTGAAGTCTGTGCTACCTGCACAAACATAACTGAATAGTAATTCTAATTAGCAAGTCTGTAGACTAGCAAATAAAATTTATTACATAAAAAAAAACAATTTTTGGAATTGAACTCGTAAAGAAATCAGAATAATTTATGTGTAGAGAAGTCGAAGAATTTTTATTTGATAGGTTGTCATAGCTGTGAAACCCGCGGTTTTCGATTCGTGCTCATAATTATTTTGTAAAAGAATTATAAAGCAATCGATATCGAGAGGGATTTATTGTACCTACATCGGTGATAAGTGTCATCTACCATAACACAAATGTCGGAGCTAGCGAAAAGGATACAATGCGAAATTTCCGTAATTAGCAAAAAATTACCTCTCAAACGGTGGAAACAGTATCATTCACAGAGGAAATACGTTGCAGAAGCCTTAGTGCGATATTAATGTCTATTTCAAAATACACAGAAATTTCCACCGTTTTTACCAATTTTTCACGTTTCCCGAACGTTTTTTTTTCCTGCAAATTTCGATTTAGTACCTGGGGTACTACCTAAATCTAAATATCCGGTTTGCAGGGGTAATTAAAAACTTCGATTTCAGCCGTACCCGTACGTTGACTGGACTAATAAATCCAGCGTAACCCTTATGAGCCTTTTTCGCTTGCTAAGAAAATGTCACAGACTTCGCTACGTAATTATAACCAAAATTCTTCGTTCATCTTGAAGTTCCCTTTGATGTGTTGCTTGCTTTTAGCCATGTTTTTGGAATTCTTGCACCCGCACGATGCCATTTCCACCCAAAATATTAATTGGTCATTAGTACCTGCTAATATCCAATAACCTCTACAGACATTTTAAAATGTACGTGCTAGCATTAACGGGGAGCCCATTTATACAAGTTTAGTCGAATTTCACTGCATCAAATCAATTTTGCACCACCTTCTGTATAGAAACCACCATGTATTCTTTATTTCTGCTTTTCTGGAAAACATTTCTAAAATCATTTTGGTGAAACTGTTACGTTGTTGAGTCTTCCATGATTTTTTAAATGAAATAATACATTGTGGATAGTGGCGAATGATGTCATAAATGTCGCAATTTGGAGAGGGCCCCAAATACACATGAAAAGTGGGAGAAACTATCGAAATATCTATTTATCTTACAGTTCATTATCTCCTCTGAAACGACCCCATTCTATACTAAAACCCAGCGTGTGTATACCCATCAACATATTGAATAGCCTTATTACTAAAAGTTAACAAATTCATTATTAAAAACAAAGAAATGAATGAATTCCCCAATCGGTGTACTGCGAGACACCCCCAACCGTGTAAATCGCCCCCTCATTATAGAGCTACTCGTATTAGTTGTCCTTACATTGGCGTTAATTTTAGTTTTCATTAGCACGATTGAACTATAAGAAACCTTTAGATCCCCTTGTGCTTTAAAGGAAAGTATAAACAAATGAATATCCAAAGACAATGTCTTGAATTTTAAGTTATTTCTTATAGAAGTGTACAGCCGAAAAAATAAATTCTCAACACATTAAGAAACAAGAAAATGGAGCTCTCGTAAAGTTTTCAGTGATTTTGTTTCATTGTAAACGATTGTTCCTTTCGGTTAGGTTTGTTTTTATAAGAAAACAATTGCTTCTAAATAATGGGACATTTCATACACAATTTCTTCGAATTGGTCACTTAATGCTTGCTTAGTTTCCTTTTTGGTTTTTTTTTTTCATTAATGTTGTTCTGTAACGTAAGCACGTAACGTTACCAACGAGAAACACATCAAATTATTGTCTTAAACTAGTTTACTAATGTATTACTTATTGGGAATTCAAATAACAGATAATTATTCAGTGGAACTTCCTACTGATTGGGTAATAAATTCTTGAGCGTACTAAGAAATCAAGATCTCCTGCTTTTTATTTTATTGTAAACGGATTAATAGTTTGCGATTTGTAATCATTTCGTTACTTTGATAAGGAAATTTGCTATAGGTGCCATATATGAATATAATAAGTAATTGTGATAGTAGAACACAATTTCTCGTTAATTATTCTTTTGCTGCGTTCCCGAAGTTACGATTGACTTGATACAAGTATGTAATTGTTATTGGTTCTCTAAATAAACTTTTCACTCACTTTATTTTTATAAAATAATAAAGAATAATAAACATGTTAAATAATTTATTAAATAAAATATTTTATTTTACAGGGGGTAGCACTAAATCAGATACGATTTTCTGATTTTATTGAATTCAATAAACCCACTTTCCAAAAATGATCGATTCGAAAATGAGTTAACAGGTTGTTACTTAAAGCTTTGCAGGGATCAGGGATACCTTTTTAGGAAAGTGTAGGCCCTTGAAGGTTTTTCATTTGATATTTAGTGTAGTTGTACGAAATTGCAGTGCTGTTACAAAACAACACCAGCAATTCAATCTCTTTATTTATGTTACGAAAATTTTCTGCTGTAGTTTTTAATTATTAAGGTTCTAATTAGGTACCTGCTTGTTGCTGTGCTGTCCGATATTTAGGTACATATTTCCATTTAAAACCGGAAGACATAAATTTCACCACCATATTTACTTAAGGGTAACCTTAGAATTTTTAGAGGACTTTTCAACATGTAAAAATACTCCTCCGTTTTTCATGAATCCTGGGCGCAAATCTCAATAAAAATTCTACGAAAATTTCCTGAAAAATCCGGGACGAAATGCTCTTGTGGGGAAAGTCCATGAGAAAATACCTCCTTTGCGCTTTGCACCTCTTGAATTAAGCCAAGCCCTCTAAGTCAGAGTGTTTTTAAAGTATTTTTTATTATCGAGATTTTAATTAAAAATAAAAAAGGAGAAGAAAATAAGATGTTCTCATGAACTTTCCCCGCTAGAGTATTTCGTCCCGGATTTTTCAAGCCATTTTCCGGAGAATTTTTGTTGAGATTTGTGCCCAGATCTCGGTAAAGCATTTTCAAGAATTATTGAACACACACATCAAAAAGAAGAAAATACGCATACAAAAGCGGGCGATGAAGAAACAGAATCGCAAATACCAACAAAGGAGGAAATACAAAAGACAATTACGAAGATACAAAAAGGAAAGACGCCAGGAAAAGGTGAAATAAACATAGAACTCATTACGTGCGGCGGTAAAGAAGTCTGAAAGAACAAGCGATTTGGTGAGGCAGGTGTGGAGAAAAGAGAGGATGCCCAAGGAGTGGAAAGAGGCAGTGATTATACCAATAAAAAAGAAAGGCGATCCAGAAGAATGTAAAGATTACAGGGGATTAACGCCGTTGAGCTCTATATACAACACAAGATACTATCATCTTTGATACTGTCAAGGCTAAAAGAATACACAGATAGAATAAAAGGTGACAACCAGAAGGTAGATCAAGGACTGGAGCGATACATGTGGTGAAGAGAATAATAGAGAAAATATACGAATACGATGAACAGCTGCATGTTGTTCGTTGATTTCCAACCGGCTTTCGAAAGGGTCAAAAGGGGAGAGTTATACAGAGCAATGGAAGAAATGGGTATATCTGCCAAGTTAATCAGATTAAATAAGAATGACGCTCGATGGTTCTAAAACGTGGTTGCAATTAAGGAAGGGGTGACAGAATGTTTTGAAGTAAACAGTGGTGTGAGAGAGGGTGATGCTTTCTCAGCAGTGCTATTTAATATATTGCTGGAAAAAGTATTCAGAGAAACAGGAGAGAGTAAAAGGCAAATGATAGCTTACGTAGATGACATACTCATTATGGCTAGATCGCACAAGAAAATGATGGAAATGTTTAAAGAATTGGAAGAAGCAGCTAAAGGAAAGGGGCGTTGGGTAAATGAAAAGAAGACGAAATATATGAGAAATAACAGAAACAAATCGCGTATGAGACAAAACCTGATCATTGAAAGTAAAACTTTCGAAGAGGTGGGCAGCTTTCTAGGCGTACAGCTAGATAATAACAGTAACAGAGGAGAAGAAATAAAAAGAAGAGTACAGATAGGCAACAAGGCATATTACGCAAAGAAAGCTACGTTAAGGGACAAGGAGCTGTCAAGGCAAACAAAGTTAATGATATATAGGACCTTGATAAGGCCTGCTTTGACTTACGTTGCGAAGACACTGTGGTTATCACAGTGTGAGGCCGACAAAATGAGAGTTGAGTTTTCAAGAGAAAGTATTGCGAAACATTTTTGGCCCAAGGTCCGAAAACGGAGAAACAAAGACAAGAACGAATCACAAAATATCGCAAATGTGTAGAGGAGAAGATGTGGTGAAATTTGTGAAATCACAGCGAATAAGCTGGTTGGGTCATATCATATGAGGCGGAGAAGATATGGTGAAGAGACCAACGGGTGACAGAGCTAAAGGATGCCCAAGGATCAGATGGCGGTATCATGTTACTGGGGATCTGGAAAAGGTGGGAGCTAGTGATTGGAGATCCAAAGTTCACGACAGACAAGATTGGAAGGAGATTGTGAGAAAGGCTGCGAGACACATATAGGGTGGTGAGAAAACAGGATAAGAAAGAAGAGGAGAAATGAGTAGGAAGGACGAATCACTGCATCAGTGAAATGTATTATGTGGGGACTAATCCACCCCGGCAAACGGATTTGTAAATCCCGAAAAGGGATAGCGATATTAAGCTGTAAAAAAATAAAAAAAAAACATCTCATTTTTAACTTTAAAAAAAATTAAAAATTTCCATGGATTCCAAAAAACAAATAAACTTTTCGTGAGGCAAGGTTTTTTCAAAAAACCAATTTTAAAAATTAAAAATCGATTCGTTGGTTATAAAAAAATTAACGATAAATTTATAAACATATTTTTGGAATAAACTATGTGGGTGGGAATATGTGAAATGGTCACGAGCCTAACAAATAGGTACGAAGGCGCCTTATCATATGTACTGGCATTCCATACTGAGAAAATGGATAAGATCAAATACTTATAGTAGTAAAGTATTTGATAAGATTTACATTCCAGTGTGTATAATAAGTTGCCTATTTAACGCAAAAATTCACTAAATAAGTAGTCACCTTTCCCTATCTCTCCGTTTGTCTATAGCGTATAAAGTCAACCTATACCATAAATACCTATTGTTTTAAACTAAGGGTAGGTAAAGCATTCAGTGCAATCGATCAAGTAACATATGCATTAGAATGATGATTAATTGATTAGCGTCAAGAAATTTGTACATCTAGAGAAGCATGAGGAAAAAGAAAATTCCCAAAACAATTTATATTGCTTATTATAGGTATAAAGAACAAGTATGAAAGAGTACGTTTCGACATAACACCACAATGCAATAAAGCAGCAAAAGATGTATCAACAAATCAAATAACTTAGTTAGAACTAATCATGTTGTACGAGTCTATAAGTATTAGTGGCAAATGGATTAATTAAATTACAATATATCTGGACCCATAACCTGTGAGATATGAGGTAGCAGAGCTAGCAATAAATATTCTAAATACAATGAAAACGTGAAAACTTTAATAGTGAAAACTGGTGAAAACTATTAACATATTGAATTGTCAAAATTCATATATCGTCTATAGACTTTTTGATTCACAATGATGTGACTCGTTATACAATCTCATATTCTAACACTCCCCCTCGAGTCGCAACGTGGTCTTTATCATATGATTTTAAATCGTTGGCTGTAGCTTCATACCATTCTTCTGCAGTTAATACATTCTCAGTTTTTGAAAAATTTCCTGTTTCTTTCGGAACCATATGATATTCCTTTCGCGGTCTTCCTCTTAAACCTGTCTTTACCAAATACGGTCTTCCTGGTCCACGTTTCATTTCTTCTTCATATGTGTTTTCTTGAGAAACTGGTAAGTCGTTGTTTTCTTCATTTGTAATATTTTGTTCTTCTCCTTCTTCAATTTCTTCAATTTTGGATAAATCTTTATTCAATTCTGAAATATTTTGCTCGTTATCTTCAAGAAATTCTACGAACTGATTTACTGAATTGTTGTTATCTTCCAAGAACTTAACGTCTCTTGTAATTTCCACTTTTTTCTCTTTCACCAACCAAACTCTATATCCCTTGGTTTGTTCAGAGTAACCCAGAAATTTTCCTTCTTTACATCTGGCATCGAATTTCCCTTTTCCAGGTCCCTTATGTAAACAAAACACCTTACATCCAAATTCTTTAAAATTGCTTACATCTGGTTTCTTGCCATTCCAGACTTCATAAGGAGTTTTCCCATTTAAACTCTTTGATGGGCAGCGATTACGAATGTAATTAGCACAATTTACAGCTTCAGCCCAAAAAGATGGTGATAAGCCGGATTGAATCAGTAAGCAACGTGCAGTGCTGACAAGAGTACGATTCTTCCTCTCTGCTGTACCGTTTTGTTCCGGGCAGTAGGGGGTTGACAAACGTCGTACGATTCCGAGTTGCCTTAAAATTCTGTCCATTTCCTCGTTCTTGAATTCCGTACCGTTGTCTGACTGAAAACATTTTACTTTCCTGTCTTTTTGATTTTCTACTTGCTTTATGAATTCCCTCGTTACCCTAGGAACTTCGCTTTTAGACTTGATAAAACGTACCTCACACCAACGTGAACAGTCATCTATAAATTCGACGTAGTATCTGGCTTTTCCATTTGATTCCAACCTCATGGGTCCACAAACGTCTGAATGAACAATTTCCAATAGCTCAGTTACTCTTTCTGACTGTTTAGGATACGGTTTACTTGTCATTTTCCCTAAACAACAAATGTCTCATTGCGGATTGACGTGTCCATTAATATATTCAATATTTTCAATTTTTACCTTTACGTACACCGTCTCTGATGGCTTCAAAATTTAGATGCCCTAGGCGGCGGTGCCACAACATTAAATTGCTGTAAGTGACAATAGAAGAGAAAACACTACTTCCGTTTTTGTTGTTAGTATTCTTCGTGTTTGCATTCACGTAGTATAGATCTCCAATTCGATCTGCGGTTATTTTGACGCTACCATTCTTGTCCATAATCAATGCCTTATCCTTTTGAAACAGAACATCGTAACCTTTGTTGGTTATTTTCCCTACGGACATCAGGTTAGCTCGCAAATCAGGTACGAGTAATACATCGCTAAGATTAACGTTTATAAGATTTCCCGGTGTATTCAGGGTGACTGAACCCTTACCAATTATTTCTGTTGATGAATCATTGGCAAGATTCAATTGTTCACGTGCACAATCATTGAGTTTATTAAAATGCAGGCTGTCTTTACATAAATGAGAAGTCGCGCCACTGTCCAAGCACCACTTAATTTCTCTATTCATTGAACCAGCCGTAAAAACTTCAGTCAAAAGACTAATATTTTCCGAACAATTTTCACTCGCAGACGATGTAGAGTTATTACTATTCACTCCTCTACATTCCGACGCTTTGTGTGCAACTTTATGACAACGATGACACCGATACCTAAAATATTCTTTGGTATTTTTATTCGCGTTTTTATCTTCATTTCGAAACTTCTTTTCCATTTTTGGACGTCGCCACTTATTCGCATAAAGTACATTACCGACAGAACTGCAATCACGCGAATCGTTATTTCGCGCGTCGCTCTCTTCAATTATTTTAATTCGAAGAGCATCTACGGACGGTAATTCGTCACGCGTTTCTATCGCACATCGAAAATTTTCAAACGATCCCGGTAAACTATACAAAAGCATTATGGCAAGTAAGTCCGGATTAATGTCAACTGTCATTTCATTCAATTTGTCAACAGTATCGAAAAATCTATTTAAATGTTCACGAACATCACGCCCCTCTTCCATTTTTTGTAATGTTAGTTGCTTCAGTAACGTCGCTTTCCTCGCAGGACCCTTAGATTGATAAATACAATCTAATTTTTCCCAAATATCGCGAGCAGTAGCACATCCCTTAATTTGTTTAAGCTCGGATGGACAAATAGATAAAATGATTTCTGACTTTGCTTTTCCATCACGTTTCACCCACATTTCGACTTCCTTCTCCCTCTCGGGAATAGACGGAGGCCTAGGTGAACTTCCATCGACGGCTGACCATAAGTCGAGTTTTACCAGAAGTGCTTCCATTTTTATCTTCCACGTGTCATAGTTTTCTTTGTTCAAAATTTCAACACGCGTCGCGTTCGTATAATTCATCATATTTTTATATATATGATTTCTGTATTCACGTTCAAAAAATATTTAATCGAATTCACGCTCAAACTTTCAAAATTCACTACAATATATCTGGGCCGATAACCTGTGAGATATGGGGTAGCAGAGCTAGCAATAAATATTCTAAATACAATGAAAACGTGAAAACTTTAATAGTGAAAACTGGTGAAAACTATTAACATATTGAATTGTCAAAATTCATATATCGTCTATAGACTTCTTGATTCACAATGATGTGACTCGTTATACAATCTCATATTCTAACACAATTGACTTCTGCCTAGTCATATCTGGAAGATTTCGGGGGATGTCGCGCGGAAATGCTACCGAGAATCGAATTCGGCACATCCGGGTCGTAATCTACCATCCTCACCACTAGACCATACCTCCTCAATAAGAATAAAACAGGGAGGATAAAGTATGCACAATGGGAAATAACTAAGTTCAATAAGTCTAACAATTCTGAGGAGAATTTTGAGATTGTATCAAAGAGATGAATAACTCCTTGTCAAAGTCAAAGTAAGTCGTTAACGGCACTAATTCTATGAGTTAAGTAGAAGTAATGTTACACGACGAAACCATTCACTTAAAAATAGAAAAAAGCTTACGTCGCACAGTAGCCTTTCAATCCATATACGTATTTGTTTGAAACTATATAGTTTTTGCAGGCAAATAGTTAATAAATTAAAAAAATTAGGGGCTTACGTTTGGGTCTTGTGAAACGGCCTAAGTTTCACGTGTTGCAGTGTCAACTGGTTTTGGTTATCCACTCGGTTACCATGCTGCGTTTATTTATCTTTGGAGATTTCGAAGATCCCTCGCCGCCATTAACTTTCATCCTGTATGCTCCTCTGAACGGCCCTGCTCTAATACTAAGGTCAAAAGTGTTAGAATATCAATTGCTTCCTAAAGATAAGGGAATTTGTCGTCCCTTGCGAGATCCCCTTCTCGTTGCTGTTTTCTGTGGGGATGATCACTCCAAAGACATTATATTCAAGATACTTCGTGCTCAACACAGTACTATAGTAAATGCTTTTCGACGCACTTAATACTACTTAATAAAAAGTTCGAGAATTCTTTGCATTACGCACATTTTCAGGAATTAAAAGTTGGAAATGTCTTTGGTTACCACAGCTTGAGATTTTATTCAAGTTTGTCTGGAATACCGGACAATCTACGTTTGGAATGAACGTATGACCAAAGGTTTTTCAGAGTGGTTTTAATTGAATTCTCTTTCAAAGACGAGTCAGCAAATTACATGCATTCACACGTTGAAGGTGTGGAGCCTACAATGAATGATATTACCTACATTTAAAAACCAAGTGGGTATAATTCCACGATCTTCGGATAATTCTTTCTATGAAATATTATAATTACGGTTTCGTACGATTCCTACGGATGAACAATATCATCAGTGTTGGTGCTAACAAATTAAAATAACAGGAACAACAATGTTCATTATGATAATACTAATTAATTTACGATTTTTACGATAATTTAATAAAAAAACCAAACTTTCTCTATTTCCTGCTGACACACCTATTAGCTGTTGGAATTCTTTCCAAATTAGAGTTTTTTGATACTGATAGATAATTAATTTGATATATACCTATCTTAATGGTTCACCTCTGTCAATTTTGATGACAAATTTTTTATATAAGCTTCCGGTATTCTAATTAAATTAAATTGCAATGAACCGACCTTAACTTATTTTCTCATTTTTTCGCGATGCGTGTACACTTAAATTATAATGGTCTTAATATTGACTATTGACTATGGTTAAAAAAACAATCTACCATATAAGCCATAGATGTTCATTAGTTATCGATATTATACCGTACAGGTACCGATGGGAAACTTACATCATTATTTCTACACCGTCAAGAAATGTCATTAAAACATTGATTTTTGTAATTATTGTGTATAATGTCATTAACGATCAAGTATAGGATCATAACATGACAAGGTAAAATAATTTTCTGGTATGTATTATTTTTATCGTAAATGTTACAGCAGATAAGTAAAAAACAAGTTACCTTTCTATTACACCATAGTCGTTGTTGAAAAACTTAATTTATAATGTTAGTATGATAAGAAATCCATTAGAATGACCACTAGATGCTCTTAACATATGCCGTTTGAGAAAGTTTGCGACAGATGTTTAACAAACGGGACATCTTTCAATAATTTCCAGAAATCAATTAGTCACCATTATACGAGTATAGGCTTTCAATTCCCATATCCTTCAAAATAATTGTTGAAGGAAAGCAATAATTCATGTCAAATTATATCGACATTTTTAAATTAATTAACTATTTAATTAACTGACCGTTTCCACATTTTTCTAGTTTCGTTGAAGTAAAATATCATTCTGGACCAGGACTTTGTGTTACTTATTATGTTTTGATAAATGTGAACATTGAAACACGACACCTACTTTTGCTGAAAAGAGCATTAAATTAACTTCAACAAGGAATTATTGCCAATCGTTATAAATTCATATAATTAATGAATCTTTCACAAAGAACATTTCGCCCATATAGGTACTTCTACTCCAAAATAACAAATTAGAAAACCCAATTTTAGTGAAATTTATAATAAGATTGAAATTATAGGAAAATTAAATATGAACTTTTCTTGTAAGCCATTTCCTCTATGAAATAATTTGCAGTAAACGTGTTAATTAAGTTTGGAAAGGTTGACAGATTGTGAAGTTAGTTGTACAGTTATGCTATATCTAACTGTGTTTATTAATTTATCACAACTGTGTTATTTTAATTAATGTTATTTTGTTGTTCTATATATACACCAGCTCACTACGATATATGCTTTAAACGATATTTACAAGACATGGAGAGTATAACAAATCCAATTATTATACAATCTGGAACAACATGGAATTAAAAAAGTCATGATCATCATACAGTAAGTTTCATATTAGTCGAGGAAATAAAGCACTAAAATAAGCCAAACCTACCAAATTTTTGTAGTAAGACGGATTGAGATGGGGTTTTTTGTATTCGCTTCCTAAATTTAATAGGAAACTTTGTACCTACTTTTCATCATGTTTTTTTTTCGAAATTGCATTTGTGCAGTCGAAAATGTATCCGGAAAAATGCAATTTTATAGAAAAAATTCATAACTTCGTTATAAACTTCTAGAATCGACTCAATTCGGGTTCAAGGGGTTTTCCGAGGTCGCTGATCCCGAATATGACCTCCAAATTGCCTCACCGCTCACCTGGAGCTCAGGATGGCTGACCAACGTCATCTCCGAAGCTTTTTCTGAAATTCACTCTCAAACGATTCTAGACATCTCATACGAAGTTTGTTTGGGTTTCTGATTCCAAATCAGGCATCGGCAACCGTCCCCCACGTACTTGTTGCCCCACATCCGGGCATCAACGTCATCCTCTGAAGTTTCACTGAAGTTTCAAGACTATAGGGAACCAAAAATTGTTTTCGGGTTTTTTTGGGTAGCTTAAGTCGAATGTGGCACTTGCTAACGGACACCTGGTGCATCACACCGCGGCGACATCAACGTCATCCTCTGGAGTTTGACTAAAATTGCAAGCCTAGTGAACCGAAAATAATTTGTAATTGCTAGGACGGGGTTCTTCCAGGACGTCTATCCGGACCTCACCAGCCGTGCATGGTACATAGACCGCCTGCATAGGCGGATTCCGAAGTTCTCCACGAGATTTTGAAACTACCAACCTTATATATTAGGAGTTTTACATACAAATTTAATCTGTAATAAAAGGAACAAATTAAATTAAATTAAATTTAAACTAAATATTTTATAATATTAACTTCATACATTAGGATGATAATGTTATTAAGAGAGTATGACGTTAATGCCACCGCGGTGTAGTGCACCAGGTATCCGTTAGACAGTATCCGGGACCAGATTCGATCTGAGCGACCCAAAAAACCCGGAAACAATTTTCGGTTCCTTATAGGCTTGAAACTTCAGTGAAACTCAAGAGGATGACGTTGATGCTCGGATGCGGGGCACCAGGTACGCGGGGGACGGTTTCCAATGCCTGATTTGGAATCAGCAACCCTAAAAACCCTCGGATGAGATGTCTAGAATCATTTGAGAGTGAATTTCAGAAAAAGCTTCGGAGATGACGTTGCTCAGCCATCCTGAGCTCTAGGTGGGCGGTGAGGCAATTTGGAGGTCATATTCGGGATCGGCCACCTCGAAAACCCACTTGTACCCGAATTGAGTCGATTCTAGAAGTTTATAACGAAGTTTTGAATTTTTTCAATGAAAATGCATTTTTCAGGATGCATTTTCGACTGCACAAATGCAATTTCGAAAAAAAAACATGATGAAAAGTAGGTACAAAGTTTCCTATTAAATTTAGGAAGCGAATGCAAAAAACCCCATCTCAATCCGTCTTACTACAAAAATTTGGTAGGTTCAATGCTTTATTTCCTCGACTATATGTATCAAGAACATAAGCAGAAGCAGCGACATCTGAACCACTAAAACAGTGTTAAATATTTCAAAAAAAATTTTAGTGATCAAAATGATGCCCAAAAAATTGAAATGACAAATTTTTGTTTCCCAGTGAATTTGGACTGCAAGTAAATATTTGTAATATGGCGAATTTAGATTTTTGTTATTGCTTCATTTTTGCCCAACAATTTGAATGGCAAATAAGATTTTCTATGTGTCGGAAACAAAACTCATAAACGGTTATTGAGATTAAGAATCACTAACATGTTTGCTATAAAACATGTAGTAATGCCAACGTCAACTAACTACAACCCTTGTGCTTAAAGGTCAAAAGGTTCCTAACTAAATACTAAATTGTTTCAATCCCTCAAATATTTATATAACAAATATGAGACAAATTCATTAATAAATAGGTATATACCGGATGCGAATTTAACACCCGAGGTATCACGTATAAACTGAGTTGCCAGGAAAAAACGTCATCTCGGACTCGGTATATGATATCAAATAAGACAGAAAGCAAGACGACAGATATTGTATTAATAGAAAGATCTGATGGTTTTTTTATTGAAAATATTTTATTTCTTGAGCAATTTTATCGGATTCTAAAAGCTTTATTTAAACAAACATTTGTGGGGGTCGACCACAACGCTCATCTTTATATACCTAGTGACAATAACTTACAATGTAATGTTATTAAGTACGTGTATAAAGTGCAGTACGCTGCACCATCGTCAAGCAATTCAGACTATGCCTAGTGACTGAAAGATAAAAACCAGAACTTCTAAGAATTTCTAAGGATCCATTTCCATTCTGAAGAGTGCCACGGAGAAGATGTATTCCTTTTTTTCAACACTATAAAGCGCCCCTGGTGATTTAGTAAAAATAATCTAACCCGCTTTACGGTGTAAGACATTTTTATGAAGCTTGGTTGAAGGTTCTTAAATTCACAAATCTGGAGAATGACTTGCTGTGTCTCTCTAAATCAATATGTTTTCATTTATGCAATTTTGTATCACCATCTTCTCGTACTTGTATTTAATAATTTTTTTTAAAAACGAAAAAATTGGATATGGGGTGACTTTGTTTTTAGATTTAATAAAATGCTTTCTATTTTCTTGTTAATATAGGCATTAATATTTTTCACTTTGAAGAAATACAATTTAAAAGTGTGCTCACTCAACGAGGGACAAGCCATTATTATTGAGAATGAAGAAATTATGTAGACCATGGAAATAAAAAATGTAGCCTTAGTAAGAGCAGCTCTTTACTTGGCTTCATTCGCCATTTTATTTTTAATACCATTTGAAAAAGATAGTTTTAGTTTCGCAAGTGTATAGTGAAAAAATGGAATTGTCCCGAGAACATTATCGCATAATGATTTATAATGTTTTTAAGAAATGTTTAAGTGCGTATGAGTAGAAGACGGACACCTTCCCCCACCACTTTTTTCTGACGTCACAAGCCCCGCCCCTTTTTCAGCCACGTAGAGGGCACTGTTTTGACCTTGGGTATTTCCAAGGCCACGTAGATGGCTCTGTTTTGACCTTGGGTATTTCCAAGGCCACGTAGATGGCGCTGCTGACGTAATTTATTTTTAGGGGTGATTCTGGATGCTGGATGTTGGATGCTGGATGCTGGATGGCTTTTCTGGATGCTGGATGCTGGATGGCTTTTCTGGATGCTGGATGCTGGATGCTGGATGCCGTTTTGGTTTTTCTTAATGCCTTTTTGCCTTTTGGGTTTCTTAACGCCTTTTTGCCTTTCCCGGATGCTGAATGCTTTTTTGGCTTTTGGTTTCTTAATACCCTTTTGGCTTTCTCGTTTCTTAATGTCCTTTTGCTTTTTCTTAATGCCTTTTTGGTCTTCCAGGTTCCTGACCTTTTTGCCTTTTCGGGTTTCTTAACGTCTTTTTGCCTTTCCCGGATGCTGAATGCCTTTTTGGCTTTTGGTTTCTTAATGCCCTTTTGCCTTTCTGTTTTCTTAATGTCCTTTTGCTTTTTCTGTTTTCTTAATGCCCTTTTGGTTTTTCTTAATGTCTTTTTGCCTTTTGGGTTTCTTAACGCCTTTTTGCCTTTCCCGGATGCTGAATGCTTATTTTGGCTTTTGGTTTCTTAATACCCTTTTGGCTTTCTCGTTTCTTAATGTCCTTTTGCTTTTTCTTAATGCCTTTTTGCCCTTCCAAGCTCCTGACCTTTTTGCCTTTTCGGGTTTCTTAACGCCTTTTTGCCTTTCCCGGATGCTGAATGCCTTTTTGGCTTTTGGCTTCTTAATACCCTTTTGGCTTTCTGGTTTCTTAATACCCTTTTGGTTTTTCTTAATGCCTTTTTGCCCTTCCAGGCTTCTGACCTTTTTGCCTTTTCGGGTTTCTTAACGCCTTTTTGCCTTTCCCGGATGCTGAATGCCTTTTTGGCTTTTGGCTTCTTAATACCCTTTTGGCTTTCTGTTTTCTTAATACCCTTTTGGTTTTTCTTAATGCCTTTTTGCCCTTCCAGGTTCCTGACCTTTTTGCCTTTTCGGGTTTCTTAACGCCTTTTTGCCTTTCCCGGATGCTGAATGCCTTTTTGGCTTTTGGTTTCTTAATGCCCTTTTGGATTTCTGGTTTCTTAATGTCCTTTTGCTTTTTCTTAATGCCTTTTTGGTCTTCCAGGTTCCTAACCTTTTTGCCTTTTCGGGTTTCTTAACGCCTTTTTGCCTTTCCCGGGTGCCGAATGCCTTTTTGGCTGTTGGTTTCTTAATACCCTTTTGGCTTTCTGTTTTCTTAATACCCTTTTGGTTTTTCTTAATGCCTTTTTGCCCTTCCAGGTTCCTGACCTTTTTGCCTTTTCGGGTTTCTTAACGCCTTTTTGCCTTTCCCGGATGCTCAATGCCTTTTTGGCTTTTGGTTTCTTAATACCCTTTTGGCTTTCTGGTTTCTTAATACCCTTTTGGTTTTTCTTAATGCCTTTTTGCCCTTCCAGGTTCCTGACCTTTTTGCCTTTTCGGGTTTCTTAACGCCTTTTTGCCTTTCCCGGATGCTGAATGCCTTTTTGGCTTTTGGTTTCTTAATACCCTTTTGGCTTTCTGGTTTCTTAATACCCTTTTGGTTTTTCTTAATGCCTTTTTGCCCTTCCAGGTTCCTGACCTTTTTGCCTTTTCGGGTTTCTTAACGCCTTTTTGCCTTTCCCGGATGCTGAATGCCTTTTTGGCTTTTGGTTTCTTAATGCCCTTTTGGCTTTCTGGTTTCTTAATGTCCTTTTGCTTTTTCTTAATGCCTTTTTGGTCTTCCAGGTTCCTAACCTTTTTGCCTTTTCGGGTTTCTTAACGCCTTTTTGCCTTTCCAGAATGCTGAATGCCTTTTTGGCTTTTGGTCTCTTAATACCCTTTTGGCTTTCTGGATGACTTTCTGAATATGTGTTTTACTTTTTTAATTATGTTTATTGCATAAAGTCCCGCTCAAGTAAACACACAGAGGTGGAGGTGTTGGAAACTTCTACAGTGGAGGATTTCCGTATGGTAACGGTATACATTAGAAAAGCGCTTTTACTAAAATTCATTTATTTTTATGATTGTGAAAACATATATTATACAGAAGCTTAATTATATTATCATTTTCAATTAGATTTACAGTAAACAAATTTTCAAAAAAAAATCTAAGTCGCTAAGTTTAAAGTATAAAAACATTAAACAATAAAGTCCGCAAACGTTTGAATGGTAATCTTGAAGTACTTTGTCGTTGTAACGGTAGAATGTCGAATTCTTTTCCAAAAATCTCAGGTGATATCCCTCCGGTGGTCGACCAAAGGAATCAAAATATTCTCCTCGTCCATTCCCATCAATGTAGATTGTAGCTCAATGTTCTCCAGGCCTGTATGACGGATCGGTGTTTACAATAATGGCACAAGGTCTTGGAGCATGCTTCGGCAATTGATTACAAGCACATACAAGTCGAAATACATTTTTCTGACCCGGAATCAGATGCAGCAACTTGAGAATTTGGACCGTATTCATCCTTGGAATTTGCACATTCCCAATCTTGAAGTAGTAAAACGTTTTCTAAGGCACACATAGGCTCCTCAATAGTATGATGCATGCAGTGATAAGCTTGCGCTTCTTTCTTCAAATTTTTAAGCGATGGACATCCATTGTCTTCCAGATTCACGATTGGTTTGTTAAGAAATCCCAGTACCTGGCACTTTTCAATACCTTTCACATAAATTTTGTTGTAAGGTTGCAGAACTTTTGCAGCTTCTCGTTCGAAATCTTGGAATGGGACATATCCCGAACTCCAACGAAGACCGTGGTGACGTGTCTCGAGATAATTTACAGTTTTCTTTGCATCAGGGGATAATGTCGAATAGGATGTTGGTGGTTTAAATAGGAAAACTGCCAGATTACCATCATCCGTAACTACGGCAAACTCTTTAGGAATGAATTTATTGTCATCCCCCCGAAACCCTTGCAAATCCACAAATGCAGCAGCGACCATTCTTCTCGACCGTAATTTGTTATGCCTAAGGGCAGGAATTGTTTACAGCAATAAGGTCTAAGGCTAGAAAAATATTTATTAGATTTGATTAAATAACTAAATCATTTAATGTCTTTTGTCTTTTTGTCTTTTTGGCTTTTCTGGATGTCCTTCTGTTGCAAAACATTTTATGCTTTTGTATACATTTTGTCATTTCTGAAACAAAAACATCTTATCTCCTGAATTAGTTTTCTTAGAAGTATGTCCACGAATCAAAACTAAGAAACAAAAATATTTAAGTCGGAATCTATTTCTATTTTCACCTTAAATTGCGAAATGTTAGGAATTCTTTACGTTGCGCATACTCCCTTTTTTCTGAAAATGTTGTGAGAAAACAATTTTTTAAAGTGTCTTGATCAGCTATTTTTTTTTGTAAACAATGTTCGGTGCGCACGACAATATTTACGTTGCGCACAACTTAATTTATGGTGCGCACAACATAATTGACGGTGCGCACAACAATATTTACGGTGCGCACAACACCGATTACGGTGCGCACAACAATATTTACGGTGCGCACAACCATATTATCGGTGCGCACAACTTAATTTATGGTGCGCACAACATAATTTACGGTGCGCACAACAATATTTTCGGTGCGCACAACAATATTTACGGTTTTATGAATGCCCTTTCGGCCTTTTCGAATAACTTCCATAAAGACTTTTTGGGATTCCTGGATGACGTAATCCGTTACTAGATTATAGATTAGATTAAATAAATCGTGTAGTACCTTTTTTGGGTTTGAGGAAGAGTTATCCAGGAAACCCAAAAAGTCTTTATGGAAGTTATTCGAAAAGGCCGAAAGGGCATTCATAAAACCGTAAATATTGTTGTGCGCACCGTAATCGGTGTTGTGCGCACCGTAATCGGTGTTGTGCGCACCGTAAATATTGTTGTGCGCACCGTCAATTATGTTGTGCGCACCATAAATTAAGTTGTGCGCAACGTAAATATTGTCGTGCGCACCGAACATTGTTTACAAAAAAAATAGCTGATCAAGACACTTTAAAAAATTGTTTTCTCACAACATTTTCAGAAAAAAGGGAGTATGCGCAACGTAAAGAATTCCTAACATTTCGCAATTTAAGGTGAAAATAGAAATAGATTCCGACTTAAGTATTTTTGTTTCTTAGTTTTGATTCGTGGACATACTTCTAAGAAAACTAATTCAGGAGATAAGATGTTTTTGTTTCAGAAATGACAAAATGTATACAAAAGCATAAAATGTTTTGCAACAGAAGGACATCCAGAAAAGCCAAAAAGACAAAAAGACAAAAGACATTAAATGATTTATTTATTTAATCAAATCTAATAAATATTTTTCTAGCCTTAGACCTTATTGCTGTAAACAATTCCTGCCCTTAGGCATAACAAATTACGGTCGAGAAGAATGGTCGCTGCTGCATTTGTGGATTTGCAAGGGTTTCGGGGGGATGACAATAAATTCATTCCTAAAGAGTTTGCCGTAGTTACGGATGATGGTAATCTGGCAGTTTTCCTATTTAAACCACCAACATCCTATTCGACATTATCCCCTGATGCAAAGAAAACTGTAAATTATCTCGAGACACGTCACCACGGTCTTCGTTGGAGTTCGGGATATGTCCCATTCCAAGATTTCGAACGAGAAGCTGCAAAAGTTCTGCAACCTTACAACAAAATTTATGTGAAAGGTATTGAAAAGTGCCAGGTACTGGGATTTCTTAACAAACCAATCGTGAATCTGGAAGACAATGGATGTCCATCGCTTAAAAATTTGAAGAAAGAAGCGCAAGCTTATCACTGCATGCATCATACTATTGAGGAGCCTATGTGTGCCTTAGAAAACGTTTTACTACTTCAAGATTGGGAATGTGCAAATTCCAAGGATGAATACGGTCCAAATTCTCAAGTTGCTGCATCTGATTCCGGGTCAGAAAAATGTATTTCGACTTGTATGTGCTTGTAATCAATTGCCGAAGCATGCTCCAAGACCTTGTGCCATTATTGTAAACACCGATCCGTCATACAGGCCTGGAGAACATTGAGCTACAATCTACATTGATGGGAATGGACGAGGAGAATATTTTGATTCCTTTGGTCGACCACCGGAGGGATATCACCTGAGATTTTTGGAAAAGAATTCGACATTCTACCGTTACAACGACA
The DNA here is from genome assembly GCA_036250285.1 of Pyrocoelia pectoralis. Classification (NCBI taxonomy): domain Eukaryota; kingdom Metazoa; phylum Arthropoda; class Insecta; order Coleoptera; family Lampyridae; genus Pyrocoelia; species Pyrocoelia pectoralis. Next base: position 20,873,259 of record CM070076.1, on the reverse strand, counting down.
AAGTACTTCAAGATTACCATTCAAACGTTTGCGGACTTTATTGTTTAATGTTTTTATACTTTAAACTTAGCGACTTAGATTTTTTTTTGAAAATTTGTTTACTGTAAATCTAATTGAAAATGATAATATAATTAAGCTTCTGTATAATATATGTTTTCACAATCATAAAAATAAATGAATTTTAGTAAATGCGCTTTTCTAATGTATACCGTTACCATACGGAAATCCTCCACTGTAGAAGTTTCCAACACCTCCACCTCTGTGTGTTTACTTGAGCGGGACTTTATGCAATAAACATAATTAAAAAAGTAAAACACATATTCAGAAAGTCATCCAGAAAGCCAAAAGGGTATTAAGAGACCAAAAGCCAAAAAGGCATTCAGCATTCTGGAAAGGCAAAAAGGCATTAAGAAACCCGAAAAGGCAAAAAGGTCAGGAACCTGGAAGGCCAAAAAGGCATTAAGAAAAACCAAAAGGGTATTAAGAAACTAGAAAGCCAAAAGGGTATTAAGAAACCAAAAGCCAAAAAGGCATTCAGCATCCGGGAAAGGCAAAAAGGCGTTAAGAAACCCGAAAAGGCAAAAAGGTCAGGAACCTGGAAGGGCAAAAAGGCATTAAGAAAAACCAAAAGGACATTAAGAAACCAGAAAGCCAAAAGGGTATTAAGAAACCAAAAGCCAAAAAGGCATTCAGCATCCGGGAAAGGCAAAAAGGCGTTAAGAAACCCGAAAAGGCAAAAAGGTTAGGAACCTGGAAGGGCAAAAAGGCATTAAGAAAAACCAAAAGGGTATTAAGAAAACAGAAAGCCAAAAGGGCATTAAGAAACCAAAAGCCAAAAAGGCACTCAGCATCCGGGAAAGGCAAAAAGGCGTTAAGAAACCCGAAAAGGCAAAAAGGTCAGGAACCTGGAAGGGCAAAAAGGCATTAAGAAAAACCAAAAGGGTATTAAGAAACCAGAAAGCCAAAAGGGTATTAAGAAACCAAAAGCCAAAAAGGCATTCAGCATCCGGGAAAGGCAAAAAGGCGTTAAGAAACCCGAAAAGGCAAAAAGGTCAGGAACCTGGAAGGGCAAAAAGGCATAAAGAAATACCAAAAGCGTATTAAGAAACCAGAAAGCCAAAAGGGTATTAAGAAACCAAAAGCCAAAAAGGCATTGAGCATCCGGGAAAGGCAAAAAGGCGTTAAGAAACCCGAAAAGGCAAAAAGGTCAGGAACCTGGAAGGGCAAAAAGGCATTAAGAAAAACCAAAAGGGTATTAAGAAAACAGAAAGCCAAAAGGGTATTAAGAAACCAACAGCCAAAAAGGCATTCGGCATCCGGGAAAGGCAAAAAGGCGTTAAGAAACCCGAAAAGGCAAAAAGGTTAGGAACCTGGAAGACCAAAAAGGCATTAAGAAAAAGCAAAAGGACATTAAGAAACCAGAAAGCCAAAAGGGCATTAAGAAACCAAAAGCCAAAAAGGCATTCAGCATCCGGGAAAGGCAAAAAGGCGTTAAGAAACCCGAAAAGGCAAAAAGGTCAGGAACCTGGAAGGGCAAAAAGGCATTAAGAAAAACCAAAAGGGTATTAAGAAAACAGAAAGCCAAAAGGGTATTAAGAAGCCAAAAGCCAAAAAGGCATTCAGCATCCGGGAAAGGCAAAAAGGCGTTAAGAAACCCGAAAAGGCAAAAAGGTCAGAAGCCTGGAAGGGCAAAAAGGCATTAAGAAAAACCAAAACGGCATCCAGCATCCAGCATCCAGCATCCAGAAAAGCCATCCAGCATCCAGCATCCAGAAAAGCCATCCAGCATCCAGCATCCAACATCCAGAAAAACATCCAGCATCCAGAATCACCCCTAAAAATAAATTACGTCAGCAGCGCCATCTACGTGGCCTTGGAAATACCCAAGGTCAAAACAGAGCCATCTACGTGGCCTTGGAAATACCCAAGGTCAAAACAGTGCCCTCTACGTGGCTGAAAAAGGGGCGGGGCTTGTGACGTCAGAAAAAAGTGGTGGGGGAAGGTGTCCGTCTTCTACTCGTATGACTGCGAAGAAAGTTTGAAATCAACATTTGCCGGTCAGGCCTTTTCCTTGGCAACAATTTGCAGATGATACAGGGTGTCTGGTGGCAGATTTATGTTTTCAAAATTAAATTTAAAAAAATCTATTTGATATATCGTTTTAATTGAAATATTAAACGACAGACTAATAATGCGGATTTCATTTTTTGAACACTATGTCATTCAAATGTCTTCCGTCGAGTTGCACGCACTGTTCAAAACGGAGCCTCGTGTTACGCGCCACACGCTGCAGTAAACTTGATTCAATTGCGCTGATTTCTCGACGAATGTTTTCTTTTAAGTTCACTAGAGTTCGGGGATTGTTGCTGTAAACTCTCCCTTTAAGGTAGCCCCATAAAAGAAAATCAATTGAGGTTAAGTCGGGGAACCTCGGTGGCCACAGGATGTCCCCAAAGCGACTGATCAGATGTTATGGGAAAGCTTCCCAAAGCAAATTCATCGAATCTCTGGCAGTGTGTGCGGTAGCACCATCCTGTTGGAACCACGTGTGCGATGAAAACGATGGATGAGCTCGCAGGTTCGGCAAAAAGAAATCCGTTATCATGCGTCGGTAATTCTCACTATTACCATTTGTCGCCTGGCCCCGAGCACTTTCGAAAAAAAAATGGTCCAATTATCCCATGCGTGGATAAGGCGCACCAAACAGTAAACCCTGGAGCAATGCAATGGCTTTTGGTGTTTCAGTCGAGGGTTATGGGTTCTTGGAGCCCAGTAAAGGCAGTTTTGTTTGTTAACGTGCTCGTTTAAATGGAAATGAGCCTCGTCGCTCCAAAAAATGGGATTCACAGTACGAAAACGGTCCAACATGTAACAAAGGGTATTCAGGCATTTCTTGCACAGGGAATATGAACATAAGATATAACGGTTTTTATTAACAGGAAATTAACATTAAACGAACAAATGTATTTGATACTGATGACAAATTAATTAAACGTTACTATTGTATTGTTACTAACATACTTATTGTTTTTATAAATATGCACACCTCGATATGGTTAAGCGTGAATCAAACTAGGTATGTATTTACAGCGTATCTCTAACACAACATCGTCTCACAAAAATTTGTGCGTGAAACAAAATCACTTCCTTTGAGTTCTTGAACGATTTGAATTTTGTATGGATGGAACTTTAAATCCTTTTTTAAAATAATGAATAATGAATCATCGCTCTTGGGAGTCCCAGTGAGGCTGCCCTTTTCCGTATCGAAAGTCGTGGACTTTCACGTAAACTCTTATCAACCACTTCAATGTTTTCGGGAGTCCTTGAAGATCGATTGGGCCCTGGCCGTGGAGTGTTCATAGCCGAAGTAGTTGCGCGGAACCTCTGCACCCAGGAACGAATTAAATTCACACTAGACCCATCACTTATTCGTCGTATACCGAAGTGTGAACAAAACTGTCGACGCGCAGTTACATACGAATCGTTAGTCTTGAAAAATGCCTCGATGGCGAACGCGCAATGTTCACTCGACCAGTGCGACATCGTGACTGAGAAATCCGCACGATCACTGATTCCAACGACAGGAAGAACTACAGTTGATCAGCAGAACGGCGCAGACGCTCCTATTACCGCTGTGACAGAGGGAAACATTGCTGCTGTGAAGAAAAAGTCGTAAGTCGTTTTGTACTCCATCATCTTACAAATGTTCAAAAAGCAGAACGATAACGAATTTGCTACGAAACTGTGAACACTAAATTTTGTCAAAAATTGTAACAGGTGATAAAACTTACATAGAGAGAGAGCTGCGTATGGATCCAACAATAATAAGAAAGCAGCGAGCAATGAAGAAAGTAATGTACGCTGTGTTCTTTACAAATACCGGTCTAGTAAGGAGGAGGAGCAGAAGGCCCTCATAGCTAAATGGTACGTCGAACACTGTTTACCGAAAGAAAGTTCCAAAGAAGGGAATTATGCTACATCACGATAATGCTTCTTCCCACACTGCAGAGCTAATTCGGCAGTATTTGGCTACAAACAAGATTAATATAATCGAACCCCCCCTCCCCTCCCCTACTCACCGTATCTGGCAATGTGCGACTTTTGGCTGTTATTTGAGCTAAAAAAGAACTTACGAGGAAGAAGGTTTTTGAATTGGTGTTATTATTTAATATTGGATTTGAACATATCTAAAAAAAAAATTTGAAAAAGTTGCACTGGTTTTTTCATTCTCAATAATAATGGCCTGTCCCTCGTACATTCCTTAAACATAGTAATGTAATAAATACTCAACACCCTACAATACTCGAGTGTACGATGGAAAAGTAACGCTTCTCCTCCACATAAAATAATCTACTATCAGGGACGAATAATTTTGGAATTGTGCGTTCTTCTATTTTATTTTTACGGTATCAAATCGTTCATCTTATTTAAATTTAAAAGATTAAAAAGTTGTCACATTCTATTCACGCTTGAAATTTCGTTAAAGAGTATCTTGAAATGAAAATAACTACACCGCAAGTCACACTCTTCAGACATTAAGTGGAATTAAAAAAGTATGTAGATACAAGTAATTTAAGAGAATTTTACTGCTTGTTCTAGATCATATCTTTTACGGTGTCATAGGCACCAGGATCATTTCCTTTATATAACTCCTTAAATCATGTAGGAAAGGATCTTTACTAACATATATAAAACAGGAATTTCATTTAAATTTTAAATTTTCTTTATGACTTTAATAACTGCATACATTAATAAATTTTAAACTTTAATTTTACAAGACTTGAACTTACTACGAGAGTTACTTTTAATCAGAAGACCTCCTATTATGGTGATTATTGTCCCGTACATGTCTTTTTTAAAGGATGAATAATGGTAAGAAATGGTCCATGGAGTATCATAAAAAGTTGGTAATTTTCGTTTTCTACCACGTCTATAGTTTAGCTACCTACCTATTTTTACATGCGCGTGGCGAACCCAATTGCGAATAACTTTTTCATCCGAAGTTTCTCGTATACAATTTTCGGAACTGCTGCAGATGCTATTCTTGAATCATGGCATCAGATGCTTTTTTTAAACTGAAACTGATCTTGTATTTCAGATGCAATATAGGTTTTCCCTTACATTCGTCTGACCACCAGCATGGTAGTTGAGATCTTGTTTATTTGCTAGGTTAGTTTGATCGAATGTTTCTTCATGGTATTTAACTTTTAGCAGTTCACCTTATAAAGTTAGGAGGTTTAACCCCTCCAGCTTCTTTTTGTATGAGTATTTTCTTGGAATTGATTGAGTGACTTTCATTCGCATCTCAATTTGATAGTATGTAATGTTCATTCATTTCGTAATTATTGCTCAAAATTTGCTATGTACCACATCATCAGCATAGCTTATAGCACAGAATCTTTTACCAATGTGTTTCCATAGTTGTTCCACCATAGAAGAGATAATTAGGAGGTAATTTGTATCGTACAAGGTTTTTAATGTATGGCTTTCTCCAATCTTTTAACAACTTTGTGTGCAGTCATTTTTATAGAAAATCCTGCCTTGTGGCAAGAGATTTATAGGAATCAGGAACTTCTCCATTCCAACTAACTGACCTGTTTTGGATATAATTTGAATCCGTCTCATTGGAATGTAACCTATCTCTAAGCTTGTACTGAAAAATCACAACAATCTTTCTGATAAATTATAACTTCCATGGTATACTTAATCATCTCTACCCACTTAAAGTATTCTGAGCTAACTCCAGCTTTAACAACTACAAAACTTAATCTTAAACTCGTCAAACTAGCTATAAGATGTATAGCGTCTGTTTTCCAAGAAGCAAATTAGGTATTATTGAACATCGTAACCTATAGTGCCAAAACACTATACCAAAGATTATTTCTAATCTTTGCACTATACAATTATTATTTTTCCACCGGACTACATTTAATGATAAATGAGCTTTTGCTGCCACTATCTATAAAACTGCTCAACATATGCAGAATGTGTCAATCTTGTCAAAAGTTTCATCAAACCTATACTGAAGATTGTGTAAACAATTCCAACTAAGTATAATAACCTTCGTTTTAACATTTTTGTCCATATAACTCCTCTTTCAACTATAAAAATGTAGTAGGTGTTCTTTTCCAATCCCGTTGATTTGGTGAATAATTTCTCTATTTTTAATTTAAAACGCAACAAAATAAAGCACAATTCAAATGAAAATACGTTCCAACTTTTCTACAAATTGAATGTTGTCAACCGTAAAAGAAGCACCTATCCTTACAAAACTTAAACATTAATGTAATGACTATAACGTACTTACATTGAATTAGTCCTTTTTATTTTTATTTTACAGTAGACACCAGTCGAAGTAGGGAACTACCATCATCAAAGGTTTAAATATATAGAATAATAAAGCATCAAAATCACAAGAACTGAGGACTCATATTTTAAACGTTTAGATGAAAATTTACCAACATTTAAGAATTAATTAATAAAAAACTTTTAGCTGAAGTACAGGGTGGGCCAAATTCGATGTTTTCATGGGGTACAGCAATAACCATAAGTAGAGTTAGCAAAAAACTAACTATTATAGGTACTTATGAGCTCTTTTTAAAAGAAAAAATCGGTGGCATAATCAGATTACCCATATCACGATTATTTACGTAGATACAGGGTGAAAACCAAAAAGTTGCATTTTCGAAAAACTAAAATATCTTCTTTATTATAGAAGTTAAGGCCTTGAAATTCTCAGGATATAGGTAAGAGGATACGGCAATTTTAAAAATGACATCAACAAATTTCTAGGCCTACTAAGTTGCGCACGACCAAAGTCAACTTTCGTTTTTCTGATGGGCACTATATTGGATTTTTGCTTTATCAAAATCCTCCTTTGAAATGCTCTTCAACCATGTATAACATGTTTATGTTTGGTCAACATAAATAATAAAAAACAACAAAATTAAGATCTCGTGGTAGTAGGCCGCGCTCATAAGTACCAGTTAGTTTTTTGCTCACTCTTATGGTTATTGCTGTACCCCATGAAAACGTTGAACTTGGCCCACACTGTACAATCATTCTTAAGTATACAGGGTAGGTATTCCAATGATCTGTGGGTGGAAAATTACGTTGATATAAAACAAATTCCAATAACAGATTATTATTGTAGTCAACAAAGATTAGAATTTTGTAAAAATATTTTCTTACTTACACAGAGTTATTCACGTAAGATGGACCAGGTAAACATGCAACCCAAAATACGTTTTTCACTAAACACACATTATTTTTTAGTATTGAAAAATTAAATCAGGAATCCAAGTAGGTATTAAGTAGTTTGAAAGGTGTCATCACATCTGTCAGTGTCATCACATTTTTTCATTCGTAGTTATTTAAAAATGTTTTCTCCAGCGATGAGAGAACGACATGGTACTGATTTTTGGGGAATGCCAAAAAAATGGTGTTGCTGCAGCAAATTTGTACGAACAGCGATATCCCGAACGTGTTAATTGTTTATTGTTGTTATTAAATTATATTTTGCTAAGAAACGTATTTTTTGGTCATATTTTGACGTCTATGAGGCTGATGTTAAAAGATCTATGTTTTATGTGTATTATGCTTATCCTAATGTAATAGCGATCCAGTTAGCTTTATAAATAGTATTTTGGGTTGCATTTTTACCTGATCAGACTCGTCATCTTACGTGTATAACCCTCTATAATAGAATGAACCATTTTTAAGCACTATACCAAACTTGTGTTTTTTTTAATGAAACACCCTATATATTTTTATATATTTTTGGATTCTCTGTTAAATGTTCAGCAAAAAGATATAAGGTATAAGATATAGAACATATAAGGTAGAGAAGTTCACTGCTGAGGAAAAACGTGTGATAGGTTTCAAGTTGCCCAACCATAAGGTGGCTGAAGTTTTGACACCTAGTGGCCGGGCAAGAAATTAAGACTACCCGTATTAGAGATAAATGTTACAGGTTTCTTTAATTTTACCTAATGTCAAGTACAATGAACTGTTTACAGTTCATTGGTCAAGTATGGCTATGTTGTCAAAGTGATCAGAAAATTTTTTAAATGCCGCCGTTTTTGAATTAATATACACTAAACTAGATACTCTTAAAAATCTTTAAAAAATAGTAATTCCCTATCAAAGCCAAACTGCCGTGAATTTACCATATTTGTAGCTTTATACTCTGTACTGTGCAACATTGTCAAACCGTCGTTTTCTTGACTCAATCCTTACGGCGTTTTAGTACATTTAATAACAATTTTTCTCAAAATTTATGTATACAACCAACATTACGGCAGTTACGCTGATTCCTATGGCGTTTACTCTCTTTAAATTTATATGCCCTATGCTACTAGTGATATGTGGCTACCGGTTCCTGAGTTATTGACATTTTTATGAGTCAACTGAGTAGGCTCTAGTTCCGCCATCTTGAAAGATATCGGAGTGATTTTGAGATTTGTTTTCCAATGTGTCTAGTTTTAACTTCTAAATTCAGATTGCAAACTCCTTTCTCGACATATACATTTTTCCCAATGTCATTTTTGTCATTTTTCTTAAATGGCACACCCTGTATCTTATTAATGGTTTGATAGCATTTTTCACGAGGTTTCAATAGATACCTACTACTTTGTAGTTTGTACTACCTATTTGTAAGGATTTTAGAATTATTTAATGATAAATTTGAAAATTGTAAAATTTATTTAAAAAAACAAATTTGAAGTTCTCCGCCACTTACGCTTATAAAAGAAGAAATATTATTTACACCGATAATTAAGACATTGCTATTTCTTTTATGCTATTTAAACACAAATGTATAAATTAAATGCTATATCTTTTGTAATATAGTCTCTAAAAGGCCTGAGCTAACTAATTCAGAACGTTTTATAATTTCCGCTGAAGAATAAAGATAAAGAACCGCGGAAAACTTTTTTGCAAGGATATTTCAATGCGAAATTTAGAATTTACATATTCTAATTATCCAAACTTTACTTAAAATAGACTCCACCGGTTTTGAGATGTAAACCGTCAAGTTCAAAGTGAGGGAGGGAGCTTTTTACTTTAATTTGCTTTTTAATTCGCATTAGTAAAAATATACACTATATTGACTATATTACCGAATTTTACAGCAATAATCTGGATAAACTTCTTACTCAATGTTTATCCCATAACTTTTTTTGTTATGGTGGCGCGTTTATCGCTAACAGATTATATTTAAAACGTAGCTTTTAACTTTTATAGTTACCATTTATTATTTGAAACACATCTGATTATTAATTATTAGACTGAACACAAAATAAGAAAGCCCCCTCAACGTGATTTAAGCAAGAAATGGAAACGAATAACTATTATTTACAGTTATAAATTGGTAGAACTGTACCTACTAATTATGCTTTTTAACAGTGCTACATTTTCTTTGCGGTATTAACAAATTGGTCTTCGTCTGTATATCGGAAAGTTGCAGAGGCCACCAATGATAATATGAATAATGTATTAATTTTGGAAACAACCTAATCAAAATAAATAATTTGTAGAAACAATGTCGTCAATAAATTCAGTTATTAATAGTTTTTTTTATGGCCGTTATGTTTGTACCATTCCAATACCATTTAATTTAACTTAATATATTATTTTATTTATTGTACGAGTCAAGATCTATTACTGAATGATATAAAATTTAATTTATATTCGTTCTTGCTATTAATTATTTCTATAAACGTAATGCTTACCTTGATTACATTATCTTAAGGAAATATCTGCCTTGTAAACGTTGCTGATAAAGATCAAATACTAGACAATAAATTTTATTTTATTTATTGGTAGAATCCTATTCCGTGCTTATGGTAGAGGAATATCCGATATTTATAACGTCAGCTTCATTTTTTATATGCACCTTATGTAAATGTTAATATTTTGAGTTTATGGAGACATCACTGATAATGGTTTTCCTCATTTGAAATATAAAATGGAAACACCTGTGGTGGATTTTCGCATAAATAGGCACTTCTGTAATGATGTAACATAATTCTGTTGTTTATTGCATATTTTACTTATAATAATTCTAATTTTTATAATTCTATTACATAGTAAACTTATCACTGCATTAAATCAATATGCTTCAAAATTTTAGGAACGCCGGCAAACTACAAGAGCTTTTGTTACAAATTCCTAAAATTCTGTATAACTACTAAAGAAAATCTCCAGAAATTCAACGATTTTAAACTTTTATCGTGCATTCGTTATGGTAATAATAATAATAAACTAATTGTATAGCAGTGTTCAACACTCGTTGTTCATCTGTATTTTTCAAAACTTATTACGGCGATTTAAATTTAAATATAAGGTAATCTTGTTCAATCTAGATAACAATCATAAAGGTGAGAATGGAAATTTTTCTATATTGGGTTAATATACCTACGCAAAACTGTGGCTTGAAATGGCTTTTGAATGTAAATGAGAGTTGACAAGTTCATATCATATTGCCAATCCATTAACTTTATGGGCAGTAACACAAAAAGTACGAAGAAGGTTGGTCATTTGACCATTAAATTAAACTGCTTTTACAAATTTGGTATTTGCTGCTCTGCTACATAATATTGAAACGGCGCGGCGTTGCTGGGCATTAAAATACAGTGACGTAACTAAGTTAAATAATACAATACCTTTAGTTTGTGAAGTTTTATCTAACGCTCTGGAAAAATGTTCATCTACTACACTAGAAGCATCACCTTGGTAATGTGTAAAAACAACACAGTTTGCAGACACATACTGCGCTCGGGAATTCGTATCTTCGGGGTCGTCCCCATCGGGTGGATGTGTTGGTTCTGTAATTAAAGAATATGTTTTAATAAAACACCGGTAATGGTTCAAAGGTGCTAGTCTCATATGGTATTGCAAAGATCATCTTGATTTGTCATTTTCTATTAATGAAATATTGGCATATATTCTTAGAATGTGATAACCCCCACCATCGTGTCCATTTTTACCTTTTGATCATATTCTTCCCCACCTAAATTTTAAGGATCATGTGCTAGTACAACAAAACAATGCATACCAATAAAAGTACGTAGTTTTAGATCATTTAATTGCCTATAAAACATTGTTCGATTTTTTCTTTATAAGTAGCTACCACAAAATGGAATTTACGGTTAAAAATGTAGCCATACCATACGAATTGCATTGCAGCAGATAGCAACGCAGCTGACGACCATATATTATTTTCCTATTTAAATAATTTGTTACTTAGAAAATATTTTGAAATTTTTAATAATTCTGTAAATATGTAATTTAATTTTCTAACAAAATAATAATAATTTACGTTGATATAAATCTAATACTTGAATATATCACCTGTTGCTTTTTCTTAATTAGAAAAAACAAACTTATAATGATGCGATCAGCTCAATTTATAATATTTATATCTGATTTAATAATATCATAATATATGATAATTATTACAATAACAATATTGGATCAAGATAAAAAACTTAATTACCTTCAACAAATATTGAAATTTTTTAAATAATAACAATAATGATGGTCTATATTATTTACCGGAAAGACTATATTTAAATATATCAATTTAAAAAGAAAAAAATTATTTTTTCTGAAAATCGCAAGGGGGAGTTCAGTTGTATTGCTCGTAGAATTTGACAAACTTTGAAAACTTAACTAAGAAAAAAACAACCATGTTGAACTTGCATTGCATTATGGAAAACTTGAAAAAGTTGAGTTCTCGCCAAATAAAAATGTTTGCGACCTAGTTGGTGCTATCAAAGATTTCTTCCATACCTCCATGGAAGGGTGCGCATGTGAAATTTCAATCCACAAATGTTTTACTCTAATTTGCTGTATCTATGAAGTGAAATTTGGGGGACATATTTACTTATTCCGATGTCAGCGTAGGAAGTAAGGTTTTGCAAAAGTAAATGGCGCAAGTAATAAAAAACTAAGTCACGTTTCGACAGCAAGGGCTCCAGTTCTTAGTGCCATTATCAGCGAACAATTGAAGACCAATTATACTACTTCTAGATGTTCATTGAACTAATATGAACCCAGAAAGGGGTGGTAGATGGAAAGTGTTGAAAATATTGATAAATATTTTGATATAATTTAAGGAGGAACGAAAATTTGCTGTGTGCTGATTAGGAATTTTTTTAGTTTCTTCTTCATTAGTAGAATGACCTGAGTTTAAAACGTGGTTGGTAAAGTGAGCGGAGTACTAAATAAGGTACTGGTATATGAAGTGTTCGGACAAACGAGTTTGGGACAATGCAATGGCCAGTTTGATAGCAAATGTTCTACACTCCTGAATGAGGAAAAAGATACTGCGGGTCTTCCAGTATTAAGGAGCAAACTAAAGATTATTTTTTGAAGACAATGAAACGGTGAGATAAACTTTTTTGAAAATATTCTTTTAGAACTTGCAAGTTTTCAAATCGATTTTTTATGAAATCAGAATAGTATGATATTAGATGATGTAAGATGGTGTTACGTCAAGATGGTGTTTGTATATTATGTTGAAACATAAGGGCTTGTGTGGTCTTCATGTCGTTGTTAAAATTAAAATATGAAAATACAAAGATAAACAACAAATCTAAAAGCGGTCAATCTATTGGAAGGAATTCCACAAGTCCCCTGACTAGTTGAGATAGATTTCCTACAAAGGTTGATATCTAAGCGTAACTTTTGAACGAAATTTTGAAGTTTAAAGTTCGTTTAGATCGTTGACCACAGAATAGCTTAATAGGTTGGGTTATCAAAAGTGAAGAAATTTTGTTCTGAACATAATTTCAGCAAATTCGTTTAAAGGGTAATATTTGAAATGGACGCCAGAAACTAAAATAAGAAGAATTACCCGCAACCACTTTGTGGAAGACCTGCTCTCGCTTCACCAAGCAGGATATCGGAAAAGCTATCAGCCAAAAATTGAAAAGACGCCTTATTTAAATATTATTATATCTTGTGATATATATATTTTTTGAATATTCGCTCAGGTATGGTATTTTGTAGTTAATAAAGTGGATGACGGTTGTCGTTCCAAATTTGCAAGAAAATAGGGGGTCTAGGACAAGTCAGCGCCGCCGACTCATCGCGGCCGATTCATCGCGGCCATCTCATCGCCGAGCCATCTCATCGCCGGCCAACTCATCGCCAGCCAACTCATCGCCGACCCATCTCTTTAAAATTAAAAATTGTTAGTAGTGGAACAACATAGCATACAAAAAGCCGCGTAGTAGCAATCTATGTTTAAGTTTAGCATTTTTTTTACTTCCAAATTTTGTTTAGTGTTGCCATTTTGTATCAATTTAAAAAAAATATACTAAACCTGCAAATAACCTAGGCGCTTTAATGGCAATCTACGTTTAAGTTTAGCATTACTTTTATTTCCAAACTTTTTATACATATAATATGAATGTTAATATCACGTAAGTATTATTCATTGTCTATTAACGCTATCATTATCGATTTAAAGCTCTGTAAAGCTGATTATCAATTGATTAAGATTTAAGAGAATGTTAATGTAATATCTTGATGATCGGTATCGGTATTTATACAAACAAGTAAAAGAGGATAGGTAAGAATGTGCTGAATTTATCGAAAATAAAATCGGCGATGAGTTGGCCGGTGCTGAGGTGGCTCGGCGATGAGATAGCTCGGCGATGAGATGGCCGCGATGAATCGGCCGCGATGAGTCGGCGGCGCTGACTTGTCCCATTCCGAAAACGAACGTATAGTTAATTCGTTTAACTTATCCTGATGACGTTATGTATGCATTAAATCACGAAATGACCCTCGTCTGTAATTTAAAGCAAAAATGTGAGCGCTGATTCCAACCTTTCTTTATTTGCAAACAACATTATGACATGTACAACATTTGACATTTACGTTAAGTTGGTATCAAAACTGTTCGTACAAGAATCGAAAATTTGTTATTGACGTTATCCTTGTTAGTTACAACATATGTTACATACAAGACGACACTATTGGAATAATACGTTAGCTAATAATGCCTATACATTGTATTCAATATGTAGAAAAGGATAGTCATACGCAAGTGCGCGTTTGATTCATCCATCAATCGGAATAAGTTAAACGAATGAACTATATGTGGTATACTATATTAATCAACGCAGCACACTTCATAGCTCATTACACTACACAGGTTTCTTTTATTCCACTTCTTATATAGGTTATATCAACTAGTTTACCTAAACCAGCGGTTCGCAAACTGTGGTACATGTACCACGGGTGGTACTTAATCACCTGATGGTGGTACGTTTAATTCGTAAACAAATAGTTTTATTTTAGACTTTTTATTAAACATTGTGAAAATATTAATATTAGCCCCATATGTTGCAGTATTTTTGCAGTATGTTAGTGAAATATAAATAATAAATTGGTATATTTTAAAGTCTGACGTAGTGTTTTTTAACCTAAAATTTATTGGTGGTACATGAACTTTTTAATGCAAGTTCTTGTGGTACAAACTTTAAAAAGTTTGAGAAGCGCTGACCTAAACGATATTTGAAAATACCTTCAGTGCCTTGTGCTTTAGTTGTCCAGTGCTAAGGGTAAGAATCCTCCCCTGGTTGGAAGTATCAGATGATCAGTTTCAAAAGCACCTACCTTTCCTTTCTGGCGTGCTTACACATATCTTGTATTGTATTATAAGATTCACTGCATGAACCAATAGAAACAATATGTCTAATATTTCTAGAAGTTTTTATCGTGTAAAGAGGTATTTCACTATTAAAAAATGAACGTTACCAAAACATAAAATAACAAGTTCGATTATCAGTTAAAAAAACCAAAATATTGTAGACTAACGATCGAATATTATATACACCGTTCAAAACCGTTTGATGAAATATATCATCATTTAGGGACCCATTCACATAGAAGATGAAATAAGGTCGTTGGAAAGTTAGAGGAGGCAAATATTTATAACCTAAAGGGATGAAAGGATGAAACGCTTAACAACTATATCTTGTAAATACGCTACAGGATGTGCGGGAGCTGCAAAAAATCGGGTTTAAAGTGCAAAATGTGTAAACCGCCTAATGGAAGACATCGACCCTCTTCTTTGCTTTTCGAAGAAGAAATGAACAATATGCCTTTTAAATCTCGCTCCAAAAAGTTCTCAATTGAAATGAATATTGAATATTATACACAATAAATTACGACTTTTCTTTTATATCCTCCCCTCTTTCACATGTTCCATGATTATACAGACACCGTGTTACTTAGGTACTTTTTAAATGTTGCAAAAGCTCTCTGAATTTACTCTTCGTCTCTGCCTATTGGTCATACAACAATTTGGGATAATGGCTTCTTTGCAAGATCTGTTCTGAGGAGTTATAACGACGTCGCCTCCAAGGAGGAGTAATGGAGGAGCACAGGGGGTGGGATCAGGGGCGTCGCCAGAAACTTTTCCAGGGGAGGGCCAACAAATTTTCAGTTATTTTTTAATTACATTTATTTCAATATAGGTGTGTATAAAAAAAATGAACACATTTGTAGTCCAAAAACAGAACGAGCCGCGAGTTTATTAGAGTTCGCCAGAGGGGGGCCATGGCCCCCTCCTGCCCCCCCTTGCCGTCGCCCTTGGGTGGGATGACGGTGAGATTTTTCATTACGCTATGTATACAGCGCCTAAAGAATTCAGAATTCTTCTATTCATTGAATCAATTTAGATATTTATTATCAAGCGTTTCCTATATCTTTTTAATGCCACTGAGGTGGATTAATTTGAAAATTGAAGTATTTTAAAGGAAAGATATTAAGAACTAAATAACAGTTTTGTTCCTCATATTAATAACCGAAAATGTCAAATAAAATGAGAGCGCCCAGCTTTCACTACCTACTATAACATATTTATTGATGTTACTCTCTTATTAATTAAAGATACTAAGAAGTTGTCACGAAACTCATTAAAAGCGTATAAATGCTATAATACAATCGATTTTTTATCGGGACGAATGTATCTCATTGGTAATAATCAGTGGGAGGAAATCAGAGTTTGCACCTCACTCGATACTTAAGCCTAAAAACGAAATTAGCATAATCTTCAAGGCGGTTAATTAAGATTATTTTTTCCACTGAGTAAACTACCTTTTGTACAGATCTAATGAGCAATTTGCTAATTTCGAGCTTTGCCATATAATTTTGCATAAGCACTATGATTTTTTAAAGTAGCATAATTAACAGGAGGTATCACATGTAATTTATTCTCTTCAATTAGTAGGTAAATGTACGATTTATTTCGCTTAACACTAAAAACTATACAATTAATATAAATAAGTGCTGGAGTTAGTTTGAGAACGGAAATACCTAATTTTCTACTGAATATTTTTATAAATTAATACATTTTAATAAAACCTGTCCAGTCTAGTTTATTTCAACATTCACGTGTAGATGTACTTGTTTTGCATTACAATTAAAGAATGCTCCTGAAGGTTATACTTGTCTATGTCACCTTTGTCAAATCGATGCCAGAAATATTTCAAATGCCCTTTACAGATACGTATAGTTATTTTTACTTTATCTTCCCTTTACCGATGCATTTAGCGAACGCCAAACTCGAGTAGTGCCATAAATAGCATCTTGACAAACAGAGAGTAGAAAATGTTACTCAATTTGAAATTAAAATAGAACACTCCCAAGAATATTTGAAAAAAAAAATAATCTGATCATAATCACTTAAGTAACAAATCTATCGATTATTCTCCATTACTACTAACTTATCCATTACGTACATCAACATTTTGTAATCTAACAAATAGGAGGTTAGCAGAAGTGTTTGTAACAATGGTATGACACAGATGTGACATTTAATCTTGGCTTTAAAATAGATTAAGTGCTTTACATAAAAGTCGTACCGACACGTTGTATTTACAATTAAAAAATGTCGAAATCGATTACGTATCGGATGTTTTACATACCATTTTTTTTATTTTGTAACTTGTATTAACTGAAAAAGGCTTTGTAGGTTAATTTAAATTATATTTTCTGCCATATTCACTGTAAGATGTATAATCGATATGTAGCAGACTACCAGAGTATTCTTCGCCTTTAAAATGTAGGTTGGTGGATCGTTAAAATTTAAACCACATTTTGATTTTCAAAGTTATTTCTTACATTTTTTCCACATTTTGAATAACTTCCCTTTAATATTGATTTACCTACTGATTTTCAAATAACTTAATACAAAAATTAATTTACAAAACAATTTTATTCTATTTTATGCAATTTTTATTTCATCACATTTTGGAATGATTTCATGACTCAGCTTTTATATTATTTTCAACTTGTGGGTTCATCGTAGAGGCCTGTTTTCATTATTTCCTGTTTTTATGTTTCTAAATTGGCCAATTTCAGACATAATTATTCATTCATTTATTTAATTAATAAGTTGAACTTATCTGCAATACGAGTATATACTCCGGTTCAGACTTTTATTGACATTTTCAATATTCATTTTAGGAATATGTATTTCTATCAAATATTTATTATTCTATATATGTATTGTTCTCTCATGTAATTAGGTATCGCTTGTTCGAGAAAAATAAATAAATAAACAAAATTAATCTACAAGATACCCTGCACAATGTCTTATCAAAAAATCTATCGATTATATGCATTTCAAAGGCTCTTTCTACTAATAAGAAATTGAAAGTTTAAGAAGGACAATAACAGGGTGCGAAAAATACGCTAAAAACGTTTAGGGCAAAGGTAATCGTTTATTCACACGGAGCAGACGCAAGGCCCGCGCGGGACGAATTCATTATTCTCTGCTCTGCTAAGGGATGATGTTAAATTCTTTCAATACTTTGGCATGACCCACGAAACATTTTCGACTCTTTTTGAAATGCAAAAACCAACGTTAACTAGAAAAAAATACATCATTCAGTATGACCATTGGTCCAGAAGAAGACCAGTGCTTAAGGTGCGTATTTGGTTTATTAATAATACAAATACAAGAAATCAAATTCTGGAGAATTCTAAGTACCTACAGGTTGATGACTGTTGGGGAGAATGTTGCGCAGTAGGTCTTAACTGAGTGTAACTATGTTGACTGATGAGTTTTTGCTAAGTGCATTCTTGTTGCTCACAACTTTTTTGATCGGATACGATAGTACGAATTCTGGACCTTTGTTGAGTGAGCCCAGTTTGAGAACTCGATATCTGACGAAAATATTGGTTTTGATACATCTGATAATCAGAATATCGCGGTACTGGTTCATTGAACATGCGCTTACAGAGAAAAAAGCATGATGTTTTGAAACAATAAAATGTGCGTCCCGGCAGTTAGGCATCGTTCACTAGTGGCCGGGGCGCAGCAGACGCGACGAAATAGTTTCTTAATCAAGTACGTACATACTTACATTCGTAATCACTATATAATAACCGAGACGTGTGTATATGTTTGTGTTGCTGTGCACTTTTCCGACAGTCGCCGAATCCTGACGAATGCGGATGTGATATTTTAAAACCAAAGCTATTATAAATTTATAACCTACAAATTAATGCTACAAGCTACAATTATAGATACTCCGCAAACTACGTAAATATCTGCACAAATTTTTTTCAAAGTAAGTTTTAAACATTTTAGTATAAAAATAAAAGTCCGTCATCTTATTCAAGCGGTATTTGTGTCTAAATATATTTTCTTTACTTAGAAAATACGTTCAAAGTTTCCTTATGGAGATTACGTGTAAAATAGAATTCGCTATTTGTGCTTATTTTTGGGTGAAAATTTTGTGTAAACATGCAAAGTTTGTCTGTCCGAGGTCCTTAACCCATTTCAAACATTAAAACAATGCCAGAAAGTATTTTCGCGAAAATTTTCAAAATTACAACTATCGGAAACTTTTTCTCGATAACATGGAAATTTAATTATTTCAAGTTGAAAAGTTATTTAAATGATGAAAAATGATTCTATTATGCGTCGCGTTAACATTTTCATGGTTAAAATGATGTAAAAAGTAGTAACAGCATTCATCGTAGACTAATTTATGTGTCCCGATACCTTCTTTCGGTAACTTTCGAAATGTACATGTTTGTGTGCTTATTTCAAATTTAGAGATTTTGAACCATGAACGATGTCGTAGGTAACATATATAGTCAAATGTTTTCACCGAGAAAAACGTTTTTGTCTACATATTTAACTTAATATCTATTGATGGAAGTAGGTAGCAAGTGTATTGTTACGTTACACTATACCAAAGAGAATACCTATAGGTACTTTGACTATACTTCTAAATTACTTATATTGTAATTAAGAGGAAGTAAAATCCATATTTACTGCTGTACATATACGTGTAAATGGTGGCCTTTAGTTAGTGAAATAAACAAAAATTTGAAACTGTTTAAGGTAGAGAAGGTCTTTCTATAAAACAGATGTTATGCAACGTTAGACCAGCTTCTATTTGTACATTTTATGTTTTATGGTATTTTTAGTTTTACTATAGTTAAAGATGAATGTTAAAACGTTCTCCCTAAGGCCATTCGTATTCCCAAAAAGTTGCCAGTGTCCAAATTGAGTTCTTTGACATTCAAAATTCATTCTAAACTATCCTTATGAAGTTCACACGGAATTTGTTATATGTTCGTTAATTTTTGGGCAAAGACTATGTGCAAAGACGTAATTAACATTGTGAAAGGGCCATTATGTATTTTTGGTCTCAAATCTATTCCAAAAGTTTGCATTTTACATTTTTTTTAATAATTGGGAAAAATTTACTATAAGTAGGTAAGAACGAATTCGTATATCTTTACCAAATATCAACCCATTTTTGTGATTTTTACGTCAAATGTAAGTAAATGTAGTCCTTTATTTTAGTTACTTTAATAACTTGCTAAATTACAGATACCTACAGGGCCAAAAATCTGAAAAGGTACAAAAATGTAAATTTTTTTTCTTTTTTCAAGCAACTAAGCCAGCTCAACAAGGTGTGATATTTTAAAACAAAAGCTATTACAATCTACAATCACAGATACCCCCTCCCCCCAAAGCACGCAAAACGCGAGAATCGCGTGTACCCCCGTTTATAATCTAATAATAAAGACGTTCGTCTATCTGTCGGTCGCTCTGGATGACGTAACTTTATATATAATAGCCCTTTCCACTTTTGTTTGCCTAGAAAACTCCTCATAAAGCTCCCTGCCAAAGTAAATTTTTTTTGAGATTCGGTAATTTTTTTAATCATTTAACTTAAGGATACCATCATCGAAAATTATATATTGCATAAGATCTAGATTCCCACGTCCGCTCCGTCTGAATGGGCGCTCGACAAACCAGTTTTTCCTTGTTGAATAATATATGTAGGTATAGTATATAATAATATAACATTAAAATTCCTAGCACTACATATTATTTAATAATTGAATACGCAGAAAACGACAAAGAGAAGAGAGGCAATGGTAGTGTGGCCTCCTCAGAAAGATTATTTTAAATAAATTCTTACATAATCTGTAACAATGCGTACAAAAATAATAAACACAATGGTATGTTATAATTTGATCATGTTGTTTCTACCAAGAAAATGTAAAACATGCCCAAATTTTAGCATTTCTGCAACCACAGCATCTGTTGTACTCAAAATTAATAGTGGTCATCTACGAGACACCATAAACAATATTCAATCATAAAATCGATAACTCTAGCTAACAAGGAAAATGTCCGAATTTGAGCATTTCGGAAACTACAGCATCTGATTGCTACACTAAAGATGAATGGAGTTCATCTACGAGACATCTTGAATAATATACAATACATCTATTGCGCTAAGAAGAAATGTGAAACGTTGGCGACAATACCGGCAATGACAACGACGACACCGTAACACTAATTTTCCCAAAACAGGTTTTTTTTGTATTTCTTGCCGAAAAATGGAAAACTTCCTAAAACATTTTTGAAATTTTTGGAATAAACCAATACCGTCCCTTGCGGAAAAGTATTTATAATTACAATTTGGTCACCAACGTACGAGGTGTAAAGAAATCCATATCCCCAATTGTAATTATGATTATAATTTCCAGAAATGCACGACCTCCCTGAATCTATCTATAAAGACTGCAAACGTTGTATACGACAAATTATATCCATTATATGGTTAGTAACGGTAACGTATACACAATAAAATTAAAAGGGCAAAATGGTTATTGAGATCATCTATCTACTAATAGTACCAAATTTGTGGTCCTATTATCAAATCTTATCGACGTTAATGTATTTTCGATTAAATTTTAAAAGATAGACAGATATAAGTGAACACTAAACTCACCGTCTGTGCTACTTCTATCGTGTAAACTACAATCTTCTTCTTTTCCGGGCCGTGGTGGGCTACCGGGTGATAAACCACCTGTCGAACTAACTGATCCAGCAGAACTGTGTGTTGTACCGTTTGCATGAAGATATATTCCGTGATCACTTAAATTTAAACCGCTAGTTGATGGCTGACTAAGTGCGTGAGATTCTTGTAATCTTTGGACATTAAACTGAAAAGAAAAAATATTTTTTTATTATTATATCTCAATAATCTGCGTGAGAGAAAACAGGCGTTGTCATAATACGTTACATATACGTTGATACGTTGTCTAAGGTTCATTCTTTAAATTTACATTACGGGATTTGATTAATATAGTTACACAGGATGGCTCATTAGTGCTCCATACCAACTTTAATATTGTAGATTGGACTTCTTATCGATCTCATTTAATATTAATACGGAAATTTTAAGTTAAAAATATCGAATTAATTGAACTGCACAAAAATAGTTAAATGTTATATTATACTTTTGTTTTTGGTCCTATTACTTACATCATAATATGTCGATGCTTCTTACATCGCACTCTCCCATCACCTTTCTAAGAACACGTATTCGTTGAAACATGCGATCTTCATACAACTTTTTTTACATCAATCAATAACAATTTTACATTAACTTTCATGTTTTTGGATAAGGCTATTTCTTATCAATTATTTTAACGAAAAGTATTCTCTAAATCTTCGTGGTAACCAAGCAACCACCACCAAATTTTGATTATATCGAATATAATATAATCCATATCCAGTGATATTTAATTGCTTTGGAAAATATATTGCGATGAAGCAGTCGCCTTAGACTTATTAGAAATCATTAATTTTTACTTTCAAGGTTAATCTCTGTAATTTACACTTAGTTGTTTGCTAGTGATAATAAAACAAAGTTGGTACAATAAGTAGGATAATATATCGATGTATAATAGTCATGAACACCTTGTCAAACATTAGTCGCCATATTGCTAATTGATTTCTTTTATGATTGTTTGTGGTTCAATTTCTTGAAAACTGTAAAAATGGAATAAAATGAAGATTTAGGTATACCTAAGGAGATACTGGGAGTGTGCGAAAGAAGTTTCTTTGAATCTTCTCCCAAAGAAATCTATATAAATTTATGAGTGTGTACCAACCCTAGATTTATATATTCTAAGGTAGGTACCAACATTTTATGCATTGGTGCAAAGAAAAAAACCTTCAGTTGTATTCAGAAGATGTACTGATGTACTGATAAATGAAGCTGTCAACGCTTTGGTCACAATATTCAATGTTGCGGTCAACGTTGGATATAAAGAACGAGATCGATATGAGATATTCAAAGTTACGTGCTTTTCTCAAAAGACAAAATGAGAGATATTTACCGAAAAAATCGTGAGTATTTACAAAATAGTAAGTTGATCGCTTTTTGAATAGTGCACCTGATAATTCATATTTGATGATGAAGGTAAACGCTTTCAAAATTAAAGCAATTTTTTACAAGTTTTACAGGTCGTCCTACTGTTAAGGGTTGCAGACGCATGCCGTTCTGATGAATTAGTCAATTTAACAATTGATAATGTTGAAGATGCGAGACAATTATTTAAAGTTTATATAGAAAATATATTGTGATCGATATTCATACAATCAGTGCCGTCCAGCAAGCAGTAGCAAAATTTTTGAAGCTGGACAACTCGAAAGAGTATACCGCGGACACGCATTACTCTTTTAGCGGACGATGGTGCTGACGTCACTTGTCTTAAAAGACTCGTAGGATGGAAATCAAGCACTGTGGCGGAAGGGTACATTGAAGACTCACTTTTGAATAAAGAAAATATTGCGAAAAGAATACTGCAAGTTGGTAGTCGTAATGATAAGCCAAGCACCGTTGTCATTTCTGATTTAACAATATTTGAAAATGACTATTAATGGAAACGTGTTGGACAGTTTTGAGAATTGCTCGAGGAATGAGGCAGGGGCGGCATTTAGGGAGGGCTGAGGGGGGCGGCCGACCCCCCCAACAATGTGGGCTGGACTGTGAGGGCTATACATTAAACCTCAATAAAATAAAATTGGACTGTCTGTTTAAACAGAAAAGAAAAAATTACGCAAAACTTTCCATTATAAAATAATATACAAGGTGGCCCAACGAAAAGGTAACAGACGGGTTTCTAGCTAGAATATTTTTTCTTTTGAGAAATGCAAAGACACGTCAATTTTTATACCAAGGGAGACAACTTTGCTGCAAAATGTACGGGAACGATTTAATCAAAATCGTATTATTGCATGGAAGCTGAGGGTAGGCACTTCCAACATTTATTAAACTAAGTTTGAATTTCCATAAACTGGTTTTATTAATTAGCACAAGAAAAAATTAACCCTTGTTTTTATTTAAAAATTTAAGGGTTGTTTACCCTGTACCTGCGCTAAGGGATGAAATAATTTCAGGTTGAAAATCATGACAAAAGTTGTACCCCTCAACATAACAATTGACGTGTTTTGCATTTCTCAAAAAAAAATTGTTCCTAGCCAGAATCCCGTTTGTTACCTTTTCGTTGGCCCAATAGAGAAAAAACTATTCGTTGCCCCCTCCAACAAAACACTGAAATGCCGCCACTGGAATGAGGGTAGGTAAACTGGCAGCTCCAGTGGTTTATTTAATTTTAATAATTGTTCAAACTGTGTACTGTGTATTTAATATCAATGTAATAGATATTGTTGAATAAACTTTTTCAAATTAAAAGTACCAAGTTTAAATTTAAATACATTTTAATCTTAGGATTAAAAGTGAATATTTTTGTTGCTAAGTGCCTTTTTTTCTTAGTAAAGAAAATGTCAACTTTACAGACTCCTGACAGTTAAAAAATGTCATACCTTTAATCCGGCTGGAGGAAAAATATTTTTCTGGTTATCAATAAACATAATAAACAATTTACTTATTTATTGCATTTTTTCTCTTAAAATTTGTAGATTTTGTATGAATATATCTTTCATCCAAAGTTATAGGTACTGCCAAAATCTAACCTAAGGTTAATCCATTTAACCAGCGAACTCTGTAACGTTTAAGTTTCGCCCACATTCTACACAACACAATGACACAATAAGAAGAAAAAGAAGAAAGGTAAAGAGTCATTCCCCATAGTTAAAATTTTGTAAAAATCTCAATTAATGACACATTCAAATGTAAATATTAGGTGTTTTTTTTTTGGACAGCCATAGGGTTAGTCAAAGTCACAATTATCACGTGATGAATAGGGTTATTGAGAACTGAGTCAAATTATTGTTATAAAACGAATGGTGTGTTATTGATAGGGCTGACTTAAGTCAACCACAACGTGCAAAAAGAAAACACCTATTGTGAACTCAGTAGATGGCTTGCGGAACTTGCTTTAAATTTCAGGAGACTAAATACTTTATGCATTGCATGTTATTAATTAAGCTTCCACGAGCATTATTATTAGAATTAAATGACACTTTCTGGATTAACGATTATTAAAAAATTCTACGTTTCGACAACTTTTCTTTCGTAGCTTTTTAAAGACTATTTTTACTGTTTCACACTAGATTTGTGTTATGGGTTTAATTTGTGTTCTGGGTTTTTTTTTTTCGTTCTACTGCGAGTTGCAGGTCCTGTGTTCTTTCTTGTAATGTGTAGGTCGAAGAAAGTCATTTAATTTTGTCGGTGTTGATACTGTATCCGGTTTCTAAATGATGATTTGCCAAGGAGTTCAATGAAACGTGTTGTTGAATGACTAATTTGTTTTCTGGGGTCTTCACACTAAGCTTCCGAGTCGTTTGTACACAAAATTTTAACAGTTGTTGCATAAGATCTAGATCTCACCGAGGATCTCACATACCTCTTGTTATTCATTATGTATTTTGTCTTTGGAATCTCTTAATAGTTGTTGGATAGTCGTATGGAGTTTAACAATTGTTTTAAATTGTGTTTTTGGAAATCCAGAAAATGCCTTCTAATTTTATACACAGGGTGTAGAATTGACCGATGCACGATAGGGATTTCAATGTATAGATCTTAATATTCGATTACTGCTTCCCTAATTATGTTAGACAAAAAGTCTATTTAACTTTTTGGTAGAGACAAAAATTCTGAATCGACTGATTTACTTATTTGTACTTCGAATTTTTCAGAAAGCAAATATTTAGACAAAAAAAGTTCCACTTTCTCAAAAATCGATGCCTTGAAATTGTTGACAGGTATTAATTTAATAAAAAAATAAACTTTTACACAATGCAACTAAAATCGTTTGATAATACTAAATAAATAAAATAACTTCATTTAACATGTCTGAATCTTGCTGCAACGACGCTCAAATTAGAGAAAATGCACTACAATGATGCTCATTGACAGACAAACAACGATTGTTTTTACGTCAACCACTCCATGGCACCGCTAATTTTTCCCAAAGTATCACTTTTAATTTTCAATTTTTCTTCATGCTGTATTAAGTAAATTAAAAACAAGCAACATCTACGGATGTAGATTTTTTAATCTACAAAAGTTAAATAACCCCTATTGTGCATCGGCTAATTCTACACCCTGTATACATACTTATACCTATAATACTTTATAATAAATAACTTGTATTGTTGATTTGTTAATGTGATTCTATGAGTATATTTAAATGAATGTAAGATGTAAGGTATTGGCTATATATTATAAATATAGGGGTGTGTAAGGGGTTACCAGACACACATTAGTTCGTTACTAGCATATTTGAAGGCAATTTGAAGTGTCACACCATTCCTTCTACGTATACGATACTAATGAAATAATTTCTTTATAAAAGCTTGATATTTCTTCGCTTTAAAGAGTAACAATAAAACATACAAATAACTACAATCCGCGAACTTAGTATCTATTAATAACAAATTTGCCCAAATTAAAGCACTCATCTTTTGACATGTATGACAAACATTTTGAGAAAGTACGAGTAACCATACCAAGAGTACCGTGGTTGTCCCACTGAAGGACGTGACCATCTAAGCATATTTTAATTTTTGAGAATTCTGCGGGAAACAATTAATTTATCATCTGTGATCCTTATACTTGTGACCTAATTAATATTCACTTCACTGTAAAAAAAAACACTTGCAACCACCGTATCAGAAACAGTGGCTTATATTTTGAACTGATTTGGGAAATATTCAAAATACCTTCGATCGATAGTCAAAATGCCTTTCAAATTTTGCATGCGAGACTTATGCAACTGTATGTCAATTTGTTCAACACGATTGCATAATTTGTGTGTGTAACGTGGCCGCTGTTGTAATTAGCGATACGTCGCGAGTAAACAAAATAACGATGTTGCCGAATTTCATTTATATATAAATTATGTAAGATTCATTTTGATTAATGTAAGTAATTTGCATTAATACCTAACTAACATCATTCGTTGTAAACATAAAGTTTTCGTGCTCATAAACAATTAGTATTTAGAATAAACCTAAAGAAGAGTTAACTGTCCCATTTTCCTACATTTATAGACATTTTTAAAATTTTTTAGATGCATGAACTCGTGCCAGGTTCCTATAAATCTTTAACCGCATAAGTTAGAACGTAATGGCGCTTTTTGACTATTTAAACGTGATAATTCCAATAAATTATATTTAAAAATGTAGATCTTCAATCAGTATTTTACTCAAATAAACAAATTTTTGCTTACATGACAATATAAACAGGAACGCAAATTAGAGAATTCTAGTTATGTACAACGTTGAAAGCTTCAAATAAAAATGCTTGGAATTCCCCGAGATACAATAAACTGTAAAAAACATTCTTGCTCATACAAAACATCTTCATGCATTTTAGGTTAAAAGTATTTTTTAAAGGTAGATGCATGTATTCATAGCGATGCTAATAATCTTTATGTAACAAAGTGGTTCCATTTAAGTAGACATATCAGCGTGACTGCTTATAGAAAATCACGAATTGTATAATTTGACAACTTTAATGTATTAATAGATTCATTGCAAAACTTTCGATCAAACTGTCACCAGATTATAAATTTACAAAGCTTCCTTTGAAGTGACTATACGTGAGGTAAATTAAAAATATTCTAATTAGTGCAATTTCCATGTCACCGAATGAGTTTTTGAAATATTTTTATTTCACAAAAAACGCATGTTTATTTAAATGCATTAGATCGTACGTTCCTCTCATTTGATCTTGTAATTTATTTAAACTTTTTATTTATGCAAATGCCTCAAATATCTTTAATGCAAATATATCTTGTCTTACAAGTAATTACAAAGTGAAGAAATCTTAAAAAACATTTTTAATTGACTTACTTGTGTCACGAATATAAGATTGATTTTTTCAAAACATGCTCACGATTTGTGCAAATTATAGAAATTTATTGTATTTTATATCTAGAAAATCACTTACGTATGTAAATAAGGACGACTGAACTTTACATAATATGAATATTTCAAAAGATCTAAAAAACCGTCGATCTGTGTGTACAGAAATGATACACGGAAATTGTACGTTATAAATCTGTTAAAAACTGTTTAGAGAGTTTCTTAAAAAAACTAAATCTTCATACAAATACGTTTAATTGCCTACATTAATGAATAAGCCGTCTTAATTATATATTAATGATGTAACTTCCTATTCCACTTTCGGTTACGATGTTAATATTTCATACCACTGGCACTGTCGAAAGCTTGTAGAACGTTGAATATGCGCCCTTGTGCTTATCATTGCTAGCACCCACAAGATATTAGTACAGTCAGCGAAATCTTCTTTGTAAGAAATTCCAACGAGTTTATGTAAAGAATTAAAACGTAGGATTTTTCAGTCTTTTTTAAATTTTCAATCATTAATCTAACATTAAAATTGATTATCCTCGCGTAGGAACGAGCGAAGAATAACCCTACCGCAGGCGCACCGTGTGTCGTAAAAGTCGACTAATCAATGGCAGAAGGGAGGATGGACGAGTGGGAGGTGCAAAAGGACTTTTTAACACTGATTATCACTTCTTTAACCGAATTTGACTTTGTGAAAATTTTTCTCTTGATTTGAGGATCTCCATGTAGGTTTTAGAGGTAAGTGAGCTGTGGAATCGGCTGTTAAACGTTGAAGTTTCACAGATTGTTTTTTTTGTCGCTACAGAATGATTTATAAGCATTAACTAGTTGAAATCCCTGGATTACAAAACGAACTTCGAATACCCCAATAACGAAAGTATAAAAAAAAGCTGGCCTTATCAAAAAGACAAAATTTGATAATTTCGAAATTTCGACTTTAAAGTCGAATATTTCGAAAAGTATTTGAGATATCGAAAAATTGGGACCAGATCTCGAATCAGCATAAAATTTCACATAAGATCTATATCTTAACTCGGTTGTAGACAATACGCATCTCTTGCAACGCACGGACGCACGGACGGAATATTGATTTCAGTAACGAACGAAGTTCGTTGAAAATAGTACCTACCTAATGTGATTTCTCCCACCGCTCTTTTTGTGGTTTACACAGTTTGAATCATTAGGTGTAAGGAATATTACGAGATTATGACATATTTATACGATTAATTTCGCTGAGGTTGTCACCGCTAGTAGACGGAGAGCCAGTAACGTATTTTGAGTTGTCATTTCAACAGTCGTGAAAAGTCACTCAGTGAATCTCTAATATCTGCTGAAAAATAAAAGTTACTTCTGCCAACCCGCTCCGGTCGGGTTGTACTACCCTAAATTTTCAAAAGGGGTAAAAAATAAGGCTCAATGTAGTTATAGTATCAGTCATGAAATTTCAGGAGGTTATTCCCACTTATATTCTGGATTTATCAGCATGTTGACAGAACATTTCCCCCCTCACCTAATTGCTGCCAGAACGCCCTAAACTCTAAGTATACGTATATAAAACTACATTTACAAAGAGGGTAACAAATAAAGGATCAATATGGTTAAAGTATCAGTCATGAAATTTCAGGAGGTTATTCTCACTTAAATTCTGGATTTATGAGAATGTTGACAGAACATTTCCCCCTCCACCTAATTGCTGACAGAACGCCCTAAACTCTAAGTATACGTATATTAAACTACATTTACAAAGAGGGTAACAAATAAAAGTTCAATATGGTTAAAGTATCAGTCATGAAATTTCAGGGGGTTATTCTCACTTATATTCTGGATTTATCAGAATGTTGACAGAACATTTCCCCCTCCACCTAATTGCTGACAGAACGCCCTAAACTCTAAGTATACGTATATTAAACTACATTTACAAAGAGGGTAACAAATAAAAGTTCAATATGGTTAAAGTATCAGTCATGAAATTTCAGGGGGTTATTCTCACTTATATTCTGGATTTATCAGAATGTTGACAGAACATTTCCCCCCTCACCTAATTGCTGACAGAACGCCCTAAACTCTAAGTATACGTATATAAAACTACATTTACAAAGAGGGTAACAAATAAAAGTTCAATATGGTTAAAGTATCAGTCATGAAATTTCAGGGGGTTATTCTCACTTATATTCTGGATTTATGAGAATGTTGACAGAACATTTCCCCCCTCACCTAATTGCTGACAGAACGCTGTCAACTCTAGGTATACGTATATAAAACTAAAGGTCCTGACTGACATATCAACGCCCAGCCCATACCCCTGGACCTAGACGGCTGAAATTTGACACAGAGGTTGGTTTTATGATGTAGACAAGGGATAAGGCCGGATATTTCAAAATTCAACCCCTAAGGGGTTAAAATAGGGGATGAAAGTTTGTATTTTAAGTTAAATCCATAAAAATTTGTATATGGCCTTTCGGTTAGAAATTAAGACAGACGTGATTCAGGAATTTTCGAAATTCAACACCTAAGGGGGTAAAATGGGGATGAAGCTTTACAGGGAAATTCGTCATTTTTTAAGGTACATACATTAAAATTAGAATTTGGACCTTCTGTTACAAGTTAAGAAAGATGTATTTTAGGATTTCTCGAAATACGTTGTTGGCTCAAATTTTTCTGCAATTACCTACAGAAAATTACCACAAAAATAGTAACGTCACGATTAGGCAGAAATAAATTGTAACTGAGGGGAGTTTGTTCATTTGTTGCAATTGATTGTCGAAATACCACGCTTCGTAGAAAAGTAGAAATAAATTCATCCCCATTTTACCCCCTTAGGCGTTGAATTTCAAAAAATCCTGAAACACGTCTTTCAATTTTTAACTGAAAGGCCATATACCTACGAATTTTTATGGATTTAACTTAAAGAATGACGATGTTCCATATAAACTTTCATCCCCTATTTTACCCCCCTTAGGGGTTGAATTTCGAAAATTCCTGAATCACGTCTGTCTTAATTTCTAACCGAAAGGCCATATAACAATTTTTATGGATTTAACTTAAAATACAAACTTTCATCCCCTATTTTAACCCCTTAGGGGTTGAATTTTGAAATATCCGGCCTTATCCCTTGTCTACATCATAAAACCAACCTCTGTGTCAAATTTCAGCCGTCTAGGTCCAGGGGTATGGGCTGGGCGTTGATATGTCAGTCAGGACCTTTAGTTTTATATACGTATACCTAGAGTTGACAGCGTTCTGTCAGCAATTAGGAGGGGGGGAAAATGTTCTGTCAACATTCTCATAAATCCAAAATATAAGTAAGAATAACCTCCTGAAATTTCATGACTGATACTTTAACTATATTGAACCTTTATTTGTTACCCTCTTTGTAAATGTAGTTTAATATACATATACTTAGAGTTTAGGGCGTTCTGTCAGCAATTAGGTGGAGGGGGAAATGTTCTGTCAACATTCTCATAAATCCAGAATTTAAGTGAGAATAACCTCCTGAAATTTCATGACTGATACTATAACTATATTGAACCCTTATTTGTTACCCTCTTTGTAAATGTAGTTTTATATACGTATACTTAGAGTTTAGGGCGTTCTGTCAGCAATTAGGTGAAGGGGGAAATGTTCTGTCAACATTCTGATAAATCCAGAATATAAGTGAGAATAACCCCCTGAAATTTCATGACTGATACTTTAACCATATTGAACCTTTATTTGTTACCCTCTTTGTAAATGTAGTTTAATATAGGTACGTATACCTAGAGTTTACAGCGTTCTGTCAGCAATTAGGTGAGGGGGGAAATGTTCTGTCAACATTCTCATAAATCCAGAATTTAAGTGAGAATAACCTCCTGAAATTTCATGACTGATACTATAACTATATTGAACCCTTATTTGTTACCCTCTTTGTAAATGTAGTTTTATATACGTATACTTAGAGTTTAGGGCGTTCTGTCAGCAATTAGGTGGAGGGGGAAATGTTCTGTCAACATTCTCATAAATCCAGAATTTAAGTGAGAATAACCTCCTGAAATTTCATGACTGATACTATAACTATATTGAACCCTTATTTGTTACCCTCTTTGTAAATGTAGTTTTATATACGTATACTTAGAGTTTAGGGCGTTCTGTCAGCAATTAGGTGAAGGGGGAAATGTTCTGTCAACATTCTGATAAATCCAGAATATAAGTGAGAATAACCCCCTGAAATTTCATGACTGATACTTTAACCATATTGAACTTTTATTTGTTACCCTCTTTGTAAATGTAGTTTTATATACGTATACTTAGAGTTTAGGGCGTTCTGTCAGCAATTAGGTGGAGGGGGAAATGTTCTGTCAACATTCTCATAAATCCAGAATTTAAGTGAGAATAACCTCCTGAAATTTCATGACTGATACTTTAACCATATTGATCCTTTATTTGTTACCCTCTTTGTAAATGTAGTTTTATATACGTATACTTAGAGTTTAGGGCGTTCTGGCAGCAATTAGGTGAGGGGGGAAATGTTCTGTCAACATGCTGATAAATCCAGAATATAAGTGGGAATAACCTCCTGAAATTTCATGACTGATACTATAACTACATTGAGCCTTATTTTTTACCCCTTTTGAAAATTTAGGGTAGTACAACCCGACCGGAGCGGGTTGGCAGAAGTAACTTTTATTTTTCAGCAGATATTAGAGATTCACTGAGGGACTTTTCATGACTGTTGAAATGACAACTCAAAATACGTTACTGGCTCTCGGTCTATAGGTTTTAGAATGGATCGAGGCACTTCTCGACAATCCGATGTTAACCACGGAATAGGTTGTGTTTTTCGAGTTTAGGACTCGCTCTACACTCATATCTTAATTTAACAACGTTAATAGCCTTTGTAAAATAACAATTTTTTACAAATTGGGATAAAAGCGTACAAAAGTGAAAAAAAATTACCCGCAGGATGTATTCAAGTATTATTAAACATTGTCACAGTTTTCGTTTATTAAATTAAATCTTTTTAATCTCAATGTAGGAGAAAATTGTTCATCATTTAAAAAAAGGGTGGGCGAACACAAACTGTGAAAACTGCGTACAAGGAGGTTCCAGCAAAATCAATGTTCAGAGGACCAATTCAAATTCTACTTCTTCAATTGTGAGTTGGTACCTACACTTTTAGTTGCCAATCCAATATTGAAAATTGGAATATGTTTTTGAAGACAAAAGCCAGATTTTGAAGACGGACACCAGAGGACCAGATTATATTATTTATTCATAGTGTATAGGGCTAATAACCATAACAGTTAATGCTCTCAGCTCCCCTTCATGGGGTGAATAATAATAAAAGAAAATTAAAGGAAAATAATTTTCAAACGTTTATAATTTCCTCTAGAACCTTATATCACCGATGGTTATAGTCACCAGGGTCATTGCGGAAAATTTGTTTATAATCTAATGCTAGATGGCACCACTTACTTTTGATTTTTGATTTCAAAATCGTCTATAGGCATTAGCTAACTAGAAACTAGCGTGCCAGATGAATAAGATAGTATTTAGTATTACGATTTTTTTTCTTGTTATGTATACCGACAGCGAGGGGTTGATGTAAAAAGATATAAAAAAGCTTTCAACTAGTTACCCTCTCGCTTACTGGTGATTGTTAAACCTCTAGTAAGGCCACGTTGTTCATAATTCTGTAAATATTGTTGTTAAAACTAAGAAAGGTAAATTTTACCTGTGGATTCAAGGCCAATAACGCTGACTAAAATAAAAGGTAAAAGTACCCTTGATCTTTATTAGGTTGTATTTTATTTTTTGGGATGCGCATTCTCTACAAGTGTCATTTTGGAAGTAATTAGGGGCGTTCCATTCTAAATGTAACGAAATCTTTGAATCATTTTAGGACATTTTAAGAAATTTTGAATTCAGGATTGTCAAATTTATTGGAAAATTAATCGACAGTCAAACAATCTTTAAAGTTTGCGTTTGGATTTCATTGATTCCATTTTTCAGAAAAAAACGAGAATTATTTCTACAGACTGAGTTAGACCGGGATTCTGGATTCTAGATTACGATCAGAAGTCCACGCGCACGTAAGTCACCTATTCGGGCCCTTTGTGCTGCCTCCCTGATTAGAGTCGTTGGGCCCCGCAACTTCGCTCAACCCGTTCCACTCGTGAGATAAACCTGAGGATGCTGGGCGGGGAGCGGCTCTTACCTTGTGTGATCAGAGTCAAGTCAAGTATCTAGGTATTACACTTGACAACAAACTGAACTGGAGTAAGCACATCCAGCTTATAGCGGAAAAAGTAAATAGGGCTTTCTGCCAATGTCGTCGCGCAGTTGGAAGACTTTGGGTCCATCTCCAAAGGCTGTGGTGTGGCTGTACACCGCTGTGATCAGACCTATGTTCTGTTATGGAGCAATTGTCTCGTGGTCTAGAACCAGCCTCTCCACACAACCAAAGGAATTTTTAACCATGTGCAAAGACTAGCGTGCCTTGCATGGACGGGCGCAATGCGAGCAACCCCCACAGCCGTCATGGAAGCCCTCCTGGGTCTGCCTCCATTGGATCTCCACATGAGTTAGACCGGGATAAATTAAAGTAAAAAGTTTGACATTTAAATTTCGAAATGTAGAGATTAAGGAGTGGTTTGGTAAACTACCCTTACAAAATTTTAAACCCTTGGTGTTGTGCTATATGGTGAACAGCGCCATAATGGATGCGCAGCATACAATTAGAGCTGTTTATTATATCTACGAACGTTGTGGATCAAGGAGTTCAATATTCAGGTTAAACAGAAATGCAATATGAATTTTAAAAAAGACTATAGTATGTGCAAAAAACTGCAATGGCGTAACTACAAAACTTGGGTGATAAAGTAAAGTAAAATTCAAAATAAATGTTGCAGTGCAAATTAAAACAAAAGTTCGACGCCGGTTCTGTTATTTTGAGTTCATATTTTTCACTAATTAGATTTTTTGTCATTAGTTTTAAAAACCTCTGGATCAGAAGGCCCTTCAGGCTCCCTTGCGGGTAGGTCCCCACCCATCGCGTGGGCTTGCGTGGATGTAAGTACGCCACTGGCAAAACCGTCACCCACCTAAAACGCTAACGACTAACCAGTATTCCTTCAAACAGTTCCACGCCCCATTTCGCAGCTACAGATTACAATTTCTAATAGATTGACACGAGTAGGCGAATTTTCTGTTTTAAACGAACGAGATCAAGGCAAAGCGGTTTGCCACATATCCATATTAATTTATTATACAGCCCACGCCAGAATTTTACCTTATCTAGAGAAGTCCCTACCAATATCAAATATCGCATCCATAACTATTCTTCATGAAAATTTTTTAAAACGCATTAACAAGAATTTGTCTTGATTGTAATTACGTCTTTGATAATGTGTTAATTAATCTTAAGAGTTTTTTCCCCATAAATTTATTGTAATCTCACATGTAACATCATGCAGCTATAATATGTTTTAATAATGTACCATGTAACTTCCGATAGCGGAGAACCATTAACGTATTGATCTCACCCAATATTTAACGTCTGATGATGGCTACGGCCGAAACATGTTACGTCTATTTTAACCCTTAAACATTATCTTCGCTTCACATCGATATCACCAATTAATTAATAAATAATTTTATGGGGAAGGTTTAGAGTTTCTGTTTCACCTTTAACTTGTAGGTACGATCCCCCATTTCGAGTTTAATAACATCAAATTTCAACGATGGATCCAATCACCTTCCTCACTCAATGTTCACCAGAAGTTTTTGCTAAATGAAAGGTTCTTTCGTTTCATCCTCAGAAGATTTTGTGTAGAAGACTTGAAAATTAAAAACATTTTTGATTTTACATAATTTATTTTTGAAGCGTTGTCGGTGCAATAACGGGACACTCTATATACACATATAGACACGTTTTATTCCGGAACATTTTGGTGTTGAACTCAACAGGCTCAGGATAAGGATTATTTTTCATGTACGTCTAGTGACAATACGATTAAATTTCTCAGACAACAGATTGGGTAAAGCTTTTTTAAAAATGCGTAAATTACCTACTCATTTAACGCATACAGGAACTCCCCCTTCCATTTAAGAAAATTTGGAGTTAAGAATGGTAATAATGACGCCATGAAGTAAGTCAATGAAGAATAAAACAAAATAAATTATACATTGATTTGTCAGCTTTTCTGAAATCGTGATGTAATTCAATCACAATTCTTAAAAAATACCTGAAGATATAAGAGAGGTTACCGAACATATCGCGATGCAGACTGAGTATGATTACACTGAAAGCTTTTGGAGACAGTGAAAGTTTCTAAATTCTCTAAATTTTCCTGTTTGTACTACTGTTTCGATGAAATTATGGAAAATTTATAGTTACAGTTTGAATCACCCACGAGAATAATATGAAAAATTTTGACATTTTCAAATTAATTACTAACCGCTGGCGCTGTGATGTTATGGGATAATCTTGGAAAAATTAATTCTTTTGTGTGTTTAAGACTGACTAGCTAAGCAAAAGAAGCAATTACAAAAGTTCAAAAAGTGTTGTTTCGTTTTCAGTAAGAAGCTAATGCATCAAGAGGGGTTGGTTTTATCACTGGCACTGCACATCAGGTATCATCAGAAGAGGATAATAATCATTTCTTCCGTAAACTTTTGCTTCTTTTAAGAATATTCCAGATTTCAGCACAAAGTGACGGGTTATAAAGTATCAACTGCAATTATAGCTTTATTTATTTTTCGCTCGTTATTATAATGATTTAGATGAGGTTAAAAGGAAAGGCGAAACTAACAAGAATATCAATTTTAGTGTAACCTTGCCTGTTAATAGTGTCCCTTGCATATAAAAATACCATGCACCAGTCAGACAAAGCAAAATTTTTTAAATAAATATAAAAACACCATTAATTATAAATTCTGTAGGCAATGTATTATATAGCAACCGCATTAATAAAGAGCACTGGTTACCTCGACCGTATAAATAATTTCTTTAATAAATTTACCGCATACGAGTTTACTTTCAAATACTCTTAAATTGTCATTAATTCACTACTGTCTTTTTTTTTAGTAAAAAAGCGAAAAAAAAAATATAAATATGAAAGGATGGGGGATAAATTTAAAGTGTGTAAATTTTTATAGTTAACAAAGCAATAAATGTCATATAGGAATAAACAGCAAATAATTCTTTTAAGTTTATTTTGACAGAACAGATTTGTAAAGATCGTTGAAGTTGACAGAATTAAATTCTGAAAAACGAAAATTCTATTTCATTGGCATAAACAAGTTTGCATCTTAAAAGAAATATCAATTCTCTAACCGATAAATAATTTAAATTGGATACATTCAAAAATTGGATGGAAAAACTTTCACTGCTGATTTTTAGAACAGAAAATTATTTAAAAACAAGCGATTTTCCTAGTGTCTGTCATACATACATTTTTAGAATTGCTACGCTAATTTTAAAATTGTACCATTCGTCATTTCTATAGGTTCTCATTTCAAATTTTCATTTCATTACCTGGCGTGCTCGTACCTACTGATAATGAAATTATCATTCAAACGTTTCTGCTTCTATATGTCGTGCTTACTTCTGTTTCAAAAATGCTATAAGTCCGCATACTTCAATAGATGTCCCTCATTTAATAAACAGTTGAATCGAAAGATGAAAGAACAGTCCAATAATTCATTCGGCTACACTGCACGATTACAGAACAGTTATGGAAATTTAGCTCGACCATGTTTAACTGTCTGTCTATTAATTATAAAAAAATAAACAAGTTATGCACTTTAGTATACGGTTATGCAAGAGTGTGACACTTACCAAATTTTTTTAATGATGTAAGCCACATATCTTTTATTTGATAGAGTCTGATTTATTTAATAAATAACGGTTATCTAAATCACAATGCAACAGTGAAACAGAACTGATGTGTCAAACCTATAAAAAACCTACTGAAATTAATTAAAGCTCGAACATTGGGTTTTAGTATAAATGCCAAAGATTTTAAATATGGTTTACAAACATCTACTAAAGCACATTGGTTAAAGCTAAAAAACCTTCCACAGATAGTACCAAATTTGACTTAATTGTCACAACAAAAATTGGATTTGAGTCCAGATTATGGAGAGTCCATGAACGAAAGGTAAAAATGGTGTTTAATGTATCAATAGACAAAGCTGTTACCGATTCATATGTATCCACTAAAATCGGCGTACATAGTGGGGTGGTCGTTTTTCTTTGAAGATATTAATGGTAACGCAGTTACCGTTAATCGAGGGCGTTGCAGCATAATATCTAATGGGTTGTCTGTCTACTGTCGAAGATAGATATAAAACATTTGACTTTTCCCAGCACGGCTATGAGTGTTCTGCAACAGGTTATGTTTCATTCCTTGGTTTGGCCCAGGAAATTTCCACGAAATGTGGCTAATTTCGTTAATTTTAAAATTCGGCCTTTTATGAATCGCTTTCTATAATAAGTATAGAAAGCCATTAGGTCAAATAAATGAATCATTTCTTATTGAAACTGTGAAACACTCATTTTTGCTATCATTCATTCCTGTTATCTAACGTATTTCAAGATTTTGCGTCATCTCAACGCCATGAGCATCCTACAATAGAGTAAGGGGAACCTTATAGGCTGAAGTTGCAACATTTGTTCAAAACTTTTTTACAAAAAATGTACAACAGCAAAATGGCGGTCATTTTAAATTTTGGAAATTTAATAACACAAAATCTACTCTACTACTATAATTTAAAATGACCACCATTTTGCTGTTCTAAATTTTTCATTAAAAAGTTTTGAAGAAACGTTGTAGATATTAAACTGTTGATTCCAAAAAAACTTTGATTTTTTGAAATCCGACTACAAATAATGAAGATATAGAGATTTGTAAAAAACAAAAAGGTCCATATTCGAAAACAAAAGCCAAAATGAAAACAATTACTTAAAAAGAAGTTTTAATTTTGACGAGTTCTACAACCTCTATTACGTTGTCCACTTTGAGTAGAAACACCCTGTATAGGTACAGGGAAACTAAACGCATTGTGATTCATGTTGAAAGCTTGGCTAAAAGGGATCCCATTTATGTTCATACTGTCAAATAAAATACCTCACCTTTTATTTTATTTAATTGCGCTATTACATTCTTTGCTTCTTTGTTTACAATAATATTTATTTTATTGATTCATATTTTTACATGTTTATGTTATTTTAAAATTGTATTATTGCGCCATTATCAAAAACCATAATAACTTTTTAATATTACACTCCTGTAAAACATCTTTTAAGCTTTTGGACACAATCGATACACTTCCATGCCAGAAAACGATTCATGTTCTGAATTCTTATACTTTAACAAATGATTTGGAGTGACGCAATTGTATTTGTTTATAAATAATTTGATTAATTATTTATTTATAAACTACACATTGCTATCTTATCAAAATTTATCATACCTATGCGTAATGTAAATTATTTCGAATAAAGATAATCTTAGGTAAATATTATACCTATTAAATCATATTTGTGCCTTGCCCTTATCGCACATCATTTAATCAACTTTAGAAACCGAGATTTCAAAATTAATTGTCAATTAAGTATCGGATCACTAATGACGATAATTCAGGGTTTAAAGTACCTAATGTTTTCAAAACTTTTATATTGTATCTGACAATATAGGGGAGAATATTGCTCAAAAATAATGAAAAATTGTTGTGACTATAAAGGCAGTGGCGGATCCAGCGAGGGGCAATGAGGGCAATTGCCTGGACTGAGAATATAATAACTTAATTTTTTAATTTTTAAAAATATTTACAAAATAATATAATATTTTCATTAAGGCTGTCACGGATGTATATTCTGTTTGTATTTTTTTCTGGTGTTTCTCCGTGGCTTTTGTGTAGAAAACCAACACGGAGAAACTCCAGAAGCAAAATAATATAAATATATACATTTATACAACATAAATATTATATCATGTAGTTGCTTTGTGGTGCTACCTCTAAAAAAGTTTTAAAAAGCTAGCTAATATATTATTCAGTAAGTACGCGCACGCAAATTCCGATTCGGTTTCTTCCGCTGACCGCTGCTGCAGCGGAGTTTTTTTCTTATTATTAAAAATGTAGCAGTCACTGCAATTTTATTTTTCAATAAAACTATTTAAAAGTGTAATTTAATATTAGGGAGTTAAGGTTTATTTTGAGCTATGTACTTATTTAACACGTGACCTTGAAATTTTGAAAAATTACTACTTTGGGCTCTCTACGCTCGCAATCGGCATCTTGCTTAAACCTATGTTTTTCTTAGTTACAATACTGATTGCCCTCACTGAAAATCGAGTCTGGATCCGCCTCTGTATAAAGGTATTAAAAATACCTATTTATAGACCTCCGCATACACCACAATTAAATGGTGAGAAAATGAATCAAACCTTGTAAACAAGGCCAGGTGATATTGGAAGCAAATCTGTATAAGCAATAGAACACAGTTATCTTTGGTAAAAATTAAAACGCCTTATGAGTTATGGACATCAGTGGCGGTTTCGGGGGGGGGGGGGGGGGGGTAATTGGGTAATTACCCCCCCTAAGAATTTTTCGTTCGCTTATTTATTCTTATTTTTAAAAATTACCAACGTTTCAAACAAACAAATTAAGTTATGGTGAATCTAGTCGGCAATCTATGACGGTGAATTTTTCCAAAACTGCTGGAGAGAGTCGTGGAAGGGACCTATACCCGATATTTTTTTAAATAACCCCCCCCTAAGCCAGTTGGCTGGAAACGCCATTGATGGACATGTAAGAAACCCAACGGAGAGTATTTGGGTGCATAGCTTATGCAAGAGTACTTAATTCACCGACAGCAAAGTTGAATGATGAGGGAGTTATTTGTACGCAATACTGAATCTGTGTATCGTCTTTGGCAAATAAGAGAAGGTAAAATGGATAAAAATAGTTTTTGATGAGAGGAATTTTGGCGTTGAGAAGGAACTAGATATAAAAGTATATATGATCCATAGCACATTGATGATCTTGAAGATAAGAATGACGGGAGCATGTTAGAGGCAGAAATAAGTGAAGATGATAGAATGAGTCAAGAATGGGGAAAAAAAAATAAATAGAGTAATATAAGACCACAAAGAGAGAAAAGATTACCATTGAGATTCGAAAATTATTATATAAGCTGTCTAGCGTGATTTTATTATTGTTCAGATGTTCCTAGATCCTTTGAAGAAGCAAAAAATAACCCAAAATGAAAATATTGAGACAACGCAAATAAGGAAGAAATAAGGGCGTTAAAGGATGAGATATGGAAGTTAGTTAACATGGGGGGGGGGGGGGGGGGGGGGGTTTAAAAGACATATTCCGAAAGAGTGTAAAGATAAAGTTATGTATGCTTATTGAAGAAGGCGATTTATGATCTTAAACAAGCACCAAAAGTATGGAATGAAAAAAAAACGATATCTTTGATTTACTTTTGCTGTTACATACCAGGTGTCAATGTGAAAACTTGCCAGATAAGTTTTTTGCAGGGGGAACCACTATGGCCCGCAGGCCAAGCTTACCAAATCCAAAATGTAGGAGTAATATCAAAACAAATCGTGAATCTATAATTCTCTATGGGCATAGAACATAAATTTATATGCTCTTCTATGCTATAGGTTATTATCGAGTTTTTCTGTTTATTTTGACAATCTATTTGTAAAGATAAGCTGTTTTTGAAAAATAGTAGATACCTAATTTGACATTTAAAACAATAAATTTGAATAAATTAGTTTAAATACTATTTTTCGCAGTACTAAAAAAATAATCGATTAATTAACATTTGGTACTGATGAATAGTATTTTAAAAGAGCTTTCCAATGATATATTACACATGGGGTAGTACTATTTAAAAATGTAGGGGTGAGGCGGCTGGAACCTAAGGGGTGAGTTGCAGAAGATTTCTATATGAGTCATATTGGTTCTCAATGTTGTAGAAACGTTTTCGATCAATTTTATTTATCTGTTCGAGTTTCGAAGATATAAGGTCTGGCAGGTTTTCAAATTGACATCTGGTATAAATTGTAATTTATGTCCTATAAATATGTGATTTTCATTAACATTAAAATGCATAATAATGATGATTATAATTATTACTCACACATTCTCTATAAACATTTTCATAAAACATTGTTTACGTTAACAGGTTTACCAATATGATTACGTAATACGTAGTATTTTCCAAACTTTTTAGTTACCTAACTCGATTTGTTTTAATTAGTTATTATTAATTCGACTCATTTGCTTGTACTTATACAATAATCTATTCAGTTGTCAATTATCCAACATCCATTGATAATGATTTAACAAAAATCTACTTCTTTACATTTTATGAACCTATATAAGGAAACGAGTCGATAAACAATTCCATTATTATAATCTTCTATCTAGTTTCTTATTTGTTGTTCGTTTATAATGTATTATTAAATTTGACCAAATTCTTTGGTATTGTGATTATTTAATTACAGTAATCTATTACCTATACCTTAATATTATATTTATTTATAGGTACAGTGTTATTGCAAGGCCTAATATCTA
The DNA here is from genome assembly GCA_036250285.1 of Pyrocoelia pectoralis. Taxonomy (NCBI): domain Eukaryota; kingdom Metazoa; phylum Arthropoda; class Insecta; order Coleoptera; family Lampyridae; genus Pyrocoelia; species Pyrocoelia pectoralis. Next base: position 20,831,054 of record CM070076.1, on the reverse strand, counting down.
CGTTCTTTGACTTAATGATATTACAGAAATTATTTTTTAATGGTTTTCCTTCCTTGCCTTAATTACTGATTTTGCGGTAGTGATCCGGTACGTTCCCCTGTATAAATTAATTAATTAATGTATCTTCGGCCACAAGCTGTACTTAAGTCAATAACAGTGAAAAGTGTTGAAGAAAAGTGCAGACATCTTCGGTATTTTCTTCATTACTGGGTAAATAAATAATTTTGCGCAAGCAACATTGTACAAAGGGTATTTCTATGGGCACCGGAAAGGGAGGGGGGCAAAGAAGGGCATTTGCCCCCTTCTAGATACAAATTGGGAATATAAATTAAACTAAATGAAATTGGTTCACTTTATTTTGATTTTTTACAAGTATTTTGTCACTTTTCGTCCGAGTTTAAGAAGAGGAGTTTATGGGTCTTTCATAATAAGCCTTATAAAAACTTCAAGGCTATGAATTTTCGAAAAATTATTGAGGCCAAAGGTACTTGTATCACTGAACAACTGAACAATTTTAAAAAAGAAAAAATCGAATTAAATAAACAAAACTTATTCTCATAATTTCAACAATAATTTACTGTGGGACCCAGATTTAGCGCTTCATGGTAAATTATTAGGAAATTTTCATGACCTTTTGAACTTCAGAATAGAAAGTGGCGATACTGTTTTGAGTGAACATTTGAAAAATTATGCCGGAAATGCGAAACATACATCTCACCAAAAAAACCAGAACAATTTAATTAAGATTTGTGGTGATATTGTCCGCGAAGAAATTGTTGCAGAGGTAAATGCCAGTGAAGAATTTTCATTGCAACTACTCTTCTGTCTACTAAAAATCGTGTACAAATTTAGTGCTAATAACCAAAGCACAACTGCTTGCATCAACGCGCCTAGAGATGCTTCGAAATTCGCTGATCCTAGATCTCGCCCTATAATATAAATGAAATAAAATAAAAACAAATTCTTTTATCCGTCCTTAAAGATAACAGAAGTGACGCTGAAAAGATTTTCAAAGCTATATTCCAAAAATCCAAAACGTTTGGAGACAAATTCGATATTCCAGTAAAATTTCCCAAGTTAGCAGCTAAAAAAATTCAAAGGGCCTAACTATGGTAAAACGTGTGCTGAGGATTATTTTCGAATATCCATTTTTGTTCGATTATTCAGTCTACTGAGATTCGATTTTTTCAGGAGGCGCATTTTGCACTTCTGCATCCACAGTTGTTAATTGAACATTTTGAATCATTAAAAAAATATAATTCTAACATTTCAAAAATATACGATATCGAAAATTCTGAAGTTGAAGTGGAAACGTGGATACAATTGTGGGCCCCGAAAGGTTATAATAATGAGAATGGAAGTTGGAACTTGCTGAACTGTTAGATAAACACTGTGATTTTTTCCAGCGTACAAAAAGTATTCAACATTTTTCTGGCTATGCCTCAAAAAACAACTGTTGAAAGATCATTTAGTACTTTGAGACCTGATTGCGGTCCACTATGTCTGAAGAGAGGTTGACTGGGCTTTCTGCGCTTGGTGTGCATAGATTCTTTGTTAAGAAAAATAAAGAATCTTTTATTAATTTCAAAAACAAGAAGTAATATTTCATTGCTTTTTTCTGTCAAAGACGACACTGCTTCTGACAAGAGGGAACTTATCAATACAAATGTAGATTAAGCATAGATATTGCAAGGAAACTTTTTTTACAGATGTTAAGGGTAAAACACTGACGTCATTCAGTTTGAATAAGCATTAAAAAAGAACAATGCACCGCTAAATACACCTGTAACTTGCATGAATGAATTTCATAATCTGACCAATTTAATAAAATAACGAGATAAAGGTAATTGAAGCAAAATTTCATCCTGCTCGAAAGCCTAGGTGCACATACTAAACCCAATCCTTGATAAAGAGACCTAATTAAATAAACAATAAATCATAGAACGTAGGTAATCCATAACCTCATTTATAATGCAAAATGATTTGATCAAGAACCTGTAACAAGGATGCCAGCTAAGCATTGCACGTTATATATGGCGCTGAAATACCTAATTAGTAATTACTTACGCCTTGCTTGAAAGCCAAATAAAGCGTTATTATACTGAATAAAACAATTTATGGTAATTATTCTATACAACGTTTTGTTTACAAATTACTGAAATTTATTAGTCTTGCAACATTATTTATGCTACAATGGAATAGAACATGAATGAAGATTTACTACCGTTTTAAAAAATTTGTATGAACTTTAACACACGTAAAATAATTTTATTATTCTACTAGCAAATTGTGCGAGAATTACGTAATTACAAATTAACGTGGTCATTTTTCATACTTTTAGGGTGACAATCTCTTCCGCTTGCCTTTTAGGTATATTTTATTCGTTGAAAACTCATCAATCAATTTATTTACGCACTGTTGAATTTTGAGGAAAAGTCTTCAAGTCTTATACTTCTGTAACGCATCATTCCAGGTTTTTAATGCCTGTGATGGATAGTGAGCGCGAAATTAGCACTGTCATCGCAATTACTAATGTTCTTGTTAGTGCTTGGCATATTACACGACAAAGACCGAACATTACACCGCATTTTGTAAGAAATATTTTTCATATCACGATCATGCAAAAATTTAAGATGTGTTGATGTCTATAGATTTTTTTGCTATTACCTATCTTTAAATCTTTATTTACGCATAAGGACAATTAACAGATTATAATCAATTGGTGTTGGTAATAGTGCAAGAGGTAATACTAGAGGGCCTAAAATTAAACATAGTGGAACTCCATGGAGCACTACTGCACCGAAGTTTCTATATAATTTACAGAGGGTAACTTGACAACCGCTACATAGTTTATCAATAATGATAAAACATTTTATTTCATCCTATAGAAAATGGGCTTAAAGGTATGTAAATTACCAACGACACTCACCGAAAAAAACATATACGTGGTTCATGTAAAGAATCACTCAAAAGGTATCCGATCCTTACATATTAATAATTATTATAAAACAAAGTCCCCCGCCGCGTCTGTCTATCTGTCTGAAATCGATAAATTCAAAAACTACCGAACGGATTTTCATAGGTTTTTTACCAATGGACGGAGATTTATAGGTGTAGGTATATCGTTAACGTTTTGTGTAAATTGGCTGAAGTATGACGAATATTGTTGAAAAGATGTCGGACAAAATTATGTCGACTGTGATCTTTACATGAAAACTTATTATAAAACAAAGTCCCTCGCCGCGTCAATCTGTCTGTCTGAAATCGATAAACTCAAAAACTACCAAACGGATTTTCACACAGTTTTCCCCATTGGACGGAGTGATTCATGAGGAAGGTTTATAGGTCTATAACTCATTGAGGTTTTCTGAAGTATGACGAACATTGTTGAAAAGTCGGAAAAAATTATCCACTGTGATCCTTACATGGAAACTTATTATAAAACAAAGTCCCTCGCCGCGTCTGTCCGTGTGTCTGAACGCGATAAACTCCAAAACTACCAAATAGATTTTCATGCGGTTTTTACCAATGCAATGGAGTGATTCATTAGAAAAGTTTACGTGTATAATTCATTACGGTTTTGTGTAAATTGGCTGAAGTATGACGATTTGTCGGACAGAATCATGCCGACTAGGATCTTTACATGAAAATAAATCTATGACGGAATTATTCTTCTTAAAAAGATGTATTAAACTGTAGGAAAACTATAAGCACAATGGTCAAACTTTAAAAGTTTCTGGAATTGATTTCAGTTCACTACGACAGAAAAAAAATGTAAAATTAGTCTCGCTCGGCGACATATTCACATATATCAGGATGTTAAACTGTGTCTCTAATTGCGCGAGGACTCGCTATTGCATGTGTGTTGTATATTTAGTAAGACGTGGTCCAAGTCAACACTAGCAACCCGCTCCGACTTCGAATGCTACTCGTGAGAAGCCGGAGCGAGACGCTAGTAAGTACAACATAAATAGACGATGGTACCCTCTCGTTGAAAAAAATAGTTAATGCTGATACAAAGTGTAAAGCACAAACCACGTACCTACATGAATTAGGCTATTAATCGAAATAATACAAAATGGTATCATTATCGGGTTAGAAAAGCCGATTGATGGAGTAAAGTATACTAACAGACCCTAATGAACATAATGCACACCGTATTCATTGTTAGTGCTTTTAATAAAGGTGTTACTGCACTCAGGTCCAAACTATAAAAATTTATATGCTTTTACTTCCCCAAGGTATTTTGTAGGTACATAAATTCATGTTGAAAGCTTTTCTTTTTTTCAATTCCTCATTTTTTCGTCATAGTTCAGTGTTCTGCATTCTGCATTTTGTCGTGAAAATAATTGACACCATAATTGAAAACTTCTGTTATTTATGTTAGTCTATGATAATTAATTGAATTAATTATTTTAGTCTGAAGTTACATGGGTAAATCAACATGAAAGGGGTGACTATTAGCATTCCCCTTTATCAACAAAATTGCTCCATTTCCATGGTTTCTTTAGTTAACCATTACTTTGATAATCTGAACACACTCCCAATTGCTCTTCTTGGTATGTATAGGTACACTGTGTCCCGAATGCGATGCTTACTAGTGGTATCTCAGAAACGATGAGAGATACTATGATTAAATAAATAAATAAATAAATATGGAGGCCTTTATGTCATGTGCTCCTGTTTTCCTTTAAAATGCATTGCTTACTACTGAGGTAGATATAATGGAAGATTGAAAGTCGTTATTTTCTTCATACGTATCACAATGCCATTAAAGAAAAGGTTACCTACAGATAACTTTACTCTCTGCACAAATAAAAATAAAATTTTTTTTGAGTTATTTTTTTCATTTTTCGATGAGAAAATACCGAGGAAAATACGGATTTTTGGAAAAAACACTGTTATGCGGTAACATATCAGCTTTCGGGTTCTTTATAGGAGATTTTATGGTTGTAAAGGAAATTAGTGTCCAGGTTGGTATCGATTTGGCGCATGCGCAGATCAACTTCTTTATTTTTTAAAATTTTTATACCTAAGAAATTTCAATTTCAGGAATCAAAGAAAACTGTTTTAGCCACAACACTTGGCATAGTCTGTGAAGTTCGTCTTGTAGTAAAATACATTGTAATCTTTTGTGATTTGTTTTAGGATAACTAACCTTTCGCCAGTTTTTAAGGACGTTTCCCCTTCATTTTTTCGTGGAACTGAAATAATTTACAACTTTAATTTTCAATAGAGATACAGAAAAGTTTTCCAGAACAGAACAGAACAGAAGACAAGCACTGTTTATTGTCATCTTTTGTCACCATGAGCGCCTGCTTGACTTGTCTCGCGTTTTTTATTACCTTACCTGTCAAATGTTCATATACTTATCGGCCAAATTTTAACGTTTGTACTGTTTATGTCTGCTAACTGTGCGGGCCCCTTGGCATTTAGGCGAGTTTGGATCGGACATTAAATTTTAGGGATGTGTTTGGCAATTTTGAATGTATATATGTACCTACCTATATTACCTATTTGGACTTGAATACTTTTCTAGTGAGTGACCTTCTTTGTGTAGTAGATATTTCTTTCTTTATCTTTTCTATACTGCTACGAAAGTGATCTTGAATAACCATATATTGCAACAGATTTATGAACATTGCCATACAACATTACATTGATACTAATAAGCTTCGTTCTGCGAACTGCAGAACTTCCGAATGTTATTCTTCAAACAATCGATAGCACATATATTATGTACCTATGCATATCAGCTTCACCTACGAATTAAATGTTAAGATAACTCTTATTTGTACAAGAAACCTTTTATAAATTGATATTTTTATGTTAAAACGGACCGGGTGCCTTAAAAAGGTTTTTGGATGGAATCGAATAATTACTAAGTAGATAGTATTATAATTTATATAAAAGCTGTATCTAGAAAACAATACGTAGGCGCTATTTAATTAATGGGAATAATGAAACAAGAGGAAAAACGCGCATTTTAATCCAAACGTTTGATTTTTGCGAGACAGACATAAAAATAAAGAGTCATAAACATTCCAAACTTATTAAAATTCCCGAGGAGGCGATTTACGAAGATTATTAAATTTTATCAATGATTATTAAACTGCTATAAAAAAAACAAAAATTTAAATTCCAATAAAGTAGATAAGTTTCTAAGAGAAAAATAAAAATGCAATTAAGGATAAGTAATAAATGAACACAATTTGTTAAATCACTGATGTCGAAAGAGATAATGAGTAACATAAAAAAAATTAAATTAAGTGTAGTGGTACAAAAGCAGATAAAAAATAAAATAGAGTAAAATCACTAGGCAGAAACAACGTCCAGAAAAATATTTAACTTCAAGTAAGCAAGAAATATAGAATAATGGTGGATGCATGGACACTGCCTGCCGTTAGCCAATGTAGGCGGCCTTGTCAAAGCATTCCGCGGCGCCGCACAAAACTCCCTTCCCGGACTTCCAATTTCAACAACTGACTTGTTTTTGTTCCCAGCCTATTCATCACGAATACTGGAAAAACGTTTGATTAGCCACTTCTAAAACATGCCGATCTTCATAGTTTTTCGATAACTAATACCTGTGAGCCGAATAACATGCCTTTTAAATTAGATTCAGCAGTTACGCAATGAGAATATAGTAACTGCAAATGAGCTTGTAGTCCACCATCCATAATCTCTACTCATTTAACAAGACACGTTAGCGCGGTCTCATTCTATTTTACTAAAATAGGCAATTAATAACAATTTGTATATAATTGATAACATTTTAAAAGAAATTTCATGAACTTATACGAAAGATATTTAAAGAATCGGGCGATCGAAGTGTGCCGTTACTTAGGTAATATTTAACTAAACACGCAGCATCATTACTATTGCAAAGCAAAAACGTTGGTATTTCGCTTTCGAAACTGGAAGTAATGCCGAGGGCCTCGTTGAAAGTGATTTTTTCATATTGGAAGTATACCTACCCTTTAATACTTAATTGTAATAACCTATAAATTATACTCACGTTAACGAAGATGAAAAACGGCATGAATGGTTTATCAACGATCAGTAAAACGAGACAAATAATCACTAAAATATCAAGATACGATTAAAGAAAAACGAAGTTGTTAGTAATGAATAAAACATCTATCTACTATAATGTTAAGATGAACCCTGTTTAAGCGTAAGTAACGTTGATGGTAGCAAAAAAGAAAGTAAAACTGCTGGTTTGATTGATAAAAGATTTATCATAACATTCAGACATGAGCATCAATTTCGCCATCTTCACTGTTGTGAACAATTTTGTCACCTAAAATTTTGCATAGATATGGAAAATGCTGTTGACATTCCACCGTTTTTTTTTCAAAAGTAGTCGCTCACATTTTTTGTTTTGATTTAAATATTCTAAAGTTCCTATTAACGTGCTTAGTGAATGAAATGTGATTAAATTTAATTAATTTAACGCAGTATACCGAATAATTCAAAACATGTCCTTTTAAAACCGTATTTTAATTTAATGTTTACATGGATTTTAGATCAAGTCAGTTATGTCTTATTATAAATACACGAACTCAACTCAACTGCGGCATCTACAAAAACCACACGCTTTCCTCCTGTGCGACGACATGTTGATCTCAATTCCCTTAGGAAGAAGTTTTCGCATACTTTGCACAAATTTTTTATACTTACAAAAAGATACAAAAAAATTATCGTAACATAATCGGTAGGTACATAAAAAAAATATTAGAACTCTTTTGCTTTACATTGCTATAATAGTATAATTGCTTTTATTACCGCTTATTATCCAAGTTTATTATTTATTATTTTCAAATATACGAAACGCATTTTTGTTTTAATGTTATTATTGATGTAACCATTTCAAGAGATTTTAGCTCGTACGAGCTTAAGCGACAGAGCAAGCCTAACTGCGTACCCCTTTATCAGAGAACCTTAAAAAGGAAATATTTCCTCCTTTGACGATGACCATTTCATGCGGGATTGGCCCATTATGAAACCGATGAAGCACATCTGAGACCCGCTGAACGAATAGTCGAATTCAGAACCCTGAGTAACACCACACTTGAGGAAATGTAGAATCTTGGCTAAGCCCGAAGGAATAGGTAGTAGATGGTAGTAGGTAAGACAATCATCGTAAAAATCAAAATGAGAGAAACAATTTTTTAACTATAATTATATTAACAGCAATGAAAACGCTGTATTTAGCATTTTCCTGGCCGACACCGACGGTCAGTTTTACCTTATCATAAAATTTTTATTGTTCCATAAATTGTTACCAAATTTAAAAATGTTGTAGCACACATATTTCTCAAAAGTCGAATGTCCATAAATGTTGATTGTTGATATAATTAACTGGTTTTATGAGCTATAACCGAAAATTTCATTATGTATTTTCAAATATACGGAAACTAAAGAAAAAATTCTTGTTTTAGATGCTAAATTGTTTGTATTGAAATCAAGCTGCATTATTCGTTTATTGAAAACAAAATTTGTTTTCCTGTAATTCAAAGTAAATGCGAGAGGTAATCACCACATCGTACACAGCGAGCGGCAAACCACAACAATGTCATCATTCGTTTGCATTGTACAAAACCGTACGCTTCATAGCAATAGTGTAGGACAACAGCTTCCCCGCGCACTGCACTTCATACACACATACACTGATACAGATTACAAAAATCTAAAACTGTAAAACAATCTTCTACAACCCACCCCTTAGGGTCCAGTCAGCTCATAGGTATCTATTTTTTAAAGTTGCCCAGCAGGTCATAGTGGTCATAGAAAGTGACATAATTAGTCGGATATAGCCTGTGGTATGTATAATCATCTGTTAGTGGTAATACGAAATTCTTTTCTGCTCTCTCTTTAAACAACTGAGTAATAAGTTACAAACGCAACTTTATGGCCAAATCCCCCGGGCCAACAACAATATACTAAAAAACAATAAATAACATCATTTTCATCATGCAATTCACTTTAATTTAAAAGATGAATATTTAAATGAATAATGTAATATTATTATAGTTTTTTAAACTATTTTAACTCCGCTAAACATGCCTCTATGCTTAGGCTCACACGGAAAATCAATTTGAAATTCACAAAACCTCTGTGCATTTGTGTTCCTGCAAACGCGCTGATTTTTTTGGTATTATAAATACTTATTTTATTGAAGCACATAACACTTTAATGAAAACCTTCTGGATTCTGGATTACGAGGGGAGGGTGGTCAGAAGTCCACGCGCACTTAGGCCACCTATTCGGGCCCTTTGTGCTGCCTCCCTGATTAGAGTCGTTCGCCCCCGCAGCATCACTCAAGCCATCCCACACGTGAGATAAACCTGAGGATGCTGGACGGGGAAGTGGCTCTAATCTTAGCCATGTCCGGCCAGGAGTCCCCCAACATGGATCGTCTTAATTCGACAAGTAAGTGCGTGATCACCAGAGAATCCTAAAACATTTGCACAGACTCCATTGCATTCCTAGAAAATCTGTGTTAGGAGACCTATAACTTAGTGAAACTTTTTCGATAAAACTGTTGATGCCATAACATATCAACAAATAATTGTAATGGGCATGATGTTATGTCATCTTGACATGATTTCATGTTATTGATCCACTGAATTCAATATTAGATACCTTGGACGGAATTAACAATCCAATCCGTGTAAATCAAGCCAGTTAGTTTAACATTTTTCCTCGCCGTTTTACATAATTCATCCAAAATGAATTCAATAAACAATGATTCTTCATCTGTTCCTTTCCCTACGTTGTCAAAGGTAGACTGTGGCCGCTCCTTATGTGAGCCTTTGTAAAAAACGTAATTAGACAAGATGCCAGATTGGACAAATCTAGTATTTTATGTAGCTAACTTAAGTGAGTTTTGAAAATACAACCGAAAAACATGATATCACTTTTGAGAGGATAATGAAAATATGAAGATCATGAAACTGACCTTATTAGAGAAAATTTTTCTTATGACATATTTATAAGTGATATAAGTATAGAAAATCTCTGAATCTCTACTAAGAGTAAATATATGATTGATGATAAAAAGGATCATCTAACCGTTAAATCATCACGACAAGTAAATTGGGAAACAAGCCACTGTAATTAACAAAAATAGCTAAGAAATTTAAAAAAAATCCGTGAGTACCTAATTACAGTAATAACAATAAATCCTCACAACGATATAAAATTAACGAAATCGGTGTGACGATAGTTCTGCTACAACTTTGAGGCTGACTGTTGTCCTCAATAAGTGGACCTTGGTATACACACTCCCCTGCCAAAAGTGTTTTCTAATGACACTCGTATTGTAATAGGTTGTCATTTGAACATATATGGTCTTAGCACCAGATAGAGGTCAAAATAACATTTTCATTTACTATGCTAATGGGCATATGACACTACGCCGAATGCCCACAACGCCGACACGCTTTTTTGATGGTCCATATCGCCGACTAGGGACACTACGCCGACGGACACTACGCCGACAGTGCCCACATCGTCGACAAGTGTACAAGGGACACAACGCCGACCATGCCCACATCGCCGACAGACACTACGCCGACAGTGCCCACATCGTCGACAAGTGTACAAGGGACACTTCGCCGAATTTTTCTCTGTAGACACAACGCCGGCAATCTTAATTGCAATTACCTAACGTAATATCATTATTTTTAAACTTATTTGCGTAATTAAATGTTGCACTTGACTATGAAAAAGTATCAATTGAAAAAAAATATACTAAACCTGCAAATAACCTAGGCGCTTTAGTGACAATCTACGTTTAAGTTCTGCATTTTGCATTCTGCAATTAAAATAAAAATTCGGCGAAGTGTCCCTTGTACACTTGTCGACGATGTGGGCACATTCGGCGTAGTGTCCGCCGGCGTAGTGTCCCTAGTCGGCGATATGGGCCATCAAAAAATCGTGTCGGCGTTGTGGACATTCGGCGTAGTGTGATGATTTGGAAAAACCCGATGAGAGTGGCAAGACTGAGATGTTAAAAGATATGCTTGCAGACACTTACCTTTATGTAGATTATAGATCTAATAATCTTAAAACCCCCTTGCAATATTAAAAAATAAGTAGATAATAATGGTTATTAAAGATTTATGAGTGTTTGAGGTGACAAACATTATATCGTCACCTGCTACTTTAGGTCATTTCTTTGATTAGGTACATAGAAAAGATTCGAAACCAATACGTAGGTACAAAGAAAAAAACAAACTTCCCTAAAAATCTGAGGAGCCAATTATTGGCGGACCAAGTTTTTTCTTTTGAAATCGTTTTATAATTAAAGGTTAATGGGATGCACTAAACAACATTTTGAAAACAAAATACACAAAACGATCTAAACTTAAATGGTTACTGAATAGTAATTAATTAACCTTAATCGTAAACAAACTCAATTATTCTAAATTTCTTTCGCATTCCAAATAACGACCTTCCTCTACTGCAACTTTTTTGTTATACTATTTGTATTGATCCGTTGAACTGAATCATTTTCCAATTTATTGGACAAGAATGTACAAATTTGTTGTTACACTTTCCACATTGCATTGACATTGACAAAGATGATCGCCAGTCTTACTGGCTTCAGTTAGTGTTGACTGTTGACGGTAATAAAAAATCATAACTTTTTAGGACGCACATACCTACTTTAATTTTTGCCGATTTAACACTGTGTGTCAATTACGTTGTAATTTATTACTGAACGAAAATATTGCTTTTCCGGAAAAATGGAATGTGTAGCTTCAATACTGCACATAGTGGTCGTAATTTATATAATTCTCGGTCTACACAATATTTAACTTTTGAGTAAAACTACGATTTTGATACCCTAAATAACTAAATAAATAAGTGTAATTTTAGATTGCAAAAATATGGTTCTTTGAAATAAATATATCAGGAAGGGTATGGAAAATAACCTGCACTTTTGTTTCAAGAAGATATTGCTTTAGCTGTAAATAGTCAAATTTTATCGAGATTGCACAAAAAATTTAAGTCGTGCATACGACTGTGAATTTAGAAAGAGGCTCCCCTAAACTACCATCTACAGGGGACAAAAAGAAATTGATCACGTCTTGATTCTGTAGTGAGCGCAAAAACCAACTAAAATCGAATTTATCGATAATCATTAGAAATGCTTAGCGCGATCGAATTTTTAACATTGTGGTAGGGGACAAAACATTATAAGTATAATGTTTATCAAGTGCCTCCACAATTAGCAAAGCGGGAAAATGAAAAAAACAGCGAGTAGTAGGTATAGTAATAGAGTATTAACAGCACAGATTTGCTAATAATAAAATTATACGGGCAATCAGCTAAAGATTACGATAGTAGATTAAGTTAAGATTACGACATGTTTCGACAATGATTACAATTGTCATCATCAGGTTTTCCCTTGCTTGTCAGTTCCATAGGTACTGCGTCTCTATCTGCAATTGCTAATTGAATGATTCGTTTAACTGTTAATTGACGGTGCTCATTGCCGTTCACAATTAATGAATTGTGAGATATACTTTTATGGTTCATAATTTAGTGTTAAGTAATATTTTCCCCATGCCGTTCTTTGTTGCACAATTTTAATTTTAATTATCGTTACCAATCAATCGCCTTTCTCTGCTTCTGGTTTGGCTTCACTTCCTCCCGGTGATAACCTGCCTGGCACCTTGTGATTGGAGAACCCCTCTTTTTTGATCAAATTTTACTTTATTATTTTTCGTTCTTCAACGTTTAATCTATTTTAATTATTTAATTCACAACGTTTCACACAAGATTAGCTTTAGGTACCTGATGATGACAATTGTAATCATTGTCGAAACATGTCGTAATTTAAAACTTAATCTACTATCGTAATCCTTAACTGGATGTGTAATTAACAGGGGTTGGACAAATCCCGGATTACATTAATCCAAAATCCGGGATTTGGATTACGGATTGCAATCTATAATCCGCAATCCCTACAATAATAATTGACCACGTAATCCGTAATCCGTAATCCCGACAATCATAATTATTGACCACGTAGGTAATCCGTAATCCAGCTTTTATTAAAATTGCCGATTTTGTGGATTACATTCACACATTCTACCAACACGAATAAAACAAGTGATGTTAAATTGGGAAATCATTTGAGCGTGGTTTTTGTCTCACTTTCCCCCCAGACCTGCTTAGTCAGAGCAGTGCAGTGGATTGAGCAAAGCAGAAATAAACAGTTGCATTTTTAGTGAATGTACCATACTCTATACTATACGTTCGTTGCGGTGCGTTGAACTAAATATAATAAAATGGCCACAGTTGTATAATGTATACAATTGTTTGATTATTCACAGTATTTACTTTTTTGCTCCACCAAAGCCTATAATCTGTAACTAATTTAGCATGACGCTAATTGTATGTGTAATCCGTAATCCTTAATCCAACGTGAGCCTAATTATGTGGTGTAATCCGTAATCCAACATGAACCAAATTTATGTGTAATCCGTAATCCAACATGAACCAAATTTATGTGTAATCCGTAATCCGTAATCCAACATGAACCAAATTTATGTGTAATCCGTAATCCGTAATCCAAACGCTAAAATCTTGGGATTACCAACCCCTGGTAATTAATTAATAATTTCGATAAATTCCGTGTATGGGGAAGGTTTGATGACACCCGTCTATTTCATTTAATCTATAATCAACCACATTTTGTGATACCTTTACATACAAGGATGGATTAATTAATTAACTAGAGAAAAAAGTTAAGCTTTTTTCAACTCGAGCTCAAAGTTTGACGGGTGTAGCGAGTGTGTCTATTGAGCGAGAGTTGTAAACACATTTTCTTCTCGTATTTTACACAAAGTTTTGCTTTTGTCTAAAACTGCATATAATTAAAAAAATATCCAAGTAATTTGCATTTATGACTTTAAGTTGTAGGTAAATGTTGACAGTTAGTGAATTGGAATTCTTTTGTTTTCCTGCAATAAATAAATGGCGTTGACCGACGAGTGAGGAAAATGCAATTTTCTTCACTATTTTACAAAAGAAAATACCTACTCTTTTCCAAGGCAGTTTTAGAAAATACAACTAGAGGAGAAAGTTATACGTTTTTCACCTCTAGCTCATGTGTCAATTGAGCGAAAGCTGAAAAAACATTTTTTTCTTGTGTTTTACACAAAATTTTTCTAAAATTGCATATAATTAAAAAAGGGGTCCATACAATTTGTATGTATAATATAAATTTGACAGTTGACTGAATTCTTTTGGTTTTCGTGCAATTGGTAATACTTTTTACTTTCATCTCTCAAGAGGAAAATGAAACTTTCTTCACTAATTTTATTAAAGAAAACACTAGCTTCCAAGGCAGTTTCAGAAAAAAATATTAACTTATTACGTTGAATAACGAAATGAATCTAGAAAAGCAAGGTATAGGTACTTTCTGTTTACAATGATATTGTTCTCAATTCAATTTTGTGTAATATTGTTAATAAGTAATTTCCAGTTTGCAATATGAATAAAATGTGTCTACTCTTTGGAGACGCCAACAATAATCTCAAGTCAATTATAGAGCCGGCTTATAAATGCGTAAACGATGGAGTACGCTTCTTAGTAATTCCATAATGGATAAAGTAGATGTAGTAGCTTATATACGCCTCACCTGTACATAAACCAATGCGGGTTGCACCTTCACAAGAACACATAAGTATCCGCCCTTCAGCACAGAAGTCGATTCCACTTAATTTCATGCTGTTTTGATATTCCAGTCAGGTTACCGAAACAGCTATACCGCCTTACCGATTTCTGAAATTAGTTCACGCCGGAATCAGTACGAAACTGTCTCTTTCAATGAATTCCTATACGAATTTATTACACTTTTTTTTAATAGTTACAAAGTTCTTTTTATGAGTGTTTAAATTATAAAATGTGTAATATGTTAAGAAAATATGACAAGCGTGTAAATTCTTGAAATATTTCGTGTCCTCTCTTGTCATAAAATAGACCACATACATAAATTTTCACGGAACGTCCAAATAAAACGTTCAATTAATTATTACAAAATTTTTGTGTCTGCAAAACATTTATAATTACCATAACATATGCATAGATACCTGACTGACTTCATTCATACTTTACTACTTTTTGGAGAAATGGATAAAAACTATACCTTGTGATGGAATAAATCTTACAACTAAATCAAGTTATTTAATTCTAAGACAATTTATCATTAAATACCTACCAAAGGTATACTCGTATGTATTGTAAGGTGAAATTTTGTGGCTGGTATGCCCAACTTCGTTCATCGTACCTACCATTGTGTTTTTGAAGTGAAATGGATTGCTATTGCAAATTCTTATGTGAAAATTTCGGAAAATTCATTTAATGATTCGTAACATGCTTTATCTATTGCCAAAAATAATGGGTTGCTTACGTTCTGTAAACGATTGGAATAGGCATTGGGAACAAATAGTATTATATACCGAGCATTTATGAGCGGCCTATTATCAACAGACAAATGTCGAATGACAGCATTACAGCAAGAACAATTCATTGATTTAACTTGAACACATCTTGGCTCACATAATGGCATCACTGTTCTCATTTTCGTTTGTCGTATAAACACCCCTAGCAAGCGCATACCAATGCCAAATATTCTTGGCCCTGTTAGTTGAGCCCAAAAAAATTAATATGGGAATAATATTGAAGTGATGCTGTTGTATTGGCAAATGAAAAATTACCATAGAAATGTACGTTTTTTGTTCAAAGTTTAAATTACAAACTGTTAGTAGTCTTGATCTTCTTAATACTGTGTTGCATTGTTATATAGGTACTAAAAACTCTCGCGTATAAAGTAACACATACGTAACTTAATTATAGGGTCCGTTTCAGGATATTTAACAAAAATTATACCTAGAAACTTGCCAAAATGTTGTCCGCAAATGTGCGCACTTAATTTACAGTCAAATATCTTCTAGATCAACACATACGTACCCACAAATTATTTATACATTTGCCAATTGATAGTCTCGTTTTATAAAATACTGATGTGTTTTATGAACTGAGTTCTTTAATCAATGGGGTTATTGACAGCTCAATATGTTAATGATCGGTTCATAAAGTGATGATAATCCTTCTCAATAACAGTTGTAGATTTACCTATTACGTTGCACTAAATATTCTGAATGTGGTCAGTATGTGAGGATTTGTACATGGTAGATACAAGGCTTCAAATTCAACTACTCCCTTTTAGACTTATGATTTCCACTATGAACATAAAGTTGAGAATCGATCATACACATAATACATTCGCAGAAGTGTTTTTTAAAGATGTATGGGATATTTTACATTGAGTTTAGTACAGTGGAAACCCTTCCCACAAGGCCCACTGTACACCTTTACCAAGAAGTTTTTTAGTTGTCAATAAAACGGAAAAACATAAATATTATGTGGAGAGTATTGATAACTGTGTGGGGCACCCCAGTAACATGTGGAGAACTTTGAAAACACTATTGAAGGTCAAAGGTTGCAATGAAATTAGGACTATGGATTTTAATGGTGAAATTGTGTATGAAAGTCAAGAAATGTCACAGAGACTAAATCAGTACTTTGTTGGAAGTATAGAGGAATTATAAGGACAATACCAAACCCTAGTAGTACCTACCTATGTGGAGAAGGAAATAGAGTATAAGGGGGATCTATGTATAGAATTATTGCCGGTGGATAAAACGTGTGTGGAGGGGATTGTGAGAAATTTAAAAAATGTTTCAAGTGAAGGGTTGTTAAATGCAAAAATATTGAAAGAGATTTGGGACATTGCGGGCTCCGAAGTGTTGGATATTATAAATAATTCTATAGTATCGAATTAAGGATATGTTAAGAAAACTAGACTTGTTAAGCGTTAAGGATCAAATTTTATTCGATGTATTAGTTTTTATTTATAAGATAGACAAGGGACAGTTGCCAGAATATTTGAATATATTTATAAAGAGGATAACAGAGGTGCATAGTTACACTACGAGAAATAGGGACCAGTTTTACGTAGAGGGCATGAATCTAAAAAGCACCAAAAACTCTATCTTCGATAAAGGGGTGGTAATGTATAATGAGCTACCACCAGATATTAAAAGAACTGGGAGCGTGGATGCATTTAAGCATAGATTGAAAAAGAGGTTTGCGGAGCAAGTTGTGTAGGAAGCGATGTTTTATATTTCATATTTTATATTTCACATTTTGTATTGTATATTAATTGTTGAGCATGTGAGAGTTGTAAATTAGCCTTAGGCTACTTTGAATAAATAAATAAATAAATAAATTAGAAAATTGCATATTAATCTGTTAACTATATGAGTATCCGAAATCGGAACCGGGCCAAAAATTTTCTTAGTAGAAAGGGTTCGAGTTATTTCCAATTAAAACAGAGGGGAGGTTTTTATAATAATTTAAACAGTATTTATTGCTCTACACTCAACCAACGAATACATATAAGTTTACGATTCTGGTACCCTCACCCACCACTCTGGAGCGGGGCAACAGATGAGAAACATAGCACGTGCAAAATGACACAGTATAAAGAAATAAATGAAATAACAGAAGGTTGCATTTTGCTTTTGCACCCACCCGCACTCCAATTATCACAAACTCCGCGCTCCAACCTGAAGACTGTACTCGCAAAACACCAAAACAATGTATTTTCGAAAATACTTTTTGTTCAAAACTTCAAATATAGATCTAGGATAAAAGAAAGAATACCCATTTTACATACAGAAACAATATGTAAAAGTACGTTAATTTCTCATATAAAAACTAAAGCCAAAAATGTATTATAACTCACGTGTTGCCTGGTCCTCCTAAACCTTTTTGTTCACCTGACAAAGTCAAATTTGACATCAAAATGTGCCGTTCAAAAGTGGCGTCTTTTAGGATTTTTCCTAAACAACACCCCCACCTTGCTTAATTTAGAGGGTGCTTTTCATGGGAACGAAAAAAAATTGAATAAAACCAATTTCGGCCATACTGTCGCATAGAGAATTGAAAGACGCTTCACATGAGGAATGGCTCGACCCCCTCCACTATTTAAATTCTTGAGTTAGGGGTTGCTGGGGCTAGGGGGGGTTGATGTGTCAATGTCAAATTTGACATCAAAGTTGTCTCCCAAAAATAAAAAATTGACGTGTCCGAGCGCTTTTTTAAAACACTGGTCTAAGTGTCCCAAAACAGGCGTGTTTCCTTTTTAATGGCCCGCTCGGTATTGGATCTTTATTATTTGGCTTTCAGTATGATATATCGCTAGTTTCATATGCCAGAAAAAAGAATAAACCTGTAATTTTGGTATCAACAATGCGCAATACCGCTGAAATTGATCTGATAACATAAAAACCATGCATCATTTGAGGAACCAAGATCAAGGTAATGATCTTCAATTATAATTTACCGTTATGCGTATGTATAGCATACGTATTATATAAAAAGAATAATTTCTTTATTTTGAACAATACATTTTTATCTTCTAACCTATTCCTCTTTTCCTCTCACTCATAACTAAAAACAACATTTGTCGTTTTACCGCTACTGCCCAAACTGCGTATAAACAAGTCTCTTCTCTTCAAGCCTTCGTTAAAGATCACCATGCGATTCCCTTCTTTGAAATGTTTACAAAAGCGTTCAGGTAAGACAGTGTCTCGACTATAACACGATCTCCATATTTAGTATTTACCACATCCAATTTTAACACTTTGTAGCTTTCATTCACAATTACTTCTTGAAGACGATTTACAATACGTATCTATCTTCATGTAATTCTGCAAGATTCATATGGAAACTTTATCGCCCAGATATTGATCAAAAACAAACTAAAACATTATTTTTTAGTTTACGTATTCATATCATAATGATGTGAAGGTCAAGCAATGACAAGGACAACAATCCGTCAAGGTCAAGCGATGGTCTTAGACATTCTCAAGGCCAAATGGCGTAATCGGCGCCCCGTCAAGGTCCTAGGATGACCTGGGGATTCCAAGGTCAAACGGCGTTATCCGCGTGGCCGTCAAGGTCAAGCGATGGTCTTGGGCATTCCCAAGGACATTACCAAACCCCCGTTTGTGACGTTAGGGGAATTTAAAGCAAAATAATATACATAGATTAGGCAAAGACAAAATCAGTTTAAGAATATCATTTTTTAAAATAAAGCACGCGATAATGCTACAGTGAAAACACCATACCGACAAATATTACAAAATTTGTGTTTAATTTAAATATTGAAGAGGTAGCTTCGTGTCTTACAAAAACCTAACGAAAATATGTAGGTATTACAAAATCCCTCAAATCAAATTGTTTCATTTCCGTTGAAATTAAACAAATTTCTATCTAGTCATTATTTTACTGAGTTCTCCTTAATATTACAAGTCCTTGTGTAAAAGACATGCATAATTCAATAGAGCAGGTGCTTGAATGCACGCTATAATGAAAACTAAAAAAACAGTTGTAAGCAAAATCTAATTACGAATGTACAAAATTCTAACTGGTATGAAGTGAAAATGTTTATTATTAATAATTGTAGAATATTCACATTATTCTATGTTTCCCTTTAAGATGCCGCTTCATTTCTACAACCATCTGATTTCAGATAAGACATGGAATCCCATTAATTACGGCAATACTAGATGTCCAATACTAAAGATACGCACAGAAGAATATATTTAGCTACCACACTTTTATTTTTGGGAAATACCACAATTATGTATCTATTGGATAAATATAGAATTTTAAAGTGATTTAAAAAACTCAAGCAATGCTGTTATTTACATTTTGTATGACAACGAGAAGAACATTTCTATTACAGATTTCTTCAATTTGTTTTTGTTCCGTGTACATGTAAACATTACAGAATATACATTATAGATCCGGCTTTTAATAGTGGAATTTTGAATGGAATGCGGTGAAAAAATTACTCTAGATTCGAAGATTTTAACAATCTTAAGCTTTTATCAAGATGTTGAAAAGAGAAAACACTGGTAGGCGTTTGTATAGAAAATCAACTGTATGAGGATAACATTACCTACGAGTGTAACTTGTAAGTAATATGCGTATGATTGTTAGATTTTCAAATGCGGTTGTTCATATAGGAACGAAAGAAAAGTACGATTGAAGATGCTAATTGACAACCAATAACGAGATTATGAATTTTCTGTATTAGAATTTGCCTTAATAATTAATTGGTTGGTTTGGTATGGTATGTAGACATGTTTGACCCAGATATGTTGCAATGAAAACATTAAAACACAAATCAATAAAAAAAGAATAATTTACTAGATGTGTATTCAACCGTCCACTACATATTTAATTAACTTAACACGTAGATACTGTTTATTTATCATTTTTACACTCGTTTTTCTTATTGACAGACAATATCTACGCTGGTTTCATATTAATTCCAATGATCTTCTCATATATTAGATATTGATCAAATGAATTAAGTTAGCTTTTACTATCATTTTTAATTTCTAATGATTTGTGCATCATGATAGTTATACCAAACAAATGATAACGACAAAAAATCAGCTAACACAGTTTTTCTAAAATAAAGATCTTAGAATATGAGCTTAAAGCTTTAAAGATAGTTTACCAATATTAAGTATTAAAGCAGCTGGTTTAGGTTCACATTCTTTTATGTCATACCTTGAAAACTGGGCCAACAAACTGTAAGATACAGATTGAAATTGCGACTTAAAGCTCACAATTCCGTCTTAGAACTCGTAATTTCGACTTACAACTCAAACTCAACAAATAAAATATTTCCTGTGGCACTTCTACGCTTTCGTATTAATGGAACAAGTAGGTACCAGGTGTCAATTTGAAAACCTCCCAGACCTTATATCTTTAAAACTGTAACAGATAAGTAAAATTTCTCGAAAACCTTTTTAGAACATGGAGGGGGAACCAATATGACTCATATAGAAATCTTCAGCAACTCGCCTCTTAGGATTACGATCTTTTGGAAGTAGTATCTAATTTGATTTGAGCGACAAATACGAAAACATACAACTAAAGTTACTGAAACCTTTCTCTGCTTTTTTCAACAAAATAATCGATTAATTAACATTTTGTTTAGTACTGATGAATAGCATTTTTAAAGGGTTTTCCAATGATATGTCACACACAGGGTAGTGCAAATTAAAAAAATAGAGGAGTGGTGGCTGGAACCTAAGGGGTAAGGTGCAGACAATTTCTATAAGAGTCATATTGGTTCCCTATTGAAGTTCGAGAAATTTTATGTACCTGTTACAGTTTCGAACATATGAGGTCTGTCTGAGTTTTCAAATTGTCACTCGACACCTGGTATATGGTGGTAGCAGTGAGAGGGTTCTTTTATGTATACCTATGCACTTCCACTGTATTAGTGTTATGTGTGAGTGTATGTGTAAATCATGGATGCTCGAATGGAAACGATACATGCATATACAGCCAACGGATTTTAGCGTAGGTAGGTCAAAAGTAGTTGCAAGGTTTAACAGGAAAGCAAAGTTGAATAACCAAATAGTTAAATAGTAAAAATTTGTTCTACGTAGTCCCATTAAATATTTTATAGAGGATGTTTGAAAAATGTCTGCGTAGCTTTTAACAGAGAATTCTTCTCATCGACATAAGACAAAAAGCTCATATAAAGGTAAGTCCGAAACTCAACGGTTTCGGAGATAAAGGGTGTTAAAATTTTTAGAAATTAATCGTTTTTTAAATATACGTGTAACGGAAATGGGTATTGACTTCAAACTCTGTATGGTTAATTAACAATAAATTGTCTTAGTTTTGGATCATAAACCTTATTTTTCAATCATTCAGTGACGTAGAAGGGGGGGATTCAAAAACCATTTTAACCCAAACTTCTACGCCAATAATAATCGTTGGTTCTCTCTAAATATAGAATCCCCCCGTACATTTCCTTCAAAAAGGGTATCTATGGTCTACTCCTTAATAGTGGGTATCGTAAAACTCAAGCGTTATTGAGATATTTGCATTTAAAAGTTTCGGTAGGTACGAGTGTGCTTAGATTCCAAGAGAGGCCGTATTGAACATTTATTCTGATTTATTTTATTATTAAGTGCTATTATACAAGTGTTAAGGTAGCGAAAATTTTCCTTAGACGCGCAAAAACCTTAAAATGTAAATATGTCAAAAACGGTTGCGTTTCACCTGTTTTGAACGAAATGAGGGGAAAATTCTACATTTAAAAAATGACGATTTTACTCATTGCCGTTTGGGCTTAAAGTTGTTCCGAATCCCTCGCCTTTACACCACTGCTTATTTAAAAATGACTGCGATAATAATATAATACCGAGTTTGAAGCAGATACCGTTTTTTTATTAAAAATATATTTAAAATAAACGACTACTTTTTAAAAATTTTATCACCCTGTATCTCCGAGACAGTTGAGTATGGACATATCTTTCGCTGATAAAAGCTGCGCGCACATTTTTAAAACACCTTGTGAAAGTGCTCGAAAGAGAAAAATTCCTCGGGTGGAACACACCATCACTCATGCGTCACCTAAATCATGTCGTCATTCTGAAATTTCTTTTCACTTAATGCCTCTACAAACAGACCTAAGGCATGGTAATCGCTTGAGGAGAACAAGAGGATATAGACACCCATAGTTAAAGGTACAATGTCTATTTACTAACTGTCCGTGCATTCTAGTACTGCAAGGGAACGCATGTACTCAGAATCCGTGCACTTTGGTAGATACTTATAGCAGACTGGACTACTGGAGATAGTTAGCAGTTTTTCATATGTGACACTGAGTGCGTGTCACTAATAATACAGTAACTCCTCCCTTATATAGTCCTCCAAAATTACCCCACTTGTATCCCAAATATGCAAAATGTTTTGAAATTTGGCGAAAAAAATGTGCACCCAGAGTCTTTTTCTCTTCCTTTTAAACTGCCAAACATTTACAGTTGCTACTGGACTCTCTGGTTCAATCGAAAGACGATGCGAATCGCTCTTTTTTATATAAGTAATATCTCATTTATAAGTCTAGATCAAAACACTTTGTATCTGTAAATCTACGATATCAACTTAAACACCCTGGTCTACGATGTAAGAGGATATCCGAGGGGATACACTAACGCAATTATGTCAACGATCTAGTCAATCAATGCATCACTAGCATAGACTTCTAATCAATCTAGCCAGTAGCCAGCTATACCTGTAACCCCCAGTCACAACCCATGCAACTCGCGCTCTGATCAGTACTTGGATGGGTGACCCGTTCGTTCTGTAGCTCAGTGTGTCCGGCAGGGAGTAGTACAAAGTGCCCGAATGAGGCCTACGTACGCGTAATTTACATTTTTTACCTGTAACCCCCACATTCCTATCCCCTTCAGGGGATTAGCTACTGTCCATTTATCCAACTATTCCATAATCATAACATTGTAGCCTGATAATCACATCAATTAAGGTTGTGGTTTCTCAATCTAACCTCAGAAATAAAAAAATCAAAACTTTAGTGATTTTTTTTAATTTCGCCACGTTATAATAAGAAGTAATAATTCCACTTAATTCTTTATTTAAAAACGTGTTCATCGCTATGTGTTGTTGTCAACATTATGATTCATTAAAAATTAAAAAGAAATGTTTTAATAACTGCGAAGCGTTGAAATATTTTTAAATTAAACAATTAAATGGAAATATTATTATCTATGTAATAGTTATGAAATAATATTAATTCCATGGAATTTCACATCATAAGCCTAAATAAAATTAAATTATGCATTTAAAATGCTTGTAATATTAGAAAATGAAAGTTTTTTCTAATATTATTAATTTAATCACATCAAGCCACAGTTTTGTAGGGAGGTCTTGAATAATTTCTATAAGAAATATGCTCCATAAATAATACTCTACCTTAATGGCAATTAGTTCATTATCACACTGTGTTCGTCTTTGAGAGTGCCTTCCATAAGAACGTATGGGAAAAGGTTCTGGATATGTTAGTAATAAGTGCACATAAGAAATATAATTTATATGATGTAAAAATGTGAAGAATGCGAAAATTGCTAATAATGTTTACATCAAATAAGAAATCGTGTGCAATTACAAATTCAACTTCGTAGATGAATGTTCATAGAGCGCGAATACTGTAAGATTTTATGGAATGTGCAATAAAATGTCAAATAGGTTGTCAACAGACCGTTGATAACGCTAGGTAGTGTGCAATTTATAGAATGTTAATCAATAGTGCTATTTGCTAATTTAACTAAAGTGCAACTAATATATAAAAATTAAAAATACGGATTACGATAGCATAATTACGGACCCCTTCCCCGCTTAATGCACGGTAAGAAAAACCCTTATTCTTTATTATAACATAATTCCTAAATTACAAAGAAAACATGTACCAAGGACGACAAATTATTGGAATCATCTGTGAAATAGAAAAGCAAGTACGTACTATATTACGATGAACACTTTTGCTACCATATAATAAAGATAAATCTTGACAAAGTAAGTAAAAATCATTAACTCCTTGTATGTGTTGAAAAGGTGATCTGTATGGGTGATAAATACTGAAGACCTAAATGGCATGAAGAACGAAGTCGACTTGTTTTTAATAAAGAAAACGAAACGTATACCTAACTAAAATTATAAGTGCAGATTTAATCAAATGAAAACACGTTTTATTTCATCACAATTATTTCAATTACCTGCAGTGAAGTAAAGTTTGAAATGTATAAGCAATTAAAAACAATAAATCTTTATAGCCGATAAGAGAACTTTGCAAAATGCAAATTTTTTATGGTACACTTAGATACAGAAATATGCACACGTTCATTGATATTTTCCGAGGAAAGAATATTAAATGGAAACAGGCGACAAAAACGTCTGATAATTACGGTGCTAATTTCAAAAACTGTAGCAGTGTACCTACCTCTAAGTAACCAAGCTTTTATTTATGAGGTAAAATCTTTGCGGGGAATTTAACTGGGAACAAAAATTTGATTTCAACTAAAATCAGCGCAAGCATGAAGAAGAGTGACGCACAAGAAACGAAGACTTTTAAGAGACGAAGCGAATTGAAATATATTATGTTTGTGGAGCTTTAAAATTAGATACAGAGCCCTTTGGTATATTCGCTTATGCTCGTGGACATAACTAAATTAGTCAATGTCGTTACCTTTCAGCTAGAGACACCCCTCAGTACTTTTTAGGAAATTGAAACAGCACGAGGTTTCTTTCATATTTGTCAACAAGATAAACTTTCGAACTATAGTGTTATTTTCGTGAAAACCAGCTACTGAGCTACGTGAATAGGGGTATAGGTATGTATTTTACAATTGAGGCTGTTCCTAACCTAAGGAGTTGAAGGATTCGAACCCTTCATATAAGCAGAATGAGAAGCAGATTAAAAATTATCACACGAAGCTAAAAGTAGGTGGTTGATACGTTATAATTAGTGATGGCCAAACGCAAGACCAAGACAAGACCACATAGGTCTTGGTCTTGGTCTTGTCTTGCACCAATTGGTCTTGCTCTTGGTCTTGCATTGATATCCTTAATCTCGGTCTTGGTCTTGGTCTTGGTCTTGCACCAATTGGTCTTGTTCTTGGTCTTGCACGCAAGAATCTTGCAGTCTTGCATTTTTACACCGTACTTATGAAAGATATCAAATTAATCGACATTTTGTGTCACTAAATGCTACTATTGCAGAGAATAAGAATTGGTATTGGGTTTAATGATCGAAGTAAATTATAATAACTTAATTTATTTTAAAATTAAATACCAATTAATTATTTAATTCACGATCAAGAATACTTTTTTACTAACTTATGTTTCAGTATTCCGATGAGCCGATGACAATTAAAAAAATATATTTATGTTGAAACTTCACATTGAAAGTCAATGTCTTGTTAAGAAAAAAAGTAAAAAATT
Organism: Pyrocoelia pectoralis; assembly: GCA_036250285.1. Classification (NCBI taxonomy): domain Eukaryota; kingdom Metazoa; phylum Arthropoda; class Insecta; order Coleoptera; family Lampyridae; genus Pyrocoelia; species Pyrocoelia pectoralis. The sequence goes on along the minus strand of CM070076.1, from coordinate 20,805,128 downwards.
CTGTCTAACCCACATAAATTATAATAGGCGCGGCATGTGTCGGCTTTTTTAATGCTTAAGTCATCTACAACTGCATCTGTAGATGGCGATAATTCACAAATATTAAAGAATATGCACTAGATATTGCATTTGCAAACAAATGTTTTTTGTGTGTGGTATAAATAAATAATCGTACGTAATAAGAAAAAAACTGCAAGAGTCTTGCGAGATAGTCTTGTTCTTGCCGATGTCTTGCAGAACTGGTCTTGCATCCAGTCTTGGTCTTGCAACTTTGAGTCTTGGTCTTGGTCTTGCTATTGGTGTTGCTGTCTTGGTCTTGGTCTTGGTCTCGCAAGTCTTGCGAGACCAAGACAAGACTGCAAGACCAAGACCGATTTTGGCCATGACTAGTTATAATGAATTTAAATGGGGAAATGAATTCGCTCGAAGGTATAATATGTAGAGTCCTCACAATGGTAATAACATCCCCGTATTCGTATTTTTGTTATTACTAGGTACTTTATAGTTAACGTTCACTTACAACGTGCCATTTTACGTGCAAATTTTAGAACTTTTTACTGTATTATACTAAACTAAACTAAAAGAATAGTAAGACCCCCCTAATTATTATCATGAACCACCATTGATACTTTACTGAAGCTGTAATTTGCAAAAAATGGTACAATAGGTATACTTACAGGTATCTTTACTAAATCAGCATAAATTATTATGTCTTACCAACAAATTCTTTAATAATACTATAACTACTGTAAGAATTCCCAGAAATGGAATGACATAAAATTTTATGGGTATCATACAATATACAGACAAATATTTAAGATACCACATTGATAGCAATTTAATGCACTGATTTCAAATTGCATTCCAATTAATCTGTGCATGATCAATCACAACTTTATGTGTTTGTGATTAATAAATTAATAAACAGATTAATGAGGTTATTTTTTTAAAGGTCCGTAAAAATTTTAATCGAACCTTTAGTGGTTATATCTTTGTGAAGAACAAAAAATATCCTAAAAGCGAAAAACCTAGAGAAGAAATTAAAAAAGAAAAAGATTCTATGTATGCCAGATGTGAATTTGAAAATTTGCTAGACCTTTATCTTCAAGATTGTTCCTCAAAAACGTTTCTAGAACATTGAGGGGGAACCAATATGATTCACATAGAAAACTTCTACAACCCATCCCTTAGGCTCCAACCACCCCACCCATATTTTTTTAAATTGCACTATCCCATGTGTAAAATACCGTGTGACAAGTTTCAAAGCGGGACATAGCCGAATAGCATGGGAAATCACATATTATTATATTATTTTGTAGTTTGCTGCTCACAAGTTTCATGTACAGGAATGATAATGATGTCTATCGAAAGAGCATAATTTTCTGAGCCTTTTTATACCAAATTGTTTGGTATACTTACTAATTGACTGCTTTTTCAATTAGGAAAAAATAATTTTCAATAGTTAAAAAGTATGAGCATGTCAAATTCGAATTATGTTTAATATTAATTTTTTGATCTGTTGCCTATTTATTTTAATAACCAAATCTTACTAAACTTATTGAAATAATTATTGTGTTATGGTTATTTATTATTACGCATTTTGATTACACAGTATTAGAAAATTACGAAAATCCTCGTTTGACACTATTGACTCCACAAGAAGGAGTCCCAAGGTGCTAAATTGGGTGATCTGGTTAATAGTGCCATCTCGACTAATCCAATGATTAAGAAAAACTTCGTCTAAACATGTTCTTACGCCTATACCAAAATGAACTGGACAGCTATCTTGCTGAAACCAGACCTCATTTACAATATTAATTTTTTGAGGGTAGTGGGATCTCGTCGAAAGTTGTAATCTCGGGTTTTGTTGCACCCAATATCTTGTATTCTGTACGTTTAGTTCATTATTTAGAATAAACGTGCACTCGTCAGGTCAGTAAAGCAAATCGATGAGAGAAAATGGCGATCTCGATTCCATAACGTCTTCCCAAAATAAACGCCTGCTTCCTCATCTATTACCAACAACTCTTGATGGCTGCGGTTCGTACGGATGATAGCTGTGTTTCTTCAGGATATTGAGAAACATCACATTTTTCTGCTACAACTCTCGTACTTGTTGGATTTTTATTGACTAATCGTCTAGTTCTGCATTACCCAGCCTTCGAACTCTTTATAAAAATGCATAAATATCGACAGAATACAAATTCAATTGTAAGCTTACCATCCCTCTTTCATACTGCGGTTTCTCCAAATTGTCTTATAAATTGTTGGATTGTGCTTACAAACGTTATGGGTCGATAAATCTCGAACTATTCAAAAACTGCTAGCACTGAAATACTTGTTTAAAATAAACACTCGTTCCTTGTTATAATAACTAATATTATTGCCATTATTCATGGGGGTTCTATACTTTTTCTTCACCATTTTAACTTGTTGCTTCATTACAGTTTACGTCTTCTGTTACCAATTTGCTGGTTTATTTATTTAATTATGGATTGGCCTGCGTCTATTTAGGTTTCATCCAACCTTTGCTTCAAAAATTTTTTCCCCATGGTCTTTTTTGTGTGTTATTTCATTCGGTTTGCGGATTTATTTGCCTGTGGTAATGATGAAATAACTACTTTTATGTTCCCTTCGTCTCATTCGTGTTCACACCGTTTATTGTCAAATTTTAAAAACTACCTTGCCTATGTTATTAAGCCATTTAATCTTATTTTAACAAACTTAAACATATCGGCCTGATGATGACAATTATAATATTGTTGAAACATGTAGCCACCTTTATATAATTTTACTACGTTAATTTAATTATTTATTAAAAGTCTATGGGGAAAGGTTTTTGTATAATTGTGAGTTAATAACACTAGCAGTTGTCCCCATTTGGAGTTTCACTACGCAACAGACATACCTAGACATTTGTAATTTCAATTTTTATTATTCATGGTTATATTTTTCAGAAAAATACCGTATTACTTAAAAATGTTTGATTTAATAATATTCAAGATTATTCAAATTTGACATGTCAGGGCAGGGGCCCACCCAGGTTTTTGTTGGGGGGGGGGGGGGGGGGGGGCAAAAATATTTGAGAAAAGTTAAGTGGACTATCTAACTTCATCGAAGAAACAAAGTGGTGCGTGGTGCGTATCCAACCACTTTTTTGTATACCTACACTAAAAGGCGAAGGTATTTGTCGGCAAAATAACTTCATTGTTCAAAATTTCCAAAACCCCCCCTGGGTGCGCCACTGTCAGGGCTGCTCATACTTTTTTAACTTTTGAAAATTATATTTTCCTAATTAAAAAATCAGTGAATTAGTAAGTAGGTATACCAAATATTTGGTATAAACAAGCTCAGAAAATAATGTTCTTTCGATAGGCATCATTACCATTCTTATAGATGAAATTGCTGAGCAGCAAACTGAAAATATGTGATTTCCCATGCTATTCAGCATGTCCCACTTTGAATAGAACGCTCTTTAAAAATGCTATTCATTGAGTCTGAATCCCGACCAGTTGGTGACAAAAATACCTCCGGACATGGGTGTTTGTAAGTGTATAGGGCTAATCACCACAGATACGCTCGACCACCCTCCGTGGGGTGGAAAATAAAAAAATCAATTTATTCAAACGTATTGCTTTAAATATCAAATTAGGTGCTGTTTTCCAAAAACGGTTTATCTTTACAAGTAATGGCAGTTGTCAAATTTTAATAAAAAGGCACCTGCTCAAGCACTTGCAGTTGCAACAAATAAATAGATATATTATTGAGAATTCTACAAGCAACACAAGTTATCTGAAAGCTCCTTTGATAAGAAAACCTCTGATAAATAAACAATATTTTTTGTATTTTGACTTACAGATCGTAATTTTTTACGAGTAGTGATTTGATTTGACATTAGTAGCGATACAGACGAAAACATGCCTAAGGTAAATTCGCCCATTACCGCCCTATGCAAAATCTTTACCTATTACCGCCCTGTAAGAGTTTGTCTTTTCTTGTAGAGTATTTTCTTAAGATTCTTTTGCAAAATTGTATCTGCCATTGTTTTATGTGAGGCATGAGTTATTAGGCGACCAAAAAAACATTATGGCGAGAGGAATATATTAGCGTCTGGAGAGCAGGCCTAAATCATTTAGTCAAAGGTCGGTGCACGTGGTGAAGGAAGTGAATAATCTCACTATTTTGGTAAGCAATCATTTGTGCTTTGTTAAGGCATTTTCACAAAAAAAGCTTTAAATAATCTTTATATTTGTTAGTCTTATACAGGTTTTCATTGAAATAAATACTACGCTAAAGTACAAAAATAATAAAAAAAATAGAGCGGTAATAGGAAACGATTTTAGTTATTTTCCTATTACCGCTCTAATAGGGCGGAATAAGGGAAATATAATGTTTTTTTAAATCCCAGTTATTTAATTTAATTAAAGAAATACATTTTTTTTCTTATACTACATTTTTTAAATAATCCTTGATATAGACTAGAATCAATTTCCGCCCCATGATTTTGCTTTCAGAAATACCTTATTTTACGGATTAAGTTAGGACCAATATTCAATATATTAAAATAAGGAATATTTCAAAAAATCAATTTTTAATATTTATACCCAATATACATGAAAAATTTATATTTAGGACACTTTTTTATGTTTTTCCTTTTATTTTAGGTAAAAAAAACTAATGAATATTTATTTTTAATGTAGGCGGTAATAGGCGAAAAATTTGTGCGCTTATATTCATATTACCGCTCTATTTCATGTAAATGACTAGGCATGCTTTTTTCTGTTGGTTTTTGTTCCCATTTGTCTGTTTATTTCTTAAATTTAACGTTGTTCAGCAAAATGGCACCACTAAAACCTAATATGCCAAAAGGAAAAAAAATCATACCTCTGAAGCTCTTCAAAAGGCCCTAGAAGGTGTCCACAAAAACGGAATGTCTTTTTACCGAGCATCTCAGAGCTATGGCATTCTAAAACTACAATATAAGATAAAATTAATAAAAAATATGAACGTGACACCTGTGGAATTCAGAAAAAAAGGATAAAATATTAACATATTTTGTTCATGTCATTTTAAAAAATAGGGCGCTAATAGGAAGTCTCTAGGGCGAAAACAGGAAAGCGGTTCTTAAGGTAGAGCGGTAATAGGGAAAAACGTAATCTTTACTAAATAAAATAAAATTTAATTAAAGGCTTTGTCGTGTAAGAAAAAATTAAACATTTATTGCATAAGAAATCTTCATTTACAGAAAAAAAACATCCAATATACGAAAAACTTCAAAATGGGCTTAATTTTGAACTAGAAAGTCAAACTTTCCAAGTGGGGCGGTAATGGGTGAATTTACCTTACAGCGAAAGTTACCGAAACTTTTTTTTGCTTTTTTCAACAAAATAATCGATTAATTAACATTTTGTCCAGTACTGATGAATAGCATTTTAAAGGGCTTTTCAATGATATGTCACACACGGGGTGGTGCAATTTAAAAAATAGAGGTGAAATGGCTGGAACCTATGGGGTGGATCGATCACCAAAGTGGCATTTCGCGCACTAGATACAAAAATAACTATTAAGTATTGTACATTCACCCAATTTTTGGAAAATATATTAATATTCTGTTTTAAATCATTCGCATTCCGATTTAAATTAATGGTCCACATACCTATACAGCTTCAAACTTCCAAAATTATTACTGAATTACGCTATACATCGGACTTTGCAACCTTTAAAAAATAGATTAACACATCATAAATGAGATGTGAAAGTGAAACATAAAAGTAAAACTTTGGCAAAAGATTTCAATTGAAAGCGTACAGGGTGTTCATTTTTTTGTGACACGTAGGTTCCCCATGGGAAATCAAATATTAGCTCCCGTAATTATCTTAGAAAAAACTTAATATATATTATTTATTCACTGACGAAGTCTCCACGTATCACCCCTCTCATAGAATAATACGATTGACTACAAATTGACATAAGTGTTACACGTACGTTGCTTGAGATTTGTCGTATATCTATCAACATAGTAATGAAATTTATTCAGAAAAATGTAAATAAGTAAATTTAATGTTGTGCAAATGGTTTGTCAAAAATTATTTTTAAGAGAAATCGGTCAAACTAAACCATGGTGGTGCCCCCCTTCCTAGTGCATATTAAGTCCTTTTAGATGAGGTAAACAAATTTTAAAAATATAGTTAACCTTACATAAAATTCAGTAAGGTCGGCACTATAATCTACTACTCATTTGATTATTCTCATTTGAAATAAGAAAATGAATTAAATTTGAATGTCAATTTATAACTATAGCATTGTTTATTACAGTGCAGTGTATCTATATGTTAATAATAAAAATAAACATGCTTGTTGTTCAAAGCATAGTGTTTGTAACTTTATTAGATTTTCAAATTAGTTTCTTCAACTACTCATGGTGAGAATACACAGAAAAAAGCTTTTAAACAGCTTCTGAATCATCATCACCCTTACATAATATATATGATATAGGTATACAACTGATAAGTATTGTATGTAGTATTGTATAAGCAAAGAACGTAATATTATTGGAAGACATCTTCTGGATAAATTCGTGTGATAAAAGGTTTATTAATAGCTTTTCTACGTTTCGGTAGTCTTTCTTTGCTACCTTTTTCAAGAATGATTGATTAGTTTTGTTTTAAAACTAATCAATCATTCTTGAAAAAGGTAGCAAAGAAAGACTACCGAAACGTAGAAAAGCTATTAATAAACCTTTTATCACACGAATTTATCCAGAAGATGTCTTCCAATAATATTAACAACATTCGTGGAAACCTAAACAATAATAAAGAACGTAATATATGTATACAATAAACAATAACACACTAATTTGCTAAAATGTCTTAGTTGTAGCACTCAGAAAAACGTACTATCTTTCAAAGCAATAGCACAAAAAACAATTTAACATCAAACCTTCAAACTGACTACGTTCTTTGGTATAATAAGTATTTCAAATTTTTCTTCCCAATTATAAATTTATGCAGTTGAGTAGACAGAAAAAGATTTTTCAAAAGGTTGCCCTATACCTATGGTATCCATTTAAAACCTATGATCGGATTAGATTCAACATTTCATGCATACCTGCCTAGGTATGTGAAGTAATAAATATTCAATTTCTGTTCTATAGTTGAGCAGAAAATCTTTGGCTCCTTTTCCTCATCTTAGCCTCCTAAAATGAGTTCCTGGGGTATTATTAATAAATTTCTCCATTTTTTGTGGTTCTATTTGTATTATATTGAGGATATCGGGATTATGTCATTATATCATCCCGATATCCTCAATATAGAGTTCCTGGGGATTTTCTTCGGGGTAACAATCGTGCTTGTCACATTGTTTCCCTCACTTCACACACTTCACGTGCATAACATCATAAGATGTTCAAAAAACAGGACACTTAATTAAACAACCAAACCCACACTACTAGCAACGATTACCTACTTAATGGATAATCAATTCTCAAGATCGTCGCGATACTACCGCCTACTATATTTGTAGGTTCAAAAAAGCTATATTTTTATCCCACCGTTTTGGTATCCGTCAATCAAACTTAGAAAGTGGTGAAGTAAGAATTTTATATGTTAAAATTATACTTATATCCAAAATTGTTGTAATCTTTTCAGAATACATACCAAAAATATCATGTCGTCATTTAAAATTTCGTCCGTTTTTTCTATGTAGTTCTTTGTCGAAGCTACCCAGATGACTTAATGCCGTATTTTTAGACAATCTTCTATTGTACGCATCAACGCTGCCTATAGATACTCAGTAGAGTTAAGATAGGTACCTACTCGTTTAAATGATTAGTGTGAGCCATATTGCTGCAGTTCTTCAATCCAAAGTTCTAATAGCAGAGAAGTCACTTTTCGCATCTGTTAAAGTTCTTGTAAAGAATTAATCTTGCAAAAGGATTATATTTACGTTTTTTCAAATCTAGATTTTTTAAATCAATTCTGAAAGAATATGGCACACCAAATATAATTCTTCAAATATAGGCAGGTCAAATTATTTTTAAGTAACATTAAATTCGAGAACAAAAATCAGAAAGTGATAATCTTTCGTGGCGCTCCTAAAACATAATTTACCGTCTACATAGTTGTATAGCCAAAAATAATTAACAGGTTGTTGTCTTTAGAAATGTTTGCAACAAGGTGTTTTAAATATAGTTAAGGTATGAAACATTTGCATACTGGAAGGATAATGTTACGTTTCAGTCCTGCAAGAGATTGAAATATCGAAATAAGTATGTTTACCTATTAAAAAATATTTGCGATCGTTACCTATAGTAATACTAAAACAATAACAGATATCATTTCAAACGACATTCCCTTGAACTACATAAGTACTTACAAAGAAATTAGAAATTAAAGGAAATGATTATTGTCGTGGTCCTGTCGCATTGCCTGGATTGAACTCTGAAAGAAATCTTTGGCATGGTTTTTCACGGACTTTCCAATTTTCCAAATGCTTAAAGTGCTTAGTAATGTGGATGTGAAACTATCGAAATATCCTCGAAACGTATCTGTGTATTAATTTGATTGATATAATCAAGTTGAAAATGAAAATCATACAACCTTCCCCATGATTATTTAATAAGTAAAAACTTCATCAAATTTTTACTTATTATTTATTAAACAATCATTGGGGAAGGTTGTGTGATTTTCATTTTCAACTTGATTACTTACGTTTACCCCATTCTGAGAAAAAACTTGTATCAACATTATGGAACCAATCAATTGATTGATATATTTTTTTATTTCAAAGTTATTTCGAGTTTTAACATTGACACACAGTTGGTAGGTATATTTTCACATGTTGAATAGGAAAATTTTTTAAACATTGGTTTTTTTTAATCGATATACTAAGATTTATTTAAGCACAATAATAGTTTGCTTATGACCTCGTTTAAGGATATTGATAATGCGTTAGTTGTATAAAATCAATGATAATGCCATATAAAGTAGACACATTATGTGATAAGGCGATGTTTTTACGATGAAGGAAGACATACCTAAATGCGGACTAAAACTGGAAATTTTAATCAACAATATACCTTTTGTAGTGTACACAATTACCTTGGAAATCTTAAGCTTTTCCGTAATTGCTTCAAAATTGCCAAAATTACCAGAACTTGGCAACAATTGTTGAAAAAATTACACAAGTTCCTTGAGAATTGCGATCATTTCTAGTACTTTGTACACTACAGTTTCTTGATGGTTTACGTATCGTTATCAACCACTGAACTCTAATTATATCTACTCAGGGGTGGGCAGTCACAAAATACTTGTATTGAAAATACAGTATTTGAAATACATTTATATTTTGTATTTTGTATTTGATGATTTTTCCCTAAAGTATTTTGTATTTTGTATTTCAAATACTCTCTTATGAGTATTTTGAATTTTGCATTTGAAATACATTAATGTACGCATTTTGCCCACCAAAATGTTAACGATAGGTTCAGAGTAAATTCCAAGTACACATTTTCAAGAACCTACTTACAAAACTTTCCTAGAAACGTCTAACTAAATCTCCCCAAAAAACACCCCGTATGCGTATAGGTATTTTTGTATTTTTGTATTTCAAATATTGTATTTGTATTTTGTATTTTTAAAAATAATATAAAAGTATCTTGTATTTTGTATTTCAAATACATATCTAGGAATATTTTGTAATTTGTATTTGAAATACGTTAGTGCATGTATTTTGCCCAGCCCTGATTATACTGGAACGGGCACTCCGTTCACCAGCCCGATCCGAGACAGAGAGCCCGCAAGGGTCATCCCTGTCCTTCTCTCGAGAGTACATTTTGGTTAGTGTGTGTTAGTTTAACGCTGTCTGCTCTCTCACTCACGGTGCATGTGTAAAGCGTTACGAAAAGGGCAGGAATGACCTTTGCGCGATATCTCTCTCGGCTCGCGACGTTTCTATGGTAGAGACTGCCAGTGAGCGTTCCAGTATAGGTAAGTAGAGTTCAGTGTTGTCAACAAACACTTTTAGGTAGGAGAAGGCCGAGTAAACCGAATATACCAGGCAAAGCGAATACTCTCCCCCGCGCCCCGATCAATCATCCGCGTGACACTACCGACCCTCGCCGACGCTCGGGCAACTTCCTCCAATAATCGGCAGAGGTTTCAGAAGACGGCCACCTCGCGCGTCGTCCATGAAATAAAGAATTGTGTTTTTGGCAAAAAAATTGATTTTGAGAGGTAAGTGTTTTGTTTATTATCATTACGTTGGTGTTATCTGAGCTTCCGCTTTACAAATTTTATAATGCATGATCAATACGCTTTCTGTTAATGGGCATTTTAAGAAAATGAATCAACAGTTTTTTGTTTGAAATAGGTTAATCATGTAAATAGTCAAAAGGGCAAAGTGAATCGGGCAAAGCGGATAACCATATTCACTTTGCCCGACTTAGGTTCGCTTTGCCCGTTACTTGAAATTTATTAGATTTAATTATTTAACTTTAATGGTGATTTTATTTGCATTTTATTGCAGATATAAAAGAAAATCCAACCAAGGCTCCTGGTCGAAAGACGTTATGGAAATTGCCATCAGAATATGTAAAGCCGGAGAATCTATGAAAGGAACGGCCAAAAAATATGGTATACCGTACGCTACTCCATATCGACATGTTAAAAGCGGTAACGCAATTCCAACTCCGGTAAAACCAATAACAACACGAAAACACAAATTGTAGAAGAAAAAGAAAAATTTGAGAAAAATAAAGTGAAAAGCGTTACTAAAAAACATGGTAGTGGATCAAAAAAGAGTCTAAATGAAAAAGACGACCAAAAAAACGAAAAATACTAATAATAAGGGAGATAATACCTACTAACAATAATATAAAGAAATTTTTGTGAAGAAAATATACAGGGTGTCTCCAAAAACACCTTACAACGCTTTAGGGTAAATAGACCATTCGCATTAATTATGGGGTAATATTAGACCGATATAACCCAATTTACCTCTATGCAAAAGTGGACCATTTCAGAGTTACAGCTCTTCAAAGTTGGTGTTTGAAAAACGTTTATTTATCATAAATGATAAACCGTTTAAGATAGGAATTTGAATTTTGGAATAATAATTACCCTTATCAAAAGCTATATTTGTACAAATTTTGGGGAAAAAAGACATACAAGAAATAGACCATTCGCATTATGGTTAGGTACTGTTAACAGTAGAATAATTTTTTAGTTCTTTACTAAAATGTAAAATTCGCTATACCAGATGAAAGGAAATTTCAAAATTAATAACTTTCGCCTCTTCACATTTTATCCTAAATTATTTGGTTTTCCAGATAAAAGGAAAAATTAACGCTAGGTTTTTCTAATAAAAGTGTTTAATTGCATATTATCTAGTAGCCGTAAACATAATAACAAATAAAAGTTCGACCGATTGATTTTGAATTACTTTGAATAACAATAAATTGGGTTTTTTGCCGGAAGTCTTTTTCCCGCCCTTATCGCTTTCCTCATACGAAACCACAAAAATCTTTCAAATCCGAAAGTTTTAGACGATTGGTTCTGCGTCTACGGCTACTAGATAATATGCAATTAAACACTTTTATTAGAAAAACTTAGCGTTAATTTTTCCTTTTATCTGGAAAACCAAATAATGTAGGATAAAATGTGAAGAGGCGAAAGTTATTAATTTTGAAATTTCCTTTCATCTGGTATAGCGAATTTTACATTTTAGTAAAGAACTAAAAAATTATTCTACTGTTAACAGTAACCATAATGCGAATGGTCTATTTCTTGTATGTCTTTTTTCCCCAAAATTTGTACAATTATTATAGCTTTTGATAAGGGTAATTATTATTCCAAAATTCAAATTCCTATCTTAAACGGTTTATCATTTATGATAAATAAACGTTTTTCAAACACCAACTTTGAAGAGCTGTGAAATGGTGGACTTTTGCATAGAGGTAAATTGGGTTATATCGGTCTAATATTGCCCCATAAGTCTACCCTAAAGCGTTGTAAGGTGTTTTTGGAGACACCCTGTATAGAAGAAGACGGGCAGCCAACTGAAAATTGGATTTGTTGTGGTGAATGTGTTGGATGGTACCAGGAAGATTGTACGGCCTATGAAGGTACTGGAGAATATATCGATTTAAGTTTCATAGATTATTTTCAGAATAAGTTAAGTTCTTTTTTTATTTTATCATTGTTATTTGCTTTTCCCTATGGGCATATCCACTTTATCCAGAGGTCCAGGGAAAGCAAATACTTTTTAATTCTATGCTTTTTGTTTTTTTCAAACCAAATGGCTTAAGATTAAGGGCTAATGTTGATTCATTTTCGAAATTTAATAAATGGTTAAGGATATTCATTTCATTTCTAGGTGATATAAGTTCACTATCACTCCTATTGCAATCATTCATATCAAAACAAATATTTAGGTAGGTACGTCTAATTCTATTCCACTGCTGTTTGTCAGTCATATGCTCTTCTTTATACAGCTTACTGAGACTTTGGCTTGCCTAATTAGTAATTGATTCAATTTTTGAAGCACAATCTGTCTTCTTAAATGGAACTTGTTCACATAAGAAAATGGATTTAGCCTGCGAAATCTTTTATCCTAAAGACTAATTTTGCCTATAGGTAAGTATTGTTTGCATTATTTTATGAGTGTTTTCTAGATTCAATATGTAGATACCTACCTACCTACCTATAGAGCATTATTATTATATTGCAAAAATTCATAGGTACTTTTGATTTCTAGATCAGAACATTTTCTAAGAAGAAAATTTCAAAAACTCTCACTATTTTAATATCTTTCAAGTAACCAAACATTCGTAGAAAACTTAACTAACGAGCGTTTTCTCGCATAAATATAAAGCACTAAAATACAGAAATTAGGATGCTTTTTTAATTCTTCACTTTTAAACAGTTTAAAATACCTACAACTTTGTTTGTTATTGTTATGTAATTTGCTATATACAGGGAATTCGTTCTCAAAGTCGAACATAGGAATCTAACATGGTATTGAACGTTTTTGCTAATTGTAGCTCGCCTATTTAACTTTCAGAAAAGGTAATAGTATCAAGAGAAAGAGAAAATTATTGCGATTCAACTCATACTACTGGCAAGACTAAAAGTGCGATTTATTCTTTTAAAGTTAAATAGGCGAGCAACTGCAACAATTAGCAAAAACGTTCAATGCCATGTTAGATTCCTATGTTCGACTTTGAGAACGCACTCACGGTATATTGAGAGTTGTCTCAATTTTGATGAATAATATGCCTAAGCTTTAGATAATATGTAATAGGGTCTACGATTTTATTTTCCACACATTTTGAAAAAACTGTAGGTAGGTATATTTAAATTGCATAGGTAGGTAGGTACTTGCAAAGCTTAAGATCCTGATTATTCTTTTCAATCTTTTGGAATGGAAGACTTTATGATTTTATGTCAGCTGAATGAAGCGCTACGGAAGGACAAATGTTCATCTGATATTCTTCTCCTTATCGCGCCCCTTAGGTACTTAAGAAAGCTTTTCGTAAGACCAAGACAACTTTGTCCTATACCTAATCTTCGACTAAGTATCAAAATTGACTCTAATATTTGGTATTTTATTAGAATAAGTAGATACCTGATTAAATATATTTTTATTATGTAGGTATAAGGTACCTATGTCACAGATCTTTTAAAATTAGATACCTAACAATAATTTAGAAAATCCTGGAACTTTTCACAGAATACCTACAGGTCAATAGTTATGAAAAGAAACCAAGAACTGGAATTTGTGTGACTTTCCGAGCAAATGCACAACACCCAGGTTCTAACAAATTTTGTGGATTATCAGTTTTACTGTAGGTAGGTAGTCTACAATAATGTTCTTTTGTGCTTTTGACATTGTTAATCCAAGTAAGCTGTTGAAGATGACTTCCAAAACTGAATTGTACGATTACGTAACAATTTCTCTTACCATTTTCTGGAATTCTTCATTAGGTAAGTAGGTATGTACCTACACGTACGCTTAAACTGCTAAAGTTTGATTTATCAGAAGATGCGTGCACGTCATCAATGACGTTTTCTAACTAGGTGATTGTACCAACTGCCTAAAATCTTTTTTTTGTTGGTTAAATTCAATGTAATCATGTTAATTTAAGAAACAATCTAATAAAATTTTAGTAATGAAGTTAAATTTTTGATTTTAATTATTTATGTCATTCTATTTTGAATGAAAACGACAAAAACATTTGAAATTTGGGGTTTATTCTTTTTTAAAGTTTGACCAGTGTCTTATTTATTGTGCATAGTACGATTCATTGTATTGGACCTTCAAACGACTTAATTGCTTGTGTAAATTTAAAACGCTATTGTTTGTTGGGTTGCATACTTACAAAATTAAACTAAAATTAAATCTACATATACACATACTAAAAATTACGTCATGAAAAAGTTATGACGTGCACGCAGGGGCGCCGGAAGAAAATTTGTTAGGGGGGGGCCCTTACATTTTTTCAAGTAGAAATTAGAATATGTACTTGAAAATTTTTATCTATTTTTAAATTAGTATAAATAAATAGGCTATGCAGAGTCACCGATGGAATAGAACATTAGGTGTTTTCTTTTTGCATTTTGTGGTAGCCTGTGGTAGCTTTAAGTCAGCTCTGTCAATACACACCATTCGTTTTATAAAAATAACCCTATTCGTTTTAAAAGCTTTATTTAAGTTTTATATTAACCTGAGGCAGAAATGTCTTATGACGCAAGGCACTTTAATCACGTGATGATTGTGCAATGTGCCCAAGCCTGTAGCGATGCAAAAAGAAAACACCTATTATACTCCAAACGTGATTACATTGTGAGCTTTTAACATTTTCTAAAATGGATTTACACGATTTATGAAATTCCAGGGGGGGGCCCGGGCCCCCCCTTGCCCTTTAGTAGCGGCGCCTATGCGTGCACGCAGCTTCTCATAAATCAAACTATACACAGATTTTCTATCAATATTGATAATGACATCATTAAAATACTTATGCATGATTTCCGTTTCTAGAATAATATGTCAGTTGTATTTTAGAGATTTATTCAATCCGCCGGCGCCGCTGCCGAAACCGCTAAGTTAGCAGTGCTAACAGTAGCTTAGGTTCAATCTCAAATGAAAATGAATACAAACTGCATTGCACGATTGCATTTACAACAGTTGGCCGGTTCACTACCTAACTAAAGGGGGATCTAACTGTAAAATCACATCCCTATCATAATTTAAAAGTTTGACACCTTGGCGACTTCACCACCGCACGGAGATGAGAGCGGGATAGTCGTTGTAAAGCTAATTTTTGTATAAAAGTAAAGGTAGAGCTGGTTATTTCTTCTTCTGGGAAACATTTCCCTATCTCTACCTATAGGTACTATACACGCACTCAACATTCAAGTTTTAATAAAAGGAGAAAGGTCTGGGTACCTATTCAGGTTATGAACTTGGTTACGTTGCACCTCAAAATAGAATTCTGCATGAACGTTTCTTCCTGTTTACATGTCTACTTATTATTTTTTCTTAATTTCCATTTTCAATCATGCTACTAATTGGCAAACCCTAAACAAACAAGCCAAGCTATATGAATTGGTTGCAGCTTGATTGAATCACTATTGAGCTAACCTGTTTCACCCACATAGGTATTATATAGGCAATATTTCTAAGTAGGTACCTACCTATACATATAAGTATAATAAAGCTTATAAAATCTCCTCTACTTAGAAACTTTTCGGCTGTTTCGCTGGCTAAGTCAAACATGCTACTACATCTACTAAATTAGCATTTTACACATTACCCTATCTTAATGCATGTTTTGTATTTTGTAACAACAGAAATAACCTTTTAACGCGGGTTACCTAGGTAGGTATGAGTTCAGGAAGTTTGAAATGCGGCGGATAAGTGGAAAATATGATGCCAATGATAATTCAACATTATATAGGTAAGTAGGTACATACACTTTGTGATGGAAAAGAGATACCTAGACCTACCTACATTTGTATTTAAATAGGTACTTAACTTATAAGTAGATAATAGGTAGGTATGGATAGCTACCGTTAGAAGCTGCCAAACTGGTCGAAGTAACTAGGTACATAAAATTGAAATATATCCACCAAAAGGTAGGTAAACATTTTAAAGTTTCCAAATCTGGCCGTCACTCTACAGTTATACCTTCGGTAATTAAACATTAACGGTTACTTTCAAAGAAGGTTATAGTAAATAACATTCACGCGCTCGATTTATTATCTGGATTCGTTCAAGTAGGATAGGTACTTAATGTAATATTACTTGTTAGATAAACTGACGAATGGGAGTTTCCTATAGCTAGGTACATACCTAAGGGTAATTAAGTGTAATAAATTAGGTATTAGATTACTGTTAATTAATAGGCTAGGCATCTTCATTAACAATTACGTATAAAGGTTCTACTTAAGTATAACTTTCAAAGATTTTTTAATGTTGAAACCTACCTAAAGGCTAAATTGTCTGGAATAAAAACGTAAGACCATCAGTCGCGTTTACTATTAAAACAGTCCCTCAAAGATTTGAACAATTAACATTATTACCATTGTCAAGTAAATTTTTTGAAATGTTAACCGTGGTAGTGGGGCATAATTTACACTCCCCTTAAATAATGGACATTTCTGCGCATGTCATCAAACAACGTTGATCTATAAACTTTTATCATAACAAAAAGGTTGAACTTTACTTACTCTGTCGTATTGATGAGCAGCCCCAAACGGTGAACTGAATGGTCCAGATCTAGGTACTCCGTGTGTAGTAACAGGAGGTGCCGCACCGGCTCTTTGATATAAATACGGATAATACGCTTGGTACATCACTTCCGAACAACTCATTCTACACTAAAACAATACATCTCCCATCGATAGATTCACATTTAACGAAGGAAACTGTCGCTTTACACACCAATCATTCACGTACTGAACTATGTATTTTTCATCATAAAATTAATGAATGTAGATAATTAACAAAACACGGTCACTTAGCACGCCACAATCAACTCCGGCAAGATACTAACTTATCTAGAAAAATGCAACCTTGCCTACCCTGCAGTGTGACGTCCCGCCCACTAATCCCCACCGTCCCATTAAACCACACCCCTTACATTCAGTGTTTAAATTTCAGCAAATAGCTTTCCAATGAATTTATTGAACTGTCCTATCCCCATTACTGAAATAACTTTCGTGGCCACGCCTATATATTACGCTATTATGTCAATACCAAGTAAATAAAGAAGCCATAGCGAAAGATTAATATAAAAACTGCAGAATATGTAATTTAACGCAAGAATGCTCCTAAATGAATGCGAATAAAAACTCCCTAATCACCTTAATAATTTATTAATAAAGTAGAAGGGAATCATTTAAATTATTTTATTAAATTATGCAAATTATAAAGAAGCTACACGTGAAACTTAAATTTTCTCTTGCACAGAGGTAGGTTTTTTTATTAGGCATAGAAATCGAATTTTGCTCTTCGATTGCAACCTTTAGCTAATATAAAAAAATAGTTAACATTCTTTATCATTTAGGTACCTAATAAGGACACATACCGACGTAATTTGTTTAACCTTTATTTATATAGATTCGTTCTTTATAAGGATATGGTTGATTAAGGAAATTAGAGATTAAATGGTGATGAACAGAAAACCACTCTTTAATACCTACGCAAACTTACTGTATAATTACTTATGAAAAATGTTCGAGTTTGTGTAGTAGTGTAGTGCACTTACCTACCTATAAAAAAAATAGGTATTCCGAAAGTTGATGAATTCGACACAATCTTTACACCGGAAAACAGTTTAGGCACTGAGCCTAATTTACTCAAAAACTCAAATATAAAACAGTCAATTAGAAATAAGTTATTATCTTGATTTAAGGTTGTGATAGGTACCTACCTACCTAAAGCTATTTCACCAAATTTATAAAATCTACTAAATATGTACCTACCTACCTTAAGTATGTAGGTAGGTACATTGTATATAGAAAAGTTGTACCTACCTAACCAATTTTGCAAACTGACTTCCATCTACAATTTAGGTACTTAAGTAGTTTCTGCAGCGAAATGCATACCAAAATAACCTTCATAATCTGAATCTTGGTCTGGGCTATGTCATCTGCTTTCTGTTCGATGCGAACAGTATATTTTTCTTGGACTATGGGAGAATATTCGTCAATGAATTTAATCAATCTAGTTTTTTTTGTTTGACTTGTCATTTTCCTTTTGGGAAGAAATACGTTCCGTTGCTCTGCCAGGTTTTTTGACAACGCTATACTACCTACACTTGGTTTACGAATAGGGAATATTTCTTACGCAAGTGATCTTCGACTGTGAGTATGCGTGATGAACCAGGCTGCTGCAAAGGGCTATTGATGCTTTTGAGCCTTTGCTTGAGTTTTCTAGGTTGAAAATAACGTGAATATTGTGTTGAGTGGAATCCATTGTCCTCTATATATATATATATATATATATATATGAATATTGTGGATCTGTGCCTGGAACTAGTTAGGTACTATATCTTCTTTCATTTGAATGGCGATATAGGTATGAATAGTCAAGAATAACACCCAGGTTGAATGTACCTACCTAATTGGTTAAATCTGTGTGTGGCTTTTTTGTGTTAAGTAGTTTAAAAAGTCTGACTTCAGATTCTGAAAAAGCATCAAAAGGTAAGCTTAGATTTTGATGTGCTTCGCTGTAACTCATCGGCAGCACCGTCAAACTGGAGACCAAAATATCCTATAGTATAGCTAAGTAGGTATACCTAGGTATATTAATGATTAAATTAAAATACCAGTAAACTGGCACACAACTTTCCCGTGTTTACTACAATGACGTAGATATTAAATAAAATAGTTTTTTGCATAATTTATTAATAACTCAAAATAAAATAGTTTTTGCGTGACAACTCAAAAAAATAAATATATGTAGATAGGTATAAGTAGTGTATAGTATAATTGTAATCAAAAACGGTTTCTGATTTTCTCCTGAAATAATATACAGAGTATGTCATAAATATTTTTAATATTTTGTTTATTTCCGGATAGAAAAAAAAGAAGTATATAGGTAGTGTGTAGTATAGTTGTAATCAAAAACAATTTCTGATTTTCTCCTGAAATAATATACGGGGTATGTTATACCTACATATTTTTAATATTTTGTTAATTTTCGGATAGAAAAAAAAAGAAATATATAGTGTGTTGTGTAGTACAGTTGTAATCAATAAACCATTTCTGATTTTCTCCTGAAATAGTATACAGGGTATGTTATAAATATTTTTAATATTTTGTTAATTTTCGGATAGAAAAAAAAGAAATACCTATATACTTAGTGTGTAGTACAGTTTTAATCAAAAAACGATTTCTGATTTTTTCCTGAAATAATATACAGGGCCTGTCATAAATAGTTTTAATATTTTATTCATTTCCCACTAGGCCAGAAGTAAATTGGTAGATAGGTACAGTTTTTATACTCGATTAAAGGAGTCGTATGTCCTCTACTTCACTGTACAATTTTACTTCACCATCTTTGTTAGTAAAGAAGTAATGAATTTTTAAAATTTTCAACTTCAAACATTCATCCCCCTTCCCCTATGTGAAATAAAGAAATAAATGTAGTACCAATAGTTTTTCATGAACTATAGGTATGTATAACATTTCAAAATATAAAAAAAATACTTGGAGCAGATTTTAAGAAAATCGATTTTTAATTTTTGACTAATAGGTAAACACCAATAAATTGGCTACGTTAAATTTTTATTCTTTACCAATTATATTGTAAGTAAAAGATCTGACCATCCTTTGGCTATAATTTACAATTTTCAAGTTTTAATTAAGTTAAACGGTTCTTGAGCTACACGCTACACCCTAAAAAGTAAAAACTTGGAGAATTGCTATAAGTATTGACCGCCATTTTGAATTTATAAAAAACGAAAAACGGCGTGTTACTTGTAACGATGTTTACTAACTTTTCACCCAGGGAAATTAGTTTGGGTTAAAATTTAAATGTTTGCACCCATCTGGGCCGATTTTGATGAGAAGCTTGTTTTACCGATGGATTTTTTTATAGGCCTTAATTCATTTCATTAAGCCATTTCATCAAAATGGGTCAAGTAGTTTAGGCTCCACAGCCATAACGTACGCACGCACCCATAGCCTAACATTTTTCAAAAATGGTGGTTTTGGACTCGAATTTTTTTTCGATTAGGTACATTACTTTCCCTATGTGTACCTATATGTACCTATGTACACACGTGTATAGTGTACGGGAAAGTATCAACCTAATGGCTACAAATAATGAGTCATATGACTCGATAAGTTCTCTCTTCGCAATCAGTAGGTAAATATATCAACATCAACGTAGTTGGTATGAGAAGTATCTACCTATTGCCATCAACTACCTACTAACAACACCATGTCTGCTGGTTTTCTGGGTACGAAATGCAATACAGGCCATTCTTTAAAAATCACCCAAGCATCCAAAAATGCAGCTTTCTTGGTTTTTGTCTTTAGATATTGAAAAGGATAGTAGAAACATCCCCTCGGCAAGATTACGTAATGACTAAAATTGTTTCTCCTGGCATAATAGACGAAACATACTTCTGCTAATAGGTACTTGGCTAGGCTGTTATTAAGCTGCAAGATTCATCCAAATATAAGCATGTTTGAAGGTATGTCGTTGAGATTATCTTCGAAAAGAATTTTTTACAATTTGGCAAAATAGTGCTTTACAGTCTCTTTGTTCATACCAGTTGTTCGAGTAATAGAAATACTTCGACTTTTCTAACTGATTTTAACCAACCATAACCGGATTTACCTCATTAAAATTGTGTTTTAGCTTTAGCATCTCAACAAGCTGAAAGCCCATGTTTGGAAATTCTTTGTCCGGATGCGGAGCAAAATCAAATCTTCGCCGAATCACATAGGTAATGTCATAACATGATGTTGGACGCCTGGACCCAATCTCTAATTTTCTAATTTTATTCTTTAATGTGGTTTTAGGAATCTTGTAATTCTTTGTTTCATTTCCATTCTTTATGCAGTCTATAGCATTTTTGAGCGATTCAGCGCTCCACTTACCGCGGTTACTATTGTTCCCTGTATACGTTCCAAACAATTAAAGAATTCTTCGTGAACGGCATACGTCGAACGTACAAATGGACTATTTTATAGCTAAAGAATAAAAGCTCTCATTTCTTCTATTAACTTCTTAAATGTCTCTACCTGTTCTCGAGTTATGAGCAAATGTGCAGTAGACTTCAGCCATGCCTTGTAATTAATTAAATTAATAAAAGATATAGGAACGTTGCTTCATACACCATTTTACTCATTTCCAACACTCAATTCAATCTTCCTTTGGTGGATTAACCAGACCACTATCATTAGTCCTTGAGGGTTCTCGCCCTCAGCGTTTGCATGCTTTCGTCGATTTTGCAATATTGTATCTAACTTTAGGTACCTACCTATAGATAAAAATTGAGTGGGAGATTCCTTATATGTAGATTAATCATTGGACCTGGACGCAATAGCCTGCTGAAAACTATTTAATAGGTAATTATGTTATTTACTAGGTACTCAAAAACAAAAACTGCTAATTATTTTGAGTTCTAGGGGGCCGCAGGCGCCGCACTGATTGTCAAGGGTGTATATTGTGTATAGGTTAGGTTAGGTTACATGTACCTCCACAGACCTACTCTTGAGCGACAACATTTAGTTTGCTTGTACCTAAGTACCTCCTCATAACAGAGACTATATTATAAAATGTTTGAATGACTTTTATCAAACGACTTACCTGGTGTACCTATAGTAAGGAAGTCAATCAAATATATACTTAGTTGACTTTGACACGATATTGCAATAATTGCTTATTCGTTAAGTAGGTACTTTATCCAAGGCGCTTTCAAAAGACACAAAAACTGTTTAAGAAAGTTAGGTACATACCTATATAGCAAACAAAGATTCGCATTTGCTCCTCTTACCTTTGTTGTTTTTTGTAATTGTTAAATTTGTGAATTTAAATAAGTGAAAAGGTTTAACAACGTTTAAATTAAGAATTGAAGTGCTGTACTTTCATCACAGAATAAATTTTATTCTGTGCTTTCATAATGCAGGTATGCAGGTTGCAGGTAGGTATGCTTCGTTAATTTAAATTTTACTTATACATTCAAGTGTATTTATCATCATTTCCCTGGTACTAAACCATGGACTCAGGAAGACTTAGCCTGTCTTTTAAAAATTTCTTTGGGAGGTCAATGCTTTAAAATCGATTCGTGAACAAAAAGCTCGTCATAAACACACGGATTGCTCGAAGAACTAAGATCTCTATCACAATTATTCCTTTTTGTTTAAAAACCACTGCTTTAAGAGAAAAACCTCATAAAACAACATTTTTTTTGGAAATTTAATTGGCGAAGATGTCCTAGGTTTAAAACCTGTTTGATGAAGTTAAAATGTCTCGAACTTATATAAGCATGAACCATCAGCAGATTTAATTTTATGTACACAGTGTATAGGTGCGATTATACTGTTTTAAGAATAACATTTGCGACATTCTTAAAATATCTTCTGCCGATTTAGAATGTTTATGTTATTGGAGTAAAACAAAATCAGTAAAATTGCATAAAGTACCTATACTTCTCATTAAAGAACATCAGTGCTTTAAAGCAAAATCTACAGACACAGTCACAATTTGAAAGTACGAATGTACCTATTGTATTAATAATTTGTAAATAAATCTGTAGTTTACCTATTAACAATGAGGTAATAACAATTCTTCAGAATGGAGGAAATAGTATTTTGAAAAACACAAAAGCATTCGCAATTGACTAATTGTTAGTATACCTAATTACTATAATGAAGATTGAATTAATATTATATTCACTTTGATCAAATGTACATAATAGATATTTAATCAAGAAACCGCCTAATAATTATTTTATTAAACCCGTTGAATGTGTTACGTGCTGAAAACAAAATTTAATAAAATAGAAAAAAATATTTTCATGTTTGATGTAGTTCTAAAAATTGATGGTTACTTGATGACGAGACTATATAAATTTACAATGGCGCACAACATTAAAAATGTCTTCAACTTTTGCTATGACAATGGGGAAAACTTTTCGTTAATTGATCCGTTCTTTGTGAACCCTTTCTTCCATTTTCAACACATTTAATAATTTTTCGTAGATATCTTTTTTTTGAAAATCAACATTTCTCTTTATAATAGTTATTTATGTATCAAGGGAATTATAAGGGTCTTAATTACCGAGGGTAAAGTTTGCGTCCCGAGGGCCTTGCGCCCGAGGGACAGCAATTACCCGAGGTAATTGAGACCTATTAATTCCCGTGATACATAGATAAGTTTATTTCTGACCGAGTTTAATAAAATTTGTTCATTTCCGGTATATTTGATTCAGGTATCGTCGATTGCAGTTTTGGTTGTTGCTAGGTTACTGGTTCATAAAAGAGCCGTAGAGGGAATTATAGCGTCTTTATATCCCAAGGGAGTTATGACACTCTTTATTGGTATCGTAACTATGACAATATAAGCTTATAATATCACTGTCAGAAATAAAATGATGTACCTACCTACAAGTTTGATACAATTCTTATGTGTAGGTACCTACTTAGGTACCTGATATGGATATTCGATCTAACTCGTATTCGAAAACCTTTATCGAATAGTACAGCATCTCTTCCATTTTCCAACTTATTTATAAGGCCACTATTATCATAGCATTCTTGTCATGCTGGCCATCTAATTTAAATAAAATGGCCAGTTTTAAAATGGTGTTGTCAACAGTTACTTTCCCTTTAGGTACTCGTTTTGTTAGGTACCTATAGGTACACTTACAAATAAAATTGATAGCAGTAAGTACATAAACCAGTTTTTAATTTAATGAAAGTTAAAATAATACACCCTTTAATTAACAAGTTAGGTATGAGAATGAGTTTTATCACCATATTTTCTCCCCATAGGTATGCAATCTTTTGGAAAGTAAGGTACGCCGAAGATACTTGAATAATTTGAGTAAACCACCATCAACATAAATTCACAAATGCTCAGTAGGTACTACCTATTAGCTGAATCTGAGATCTTGAGTGTTTTCCTTTTTGAATTCATATTCATATTCATTTGCATCGTTCATACATGAGGAACAGGGAACAGGTCGAAACCACAGAATCGAAACTCTGGCTGATTAGGAAAACTTTTTACTTTATTTCATTTTGCACATGTTTATAACTTTTGCTCACATGCTCCCCATATAGGTACGCCACTTCGGCGCCGCCGCGCCGTTCGTTTGCGGACAACGATCTTATTTTCACAGTGTCAATCTTTTATGATAAACAGATAAGTAAAATAACATTGTCTCTGTCTGTGGTATTTCCTGACTAAATTTAATAAGGACAAATGGTGCACAAGCACATGGTGTGTGTAAATTAAGTGCAGCTTTTCCGAAACACATAGGTGCCTACTTAATATGCAAGCAGCAG
This sequence comes from Pyrocoelia pectoralis, assembly GCA_036250285.1. Classification (NCBI taxonomy): domain Eukaryota; kingdom Metazoa; phylum Arthropoda; class Insecta; order Coleoptera; family Lampyridae; genus Pyrocoelia; species Pyrocoelia pectoralis. Next base: position 20,780,601 of record CM070076.1, on the reverse strand, counting down.
CACATTCTGTTTTAATTCTCAAAAACATTTTAAAAAACGGTTTTTATAACACCAAAGAAGTTTTGGTTATAAAAACTACAATTTTATGAACCCCATTAAAGGACAAAGCGGGTGAAGATTTTTAAAATTATTTTTCAACGATGAAAAGCCATCAAATTTACTTACTATGCAATGGGCTTTTTCCATAGAAATTGATATACATATAAATAAAGATTTTGGACATCACTCTGTCCCCAAAATATGGAACATCCCTCACGTCACACGACTGACATATCTACCAAAACCCATTATCCAGGACCAGGAAATACATGTTTGGTACTGCTTCCAAATAAATTGACCCATAATTATAAATTTTCAAAATGACGAACAAAGTCTCAAGTCAAAGTATGATAGGGAGTTACTGCGTGCAAGCAAAAACATACGAGCTATGTTGTAAAAAGTGTTAACTCTCTAGGATAACTCCGCTCAGGAAGCACAAAAACATAACGTCATATAAACGATGACACTGAGCATAAAATGCAGGTGTCGGGTAAAAGAATACGTTGCGATAGTTATCTCTCTCATCTGCTCTACTACCGCAATAAGCTAAAAGGCGACAGAAGTACCTACCCATACAGTGACTCTATTACAAACAGTGGCGACAAGCGATGTATCGATTTTTATTGGCCGTGGCATATTTTGCCTCATAATGGCGGCCTTACTGTGTTTACCTTTGATCAGCGTGTGATTTTTATTTGGATTTAGCACGTTGCCATGATACCACCGTTGAGTTCGTAGAAACACGCTCAAATTTTTGCCTCCTAATGGCGAATGGGTGGAGCTAATCGCTGCTTGTCGTCACTGTTTGTAATAAAGTCACTGTACCTACCCATTCCGCATCTGTCTTTGTCAGCTTCAACGCCTACAATGCATTGAAATCGTCCGTATCCCTTCCAGTTGCTTATAGCATACAGTTCAATGTTATAAGCAAGCAATACAACGGATCATAATAATTGTTTTGCCAATAGAACCAGAAACTCTCCAAGTTGGGTGTTTTCTTTTGGCAAAATATTTAGTTATCGTCTCTTCTTGATAACATTTTAAATTGAAACTGATGGTTCAGGTTTAGGTTCGTTGTCAGTCATAACTCATAATATCCATATCGTTCACCAGTGTTTTGTGAAACACTTCCAACACCACGCGATTTTCTTCTAACTTGCCAGCGGTAATTCATGTATCTACGTAAATTCTAAATTGGTATTTCAACATTCGCCTTCTTCAAGAGAAATATTCACACATTTTCTCACGTCTTTTTCCAAGTGTTGATTCATCCAAATTGTTGGATATATAAACATCGGTGAAATCTACTGGCTAATCACATTAACAGCACAACACGGTGACATTCTTTGCCCATTTACGTTATGTTATGAATGCTTCAGGACGGTTGATGTACTTGTTTGATCAACATGCGACATTCAGGAAATTGGAAACTTGAATGTAGATTTTGGAAGAAATGGTCCATTTCAATTTTATTATAAACGCAGTTAAACAATCCCTTCAGGTTTCCTAAGAGAAATTCCAGTATTTCGCCTTACAAGCAGTTTCACTCAACCGAGGTTTTCCTCTAATTCGTTGTTTCTACTGCTTTTATTTCGGCATTGTCGTTGTCGCTAGAATCACTCTGGAATAAACATATTCTGTACACTTTTGTAAAAACTTTTTTAATCAACTAGAACCCGCATGCTTATACTCTCCTGTTAGTCCATATAAGTGGATCAGTGCATCCCAAAACATGTCGCTTTGTCTTAGAGTGTACAAATTGCTAATCTAACTATTTCACAAGTAAAAGTTCGTAAGGGGAGGTTGCGTTTTATTCCCAATCCATTCAACCCTTTTGAAAGTATTAGACTTCCTCATGTTGCGTTACGCATTGTAAATCAATACAAATTATTTACTATTCACCTCGATTTCTGATCTTCATCAATATTGTTAAGTGCTTTCTATTGATTGTTAATTTTCGCCCAATGGAATTTAGAAATTTCACCATATCTTATTATATAAATTACAACTAATACAATGAAAGAGAACCACCCTGTACAATTATAAACAAAAGTTTATAAGGATCTTAGCGCCATCTTTGTTGCTATACGTGTAACAGTATATCGCGATCTGTAATATGCATTGAACTAAATTAAAATCTGCAATGGTAATATTTTATTCAATGCTGGTGTATCAATATTATATAATCTCCCACTAGATGGTGATACTACCAGAACACAACTACAGTGACTGTATTACAAACAGTGATGACAAGCGTGGTATCGATTTTGATTGGCCGTGGTATATTTTGCATCTTAATGGCGGCCTGACTGTGTTTACCTTTGATCAGCGTGTGATTTTTATTTTGATTTAGCAAGTTGCTAGGATACCACCGTTGAGTTCATATAAACCCGCCCACAATTTTGCCTCTTAATGGCGGATAATCGCCGCTTGTCGTCACTGTTTGTAATAAAGTCACTGTAAACACAACTACAGTGACTTTATTACAAACAGTGACGGTGGGCGGGTTTATATGAACTCAACGGTGGTATCCTAGCAACTTGCTAAATCAAAATAAAAATCACACGCTGATCAAAGGTAAACACAGTCAGGCCGCCATTAAGATGCAAAATACACCACGGCCAATAAAAATCGATACATCGCTTGTTGCCACTGTTTGTAATAGAGTCACTGTAAACACAACACATTTGGATTGGAACAGGTAGGTTGTATGAGTAAAGAGCATATACATAGTATATGGTAAAGACAAAGAGATAGCAAAAGGGGATAATAGGTAGACAATACTCTTTGGTATAAGTGCAGTAAAATTTCTATTTGACAAAAAATTAAGCTGAACGACAAACAATCAACTCTCATAGGTTCTATTTATATCGGATAAGTTATCATAGGGTACACCAATATAAAATCAAACAGAATAGATTAACATGGTTGAGAAACATTCGGCTGTAGAAAGTTTTTAACCCCTCTAGATACTCAACACACGGGACAGTAATAACATAAGGGGCCCGGGCATATGGTACTTACTAAAACCGTAACCAAAAGCACTTCAACTATCAATGCACTCGGTATGCATAATACAATCTAATTTTGGCAAAATAACGGAGCAGGGTCGATTGCAAAAATATTCTAGCGAATCCTACTGGTTAGGCTCTTGTCGTAGAATAATCCTGCCTCAAGATTTACTGCTGTTGCCGTTATTATACCTAATCCCACAGGCCGATTTGGGTCCTATATGTGGTTTTTCGCTTGCAGCTTTCCTAAGCTCGTCTGCAATCTGGCTGCCTGCGCGCCCAGGTGCCAACACTAGGGTCGCTGTGTTACACATACCTACCTAGTGTAACATCATTACCAAATATCAATACCAAAGCAGGCTTTGCTAAATATCTGTAATCTGTATGTTCTTCTGAGTGAAAGGCACACACGCATACGTAAGGACTGGTTTAATCATTCTAGCGTATACGCAATGGGTCATTTTTGGCGATATGTTCCAGTTGCTCCCGAATACTCGACTACAAAGTCACAAGGGATTTTATGGCTTTGTTCGCTATATTTTCCAGGTGTCTAACCTATTGCCAAAGTATTTTACTTTCCCACTATCTACGCTTGGTGCCGTATGTACTTTGTCGGCTCATTTTCTTCGTGTTGGAGTAACAGACAATCCCTCCTCCCTGCACCATGCTTCCACTAGATTTAAAACTCCCTACTTCACAACTGATACGGTTTCCTCACATCTACCACGTGATATACTCACTATAGGTGGTGTAGGGTGCCTCACCTTGATTACCTCAGCATTCCGTGCACAACCCGACACTACAGTGATGAAAAAGAGACCATGATGTTCTTGTGTTTCAGCATGGTGGAATGTACCTACTCCCTCTCATTCCACAGCACTTTTAATTGATTCTAAAGAGGGATGGTCAAGAGCCCCCCTCGATATCTAAAATCGCCCCTATAGGACCACCTCCGCTATGTCCTCACTGCCTTGTGGATAGCAAGTTTACAGGATTTACTCAGTTGGGTATCTATCTCTGTCGCAAGTTTTATCTTCGTCATACTTAACTTTAAGATGGACGCTACTAAGCCCCCGTTTGAGGCTTTCAGGAAGATTTTGCAATAGTTCAGTCCTGGAATTTTCAGCCAGTGTGCAGTGCTCTTTTGTAAATATTGCGTGAATCTCTTTTTTGCCTGTGTTATATGTAATGCCACAGGCCGGTTCGGGTTCTATGAGTGGTTTCGCGGTTTTGACAACTCTCGCAAACTCGTCAGCAAGCGATTACCGCGTGCCCAGATGGCCACACTAGTGTGACTATATTACACTTAGCATTTATGTGCATTCAAGGACCAGCCCTGAAGTTACCACATGAGTCCACTACTGCATTCGCTACTTTGCTGTTTGCAACTATAAAGGTTTTTCTTTTGGTAAAGTTGTCTTTTAATAGCTGAACATCCGCTGTCAGAATCGGTCATGGTCTCTATTTGTCCTAGCCATACAGAGATTTTGCAGCCCCGTCCACTATAATCCCCGTACACTCCAGAGTCGGTGTCCTTAGTGGTTTTCAAACCATCTGTGTAATACACGATTCCATTCAATTTTACATTACTGGAATTATTATCCCAGTCGTACCGAATGGATAGGATAAATAAAACTGTTTTGGTTATCCTCTCAGTTATCATACTGAGGTTTTTATCTCTGGAAATTCCATCAAAGGTAAGCGAAAGACCTACCCTTGACGATCCCTCCTTGCCTTTAACTATCAGCCGATATGCCCCTCTGAGCACCTCTGCTGCCCTATTACCAGGTTTAGTGGCAGCAGATTCAAGAGAGTCTCCATACCTGTCGTAGGGGTTCTTCTCATACTGTATAAGTAGCTGACATGACGCAAGTCATCATGTGAAAGTTGGAATAGTACATCGTCCTAAGCAGAGACTTGATATAACTAGACTGCGCGTAACGTAGGTTTTGCTCTAAGCGCCTGGTTGTTAAGATGGGATAGGCAACCAACGTTTCATTGAGGGGCAAAAGTACGCTCTAACAGCGCTATCGCGGATGCATTCAATAGATTTTAGTAGGAAAAAAAACTGTTTTAAATTTTTTATTGGTGTTTGTACTGAACTAAATTGGCATACAACTGCCTTACTCTAGTCTTAATTTGATTTATTTGTGTATTTTGGTGATGAACACGTATAGTAAAATAAACTTTTAAAACTAAAGATGTAAGTTGTAAGATATGATTATTTATCGGATCTTGATTCAATATATGGCTATTCAAAGACGCAAATGGGTTGTAACCATAGACCATTTCTTGAATTTAAGCGTCAAATATATCATTAATTTTTCGGCAAAAATTTGAGGTGCCCTCAGAATCTGCGAATGATTTTACGTTAAGGTCTTTGTTGCAGAAATCCAGAGCATCTGCTACACTTCTGCTAAAAATCTGCACGGCTAATCTCACTTTCATAATTTCTTGTCTGAAATTAATATGTCGTTGGGTTAATTTGTTCGCAGCGTGAAGACCTTCGGTTTGCAGTAAATCGACCAACGTTTTAAAAAATTGCCATTTAATTTTGCGCATATTGTCGCATTGGCCAATACGTTGAAGACATTCTAATATCAGGTTAGCCTTCTCAGTCGCTTTAAGGCCATTAAGTAAAAAATAACCAACAGGGAGTTTCCATCGGCAATTTAGAGCTACTAATAGAAAGACTAGTGCTTCTTTCGCCTCAGGCAAAGAATCACTTCCTATATCACCACCGAAATGTACGTAACCGAAATATGGTTTGCCCGTCCCTTCAGCATATTTGCGAATTGACATTTCTTCATATACTAATACACACACTAGCATCTTATTTTGGGCCTTACATTCACTGCTCTTTGCATTTAAACTTTTAAAGGCTTCTTTGGTAAACCCGGCAGAGCCATGAACAGTAGAGACCCATTTTCGTAATGTGGAGGGATGTGCTGATGTGGTAAACAATTATTAAATGTTTTGCGCACATAATTATATGCACTGCTCGAGTAAAAATGTAACGTCAATGCAAAGCTGCGAATATCAGGTGCATATTTTCTGCGGGTGCTCGAGTTTGATGAAGAAACAGTTTCTTTTCCATATCACTAAGGCTTTCCTAATGGAAAGTCGAAAGTTTTTCATACGTAATATTTTTAGTTGCCTATTTTTTTCCAATTTGTAATTTTCCTAATTTCCACATCATTTTCTCTTTTTTGGGACAGTGCAAGCCTTCTTCAGAATAATCTCCAAAATACAGTTTCCTAAATGAGACAAGATTCCCATGACTATGCTTTAATTCATTAATTTACCATTTCAAAGACGTACGTGAAGAACCAGAACCGTATCAAGATTAGGGACGCAATCGTCCGATCGCGTATTTCTACAGAAGCATATTTTTGAAATGTTACAGTTGAACCTAATTAATTGTATTTAAAATGAAATTGGTATTGACGTTACCTTGGTGGTAAAGGATGTCTAATAATAGTTCTGCGGTGTTTTAGAGATTTAACTTTTAAGTGAATGGGAAAATCGAAAACGCTCGATATTGGATCACTTTTTAAAACCTTCGTCGGCACCTTTCTTAGAAAATCGGCGTCTTTAAAATGCTTTCCGCAAATGACACTATCATTAGTTGGATCAAAATTTTCTCTTCGAATGGCTCTGATGCATTGGCCCTTTAAATTTTTATCCGCCGGAAATCTGTATAATATTTAAAATCATGTAAAATACATACAGTACGTACGGAGAAAGATTGCTTCGGGTGCGCAGGTGAACTTCGTGTATTCGGAAGCGATCGGCATGTAAACTGCTTTTTCCACGTTTAACACTGGCGTTGCTTTTTATGAGGAAATAAAACTCGCAGTGTTTTTAAATTTATATGTTAGTAACAAGTAAGAAAAAATACGTGTACATGTAAAATTAAATCACATATACTCATTTAAGACAAAAATCATTTTTTTTTAATATTCAAGCCAGATGTTACGAATTAAACGGAATTTAGCGGCGACACCACTGGTATCATATGATTGCCAAGCTTGGAAAATTTACAATTATACGAGTGCGCATCCGACCTTGGGGCAATCTTTCTCCGTACGATCTGTACCTAAGTAATTATTTATGTTTGAGTTGGAACATAATTAGGTATTACAATAAACTCTTTAGTCAATGGTATTACCACAGAATAAAGACGATTCAGAAGCGACTCTCTGCTCAATCCGTGTTGTCGATTTTCTTATCGCACGAACAACCGCTCCGCCTTCTGGGTGTGGAATTATAGCGAGCGCATTGATACCATTATACCGGTCAGTGCAGCGTATGTAGCGGTGTTCGGTTTCGGTGCGTTGCAAATTTTAAAAGGTGTTTTGATTTTTAATAGACGTAATAAGCGTAAAACAATCAATTGGTGATTCATTAATTATTTATTAAAACAGATTTTAAATGGCACCAAATAAAGGTGGAGGACGGTGCGCTGCTCCTAACTGCAGTAACAGCATGAAATCGCATAAAAATATTAGTTTTTTTGGATTTCCTAAGGATAACAAAAGGTAGTTACAAAATAAACTTTTTTCTACACCGGAGAAGAATTCCCAAATTCAAATGCATTAAGGTACATTTGTGGGTATTTATATCGAAAATGTTTAGAAATGCATAATTGTTTTGCTTGTACAAATTATTCCAAATTTAAAGCATGCTCCGATGGCACAACCTTATTTTGTGAAACTAAGGCCTATGAAAATAAAAATAAGGACCGTTTTGGTAATTTAGTAATGCCGCACAATGACTTTTATAAATATGTTCAATTATTGGAAGAAGAGTTTGTGGTACACTTAGAAAGTGTAATTATTTCCAATAATGTTGGGAAATTTATGCTGCAGTGCTTGGAAAAGATTCCGTTTATCCTACCGTGTAATGACTTTCCCACATTGTATTTATTAAAACTATTTATTAGAATGAGACTCTTTTATACCTTGAAATATGCTAACCGAGGTATAAAAGGATCGCATTTTAAAAATTTCAAGCTTATTAAGGTATCAAATTTATAAAAGTGCGCATATATTATAAAAATATTAATAATTATATAAGTACCTGTATCTATTTGTAAATTACATGCTAATAAAATACTGCTTTTTTCTGCATTATTGATTTGAAGTAGGCATATAACGGCGAATTAAAAATTAAGTCAACGTGAGAGTAGCATGTGGTAGTATGCCGGAGTTACGGTTACCTTTACTTTGAACTCTTATTGCGAGAATTCTATCGGAATTAGTTTTACGGTGAACGGCCTATCAAATGCGAAAATGTATGGCAAATATTTTTCGTTTATGACATTTTTTTATACGATTTCAAATTTACATAATAATGCCAAAAACTACAAACCACTCCTCTTTTTACTAGCCTTGCTAATGCAACAGACAAGGAAGTTTTACTAAAATGGGCGTGGTTGCCCCGACGAGCCCGCCTTGCACCGGCAACATAACTTCAAAGGTGCCGACGGGGAGTGTCGCTTCTGAATCGTCTTTATTCTGTGGTATTACGTAACGCATGTTTTTATTCAATTTAGTTTTAAATCAAAGAAGACTGGAAATACGTAGGTAGGTAAAGGTACTTATCTGTGAAATGAAACAGATTTTTTATCCTTGGAGTACCTACCTGTTGGTACATTTAAAGGCTACACACGATATAACCATTGCTTATTGGTTTTATCTTTACAGAAATTTAAGTAATCACGAGAATAAACCCTAATGGTTTCTTAAGCGAAATAAATTACATCAGTGAACATTTACAAATAAGTTTTTGTTTATATTTCTCTGCAGGACAATGTTACTGCCACTCAGTGCTGTGTGGGTTGCATACTATGCTGACAACACCTTAGATGCGTTACGCCGTTGATTGAAATATTAATATTTCAATCAACGGTTACGCGCTGTCTAGTTATATCAAGTCTCTGGTCCTAAGTCTATACCTACCTTCCGAATCCATCCCTTTCTAACCCATTTTTACACATCCTGTTTTCTGGGTAGAGAAGCCTCAGGAGAGCCTAAGCAGCCCGCTTCCGTCACTCCTGTAGTCAAGGGTGGTAAAGGAAAAAAAGACGTTGACAATTTTCCATTTTATACTAACAGCATAAGTATACATTACCTTTCCCATTTCACTAAAGAATTTTAATCACAGTTTACTCTACTTCTAAATTGATGAATAGGTATCAAAATCAGGTCCGTATTAAAGAGTTGAGGGGCCCAGGGTCTTTACGTGAAAGGGGCCCTTTTGAATCTCATCGAAATTATTTTACACGATAAACATTAAAATAAAATCATATGAATACAAAGCAAATAAATAAATGTACAAGTAAATAATTTGATGAATATTTTAAATAAACCTTTATTTATTCCTTTTTACTAAAAATGTTTTTAAAATGGGGGCCCCATATCTAATGGAGCCCGGGGCTGTAGCCCGCCCCGTTAATCCGACCCTGATCAAAATCCCAGTTCTCTCTTTCTTTCGTACACTAAATTTTACCAATGAACTGTACAGTTCATTTATAGCCCCTAGAAACACAAGGGGCTATAAGTTCATTGAATTTTACTGTCAGTTTTAAATTTTGGAGATAAATTCATTGATCTGCAACCCATAGTACAGAGGTGATATAGGAATAGCATATACAAATTGGAAAATTTATGGAACTGATTGAAAATTGATATCTAAAGACAAACTGAAACGGATTCATTGTTAAGACCTTCGCTAGATTTCAAAAGTAACCACTCTCCTTATTGAATAAATGATAGTAGGTACCTACATATTAAATTGTTCTACAACTAAAGAAATTTAAATTCATAAGCTGGAAAATCACTTTTTGTGTTTTAACATGCCCTTATTTCGTGCACTCAGTTTTCAAAGATTTCATTAAAACAGACTTTTTGATTTATAAATCATTCCACAATATACACATAATACATATCGTAGGACTTCAAATAGACTTCCTTGATACCTTAGTAAGTGCCCATTGTAAAAATTGCATTGCTTTGTCTTACTTTAACCATTTACTACTGTTTAATGTTTTAAATTGTTTTTAGAAATAATAGTTACACAATGTCATTAATGACAAATCGAAAAGGACAATTATATATACAAAGAGCAAAGCCCTTGTTTTTTATTGGCAACCTACTTTGTTTAGCACTGATTTCGACACAGCAAAAAACTTTTAGTAAGCAATAATAATTAATTGACTGAAAAATTTAACACATTTACTAGTACTGTGAAAATAGTAATAGTGTAATTAAAATTTAAGTGAGTAGTAATCAAACGCTATAATTATTGCAAAAAATATTTATTTTAATGCGTTAAGAAAGACTAATAATCTAATACATATTATAAGTAGTTTAAATAAATAATGAATTATAAAAATCACAGACAGTAATGAAAGTGAAAGAACAAATGGTAGTATGACAAATGATCGGAATGTACACAATGAACGCGAACGATGATACGATATTTGTTAGACAGGTGCGGGTTGCAATGGCCTAAACACGGCCGATAGATTAGTTACTTTTGTAGGAGATACAACTGAACGATCTTTTGCGTGCCTTTTTACATGTTTCGCTAAATGATCAGATCGCATAAAACATCTTTGACAAACTTCACATTTAAATTTTTTTTCGCCCGTATGTGTGCGTTTGTGTCTCGATAGTTCATCGGAACGTGAAAAACGTCTACCGCAATTTTCCCACTGACACACAAAAGGTCGTTCACCCGTATGTGTCCTAGTATGCGCTTTCAAATGTGAAGATTTAAAATAGTTTTTTCCACAGCCTTCATAGGTGCACTCATAAACACGTCTTCTTTCTTGTTGTAGAGGTGAGGTAGCTATAGATGGCGCTACTAATACAAATTGTGCAGGTATCAGTGTAGCATTTCCATGCGCGGATACGAAAAGAGCGCGAGGTGTTTGATTCGAATTTGGAACTTTCGGCGCTAACGGGGGCAACATCGTAACTTGAGGTGGAGTAGGAGGAGGTGCACTGGGGGCACTTGGTGGTACATCTCTGTAGGTGTTTTTTGTTATTTGTAAAATTTCTTCTCGCCGATTGCCCATTTTAAATTTTAAACTTCTTAGTATGTTATATTCTTCAACATCTGGAGTAGGTAAAGGGGCCGGTGTGCACGATCCATCTTTGTTGGCTTTCATTATTACGGAAACTGTGCGCGGTTGTTCTGGAGGAGGTGTCGTTGACATTATGAAGCTGGCAGCATCTCTTCTACATATTCGCTTTTTCAGAGGATATTCAAATAATTCCTCACTTTCGGAGTCTGAGGGTTGAGGTGTTAAAGTCCCCGGAACTAAGGACACTGTTCGCTTTCCTAGAAGGCTGTGAACACTTTGAAGTTTTGTCATGTCTTGTTCACCCTGAAAAAAATAAAAATTTCATTAGAATATGCAAAATTTAAAAATAGCGACAAATTCAACTAAGGACTTTGGCTAAATTAAGATGCGGTTTATGTTATAAAAATACTTACATTTATTAAGGGTGGCGTTGAAGGAGGTGATAATAAATGAATTGTGCTGTCTTCGTTAATCATATTTAAAAACTCAAAACTATATTAATAATAAATTGTCACTTTTATTTAAAAACGACTGCTTCTCTCGTAAGTTTGTAAAGAAATGATATGTACGAGAAGAGGCGCGTTTCGTGTTATTGTTTCAGCATGGGGTGTGTGAAGCACTTTAAACAAATCAGCCAATACAGTGCGGAGGCTCGTCGGTTTACACCAATAAGAAAACGGCAGTCAGTCGGTCACTGCGTGATCAGTAGCGTGCTGTGCACGTGAGCACAGGCTGATATCCGCGACCACGACCGTGATGCTTACGTCACAAAGCGTGTAAAGGTAGAGTTATACGTCACCGGCAAGCCCGCGCTATGCGTGTCTATAACCTCGGCACGATCGATGATTCCGCTGCAACATTTTCAGTAGGCGTGTTGGTTTTACAAGGATGTACTACGTAATGTAATCTCTCTTCACATCTACACAACTACACTACACCCAATTTTATTTTAATCCAAAGCACTTGATTCTTGGTTTAAATAAAAAAAATTGGTATGTGTATATGTATATTTCAGTGCATGCCGTAGGTAACGCACATTTTTCGCAGCGCGAAAAGTAGGTCAGGGTCTAAAAGATTTCGCGAATTTTTTTCTACTTTCTTATTTTTTTCAGCTGCCCATTGCTCCACATTGCTAAAATAATCGAGACTTAGGCGATCAATCAATATTGCACAAGGCTGCAACGATGATAAAAACTACGCAGCATTTAAGAACCTTATCCCTTGTATCTAGTATTTTAATACAACAATGGTATTGACCTTCGGGAATCGAGAGACATAAATTACGCCAATTTTCCTTAACCCGGCGTTACATATGTGAAAAAATGATTAATGAATACATATGTGGGGTGTGACAAACCCCAGCAGTAAAAAGGCGGTAAATATTTTTTCCCGCAATTGTGTGATATTTTATCATTTGAGGTTTTTGGAAGATCATATTTTGATTACATAAATATATAAAAATCAGTGTAGAACTGCTTTATTTTGTAAAAAACGATAAAAACAAAAAAATCTGATTTTCTGCGAAGTCAAAAATTAGAAAAGTTCCAAAATTTGTATTAAAAGAATTTAGAAAAATATAATCAGAAAACATATGGTAATGGTCAATAGACCTAAGAAAAAAAAACTGCGTTTTGTAAACCAAACAGGGCAAAACTAATCACTATCTGAATCGAGCTCATACGTGGTGTTTAGTGCACCCCAGAGCAATTAAACACCTGTAACTTTATCCGATGTCGCACTAGTACTGAAGTAAAGGCTGTATACGGTGGTAGGGACATATTTAGGAAGGTACTGAAATGCACATGGGTGCAAGATTACAGTTGATGTGTTTTTATGTTCATTTAAAAACGCTGGGGTTTGTCACACCCCACATCGGTAACGCCGGGTTAAAAAGCTATAGATACTTATCAGTACTTAAGTGAGCAACGAAAAATCATGCGGAAACGTCGTGAACATTACATTATAAACTCTTTGTCTATATTTTACGTAGTATTTGTTATTCCTATTTTAGGAACTAAACTAATTATTACTAAATTATCTTTCAGTTCAGTCACATAATACGCCTAAAGATAATTTATAATACGCAAAAGAATATTCCCGCAAGACTAATTAACTGTTCAAATTATCAACAACGATAAGTGAATTGGACATTATTAACACAATTTTTATTTTTTTACTAAATAACAACAGTTGTATCTTTTATTTTTAACTATGACAAATTTCCGCTCAAACTTTCCCACCAGCTTTGTTCTTGAACCCTCATGTACGTCATTAACGGATATAGTGTCACCTGCACAATATTTATTTAGGTATGTCGGAAAAAACAGTCCGCCCTTGAAATCTTCATCCCCTTGCTGACCTTGAAATTTTTCAAACAGAAGAGTGATACATAATGAAAAGATTATTTCATTTTTTACATGACCCTGTTTTTGTTTTTCATTTTTATCGATTTGTTCTCGTGAAATAAGGGTAACTTTATTGTCCCTTATGTTTTTTCTCATCTCTTCTCCGTTTTTGAGAAAAAAATTAAAATGCAAACTTCTGCAAGTTGATTACCTACGTCTCGTGATTGACTGACTCTCTTTGAGAATTGTAAAGAGAGAAAATAAACTGTTGCAGTGGCGTATTTAACGGGCGTGCGAGTCGTGCGGCGCACGACTAGGCCCTCGCAAAACGAGGCCCTCAGGCCCTCCAAAAAATAAAATTAATGATAATAAATTATACATAATATGTAAGAGACATTACATTTTGTGTTTTTTCCATAATATAAGAACTAGACCTTTTTTACCACCTATATAATGTGGCCCTCCCTACTTTTGCACGACGAGGCCCTGGACCTTAAATACGCCACTGAACTGTTGATAGTGAAACTCTCCAGCAAACCAGCATAACCAGCTTGAATCTTATATAGAGCTTACAATACCGGAATTCCGGGATTTCGAAAAGCGGGATCCCGAAAACCGGTATTCATACGTAAATACCGGTATTTCGGTATTAATTTAATTTTATTTTAGTAGAAAATATTTTGGATTAATGATATTTAGAACGAGTGCAAAATGGTGTATGTATACAGGGTGGGCCAATAGTGTGTGGATGGAACACTGCACTGTGGGTTTATTAATTGATGAAAAAACGAACTTTATGAAATGAATCGAAGGTTGAGTGATTTATTACCAATTTTTGTTCGCCCCCTTTGTGAGTCCCTACCACCAAATATAAAGCTTAGAAGGTCGTGACTCGTGACGACGCGATATTACTAAAACATGAAATGTATGTATCTACTATCGTAAACCGGACGGTCAAATCCGAAATCTTCTTGTGTTCGGAAAAATGGATCCGTACATCAATTATTGACAAAATTTCTATAAACGGTAACTTGATTTTTCAAATAGCACTGCCAATTTTTCTTTATTAGTTTATTACGTTTTCATTTTTGAAGTATGAATTTACAAAATTATAATTGCGCGAGTTCATTATTTCAAATTTCAATTTTTAATTTAATTTAAACTTTTTAACTTTAAGTAGCAATAATATTTTGCGTATCGAATTTTGAAATTTGAATTTTCAAATTATAATTTAGGATTCATTAGCATTAATATTTTGAGTTTCAATTTTTTATTTCAAATTTCTATTTTGAATACGAAATTTTTGAATTTTATGTGGATTTATTTAATTTACATTTTATATTTACATCTTTGAATTATTGATATTGATAAATTATATAATTCAATCTGAGCATCAGTATGTCAAGGCAGCTAAACGAAATTTGTTCTGCTTTTTAATCCGAACCTTTAATACTATAATGTTATTATAAAGTCTTAGTACATTTCGGGGAGGGTTACGACTCCCCCCTCCCCCCCCCCTCGCTACTGAGCGACAAGAAATGTAATGTGGTTTAACCGTGATGGAGCCCCAGCGCATTTTAGTGAGATTGCGTGTGAATGTGAATATTCAAGACCGCTGAATTGTTTGAGGTGGCCCTCACTTATGGCCTGCTAGATCTCTGTACCTAAATCCAGATTTTTTCCTATGGGGACACCTAGAGTCATTAGTTTACGCTAATCTAGTAGAAATTCAAGATGATATGAGACAACAGTGTAACTCGATAAGAACCAACCGTGGGATTTTTGAAAAAGTTCGGTTGTCATTTAGGAGAAGATTGGATTGATTGGTGGTAGTCATTATAGACTAAGAAGCCTTAATCCTATTATTTTAATGTTTTCAATTGTATTTTTAGTTATAATTTTTTCTCAATGCCAGAGCGAGACAACAAAACAAGAAAAAGATAAAGAAGTTATATTTTTAGTTGCTTAATTGAAAACAGTTATGAAAGTTGCAAACATCTGAGTTGTATTTTTAGAGTTAATTTTTTCTCAATAACAGAGCGAGATAAGAAAACAAAAATAGATAAAGAGATTGTATTTTAGTTGCTTTATTTAAAAAGACAGTTATGAAGCTGCAAAAATCTGAGTTGCATTTTTAGTTTTTTTTCTTGAAATAATTTAAACCTCGTAATTTTTACCATCAAGTTTTCCTTCTTCGTACTAACGCAACTAAAGTTCGTGGAATTTTCGTAATATTGAGCAAGAGCAACAGTGACAAATATTTTTTATACCTAGGTACTGGTTTTGTTAGTGAATAATGTGAGCTTTCCACAGAAACCTCTTCAATATGCCTTACAAGTTATAACGTGTGCTATCATCGCTACTCAATTGGGTTGGGGCCTAGATTTATGCTTACCTTTGGTACACTGAACAGAATGTGTTCTTGCACACTTGTGTTTCACCTTTACCAAAGGTAATTGACTATGTAAACGAATGTCGCTTAAATCTTTGCTGCGGATCTTTTGTACTATGATGATCTGCCGGTTTTGTATCGAAGTCATTGTATACCATTACTGCTCAGTTTGTAGTAGGTATCTATTAAGAGTAACATTTCATGCTTCTAGATTAGGTACATTTAGTACCATAGTGTAATTTGTATTTTCCCTTAGGTACACGACACATGACTTGTGTGGTTGCAAATCGCGGAAAATATTAGGTATATTCGCCATCAAAATGTAAAATGTTTCATTTTGAAGATTCTTACCCTTAGGTCTTAAATGTTTATGGCGACGCTGCTGATTAGCTTTGATGATTCTGTAGCGAACAGAAAATTCGTTTCAATTGATCCTGATATTTCCTTCAACTAAGATTAGTGGATACGAAGTGTTCCATGTAGTTCCATGGCAGCAAACCAAACATGAGACGCATAAGAACATAAGTCGATTTTGGTCAAGTGGTCAAGTCCCAAGTCATGCTTTCATTCGATTTTTTAATTGTAGAATACCTAATTATGAAATTACGACTGCCATTGGAATAAAGCGAGAATGATATCTAAATTAAAGTAAATTATATAGAATTACACCCATATCAATTTAATGAATTATAAATTCTAAATGAGATTCCATTCCGAAAAGTGCAGTATAGGTAGGCGGAAGTGAAATGAAAGCCTTCTTAAGAAACTGGATATTGACATAATTTCCAATAACAATTGCATAATGCATATCTCACAAAAAAAAAGCTTTCCATCAGCATCTGCAGCTAAAACGTAATTTCCCATATGAAGCGGAATTTTCGAATGATGATGCAGAACATGTTTGCTTCGTAAGCAGAAATACCAATTTTTACGCAGGTAAATTATCTTTACTTTTTTTAATTGTATCTTTAGTTAATTAAGAATACAGTTACTTACACAAATTCTTTTTAATTATTTTAACCTTGGCAGCATTTATAACATTATGGAATTGCATCATAATTATAATACCTACCTAATGGACGATTACAGAATGACTAAATGTGACAAAAGCTTTATGGCGAAACGTTTAAGCGAACGGAAAAGGTGTTTCTTCCCACTACGAGAAAGTTTTGAATTAAAATAAGTGTATTTTACATAAAACCAATCCATAGGTCATGATTCATGATGAACCACTTTGACATTCCGCTGATCTGAAATGGATTGGAGTACTGCCACGTCAGAAATATTAAATGACAGTGTCTGGTTTATTACCAATTGATGTACTTCATTGCTCTAATATTCACCAACTCGCTAATAAACCTGTAAAAATAATAATAAGCATCTAAACTTTTGATGTAAATGTTGCAAAATTTAAGTATAGTCCAGGTCCCAGGAGCATAATGTATTCCGTGGGATATTTTGTGAAGGGAAGGTGCGACTATGTGGAATCTTTATTATATGCTACATAATGGTGTAGTACCGGGTGTTTACTTTTTATTCACGCGGTTTGGTTTTTATGACGTCATAAATCCAAGTGGGCGCCATACGTTAATGTATTTATTAAATTAAGAAGAACTCATTCCAGAAATCCAGAGTGCTGATACACAAAATGTGAATAGAACCTTTTATCACAGATAAATTATTTTATTTTGTTCATGAAACGACGAACAAATTTAGTCCTTAACAATTTTTTAATATCTTCTTCTGGTAGTGAGTTATATGCATTGAAATATGTCAACATCGGTTTATGAAAGCCACTGTTATTTATTATTAACTCAAACTGAAGAACACCAATTTATATAGTGGTCTTATATGTACATATGTTTGTATATGATAAGTTAACATTTATTGATACTGAATTTAAAGTTTACAATATTTGTAAAAATAAGTTGTATTTCCATTTCAGATTCGTGATTATTGATTAAAGAGTAATTCGGAACCATGGCTAGTTCGTCTAACATCCGAAGTTGTCTTCATGTGGATCTTCCTCCTTCCACCAAAAAATCAGACTTTTAACGGATTATAAACTGTGTGTTTTGTGCCAAGTTAAAAGTAAATCACCTCTTGTTAATCCATTGAACTTTGGAAAACTTCTACTGTGTTTGAAACAACCACAACAATAGTTAGATCCTGAATATTCACATTAGTCGACTCGTAAATGTGAGTGTACAGGAGGAGGAGAAATTCCACATAGTCGCACCTTCCCTTCACAAAATATCCCAGGGAATAGGTAAATGTGCATAGTCCTGGACTAGTAGTGACGTCAGATAAATTAAATCTGTCAATCACAATACTTTCGTTTGTGGCAGCTTTTAAATACCTTTCATTTCACTGATTTACAAAAATGTGACATTCGGAAATCTAATCTGGTAATGTTGTAGCCTGTACGGCGGACTGTACCCCTTCTGCAGATGTTTTTCTTTTCCTGCACACTCACACATCAAGTAGGTAGACATGTAATATGTTATATGTAGCTATTTATGCATAGATATACATAATAATAAGGTTATTATCACCTGACTCACTCACTCACCTGTACATAAACGACTCTTTATGGCCTGCGGTCTCTTTGTAGCCCATCGGGCCATAAAGAAACGTCAATTAATTAATTAATTCTGATTTTTCTGGTATCAAAGCACTACTTCTTGCTGTCTCAGCCAGCTCGTTAATTTCGGCCTCGCAAGCCGCATTTTCTTCATCTGATGAAAAATCCATCTAAAATACCGGATCTCACAACGGAAGTAAAAAAAAGTTAAAACGGATACCCATGTTTACTTACTGCTTTTAATATAGCAACGTATTTCAAGCGGCTTGATACATCTACTCAAGTTTTAGGTATGCGATATTTAAATTATTTCAGATAAATACTTAATCTGTGCATAAAATAGTTTATATATTTCTGGCGTAACTTGATTTTATGGCCCTACAACCTTTTCCTAACCCTCGCTACCCGCTCGGCCTTGAAATAAGGCTTCGGGCCATAAAAGCTTCTTTACGCCCTTAATGCATAAATAACTATTGTGTATTAAATAATACATTGCCAATTGAGAGCTCGAAATCGACAATGAATCGTGCAAACAAAAGTTTGTTTATTTGTTGTCATGGTGTGAGCTAAGCAGGGAGTATTTGATTAATCAGACCAGCGAGCGTTTTGTACAAGTGACGTTGCTCGGAAAAGTTGATTTTTGCGTTGTCAAATGCAAGCGCAAAATGCCTACTTTCTAGATCGGTTGTACTCTTGTAGAAAATTTTTTTTGTAAGTAGGTACTTTTGGTAGCGAAGTTTTGTGACATTTAACATTAAATGTTTTTATTTTTAAGTTTAGGATGGTTATGTATTAACAATTTTTTGTTCAAAATTAAATTTCCTTTCGAAATGTGTAAAAATATACACGGTGTTCCATAAAGAAATGTTTTTGTGAATATCTCGACAACGTGTAACGGGACGTTCAATATTGTTGTTCTGTTGCACCATTGTAACAAGCGGGAAAAATGACATTGGTTTGCCCATTTAACCGACCTGGTAACTCCAATAATAACGGAGATGGCAATGGTGAACGTTTAACTTTGGATACGGTGTATAGCATTCTAATATTGGAGAAAAAATGTTTAAATTAGCAAAGGACGAATAATAAACAGCCCATTACAATAGGCAAACGTTCATGAATTACCTACCGGAAATTATAAATACACACCTGATATTCATTACACTTAGAATAAAAATTTCCATTGGTTGTAATTGTAAATCTTAATTTCTAAAAATTTCCATGAATATACAATATTTGCGTAATGGAAGTTCATCAATGTAATTAAGGATTACTATCATTGTTAAGTGGTTTATCACGGAATGTTTAATTTTCACAACTCTTATTCATCCATCAAAATAACGTAAATGCGTCATAAGCAATAACGTCACCAATTACTCCAAAGTAAATAAAAAATTTGATCGTTATCAAATATTTACTTTCAAATTAGATAATTTAAATAGTATTAATAGCAACAATTATAGGAATAATTATTACCTACTAATTTTAGAAAGATTCTACATATCTACAATGAGACACTGTGTGAAAATAACTATTATTAGGTACTAAGTAAAAACTACACTGTATGGATATTCTATTCTTTTTGGTCTGTGAAGCCAAAGAAATCGTCATCTTCACGGCAACCTTTGACATGATTTCCGATTTTATTAGACTTACAGTTACACTAACCGAAAAATGTGAAACAACAAATTGCAAATTAAATTATTTGTGACATGTTAACATATCGAATTTGTATGGCCATGAATTATCGCGCTAAGAGAAGGTCCACTTTAAGTAACAGGTAAATTCATAAAAAGACTCGAAGCAGACGTGGCAACTAACCGGACGCTATGTATAGGTATATATACCCTTGTAAACCCTTACTGGGCATAGAGTGTCGGTTGAAGACCGTCACGTCAGCGGTAACAGTAATGAAGTTAAGTTTTGAAAAGAGTACAGTCCACTTAAACAATAAACAACGAATAACAATAACAATTAAGGAGAATTTCAACTTATTTTTTATGGTATAGCAGGTGTCAATTTGAAAATTTGGCAGACCTCATATCTTTGATACTATAACAGGTAGGTAAGCAAGTAAAATTTCTCGAAAACGTTTCTAGAAGATTGAGGGGTTGAAGTTCGGTAAGTATAAAATAATATCAACGATTTAATTTCCGGTTGGCTAAATTTTACAACCGGCTCGCTAAATTAAAAAAAATTCACAAGCGGCTCACACGAGCCGGTACGATCCGGTTCCAACACACCACTGTCTAGTACCGCACGAAAAATTGATGTCTTGTTTCAAAAATGACCGTTTTGATTTGAACGACAACCGATGTTCAGAAAGACTCCATAAAGTTCGATAAAAAATTGTCGATTGTAGTGAAAAGTTGCACTGCGTGAATATCAAGAAGAAAAAGGAATGCCTTCCCTAACAAAAAATCATCTATTCATACGAAATCTGCTGTTCATCCAAAACAACATAATGTTGTATCTAGTTCAGGTGGAATAAAGAACACGAATTTCTTCCAAGGATATTCATTGCGAAAGAATTGATAACCTTCATGCCGCATCGCGTAATTTTGCACTTATAATATCCCGAGGCGTCGATTCTATCCGGAAATTTTTTTGAGTGCATCGATCTTACCTATAATTATAAAAAAATAAAAAAATAAATATATATTGTGTAGTATAGTTTTAATCAGAAAATGATTTCTAATTTTCTCCTAAAATAATATGTATACAGGGTATGTCATAAATATTTTTAATATTTTGTTTATTTCCGATTAGGCCGGAAGAAAATTGGTATACTTATTATACTCGATTAAAAGAGTCGTATGTCCTCTTATCCTCTACTTCACTGTACAATTTTACTTCTTCAACTTTGTTAGCAAAGAAGTTATGAAATTTTAAAGTTTTCAACTTCAAGCGTTCATGTTCATACCCCTTCCGCTATGGGAAATAGAGAAATAAATGTAGTGCCAATCATAAACTAAGTATATGTATAACATTTAAAAAAATTAAAAAGATGCTCGGAGCAGATTTTGAGAAAATCGATTTTCAATTATTGACCAATTTTGGAAACCAATAAATTGGCCACGTTAAATTTTTGTTCTTTATCAATTATAAGTAAAAGTTCTGGCCATCCTATGGCTACAATTTCCAATTTTCAAATTTTAATTAAGTTAAACGTTTCTTGGGCTACACTTGGGCTAAAACTTGGAGAATCGCTATATTGGCCACCATTTTGAATTTAGGAACAAACGAAAAACGGCGTTTTACTTGTTACCATGTCTACTAACTTTTAACCAGGCCAAATTAGTTTGGATTAAAATTTGAATGTTTGCTCCCAAAATAACACCCCGATTTTGATAAGAAGCACCCACAGACAAACATATTTCAAAAATGGTGGTTTTGAACGTCGAGATTCATCAAAATCATCAAAACTTCGAGTTCGATTCTTTTTACTTCCCGAGTACGAAGTAAAAGGGAAGTATTGTATTAGTTTTCCAAAAAAAAAAATTTGACCTATGGAAATTTTTACATATCTTTGCGTTTCCGAATACGTAGATTCAAAATATGCAAAAAAAATTTCCGTCTGTCGTCTGTAGTCTGTAGTCTGTAGTCTGTTGTCTGTAGTCTGTAGTCTGTAGTCTGTACGTACACATTCCTTGCAACGCTCTAAACTCAGAAACTATTAAAGTTATCGAAATGCGGTTTTCGCCAATCGATTACATTCGGGCCAAGGACGAAAATGCTGTTATTACCTTTGATGACGTCACTTCCGGTATAAGCTAAAATGGCGGCACTCATTTTTTTTATAAGATAAAGTTGCAGTTTTTTTTATGTAGTTTAAAAGAGAATTTTTTTTTGAATTCGGCAATATATATTGTGCTATACTTATTTTTTGAAAAAAGTGTTAAAAAAAATAATTATTAAAAAATGACTGCAACGCTCGATACTCAGAAAGTATTAAAGTTATCGAAATGCGGTTTTCGCTAATGAATTACATTTGGGTCAAGGACGAAAATGCTGATATTACCTTTGATGACGTCACTTCCGGTGTAAGCTAAAATGGCGGCACTCATTTTTTTTATAAGATAAAGTTGCAGTTTTTTTATGCAGTTTAAAAGAGTATTTTTTTCTGAATTCAGCAATATATATTGTGCTATACTTATTTTTTGAAAAATGTGTTAAAAAAATCATTTTTAAAAAATGACTGCAACGCTCTATACTCAGAAACTATTAAAGTTATCGAAATGCGGTTTTCGCCAATCGATTGCATTCGGGCCAAGAACGAAAATGCTGATATTACCTTTGATTCGTCACTTCCGGTGTAAGCTAAAATGGCGGCACTCATTTTTTTATAAGATAAAATTGCAGTTTTTTATGTAGTTTAAGAGTATTTTTTTCTGAATTCAGTAGTATTTATTTTTTGAAAAAAGTGTTAATACGAGGGAAGTCTCGTGGCAACTTGCCAGAATTTTTTTTCGATTACATTACTTCCCTATATGTATTATACACGTGTGTATATGCACGGGAAAGTACAATAAAAATGTAATTATAGACACCGCCATTTTCAGACCTCAGTTGTTTGACTTACAGATTCAGCTTGGGAACCTAAAATTGCTTCTCGCACACTGCCTTAAACGACATATCTGGTTTTGTACGATTGGATTAGGGAGGTGCATGGTGGTGTGAATGCAAACATAGACATGTGCAGACACTACCTATCCACATTTAAATTTACCACTCACTAGGCATTGTATAATGTTTGTTCCTTTTGTGCTTTCATATTGTTTCTGTTTGTGCCTTCCATAATTCTAAAAGGTTGTTGGCAAATATTTAGCGGCACAAATCTCTACTAATGAGGCACCAACGAATGGTACCATTTCTTCCGTTTGTTCTTTCTTCACTATCTCACATCTAAAGGTTGCTGATAAGTGTTTTTAGGAATACATCTTTAGTAACGGAGCACTAAAGTGCAATACCTATATTTCCAGATTCAGACATTAAAAAACATGTACAGCACGCAATCATCACGCAATGTTGCCAAAATGTGATTGTGATAAAGTTGGTATGAATCAACAATAAATGCAATTATTATCATCCGCTATATTGCGATAATATTATATTTATATCACAAAACCGGATGAGTAAAGCAGTGAAGGATATCGTATAAGTACGTCTTAAATTTCGTTACGTAAATTGTAAAGAAGTAAATAGCTACATAAACTTCGTCCGGAAAAAATAGGGCAAAAGGATTGTCACACTACCGTCGGAGTCGTTGAGTGAGCTACCGTTCTATATATTACACAAAAATCGTAATTAAATATAAATAAACATCACGATGTAAGTGTATGAACTATATCTCAGAATAAATAAATATATTTTAATTACGCTAATATATGAACTCACTTATCATTAGTTGTAATTAAGAAAGACCCAAATCACTGTCTGTGACGTATGCGAACACGTTCAGTTCTCGTGCTATAGGTCTAGGAGAGAGTATAATTATTTGCGATGGAGATATAAAATTGTAGCATGATACAAGAAAGTACGTATCATGAAATTGTAGACTGTACACAGTTATCTAAGAATACCTACCTCCAACGTCCAACGTGATGATTGCGTGTTGTTCGAATGTCAGTTAAACCTCAGACCTCACTACTTAGTCGTGTACACTGTACAGTGTACGTACATGTATCTATATTGCTCTGAAAATATAGGTGTGGTTATCATTACACTTTGTTTTGTCTGTCTACAAGCTTTATCATATCACACTGATAATCCGCCTCGCTGTCTCAATTACTGAAATTAAGTTTTAATGATCGAAGATTATTGGAGGTGTAACAACCTCAATCTACGAGTACCTACTATTTGTCACCAACCTACCATACCATACATTTACTAATTTTAACTTTAAGTCGCAAAGTACGACTACCTATGGGAAACTTTTTGTTTTTAATGAGGTTAATGAGGTATAAATTAAAATGCTCACCTTGCATGAACACCGTTTGTCGATTAAGAAAGTAAAATCAGTCATAGTGGAAATTTTCTTTCGATTTTCACTATCCAAAATATCAACAAAGTCAACCAACAACAATCAGTGTTGTATGTAGTGATTTGTGAAAAATTCCATGTTCTTATCCGATCGATTCTATTGAACCGTGTAAACTAAATTGGATTGGAAACATTGTTTTGAGTGTAAATTAATTTACAAACTCTCTTTAATCGGACAACTTTCCTTTTCAAATAGCACATTGATCCCTCTTGTTTCTTGTATCTAGATTTTTTCTGAAATCATTAACAGCGTAAGTTTCGGCTGTGAAACACTCAAAATAAAACCTTTAGATACTTGGAATCAGAATCTTCGGACACGATTTTAGATGATTTTCAATTTTATTCTCTCCAGCCCTTATGACAATGAAGTCTTTAACCATTTTTTTAAATTGCAGCCCCCAGATGTTCCCATGGATTGTAATTCCTCAACAATTTTGCATTTCCTTTTCGCCCCTAACCACTTAAGAGATCTTATTAAAGTACATATAAAATGTAAATTAAGAATGCTGGTGAAGTTTTAAGAATTTATTTATAACAAATAGACAATGACGCTATGCAAAATGTCAGAAAAATGACAATAAGTTGAATGTTTCTTGAAAAAAAAATTGTTTACATATAAAACATGGATTTGTAGAAATATGGTTCGTTATTTCACAGAAACATCGAAGATTGTAGCCTGCCCAAGAAAAAGTCTGCAATTTGTTTAATTAACAAATGGCATCCGAACGAACAAAGCGACTTTAGTTCAAAACCTTAACACAGAAAAGTATTTGGAACTACATACTTAAGGGTCATACCTACCCTCGCTTTATTATATCCAATCCCTTACGATCCAGATATTTCTGAGATTTTATAGTGCGTCCCTCACTATCCCGTTTAACATGAAACTATTTAAACAAAGTGTTTCCCGGTCGCTGTTAAATTTTTTTGTATAATTTTTATTTGTTACAAAGTTTTTTTGACCCATTATTCATTTGTTTCAAATTCTGAATTTACATTGTTTGTGTATTTTGATGACAATATTTCTTAAGTGATAACAAAAAAGGATACGAACCCAACATTTTTTATGTAGGATCATGGGCGCCCATACAGCAATTTCCACTATTTCCAGGGGGAGGGAAATTTGGGGTTTGAAAATTACATTTTGATATATAAAATTTTTGACATCATTTACCTTTTTCTAAACATTTTTCCCTTGACTTCAACGTGTGTGTTCGTTGTAAATTTGAATATTTTGTATCTGGAATTTTTTTTCGAGTCCCTGTGCTTGGTCACGTACCGTTAATTAGCATCGCCTCAAATTATCAATTGATAATAGTTTGACATTAAAATTGCTTCATCAATTCTTGAATCGAAAAACAAGTTAGTGAATAAATACTTGTTTTTAGGTATTTCATAAATATGAACGTACATTGACTGTCGCAAGACTACTTTTTCAAAATTTATTCATGCTAATGGAAATTTACTTGTTGATCTAACGTAAACCAGCCTTATAAAAACAACATAAATTATTGTACCTGTTCCTAACCAACGGTTATCTCCAGCCACTTCATGATACCACAGATGGAAATAGTATATTTTCATCTGTGATGATACCTTGCTCCGAAACGTAGAAAGCCCTCAGATTACAATTATTGAGGTATTTATTGGTTTACAATAAGTATTTTCTTTATTACATGTTATGGAATGGAGATAGGAATGAGGGAAATTAAAAAAATATTGCATTGACCGTAACGTTGCCCTTGAAATAACTTCATGCTTTTGATCATTGATCGCAATAATTATAATAATGATATTTGTCAACCGTGCAGTCCATAATTAGTTAGGATAATTGCAGTTTTTCGATTTTAATGCGATTTTTTTTTATTTTTTAAAATTCACGTGTAGTTTAATAATCGTTGTATTTATGTAACTCTTGTTACGATAACCTCGTAGTAGAAAGCAGTTCAAACTTGCTTTTTGTTTTGACTTCTCGTAGATAAGTAATCTTCATAAAATTGCACTACATATTATAATTTTAGCATAAAATATTCATGAAGTGCTAAAAAATTATTAACGTTAATATAATCGATAAATAGCAAATGAAAAAAGACGTGTTAATAAACTTTAAAGATATCGTATTTAATTTGATCACTAGACAACAGAGAACAGAAAATGTAAAAATATGTTTGGCACAGGATCCAAATTCTTCTGAAGAATGAATCTGAGACTTCGATTTATATAATTGTAATTTGGGACTTTTTGGCAAGTAATAAACTACAGTCACGTGTTCTTCCATAATTTTTCGTTATATAGCGAACATAATGCGGGGAAATCTTATTTATTACACACACAGGCATACATACAGGACGTTGTCTTTTATTATTACATTCATTGCAGCAGCAGCTTAGCTTTACACTAAAAAGGTAAATGTTTGTGTGTATTGACGTCATTACAAATTTACTTCTGCTTCACCTCAAGGTGATTTAATTTTAGTTTCATTGACGTTAATGCAGGTAATGTTATAAGGTACAGCCTGGTCCAATGCAAATGTACACGAGTGACTATAAAAAAACGACGAAATTTCTCTCATCTTTTCAATTTCGATATGGTACAAGCCAAAGCATGTAGGTATATGATTGACTTTTTCGCCTAATGACTACAAGTAACCATTTTCAAACAAAAAAGTTTCCATGACGAACGCCTACAAACCATATCTTCTTTTTGCCTACAGTACATTACATTATTACAATTTCAGGGACCACACTATATGTGTTTCAACCACTTTGGTCAAACAGACTATTGCCTATCATCTTACAAAATGCACAAAAGCAAATTTTTTGGATACCTGCGCCAACGGAAAAGAATATCAGAAACATCTTACTCGTAACAAACTTTATCCCAATTAATTCCACCAAAAGAACATACATACTTCGACCCCATCATTTACGTCTCAACTCAAATCAAATGATAAAGACTTCCGTGTAAAGGATAAATGATAATTATGTTATGGCCTGTAAACGTCATTTTTTACATAAGATTTAAAATATATCAAAAACAGTTGAACTTAGGCATAGGAAATGAAATTCATTTAGATTTTTATGTAGAATCTAAAAATGTATTAATATACAAAGCATTTTATTTAAATTAACGCGAAGATGTCATCTACTTCCGATATAACCAGACGTGCCAGAAATACCAACATATCTAACAGATCAAATTTTTAACATTTTTATATTTGTAGTTTTTCCTATAATCCATTGATGCAGTCCCCGGAGGACCATCCTGAATAGTTTAGTATACTGTATACACGGTATGTATTTAGTAATCAGTTTGCACATTTTCTAAATATTCTTTAATTTAATTTTCTAGTTTTATCAGTATTAGTCAGGTGCGTTGTCATTGCCGATACTTTTTATTACAATACATCCTTCAATCAAGAATGAATTCAAAAATGTCAATTTATATGAAACTTGAAAGTTCAATTTATTCCATAGACGAGTTGTTTCCTATCCGCAAAACTGCCAAAAGTGCGTTTATTTGAATGGATACAAAATGAAATTCCTTTTTACGTTTGTAATGTTACCTTTTATTTTTTATTTACACTTTCTTCAATTTAGTGACAAACAAATGAAGATATTTGTGAAGTTCGATTCCCTCTCCTCCAGAATAATTTTGGCATTTTCTTCCTCGGAGTCGATTTAACCTCCAAAGATAATAGTGATAATAGGGGGTTAACCATACTTCCCGCTTAGAAAGGAAGACCACACTTGTGGCCATTCAACACAACAAACACAAAAAAACACCGAAAACCACAGTAAAGTTTTATTGTAGTTTTTAATGTTGGTTCGTAATTTAGATGTGACCGGGAATTATGTGGCTGTAATACACTTTAGACAGGCGCATAACGACGCCAGAGGAAAGTTGGTGGAGTAAGGAAAAATGTAATGAAACTAAATGCAGCTTCCAAACTACGCTTGGCATCGTAAGATTGTCTCTCGAATTGTACTTTGATTTCTACCTCACGTAAACAACCTGTTTTTCTAGTTTTAAAAATCTATTTATTTCGTCCTAAAGGACATCTGTTAAATCAGTTACTCAACTCTGTGATTCCAAAATCCAAATTCCTACGCTTTCCGTTTATTTCTGAAACGTGTAGTACAAAGTCCAGGGATCTTCGGTTTGTTTTTCAATCAATTTTTTGTGTTGTTGCCAAAAATACGTGACTTGAAATTCGACTGCAATAAAAATAACTGAAAAACAATGTACAAATATTTGAATCTTTTTTTCCTACTTATGTACCTATGAACACTGTTCATTGAACAGGACAAGGGTGTTTGAAAAAATCGGTATATTTTTAAAACAATCACTAATTAGCATTCTATTATTAGGCAAGGTCGAAACACTTTAAGCGTTTTTAAAATTCTTATCTACATTAGGTATCAATGACAAAACTTTTTTCAGTATGTTTGGAAAGGATCCATCCTCTAACGTGGGTATTACGATTGGGTACGAAAACTGTGGGAAGACAGAGGGTTAACAATTCGTATTTTTTCAGTATTTTTAATTCCCGGTTTTGTCGTCATCATTTACTTAAACAAATTCTGTTTCTAATTAAAGAAAACACATTGTATTTTTGTATTAGGTAATAAAAAATAACAATTTCATATTTAACATAGGTACTGCAAAGTGCAGTATGAAGCTTTTCACAATGTTGTGACCCTGACCAACTCGATTCCATGAATCGTGAAATTACATTTTTTTTAGCCAATTATATAATTTTGAACTCGTTGTTTTCAGTACATATCTTTTCAAGCGGTTAATGGAATATGTATTGTTAGATTTTAATAAGTGTAGGTAGGCACTTACCTAATGGAAAATTTCCTATTTCGTTATCTGAACTAAAAGTATTGCTGTCAAAAATGTTCTTAAATGGAAAATACATCCAAGAATGGAGTAAACATATACTGTACTGTGGAGAAGTCGGTGAGTTTGATCTGTCGAAAAGATAACATAAGCAAAGAAAGTAAGTGTCATCTTCAAGATTAATTTATCGACATTGGAAATTTCCTCAATAATGTGATTATTATATTACCTACCTATGAAAGATTATGTTGCTATACAAATCTTATGAACGAGCTCGAAAATTAAACAAACTGCAAAAACGCAAAAATGATTATTAGTCGGCTGCAGATATGAGAAAAAAGCACCTAGCACTCAAAAATCGCTACAAAAGGTTTCTCAACGGTTTTTTGTAATCTCAGGTGTGCCGAAAAACATACAAAAAGTTTACCAAGATGGTCGTCAAATACCTACCTAACTCATACAGTTTTCATTCTTCAAAGGGGAAGTTGGTGTTTTTAGGGTCTTAGAATACATTTATCACATCTAAATTATAAAAATATCTTAATTATCCTTAGTTTACCAAAAATGTACAACATTATCAATGTTAACGCATTTACAAATATGTAGTCATTGTCACATTCTTCTTCCCAAACAGATTTATTGAAATAATGTTCACAATTCTGTTTGGCACGGTCCACATGCAGACGTGCACGGTAATCTCCATATCTCACTGCACCGTTTTGTTCTGCAGGCAGTTTGCAATTGGAGCATATGATGTACATTCTCTGCTCCAATAATGATTCCACCTCCAATCGAACGCATTCATATCACGTTCCATTCTGATCCAAACCATGCTTTGGTAATATACTCTAAAGCTGTGGTATTTTGTTGAGAACTCGGTAGGAGGACGGCGCTCTGGACTCACAAATGACGAGGTAGAAACAATGTTGGTAGCGCAAAGAAATAAGGGAAGCAGCCCAAACAAGACTGCCATTACCTTGCTTCCTACCTCCTATATAACAGATTTTGTTTGATGTAGGAGTAAAAACACATTCTCACAGTTCTGAATCGTTTGTTCACTGCTAATAAGTTTTTGAATTGCTGACTTCTTGCATGAATGTAAGAATAATAGAGGAGAAGGATGGGTAAATCTGTGTTCTCCCCTATCAACGTCGTTGGAAGTTGTTCTGATGACTTGACAGCTCCCTTGACGATGTCCACGTCTGCATCCCCTGACACATTGACTACACTGCAACCCATTTTTCGCAGTTCTTCTGTCACTATATGAATAAGCGCCTGTTTATTGCAAGATGTGAAGAGAAAATCATCATTTCTGCCCACAAACTGTTACTGCAATGAAATAACTAATTTGGCCACGTCTTTGATGCGTATTATCCTTGACGGAAAGACTTTTCATAACCGTCAACAGTAACGGTTGGTTTCCCATAATGTTTTACGGTAAATTCTGCATATGAGCTTGCAATGGCGCCATACTTTTCGTTCTTTTTCCAGATCAAATGATGAACAAGGGAACCACCATCTAACACATATTGTTCAATTGATGGCATGGAATCCATGATAACTTTTTTTGGGTTCCTTGATTGTATACTCCCCAATTGCCTGAGCAAATGGAGCTTTGTCCCTTTACGAAATATTTGTTTGATTTCGAACAAGGTTCATGGGTATGGACTGAGTTCATAGAGAAAGAGGAGAACAGGAGCAATGGTTCGGTCTTTGTCAATTTTAATTCTGCAGTCGTCAGCAAGGATTTCTGCTCGGTCTCTTCGTTAAAATTCCAATGATACCTACATAAAAAACTTGCCTTTCCGACCATATTTCGTACAATATGATCTATACAATTACAAAAGCAAAATTCTTGTACAAAATGCTTTTCTGTATTACATGAGGTATGAATTTGGCACTCGGCGGCGCTCAGATCTATCCTGAATGTGGCCGCAAGCTGCAAAATTCGCTGTATAAAAGCGACTATTGCTGCAAAGTTATTTTACTACATCCTTTAAATGTATTCTAAGGTAAACGCCAACTTTACTTTTGTACTATGAGAATGAGAACTGTAGAAGTTAAGTAGGTGGTTGACGGCCATCTTAAACGCAACCTTGAAAATTAGGCCTTTACGGTAGTCAAACTTTGGCAAACTTTTAGTATATTTTTCAGCACACCGGTCACCGGTGGAAAACCTTTTGTAGCAATTTTCTGACAGTCAAACCATATTTGCAGCCGTCTATATAATAAAACCAATCAATTATTTTCAACCAACTTTAAAAAGTTGGTTACTAAATTCGTCAGGATGTCTGTGTGCCCGTGTGTTGCACGATGTTACAGAGTTTAGAAAGCTGGAAGTGGTGCCATCTTATAGAAAATTCTTTGCTTATTCCAAATCTCTGCTAAATTTTTTGATCGGATCACCCGTTCGCCGCCGGGAGGCCATTAAAGTCAAAATATACACCTTTGAACATCCCGAGAATGACACATCCAATTACAAAAAGAAAAAAAACACGTGTTCCTTTATTTTTTGAAACCTATTCAGTGATAATACGTAAATACCACCATCACTCCCCTGGGGGGTGAGTTCTGAAAACT
This sequence comes from Pyrocoelia pectoralis, assembly GCA_036250285.1. NCBI lineage: Eukaryota > Metazoa > Arthropoda > Insecta > Coleoptera > Lampyridae > Pyrocoelia > Pyrocoelia pectoralis. The sequence continues at coordinate 20,748,668 of CM070076.1, read as the reverse complement.
TAAATGGGAACACCTATTTTTTATTGCACTTTTGGATTCACCATAAAAATTGTTCTCAAATTGCAAATTTCACCTCCAAACTTCACAACTCCAAGGGTAGAAGAGGGGAAAATTGCATATGTCCGCAGAAACGATTTTATTTACTTCTTTCTTTGCTCAAACATTTTTTTGTGTTTTACAAATTGTCCGTCACCCTCTCCGCTCTGGATAGAAAAACAATGATTCATTAGTGCAGAATTCGGGGTGCTTACGTCTGGGCTGGGGGAGGGGGTAGTTATATACTATGGACTATGCCATAATTAGTTACAGATTTGAAGTTGGTTAAAATTAGAATTCTATAAGAATTCCCACCTTGATACTTGTTTATAAAATTGGCCACTTATAATTAGTCGAGAGCGGTTGATTTTTGCAGGAAAATCCCTTTTGTTCGAGTGCTTGACCATTCTATTATTCTCAAGTTGTTAAAAAAAAACATTTTTTGCGCTTAACTGCTCTCTCGTAAAAAAAACGATGAAAAAACTAAATTCCCATTTAATGACCTCGTGCTATTAAAAGATCATAGACATTAGTTTATACACGCTCGTTTATCGTTTCTTATTATTCGTTATTTTTTATGGAGCGAAAAACCAATAAGAAATCTTTTACAAAGCCAATAATGCCCTAATTAGTTTTTTTAATACTATTTCGGAGCATACTCGATTGTGTCGGTACAACTTGAGTTTTGAGATGAAAATATCTGCTGTTGTTTACATGATATCTACTTTGTTCCGCAGACAAATTTAGAACGGTCACAACAACTTACCACACTAACAGTTTTAATGGCAATGCCAATGTTGATGAAAAGAAATAAATTGGTCCGACATTTGGTTATTGTTTACATTGCAAATTCTGCCATGCGTCCTTGGCGTGATTCATATACATACATATAACATTATCATTAAATTATCGAGGTTTGTTTATTTTGATACACTATTTGGGGAACACACGTGTAATGATATGAATCTTTTTTCGAAACATATTTTTACACAAACTAAAAGTTAGTATTTATAGTAGGTAAATAACTATGAATCTGGTAAATGGTTCCTAATACGGAAGTCGGAACTCATTTTAGTTCCGGCCTTCACAAGGCTTCAACTTTGCGTCATAAACATATACAATAGGTAGGTAGGTACCTACGTAGGTTGGTTTAATAAGCTATTAAAACCAAATGGCCCAATTAGCTAAATATCGCCATCATAATCATAACGTCTAGGTAAATTACGAGAAAATCTACTAAGACATAAGATGTTAATTGTTGTTCCATTAGAAAATATGTCAAATGTTCTTCAGTTTCTATATTTTTGCCCTAAAAATAGGTACAATTTCTATACCTATCACCTGAGTCGCGAATAAGTGGAATTTATGTAATAAATTTTAAGTGTAAGATTGCGTTCTGTATTTTGAATCTTACTCAATCTTTTAATTCGGCAGAAGAACGTGTTGAATCTTTTTTCACCAAAATTTTGAATAATGGGCCTAGGACTAAAATTGTTCCTGGTTACTAAAGATGGGGTATTGGTAAGAATTAAGTTATTTCCTGTTTGGTCATCGGCAATTTTAAATTCCTGGGGCATGATTATTGCATTTTGATCATAACCAGCTTTTTTCACACCAATCGAAGTATCAACCAAATGAAAAAACGTCTTCACTATCCATCACTTGGTTCTGGCTCTCATATGGAAATACCTAATCATCCTGTCAATTAGGTCAACTCCCTCGCATGCATTCATAGTAGGTACTTTTAAGTGTTGGAATCTTTTTTGCAAAGCTCTATTTGCAAATGTAGAACCCCGCTATTCCGAACTAATTGGGACCGAACCCTGTTCGGTTTAGCGGGAATTCGGAATAGGCGGATTGCATTAATATCAACATATTGATAGCGCAATGGCGGAACATTGCATCCTCAAGTTAATTCAATGCCTTTCATAAGAAAAAAATGATTGATTTTACTTTTTAAATGGGTGTAAATTACACACAACAATAATATGTAAATGTATGTTTTTTCACGAAAGTCTTTTTATTTCTCCTGTTTTTAAGTTAGAAAAATCTGTATTTTTTCTGAATTCTGTTCGGAATAGACGGATTTTCGGAATAGCGGGGTTCGGAATAGCGGGATTCTACTGCAGTCCCATTTTATACCATTGGGCAATATCAATTTTACCATCTGATGATGTTCAGAGGATTCACGACCTAAACAACTAATCATTTTATCTGATTAATAATGTCTAAATGAAGAGACTTTTACTGTTACTCGAGTAGAGGTATATCAGTAAAATATCTGACAACGAAAAATTGTAACAATACAGTGTGTCCACGGATTGACTTCACTATAGGTGTAAATGACCAAAAATTTTGGAATTTCAAAACGATTTTTTCAGATTCTGCCCTGATTCATTGGAAATGAATTTTCATCATATTTTCATATTTTTAATTTTTTTAATTCAAAGCCGCCTTGATCGTGGAACAAAAACTATTTTCTTTGCAGGTAAAGTACCTTTTTTATGTATCATAGAGCAAAATTTTATTAAGAAAAACTGTTCAGAATCAAAAAATAATAATCAGTGCAAAATTTGAAAATAATCGGCACAATTTCATGAAACCGTTATTTTTATTTATTAAGACGACTATCATCGATTAAATCGGAATCTATGCATACAACATTTCAAACATTACATTCTCATTTGTTTACAAACAATACCGATTGTCATTTTATGGTCAGTTTTTCAATTCTGAACAGCTTTTCTCAATAAAATTTTGCTCTATGATACACAAAAAAGGTACTTTACCTGCAAAGAAAATAGTTTTTGTTCCACGATCAAGGCGGCTTTGAATTAAAAAAATTAAAAGTATGATGAAAATTCAATTCCAATGAAGCAGGGCAGAATCTGAAAAAATGGTTTTGAAATTCCAAAATTTTTGGTCATTTACACCTATAGTGAAGTCAATCCGTGGACACACTGTATATCATGCTGTAAAATGGAATGCGCTAAACAGTTAAGAGCTATTGACGAAATTATTTGCAATAAGTGCAGATTTGGTTTTCATACCAAATGCGCTGGTCTTACTAGGCAAGAGGTTCAGTAAATAAACTAAGGAAAGACCTGGTCTGTATGCTGGAGAGGGATGCACTGGGGGGGGGGGGGGGGGGGGGGTTAACAATTCGAGTTGGTAACGCGAAACCGCCTTCCATAATATTTGAGAGAGTTACCTACCCACATTACATCACGAAGAATGCAATAATCATTTTTGACTGCTACCCAGAAGATGGACGTAACTTTTCTGCAAAACACTCTGAACGTCTCAGACGAGCAAAAGGACGTCGTCCAGCAAACATGGTAAACGAAGACATTCGAAAAAATGAAACAAACGAAACTCATAGAGATAAAGATGAAGACAAAGTCGACAGGGATATTATTTTAACAACTATAGAAATATCTCCGTCATAGTAGTAAGCGAGAACATCGATCTCCCAGCGCTCCTGTATGCAATTGCAAAAATCATGGAAACGTGTCTATCTTCAAAAGACTGGGAGAAACGCTGAGAGTACGAAAATATATTGCACAGTAAGCTTCAATAATCAAATTCTGACCATACATGCTTTCTTAGGATGCAATACACTGTCGGCCATTTGTGGAATGTGAAAGGTTATCGTAAGAGTATTAAAAAAGAATTTATCATTTGCGGAAAGGACTTAAATTATATTCAAAACAAAACCCGGGCAAAAATAGTATCGCTACAGTCAAAGAAAATGCATTCATTTCGTTGCATGGGGGCAAGAAATCGACGATTCATATATCACCAGATTCAAAACTGCCTCGGGAGTGAAAGCTGCACAAACGCCGCTGACATTGAAGATGTCCTCAATGGAGAGGAAGAAAATTCCGACGATAATCGTACCAGGACTGACGAAAAAAGCTCGAAAAGAGAAGAAAACGGACAACGGAAAGAGTAAATGAAGAGGAAACTGCAGATAACCCCTTGAGTAATTGTTTAGCAACTTACTTCGATTATGCAGTTCCCTTGCAGTTCCCTGCACAGTCAAGGTGTTTGACAAACATTTTTACCTCAAACAATACCTGTTATGTTTCTAAAAGTCCAAGAAGAATAGAAGATATACCTACTGGAATTACAATTTGGAAATAGAAGTGGGATCTTTGATGTGCAAGTTATTAATACTATGTTAATATACCTACAAATAATCGTTTTTGAAAGGAAGAAAAAAGTGGCTCCTATGCTTTGATCCAAATTTTTCCCGAATATTCGGTTGAAATTTAAAATTCAGCTAATTTTATTTATATGCGCAATACAGCTTCAGGATTAAATTTTCCTGACACACCGACACACCTAACCAGTCTGTTTAATTCTATAATATGCGTGCGTATAACCTTGAAATAATTATACCTATTAGACAATGTTTACTATCATTATGTAAGTAAGTAGGTATTCAATTTCCAATAAATGTTACAGGTCGCTAACGAATACGTCATATTTTTACATCTAGATTAAAGTCCAACTAATTAACACTTTATATTTGCATTAATGATTGGATTTGTTGTTAATAACAGGAAATGAATGATTGTCTTTGAACCTTATAAATATAATACTTGCCTTTACATTATCATAAATGTATAATTAATCTAATTTGAATACCTACGTACATAAACATTGACGAAATAATCGATTTATGTTTTTGAAAAGGTACCTATTTGTAGTGAAAGTCGTAGTATATCAACTTTTAAGCAGACCTATAAAATATTTTCACTTTTAAGCAATACAATTTTTTGCTGCATTAATTTAGAAATCCCATATATTTAAAGGTAAAAAATACAAAAACATCAACAAATTATAATTTCAGATGGATGATTTTATAATTTTAAAGTATGGATATACAGGGTGATTCATGAAGAAACGAAGAAACTTCGGGAGGTGAATCTACATCAAAAAATAAGAAAAATGTCATATTATCAACATAGGTCTGGAATTGCTTCGCTAGTTGTAAGTCGTTACCGAAGCAATCCCGGACCTATGTTGAGAATATAATAGAAAGAGAGCTAAAGTAATGGGCTTTTTCGTAGGTATGTACGTTGGGTTGCATTTATGTTTACATTTTTCTCCTAAAAGTAGTTTCAGGCTATTGAAAGACGGAGATAAAAGAATTCGTTTTTCTAAAAGGTCTTACAACGTTGCCATAACTAGTTTAGTGTTTTCAAAGATGCAGTTATCTTTGAGTGTTAATCCTTTATTATTAAGCATATTTGAATTGCATACACCTGACAAAATTTCTTTTGAATTGAAAAGGTATATTTGAAACCAAAACAATAAGTCCGCAAACAAGTTATCGTTAAAGCAAGAAAATCAGATGAATGGACAGGTAAATGTCACAACACCGTAAAATAAAAACGATAAAATTTTACAGGGAACTATTTTTTTTCGAGTTACATTACTTCGTTAGTCTTCTACTAGGTGGCCGACAGTAGCGCTCCAAAGCGGCGGACTAACTTTTATCATGACGCTGTTCTCTTACCTATAATACACTCTTTGATAATATGAGTTTTTTTTATTTGTAGATCTAGATTCGCCAACAATAGTTAAATTGGCGTGTAAAGTGCGAATCACTGTGTCAGAGCGGAGGTTTCCGCGACCAGAGTGTGTAAGATAAAGACGACTTCCGGAGTAGGGCCATGTCATTGTTGAAAAAGTCAACGTTTCGCCCACTTTCGTAAGAGACTTCATCAGGACAAGAAACAAAACACAAATAAAAATAAAAACAATAAAAATAAAATATATACAAACTTACCAAATGAACCAATGGAAACAACACACTACTGCACTACACTGCATCTTTAATACAGTTGGTTTGGTTCATTTGGTAAGAGTTTTTATATATTTTATTTTTGTTTTGTTTCTTGTCCTGATGAAGCTCCTTACGAAAGTGGACGAAACGTTGACTTTTTTAAACATTGACACGATTCTACCCCGGAAGTCGTTTTTATCTTGCGAATCACTGTATTTAATTTATATAATTTATAAACAAAAGAATGTATAATATATTTTAAAAAATGTCTGCAATATCCACTAGAATTACATCAATTAAGATGAAATAAAAAAGTATATAAACAACAACATTAAATATTTTAATATAAGTTACAATTTATGAAGGACACAACCAGAGGTATTTTTAACTTACATAATTCAGTCAATTATTACGAGTTTTCAATGATTGTAGGTATACAGGGTGATTCACCACTATTCCCTCGGTCTCTTGTGCCTAAAGGGTACAAGATATCAGCTTCATTTTTTGGTGACATATGTAAATTGATAACGACTATTTTTTAAAATTATTTTCACTTATACAGGATGCTTCACAAAATTGTAATATATCAAAGTTAGGTTTTTTTAAATGCAACCCCCTATATTTTATTACATTTTTAGATTATACGTTAAAAACTAAGGTAACTTTATTAAACGTTCCCTATACCTATCGCTTACCAATTTTGAGAAAATTGTGATTTTAAGAAAAATATTCAATTTAAACAACCTCTAATAACACGGAAACCGCTGACTTTTAGTAACGCAAATTTATATGGACTTATCTTGACCTTTAAGGCTTTTATTTGCACTACGTAGGATTTCGATATTTTGTACAGGGTGTTTAGAAAAAGGATTCATATTTTATATTTTTCAAACATCAAAAACTCACTTAACTTAAATGGAACACCCTGTATGTTTTTATTCTATGTTGAATAACTTTTCATTTTCTATCAAAAACTATGAGTAATAGATATGTCTAAAATCAGCGATTAAAAAGTTATTAAGATTTTTCTCTAAAATTTGTATGGAAATGGTTTTGTTTGCATTCTAGTAGGCCATGATTTTTTTTATTGTAGTTGATAATTAGATATGTGATCAAAATTTAATTAAAAATGAAATTGAAGCAATGGAAAAAATACTGTAGTACCTAAATGCCATTTTTTCCTATGCATAACCGCACTCGTTTTCAAGAGATCTTCGAACCTTATGGTGTTATAGTAGCAAACGCATCCTTTATTCTAATCTTCATGTCATCAGCAGTGGTAGGTGGAGTGTTGTAAACTAAATTTTTAATGATAATAATAATAATAATAATGTCTAAACAAACTTCATCAAGAAGACTCGAAAAAGTGTTGTTCTAAAATCCGTAAAAATTTTACTCCGTTCAAGTTTCCATCAAAAAATCAAAATTCTCCCAAATACATTGAGGCTCCACCGGTTTTGGCGGTCAACAGTGCGATACAGGTGACGATTTAGTAATGGAAGTTATGTGGGTTTACCAAGGCGTTATGTTGTGGAAAGTGGATTCGTCGGTAAATAAAACATATTTAAACAATTCATCTTCTTCTCCAACTTTTTCGAGACTCCATAAACAAAAATTCAACCTTCGTTGAAAGCCTCGTCCATATAAATTCTGGTGAAGTTGAATGTGATAAGGATGGTATTTATGTTTTTTTCAAAAATATTTAGATAGACAATTCCTCAATAAATGGATTGTAAGGAGGGGTCCACAACACTCCACCTACCACTGCTGATGACATAAAGATTACAATAAAGGATACGTTTGCTACTATAACACCAGATATCCTGAGAAACGTTAGATCTTTTTAAAATCGAGTGCGGTTGTGCTTAGAAGAAAATGGTCATCATATTGAGCATTTACTATACCATTTTCTCCATAAATGATTACTTCTTGTTATTAATTTCATTTTTAATTAAGTTATGATCCCATATCTAATTATCAACTACAATAAAAAAAATCATGGCCTACTAGAATGCAAACAAAACCATTTCCATACAAATTTTAGAGAAAAATCTTAATAACTTTTTAATCGTTGATTTTAGACATATCAATTACTCATAGTTTTTGATAGAAAATGAAAAGTTATTCAACATAGAATAAAAACATACAGGGTGTTCCATTTAAGTTAAGTGAGTTTTTGATGTTTGAAAAATATAAAATATGAATCCTTTTTCTAAACACCCTGTACAAAATATCGAAATCCTACGTAGTGCAAATAAAAGCCTTAAAGGTTAAGATAAGTCCATATAAATTTGCGTTACTAAAAGTCAGCGGTTTCCGTGTTATTAGAGGTTGTTTAAATTGAATATTTTTCTTAAAATCACAATTTTCTCAAAATTGATAAGCGATAGGTATAGGGAACGTTTAATAAAGTTACCTTAGTTTTTAACGTATAATCTAAAAATGTAATAAAATATAGGGGGTTGCATTTAAAAAAACCTAACTTTGATATATTACAATTTTGTGAAGCATCCTGTATAAGTGAAAATAATTTTAAAAAACAGTCGTTATCAATTTACATATGTCACCAAAAAATGAAGCTGATATCTTGTACCCTTTAGGCATAAGAGACCGAGGGAATAGTCGTGAATCACCCTGTATACAGGGTTATTAGAAAGTTTGGAGACGGCGATTTATTGTCGTTAATATTCATTTTGGGAAAAATTGTTCAATACAAAAGTTGTTTATGTAATTTTTATCCATACTTGGGAATACTTTAATTTTTGTGATCTGCAATTGTTTCTGAGTTACCCCGTTCCGCATAATTTTTTTAAATGCGAACATATTAGTTTTACCTCACTATTCGATAGAGGATTTTTTCTCTATAAAACAGCACAAAAGAAATTTTTTTTCAAATTTATTTTAAGAACATTTTTTTTCCAAAAAACGCCTACATCAAGTAGGTAGGTGGTTTTATAATTCGACTGAGCCATTGTCAAATGACAAATGGAGGACAATTTGAACACTTACTTTAAATTACTTAGTTATTAATTTGTTTTTAGTGATAAGATTTTGATTCATAACTTTTTTTTGTTTCCATATAGCTACTTCATGTGAATACTTGTATCGGCGTATTTTTGAAAAAAATGTTATTAAAATAAATTTTAAAAAAATTTCTTTAGTGCTGTTTTAAAGAGTAAAAAATGCTGTATCGAATGGTGAGGTAAAAGTACATAATATGTTCGCATTTAAAAAAATTATGCGGAACGGGGTAACTCAGCAACAATTGCAGATCACAAAAATTGAAGTATTCCCAAGTATAGATAAAAATTACATAAACAACTTTTGTATTGAACAATTTTTCCTAAAATGAATATTAACGACAATAAATCGCCGTCTCCAAACTTTCTAATAACCCTGTACATAATTGACAGGCGACATTCGTTTATATTATTCTCCCTCTAATTCGAAGATGTTTTGTGAATGAGAACAAATCTCATATCAATAAGTTTAGACATGGCAATAAATTCAGGTTACAGATTAATATGGGTTTCTAATTAGGTCAGTTACGCGTAATAAGTACTCATTGAAACCTATAATATGTGTATGGCCTTTTTCCATTCTGTTTATTTCATTTCCGTTACTTTGAGAAACCATAAAAATAGTGTTTGCGTTTTATAATTAATGGTTGTTTTCTTCTATATGACATGGAAACAAAAAAAATATATACAGGCTGTTTCAGAGTAAGCGCCTTATTTTTTTTTCGCCACACTATGGGTACTATACTTTCAAAATATTTGGCAGTAGGTAATATGTTTCGGGCCATTCTCTACACGATGGTGATATCAGATTTTTAATTGAACGATTTTTTTCAAAATGGCGACTTTCCATTGTTTTTTTTAATGGAATGATACAATTTTTTTTGTATTATTGGGATCCTAAAAATATTCTTTTTACGATAACATTCGTTTTTCTTAAAAATTCATTTCTTTCCCTATCAAAAAGCAAACTAACATTTTAATCTAGTAGCGCATGAATGTTTTACACACGATGTTATTTTTGTCCAAATATGAAGTAGCGGTAGATCCTTCGATCTATTGGCTCCATTGGACGACCGACGGCGACGTTTCAATTTATGTATTGAAAAAGAAGGAAAACATGTCGACCATTGTCCATTTTGAGTTTCAAAAAGTAGATTTATTGCAAAATAGAGTTTAATTGTTTGTTTTGTGTCTACCGTTAGGTAATTGATATTTGGAAAAAAATAATATCGAGTGTAAAACATTCATGCGCTACTAGATTAAAATGTTAGTTTGCTTTTTGATGGGGAAAGAAATGAATTTTTAAGAAAAACCACATATTATCGTAAAAAGAATGTTTTAGGATCCCAATAATACAAAAAAATGATATCATTCGTTCATTCCATTTAAAAAAAAACAATTGAAATTCGTACAATTAAAAATCTGATATCACCATCGTGTAGAGAATGGCCCGAAACATATTACCTACTGCCAAATATTTTGAAAGTAGTACCCATGTGTGGCTAAAAAAAAATAACGCGCTTACTCTGAAACAGGCTGTATAAGGATTGTGGAGAAAATTTTATGAAATATTCACATGGAACACTTTTAATCAATGATAGATTGGGGATATTGCTCCCCCCCCCCCCCCCCCCCCCCCCCAGGTGCAAATTTAGATACTATGTATTTTGAAATTTACGATAAATCTTGAATCGATAACGAAAGATATAATTACCGTTGTATCTATAGCCTGTGCAGTCACTCACACAAAAGTTTAAATTGAAGTTAGTAGTTCCTAATATATCAATCTATGATCTTTGCCAATAGAAAACCTTAATTTAAAAAATTTTTTTCGCATGAAATTTGAATATAAGATGAAGTTAAGGTTTTGATCTTTCTAATCACCTGAAGATAGAATGCATCTGCTATATTTTCTCATTTTGGAGCAAAGCTTATTAGCTCATCTCTGACATTTTCAACTGCGATATTCATCAAAATTTATACGAATGATCATGCATTATCTGATCAGTTTTTCCCACATGGACCAACAAGTATCAAAATGGCAAAGTTGTTCATTCATTTTAACGCGCCGTGAAACGATTAGTTACTAGTAATTATTAGTTATCTCATCTAGTCATCTCTCACCTTTTTAGCGAATTTTTATAAATGTACAATTAGTAGTATTTTTTGCAATTTCATGAGTCCGCCTGGACCCACTTCTGCAGTTTCTAGGGAGATGCAACTGTTTGCGGTCTATATCTAAACGTGTGCCAGACCACCTTTAAGTGTTTCTGTCCAACATATTTATTTAGGTACCAATTTCTATAGGAAAACTACACAATGTTATGTGGCGAAAAATTAATATTTGACGTTTACAGTTCCACTGTTTAATTTGTTTTGACTGATTTCTCAGAAGTCTTGATTTTCGAAGTACATACATTTTTCGTTCACAAATTCCGATTTTACCAATTTAATATTCTTAATTCCTCCTGAAAGTTGAGGAGTAATATTTCTACAATTTTATGTATTTATCGAAACAACAAACATCATTATTTATCAAGTTATTAATATTAACACAATATTAATTGATTAATTTTTTTCTAGTAGTCATATTTTCACGATTACAGCGCCACCTGTTGGGTGTACAAAAAAGTTTCAAATAAAACCAACATAGTTTTTTACGATCTTTTCGAATCTGCAATAAAAAATAGGGGTTCCCATTTAAGAATTTTATTTTTAAGGTGAACCCCCTCCCGCCCCTCCTGGGGCCATTTTGTCAGAATCCGATGTATCTACCCCCCAAAACTAGGTCTTGATTCGGCACACTTTTTGTTAAGATGCATTTTTTTCGAGATATTTAAGAACGTAATGTTAAATGGGACACCCAGCATAAACAAGGGTAATAGTAGAGTATATAAACTCTTTGGTAATAGTATATTATTCAACGAGCAACGATAGCTATTACTCACGAAAATGATTTTGGCACACGATCCGCAGGCGAGTGTGGTAAATCATCTGAGCGAGCAAGGGCGCCGCCAGAAAATTTTCCCAGGGGGGGCAAGTGCTATTGGGGGTTCGTGGCTCTGGCATTTTTTCCAAATTTCGTACAAAAATTATTTTTATTTTTAATAACTTTTGCCTTTTTTCTTTTTCCCAGGGGGTGCAATCACCCCCCTGGCCCCCCCTCCATGAAAATATCAACGTGGCAACATCGGTAAAGTTATGTCTCTCTCACATATAATGCTTATTTAGTCTCTTTCTAGCTTATTATAAGTCAAACCTCGGACCAATAATATTGTTCCGAGAGTCAAACTCTCAATAATGTTGTTCCATACCTAGACAGTAAGACATTTAGTAAAAAGCATAAAGATCGTCTTTTTTTCTTTTTGTATGTTCAACTATAAATAAATAGGTACATACTAAGAATTTACAATACGTAATTCTTGTATTGCGACATAGAAATGAATTTTATATTGATACATACACACAAAGAGGAAGGTGCGGCTTTCTGATAAGAGAATAATATTTTTTGATTACATATTATATTATTGATTATAAGTACCACCAGGCAAGATAATTTTCCATTATAACTTCCAAATATAAAATACTCATGAAAACAAACATTACGTGCTAGATTAATTTTAATTCCAACATGAATCATATCTGGGATATCAACATCACATTGAGTAACACTGACAAGCCCTCTCAAACCTGTGCTAAATTTCGTACATATGTTAGACACTACTAAAAGGTTAAAAAAGAATTTACTTATCAAGGCGGATGTTTGTTACAAAGTAAGAATATATCATCACAATGGTATTGATACTAAGCTATATGTTGATACCGATTAACCATTACACAATACGATTATTGTACATTCACCTTTCTTCACAATGGGCTAAAAATTATGTTCGCAGCGGCCATCTCTATCATAACTGCAATTCACTTTTTGGTCACAATGATTGCTAAGTGCCAAATCTAAGAGAAATGTGTAAATGTAAAACAAAGTTAAAGTAGTAGAATTCCGTTTACACTGCCATTTCATAACGTTTACATATTAGGGTTATAACTTTCTATAAAATTACAAGTAAATGGGTATTGGACAATCATTAAAATCCTCCCTTGTCACAGCAATTCACACAATGTGATAACCAGGGTTCTCCAACAATGAAAAAATCAAAACACATTCTCCTGGTAGAAAATTAGTGGAATACAGATTTTAGTCAAGTGCATGTAGAAAATCACTACAATCAGTGATGTAGTTTATGCACAGACATCTCGAAATATGAAGACAGCTAGCTAAGCTATACAAGAAAATTTTGTTTTTGCGACACACAAACAGTGAAATCAGTGAGTTTTCACATTACATATTGTACAGAGATAGCATGTTGACTTTGTTCAATTTGAAAATTTAAAAATGTGAGGGAAAGATTTTCTCTTAACAATGAGATCAAACGTGAAAAGCTTCTTAAAGAATATTTTTGTACAAAACATAGTAGCTGGGGTACCTACCTAAATGTGTATATATTGAAGAAAATTATGTGTAACAAAAGCTTAAGGAGTTTATTAAAATTAAAATAATTACTATTATAAAATATTATACATTGCCATAACACTTGAATTTGTGTACGTTTACATATTTTAGAGTAAGTTGGCATAATTTTCATAAAATTGTTAACACGACGACGAGTGTCAATGTCAGCAGTGTGTTAACTATGTATATTACAAATATAAATAACAATTTAAAAAATATACTCATAACTTATCTATATGTATTATATCATATCACATTATGCATTTAATGATCTAAAACAAGCCATTTTTCTGAAAGCTGCTCTATCTGTCTTGTAACTAAAGGATCACGAACTCGTAATCGTACCTCCAATTTTCCTCCAACTTTCTTCCTTCCATCCACCAGCTGTAATTTATAAATACTATAGTTGTATAGAATTAGTCTACTATCTATGTTAACCAATATAATCTACACATACAAGGTGCTTCTGTTTCACTCCCAAATTCTACAAAAATTTATTTAAACTAATTGGCCTTCCATACCAAAACCTTATTTCTAATCAACTTCGTTCAATATCTTATAAACAACAATTTTGTATGTATGTATTATGTAGGCAAATCAGTTGTACACTACTTTTTACCATTTGTTGACTGCATAAAACGAAACACCCTGTGTCACAGAAATGTTCAAAAGGTATGCTATAGCACAACTTAGTTTTTAAAAGTATTAATTGAAGACGTAAGTGGATAAAGGTGTCATGTCACATTTTTTCACAAAGCAACTTTATGCAATTTTTGGGCACCTATGATATACATGTAACTTTCTCATGTCTCATTTGTATCTATTTTTCGAGGTTACAATCATTTAAGTCAAAAACTAAATAAAAAACATTAAAAATGTGACATGACACCTTTATCCACTTATGTCTTCAATTATTCAAAAGAGGTGTTGAAATATTAATTTTTACTTACATCAAAACTTTCATGAAGCTCACATTGGGTTTCTAAAGGTTGTAGTTTAACAGCAACGGTGCCAAGAAGTGTGTCCCCACGAAAAAAACCACTGAAACAGCAAGCCCAATCGCTAGCAAAACAGCTAGCAAACCAAAAAAAATGTTGCTTATGACTTATGGACCATTATGTAAAGATATATTCCATATTCAACATCAATCACATCAAAAATCATTTAAAAAAACTGCTGAATATAAAATACAATTAATAGCATTTGCAATGCAGTATCTTTTTTTATTTATCGCAAGATTTTGCTCAAAGCAGGGAAAATAGATTTGATTAAGTGAAGCAAAAAAAATTTCTGACCAATGGTGATTTTTACTATTTTTTGATACCACTCATCAATACTTTCACCCCACAATGTAACAATATCAAGTTTGTCTTGTGTCAATATTAATTGTGCTTATCCAAAATCCATTCTGGAACAAACTATTATAACTTTCAAAGATATATAAAATAGCCCATAAGCCATTTGGAAAAACTCCCATTTCTAATTAAAAAGAATTTGTTAGTTATAATTACCCATGTAACATTAATCCAAACCCACACTTATAAATTGGACAAATGCAGCAACTTCACAACAAATGCACTTCTAAAATTATATACTACTCTGGTTTATTAACACTAAAATTTAAAAAAAACCACTAGGGCTCAAACTTCCAAAAAATAGTATGACATAATTATCTAACAAAACAAAGAATAATCAATTAAAAAAACCACTAGGGCTTGAACGTCCAAAAAATAGCATGACATAATAAATTATCAAACGGAACTCAATGCAGACAAAATTGCAGATTTTGATTATGTAGAAAACTTGTAAGACATATGATTGACACAGATCAAAGTGATTGGAAACAAGTAATATAAAAAAAAATTTTAAGTCAATTCCTGTTAGTTAACAAAGAACAATTTTTTGAAAAAACTGTTTTAACACCAAGTGTCATACACTACAAGTTTAAAAAAATTTATTTGAAATTGATGGAAGGGATGTCTCATGGCAATACATGCCAGAATTTTTTGAAACTACATACTTTAATTTACATACAACATGACCAACTAACAAAACATTTCTATTTGGATTAAAAAAATGACATGCCACTTTTTTATTAAAAAAGCTTTTCAAAACTACCTCATACTAACACAACACTTTTTGTCATACCAAGTCCCTCCCACATCACTTTTAATCATGTCACATTTGTTTGTAAATGATATAACTATACTTAAATAAGTACAAATTCATTTGTCCTCAATTACATTTTGCTAGAACTTAATCTTTTGTATCTTTTTACACCACTTTACTTGAACCATGCAATAATCAGGCATAGCACAAAGACTTAAAACAATGCATATCATAGCGATATAATGGCTTCCAGCTCTTACACAAACAAATAGCAAAAAGCATTTCTTACCCTTTAGAATAAATTTCCAACTTAATACTCTGCCTTTTAAACACACGAAGACAGGGTCTAGCTGTCCTTTGAATAGGCAATGTGAATGTTTCATCGTATTGAGGATTATTAGTATCTTTAATAACAGCAGTTTTGTTTCTAACGGGTTCTTCCTAGAAACAAAATAATTAAAACTACATAATCTACTATTACAGAGAAACACACCTGTGGAAAGGGAAATTCAAACTTAACATATGTATCGATGCTGTCCGGATTACTGCAATTATAATTAATACCTCTAATAATAGTTAATTGTAAGTCATTATCACTCAATTCCGTAAAACTTTTAACAATTGAAAAACTTTTAGTTTCGTAATGAAATTTAGGCAGTTGACTAGTATGCTTTCGTTTAGCTATTCGTATTATATCTAAATCTCTGGTAACACTTAACGCTAAATGCTCAAAACGATTCATTCCGGCAACGTCTCCTATCGCCTTGTTATGATCTCTCGTGCTTAATGCCATTTTTAACTGTTTTGTAAGTTGATGTTCAAGTCGTGTAAGAATATCTAAATGCTCAGGATCCATATCGCCTTCTGCAACTTCTTCTGCCATAACAACATCATATCTATAAATAAAAAAAAATTATTAATTAATTATCTTCGCCTTTAAACACCCATTTTTTTACTCTAAGGTTTAATGTGAGAAACTACCAATGGAATATATTTATGTTGTATACAGAGTGACCTATATGTTATTAGTTATTACTGTTGCTGTTGCAATACACAGAATATTTTAATTGGAAACATCCACATTTAGAAAGTCAAAGTGCTACCAAAATGAAATATTTAGCTTCAAAAGTACCTAACAAACAAATAATTCAGAATGAATACCCTCAATTTCAAACACTGACTCACAATGGCCCAAAAAGGTGGGTGAAAAACCCTTGCAAGGTAAGATAATAAAATTATGTTAATTAATTTCATTACTGTAGAAGACTCACTTTATCTCATTGTGTTAAGGTGCATACTCACCAAAAAGGCAAACAAGAGCGAGCCAGCAATCTTTACGGATAATCGCGGTGTGCAGAGTACTTGTCAGTGAGCGAACAAATATTTGTTTAATCGTGTTCGAAAAAGATCCGGTACATCAAAGAAAAATCATGTTCGTGCTTGTTTTAGTGTGGACGGAGATTTTTATAATTTAATTTATTTGGTGACGCTTCTCGCATTCGATAAGTTACCTTATACAGGGTGATTCGGGAGGAAATGGAAGTATTTTAAAGACATGTCCAGGATGCTAAAATAAGCAAAATAAGCTCATATGTTCAAGTGCGATTTTCATTTGTTTCAGAGATAATTCGGTTTTTCTTTTTAAAAGTTAATCTAGTTTTTCCGAAGCGATACATGCACTTTGGAAACATTCCAGTTTCGCTAGCACGTGTAAAAACATTTTGAAACATTTGCGTATTAGGAATTCTTCGACTCGGAAAACTATGTCGATGCTCTTCTACTGAACGAACAAACAGAATTACCATTACAAAATCCATAAACAAACACCATATCTGCATATTCTCTATGACTGAAAATATGAGGCATTTTTATAATCTCTGAAAACAACTACAACTGTCACTTTTTATGACATTTACCTAATTAATATTTTGTTTCAAATTGGCATTTAGGACAACGTTGTCAAATTTAACTTCATTACCTTTTTAAAAAGAAAAACCTAATTATCTCTGAAACAAATGAAAATCGGATTTGAACATATGAGCTTATTTTATAGCTTCCTGGACATGTGTTTAAAATACTTCCATTTCCTCCCGAATCGCCCTGTATAAGTTACCACTATATACATGTCTATTTTTAAACAAAGTTGCTTGCCACCAACCCTTTTTTTTCTGTTTTTCACGTTTTAACAGGCCATGTATCACAATAAATGCCGCACTTGCATAAAGTAACTCTTGGTGTTGGTCAGCCATTTTCACTTTCAACAATACAAATTCACTGCTTATGGTTAAAAATTATGAATCAATTGCAAACATAAACACATTTCGTTTAGTATGGACGAAAGGCAAGAATTTATAAAAAGACATGAGAAAGCGTATGCGAATAAGAGCAAATATTTGATCTTGTTTGTTTTTTTGGTAAGTATGCACCTTTAGGTTCATTTAAGTTCTATCAATTTGTTATTTTTTTAAAAAGTGTCAAACATTGTCATGCACATACACATGAACATTTAATAAACCATTAGTTAGATAGACATGTTAATCCACCCTCCAGTTTTGTAGACGAAGTGAAAGTGCATCAATGGTTTGTCAATCATAGACTAATCACAAAATAAAAAAGCCTTGTTATACAGTGTGACTCATTTAGAATGGAAACACACATGTAAAATCTGAAGTTATTTACCGATTTTAACCAATTTTTTTTTAAATGTCAAATAAACAAAAATCTACTTTGGGACAAAATTTTAAATGTTTATTCCAATTTTCAGGGCATACTACGATAACTTTTTCGTACTAGGAATGGAGAATTATTATTAGCGATTTGTTTATAAAAAAAAATATCTACGCCACTGGATTCAGAATGCTTCCAAATAGCTATCACCAAAATTTTACAAAAATATATTTATTAATAACAAAGTTATAACAACTTTAAGTTCTAAGCTAACAGTTACAAAACAACACCCTGTATCAATAGATTGCCATGGAAAATATGTTAATAAGTCTTAAATTAAACTATCAGTGGAGAAAAAAATATTTAAAGTAACGTAATATTTAATAAAAGTGACGGAATCGCACAATTGAGTAAATACATAATAAGACCTAACATTTCCATTTAAATCTTAGTTACCATGGAAATTATGTTACTGTTTAACAGTTATAATAGATTTTTATTAAATATTACGTTACTTTAAATATTTTTTTCTCCACTGATGGTTTAAATAGTTTAATTTAAGAATTATTAACATAATTTCCATGGCCATCTATTGATACAGGGTGTTGTTTTGTAACTGTTAGCTTTGAAACTTTTCGAACTTTAAGTTGTCATAACTTTGTTATTAATAAATATATTTTTGTAAAATTTTGGTGATAGCTATTTGGAAGCATTCTGAATCCAGTGGCGTAGATATTTTTTTTATAAACAAATCGCTAATAATAATTCTCCATTCCGAGTACGAAAAAGTTATCGTAGTATGCCCTGAAAATTGGAATAAACATTTAAAATTTTGTCCCAAAGTAGATTTTTGATTATTTGACATTTTAAAAAAAAATTGGTTAAAATCGGTAAATAACTTCAGATTTTACATGTGTGTTTCCATTCTAAATGAGTCACACTGTATAATTTAAATAAAAAATGAAAATTGAAATGGTTATAATCAGTTGCATTCAGCACTATTACATTTGATTTTGAAAAATCCTAAACTCAACTTGGTATAAATATTATGTGGAAAAGTTTTTTTTCTTCTGTTATTAGTTTACTACAGTATTACTCACTCTTCATCTAATTGTGATTTAACAGCAGGAGGTACAGGTAATGTTGCGATATCGACAGGAAATCCACCTTGAGCAGCATCGATTAATGGATCAAATCCTTTCGCTGTCCTTAAATATTCTTTAGCTTGCTCTATTTCCCCTTTCTTCTTTGCATTTAAAGCGGCATCTTTAAATTCTTTTTGTCTCGCTTTTAACGATTCCACTTGTTTATCTATTCTCATTTGTGCTGAGTTTTTCTTAATAACTTTAGGTTGTGATGGTGACGGTTTAGGTTCATTAACTCTTTCTGGTGATTGCGGTTTTGGAGGTTCCACAGGTGGTTTTGCTGCTGCAGGTACCGGAATAGGACCGTAGCCAGGTGGTGTGGGTAAATCTTCTACAGGAATAGGTTTTCCGGCACTGTTAAGTTTAATGGCGTCTTGAAATTGTTTAACAATACGTCCCATCCTTCTCGCTTTACTTGCATTTCCTTGTTCTTTAGCAGCTTCCTCCTGTTTTTGGTATACTTCCAATCTTTGTTGTAAAGCCTCCCCAACTGTTGAGGCAGTAATCAGAGAAGGTTTCGGCGCATCTTCTGTAGGCACTTGCGCAGATTCGTCCGTAGGATCACTTTGTTTCTGTGTTTCGTTTTCTTCACGAGCAACTTCTTCTGTAGGTGGTCCCGGCATCAAACTTAAATCAACAGGTTGACCATTTAATACGGCATTTATCACTAATTCAAACTGCTTGGCGATTTTAATAAATTTCATTGCGCTGACATTATTTCCCGACTTTTTCGCTTGTAAAGCTGCACTTTTATATTCATCTTTACGAGTGTTGAGTAACTTCAACAGTTCTTCATTTTCAGGACTTATGGTTGGAGATGATTCTGGAGGCGTTTTAGGCGTTACCTCTTCTGGAGAAGGCTGTTCGACAGATGATGACTGTTCTAAATCGATAAGAGGAGCTGCAGGTGCAGGTCTAGTAGGTTGAACGTCTTCATTTGGCATAGGTTTTGGTTTAACGGTAACAGCAACTTCAGGAGGGATTTCATCTTTATTTATGCTACGGCCATTGTTAGCTTGTTTTATGAGATCCTTCAAAGTTTTAATACCACGTCCAAATCTTCTTGCACGACTAATTTCTCCTGCTTGTGTGGCATTCGTTTCAGCGGTTTCATACATTTTTAAACGAGTCTGTAAAATAGGAAGAATATCTGTTTGAGGTTCTGATGGTTGTGGAGTGCTTTCCTCTTCTGGTTCATCACCTATATACATAAGTCATAACTTAATTATATTTATTAAATATACGAATCAGTATTTACACACCTGTAATTAGACTTAATTCGTTTAATAAATCTGGATCATCATCATCCCCCGATAATTCTTCATCCGAAGGTATATCACGTAGACTAGCAGCTACCATAACATCTAAATTAGCCACTGGGGCTACCTTTTTACGTTGTGGTCGTTTTGGTTTACCTCCGCCAGACAAAGCGAGCAATTCTGCTTCCAAATCACTGTCATTACCATCATCCTCATTATTACCATCCTCCATGGATGGCATACCAAATATTCCATACTAAAACAACAATCTTTGGTAATGCCTTATTAAAAATCGAATATTCACCTGTGCTAGATCTCTATTAGAACGATCCCGTTTAGTTTTCGCAGACATCGCTAATTTTACTTATACTTCAATTTAACTTATAATGGCCAAAACTACTTACAGTAATTTAAAACAATAACTGATTATTACGGTAATTATTTTATCAACAAACTTTCTTAAAATAAACAATGACCAATAATTTTTAAACTCAGCTGATCAAGTCGGTTTCTATAAATGACGTAGGTAACAGTACCAATACCACAGACCACTAACGTACGAAAGCGTAGAAGGGCCACAGGAAATATTTTATTTGTATTCTGAGTTGCAAGTCGAAATTCTGAGTTGTAAGTCGGAATTCCGAGTTGCAAGTCGGAATTCCGAGTTGTAAGTCGGAATTCCGAGTTGCAAGTCGGAATTCCGAGTTGTAGGTCGGAATTCCGAGTTGTAAGTCGGAATTCCGAGTTGTAAGTCGGAATTTTAGTTTTAAGTTGCAATTTGAAGCTGTATCTTACAGTTTGTTGGCACAGTTCTCAAAGTAAGTGTTGTTTGGTCTTATTCTTTTTTATTTTTGGTGAAAGGTCAATTAAATGATAGGAATTAATTACTAAAAAATATGAATTTAATTATTTACAATGACGTGTTCTTTTTAGATGCCTTGTCGCGAAACTCTTGTTAAAAAATATTTTATGCTGGGTTTGCAACATAATGAAATTTTACTATTTTTGAAGTTAATTCATGGTATCAAATTGAGTTTACGAACATTAAAACGTATTGTGTCCAAACTAAATTTACACCGAAGGATGAATTTTTCAAATATTGAAGACATAGTTAAATTTTTAGAAGAACGTATAAATGGATCTGGTCAAATGCATGGATATCGTTGGATGCATTTAAAATGCATTCAGCATGGGTTTGTTGTTACTCAAGATATAGTTAGAGAGCTTCTTAACATTTTGGATCCAGACGGAGTGGCTTTGCGCAAACGAAAAAGATTAAGACGTAGGCGATATCATACTAAAGGCCCTAATGCGCTTTGGCACATGGATTCTTACGACAAGTTAAAACCTTTTGGGATTTGTATAAATGGGTGCATTGATGGATATTCAAGGCATATCGTATGGTTACGTGCTGCGTCTACATCTAGTAAACCGGAAGTAATTGCGGGTTATTACGTAGATTCTATAAAAATTTTGGGCGGAGTTCCTGAAACTATTCGAAGTGACATGGGGACTGAAAATAAATCTGTTGAAAAACTGCATGTTGCTTTATTAGAAATACTTCAACCTGATCTTGGAAAGCCAGCCTTTCTTTATGGTCGTAGTACAGCTAATCAAAGAATAGAATCGTGGTGGTCTCAACTAAGAAAGCAAAATATGCAGTACTGGATGAACTTATTTGAGACTCTAAAAACTGCTGGTCTCTTTAGCGGGTCTTTTTTGGACAAAGCTTTAATACAATTCTGCTTTTTAGAGATTATTCAGGTAAATATTTGCGCCACCGATATTCCCTTTTAATGACAAACAAATTTTTTATTTTGCGTTTTTATCTTGTTATTTTTTTACAGAATGAATTAGATGAAATAGCTTTGGAGTGGAATACACATAAAATTCAAAAAAGCAGAAATGCTAGAAGTCCATCGGGGCGCCCAATTATTATGTATCAGATGCCAGAGTTGTATAATTCTAAAGATTATTTAATTGAATTACCTCTAAATGGATTGACAGATATTTTAGAACAAGAATGCATTCGTCTAAATTGTGCATGTGACCAGGACGTGTTCGATTTATGCATTTTATTTATGACCGAACATAATTATAGAGTGACTGACGATCCTTACGATGCAATTAAATTATATATAAACTTAAGAAGAAACATATACGAAGTGGTAGATTTATAAATAACGCATATGCATAGAGTAGGGCAACATATTGTTGACTTAAGTAGGTAGTAGCAAATAGCGTAACTTCTGAGATCGAGATTTTACAGGGGAATAAAAATATAGAAGAAATGAGCTTTTTGGCTATTCAAATATTATGTAATAAATAAGTAGGTATATGTAAATCTTTTTTCAACAAAAAACAAATGTTAGGCCACTTGCATCTTAACCCGACGATATGGATAACCTAAAACATTGCAAAAAGGTTGCGCGAGTAAGAAAAAAATATAAAATAAGTGTTAAGAAATACATTCAATATTGTCAAATATAAGTAGACGCTGCTATCTATGTAAACTTATTTGAGGTTTTTTATTTTACTTACCTATTTGCTATTATTTGTTGATATAACTGAATAAATGAATGAATTTGTCAAAAAATATTGTAAAAACGTACTACCATTGAATCCTTCACGCAACGGCACTTATTTATTAAAACAATAAAACACCTCTAAAAATAACATATTTTTTATTATATAAGTATATAAATAAATGTAAAAAATAGTTGTTATTGACAAAACAAGTAAACTAAAATAAAATAATACTGTAAGTACGTACCTACTTACTATTAACTTAAAAAAATAAAACTTCATAATCTTAATAATAATAAAATACATGTTTGTAACATAAATTTAAATTAGAATGTGGATGACAGTGTGTGGACCAAAATGAAAACATTTTTTGCTATGTCGACGTTTCGGAATGAATTTAATCCTTCATCAGGACTATAAATTTATGGAAAATCGGCAATTGAACATTATCTTCAAATGCATTTATTTATATGACAAATTTTTGTAACTATTTTATTGCACATTCTTTCACACCATCTCAAGGACATACTTATACTAATTTTTCTATAAAATTGTAGTCCTGATGAAGGATTCAATTCATTCCGAAAGGTCGAAAAAGTAAAGAAAATGGTGTTCTACTTATCATTTTTTCCACAGCCTATCATCAACATTCTAATTAAATTAACTAAACGTGAACTCAAACAATTTCAATAAATTTAAATTAAAATGAAAAAAATGTTTATATAAGGTCCATTACCCAAATACTTGAATTTAACAATTTATTGAACTCACATTTAAATTCTGTGTATGTTTGGTAGGTCGTAGATAATTCTAGCGTACATGCACAAGTATGTCCAACGGGACATCTTCTGAATCCTTCAGTGGTATTGAAAGTAATAGTTATAGAGTTGTTTGTTAAAATATCAGCACCTGTGCAAAAACGAGTAAATTTTTCTAAAGTAATTTGGTCCGCATCTCTAATGTATTTTTTTAAAAATTCAAACACTTTTTCTTTCTCTACTGTGATTTGTTCGTTTTTGTCAAAGCTTAAAATGCGGAGCACATTTTTATTTGACATAGCAAGTGTCTCATAAATTTCTATTAAAGTGTCATTTGAGATCCTAAAGGCAAGTATTTTTTGCCACGTGTCAATTATAAACATTGGTTTTTGAATAAGTAAAGCATGTGCAATTTCACCAAGAATCTGTAAAAAATTTTCTTTAGTAATAATTTTTTTGCATCCAATGTTTCCCATGACATCTAAAATGTCGTCAGTGTCTACGCTTTCAAAATTTTTTAAGGCACTTTTCAGCGTATTTGCGTCACAAATACCTACATATAACAACAAATTATTAATTAAGTCGGTGCTAAAATTGCCTAAAATAATGTACTCAACGAAAGCTCTAGCTAGCTTAGTAGGAAAATATTTAATTTGTCTGTATCCAATTAGTAACACTTTGCCAATTGCTCTCCACTTTTTTTCGCAATAATCATGTCTAATAACGGGAACTTTGCAAGTAGCGCCTTCACAGCATTCATCATAAAACGAATTCCAAAATTCTGTGAGAACATCTCGCAAAACGCCCCCGTTGTCAAAAGCAATTTCCGTTTGTCCGTTTGGCAAAATAACTTTAATATCCATGGTATAGCTTTCACCGCTTCCAATTGTTTCGAATTCCTTTGTCAATTCTTCAAAAATATGACCACGGTGAAGATTTAATTTTATTACCGCAAAGTGCTCTGTTTCTTCAAGATCGTAAATTGCATTTTCATTGAGATGTGGAGGGGCGTTAAAATGTAAAAATTCGTTGATGTCACCAAAAGATTGTTGGGGAAGGACAACTTCAGAAAATGAAATCGAATGTTGAAACTCTTCAGTTTCAGGTGAATTATTGTCATTAATATATATATAGGGAGTCTGTGAGTCTACGCACACCGTACTCTCAACTGCCTTTTCGGTTGTAGTTTTTGCTGATATTTTCTCTGTCAAATGTCGCAACTCTTCAGTTTCTGTTGGAGGTGAAATATTGTCAATAATTAATGGCTGCATATAGGCAGCCTTTGAGTCTACACACACTGTACTTTCAATTGCTTTTTTGCTTCTTGTTCTTGCTGATGTTCTCTCTGTACCGATTTCAAAAGATGTTGATGGAATGGTTTGGGGTAAAACTTCGTCATCAGATTCATCAAGTTTTTTAACGGTTCCCAAATAAAAACGCACTGTTGTTAATTTAGTGATCTTGAACAGATCACCTACAGAAAATTGCCGTTCTACCTCATTTCCTGTGTAATCGAGCAGTTTACAATCATATTCTTCAATTTTGTGGTTTTTAGAAGAATTTCCTTTAGGAAAAAATAAATCTTTGGCAACTTTTAATAAATCGTCATATTTAAAAGTTTTAAGTACGCTTAATCTTCTGGTACCACCACCTTTGTTTTGTCTAACATAAGCGCCGTTTAACATCCATCCCATTTCAATCATCCTAGTTGGTTTTTCATATTTTCCTGTCTTAATTTTTAACTTGTTTGCATAATTATCGTTTCCTCCGTCGTTTGTATATTTGTTTTCTTTTGTTTTCAGTTTTTCAGTAAGTTTAGAAATTAAGCTTCCTCGGTTATGTTTAAATCTTTTACAAAAATGAACGACGGCTGTTCTGTCTCCAAAGGCTGGCAAAAACTTTTGCAGCTCGTGATCTTCGGCCTGTCGAACAGCTTCCATGTCAAGCTAGAATGAAAAGCACAAGTGTCAATCTTAAATGAATTAAATAGCGACTCTGATTACACGTAATGGTTACAAGTGCAATTATATTGTATGCAAATTTTAAAGGCTCACCTTTCATCTACCTCTTGGCACAAATGAATTTAAAATTTATCAAACTTTCAATAACGATAAAAAAATTCTTAGAAATTCGAGATTATTTCTAACTGAATATTCTAACGATTACTGTATTAGAAATAGTTATATTAGTTACTGGTTTGGGTCTAAGTAATGTAATAAAAATCTCCTGTCTAGCTCTTTTATTTTAGCACAGACAGCGTTGACTTTCTTGCCGCGTATTGTGACTGTTGTTACACTGTTGGCTCCACGTTTGGTCTATTTTGAAGAAATCAGTAAGAATTATGAAAATTTGTATATGATAAAGAGTTTTGTGGTGCACCGTTATAAAGGCCCATGACAAAAAAGCGCCCTCAAAATGGCCCCGACAAAAGAGCCCACATCCAAAACAGCTCCCGTCAAAACAGCCCCGTCAAAATTGCCACGTCAGAGTGACAAGCTAACCTTAGGTTGTTTTTATTTTCACACGTTTAATGTCATATTCCCGTTTTTGTATCAATTGAAAAAAAATATACTAAACCTACCTCTAACCTAAGCGCCTGAGTGGGAATATACGTTAAAAGCAAAAAACACTTCTCAATTAGCTGTTTATTTATATTATGACAGACGAATTAGACAGACTAATAAAAAATTGTTGCCAAGTAAATCAACAATAAATATGTAAAGCGGGCTGTATTGGGGCAGGCCAATTTGACGTGAGCTGTTTTGGATGTGGGCTCTATTGTCGGGGCCATTTTGACGGGGCGGTTTTTGGCGTAGGCTATTTTGACGCGTCACCGAGTTTTGTTTGTTGTAAACGCCATAAAATTGTTCCCCTTTCTTTTGGGGTTATAAAGTTTACTTTCTCTACCGTGATTAATAACGATAAAAATTTGACTCTATAAGCCTATTATCCTAACCCTCACGCTATAAACTGGTCCTAACCTATAATCAAAATCAAAGTCTTCACAACCTTAGTGTACAATATAATATATAATATAGGTAGGTACTATTATTGCGTTTTAAAACAAGCAAAACTCTTTTATCAACAATAAGATTTTTTGTTAAAATTGTAACTACAAATTTGTTCCCCTTGTGAACTCTTTCTGTGTACACTGTACCCACTTTATAAGAACTTACCTTTTCACTTTTCATGTTGTTTATGGCCGTTTCATTTATTTTCCTTTTCCGTAGAAAGTTCTCTAACTCCTGCTCCATCATTTTGCCCTGCACATAAATATTGCCTATAAAAGCTATAACACAGCGTTCAAAATAAATATTTAAAAAAAGTATCGCGCGTTTAATTAATTTCTTCTAGTATCCTGGAGACTGGATTATTGTATGGTCGGATCAATGACAACTACAACTAGGCTACTAGAGGCAGAATTAATTGAACACAAAATATAACGTATGATTTAACTTTATATTGAACAATAAATAACACCTACTAAGGTGCTACCAATGTTACACTCAATTCATAAACTTATGCTTAGCAAGACAAAAATATCTAGATAAGTTCCTTACTGCTGGACGATTGTGCAATTCCGTGAAAAGTGAGAAGTGATAACTATATGAAGTACATCAATGACGACATTTGTATTGTCGATTGCCTACGTTTAGGTCTTTTCGTTGATTTTTTGGTGAAAGGCCAAGTTTCGATTTGGCGTTCTAACGAAAATCAACCAAACTTAAGGTGAATGCAAACCACTCTGACGTAAGGTGGGCCCATGTCATAATACGCCTGATACAAAAATCTGACACAGAGTTTTGTGGGCTTACGTTTATATTGAGCTGACGTTACCACGCCACGTCAGAGTTGTCTAAACGTAAGTCCATGTGTTCTCACGTCACATCAGAGTAGTCTGTAATCACCTTTAGACATCTTTCAATGTAAATCAATGCTTTTCACGGAGTTGTAGAATTGCTCAGGTGAACTTTTGTGGCTAAAACAACTTTATATATACTGCATTGCGCATGGACACACTTTACAAAATAATAACATCCATCTATTATTAATAGGAATCGGATTACTTTGCCAAAGACATCAAATGTAATAAAACTTCTCCCACCAAGCCAGTACAGGCGATGTGCGGGCGATCAGCGTTCATCGTTTCGGGATTTTTCCACCTTTGTTTTGACAAAATTTGCAAAATTAAAAGTAAACAATCTTGTTATGACATATGTGCAACAGAAGAGGTAGGTAACACACATCCATTAACAACAAATTAGTGCATTAGTCAGGTGTAAATTGTACGAGTAAATACCGAAGCGATGAACGTTAATCGCCCGCATACCGCCGCCACTGGCGCAACGCCGCTTGATGGCGAGACCTTTCGCAAAATAATTCCACCCCTATTTATTAAGTTTCACAAAACAATAATCAATAGTTAATATAAATGGCCATAGTTTGTGTAGGCACTTACTTGGTCGTCGGTTTCTTCTGATGAGCTCATGCTTATGCCGATGATGAGAAGGACGTGGATTTTAGGCAAAGATGCAGCTTGAAATTGCAACTTAAAACTAAAATTCCGACTTACAACTCGGAATTCCGACTTACAACTCGGAATTCCGACTTACAACTCGGAATTCCGACTTACAACTCGGAATTCCGACTTGCAACTCGGAATTCCGACTTACAACACGGAATTCCGACTTGCAACTCGGAATTCCGACTTGCAACTCGGGATTCCGACTTGCAACTCGGAATTCCGACTTACAACTCAAAATTTCGACTTGCAACTCAGAATATAAATAAAATAATTCCTGTGGCCCTTCTACGCTTTCGTACTAACGTGACCCGTGACCAATACCAATTTAAAATTAATTACGAATAATAAATGAATAAGTAATCTATTTCTCAAATTTTTAACATGTAAATGTTAAAGATATACTATATTTTATACCATTGTTCATATTTATTATTTAAGAAGAAGCAAGGACGGACTGACGGACATTACATTTGCGATGGAACAACCGCAGTGGGGTAACATTTTTCTAAAAGGACTCGCTTGCGCAGTGGCGTACCTAGGGGTGTGCGGTGGGTGCGGTCCGCACCGGGCGGCAAGTACCATAAGGGCGGCATCACACACGCCGATATTATCGTTGTCGGTGTCGGTATCGGTATCGTGATGCATCAATACTGTATTGTTTTAAATGGTACTGCTTCACACAGCCAACGATCCGGTAAAAATGTTGGTTGTCGTATCCGCATTATGCGTATGTCGGATGGTTCTGGTGATATCGGTCAGTAAATTATCGTTCGGTTTTAGTACGCAATGCAAACCAAATACACCGATTCATACAGACCAGTCCCAACCACTGAACTCTAATTATACTGGAACGCTCACTGGCCTATCTCTGCCATAAAAACGTCGCGAGCCGAGAGAGATATCGCGCAAGGGTCATTCCTGTCCTTTTCGTAACGCTTTACACATATGCACCGTGAGTGAGAGTGCAGACAGCGTTAAACTAAAAACACAATAACCTAAATGTACTGTCGAGAGAAGGACAGGGATGACCCTTGCGAGCCCTCTCTCTCGGATCGGGCCGGCGGCCTTAGTGAGCGTTCCAGTACAATTAGAGTTCAGTGGTCCCAACACATCGGTATCGTTGTGCTGGCTTTTGCATTTCACTGAATTCAGTGTTGTCTCAGTACAAATGTAATCAACTATGAGTGCTGTTAAATTTAATTGCCTTCTCTTAGTTTCTTCTTTTGTAAATATAATAAATACAGTAACGACAATGGTTCTTTTGTGGTTCTTTTCTTCATATTAAGGCACTGGTGATGCTAACAAAGATATAACCGCTGTTCCAATTTCGACCTACATACTTCGGCCTCCGTAAGTTTCTTGTGGCCTTTAAGAAAGATCTTGTATTTTTATAAAGGTTGCATTTATGCCTCATGCGGCTTCCTTCATTACTGTCTAATTAAAATATTGCATGCAACGGTAAAAAAGTTGGCTACCTATAGTTCATCTTAATTGCAACTATTTATTTATGTTTATTAATTTATAAAAACCACCATTTGATTGACTAGAATGGGCGGCAAATTGGAGACCGCCCCGGGCGGCAAAAATTCTAGGTACGCCACTGTGGCTTGGCATATTTGCAAAGTACCTATTTGTTTTTTTTATTTTATAGTTTTTTATATCTTAATATCTTACACTATTTTTTTTCTTTTCTTATACGTTTCCTCCTCCAAGTTTCCTCCATCCACTACCACTTCCCTTTTCGTTTAATATTTCTTCTACCCTCCTTTCCTCCACCCTTAACTCCCTACACTATACCCCTTTAACATATGTGTCATATTCCCCATCCCTTTCCCACATAGTCTGCACTTCCTTTCTTCCCCCCTTCTCCAGTACTTACTTATTATCCAACTGATTCTTTTCTTTCCCTTCTCTCGTTTGATATTCTGGCCCCCTTCACCCATAATATTCATATAAGGTGTTTTCTTTTTGCACGTTGTGGTAGACCTAAGTCAGCTCTGTCATTAAACACCATTCGTTTTTTAAAATAATTTGACTCAGTTCTCAATAACCCTATTCGTTTTAAAAGCTTTATTTAAGTTTTATATTAACCTGAGGCAGAAATGTCTACATGACGCAAGGCACTTTAATCACATGATGATTGTAACTTTACCTAACCCTGTGGCGATGAAAAAGAAAACACCTACCTATAGTTTCCGTTGTGTATTTCGCCTCTCTTATTTTTGTTCATCTTTCTTGCTTTCGTATGTCTCTGTTTTTTCTTAATGTATCCTCTCTTACACTCCCTACAATCTACATCAATGCACTTCTGCCACACGTTCTTAACACTTAAAGCTTTTTTAAGTGGCCCAAACACATGGAAATCGCAAGGAGAGAGGCTAGGAGTGCTAGGACTATATCAAAGATAAGGAAGCGCGCGGTTCCTAATGAAAATCTGAAAGTGTCTATTGTATAAAATCAACAAATTGCGGGGGCGCGTTTTTGTGGAGGAAGATTACTATGAGAGAAGTTGGCAATAGTAAAGAACATTAATAATTGCACCTTTCCCTTAAAAAATCAACCTCAATAAGGCCTTCAACCACCTAAAACACGGTAGCCTGGTGATGGACATGCATTTTGTCGCCATTATTCGTTGTGTGTTTTGTTTAATTTGGGTATTTAGTTTCTTGAGAACATAACCGAAGTTTTCTTTACCATGTTCTTCCTTCGGGCAGTTGCAAGAGAACATATGCCTTTCTCTTTTTGGCGGTAAATATGATTTATCAAAATTTTAGGGTTTTTATTTTATCACCACATATATATATTTACGTTCATTTTAACTGCTTGTTTGTTTTCTATGTATATGGTTTTCCTCCATCCTACAATAGAGACCGGGCAGATGACGTCATTAACCTATTTTTTTACAGCTCTGAGGGCAACATTTTTTCTATTCGTAATAGCACAGCCTATACTGTTCACATGTACAGGTTGCGCGCGTTAAGAGAATGTGAGAGTTGCATTCACAATTGTAATTTTAGCCCGCGTAAACTGAAAATACGTGTTTTAAGTTAGCGTTTTTTTTGCCCTCAGAGCTGTCAAAGTCAGCTGCTGCCCGGACTCTATTTCACAGGTCTTGGTAAGCGCCATCTCGGTAGACTCCCAGCAAACACACATATAAAATATACATACAACATATATAAGATTGAAGTAAATACCCCTACATATGCTTTTTTATATATCAAGTATGTAAGTGTTCTTTAAAAATTTATATATACCGTATGTAACAGATTACGTATATTTTACATAATAGTATATAAACTTACGGATATTCTGTATACAGAAATTCATATAATATATACATATAGATAATTACATATTACCCATGAAATTTATGTGCTGTCATATTTATATGAATAGATTTATGTACGTTATATGTAAACTCTTATATGTAAGAAGTATTACATATTTTTTATGTATGCCTTCTGTAAATATAATTCTAAATTATCATTACATATATTATATTGTCGAAAATAAAAGTCCGTTTCTAATTGCGCCGCAGAATTAATCGCACGCGCGGGTGTTCTATAACGCCAAAAATTGTAGTTCACGTACCTTTAATATTAGATCCGTATCGACTAAAATGCGTCTAATTTATATAGAAAATAAATAATATAAAATAAATTAAATCCTGGTCATTTTTAACATAAAGGTAGGTATAATCATTGAATAAGACTTCACTCAACGATATAATCAAACATAATTTAAACTCGCGAAACAGGGCAAAGTTAGGAAGAACGAAATAAAAAAAAGAAATGTTTCAGATTAGCGCAGTGGTACAATGCGGATACAAAGGAAATACATGTCAGATTTCGGAATTTGTGACGCCCACCCGCAACGGTTCGAATCCGGTTAAGGGACACTTTTCAAGATCATAATAAACTGTCGGCTTTCAGTTCAGGTAAAAACGGGTTCGTGCAAGAATTAAGTTAATTAAAAGTACAGTTGCACGTAGAAATGTAGTTTTTCCATTTTTTTGTATGAAACTGCTTAAATAATTTTTTACATTGGTAATAATTACATTATGCTCGAGTAGCTGCCATTTGGTCATCGCAACGCTTTTACAACTAATATTTTTTATGTGAATATTACATCAAATATACATAAAACGTATATAAATTCATGTACTACAGATATAAAGAATTTACATCTAATAGACATATATATTATTTTAAAAATTGCTGACATCCTGACATTAAATATCTCTTATTTTTCTTCCAGTTTTATATAACTTATATGTATTTTATATATAAATGTGTTTGCTGGGCTCCCTCTTTCAGTTACACAAACACAACGTAGGTACAGATGGAGTTGGGTTCGTTTTTTGTAGGTAAGCGCGCGAAACTTGGTGTCTTGTTGCATCACAAATGTGTGGAAATCTCACCAACATGATCATCCTTACCTGTTACCTGTAATACTACTGCGCATGCGTTTTAATTTTAAAAATTATTATAATTGACAGGTTATGTTTACTACAAATGGAATAACTTTCATGTTCATTGTAAAAGAACTACTTGGGTAGGTGTTGAATTAACATACCTAACAAGAATGTTATAATTAAATTGATAAAATGTTCAAATATAAATTGATTTAATATGAAACAAAATAATAAAACATGAAGGGCGTATTTACATTTTATAACGCATGCGGATTTTACTGCTTTAGTAACAGTAAAGGACAGAAATATATTTTCACTCTTTTGCATGTTGGCGTATTCTTAGAAATTGCATTAGGTGTTTTCTTTTTGCATCGCTACAGGCTTGGGCATATGCACAATCATCACGTGATTAAAGTGCCTTGCGTCATAAGACATTTCTGCCTCAGGTTAATATAAAACTTAAATAAAGCTTTTAAAACGAATAGGGTCATTTTTATAAAACGAATGGTGTGTATTGACAGACCTGACTTAAAGCTACCACAGGCTACCACAAAATGCAAAAAGAAAACACCTACTATATGGGTCTTAAGCATTAATGTATCTCAAATACAAAATTCAAAATGCGCATAAGAGAGTATTTGAAATACAAAACACAAAATACTTTAGCGATAATCATAAAATACAAATGTATTTCAAATACTGTAGGTATTTTTAATACAAGTATTTTGTGTCTATAGTGATATAGCTATTAAAAAAATCAACCTTCAAAATTGAAATATTGTGCGAAGGAATATAGCGGATAAACCTTGTAAACTACAGGCGAATTTTACTAATATTATTGAATAAAGAAAACTAAAAAACTAACAGGTTGCCCCGTGAGCACGCCCCTGGAATTACTACAACAAAAACAAACTATAATAAAGTCAAAAGATGCCTCGTATGATAAAGTCACGATCAACATTTCAAAATTTGATTAAAATGCTAGAAGCGTTTTTTAGATATTAATAAAAAAAATATTTTTCTTTCAAACATTAACAATCTGACCACCATTAAACCATCATCATAAGTTCATACTTCATAACATTCATAACGAACCTTTCCAGACATATGTTTATTCTCTAACATACATCGTTTTACAGCAGAAAAAATTTTCAGGAATAAAGCAAAAAATGTTTGTTTTGATATCCCTACGCCTATACCACCCCTAAAAGTTTATTGCCACATTGGAAACACACTGTATAGAGTGCCACCAAGCTTGGATCATCATTGATAAATTTGAATAATAGCGTTATGTTGTTTATATAATCTTAGAATATAATTATATTCTAAGTTTATAATAATA
Source organism: Pyrocoelia pectoralis (assembly GCA_036250285.1). Lineage (NCBI taxonomy): Eukaryota > Metazoa > Arthropoda > Insecta > Coleoptera > Lampyridae > Pyrocoelia > Pyrocoelia pectoralis. The sequence goes on along the minus strand of CM070076.1, from coordinate 20,714,557 downwards.
ACATAACCTAACGGTCATTCATATGCATCATATACGTATATGATATGCATTGTACGAAACGAATTATAGCGGGAACTTTACCGCCTATTTTTGTTTACTAATCATGTTATCCCTCTAATCATATCAATCATATTTTATCCTTCTGTTTTATAGTTGAGCAACTTTTTAACGTGATTGTGTTTTATTATTTGAACTTCCAACAAAATGGAAAATAAGAGAATAAAACTTCATCATTCCCCTTTTACGGTTTTAGTTGAGGGTAACATTGGAAGTGGAAAAACAACATTCCTTAATTATTTTAAACAATACCAAAATGTGTGCACATTGGCGGAACCAATTGAAATGTGGAAAAACTGTGGCGGTCATAACCTTTTGGTAAGTTAATGTACCTATCCACTTTTTATGAATGTCTAATATGGCCTAAATAGCGTTATATGTACGAAGACAGAGAACGTTGGGGGTTTACATTCCAATCGTATGTTCAATTAACCATGCTGAAACAGCATACTTTCCAGACAAATTCTTCCATAAAACTAATGGAACGTTCCATCTACAGTGCAAGGTAAGCACTACAATTTGCAAATGTTAACTGAAAATATTATTTAGGTACTGCTTTGTTGAAAAAATGATTCGTGACGACATCCTACCTCCACCTTCTGCCTCTGTTATTGACGAATGGTTCAAATGGGCCACATCAAATACAATTTGCCCAGTTGATTTAATCAGTGAGTATTATAACAGTTTTTGTAACCTTGTTCAATATTTTATTATAGTATATTTACGAGCATCTCCTGAAGTTGTTTACCAAAGAATGCGCGAAAGAAATCGCGAAGAGGAAAAGTCCGTACCTTTACAGTATTTACGTGAAATGCATGAGATGCATGAAAATTGGTTGTATCATAAAACTATGTTTACTTGTCCGGCACCTGTTTTAGTTGTAAACGCTGACTTGGATAAGTCTGTAATTTTGGAGGAATATCGAAAAGTAACTCCAAATATTTTTAGCACATGTTTAAGTGTTCTTTCTTAAATTAAATGTATAAGTAAATATTTTTATATCTACATTATAGTTCACAGAATAATATATTTTTAACATAGTAATACACAGGTATATGGTATCAGTTTTTTAATAAAATTTGTACAAAATATTTTTCTTCAATTTACTTCATATTGCTAGTCTGTAAATAACAGTATAATTTCATTATGTGGCTACATCTACACTGAGATCTACACTAACTACATAATATTAGAAGGAAAATGATGGGTAATTATACAAATGCTAGAATTGTTAAAACTTAACAGTCACCTTTAAGTAAACATTTGTTTTTAGGTCAAATTACAATATTCTAGCTAGAACTTTATGGATCAGAGGCTAAACAATTTGGTCTTTATTTATATTAGGCATTTTCTTTTTGCACGTTGTGGTAGACTTAAGCCATCTCTGTCAATAACACACCATTCGTTTTATAAAAATAATTTGACTCAGTTCTCAATAACCCTATTCGTATTAAAAGTTTTATGTGAACCTGAGGCAGAAATGTCTTCTAACGAAGGGCACTTCAATTACGTGATTATTGTGACTGTATGTAACCCTGTGGCGGTGCAAAAAGAAAACGTCTATTATTATATTTATTTATTTATATTACAGGAGGGGGGGGTCAATAAGAACTATAGCCCAGAGCAAATAACAAGAAAGGGAAAAACTAAGCTGATCGAGAGAAAAAATACTGGTACAATGTCTTGAAAAGAGTGATCGCACATCGCACCAGTTTGATGGCTTCCTAGATAACGAGAAATTGAGTTATTTCCTCACTTTGACCCTATTAATTTAGCCAAACACATTGCAAATACTACTACCCAGGTAAAGGTCAAATTTCATATTCAACGAACTTCGTTCGTTACTGGAATCAATATTCCGTCCGTGCGTTGCAAGAGATGCGTATTGTCTACAACCGAGTTAAGATATGGATCTTATGTGAAATTTTATGCTGATTCAAGATCCGGTCCCAATTTTTCGATATCTCAAATACTTTTCGAAATATTCGACTTTAAAGTCGAAATTTCGAAATTATCAAATTTTGTCTTTTTGATAAGGCCAGCTTTTTTTTATACTTTCGTTACTGCGGTATTCGAAGTTCGTTTTGTAATCCAAGGATTTCAACTAGTTTTGTCTGTAGAAGTAGGTACAAGTAACCGACGAGGAGTATTGAAATTGAAAGTCAAAAAAGAAAATGCGAGTTTGAAAAGAGTGTCAAACACTGTTGGTTTGCATTTATGATGATGTGTAATGAAGTTGTATAGCTGCTAACAGTAATAACAAATGATGACAAGGATAGGAAAAAACGAGTGAAGCCTTGGTGTATCTCCAACAAATACACTGCTTAGAAACTCATTCTCTCCACTTTGTGGGGTGGTTTACTGTACAGAATTAATAGAGAACTTGCACATGTCTTGAATATTAATAAATCTGGTATATAATGTAAGTAACAAGTTTATAGAGAGCTGTTGTTAATTATTTCAATTTAAAACTATATTTATTGAGATATTAAGGGTTGAAAATTTAAGAAGGGGAACAGCATATCACGTGCGCGGATACACTCCAACGGTTGGTCCACGTCACACGATCTTAAATGTCACAAATCAGCTGGCGCGAAGCCACAGTATACGTCATTCGTAAGACGGCGAAAACTGTCGAAACCATTATAACGTCGAGAAGTACTACTTTTCATCGCGCGCCTGTGTTTATACAGGCTACAGGCAAGCCATGAAAAGTAATTTCTCCGCCAAATAAAATATGCTATTTTTTCTTCAAACTTCCGCAAATTTACCCAAAACATTTATTTTTAAATGGTTTTAAGGGATATTATTAGCGGCGTTCGTTAATTATTTACAATGGAATCAGGTTATATAAAAGCACAATCCGATAATTTGCCAAAATGTTATCTAATCGAATAAAATGTTGAGCATTTTACATGTCTCTCTACGCATAATTTTATTATTTTACACCATAAATTTCGTAACTTTTCTATGGAGTAAACATATTTTATCTGGCGTTTAACTGTTGTATTTGTGCACAAAAGTATCACACAGTATTTGTAAGGCATTTTTCTAACAGAGCGACAAGGCTAGTAACTACAATGGCTAAAAACAATATCGTTCCAATGCATTTTCTTTACGCGCTTGACAAATTGAGTTGTGTGACGTCACGCCCAAAAGCGCGCGTTCTAGCAGCGTTTCGGCGTAAATTCAAATCGTTAAATTCAATCAAAATTTTCACCAATTTTTTGGAAGCTCATATGGGAATGTCATATATCAAAATTTTTGTAATTTTTTGTACTTTTTTTTAATGCAATAAACAAAAACACGTGCAAGTTCTCTATTGTAGTAAAAAGCTCCACAGTTATCTAAAATCGATATTTGCTTTGTTGCTAAAGTATATATGGACCGCTATCTACTGAAGTTTACTAGAACATAAATTTACATTTCTTATCAAATTGGTCCTAAAGCCAAGATTAGAAAAAGATGGAGAACGTGGAGATTGACCTATCTCCCTCTGTCTCATTGTGTGTTAGATTCATTTAATTATAATTCTGTCCATTATTGGATTACATCTGTTTGGGCAATAAAGTAGGTAATATTATTATTAAGCCTATCAATTTTAAGAAAATAATTGTTATAAACGTTAGAGAAAGTCTCAATCCGGCGCTAATAACAATTATAAATAATTTCTCTTATAAATCCACATTTAAAATAATCAAATATATATTGGCACTGCATAATTATCTAACTCTCAATCCCAAATATAAAATGACCTAAGGGTAACCCTCTGTTATACATATAAGCAATTTACTTCAGATTGTATATTAGAGTAGGTATACATTGATGTGTACATTCAACGTCCTATAGCTACACTCCCCTCATGTCGCTCATTAAATACAACAATGTTCATTTTCCAATAGATAAGATTAGCAAAGATCAAAAATGTATTTTCAAAATAAAAGTTTTGTTTAAGATATTTCAAAGTCTCTCCGGTCTCTCTATGTATTTCAGTATCAGAAATGGAGAGTCAGTTTCAGCTTTTCAGCATCCTTTTTCTGCAATCATTGCAGGTCCATCTGGCTGCGGAAATCTTATTTCGTGATTAATTTTCTTAAACAGATGTCAAAATTGTGCAATACGTACTGCTTTTAAAAAGGTTTATTGGCTCTACCATTGAATAAATGACAATCAATGGCAATCACTACTGTATTCAGATATAAGTTCATCGGGTGAATTTCAGCAAGGTTTGGCCGATATCATAGAGAATGTAATATTACATGCTCTATGCCGATATGAATATGTTTGATAAATTGGAACCGGTTTTAATAATAATTGACCATCTGATGCGGGAATCCAATTCTTCGGTGGTTGATATTTTTACCAAGGGATATGTCATCACAGAAATCTAAGTGTTTTCTTTCCAACGCAAAACGTTTTCCATCATCATAAGGGCGCGGTCAAAGAGATATTCTTCTCAATGCTCACTATATAATCTTATTTAAGAATCTCCACTATCGAGCTCAAATAAAACATTTAACGAGACAAATTTATCCTGAAAATTCAAAGTTTTTGGAAGAGGCGTACCAAGTAACCAAGATGCAACATCCAAACCGCATGGATATCTAATGTTTATCTTGAAACGAGGCACACGTACCGGATTCATTGCGTTACAGAACGTCCATATTTGGAGAAGAATCCAACTCTCGAAATTCGACCAAATTTGTTTTCTTCCAGCGTTTCCCAAACTTTTTTGACCGCGGCCCGGTACGAGGCTTTAAAATTTTTGGCGACCCACCTTATGAAAAAACCCCATTTATTTACAAAACAAATTTTATTTTTTAATTAAAAATCTAGTTAATTTGTTTGTTTATTTTATTTCATACACAAAAATTTCAAAATAATTAGGTATATAAAAAAATAAAAGTAATTAAAAAATTATATTCATTAAAACTAGTAAATGAAGTAAACTGGCAACGTTAGCAGCCCGGCGATGATAAAGCTATGTGAAAGAGTACAAATGCACACTTTTCCACAGTGTATAACGTATAACCAAAGGATAGTATTTGGTATAACTGATGTAAAAAAACTAATAGGAACATACTTAAAAAAATTTTTTTGTGTTTTTACAATTTTTTTCCGTGACCCGGCAAAATTTTTCTGCGGCCCGGTACCGGGTCGCGACCCACACTTTGGGAAACGCTAATATAGACCATTCGGACGACAATTAAATAATTACAAATAGTTCCATTCAAAGTCGCTCCGTTTCGGAGCTATCGCTCTTTTTAAAGATCAAAATAGAGGGTCTCTTTATCTGCAACCATTGACTTTGCTGCAACATATCTGTTTATTTCTAAAAAACCTTGAAATGGATGTATGACGAATACCTATATTAAAAACCATTTGAAATAAAGTTTACAGTTTTTATAAACTCCAAAAATCGGGAAATTACGATATTCATCTCCTCGAATTTAAGGCCTTCCCGTGGAGTTGTTGGTAGGTGTTAATGAAACGACATGTACTTCAATTTAATGCCGACGTTTCGACCATTCAGGGTTGGTCATTCTCAAGGCTCTTTAATTATTAGAACATGTAATTTACATGTTCCAATAAAGAGCCAATTAAATTTAATTATTGTGTCACCTTGCTTCAATTTTTTAAATATTTTTCTCATTGTAACCATCTACGATTTAATGAATCAAAGTCAGCTGTCCACATTGTATCGACGATTTAGTGACAGCCCTTTGAATAAAAAATGGTCAAAATTTAAAATCCTATTCCTCTTGCATTGGGGTATAGTTTCAATATCTTATTAAAAAAATAACTCCATTTTCATTAAGTATTCATTAAATTTCATCGGTTTTTAAGGGGAAGGTTGAGAGTTTTATTATTATTACCATTCACCCTCTTTGAGAGTTGCGAACCTCCATCATGTCTTCATAGCTAATATACCACGTGTCCCAGATAACATTTCCAGCATGGGGATCTCGCTTATTATAAAAGATACAGATTTGGTTAAATTAGATGAATTACTCCTAAAGATTAGTGCAATTATAGGTCAATCTCCAATTTCCAAATTTCCATGTATTTTAAGACTTATGGCAAGAAAAAGAAAAATGTCAAATTTCTTCTTCTTGTAATATCTTTTTTGTTATATTAGACATATAAATTTTATTTGCACTTTCTTAAGATATTTTTTATGCAGAATTTAAATATCAATTTAATTATCTAATTTAACCAAATCTGTGTCTTTTATAATAAGCGAGATCCCCATGCTGGAAATGTTATCTGGGACACGTGGTATAAGTAGGTAGGTATAATGTACCTAAGCCACAATTATTTTGTAAATGTGTCAATATGACTTCTGTGTTAAATAAATCTGAAATAAAACCGTGTATTTATCCGATTTATATAATGAATATACAATGTGCCCAAGATAAGGATGACGTGAACAGCATGGGGATGAAAACGGTAAGAGATACGAAGGCGGTTAAATTGGAGAAAAGTTGTATAATTTAGAGCATGTTCACATGTAGTTTGCAAAAGTTCATTATTGTTTATCGTTTCCGAGTTTCTTTTTTTATAATTTCTTCATTTATTGTAAAATATTTTTTAAAACCAAAGGTACTTCTTCATTGTCACATTTTGAATTCTATTAGATGATGTTTTCAAATTGTTTATTCGGCGTATCGTCTCCGAGAAACCATCATCAATCTTATTTTTTTATATCTCCCCAACCAACGAAATACCCTGTACTTATTCGTGACTATTTTTTATTACGAATTTAACATATGTATTATACATTATGATTATGGTTTGAAGTTAATTTTTAAGAAAAATTCTAATTTTCATTTTTACAGTTTTCATTATATCAGTAAATAGTAGAGGTATTTGATAAAATAATTGTTTAAAATTTTTTTGAAAACTGTTGAACTTAGTGAGATAACCACATCTGCGATGGTACCGAAATGCGCGCAACGTCGGTTTCTGTTTTGACGCCAATGGGAGAAAACATTCAATGCAACATCTTTCCTTCAAACCGATAAGTTTAATTACTGTGTATATTTCTTTGTGCCAAATAACTTACAATTTATTTTCTATGTTACATTATTTGAACTCCGATTAGTGACTTGCATTCAGGTTTTGTACTGAAACTATTTTTTTGGTATAGATTTTAACTGTAGATTATTTGCAGAGTTTTGTGGCTCATATTATATTAGTTTTGTTTTATCAATGTCAAATTATTTAATTTTCTTAATTCATTACTTAACAGTGTACCGATTTACTTTGTCTGCAACTTTGCTTATTTATTTAATGTAAAGCCATTGTTGCTATTGAGTACTCTAACGTTTGATCCTTTGCAAATCGCATTTGATTAATTTGAGTTTATTAATATTTGGAGACGCATATGAGTTTGCGACTCGTTTGCTAATTTTGTTTACAGATGTTCACATACTTGGCGGAGACCTGTGATCACAGCTCTTCTCACCGAGGTTATTAAAGGTAACGTTTAATACATTGTTTATATTGATCAACTGTGTCGTGCATAATAATTATCCCTCGTTAGTGTAGATTTTGTTTGTTGTCCTTAACGTAATCTATTATTATTGATTTGCTTATCCCCTTTATGCAAAGTAAATTGATCCTATAGTTATATTTAATTTATTTTTTTGTATTGATCCATTTATCAAATCTTATAGATGTTTGTATAGTTTGACCGAATTATTCATTATACTCTCGTCAAGTCACTTTTTATTTCGGTTATTGCTCCACTACCACATTTCTCTTTCAGATTACTACGTTTACTCACCTCCGAATTGAGATCATCTTCGCAGTTCATACTCTCAATTTTAGCTACTATCTTTAGAACTTGCCCTTTTCTTTATTGACCATGATTCTTTTGCTCATCCTACTCATACTGCACAAATATTTACTTTGTCTCAATATTACTGGATAGGTATTTCAATTTTTACTGGCGTTTTTCTTAATTCGTTAGGTTAGAAGGTTAGTGATTAAATGTATTACTAAATAAAATAAAACATGCTTTTTGACAAATAAATGGAGAATTCTTTCCCATAAATCCATTCCTACCGGTTATTCAACTCTTCTAACCTATCGACTCAATATTACTGATACACCCCCACCTTGGCCTTATAACTGAGCTTACCGTGGATTACCTATTTTTAAATTGTGTTACAACTCTCAAATCTTACCGTAACAAACTATCTCGGGTCTCGGAAATAAGATGCCATTAATAAATGAATGAACTAAAAATTACCAAAAAAATTGTATATCTTTACGAATGTATAATTTACCTCGGTACATGACCATTTTTCCTTTAACTCTGTTGCATTTTTAAATAATTCTGTTCAAAGTTTGTTAAAAAATGCAAAGTTTGAGGGTTTGTTTTGCGAAATTATATTTAAAAAATGAGGATATGAGCCTGTACCGATTTAGATTATAGTGTCGTCTATCATATATTCAAATCTCTGTCTCTTAAGTTGAATACTTACGAAATAGCACCTTATTTACGAACACTCGAAATTGAGCGGTGGACCCCTCTTAAGCGTCAAGTACACGGGGCGAGTTTACAAGCTACAAGCCGGCTTTTTCACAAGCAGCTCGTAAACTAGCCCAGTGTACTCGATGCACTCGCTCCGTTAGCTGCTTGTAAAAACGCTCTGGAAAAAGTTGAACTGCCGGCGACTTTACACGCCGCTCGCCGGCTTTTGAGCGAGCTAGCTTGTAAACTAGCTACGTGTACTCACAGTAGCTTGTGCACAAACGAGTTAATTAGACGACAACACGTGGTTTCCACACGCCAGCTAGTTGGCTATTGAGCAAGTGGGAAATTTTGTGTGTACTCGACTACTAGCGCACGCGCCGACTCGCCGGCTTTTTACAAGCCAGCTTGTTAGCTTGTAAACTCGCCCCGTGTACTTGACGCTTTAAATAAATTTAAAATTGACAATTTGAAAAGTAGTAGTTACAATTTCTAAAAAATTCCCTAGATTTTTATAATGTCAAATATTTATTTAAAATTGTTTGCAATATTATCAAGTAAAAGCGGCAACGTTTGTTGTGTGTTGACCCCCCCCCCCCCCCAAATCATAGTTCACAACCAGTGTATTCTTGCTGATTGTACAATAAGGGGATGTACTAGCAGTGTTGTAATGTATCTAAATATACAGTATCCATATGCTTTTTTGAGTATCGAGATACAATTGAGATAAGTACCTATAGTATTTTCAACGAGTTCGCCAATGCACGTCATTAACGAAATACAATGAGACAATGACATACCAAAATAAAAATCTTGATCAGGTACGTTATTCACGGTTAAAAAAAGTAAATTTTCAATGTTAGTGTTGGTACTGAAAACTAACGATGCCAAACCTGCTTTGCTTTCGTTGTTTACGTACATTGATATATTCCGATTTTTCGAATTTGCTTACGTTTCTGTCCTAAATTACACTATCAGTGGATCGTTCCAATAGTACAAAGAATGTCTGTCAACATTGTAGTAAAATAACGTCATACATGTTGTAACGTGCATTGGAAAACTCGTTGAAAATGCTATAAGGAACTAACAAATTATAAAGATATCAGTGGTAACGTAAGCGTAAGGGTAAGGGTAACAATTGTCTCGTGTCTTCTAAATGTATTTTACGAACAATAGATTTGATTTTACTTTCTATCCGAGAATCTAGTAGGGGTAGTGCTAATAACCAAAGCAGTTGATGCACGTAGAGACAGATCATAGCTTAACTTTTTGCGAATTGAAATACACCGTAAGTACCGCCGTACCAGTAACTATTTCTACGAAGTTTGCCTACCGCTGTTTTCAACATTTCAGCTACAATGAATTCATAAAGGATGTAGAAAACATCGATTGGTCGCAAATCACGCGATCTTCCAATATCGACGACAAACTTGAAGTTCTTTCCAGAATAATTCATTCTTTGTTTGACTCCCTACATAACTGAAAACATTAGCAAATGATTAAGTTGAAGCGAAAAGCCAAAGAGAAGTAGGTACTCTAAAACAACATCAAAAGCCAGTTTACAATATTGCAGGAGCGTCCGAAACTACTTACCTATCTCTAGCAATAAAAAATGCGAGAATTTATTACGTACATTAATCAACAAATCCACATGAACAAACGTAATCCTAAACAACTATGGAAGAATAACTTTGCAGCTTGGAATATCACTCATAAAGACCACAAAACCATCTCGAATACATTGCAAGATGTTAACCAGTTAACCTAATAAACGACTATTTTATCAATGGAACAAGGCGCACACATGTGGACTCGATCAGAAACACCTTTTATAAGTCTAACTTACACCCAAATGTTACATCCGAATTAGTGCTAGATTCCGTCATGAAAGATATTGGAAGATGCATTTAAACGTACGCAACCTTCAACTTCGAGTTGTCAACACTTTCACTATTCTCCGACATAGAACCGCTAAGTTTCAATCCAGTTTCGAATATACTGCTCCAAAGCTGTTAAATAAGTATTCAGATTTATTTTTAGCACATTCAATAAATACCTTCAAAAGAAGAATGAAATAGTTATTTACATACGAGTGAGGAAGGTACAACTTTCGTTCACGCGAATTGCAATTCGAGTGAACGAATGTGACCTTACTTAGGAGTTTTGTATTAGATTTTGTTCGATACCTCTAGAAAATGACTCCATAACTTTGTATTACAATTGGAATTATTTTATTTAAAAAAATCACACAGTTGTGACGATCCGTTGCTATGAAACAAATGTAATATTACAAGTGACGTTAATACTTTCAAATATGCGTGAGCGAAAGTACAACTTTCTCCTACTCGTCACCATAGTTACGGGCCACTTTCTAAGGAGTTGTCGAACAAAATATTTTATTGAAAGAACAGAATGATGATAGTATCTAGTAATACTAATGTGCACACTTCTTTAAAGCACTTTTCCCTCTCACTTTCTTTTCCTCTGCCACAACAAACTTTTGTTAGATTATATCAAAACATTGCTGCGCACCATGTATAAAACACAAGACCCATCTGGCATGAATGTAGTAACTATGTTGATCACTCTTTAATAAACTCAGTCTGTGCTGAATATTCTAACCGACAACAATCCTTTTTCTAACAGGTTATGGTCCCAGTGCCGCGTGTTTTAAAAGACAAAAAAGATTAGTGTTGTAAGTGGTTGAATGCACAAGAATGGCCAGTAATTACTTAGTAAATGTACCGAAGTTGAAAGGTCGTGAGAATTACGACGACTGGGCATTTGCGGTCGAGAATTTTTTAATTCTAGAAGGGTTGCAGAAATGCATATCAGAAACAGGAGAAATGGCGGATGACGCCAAAGCCAAAGCAAAATTGATCTTAACGATCGATACCTCTCTGTATGTACACATAAGAGAATCAAAAACAGCCAAAGAATTATGGCAGAAATTGAAATCTTTGTATGATGACACGGGTTTTACGAGAAGAATATCTTTGCTGCGTGGTTTGATTTCCGTACGATTGGATAACTGTGACTCAATGGCGTCGTATGTAAACCAAATTGTTGAAACAGGCCAAAAGCTAAGAGGTACTGGTTTTCCTATAAGCGACGAATGGATTGGATCGTTGTTATTGGCAGGATTACCAGACAAGTATTCGCCAATGATTATGGCGATTGAGCACTCTGGAGTTATAATAGCGGCCGATTCCATTAAAACGAAGTTATTGGACATGGAAGTTGATGTCGGTAAACTAGGAAGCGCTTTTGCCAGTAAAGTTAGACTCGAAGAAAGGAAACTTTCCCGCGATAAGAGGGATAACCTTAAAAACGTGAAATGTTTTAAGTGTAAACAATTTGGACATTACAAGAACAAGTGTACTGCCACAGAAACCAGAAAGACAAGTGATTGTGATCAGAAGCAAAGTACAGTGAACGCTTTCAGTGCAGTGTTTTTGAGTGGAGATTTTAACAAAGGCGATTGGTATGTGGACTCCGGTGCAAGTATGCATTTAACAGTCAATGAAAACTGGGTTAAAAATGCATCAATGACAAATCAGCAGGAAATTATGGTTGCAAATAAATCAAAAGTCCCTGTGACATGTACCGGAGACACAACTATTACAACAGCTGTGGGAAACAAATGCTATGAAGTTGTAATAAAAAATGTATTATGTGTACCAGCATTGACTACAAATTTGCTTTCGGTAAGTCAGTTAATTAAGAATGGAAATACAGTTCAATTTGAAGCAGGTTGTTGTAAAATCTTCAATAAAGAAAATGTGATCATTGGAATGGCAAACATGATTGGAGGTGTATATAAATTGAATGTTAAGAAATCGAACAAATGTTTGTTAGCAGCTACATCAGGAACAGCATCCAGTAATACATGGCATCGTAGATTTGGTCACATCAATTCGGAAGATTTGGATAAAATGAAAAATGGTAATATAGTGCAGGGTTTATCATATGAAGATAAAGCACAAAGTGGGCTACGGAACTGTGTCGTTTGCTGTGAGGGTAAGCAATCACGTTTACCATTTACTCACACTGGTACGAGAGCTCAAGAACCGTTACAAATCATACATGCGGATGTTTGTGGACCGATGGAAAATCAATCAATAGGTGGTTCCAGATATTTTTTAACGTTTACTGATGACTTCAGCAGAATGACATTTGTGTATTTTTTAAAAACGAAAGATCAGGTGTTCAATTGTTTTAAAGAATTTAGGAGCATCTCAGAGCGACAAAAGAACTCTAATATCAAGATTCTTAGAACTGACAATGGGGGAGAATTCTGTAGCAATGAATTTGAGAGTTTATTAAAACGTGAAGGAATTATTCATCAAAAGACAAATCCCTACACGCCCGAACAAAATGGAACATCGGAGAGGTTAAATCGTAGCATTGTTGAAAAAGCGAAGTGTTTGTTGTTTGATTCCAAGTTGAACAAGAAATTATGGGCCGAGGCAGTAAACCATGCTGTGTATTTAAAAAATAGATCTCTAACCTCAGCATTAAATGATATGACACCATTTGAAGTTTGGACGGGACAAAAGCCAGATGTTTCTAATCTCAGGATCTTTGGCAGTGCAGTGATGGTTCATGTAGCCAAGGAAAAACGACTGAAATGGGATAAGAAGGCAATAAAGGGGATTCTCGTGGGATATGGAGAAGATGTCAAGGGCTACAGAGTTTACGATCGTAACAGTGAAGTTGTCAGAACCAGTCGAGATGTAATTATAATGGAGGACACTGGCAGCAGTATTGACGTCCCAAAGGAAGAGGAGGTGAGTACCAATGTAATTGAAAATGTAACAGTTTCAGTGGGGGAGAACACTGATGAAGTACAGCAGCAAGGTGATGAAAATCCAAATGAACAAGTTGTCGAAGGAGAAACGCGAAAGTCAAAAAGAACGGCAAAACCGAAAAGTTTCACCGATTATGTTACATATATGTGCACCAGTAATATTGATTTAAATATTGACCCAGTTACGGTTGAAGAAGCATTGTCAAGGCCTGATGTAGAAAAGTGGAAAAAGGCAATGATCGAAGAACTGGAATCATTTGAAGAGAACGAAGCTTGGGAGCTTAGTGACGTTCCGGAGGGTGGTACAGTGGTAGACTGCAAGTGGGTGTTTAAACGGAAAGTGGATAGTGAAGGTGATGTGCGTTATCGAGCGAGACTAGTGGCTAGGGGTTTCGTTCAAAAAGCCGGCATCGACTACGATGAAACTTTTTCACCAGTAGTGCGACATTCCACGTTAAGACTATTATTTGCGTTGTCAGTAGAATTAGGTCTAGACATTCAACATTTAGATGTGAAAACAGCGTTTTTAAACGGGTTTTTAGAAGAAGATGTATATATGAATCAACCCGAAGGTTTTTTTAACAAATCAAATGATTGTAAGAAAGTCTTAAAGTTAAAAAAGGCAATTTACGGATTAAAACAAGCTTCAAGGGCTTGGTACAAAAGGGTTGAGGAATGTTTAATTAATTTAGAATATAAGAAATCGGAATTAGAACCTTGTTTGTTTATAAAGAATTCAAGTGGTAGTGTAAATATTGTAGCCTTATATGTTGATGACTTTTTTATTTTTTCGAATGATAAAGAAGAAATCTTGTTTTTGAAAAAAGAATTAGGTTTAAGATTTCAAGTTAAAGATTTAGGGCAGGTTAAGCAATGTCTTGGAATGCGCATTAACTATGATAAGGCCAATAATAAAATAAGCTTGGATCAGGAGAGTTATATAAACCAATTGTTAAAAAAATTTAACATGTTTGATTGCAAATCGGCGGTTACTCCAATGGAACCTAATTTAAAGCTTGAAAAAGGTGACATTTGTGATAAAACTCCTTATCAACAGCTTATTGGCAGTTTGATGTATTTAGCGGTCTTAACTAGGCCTGATATTGCTTATTCCGTTAGCTACTTAAGTCAATTCAATAATTGCCATAATGATACACATTGGAAATGTGCAAAAAGAATCTTGAGGTATTTGCAGAACACTAAAATGCTAGGTTTGGTATTTGTAAAGGGAAATGCAGAGCTGAAAGGGTTTGCAGATGCCGATTGGGCCAGCGATTCATTAAATAGGCGGTCTTATACCGGTTATTGTTTCGAGTTTTCAGGATCTGCAGTTTCCTGGGAAAGTAGGAAACAAAAGACAATAGCTTTGTCAAGTATGGAAGCCGAATATATGGCAATCTCGGAGGCTTCAAAGGAAGCCATATATTTGCGAAATTTGGTACTTGAATTAACTGGGGAAGAACATTGTATTGTAATATGTAACGATAATCAAAGTGCATTGAAACTGTCGGCAAATCCAATGTTTCACAAAAGGTCGAAACACATTGATGTGCGGCATCATTTTGTTAGAGAACTAATTAATGAAAACTTAGTTCAAATGGAATATTTGCCTACGGCTGACATGCCAGCTGATTTACTTACAAAGGCTTTGACTCCTGTCAAACATAAGTATCTATTAAATAAGTTAGGTGTTAAGGATATACTTATTTTGATATAGTGGGGGTGTTAGATTATATCAAAACATTGCTGCGCACCATGTATAAAACACAAGACCCATCTGGCATGAATGTAGTAACTATGTTGATCACTCTTTAATAAACTCAGTCTGTGCTGAATATTCTAACCGACAACAATCCTTTTTCTAACAACTTTAATCTTGCGTTTAATTAAGCATAAGGGGCTATCCTGAGAAATAGGTGTGCTGAGGATATAGCCTTTAGAGTGGTATAGTCCAGGTGTAGGATTAAGAAATGATAGTTACAGTAGTTTAGATTCTAGAAGCATTACTTGTAAGAAAATTTCTATTAATTAGTGCAATTATAATAAATAAATAAAAAAAATAAAATAAATATCTACAAGTGGCAACATCTGTAAAGTTATGTCTCTCACATTCATATAATGCGTATTGGGTCTCTCTAGCTCTAGATTATTATAAGTCAGTCCACCGATAATATTTTTCCATGCCTGTATATGTATGTACTTACATTAAAATTAAATCGACTTCGTTTTTCTTATCAAGATACAAATATAGAGAACATCGAAGTTTGGACAACCGGTATGTATAATGGGCTAACTAAAGGCATAGGTACGTGTTATAATTGTAAATATAGACAATGCTATTATCACTGACCTGTATCATAAAGGACTGAGCATTCTTCAATACAACATTGAAGCAAACAAGCCCCACCTAAATATTAGTTACTTCAGGTGCCAACTAGTGCGTTAGTTATATAATGATGGTAGCTCGGTGTTTATAATGTGTTGGTAGTACTGGTATCAGCTGTTACAGTTTAGCTTGTTCTAACCTATATGCTTAATATCTGGTGAAAAGTAGTATAATTACAGGCTCATAATTATTTAAAAACGTAAATTATTAAAAATTGTATTTTATTGCAATGCATAAACGTAGTTTATACTACGTATGAAACAAGGTTATGTTTATGTAAATAAAAACATTAGTTACAGTGTTACCAATAATCACCAACACAACAAACCTAAATTACTAATTGGCACCTTAAGATACCGGTTTTCAATTTGCTTCAAAAATAGTGGAGGGGATCATTAGAATGCTCAGTCCTTTAAGATACAGGTCAGTGGCTATTATGTTCATCATCAATCATTATATATGATCTGGCAACAGTGCGGAAAGTAAATTATAAACCGTACTCTAGACACAGTCTACAAGACTGTGCCTGAGCCTGAGACAACGGTAGAATAAAATATAAACATTTCTTAACGTCAATCTGATTGATGTGTGATTGTCAATTAAACACCTGAAATATTTTGCGAACAAATTTTATTTTCACATATTTTTTTTACAGTTGTGGCTAACATTTTACACCAATCAATCTCCTTGTTGTCTTGTTTGTTTACATCCGCAATGAGTATAATGATGTACCTGCTTCGCCACTCAAAGAATTGCGTTTTCCTTCCAAAACCAGCTCAAATATCAGGTAATTCCTTATTGTTAATAGTTAATTAAACGTTTCATTGTTTGAATTCCATTTAATGACCCTAATCTAATCATATAAGAGGCATTAACTATAAATTACTTTCAAATCATGAAATTATCTTTCACAAACGAATCGAGCTATTCTCAATTAAATAGAACGTTTAATTGCACTTGCTTGCAATATAGTAAAAGATATCAATCTATATTTCTTATTGCAGTAGATTTTCATGTCCTGTGTATGAACGTGAAGGTTACTGCTTAAAAATGGATCATTTTAACAACAATGCAACTACAGGTGTAGTCACATAAGAAGGCGAGCGCGGCAATGCGCAAACGACGAATTTACGCTGCTTGTAAAATTTCGCTTAGCTATAAGTCAGTGTCGTTTCATTTTGTTGTTGTAGATATGTTTATTCATCACTAAATATGAACATTAATGTTATTTATTGAATTATAATTACTGGATAATTACATACTTTAGTCATATATAATGAAATTCGAATAAATTACTGAAAAAAATGCACTTGTGTGAATGCATTTATTATGGTACGCAACTGACTTGTATTTTTACAGTATTCGGCTTTCGGAGTCATGAATCGGGTTGCGCCGGTTCTCGCCTTCTTATGTGACTACGCCTGTATGTATACTTCTGCTAATTTCGATAGTCAATGGTTATAACACTTATCACTTAAAACTCCCATGTATTATTATCTTACCCTTACTATTTTGTAGGTCAGGTTCATAATGCTGTTGTCAAATTTGATACGACTATTGTGTCTCTTTTTTAAAACTGAATTAGTAGATTATAATGAGATCATTTTAAATTGTTTTATATTCCGAAGGGAAACTTTATAAAAATAATACAAATTGGAATCTGACCAGGAAATTATTTTCAATTTAAAGAATCTTTAATTATTGAAAATTATTTATTTTGGGTTAAACTGTGTAATGGTTTTTTATTGATAAAAGAATCCAAACGTTTCGGACATCACTTACAGGTGCCTTTTTCAGTGGGTTAAAATTAAAAATTAATTAATACTAGAGAAAAATAACATAAAGACCAATTTTTATTCCAACAAAGAAAATTTCTGAGTTTTTGAGATCTCCTAAGGACCCTATAGATCCATTGACAGCTTCAGGGATTTATAAAATTTTATGTTCTTGTGGTTTGGTATACAGGGTGAGTATGAAGTAAGGAACCATGCTATTATATTGTCGTTATTAGAAATTTTACAAAAAAACAGTTTATACAAATTAGTTGTTCAGGATATTCTGGTCGACATAACTGAAACAAAATATCTTATTTTGGTTCAACTGTTTATTAGCTATGACGCCATCTGACTTTTTTTAAATACGACCCTTATTTTTTTCATCTATTCGATCGAGTATAAAGCCCTCTTTTCAGTAAATAAAAATATCATGGGGGTTACATTACAATTTTATTGATAAAATGCCGTTTAAAGCCTAAAGGTAAGATACCCACTTTTCGGTAAATTTTTAACAGTATCATGGTTTGTGAATTTTAAATGTATGTATTTTCGTGACAGTGGACCGCGTAATGGGTTCACGATTTGGATGTTCCGCGTTAAATAAACCACAGACCTGTACATGGATCTTCTCCTGCCACCGAACCCAATCATCATCAAAATTTCGATACGTTCCCTTTCAGTTAAATGTGCCATAATTTTTTTTAATTCACACTGACTCACTGACAAGTCGTAATACGTGCGTTCTGTCAATCGTAACTTTTATTTGTTTATTTTATTTGTGTTTCCATGGGTCTCTTACCTTTAGGCTTTAAACAGCATTTTATCAAAAAAACTGTAATGTAACCCCCATGATATTTTTATTTACTGAAAAGAGGGCTTTATACTCCATCGAATAGATGGAAAAAAAATTAGGGTTCGCATTTTAAAAAGTCGGATGACGTCATAGCTAATAAACAGTTGAACCAAAATAAGATATTTTGTTTCAGTTATGTCGACCAGAATATCCTGAACAACTTTTGTATAGACTGTTTTTTTGTAAAATTTCTAATAACGACAATATAATAGCGGTTCCTTACTTTGTACTCACCCTGTATATTGGAACTACTAAATGTAGTTTTTTAACTAGAAGGAAGGAACACATGCGTTTTTGCAGATTAAATCAACCTGAAAAATGTGCAATAGCAGAACATGCGTTAAATAAATCTTAGTCATGATATTCTATTTCATAATATGAAGATTTTATCAAAAACTTCTAATTTTTATGTTCGCCTTCAACGTGAAGCCATTGAAATTTATAAACATTCTAATAATATTAATAGACAGTCTGATATTTGCCTAACAAGCCTTGGCACTTGGTTTTGAAGCATGTTCGTTTGATAGATAATCGTATTTAATTATTTAGTTGGCGTATTTATTAGTTGACAATTCAGTTTTAATTGTACAATTTGTCAGTTTTCTTTTCCTTTAAAATTAAAATTAATTAGGCACCTGTAAGTGGTGTCCGAAACGTTTTGATTATCAATAAAAAACCATTACACAGTTTAACCCAAAATAAATAATTTTTAATTATAATGAACAACTGTGGAGGCTTTCATTATTAAATCTTTAATTGTGTTCCATTCAGTCCATTTGTCAATTTGCACTAAAATACAGAATTGATTACCTGTGTGTAGTTAAATTAAGCCATTACGAATATTCCCATCAGCGAACTGCTAGTTGTTCTATCACATGAACACCAACATGCATCTACCTACTTTCATTGATATATCAACTATCGACTTAAAAAAAACATAACTCGCATATTAACACAGAGTAGATATTTTACAGAGATCTTCATCTTCAAGTGAAAAACCACTCTCTCCCAGAATAAAAGAATTTCGAGAAAAATTACGTGAGACACCAATTACAAAACTAGAAGAACTGAAAGGAAAGCATCCGCATCAAGAAAAGGAAGCCTTACCTCCTTGGCCTAATGATACAAATCCACATACTGGAGAAATAGGAGGTCCTAGAGGACCAGAACCAACAAGGTACGGGGATTGGGAGAGAAAAGGACGTGTTACTGATTTTTAATAGTAAACTTAAGAACAGATTGTTATAAACTTATATAAATTTTGTGCAGTGTTATATCTTCTAAGAAGATAAAATAAATGTATACTAAAATATAAATTTTTTCTCCTATCAATACCTTACATAATGATGCATCTGGTTGTTTCTAGAGACAAAATATGAAGTTATCAGTTTTGTGTGGTTGTATTTTTTATCCAGTCTACGAAACATGAAACCTATAATATAATTTGATATTCAATATATTGTAAGAAGTTTGAGTTAAAGCTAAAACTTTATTTAAATTGTTAGCCCGATCAATGTAGGAATTTTAACAAAGTTAATTTAAGTACAGATCTTTTTGACGCAGTTAGGTTTTACACCAAAATTTGATGTGGCGTCTAGTCGGAATTTTGTATTTTACGTTTATCCATTGTGCAGGCGTATTTTGCATTTCTCGCTGAACATGGTAGTAACCAAATTTGTAGAGAATTTAATTCTCTATCTTTTTTGTCTTAACAATTTTGTTATAAAATGTTTATTTATTGCTAATAATGGGCAAAAAGTGTGAAAAATTGGGACATTAATCCAGTTTTTTCAATTTTTGGACCATTTTTATTAAATATAAGTGATACATTCAAATGACAAAGTTGTAGAGGACTACAGTGAACACAGAGACATGGCGGAAGAGACTCAACTCATTTCCGCACCACCACCGTAGAGGTAGAGTTTAGAACGCGTTTTTTTATGTGGTTTCTCCAGTAAGCCTAATCCACAGTGAATTATTTTTATTAAAACATTTCATACCTTACTACCATCGCGGTCTTTTCGGTGGACAATCAACCTGTGCAATGTCAGTGTCAGTTTCTTCGAAGCAATTCTTCTGTAATTGCATAGTGAAATCGTCAATACTTTCTGCGTCGTATTCCTCGTCGATATTGCTGGTCGGCGCATTTGCGTACACAAACCAAGATTATATAACATGTCAATCAAGGTTCTGGAGCCCAACTTTTTGTAAATGAAGGAACCGATTCCTAACAGAACAGGTGACATAAAAGATCTGGGACGAACTGCCGACATAATCGCATATGTGCCGATGCTTACGCACTTTCGTTCATATTTTTGTACGGAACCTTTCTTCCATTTAAGGATTATCTCGGACAATAATACTCGAAGGGTTTCAGGGACTTGACATTCAGCATCCTGTAAAAAATTATCCGGAGGAGGCAGGTATGAATTTATCTGATGCTTTTGTGCACGAATGCCTTCGACAATAATGGCAGCAGCCTCGCGTAAAACTCTTAATCTTTCCTTTTTTGGATCACATTCTTTAGATTCATATTCTTAAAGCAAACAATGGGAGCAATTTTTGGCGATTCTGTTTCCATATTGTGACAGCAAGTGTTCTTTAACGGTAGAAATATGGGGCTTGTAATCACTTTTAATTTGCTTAATTAGGTGTGAAATTGTAAATTAACATTCATCAGGATTATCTATAATACACTCAAAAATATCGTTCATTGCTTTATCAACTTCATTAGAAAACGGCCGTCCTCTTCCACTTTCAGATTGTTTATTGTAAAAACTATTACAGCAATGAATGTGATATCTCGGCTTAACTAAATCGGTAACATTATTTAAATTTTCAAGTACTTTCCGTGCAAAATATCATCTCTATTCGACAATTTTTTAAAAACTGTTTCTCGTATAGTATTCGATGTTACTATACACACATACTCTTATCCGGGATTTTTGAGTTATTTTGATTTGCTTTGCAATGAAAGCATTGTCAGCTGGTTTTGCGCAAATGAAACATAATTAACTAAAATCAAAACTTGGTCTTACAGGTTCTTCTGATGGTACCGATGGTGTAGGCTCCGAAACACTTGAGTTTTGACCACTATCCAATGATTTTTTACAAATAAAACACTCTGCCATAGTAGAAATTTCGTTCTCAAGATACTGCGATGAAGGCTTGAAAGAATTTAACGGCAGCTCGCATCCTACCTTTCTTCTATTGTCCGAGTTCCCCCAAGCCTGAGTTGACTGCCTTCCCTTATGCTGCTATTTTGAGCATGTTACCGGCCGTGATCCATTCGTTGTACGAAAAACTTTTTGCTACGAAAGTTGTAGGGAATTTAGTCCTCTACAACTTTGTCACTTGAATGTCTCATTTATTTTTAATGGTCCAAAAATTGAAAAAACTGGGTCAATGTTCAAATTTTTTACACTTTTTGCTCATTATTAGCAATAAATAATCATTTTACAACAAAATTGTTAAGACAAAAAAGACAGAATTAAAGTCTCTACAAATTTGGTTACTACCATTTTCAGCGACAAATGCAAAATGGATAAACGCAAAATCAAAAATTTCGGCTAGACGCCATATCAAATTTTGGTGTAAAACTGTGGTTTTATATTCTATTCCATCTTTGGAACCTAACTGCGTCAAAAAATTCTGTACTTAAATTAACTTTGATATATGGTGAAATTTTGTCTAGGATGATCGGGCTATATATCGTACGTCTTACCTCGGTGTAAACGCCAGGGTACTGCGGTCTAGCGCATCCTATTCCCCAGCTTACTATTCCACAAAGGAAATATTGTCCGCTCTGCTTTGCACACACTAAGGGACCACCGGAATCTCCCTGAAAAGTAACACCGTTAAAGGTCTTTTTAAAATGTAAATTTTTATATCGAACAAAAATTCTACTTAATGTACATATTATCATTTTATTACAGTTTCCTTTTTCATCAGTAGATTATATTTGTGGAAGTGCTCCATTTTCATATGTATATATGATACTTCTCTGTATTCTATCTGTAAATCTACTGTTTTCTAGATCTGAAGATGAAAAAAAATATAAAAAACATTCTCATGTTTCAACATAGTCTGTTGAAAGTTAAGTGGGTATTATACAGATGGAAAGTTTGTTAAACTAGCCAAAGAAGTATTTTTTTACCAATTCCCATGTGAAATTTGTAAATCAATTGAACATAATTATCACAGTTGAGTTATTAAAGGGAATAGTCACATTTTTATGAAAACCCCTCTCTTTATAATTACCTCTATACCTAATTGGAATTAATTAACTTTTGAACAAAATTGTGGCTTATGGCTAATAAGTAATAATAAGATCAAAATGTCATTCACAAAATTGGTTTAACATCTGATTTTTATTTAAATTTCGTTAGATAAAAGAAAATTGAATCGACCACTTTTTTATGTAACATAGAGCCCATGAAAATGGTGGTACAACGATTTCCATTACAGAAGATGACCTATAAAGGAAGATATACTTACCATATAGGGGAAAAAAGCCACAGACTACAACCCAATTTGTTTGTTTAACACCATAAGCAAAATACATGTGAAACATTTCACATACACTACTCAGAGTTTCCGATACGAAATTGATAAGTTTTGAGTGAAAATTAGTAAATAAATAATACCTGACATGCGTCTTTGCCCCCATAGGGAGTACCAGCACATAGTTGACATTCACTTAGATACTGCGAAAACCCAACTTGTTGGTATGTAGATCTACAAGTATACTTTTCAATAAAAGGTAATGTCACCTGCTGCAAAATGTGGGGTGAATTCCCGGATTCTGACATACGGCCCCATCCTGATACTGTAGCCAATCCTACAAAACAAATCAAATTTATTTTAATGTATATTGGACACCCTCTTAACCATTTCCTTAATAGCATTACGATACATTCTCGAAATCATTATTCTTAGTATACAACTAAAGATATAGTTTATTTTATTGTGATATGTGTGTATATTTTATCAAGATTTAGTAAGCATGGGTAGAGACATATATGAATCTCCCGTTAAAAGGTAGCTGGTTAAGAGGAAGTTCACTGTAGTTGTTTTTCAAATAACAGGTGCACCTAATCAATTTAGAATATAGGTATGCAATTACATTGAACTGACATATGCTCCTGTCGTTTGGAAATCATAACGACTACAAAAAAAAATATTTCTAAGACCAACATACCTTTAAATGTATCATATTTTTCCGGTAAACAAATAGCTGATGCCCTCGAACCTACTTTCAAAATTAATGGACTGCTCACTTTTAACAGTGCAATATCATTTCTAAATGTGGCCAGATCAAAAAAAGTTGTGTAAACATTAACAATGCTTCTACGTTGTTCCGTTCCTTAAACAAAACTATTCAATGACATTAAAACTATGTACTTAATTATTACCTTCCAATATATAAAGATTATGATCCCCAGCTACAATAGATAAGGTAGATATTGGTACTTGACTTATACAGTGACCAGCTGTTATAATCCAGTGTGGTGATAAAATAGCACCTCCACAAATATGATGTAATTGCCTTCCATCATCTACTTGAATTGATACCTGCCATGGGAATTCCCCTAAAAATTTTGTTTTGAGCGTTTTGATTGTTTCAACATGAGTATAGGTACCTTCAGTAGCTGCAGCTCCCCCAATGATTCGATTAAAATAATACCCTCCTCGATTTCCACAATCGGTAGCCTGAGTTTTATTCATAGGAATCTTAATTACAACTGGAGTACTTGTAGGTTTTGGTGTAGCTACAAGACCATATCAATCTATTTTGAGAATAAAAGTGATATTATTGCTTACTCGATTGTTGAGTGTTACAGTAGTTCTGATCGAAAGTAGTAAACGGTTTGGGAGTAGCTAAATGCAAGATTAATTTTGAATTGAGTAATATATTTTCTACTTACTCCATTGTGGGAAATGACTGGTAGGTGCGAAATTTTGATTAATTGGAGTAACAGGTTTTGGTGTTACTAAAAAATTCAATTTATAGTTAAATTTGTATACTATATAATTACCTCGGCTGTTTACCCCATTGTGGTTTATAAGGTACATAGTTGTAGCTGGAGTGGTGTGGTATGGAGTATGAATATTCCACTCGTTCATTAACTTAAATAAATTTTGAAATCAGTACATATTTTATAGATACTTTCATTTAGACTAATTTAAATCAAATCTTTCCTCTACGTCTACTGTGTATGAAGAATCTGGTAATAAGCACCTTGTGTGTTCTTAATTTTAATGATATTGTCAATTGTTTTAATTTATTAACGATTTCATATGCATCCCAAAATTAATTATAATGGTTGAGAGAATTCTGATGCAAGACGTATAAATCTATACAGACAGTTATAGAAATCCCACCCCACACCATCACCGATCCACCACCAGAATGTTGAGTGTCGTAGTTATCTTCCAAATCGAGATGTTCTCTCGCAAAACGCAAACGAGCTACACAATGTACTGCCACTAATACTGGGCCTCTAGCATCGAGATTGTGTTCCCATAAAACGTCTTCTAACTGACTCAATGCTCATTATTTGCACATTGTAAGCTGTAAAAAGTTGCCTTTGCAAGATACTCGAATTTGTAGTGTTTGCATAGGGTACGTAATCTCAAAAAACGGTCTTGAACCTCTGCTGCGGGGTGATGTCTGCCTCGTTCTGCTCATCTAGTCACTAGTGTTCCCGTTTCTCTAAACCATTGAATAACTCGAGTAATAGAGGAATGTGAAACGCCAAACCTTAGAGTAATAGCACGATAACTCTGTTACGGTTAGTCCGTTGCATTATCAATAAAAAGTCCTTATTTAACATACACAAGTTAAATTTGCCACCACAAACTACTTTTATTGCTTAAAATATTCCGCCTTGAAATTCCATGTACATTAAAGGAACTTAGTTTTGGAAATTTCAAGGTCAAGCCTGCTTAAAGATAGATATTTCTTGAAGCAGTGTAGTTTCAAAAATTCTAGTAACAAATGAAACATTAGTTTCACATAATAAATGTTGAAAATTGTTCAGTATAAGTATATTATTATTGGCTTATGTCATATATATTATTTTTGAATATAGAATTCATAAATAATAAAATTTTACAGGGTAGATTTAATATAAGTAACGTTAATTTCCAGTTACAGCTTTATAGTATTGAAATCAAAATCAAACAATTTTTTCCCTAAACTTGGATGTCTCCCACTTTGACTAATGTAACATTAAAATTTTTTTCTCCTTGATTATTTCAGAAATACTAATGTAAATTGTAATTTTAATTGCGAAGTTTGTAGCTGTAGTTTAGGTATATTTAAGCAGGTGGAAGAAGAAAACGGCTAATTGTGAGATGTTAATATATTCACACCTTAATATATAAATTGTTCTATTATACATGAAAAAGCCTGATATAAGAAGGGGAAACGTCGTCACTGAATAATATTTCATCAATAAAAAATGGTATTTATATAAATTATAAATATCAAAAATTCATCACTCGCAATTACCTGTTTTCTTCTTCCACCTGCGTAAATTGTAATATCAAATAAATTAAATTTGGTATGTCATATTTTCAAAAAATATCTCCCAACGATCTCTACCACCATAATATGGTATTTGTGTAATTTACCACCATTATTTTAACACATGTTCACACATTTCCTTATAAAATGTATCCAGCATACCATACAGTATGGTATATAGGTATATGTTACGTGACAATTTAATATTATAGTTAACTTTATATTTGCACTGTGCTGTATTATTATTCGACCCTTTTTTATTTACGATTTAAGCACTGATAAATATGTACTTACTTTTATCTAAATATCCAAATTTAACCACAAAGCCTAATAAAAATTGAGTAACAAGCAACGTTTTGCCCATTTCAAAAATGAATCTTTAACAACTTCAATCTCCTACTGATTCTATTTTTCCATTGATGTAAACAAATTAGGGTTTTATATTTTATCTTAAGTAGAAGTTAATGTCAATA
This sequence comes from Pyrocoelia pectoralis, assembly GCA_036250285.1. Taxonomy (NCBI): domain Eukaryota; kingdom Metazoa; phylum Arthropoda; class Insecta; order Coleoptera; family Lampyridae; genus Pyrocoelia; species Pyrocoelia pectoralis. Next base: position 20,688,190 of record CM070076.1, on the reverse strand, counting down.
ATTATCTACTACTGATATACTTAAAGAATTTGAACGACTAATATAAAAGATGTTTATTTTAAATTTGTGCATAATGGCCTTAACACTATGCATTTAGAAAATACTAATATATGTAGGTACAACTCTAATTATGCCCCACATTCAAACTGGTTTTGTTTTCACACACAAAGTATCTTTACAGAGCAATGTTTGGTATGAATTTTAACTCCATGAACTGCCTAAGACTAACATACGATAAGTACAGTAGAACGCCGATTATCCGAAGTAATTGGGACCGGGGTCGATTCGGATAATCGAAAATTCGGATAATCGGACATAGACTGGTAATAAAGAAAAACGAACTGTGAAAAGCCGCGCGACGCAAAACATGTACATATGTAGTGTCTTGCCTCTAGCTTTCAACCATAACAATTGAAATATATCTGGACTCCAACGAGTTCCAACTTGTTACAACAAAACAAAACAAAAATTACATATGTACGTACTTGGTTTTAATTTTTTATATTACGCTTAGGACCGATTCGGATAATTGGCGATTCGGTTAATCGGCGTTCGGATAATCGGCATTCTACTGTAGTACAATTTTAGGAGCAATCTCCAGGAACATAAAAAATACTGCGTAAATACACATAGCACATCAATATTACAATACAAAAATAATTTACGCTACCTTTTCTAAGTAATGTATACGATATGTTTAACTACAAATGGAAGTGTTGTTTCTTACTTCTACTTATTAATATTATCAGTTACAGTTCTTATGCTATAAAAAAATATACACGCTCACAATAATATTATGACTTATTATTACTTAAATTAAGAGACACGAAACTGTAACATTTTAAAATATGCATGCAAACCATAAACTTTAGCGGATATAAAGTTTGTAACAATTCTGTAAAACTTGTATACATATATTAAATAATAAAAATAGGCGTTTTCTCTCAACAAAAACTGTTTCTATTATTAAAATGTTTGATAATTGTAATAAAGCATGCAAATTGGATTTTTCACACATATATTTACATTCAAAAATATCAAATAGTGATGTGCGAAGGTTCACATTTTTTGAACCGAACTCGAACTTTGAGTTGAGTTATTTACGTTATTTTGCGATACACATTATCTACAAATTTAAGACGCTATGAACAGTTCCAACGATGGTAAACATGGACTTATAATTATGATTGCAAATCCATGGGTGTTTGGCGTTGTTATTTTAAAAAAATTAGTTAATTCGAGGTTGTAAACTGTAATAAACGTATGAAAATACCAACTGGTACAACAACGACGTTACAAAGACATTTAGATACAAAAAATCATGATAATGTGAAACAACATTATGTAGACAGAAAGTAATATTTCGAGTGTAAAATCTAAATGTTGAATAATAAATATTGTAATGCAGTATTTTTCTTATTTTTATCCCTATTGAAAAAATGACAAATAGTTCGAGTTCTGTTCGAGGGTTCGGAATTCGTTTTTTACTATGTTCGACTCGAGTTCAGTTCGAAAAAAGTAGGGTTCACACACCACTAATATCAATATCATATAGTGATGACAATTTTATGCAAAATATTGGTGTTAAATTTCTGTAAGCGTCCAAAAGGCTTAACTTTATTTAATTATGCTCAATATTTGTAAAGTTTAACAGTTGTTATAGATGGAATCGACAAATTCTTTTGAATTGTGATGGATTTATACAAAGAATTATTAAATAAAAGTAAAAGGTACCTTCCTCTTAACTTTCTGCCAGTGCAACGACTCTCGTTCACTTTGAAAGAGAACTAATTACTTGATTAACATAAGACGCTGATAGTGGTGTGCTACTATTTTTAGTGCATTTGTAGATTATGGTTACCAATTTCTTTCACATTACATTTGTGATTTATACACTCCCCCTTTTCACAGATCGTTATAATAGTTGAAAGTAATCAACTTTAATGTCAGACGTCTTAAGAAGTAATGATGTTGAAGTATGTCTTTGGTGTTTAATGATTTTGACCATTTTTTTACAATAATTTCCACTATTACATAAAAATATGTTGTTAAAACAAAATAAGACAGTAGCTCTAAGTCTTAAAAATGACCTTAACTTAATTGAATACTTAAGCTATGCTATTGCTAAAATTAAATTAAAATTCAATTCAAATATAATGAGGCAAAAAAATAAATAGATGTGATGTTTGAGGAAATCCCGCTCAATATAAAAACCTTTAAACCCAACATTTATGCCGTTTGATAAAAAACCGTGTAAAATTGGAATTTGAAAAAACATTTACAAAATAAAACGTCGAATCCTTAAGACCAAATTACAGAAAAAGTAATTACAGTAAAAACCATGGTTTGACTTTTTTACTGAACCATTATCATTTAGTTCCAAAAATCTGGGATAGAACTGCATATTTTTCCAGGCACCACAGTATTTAGATTTACAAGGTAAAATTTGGACATATTTGTATAATCCATGTTGCTGTGACTGCAGTGTGTCCTTGTTAGTTAGTCCTTGCAATAACAAAACGATTTAAACCTTAGGTTTTAAATTATAATTACAGTTAGACTACCAATAAAGTTAGAGCCATCTAAAAATGTACGTTGTTTTAGAATACTGTCTCTGATATACACTAATAATCAGGCACATAATTTAAGAAGCTTATGTAAACGATCTTATGTATAGATATGGCTAAGTCAGCCTTAAATGGAAACATTATGAAATGACTATAAGTACAGCAACATATAAAATAATAGCTAGACGAATAGACCTATTCGATATGAATATAAATTTAGTTTTTTTAATTGAGCTGTCTTTATTTGTTGTAATATTAACATAAATAAAGTGATATCTAAAGATGCCCACGATGATATGGATCATAGTTTGCCAAATATTTATCTGCCAAAATGCGAGAACTTTCAATAACTGCTAAGTGCCTAGCATTATCATTCGTTAATAACCTGGTATTATCGTTGGTTAATAATCTATTATTATCAGTCATATTAGTCAATAAGCGCGTATTATCATTAGTGAGTAACCTATTATCATTAGCCGTTAACAGTCTCGTGTTATCGTTCACTAAGAGTCTTTGAGGTTCGCTAACATTAACTAAATGAAGTCTAGTTGCATCATTTAAGAGTACACGATGATCGGTTAATAAATGAGCATCATTTATAATTCTTGATCCATCGTTTGATATCATTCTGTTAGTATCTTGTTGCATCATACGTGGTGGTTCCGGTTGCATCATTCGATTATCGGTCGGTTGCATTAATCTATTATTAGCTGGATCATTGTTAGAATGAAATTTAACTTCATTTGTAGCAGAAAATTTTGGCATTCTCGACTGTGTTTCTTGAGTATTGTATTTTGGAGAAGGTGCGTGAACCTGAAATTTATTGGTATTTATACTATGTTAAAAATGCAACGTGAATAGCAGTTTTAAAGCTATTAATTACACAAACAGTCATCTAAAAAAAATATAATAAAACTAGTGCCATGCAAAGATGATAATGCAAGTATTAAGTATTGCCGTGTGAGATGAGGATATTACCTTCATATGTGTATTTAGAGTACTAGATTGTGAAAATGCTTTTCCACAAGTAACACAAACATATGGCCTTTCACCTGAATGAACTCGCATGTGCCGCAATAGAATGGTATTTACAGTAAATCCTCTACCACAAACACTGCACACATATGGTCTTTCACCTGTATGATTTCGCATGTGATACTTCAGTTTCATTACTGTGGTAAATCTAAAAAATAAATGTTCAAATTAGTATCCACAATATTTGGTTTCGTGTAAACAAACGCTTTAGGTTTTTCTTTTCTTTGTTAAAATTCTAAGAAATTAAATAATAATAATACTATGCCTTTATTCAGTAAGTTCTTTCCCCTAACCCACTTCTGATTACCCATGTCTGATAAAATATAGTCAGTGTCCGAAATGGAGCACAGTAACGAATTTTTGACGTTACTAACAAGACCAACATCAGAAAATGGCATACCTCCACATTTTCACAAATCATACAAAAAAATTCTGGCAAGTAATGAGTGCCGCCAGTTTAGCTTATACCGGAAGTGACGTCATCAAAGGTAATATCAGCATTTTCGTCCTTGGCCCGAATGCAATTGATTGGCGAAAACCGCATTTCGATAACTTTAATAGTTTCTGAGTATAGGGCGTTGTAAGGAAAATGTGTACGGACAGACTACAGATGACAGAAAATTTTTTTTTCCATTTTTGAATCTACGTATTCAGAAACGCAAAGATATGCAAAAATTTGCATAGGTCAATTTTTTTTTTGGAACACTAATACAATACTTCCCTTTTACTTCGTACTTGGGAAGTAAAAAATGAGGTACATAGCTTTAATTAGGTAGGTAGGCAGTGGAAAAAAAAATGTAGCCTCAGTAAGAGCAACTCTTTTCTTGACATTTGCAAGTTTCACAATTGTACCTAGTAAAAAAATGGAATTAACCCGAGAACATATTCGTATAATGATTTAATATTATGACTTTAAGACAGGTTTAAGCGTTTGGCGATCAGGTCCCTTCCTTGGCAATAATTTATAGATGGTACAAGGAATTGGAATGTGGAAGAACTACAGTTGATCAACAGAAAGGCGCAGGTCACTACAATGTGAAGAAGATTATGGAAGCAGATAGCAGAACTACTGCCATTAAATTGCACAATGACCTGTAATAGTCAGTTGTTTTTATGTGTATTCCTAAATTCATATCCATATTTTCTACATTAATTTATAAGGGCTCCGACAAGTATAATTACCAAGAGCAGCCACTAGTACAAACTTTGTGAAATGTGATAACATGGTGTATGCATCAATGCTTATTGCATATCCATGGATTATTTTGTAAGGCTACTGTTATAGGAGGTAAAGCCTAATAAAGCAGCGCGCACATCGAGAACGGAACGGACCAGCACGGCACTGCTGATCGAGTTGTTTTACATTGAATCAAATGGGGAAGTGCTGTGCTGGTACGTTCCATTCTCTATGTGCTCGCTGCTTAACACTAACACCATTTCTTTTCACTATAAGTACATACTTATTCCCATAGTGCTAAACAATCTGCATTGCATGCTCTTCACACAGGGATATTAAAAATAGTACACATTAAATTTGAAAAATACTACACTAAAAATCTATGTGTCATTCTTTTTATTACCCTACTATGGAAGAACTAGAACCATTATGGCTGTTGAGTTACACAACACTGAAAACATAAAAAACCGCAATAAAAATTTATCCTTATGGACCTTGGTGCTTTCAGTGTTGTGTAACCCTACTATGGAGACACTATTATATTAACATATCTAAACTTTTTAGAAATTCACCTTTTTTGACAAACTGAACATTCAATTGGCTTTTCAGTTCCATGTAATCTCTTATGGCTCGTTAAATCACCAGATTGTCTGAAAGCTTTCCCACAAAAATCACAAACGAAAGGTCTTTCATTGGTATGTGTTCTCATGTGAATCTTTAAACTTGCCTTTGAAACATATCCATTTTTGCACACTTCACAAGTGAACGGTCGCTCACCTAGTAAAATGTTTTTAAATTGTAGTAACAGATACACAAGATATCACAATAGTTCATCTCAACTGTCATTAGCTATACATATTTTATCCTGAAATTTTTCCAAATGTGCAATATGTATGATAGAGTTGGATTAGATTATTTATTGACCAATGTATTGTTCTCCCGAGTGCAACTTGAACCAATTTTATTACACATTATTAAAATAAAATGTGAGATGTAAGATGAAGTACAGTGATTCTTACAGAGCGATTATTTATAAACATGACATAATTATTAAGAACACATACCTGTGTGAGTTCGTAAATGTAATTCCAAATTAAATCTTTGAGGAAAGCACTTTCCACACATATTACAGACAAACGGTCTATCACCAGTGTGTTGTTTAATATGAACATCTAATGTACCAGCATCTGGAAATTCACTCTTGCAATAATCACATATATGTTTTAAAAGTCCAGGATCTCCCTCTTTTTTTTCATGAATTTTCATATGTTTCAATAAACTATTTTCTGCGTAACAACCCTTATTGCAAATTTTACAAACGAAAGGTTTTTCTCCACTATGTTTTAATAAATGTTTATTTAATAAAGTAGTGTGAATGAACCGTTTGTTGCAAAGTTTACATTGATATGGTTTTTGATCTTCAGGCATATGTGTTCGCATGTGATTATTTAAATAATTTTCTTCGGTAAATCCCCGTGGACATATTTTACATTTATAAGGTCGGTCCTCAATATGTGTTCGAAGATGTTTTCGAAATGATTTAAGATTAATAAACTGTTTCTTGCATACATTACACTGATTGGTGTTACGTTTCAATTTTTTCAATGCACCTAAAAAAATTAAACTGATAACATAATTGTAGCTACATAATTATCGAAAACGTACTTGCTTTTCCTCCCACTTTTGCCAAAAGTTTTTTCTTATTGAGCTTACACTTTTGTAATTTAGCTGCCTTTAACAGTTGTTTTTGAGCAATAGCTTTTTCGTCAGCCGGATTATCAAAAGACACTTGACTTAATAAACTAAAATCTTGTTTAAATGAATCATCACTATCATTGGATGAATCGTCAAGACCTAAATTTTCAAGCAATAAACTTTTGGAGTATAAATCGTGTGCGGAATCCTCATCCTCCTGTTTACATAGCTTTGGATTTAATGGTTTTCCCAGGTACTGCCTTAAATTTGTGTCGGATTGCTCACATAACTGTTTAAATGAAAATGCTCTGCTTACTTGGTGAACACATTGAACACAGATGGAAGCTGGCAACCCATCACCATTCTCAATCTAAAAATAATCACAAGATTAATTAAAATTTTATTTTCATTATACCTCTATTTGTTTAAAAGAACCACATAATACAAAAACACATACATGGATAGTTTGTATATTTTGGCCTTATGTGATTTAAGTAAACCAATAAAATTTACTGTGAGGTCTATAGAACATGCCCTGTATCTCCCAGTCTCATCATATAACATCATTTTACCATTTTACTAGTTTTACTACATAATGATAATGTTAGTAATGTTACTCAAGTGTGAAAGTTATAGAAGAAAATGCTTCAGTTATGCAATTGTTCATGTCTTCATGTATTGTTAGTTTAATTTCATGAATCTTCTTTTTAAAATAATCTCATAAAAAAATTAAGGGAGTTAAATTCAGTGATCTGTCCTATCCAACTATTCGAAAACTGTATCAAAACCTGATTAATCATCAGTAATGCATAGGAGCTTCATCTTACTATAACCATATCATTCTTCTAATATACAGTTTTTCACTGTTCATAGCAATACTGAAGAGATTTCAAATGTCTATGACTACTATGTATTTACAGTTTCATTAAAGATACATTAAGTGATTTTTGATAATTATCATCCATGATTGGTTTTCCAAAGAATATAATATTATATTATTATTAATAGCATGACGCATGGCAGTTTAAATAAGCATTTTAAAAGTAGCTTCATCACTGTATAAATCTTTGCAAAAATGTGTAATTACCATTTACTAAAGTCAAAATTTAACACATAAATGATCACTGGGCAAACTTTTTAGATCCAAACATGAATGAGTTTCGGTTAAGATTATTTCAATGAAAGATTTTATCAAATATATGTACTTATTGTATTCCAAAATGTCAAATTGCATCAATTCAAGTGATACTTATCGAGCTGGAGGGAACACAAAGAGGTTGAGGGACTGCAATAGAAATACTGGAAATGGATCCTAGAACTGGACAAGGATACGCCAGGATACATAGGAAGAGAAGAAGCCCAAATAGACAAAATAAGAGTGGAATCAGGAAGAAAGGCTATGAAATATAAGGAAGAGATTAGAGGAAGAACAGGATGCAAAACATTACAGGAATGCTGTAAAGACGGGAAGACACTGGCAAGACAGCAGGGAAGAATACTACAAAAGGAATGGGTATGCGCCGAGAGAAGAAGTAGAGAGGATAACAGAAGAGGGAGCAAGGATAAGAGCAGACATTATAAGATGTTCAAAAAAAGTAAAGAGTAAAATCATAGAATCAAAATACAATAAAAACTACCAGAAGATTAAGGGAAGGTAAAAAAGCAAGAAAAAGGATGATGGCAAGATTTAGATGTGGAAATGGGGAGAGTGGGAACAAATACTGTAGAAAAGAGGAGGAAAGATGTTGCTGGTTATGCGGAGAAGGATCGGAGAACATGATACACCTGTTAAAGAAATGTAAGGAGTTAAAAGAAGATGAAAGGAGGGTGGAAGACATACAAAGCGAGAATGGAGATGGAGTGGAGTGGATGGAAGATACATGGAAAAGGAGGAAACTATTAATGGGGCAAGGAACTTCAGCAAAGACAAGGAGACCGAATGTGAAATGTAGATAATAATTAATGTAAATATAAATGTATGTAATGTAAAAATATAACCTAAACTGTAACGAATATAATTATGTCAAGAAAATTCTGGCAAGTTGCCACGAGACTTCCCTCGTATTAACACTTTTTTCAAAAAATAAGTATAGCACTTTACTTCGTACTAGGGAAGTAAAAACAAATCAAATTTGCAAGTCATAAGGAACTTCTCTTTCCATATTGACGATTTCACAAATGTGTTAATCAGTTATAATAATGACCTTCAGAATTTGACTAAAGCAATTCAGGAACACGACTTGAATATCAATCCTAGTAAAAGTTCCGTAATCGTATTCGGTAGTAAAATTAACTGCAAAGTCATTGAAGATACACTTGATATTCGAATTAATAATGTATCTGTGCCATTGAAATCAGAAATTAAGAACCTAGGTGTCATTATGGACAACACTTTTAGATATGAAAGTCAAATTAACTGTTACGTAAGGAAGCATATAGTAGCCTTAAACTTATTTATCCACATCGTCAGCATCTATCCATAAAGACCAAGAAAGCACTTTGTGAAGCACTAGTATTGTCCCAATTTAGCTATTGCTCTGAACTGTACCACTCTTCTATTACCAAAGACACCTCTAATAAAATACAACGCGTTCAGAATTCATGTCTTAGATTGATTTTTGGTATCCGTAAGTACAAACATATTTCACATAAATTAAGCGAGGTGTGCTGGTTAAATATGTCTAATAGAAGGTTTTTAAAAACAGCCACTTGATTTCACAAAATAATTACTACAGACACTCCTGCTTATCTAACTCACAAAATCATATATCGCAGTCATATTCACAATTTAAACATTAGAAACAGAGGATTAATCTCTATTCCTATTCATAGAACTTCTTTGTATAAACGTGGATTTGCTTATCAACTTCCAACTATATATAACAGTTTGCCAGAATTCATAAAATCATATCACACGATCACTACATTTAAATACAAATTGTACCGAATGTTACTGTCCCAACAATGTATTAATTAATCTAACGATTGCCTATATTTTTTTTCTAAATGTTTTGTGTACTTCCTTTGTGTCAGCTCTATTGTATTACGTCACACAATAATTACGTGTATGCTTTCTTTTTCTTCTCCAAGGTTCAGTGGAAGAGCAAGAGATCTTTTCTTTTGAACTGCGCCTTGAGGTTATTTGTTTCACTTGCCTTGTTCTTAATATTAATTCTATGGATGTATACCTGCTGAAGCAAATAATAAAGACATTATTATTATTATTATTAAATAAAGAAAAACTAGCCGTACGTTCTATAATGTTGGCATTGTTGAATTATACAAACACACCAATAATTGGTACAGGACTATTTCCTATTGAAATTAAAAACTAATTTATCAGTAAAGGAAATCTGATATCAGAAACTAATATGACCATTTTTATACATATGTAAGTACTTACATGTATGGGGTGTACAACTAAGAAAAAAGGTCGGCCATAGCTCAGAAACTATTTGAGAACAGTGAAATAAAAATCTTGTAATAAATATGGCCAAGAGAAAGTGCTGGAAATTATTTTTAACTTGTTATCATTGCCTCCAGAGGGCGTTTCACTGATTTCAAATTGAAATTCCCATTTTTTGAGCAATTTTCCATTTAAAAAAATATATCCGTTGTAAACTAGTGATCAATATGTAAAACTTTGTTTGATGAATTTTTACGATTGCTGTCAAAATAAAGGGAGGGGGAACCATTAGTAACTCGAAAAAATCGTGTAACTTCGAAACGGGTTGCTTGAAATTGTTAAGACTGGTCTCAATGTAAAGAGAATACTTAATATTACCAAAAAATTCAAAACCACAAGAATTTCTTATCTCCGTCTATCAATAGAGGGCACAACTTGTTGAAGGAACGAAACGGTCGACTTTTCTCAAAAAATTCAAACGTTACCAAATGTTTTTTTCACTGCTATTGGAAGGAAAATTAATAAGGGAGTAATTTTAAAAAAAATTATGTCAATAGCTCCTATAGTACCGAAGATATAGTCAAAAATGTGGTGATATAACAGGCAATTGATATTGACAAATTTTTTTTACATTAAGTACTCCCTTGTCAATTTTCCTTCCAATAGCAGCAAAAAAATATTTGGTGCCATTTCAATTTTTTGAGAAAAGTCGACCGTTTTGTTCCTTTAGAGTTCCTAACCTGTATATAGGGACTCTATGTTCCTTCAACAAGTTACGCCCTCTATTTGTAGACGGAGATAAAAAATTGTTGTGGTTTTCGATTTTTTTAGTAATAATAAGTATTCTCTTAACATCGACACCAATCTTGACAAATTCAAATAGTAGTAGTCCCTAACAAATGGGAATTTTAATTTGAAATCAGTAAAACGCCCTCTAGCGACAATGATAGGAAATTAAAAAGAATTTCCAGCATTTTCTCTTGGCCACATTTATTATAAGATTTTTTATTTCACTGTTCAAAGTTACATCTCAAATAGTTTGTCGGCCTCCTTTCTTAGTTGTACACCTGGTACAAGACAACAGTGAGGTAAAACGTATGTTAATGATAGGACAATAATTTTAACATAAACATCATTTAAAACTAATGTAAATAGTTCAAATGAGACAAGCGAGGATGGGGGAAGAGTAAAAGCGGTAGCCAAATGATGCAAGGAGCAAACGAGTACAAAATATAGAGTAAATTTAAGGAATATGGATTGTACTATACTAAGATAGGTCCTAGGTTTAAATGTTATAGGCAAATGTAAAAGAAGGAAGATGTCGTTCCTCGTCTATAAAAAGGTTTCATAAAATTACATACAAAGGCTGCAGCAGTAGATATACTTATATTGTAATTTATAAATACTCAAAACGTAAAATTTCTTCTCTTCGCAATAGCGTTCTTTGTTTTTATCTTGAAACAATAGTCATAATCATAACTATTAAATTTTATGAATGGACAATGTCAAACATGAAAAATAATAGGTACAGTAATAAAATGCAAGGGGTGTATTCGAGGGTGTATTAGTGTATCGATGCATTCTTATTAATACAGATTTTGACCCATGGGTTAGTTCACTTTTTTATGTAGTTTTCACAAGATATTTAGAGTCGTACTTTGAATAATAAATGTGTCCAGAATTTGTTTGAATGAATAAATTTGAACGGTTCAATGAAATAGTTTCATTCGAATCTGCCCATCACTGGTATACCGGGTGAATGAGACCACCCGTATCAGTCTTTTATTTAAAGAACGGTGAGTCGTAGAGAGGTGGGGTAAAAAAAGTGATTATAAAAGCCATAATAAAGAATCAAATGGTGATATCATTATTTCTCGGAAAAGTCAGCATTCCTCCAGAAGGCCTCCAACTCTAAAATTTTAAATGGCACCATAAGTCGAAAAAGGTATTATTTGAAAGACTGTTAAAAAAGAAGAAAGTTTTATGGGAAAAATTATTTTATTGCTGCCACCCCTTTTAAGTAATATTCGACTAAAGTTATTAAATTTGAATTCACTGTTAAGAAGAAAAATTGAAAAGTTGACTTTTAAAATCTAGTTACCAATGTTACATGTGTTCTTCCCTTTCAAGAAGTACTTATTAGAGCCACTGATAGTGTACCTAGAAGAGCTCAACACTAACAGTGCTTAGCAGTAAATGGAAGATATTTTGAACACATGTAACATTGGTAACTAGATTTTAAAAGTCGACTTTTCAATGTTTCTTGTTAACAGTGAATTTCAAATTTAATAACTTTAGTCGAATATTACTTAAAAGGGGTCGCAGTAATAAAATAATTTTTCCCATAAAACTTTCTTCTTTTTTAACAATCTTTCAAATAATACCTTTTTCGACTTATGGTGCCATTTAAAATTTTGGAGTTGGAGGCCTTCTGGAGGAATGCTGACTTTTCCGAGAAATAATGATATCACCATTCGATTCTTTATTATGGCTTTTATAATCACTTTTTTTACCCCACCTCTCTACGACTCACCGTTCTTTAAATAAAAGACTGATACGGGTGGTCTCATTCACCCAGTATAGTATAGTATTGGCAACACTTTGACCTGTGTGTGTCATGATCTTAGGTTAACCTAAGGTCATGATAGATGTAAACAAACGAACTAAACTGTACAGACAGATATAACATGTCGAGTAATGTGAAGCTAGTATGTAATTAAAGTAATCAATAAACAGATAGCAACCCTGAAGAATTATAAAACACTTTATAATAACTTTTACTGTATTTATCGCAGTTATTTAAAAATTGTAATAAATAAATTACGAGATCACTACATCCCAGTAAACAATGTATTCAGATCCAGACTGCCAGCCCACTACTTCCGTCATCCACCAAAATAAGATGTACTCACCTTTTAAAACTGTTATTGCAAATTATAAGTTCAGTAAGATAAATTTAACTTTAGAAATTAGGTACCTATCAAGTGTAGAATTTCCATTTGCTTATACGATGCCAAAGTTTAGTTAAGAAATGTTATTTTTGTTTATAGGTATTTTTTATTTTTGAAATTAGTAGATGCAATCGTATTTACATACATAAATTTGTTTTGCATAAATGTTGATTATTTCAATCAGGGGACTTCCGAAATATGTACTTTCTTCATGTATAATGAATTAAAATTTTTATATCAAAAAATGATCCCATACTAACCTTTAGAGATACTTAAAAACAACACTCCTCAGCTCACTAGATTGAGTTAGTATTTTTTTTTTATTTAGAATAAGTGTAATTTTTTTATTTTCGCAATGGAGTAAGTTTAACTTCACAAAGATAAATTAAGAGTAAACGTAAATGTAGATCATTAGATTAACAATTTAATGGAAAATATGCAATTAAGACTTCTAACCTGAACAGTTGTAAATCCCATTAACATTTCTGAAAATCTCATAGTTTGCCCATTATTTGATTCTACGTTGAGGAATACCGAACGCATTTCTCCCTTTTCTGTAAGGCAAGCTCGACATATTTTACTAACATCAAATTGCTGTTGTTGCTGTGGCATTTGATCCGGTTTGATGTCCATTTTCAAATAGGTCAGAAATGTCAATATATACACAATAATTTTTAAATAAACGAACACAAAACTCACAAGCAAAATGGATTGTTGCACTGGTCGATTGTGACAATGGCTTGTTGATAGCTTGTCTAGTTACGCAGCAAAATGGCGAATATGACGAAGCCTTAAGGTAATATAACATAAGGTCCAATTTTAAGCATTACTTTATTGAACGTCCACAAATTATATATGTTAGCATTCGCCCATTACAAAAACCAAAACATTCTGTGTTATATTTACAAATACTCGTTTGATTCGGTAAAATTCTTTTAATTGTGTTGTTAATTAAAATAGCGTAAATTAGTTGATGTTCATTATGTAATCCATTATTATTTATTTTGGATTTACAGCTATAAATAGAAATGGTTTAGGTGTTTAGGTATAATACATTTAAAATTAATGTTTTGTTGAAGAGGTTAGGATAATGTTTATTTTTCGTAAATCCATGTTAATAGGAGGCTTTATTTTAATGGTGATTTTCAATATACCATTTTAAAACAAAATATGATTAATTGTAATTATCACACAATTCCAATCATTTTTGTATAATACAGGGTGTCTCACGTTGACCGTCGGTTAGAAGTATGAAGTATATCAAGAACCATAGGTCAAGAACTGTGAAAGCTAGAAATTTGAAATTTTGCACATGCGACATGGAGTGTTTAATCTATTAAATAAAAATATTTTCCAAATGGCAGCACTTCCGGAAATACCGGAAGTGAGCATCAACTTCTTTATTTTAAATACAAACCAGGCAATTTTTTTTCTGATGTGTCATAAAATGTTTAGTAAGTATGCTTAAATAATCGGCGTATCAATTTTGATTGTTGAGAAAAAAATTTTTTTTCACTGAAAAATCTTGTTTAGGAAATAAAATAATTGAAAGTCGAAAGTGGTAAAAGTTAGGGAAATGGGATTTTAGGTTCTCAATGTCAAAAGATTGAGACACAATTAGGTATCTGTCATGGATTATAAAAAATTGCCCGCGGTTACGTATCTATTTGACGTTATTTCCAGACTTAAGAAAAACTTTAAAGTCTCTTTTTTTAAATGGGATGCCTATTTAATTATCAGCCTATTCGATGCAGAAATAAATTTCCTTTAAATTGATATACCATGTTCCTATACCTAAAATCAATGATTACAGAGTTATTTCCATTTTTCTAATTAAATTTATAATTACATACTTTACAAAGATGGTTGGCTTTGAAAATTTTCAAAAAAATTTTATTCAATTGTTTCTTATGATGACAGTTGTCAGTTAGCTATTAGTTTGAAAGTTTACGCTACATTTACGTTTGTTATCAGTGTTATCTGTTTGAATTTTGATTTTTGCGGTTAATATTTGTTTTTAATTGGAAAATATGGAATACACAAACGCTGATATTCTAAATTTGTTTTACATTCATGGCGAGTCTGCTCGTATTACTTTTCGGACCTGCAGAACCTTTAACTATTGAATAAAGAATCACTCAACACTTTAACGAAAGATATCCGCATTTACCGCCTACAATGACAGAACGAAAAATCAGGATGATTGAAAAGAATTTTCTAAATTTGGGCGAAGTAAATGCGCCAATTGTCCCCAATGACGCTGCAGAAACCAAAGTATTGGGATATTTTAATGTTTTCCCCGAAAGATCTGTTCGTTCCGCGGATTTGCGGAAAGAGACCTTGGATAGTCAAGAAGTTGCATAGATAGAATTTTAAATAATCATAAAAGCATAAGAAACATTTGAATAAAAATTTTTTGAAAATTTTCAAAGCCAACCATGTTTTGTAAAGTAAGTAATTATAAATTTAATTAGAAAAATGTAAATAACTCTGTAATCATTGATTTTAGGTATAGGAACATGGTATATCAATTTAAAGGAAATTTATTTCTGCATCGAATGGGTCGATAATTAAATAGGCATTCCATTTAAAAAAAGAGACTCTTTAAAGTTTTTCTTAAGTCTGGAAATAACGTCAAATAGATACGTAACCGCGGGCAATTTTTTATTATCCATTACAGACAATTGTGTCTCAATCTTTTGACATTGAGAACCTAAAATCCCATTTCCCTAACTTGTACCACTTTCGACTTTCAATTTTATTTCCTAAACAAGATTTTGACATTTTTCAGTGAAAAAAAATTTTTTCTCAACAATCAAAATTGATATGCCGATTATTTTAAGCATACTTACTAAATATTTTATGACACATCAGAATGTGAAAAAAAATTGCCTGGTTTGTATTTAAAATAAAGAAGTTGCTGCTCACTTCCGGTATTTCCGGAAGTGCTGCCATTTGGAAAATATTTTTATTTAATAGATTAAACACTCCATGTCGCATGTGCAAAATTTCAAATTTCTAGCTTTTACAGTTCTTGATATACTTCTAACCGACGGTCACCGTGAGACGCCCTGTAGAAAGTTTAGCTATTATTTTCTGAAATTCGTAACTTGAAAATCTTTAACAATTGAAAGATATCTTATGATGGAAAGGTCAAAAGATTTTTTTGATCAGCTCGTTAATATACTTATCCTGTTTTCTTTGAATAGTGGTTTGCACGAATCTCTGGGTTTGAGCCATCTTATAATTGTTTTTTGGGTAAGAATTTGGTTTAGCGGGTACCGTTTTTTGACACATACTATACAGGGTTGTCCACTCGCCCTCCGTTCTTCGATAGTGCCTTTAATATTAATTTTAGGACAAGAGACATTTCTTATTCAGATGTTCCTTGTTTAGAACCTAAAAATATTTTGAGGCCCGCACTGCTGTCGGTTTCGTCTGTACAGGATCGTACTCGATTATTTTAAATGGAACACCCTATGGATGTTTATATTTTTGAAATCCATAATTCGACTCTAGACCAAGTTTGTTTGACCTTTCACCTACTTAAGTCAACTCGTTCAGGAGAAAATAAATGTTTTTTAAAAATTGTCGCCGAAATCAACAATCAGTAAAAAAATCATAACTATTCAATCATCATTGGCAACAGAGCAACAAAATTTGAGATTATCACAAAGAGCGTTTTATTTCTCGATATCTTAGACCATATACATGATCTAAGCTCGATATCCTGATTTTGAACCAAAATTTGTTACAAAAGGGCCGTACTGAATTTTTTCTGACGACCATCAGAAGAAATGCCAGAAGTGGACTATTTTAAATTGAACACCTTGTATATTTTTTCATGAATGAACTGTTTTTACTTCCCGAGTACGAAGTAAAAGGGAAGTATTGTATTAGTGTTCCAAAAAAAAAAATTTGACCTATGCAAATTTTTACATATCTTTACGTTTCTGAATACGTAGATTCAAAATATGAAAAAAAAATTTTCCGTCTGTCGTCTGTAGTCTGTAGTCTGTACGTACACATTCCTTGCAACGCTCTAAACTCAGAAACTATTAAAGTTATCGAAATGCGGTTTTCGCCAATCGATTACACTCGGGCCAAGGACGAAAATGCTGATATTACCTTTGATGACGTCACTTCCGGTATAAGCTAAAATGGCGGCACTCGTTTTTTTATAAGATAAAGTTGCAGTTTTTTAAATGTAGTTTAAAAGAGTGTTTTTTTCTGAATTCAGCAATAAATAAAAAAAGTGTTAAAAAAAATAATTATTAAAAAAATGACTGCAACGCTCGATACTCAGAAACTATTAAAGTTATCGAAATGCGGTTTTCACTAATGAATTACACTCGGGCCAAAGACGAAAATGCTGATATTACCTTTGATTACGTCACTTCTGGTGTAAGCTAAAATGGCGGCACTCATTTTTTTTATAAGATAAAGTTGCAGTTTTTTTATGTAGTTTAAGAGTATTTTTTTCTGAATTCAGTAGTATTTATTTTTCTAAAAAAGTGTTAATACGAGGGAAGTCTCGTGGCAACTTGCCAGAATTTTTTAAGTTATAGTGCATTTGGTAAAAAGCCGAAGTAATAAATCATTCAGTGTAATAGATGAGAAAACTATATATTGTAAAAAAATTCTAATTTATTAATTGTATGAAGTGTTAATTGTTCACTCTTTTACAAATTATCCACTTTCTACGCCTATGAACCCTTTGCCGAAGGATTTAGCTGGGAGCTTAATGAGGGTTTCCTATTGTCAACGCGGTCATTTTTAAAGGGTCTTCTATTGTTTGGTGGTCTTAGTACGAAAGAAGCGTCATTTTCATTTTATGTTTCCGATATTTGCAAAATTTATTATTGAAAACTGATGTGCCGCTCGTATAGCAAAAATACCATACTATACTTGAAGTCGTTGACTTATTACTTCGGCTCTTTACCAAATGCACTATAGCTTCGATTTTTGTTTAATATGTCCTAACTAACGGTAATAGTTTCCGAGATAATAACCTTAGTTTGAATTTCACCCAATTCTGAAAATAAAATTAAAGGAACCAACAAACAATAAAAATATTTGTACCTATGGAGTATGGACTATAAAGGGGATATAGAATGCAATGCGAATGACCTCAACTTTATGTAAAAGGCTTGCGCTACGCAGTGCGTCGAACGTTCCCCGCATTACCGTCTCAAGAAGCGGGTATGTTGATAGTTTAAGTGTTCTATATGCTTGATCCACCCTTTCCGCGTAAAGGTATTGCCACAGTCTAGATACAACTATAGACTGTGGTATTGCTATGCTAAAATGGTAGATTAAGCTTGGTGTAAAAGTCGTCACGAAGCTGGATAAACAAGCCAAAGTCGAATCAAAATACAGCTTGCCGATTTTGGCAAAATCTTGCGTAGAATTCATCCCGATAGACAGTTTTTTAGTTTTTATACAAGATATGTTTGGTTTTTTATAGGGCCCTAAACTACATTTTTTCATACGGACCACCCTATATATTTTGGGGTTTTTGAAAAGACCGTAAAATTTTCTAAATTTTGATGTATCACTTGTACAATATTTATGTGAAATATTATTTGCAATACTTATTGCATTAAAATACTTCACTTGTAGACATCTAGTTAATCCCATATGGCTAACAAAAGACGGCAGCACAATTTAAAACGGCAATTTCATAGTTATCTGGAAATGTTTATTAGCTCCAAACATTTATAATTTGAAATAACAATGTATAAAATGCAATACTGCAAATAATATTTTTAGTTAATGTTTGGTGGTAGATTTGTTGAATGGTTTATTTTTCTATCAGCTTTGAAATCGTATGAAATTATACAAATTAATAGGAATATTTCTCAAATTCTTAAGTTTATGGAAAAATTGTAAGCTAAAAAATTTTATTATTATTCTTAGGCTGCCTAAGAATAATAAAATTTTTTAGCTTATTTGAACTTATTTATTTTATTAATAAGAGCTAAAAACAATATATGGAGAACTTCATACATTTATGATTTTTATCTAACCTAAAATTGAAATTATCTTTTTGTATTTATTTACTTTATTATTTAAAACGGAAGGTAATAAAAAATGAAGATGTGGCAATTTTTTCTTACGTGTTCTTTTCAGATCATATTTAATCATGCCTGGTAAAGTAATTCTAGTAACTGGAGGTTCTGGTTTAATTGGTAAGGCAATAGAAAGTCTTATTCTATCAGATTCTCCACAAAGTGAAGAATGGGTTTTCCTCAGTAGTAATGATTGCAATTTGTGGTAATTTTTTTCTGTATTTACTTGTCCGTAAACTGTACTGAAAATTATTCGTAGCGATTTGGAGGCCACTCGAAGAACTTTTAATACTTATAAACCAACACATGTTATACATTTAGCTGCAATGGTTGGTGGGTTATTTCATAACTTAGCGCACAATTTAGATTTTCTTGTAAGTTTGTAATGAAGTAATGTTATGTGAATGTTTTCTATTATGTTTTGCAGCGTAAGAATCTTCATATAAATGATAATGTTCTTCAAATATGTTATGAACTAGGAGTTGAAAAAGTAGTATCATGTTTATCAACATGTATTTTTCCAGATAAAACTTCATACCCAATTGATGAAACCATGGTAAGTATTAAGTACGTAGAATAAGGAGTAGATTTAGTGTTAGATGTACAGGCACAGTATGTCCAATTTTCAACACAAACCGATTTTGCAACTGTACAGTTTCCTTCGTTACTTGTTGCTAAGACCCATATACTCCACTTCAGTTGTACAGGGATAGCTATTATAAATTACCCAATGGATATTTTCGTAATTATTGCAGATAGATGCCTATATTAAATGTAAAAGTTGTAGGATAATAAGCGAAGTGTCCTAATTATTTATCATGAAATACACAGTGGCGTACCGCAGCTAAGAGATATAAAATATATTACTTATACTTTTTTAAATGGAACACCCTGTATTTTATTTTATTTTCATGAAGCCCATGTTGATGCCATGAT
This sequence comes from Pyrocoelia pectoralis, assembly GCA_036250285.1. NCBI lineage: Eukaryota > Metazoa > Arthropoda > Insecta > Coleoptera > Lampyridae > Pyrocoelia > Pyrocoelia pectoralis. The sequence goes on along the minus strand of CM070076.1, from coordinate 20,668,352 downwards.
ACCAAATGATACCCATGGCTTGAACTCATTCTCATAGCCTACTTGGAAAATATTTATTTCCATAACAATAGTAAATAGCTTAACTGCTACATGCGACATTCAACCTCTAATAACTCTAAAACGGTTCAAGCCATGGGTATCATATGGTATATTTTTGAAATCAGAAAAATATGGGCTTCATAAAATAAAATAAAATACAGGGTGTTCCAAAGTATAATATATTTTATATCTCTTAGCTGCGGTACGCCACTGTGTATTTCATGATAAATTAGGACACTTCGCTTATTATCCTACAACTTTTACATTTAATATAGGCATCTATCTGCAATAATTACGAAAATATCCATTGGGTAATTTATAATGACTATCCCTGTACATAATGCCATTATTTTTTATTCACAACTTTTCCATGAAACCCAACTAAATTAGTAGAAAGTTTAAACACCTATCCTGTATATGACTTCAGAATCCTGTTTTTCTGACCTCATTTGAAGCTTATTTTTAAGAAAAATTTCAATAAACACAGTAAACCTGTGTCCAGAAAATAACGACAACCTATTTGAACAGTTATTGTAATTATTTAGCTTTAATTAAATAGGTTTAAAAGATTGGAGTTGTTAAATTTATACATAAAAATTTTTTATGAAATACTAAAATTAATCCGAATATTTCTTTAAAAAAATTTGCTTCAAAACCATAATGTGTAATACATCGTTAAATTCGTAATAAAAAATACTATCGAATACAGGGTGTTTTGTTGGTTGCGGCGATATAAAAAATAAAGTTGATGATGGTTCCTCGGAGACGAAACGTCCAATAAAAAATTTGACAACGCCATCTAATAGAATTCAAAAAGTGACAATGAAGAAGTATCGTTGGTTTTTACATATCTTTTAAAATAAAGGTAGGAATTGCGAAAAAAGAAAAACCCAAAAATCGCATTTTGTTTTAAATCTCGGAAACGATCAACAATAATGAACTTTTGCAAACTACATGTGAACATGCCCTAAATTATACAACTTTTCTCTAATTTAACCGCCTTCGTATCTCTTACCGTTTTCAAGATCCCCATGCTGTTCATCCTTATCTTGGACACGTATACATTTCTTCCTAAGACGTACGGACATGAAGGTACAATTTGTTGAAGTTACTTTTTGTTTTTTGAAGTGACAGTTTTCTATATTATGTTTAAGTATTACAGCAAAACGAAGCTATCTACATAAAAAGTGTATATAACATAATTTGTTAATAATTTTGTTGGGAATAAAATAATATAAGAACCAACCTGGTAACATCATTAGTTTTCGAGCTGTAAGCATATAACCAGAGTAAGGTTGCTGCAGGGGTGGGGGTGAAAGCAAGAGGGGGAGAGCTCGGGACTTTGTGTTTTTTTAGTGTATACCTTATGTACTAACACCCTGCAAAAATTCGGCTTTCCCCTAATTATTTGCGACACGAAACCTTTATTGACTGGGCTATATATTGTGTTGCTTGCAATGACTGCTACAGGCTTTACACACTCCTTTGATAAATGTATTATTATAATAGTTGTAATAAGTTACAATTGTAGGTTCACAGTGGCCCTCCACATTCATCAAACTTTGGTTATAGCTATGCCAAACGTTTCATTGATATAGCTAATCATGCATATCACGAGCAACATGGTTGCAACTTTACATCGATAATACCTTGTAATGTTTTTGGACCAAACGATAATTTTAACTTGGAATCTAGTCATGTCATACCAGGACTCATTAGAAAATTGTACGATGTAATTGAATCAGGTATGTAAATTGTTTTATTTTAGGGTGTTCTATGCATGGGAATAACACAACGCTCAAAATATGAGAATATTTTTTGTTGGGCTATTACACAAAAGTATAATGTAAAACTTGATTTTCCCACTGTATTTTTAATTCTTTAAGCTTCATGAAATAAATAAACCACAAAGCATAATAGCCCCCCATGTATATTTTCTCTATCAGGTTTGTTATTACCTACGTTGACCTGCACAATCATTTGTGCCATTGTGGCAAAGCATTCCGAGTTGGAAAGTGAATTTTCTCAATTTTTCGAGAGAATTTAGTTCATTGTTGGATTTACATTTACAGTAATGAACAGTTTTAAATAACTCTTAACCCTAAAAATATGATTATTACAAAAAGGTGTGTAACGCAAAGCATGGTTGATTGATATTCCCACTATTTCTACCATCTCATGTAATTTCCTGTAACATAACATGAATCAGACAAATTGTAATTATTGCAATGTATTATTGTACAGATGGAAGAGAATTTACTGTGATGGGCAGCGGAAAACCTTTAAGGCAGTTTATTTATTCCCACGATTTAGCAAGACTGATTATATGGGTTGTGAGACATTACGAAGAAATTGAACCTATAATGCTTACAGGTAAAATTGCATATCTATATACCAACAAAAAAATTGTTATGTAAATTTGTAGTTGATGAGAAAGCAGAGTTAACAATTCAAGAAGTTTCTGAACATATAGCTAAAGCATTCAATTTCAAAGGGGAAATTGTGTTTGATACAACCAAAGCTGATGGTCAATATAAGAAAACTGCAAGTAATGCAAAATTACGTGGATATTTACCTGATTTTGAATTTACTCCATTTGATGTTGCAATTCAACAAACTGTTGATTGGTTTAAAGCTAATCACAAGACTGCTAGACTTTAAACATATATGAGAATTGCACTAATGTCATATTGTTAATGATTATCAATATTAATAAAAGCAAGTTGTTGATATTTTCAGTTTTTACAACTGGTAGAAATAACGTATTGTCCAAACAAAGTTTTTATGTTACATAGAGGACAAAGTAAAAATCATCAGTAGCAGCAGAGCTGAATAGGGCGGAAACAATTTTTATCTATCTTTAGAAATAAACGAATTAAAGGGCTGAAACGATTTTGGAGAATTTTACTTTTTTACAAATATCTAGTAAGCCATGCATTTTCTTAAATCAACAAAAGCGTATCTGGATTAGTCTTCCAAAGAAGCAAATCTTTCCCCATTTAAGCAAATGTGTAACTCTTATGGTTTCCGAGATCCCCATACAAATAATGAAAAAAAACTCACCCTGTATAATCAAAAAAACTTAGTGATTTTTTCATGTGGGGGAATTTTGAGCAGGCGCCATTAATTTACATAAATACTGTAATTTACATGTCTTATTCCAATACCTACATTGAAATGAAATAACGAAAACCTTTCTTATTTCGTGGGTACTGTATTAGGTGGTCCAAATTGGACACTTCCTTATGAAAACGCCCTTCATTTTAAGAGATACAAACAATGGACTAAGGTGTCTGGAGGCCAATTTTAATAAGAAAATCACTGGTTCAAACAGAAATCAGCTATCTGTAATCGTTTCGCCGCTAGGGGGCGTTTCTCGAATTTGGTCGATTTCTTTAATGCTCCATAACTTTCTTATTATTAAATATAATTGATTTTGATCAAATCTTTCTTAGAGCATTTTTACGTGGGATCCATCGCGATAGACAGCTTTTATACAGGGAGTTTGGTTTTTTATGTACGACCCTAAACTACATTTTTTCATACACACCACTCAAATTTTGGGTTTTTTGAAAAGAGAGTAACATTTCCTAATTTTTGGTGTATCACTTGTTATATTTATGTTAAATATTATTTTTACACCTACTTTAAAATATTTTGATGCAGACATCTAGGTATCCATGGTTAACAGTATGATTTAAAACGACAGTGTCTTCCTTATTTGGAATTTTTATTAGCTCCAAATATTTTTTATTTGAAATAACTATGTATTAAATGCAATATTGCAAATAATATTTAACATAAATATAACAAGAGATACATAAAAATTTCGGAAATCAAAAACCCCAAAATATATGTATAGGGTATGAAAAAATGTAGTTTAGGGCCGTACACAAAAAACCAAACACACTGTATAGAAACTGTCTATCGCCATGGATCCTACGTAAAAAAGTGCTCTAAGAAAGATTTTGCCAAAATCAATGATCTTCAATAATAAGAATGTTATGGAGCATTAAAGAAATCGACCAAATTCGAGAAACGCCCCCTAGCGGCGAAACGATTAGAGATAGCTGAATTCTCTTAAAATGAAACGTGTTGTCATAAGAAAGTGTCCAATTAGGACCACCCTGTACATACAGATTAATAATGCAAATTATTAAATTGATATTATGTTTTCTAGTTCATTATAAACAAAGAAATTTAGTAATCCACCTGCTTAAAAGTAGAATGATATAGTATTCAACCAATAATTTTTTTTATTAACAAAATGAAGCATGTTACATTACAAACGTGTTACATTAAATGTGTGAAATAAGTTTACTTTGAAAAGCAGAAGTACAAAGCTAATTCTCACCTTATTTTCTTATGTCTTTGCTAAACAGATTGTATTATAAATCGGTATATTTAACGAGGAAGTGAGCAAAACCTTAAATAAAGTAATGCACCATAACCCAAAGATGTAAAACAAATAATGTTGCTACAACAAATTACAATGTGCAGATTGTATAAATTATACTAAATTAGCAGTGCTACCTTTGTTTATATATACTTATAGTTAGTCGAGGCAATATTAAAATGAGGAATCAGTCTTTGGAGACAAACATCATGTTATTTATATATTATTTTAAAGTAATGAGATTTCCTCTAGAACGTTATAGCACATTCAAAACCACGATGGAATGGTTTTTTGTAATCTATATAAACTATGCATTGCTAGATGCCATCACTTATCACAATTTGTGGTTTCCAAAACGTCCATAAGCAAATGACTAACTGTAGGTACATATAAATAAAGGTGTTACTGAATCGGTTTCATTAATAGTTAAAGACGGTTTTATGGTATAAATTTGAAATAATATATGAATAATAATAATAATAATACTTAATTGCAATTAACAAGTTTATTTCTGGACAGTGTATAGAATGAAAATTAATTCAAAAGAAACATTTAACCACTTTTTAAATTGTGAAGATGAAGCAGGACTAGTTGTTGCGACTTCAAAAAGTTCAACTTCATATTGAACTAATTGCTTGAACTTGAACTGTGTGAACTCCATCAGCGGCTCTAAAAACACTTACAGGGAACAAAATTATAAACATTAAGAACTTACAGTAATTCTGCAACTTGAACTGTTTCCACTTTACTCAATTTAGATTTGGCAACAATCGTGTGTGTAGTAATATGTTGTTGTAATGAACTAGATTGCGAAAAACTTTTATTGCATAATTTACACACAAAAGACTTATCGTTAGAATGCCCACGCATGTGTACTTTAAGACTGCTTGATCCGGCAAATCTGAAATACAATATAATATAATAAGATTAAGTATAGGATCAAATTTATTACCTTTTCCCACAAATACCACAACCATGTGGTTTTTCACCAGTATGTGTCCGCATGTGTCCAGACAAATGACCAGAAGAAGTGAATCCTTTGTTACAAACAGAACAAATATGTGGTTTGTGTCCAGTGTGTGATCTTGTGTGTATTACTAGCGTTTCATGGCGACTAAAAGATTTTCCGCACATATTGCAACTGTATGGCTTTTCACCAGTATGGATACGTTGATGTATTGCTAAAGTGTTGGATCCAGCAAAAGCTTTTCCGCAAGTTGTACAGATATAAGGTCGTTCACCTGTATGCGTTCGCATATGTATACCCACATAGCCTGACTGCGTAAAACTGAAACTCTATAAATAGTTATGCGTTACTATACCTATGAAACAGTTCATACCCTTTCCCACATGTAGGACACAAAAACGGTTTCTCTCCTGTATGGACTCGTAAATGCTTCTCAAGATTACACACTTGTGTAAAACTTTTTTGACAAATATCACAGATGTAAGGCCTTTCTCCCGTATGAGATCTAACATGAATGCGTAGACTTCGTGCCTTAAATTGTAAATGTTAAAATTATTCATTCATTGCGTTAACTTACTTCAACATATTGTTTACTGCAATATTTGCATGTAAGCAACTTATGTCCGGTATGATATTTCATATGTTTAGACAAACTAGATGCCCATTTAAATGCCCTCCCACAAACCGAACATAGGTGGGGTTTTCCTTTAATATTTCTCAGTTCTCCGGTATGTTTTTTCTTATGCTTACTTAAATTAGAGCTTTCAGCAAATGACATATCACATTGATCACACTGATGTGGTTTTTTATCAAGATGAATTTTAAGGTGACGTTTTAAAATGCGTGCTTCCGGAAAACCCTTGTTACATACATGACAGATATGATCTAACTCCTTTGGGTGGCTCATCATATGTACCTAACAAAAAAAAATAAGTAATTCGATTCAGATACAGCAAGTTATTAACCTTCAAATCGACTTTCAGTGGAAATGATGCATCACACTTAGGACAAGGATATTTTTGCTTTGAAATATTTTCATTCGTTTGAGATATTTCTTTTTCAGTCTCCAGATCTTCGGCGACAAAAATTTCCCCTTTGACCTATAAAGGTGTTTCTCTATTATAAATTTTATTCATTGAAATATTTACTTCAATTTTGTAGCTTCCATCTTCTGTGTAACTGACGTTAACTAATTCTGTAGGAATTTCATCTGTAATAACTGTTTCGGATGGCTGTGTCTCAAAGTTCAGTTGCTCTTCTAACTCCACTTTTGTCTGTTGCTCGAGCTGTTGCTATATATTTAAAATTGTAATCGATTTATCAGAGATTTTTTTTAAGGAGCCGACAAATCGATTGTTATTATAAATGAGGCTTATAAACAGACCTTTTCACAATAAATCCTTTTAGGCTAGTTAACAAAATGTCAAAAATGAAGCTATACATAGAAATTGTTGGACAGCAATAACTGATTAGATGAGAGGTTAATACACTAAAAGACTTTCGCATCTGATAGGAAAGGAAGAAGGGTTTTATTGATTTCTTAAAACGGTGTGTCCTGTCAAAAAAAGCTAATTTGAAAGCTTACTTTTGTTATAACTTTATTCTTTTTTAGATCTCGTATAGTTTTTTACACGTGCACATACATTCAAAAAGTGACAAATTCCAAAACACTTGCATTATTGCCTAGAATGAAGTGATGTATAGACTCATTTAAAACATGAAATTGGTTGAAACAATTTCCTTTTATCACATTATTACAGTATAACGCTCGTTAAATGAGTGCAATTTTCAAAGTAACTTTTCCGACCTTATGGAATGAGTCACAAAATGAAACAAGATGACCCTAAAAAAAATCTGCTCTTTCCAATAGTAATAAGAAGAATTTGATTGGAGAAAAACGAAAGAACAGCGTTTTTTTGGAAATTGTCACCTTTTGACTGTCACACATATCGAGAAAACTGTGTAAGCTTTCAAACTGAACAAACACCTTTTCACATACTTTTTTCAAGATATAAAAAAGGTCATAGACTTTTAACTATTGTAAACAAAGTTTTGAAGTCAATTGTTGCCGTCCAAAAATGTCATAATGCCCTCCTCCTCCTCGTTTAGTGGTCTATATTTTTATGATGAGTATACAGTAGAGCGTCGATAATCCGGATTAATTGGGACCGAACCTCATCCGGATTATTCAAAAATCCGGATTTTCGAAAATAGGCTATTTTATGCTTTAAAATTATAGAAACGTAACTCAAACCTTGAGAATTCACTTACATATTATGTGTGTAAACAATTACATATGCATGTACATATATGTATATGTAGTAGGTAAATACAGTTAAAGCTGTTGTATATTACGTAGTATACTTGACTTTAATGAAACTGAAATACAAAACAGGAGAAAAACGTGAATCCGGATTATCGACGGTCCGGATTTTTGACGTCCGGATTATCGACGCTCTACTGTATTTGAATAGGAATCATTGCAAAAATAATGACCTTATAAAGTTTATGTACGTATGTAATTTAAACTGTATAACCATCGACATATAGAAATGGACTGCACGTGGTTATGCTAAGCCGTGATAGTGCAGGTGAGAGAGAGGGTAAACGTGAAGGCCTAGTTCTAGCTTTATCTGTCGTGTATCCAGGCCCAGACTTACCAATGGGCAGACTGGGCAACTGCCCAGGGCGGCCGTTTTTTGGGGGGCGGCACATTTTTGATAATATAAAATGTAAAAAAAAACTACGCTTATACACAGAATTGCACAATCGACAAAATCTGAAATAAAGTGACAATCGTAATATAATGTTAAGCAAACGCCATGACTGACGAGGGCAAGCTATACGACAGTACACACCAGTGGCGTAATTGGAGGAGGGGGCTAATTACCCCCCTGAACGACTGTGCGGGCAGCAAAATGAGCATTGTTTACTCTATAGTGATACTTGAAAACCTTATACTTGAACATTAAGTGAGGTAATAAGGTAAAACTGTTTTATGTTACTGCAATAAAACTATTATAACCTGCTTAAAACGCCCGCGTAATTTTAAGCGCCATCTATGAGTCACATTGCAAAAGCTCTAAGTGCAACGGCTTACTATCAATATTGTTACTCTGTTTCGGGACCTGATCACAACGGCCACTGATCATAACGGCCACCTAGGTTATTGTTATTTAATAACAGCCACTTTGATCACATACGGCCTCTAATTCTATTTGATCATAACGGCCACCTTGTTCACGTTATGATCAAATTAGTGGCCGTTGTGATCAAGGTGGCCGTTATGAAATAGCAAAAACCGGAGTGGCCGTTATGATCAGTGGCCGTTGTGATATAGACCCCTCTGTTTCTACCCTACAGTTGAATCAACATTCCCGGATAACTAAATTAGTAAATCTGTATCTGTACAGCAACATAACTTTAATGACAGTTTTTGTGTTTCAGCATTATAGGATAGGACATAGGTATTTCCCGTGTTTTAGGTATTGCATAGTTTGGTAACGCGTGCAAAAATGGCCGTAAAATGCATGAAAGGGCACTGAAAAATCGCAACCCCTTCCTTTGGTCTATCACCCCTCCTGAAAAAACACCTAATTACGCCACAGGTACACACAAGTATCATAAATTGACTGTGGAGGGTGGTTGGTGCTTTGGAGGGGCGTCGATTTTGTCCATGCCCATGGGCGCAAAACATGTAAGTCGGGGCCTGCGTGTATCTATTGGTTACTCCATTTTCATGGGAATGCAGCGACAGATAAAGCTAGAACTAGGCCTCCACGTTTACCCCCTCTCTCGCCTGCAGTATCCCGCCTTAGCATAACCATACGTAGTCCATTTCTATATGTCGATGTGACCAAATCTAATGAAGGCTTTTAGTATGAGAAACCCTTTTATATTCAGGTGAAAACCCTTAACAAGGAGATAGATAGATAGAGATAAAGAAACGCAACTTGCAATGTTAATGTGTTGTCTCACTGAATTAATCACATTTCTTTATCAATTTGTAAGGCCATTATCTTTACAGAAACCTTGCAGCTTAGTATTATGTTAGTTATATAAAGCTGTATTATAATAATAATACCTGAAAATCTGTACTGACATACTGTCTCAAGATATTTTCAGACCTTTCACATAGCTGTTTGAATGTATAAGCTCTACTGCACTGCAAGACACATTGAACACACATCAGGTTCGGTAATCCATCATTCTCTTCAACCTGTAAATAATTATTACTATGTAGGTATTTGATAAATGCAAGAGAAAAACATTATTTCCTATATACTCACTAACACACAACTTGAAAAAAACAAAACACGTGTTAAGGTCTCAATGTAGGTACAAAAAATCTGTTCTCAACTATTGCTTGGTTCTTTCTTAAACAACAGAGATGTTGCTTTGTTTATGCTTTGAACCATATGGAGAATACATTTTGGGTGTGTATAGGCAACGAACTCAAATAGTAAATAAGTAAATAATTACCGGCATTCCACCCCGCTTTAGTTTAAGGAGATCAATTAAATAAGTCCTGCACAACAAGCTGAACTTACAAATTCTTTAAGCTAGACTACATTAGGTAGCCGTAGTAGACCATTAGGTAATAATAGACGTATTCACTTTCATTTTCACAATTTGCCCACTTTATTCCATTAGCACAAGACAGAGGAGAGAACCAGAACCTTTGCATAATGGTCAGAAGTAAATCTGATTAATCCTAAATGACATAGAGAAGTACCCGTCTCACGGGTCAAATTGAACCTTATTAATAGATCCGACAATGGTCACCAAGTATATGGCGAGAAAGTAGTAGGTAAGTATAGTAGTACAGATCTCGAGTGACCTTGAATTCCCGAATATCTTCAAGGTTTTTATGGGAAAAAAAATTTATAAAATACCAAATACAGCAAACGAAGGGTTTAGTGAACAATTATAGGAGTTAAAATTGAAGATGGCATAGAAGACACTCAATGTCGGTTTAGGAGAGGAAGAAGCACACAACACCTAATATTTGTGGTAAGACAAACAAATGAAGAATAAAGAATGACATGTACTGGATGATTTCTTATGGAAACACCCTTTATTTTAAGAGATAGAAAAAATAGAACTAGGTGCCTGGAGCTTAATTTTAATGAGAAAATCACTGACGCAAACAGAATTCAGCTATCTTTAATCGTTTGGCCGCTAGGGGGCGTTTCTCAAATTGAGTCGATTTCTGTAATGCTCCAACTTTCTTATTATTAAAGATAATTGATTTTGGCAAAATCTTTCTTTAATCCATCGCGGTTTTATTAGCTCCAAATATTTTTTATTTGAAATAACAATCTATTAAATGCAATATTGCAAATAATATTTAACATAAATACTATATTTTCAAAAACCTCAAAATATATAGGGTAGTCCTTATGGGAAAGGAAATGTCTTCAGTGGAAAGAAAACAGAAAATGACTGGGAGTGAAGATCCAAGAAATATGTCGCTTTACAATGAACCTAGTATTATTAACATATTAACAAAGAACAATGAATCAGATGGTTAGGGCATGTGGAAATACTATCAGTATGTGGAATGTCAAATATAGTTCTCTACAGAATCTTTACTTACCAAGGAGGAGATGGCGTGACAAGGTGGAGGAGGATCTCAAAAGCTGGAAAATTGGAAAGATAAAGTATGAAATAAATAAGAATGGAGGAATAAATATAGTGCATACCTTTTCCATTAGAATAACATAGTTTGTATTTTGAGCTAGGTCTGCACGCCCTGTTGAGCATCTTTGAAACAAAGAATAATATTTGGGAGTTAAGTGGATTGGATTGGGCCATAACGGAAACAGTTTGCTTCCATTGGATGCCATATTTACAAAGAATATATCTACTGTTGTAAACCGTGACAGCAGTGAGAATTGATTATCATCCTTAAGGCTTTCGAAGAGTTACTACAGTTACTAGAAGCGACTAATGTGTACTGTATAAAGTTATGTAAAATAGTTTGAAAATAAGTCAATAAAATTATAAAAATAAGAAAATTTCATTAATTTGTACCAAATGATCAATGTAGCATAATTATCGGCTTAACCTATAGCATAGAGTGCCAATAGACCTTCAATACGAGAGGGTGAAATTAAACCAAATGTACCTACATTTTTAACTATTTATCGTAGTACCTAGACACCTATGTGCCTCCATATTAACTTCTTTTTTTTTTTAATTTACCTTATAAGAAAACAAAACACAAAATGAAGGTTAAGTTATTTACTGTTGTGGTAGTGTCTAATTAAAAATAGCACTAGGTAAGTAAATGTTAATTCATTCAAAATTGTTCTACTATGCATACCTCGCTTCTTATGTAGCATAACAACAGTGTTGTTTTTGTAGGTACCTAACAATAAACAATGAAATGAAAATTAAAATTCGTATGAGGTTTGTATTGTTCCCAGGTTCTAGAGGAAAAATTAAAATACAAACATTGGTCTATTTTATTTATGGAACATACACCGTATTTAAACCTCTGTGCATAGTTGCTTATACCTACACTATAATAAAGCATTTCATCTTTTTCTACACTTAAACGAAGGGACGAACGTATGAGAGAAATAACATATAACAGGAAGATGAAAATAATAATCGAAATTACCTGAATAGAAGCAAATGATACGAGCATTTCGTCTAAGCAAGCTCCAAACAAAGGCCGCATATCTCCCTTTTCGCTTAAACATGCTCTACAAATCTTATGTAGTTGTAAAGGTGCCGTTAAGTATATACTCATGTCCATTTTGCACAAATTAGAAATCACAAACGTAATCTTATTCGAAACGTAAGTCGTGTATTTGACAAATAATTGATGTCAGAAATGGCGAACGAACACGGAACCGAAATATGTTCATATACACCTTTTGTTAATGTAAGAAAAATGTGTACGCAGACGTATGGCGGAACTAGATTCTGCGCATTTGTTTTTATTATTTCCCGCTTGCTGGAATGTTTTAAATGTTTGATTGTTATGGCCGCATTCTAAATAAACACATGCCTACAACTATTTTTACTAAAGGCACCTGTGCTAAAGATCACAAATGAATTAACCAAAATAATAAAAAAATCCTATAATAGTGAAATGAGGATAAACATTTCATGCTATGAAAATCACGTAAGTAGTAACAAATAACGCCAATAGCCCAATACAAAAATTAATTCTGAAAATGCTGTTTTACAAGTAATAAGCAAAAACCGGAAGAGGTTAGTAACCTCAGGTTACTAAATGTCAACAAATTTCATATTAACAATTTGTACGCGTGATGTGACGTTTCAATGACGTAAGAACTAAGTACATAAAGTCATTTAGGTACGAAACTAAAAACACCGCAGGACAAACGTTCAATTTTCATCTTTCTTCAACGCATGCAATTCATTTGATTGTAAATATAGTGCACTTTCTATTCATCTTTAATGGTTCATTTGCTGAGCTTAGTTTAAGTTTAGCTTATATTATTTAAGTTGTGACGAAGGGCTAAACTTTGGTGGAAATGGTACCTAATTTTAAGTAAAAACACTAATTGAGTACCTACATGCATAGATACCTGCTATCAGGAGCGGACTGACGACTTTAAAGCGGCACGGAGTACCTATAAACAATCGGGCTTATTTCAATGATAACACCTACAACTATTTACCCCTTTAGCTTTACGTGATCTGATTATTTAGCAGAATTTGATCAATTTCTTTAGGGGCACTTACAAAAATGCAATAATCCTCTGACACAAGCAGTCAAAGAGCTACCGGATAACAAAGCACCACATGCCTTCTTAATAATGCAGGGAACGTTATGGAAAAGGTACTAAAGAAGAGACTAACCGAGATACTGGATAACATAATTATGTTGTCAGACAACCAATATGGGTTCCGAAACGGAAGATCAGAGCAGATGATGAAAGACAGAACCACAGAAGGTATAAGTGCAACACGGCGTAAAAGAGGGAATATGTTAATTACGTTAAGAATGCTTTCAATGAGGCCTCCAGAACTGAGATCATGTCAGCAGTCACAAAGTTTGGGATCCTGACAAGATGCTTAGCGGACTAGCTTCGAGATAGACAGGTGGTTGCAAGTAGAAGTAAAAGTAATACAGAAGGGCAAACTTGCATGTTTGGCAGTAGTGCAGGGGTGCCACAGGGATCGGTCCTCAGTCCATTACCTACAATGGAATGCTATGTACAATAGGGTATTTACGCTGGAGGTGCCGATTGGGGCGCAGAAAATAATATTGGATGATGGTAAGACAAAAGCTGAGACTTGTTCCTGAAAAGACGAAAGTAGCGATACTCTATCGGGTAGGAGGAAGGTTGCACCATTGATCTGTTGGGCCATATAACAAACATAGACAGAAATATCAAAATTGTGGGTGTTACTAGACAAAAATGGAACTTTCATTGAACACGTTAAGTATGCGATCTGAGAAAGCGGTTAGGGTTATGTGGCCATGGCCAGAATAATACCATACCAGGGGAGTAGGGGGGCGAGCCTCAAAGAGAAGAATTGTTACCACGGCCGTCCAAGCAATCTGGATGTATGTACGAAGTGGAGAGGTGTGGTCTCCGGTACTTAAATGGGGAACCACACTCACAAGACTGAATAGAATACAAAGGCTGATGACAATAAAAAAAAACATCAGCATATCATACGGTGTCTTATGAGTACATCACGGCTATGGCAGGAGTTATATCGGCACGGGATTTTGGCGATGGCTAGCGTTGAAAACTCGTTCAAAAATCATATCATGCTACAGTGGCAGAATGACTGGGACTTACGTTATTCGTGGACCCGAGAGCTAATTTCCGCTTTAGAGGAAAGGGCAGAGAGAAAGGATGGTGAGGTAGAGTACTTGCCAAATCTCATGATCCGCGAATTGCGCACCGTCGGGAGTGAGAAAGCTGTAGAAAAGGACACCCAACCATACAACTTAAATGTATTATAGTCACGTGATTATAGTTGGTGACGTCAGAAGCATATTTTGGTCTGTTCGCGCAGGATCATGAGATTTGGCAAGTAGTCTAAATTATTTTTTAACACAGTTCTTGACGGAACATGGTGAAAACTGAATAGGAAAATGGGATAACAATAACTGCCCTGACTGTGGGTTACCAGACAATTTTTTGAGTGTGGGAAATGGGACCGTGAAACGAGAGAAGTCTGTACAAAGATGGGTAGAGCTATAAACCCGAGCAATCTGGTACAGTGGATGAACATGAGTTTAGAGAAGTGGAGTTGTGCAGAAAAATACATATGCAAAATCTATCAAAGTAGAGATCGAGAGTGGAGGGAAGGGAATAGTCGTTGACAGGACAATCATGAAAGGCAGAATATCATAGTACACTTAGGCTGACACCAGGTGGCGATCATCGGCTATAAACAACCAGAGTCAGTAGATTAATAGAGTACCGCAACCTCCGCCATTTTTAGTCCTTTCCGCGCTTCACTCACTACACGCTCAGTAAAGTAGATGATGTTTTGACTAAATTTTTCGGAATATAATAAAAAAAATACACTTAACGGCACAACAACACGGCATTTTATTAAAAATTACGCACTTCGTAAGTATATTTTATGTATATGGACTAAAAATGGCCGCCAGGGCGGCATTTGTCGCGTCAAAGGCTTGCGGTACTCTATTAATCTACTGACTCTGATAAACAATACAGTGACTCTATTACAAACAGTGGCGACAAGCGATGTAGGTATCGATTTTTATTGGCCGTTGTATATTTTGCCTCGTAATGGCGGCCTGACTGTGTTTACCTTTGATCAGCGTGTAATTTTTATTTGGATTTAACACGTTGCTAGGATAGCACCGTTGAGTTCATAGAAACCCGTCCAACATTTTGCCTCCTAATGGCGGATGGGTGGAGCTAATTGCTGCTTGTCATCACTGTTTGTAATAGAGTCACTGTGACTACGTTTACACGCACTTGATTTACGCCGGAGTTATAACTTCGAAGTTATAACTTCGGAGTAAGATGCCGTGTAAACGCTCTTTAACACCGGAACTACTAAACCGGAGTTATAACTCTACACCTGTTGGAAAAGAGGAGTGCACTTATTTAACACCGGAATTTCTGTCAACTCCGGTGTTAAAGTACGTGTAAACAGGCGACTACGATTGTTGCCAACCAAAATAAAATCACACATGATACTGCGTAAGGTGTATGTCTGTATGTTCATATTGGTTCATATTCAATACAATTACAATTCAATTAAAATGAAAGGCACCTTATAACCTCACTATAAGAAAGATCCTATTTTTTCATTTCATTTCATTTATATATTGGTAAGATTGGTACTACTGCAAATTTATTTCTAAATCGGAGTTATAATTCCTGCTAAACCTCAACGTGTAAACGGTACTGCCTAACAGGAGTTATAACTACCGATGTGTTTTATTGTATTATGTTGTTGGATGTTTATTAATATTAAAAGGCTGTTATTAACTAAAGTATTTATTACTACGAATGCTGTATGCGTCAGCCATTACATGTACTACTTGTGCAGTGTTGCCTGTTGTGGTGGCGTCGCTGCCACACTTACTATTACTATACAACATCTCCCCTTTTTACAACTAATAAGTAATATAATCTTTATATTTTACAGGCGGTTTAATATCACGCCTAGGTCTCACATGTTCATCAACTATTTGTTTTCGATATTGTTTTCATTCTTTAACTGGTCGTTAGCATTTGTTCGGTAATCATTAGTAGTATCTTGTTCAATAACTTGCGGAGTAATTATAGATTCATTAGTAGTATTTCTTAAATGATATGAATTTCTTTGTAATAATCTACCATTGCTATCAGTGACCATGTAGGACCTTGGCGTGTCACAGGGTTTTACAATTTTACCTCTGTCCCACTCTTTACCTTTCCTTATTAATACATTTTGTTCCTTATTAAATATTACATCCTGCCTTACTGCTGTTTTGTCATAATGGGTTTTATATTCTTGCTGATTATGTGCAAATATTTTTGTCATATCGGGAGAAATTCTAGGTTTTAATTGTTCATTACTTACAGGTATCTTAGTTCTAAGCAATCTGTTCATTAATAATTCTGCAGGTGCTGTACCTAAAGCTGGTAAACTTGTACATCTATACTCTAACAAAGGTATCTGTATGTCTACTCTAGTAGTTATGGCTTTTTTAACAATTTGTTTAGCTATGTGTACTGCCTTTTCAGCAAGTCCGTTAGACTTGGGGTAGTGTGGGCTACTATTTATTATTCTAAAGTTCCAGTCGTTGGCGAATTTTTTAAATTGTAGGGATGCAAAAGGCATATTATCTGCTATTAAAATTTTAGGTATGCCATGATTTGAAAATAAGGTTTTAAATTTGTCAATTAATTCACTTGAATGTTTATATTCTAATTTAATTATATCAATCCATCTTGAATAATAATCGATGACTACTAGATAGTCCGTATTGCTGTATGTCATGATGTCTGCCCCTATTTTTTCAAAAGGTAATTGAGGTAACTCATGCGGTATTAATGGTTGTTTTCTATTATTAGCTCTAAATCTTTCACAAATTGTGCAATTACTAATCATTTGTTCAATTTCATTCATCAGGCCAGGCCAGTATAGCAACTTTTTAGCGCGTAATTGAGTTTTAGTAATCCCTAAGTGACTTTCATGCAGTAATTTCAACATATCAATTCTTAATTTTTTAGGTATAACTATACGATCATTATAATATATTATGTCATCCTGCACTATTAAGTCATGCCTTAATTTATAGTAAATTCTTGCATTATCTGCTATACTTTTTTTGTTTTTGGGCCATTCGGTCATACAATATTCATAAACTAACTTAAGCGTAGGATCTATTCTAGTTTCCTTTCCCAAATTATATTTTATGTTTAAATCATGATCTAACCTAACTACTGAATGTATATGACCAATTATATTCAATTCATTTTCATATGTTATATTTAGAAAATTTCTTGACAGTAAATCAGCCAGATACATTTCTTTACCTGGTAGGTAATTAATGTCAAAATCAAAATCCAATAGTTTTATTCTCATCTTTTGTAATTTAACTGATGGTATTTTATTAATCTCTTTTTTCATTAAATTAATCAAGGGTTGGTGGTCTGTTTGAACATTAAATTTCCTTCCCCAAATTAAATTTTTGAACTTTCTACAAGCAAATATTAAGCCTAACAACTCTTTTTCAATCTGTGAGTAAAGTACTTCACTAGAAGTCATACTTCTGGATGCAAAAGCTATAGGTTTTTTATTTTGTATTAAACAACAACCTAGTCCGTTTTTGGATGCATCACATTGTATAGTTATTATTTGATTTGGATCGAACTGACTTAATGTAGGTGGTTGCGTAATTAATTCTTTTAGTTTGTTTAATGCAGCTGTATGTCTAGTTTCCCACATCCATACACTGTCTTTTCTTAATAATTCTCGTAATGGTGATGTAATTGCAGACATATTTGGAATGAATTCTCTAAGATAATTGATCATTCCCAATATTCTTTGCAATTCTATTTTATTATTGGGAGCTTTTAATTCTATAATTGCCTTTACAAATTCTTTGTCGGGTTTAACTCCGTTTTCATTAAATATATGACCCAAAAATTTTACCTCTTTGTTTTTATATTGTAATTTATCAATGTTAAATTTTATGTTAAATTGTTTTGCTTTTTGAACTATTATTTCTAAAAGTCTATCATGTTCTTTTTCTGTTTTTGTGGCTATTAATATATCATCAAAATATATAGCAATATTATCATTATCAATATTACCAAAGTATTTCTGATTTACTTTTATAAATGCTTCCGGTGAACATGACAACCCAAAAGGCAATCTATTAAATTTATAGTACCCATAAGGTGTGCTAAATGTACACAATTCTGTAGATTCTTTTTCTAATTCTATGTGCCAGAACCCCTTTTTAATATCTAATATGGTAAAAAATTTCTTATTTAATAATTTTGATCTCATGTCTTCAAAAGTGGGAACCAAACAAAAGTCCCTTTTAATCGCTTTATTTAAATCAGTTGGATCAAGACATAATCGTATCTCTTTATTAGGTTTTTGTATTAAAATAAGATTACTAGCCCATTTATCCGGCTCATCCACTCTCGAAACTATGTTAGAATTTTCTAATTTGTCTAACTCAATTTTTAATTTACTCATCAAGGTTTGTGGTAATCTACGTGGTGGTCTTATTATGCCCTCAATACTTTCATTAACTTTAATTTTATATTTATCTGGAAATGTTCCCATTCCTTCAAAAATACTTTTGTTAGCCTCAACAAATGAATTTTTATCGTTATAACTGTTATAGTCTAATGCAAATACATTTTTACTACCGTTTCTCCTAATGAGATTCAGTTTAACACATGCTTTTAATCCTAGCAGTGGTTGTGCCTTTTCTCTTATTATATAAAATTCTAATTCTGCTGTATTATTGTTAACTTCAACTACTAATTTTACTTTAAATAAAGGATACAATTTTGAGCCACCATAAGCTTTTAAAACTACATTACTATTAATTCTATTTTTACTTAAATTAAGGTCATTATAATTTTCAATAGGTAATAAATTTACCTGTGATCCAGTATCCAACTTAACTACAATGTTGCCTGTATTCTCGATTTTTATATTTTCATACCAAGCATCTTCTTCTATTAAACTGACCTCTTGCGACTCTGTCTCTATGGAATTAATTTCACCTTCACCCAAAAATAAACTCATATCTTCTTCTTTTACTTCATGTACCTTCCTATGTTGTCGATGCTGATTCTTATTGTACTTGCAGCCAACAGCAAAATGATTTGGTTTTCCACAATTCTTGCATAACTTTCCAAATGCCGGACACTGTCGTGGACCATGCTGTATGTTACATTTCTTACACTGATATTTATTATTTGTTACTTCTGCATTCTCACTCTTATTATTATGATTATTAACTTGGGGTCTCGTTTTTACATACTTATTAACACTATCTGTATTAAGATTATGGAGATTGTTGACCTGCTGTCTGCTTATCTCTGCTGTTCGACAATTAGTGACCGCTGTTTCCAATGTTAACTCTGCATTTCTTAAAAGTCTCTCTTGCACCTCACGATTATTAATTCCCAGTACTACTCGATCTCTCAGCATATTATTTTCTTCATTATTAAATTCACAAGACTTTACCAATGACTTTATGTCCTTTAAAAATGTATCGAATGCTTCACCCTCATTTTGTGATCTATTATAAAACACATATCTATTATAAATGATATTCTTTTGAGGTTTAAAATAGTCTTCAAACGCTTTTATTATTTTAGTGTCATCATTTTCATCTTCCGTTTTTAAATTGAAAGTGTTAAAGAGTTCAAGACCATCTTCGCCTATAAAGTTAAGTAGCATCGCAGCCTTCTTATCCGTAGGATCATTAGCTTTACCACTAGCTTTTATATAAATATTATAACTCTGCATAAACCTTTTCCAGTTCACTTGCATATCACCCTCCAGTACTAAATTTTAGGTGGTTTAAATTCCATTTCCACGTGTGATATAACCTTGACAATTCTTAAAGTTTTAGTATTAATTATTACTTATTAGATCCTTTGTCTGCAGCGCCATGTTTTATTGTATTATGTTGTTGGATGTTTATTAATATTAAAAGGCTGTTATTAACTAAAGTATTTATTACTACGAATGCTGTATGCGTCAGCCATTACATGTACTACTTGTGCAGTGTTGCCTGTTGTGGTGGCGTCGCTGCCACACTTACTATTACTATACAACAACCGATGTTATAACTCCGGCGTAAATCAGTGCGTGTAAACGTAGTCTGTAATAAACAATACAGTGACTCTATTACAAACAGTGGCGACAAGCGATGTATCGATTTTTATTGGCCGTGGTATATTTTGCATCTTAATGGCGGCCTGACTGTGTTTACCTTTGATCAGCGTGTGATTTTTATTTAGATTTAGAACGTTGCTAGGATACCATGCACCGTTGATTTCATAGAAACCCGCCCAAAATTTTGCCTCCTAATGGCGGATGGGTGGAGCTACAGTGACTGTATTACAAACAGTGACGACAAGCGTGGTATCGATTTTGATTGGCCGTGGTACAGCTCTACTCAGCAAACAAGATAGTTGGAGAGGGGATACCGGCGCTAGAGTAGCTTTTAAGGTACAATCCGCAAAGAAATATTTTGGCGCTTAATTTAAATGTGTATTGTTGGATACACATAAATGTATTGTATGCTGCATGAGAAGTCATCAGAAAGACTGATTTTAACAAACAAGAGTAACACAATAAAAGGATTAAGTAATAAAACGCCAGCGGAAAATGTCAGCTGTCAACTGTAATAATTTACTTTTAGCTGTGAATGTACACCTTAGATTTCTCAAATATGATTGGACAAATAATTTGCCGCCTCAAAAATTTCAAATACATTATTTTAGTTGACATATTTTCCGACTATCTTGTTTGCTGAGTGGAGCTGTATATTTTGCATCTTAATGGCGGCCTGACTGTGTTTACGTGTGATTTTTATTTGGATTAAGAACGTTGCTAGGATACCACCGTTGAGTTCATATAAACCCACCCACAATTTTGCCTCTTAATGGCGGATAATCGCCGCTTGTCGTCACTGTTTGTAATAAAGTCACTGTAGGTGGAGCTAATCGCTGCTTATCGTTAGAGTCCCTATATAGATAGAGTACCGCAATTGGTTTGGGCGTTACTTTAGAGCTAAAATGGCGGCTGCATATTATGGTTGTCTTGTCAGGGATCAGCTGTTGTCAGTTGTCAGCTGTCAGTTGTAATAATTTTTCTATCACACCAATACCTTTTCTTCAATTCAAATTTCCCGCCCTTTTCTGGAGTCAAAATGGCGTCAATTGCGGTACTCTCTCTATATAGGGACTCTACTTATCGTCACTGTTTGTAATAGAGTCACTGTAATAAACAACTGATAAACAACAGAGTACGGCAAGCCTTTGACACGACAAATGCCGCCCTGGCGGCCATATTTAGTCCATATACAATTATACATAAAAATAGACTTACGAAAGTGCGCGTAAGTATCATAAAATATACTTCTTACATCAATTTGTTTTATTATATTCCGAAAAATTTAGTCAAATAGTTATTTACTTTACTGAGCGTGTAGGGGGCAATAAACAAAATAAACAATAAACAGCACCATACGGCCGGAAGAATGCTGTTGGCGATACTCGATCGTGTAATAAAACAAGATAGTAGAGAGAGGAAAGGGTTTTAAGGGACCGGGCAGATGACGTCATTAACCTATTTTTTTTACAGCTCTGAGGGCAACATTTTTTCGATTCGTAATAAAATAGCACAGCCTATAGTGTTCGCATGTACAGGTTGCGCGCGTTAAGGGAACGTTAGAGTTGCATTCACAATTGTCATTTTAGCCCGCGTAAACTGAAAATACGTGTTTTATGTAGCGTTTGTTTGCCCTCACTCAGAGCAGTCAAAGTCAGCTGCTGCCCAGAGTCCGGGCAGCAGCTGACTTTGACAGCTCTGAGGGCAAAAAACGCTAACTTAAAACACGTATTTTCAGTTTACGCGGGCTAAAATTACAATTGTGAATGCAACTCTCACATTCTCTTAACGCGCGCAACCTGTACATGTGAACAGTGTAGGCTGTGCTATTACGAATAGAAAAAATGTTGCCCTCAGAGCTGTAAAAAAATAGGTTAATGACGTCATCTGCCCGGTCCCTATAGTAGGTAAACTGGTAAACCTACCTAGACTGTCCTAGACCCCAGCTCTATTTTGGGCCTAGACGGAAGGGCGGGTTCCATACACCCCATTTTGAAGTTTGAAGAAGTCCCGCAGCCAGCTCCAGGCTCCGATTCAGTTTGTAAGCTTGGCAATACTGTCGATAAGACGATAACGCTGACGCTGAAATACGTTGACTTGACTTGAATCAATTAACCTCAAATAGGTCATTCTTGAATGTTACCCAATTTATTATTTAAATAATTAAATCATGGAAATTGTACTTCAAATACCTAGAGATTTAAATAAATTGTGCCGTACTTGCATGAGCTTAATCGACGAAGAAACTGAAAATTTTGTAATTTCCCAAAATGAAAAAACAGACTTGAGTAAAATGCTACAAAAAGTGACATCGCTTAAGGTATAAACGCTATTTCTCTTAAAAAATCCTGTAATAACTATTACTTACATCAATTTTAGATATCCGTAAGTGATGGCCTACCACCTAGTTTGTGTTCTCGTTGCGTTCACCAATTAAACACGGCTTACACCTTTATAAACCAATGCACCGAAGTTGATAATAATCTCCGAAAAATACTGAAGGACGCATATTCATCGGATAATGAATGTGTAGAAATACTGGACACTACTTCCTCATATATTAAACTACCAACCAGTGTATTGTCCTGTAAAGATTGTGAAGCTAGTTTTACTTCTTATTATGATTTAACGATGCATGCGATTACTCATAATAGAACTAGAAGTTTAACCGAAAGATTTGTAGACAATTGCGCAGAGGGTAAGTATAATATTGATTTACCACATACCTCTTCCACCGAGGTTAAAGTATTAATCGACGAAACTAGAAATCGTTTAGAAACTCCCAAGTTGAACGATATCAAAATGAACATTAACAACATAAAAGAAGAAACCTTTGATTGGAATGCCGTTGCCGAGAACAATTTGCAATGTGATACGTGCCAAAGAAAATTTCAAACGGAAAGTCAACTTTCTACACACATTCGTTTGCATTGTGATAAATTTCTCAGTAAAAAACAGACTTGTACGTTATGCTTCAAAGAATTCGATGACCTTTCAAGTGTCTCTTTACATTTTTTGAATCATTCTCTTTCGGTTGAAGTGATTAATAGCGAAAGTATTTTCTCGGAAGTATCATTTTGTGATTTTTGTGGTCAAATTTTTGATAATGACACCCTCTTATCTACACATTACGACGAAGTTCATCCAAATAAGCAAAACTGGGAGTGCTTAGAGTGTGCAGTGGCGTTTCACAAAGAAAAGGATTTGTTAACTCATAATTTAGTCTTGCATCAAGATCACGAAGTGTACGAAACTGAATACAAGGCGAAAACCCAATGCGTTTTGTGTACGGAAAAATTTTCAACTAAAGCAGAAATGCATAACCATTCCCTCGCTCATTTAATGAAAAGGTATACTTGTCGTAAATGTTCTTTAATATTTTGTACGCAACACTCTTTGTTTGCACATCTCGAGGTTCATACCGGGAAAAAATACGAGTGTTCTTTATGCGGGAAATACTTAAGCAGTCGTAGCGCGCTACGATCACATGTGCAAGGCGTTCATCCAAATAATCTAGAGCATTGTTGTTCTATATGCGGTAAATGTTTTGCAACATTTGCCCGTTTAAGTACTCACTCTAAGATTCATACGACCGAAAAAAAATATATTTGCTCATATTGTGGCTATAGCTCTCATAAATCGGGAGATTTAGCAATGCATACGAGAATTCACACCAGCGAACGACCGTATAAGTGCACGGTGCCCAATTGCACCATGAGTTTTAAAACTTCCAGCCACTTATGCCATCATGTACGAAGACATTTTCAAATTCGAAAGTTTAAATGTGATATTTGTGCGATGAAATTTTCAACCAATCACGGATTAAAAATTCATCAAATGTTACATACGGGAGAGAAACCGCATTTGTGTATTGTTTGCAAGAAAACGTTTCGAAGAAAATATCATCTTAAGGTGCACATGAGGCAGCATGTGGAACATAATCCTTAATTTGTAATTAAGTTTGTTTTTTATGTATTATCTGTATTTAATTATTTCTCTGTAAGGTAATATTTTGTGTTAATAATTTTTTAAAGAAAAACTTGTAACAAAACTGTTGGTTTACTAAGGCATATTGCATGTATGTATGTGGTTGTTAATCATCAGTATTAAACAAATGAATACAGTATTATTTATTAGATGGAAATACTTTTTAAGTTTAGTTGGAGTTGCATTTGATCTAAACATATCTTTCAAAGTAACCGAAATCACGTCATTAAGATTTTAAATGCTTTCGCTTTGTTAGTCATACAAATCACGCCTAGACATGTCTATGAAATCACGTTTCTGCATTATTAGAGGTGTATGCAGCCCGAACACTGTTGAATTTATTATTGTTGCTACCTTCAACTAAAAATGTTTTTTTGCTCACTGTTTATATTTCACATAAAAGTTGCTGATTTTTAATTAGGCGATAGTAAAAACATCAGATAATACACACAAATCAATGGTAAAAGTAAAAGTAATCTAATTTAAATTTAAATAATTGAATCATAAGTTCTTAGGGGATCAGACAATGCGACATTCTTTGCCTATGTACAAAATGGGACGATGGTCACCCTATGATCGAATGTACCAGCTGTAAAGAATGTTTTCACTCCGCTTGTGTGAATCTGTCCTTTTCTCAAACCTGTCAACTTCAGAAGTTTCAAGATGCACCATGCTTTTGCCCTTCTTGTGCTACTTCCAATTCTATGACGCCAACGAAACTACCTTTACCGTTATTAACTCCACAATCAAGTCAATTTGTTTCAACTCGATCGTCATTCTCATCTCGAATTCCATATTCCTTCTTTCCACATAGGAACTTCAAAGACGAAAAACGATTGAAAAATCATCTGGATAAAAAACATCCCTATAGTAATCTAAAAAGAATACCAATTAATGAACTAAATGATAATCTAGGTCAAGCCAAAAGAGAAACGCCAACACTTAGAAGAATCCCTAAAGCAGCTATTACAAAATTGTGCAACTTCTTTGTCGAAGGTAAGCTTAAGTGTTTACGAAACTTATCCCCCAATCAACTTGGAGTTGCGACCAAACTGAGATGTGAAAGCATTATTTATGCTGTTAGAACGTATATTAACCACCCAGATAACGTTGACAACATATTGGTTAAAATTGACTTTCAAAAGGCATTTAACTCGCCTGACAGAAAAGCTATATTGAACAAAATTTTAGAACAAACTCCTTCACTTTATCCTTTTTGAAATCAATGTTATGCTCTTCTCTTTTTATTATTCGATTCACACACAATATGTCAAGGATGTTATCAGGGCGATCCTTGTGAACCAATGATTTTTAGTTTAATTATTCATTCAACATTAAAAAAGCTGAAAACCGAATTGAACTTGTGTAGGTTCCCTTATTTTTGAGGAAGTATTTAAATCGAATGCAATGAAGAAAATCGATGCTTGGGAACTAATGATAAGTCATGTATCAAAACTAAGCTCGCACACCGCCTATTTTCTTCTGAAGAATTGTTTATTTATTCCTAAACTGACACTTCCTTAGAACCAGCCAGAATTTCCTGAAATAATGGATAAAATGGATAACCGTTTGAATAACTCTTTAGAAGAAGTCATGAATATGCCAATTCGCGAGTACCAATGAACTCAAGTCATTCTCCCGATAAAATACGGAGGTCTAGGTGTTCGCAAAAGATGCTCTAACTATGTGGAAACAATCAAATGATGGCTTGGTTACTTCAGTTCCAAATATACAAAAAAATTGGGACAATGTATAAACTTCTAAAATAATTCAAAATAGGCTGAATTTCGAATTTCTCACAAATTGAAGACCAATCTCATTTGGAAGCAGTTCGGCGGAAAGAATCTGGTGCATGGCTGCATGCTATTCCTTCCAAAAACATGGGACAACAACCAAGATTTCCGTTTTTCCGGACAAACAAACAAATATATTGAATAAGGAATTCAATTTAACCTAGGGACTCATTTGTAAGAGAAGAATTATATTTTATTGCTACAATTACTAAAGAAAAATGTTTAAATTCGAAATAAAAACCAGTTCAGATTTTTGGTAAATTTGCTGTACTCTCTTTTATGTATTCAAAGTATATAATTATTGTAATATTGTAACGGAAACATGTAAACGATTATAAATTAAATTGTCTTATCAGCAATAGGCATTAGAATCACTTAACTAGAGTTATTGTAAACATTGCGATTAAAACTTGAAGATGCATTTGTTTCAGCTTGAACTATAGGAAAATGTTGTACTCTTCCACTAGACCAGCCTATACTTAAACAAGCACCAGGCTGGAAATTCCCTTGAAAAGCGATACAAACAGGTCTTTCATCTGCAATACCCGCAACAAGACAGCTGAAAATATTTCGTGTAATTAAGACTAAAGTACGCATATGGGTATCGATTACCATGGAGTTAATTTTAAAGTTGGATTTACGGTTACTTTGAAAATTGCCACATAATTTGTATCTTGAAAAAGAACAGCAACATTATTGTTCGTCGGATCCCATTCCATATTTTGTACAATGCCACCAATCACAGCGCCATCTATATCTCCTTTAGACAAGTCATAAAGAGGAGTAGCAAGGCTCGATGAATTTTCAGAGGCACTTGCAAAAACTAATTCAAGTTGCATAAAAGACAAAGCGTAGATAATCGGCTCAGTGTTTGACACAAATAATAAAATGTTTCCATTTGGAGACCAACAACAGGCTTGCACTCTGCCTGTTAATACATTCCAACGTTCTGGTGTCCATGTTTGACAATCCCAAACCCTGAAATTGTACAAGTCAAATGTAATTCTGACAGAAGCACAAATAATAATAAGTAACAGCTACACTTCGCAAGATATGTTAAAAAGCAAGACTTATTTTCCATCTGTTATTTATGGTATGTACTTGGATTGTCCATCGTGTGGGTCAGCTTTGGTTAAACCTTATCACACAATAACCTTCGAGTGGAAACAGTTCAAAAATAATCGAAATGGGTAAATAAATTATTAATATACCAGTATCAGCACCAGATGAAAAATTCAATTAGATCAATGGTTTAACATGGTATTAAATGAGTGAAGTTTTCAGAATCCAATAAATAGGATTAAAAAGCGAAATTACATGGTAGCATTACATAAATAAAACTACGACAACCTCCCCTTCAGCAATGAAATTTAATGATGAAATGTAAATCATCATTAAATTTCATTGCTGAAGGGGAGGTTGTCGTAGTTTTATTTATTTAATCAACCCCTTTGTGATTGTTGACCGCAAACTATGGATTCATGGTAGGATTACATTTAAGATGTAGCGTCAAAGGAAAATTTGGAGTACTTAGAGTGGTCAAATTTCATCCAAAAGAAAATTCAATGAGATAGAGTATAGTAATCGAGAAGGCAGACTAATGAAGAACTTGATGAAAGAATTAATGAACAAAAAAAATGAAATGATGGAAGAAATTAAGTACAGTAGGAATGAACAGAAGGAAAATTTAAACATAATTAAAGAATTGAAAGAAAGAAATGACGACCTAGTCAAGGTGAATGACAGAGTAGAATACATAGAAAGATAAGACCCGAGTATGATTAAGGACAGGATACATAAAATGAGAATTGACAGAAAGGCACAACAAAGATTAGATCCCAGAAAGAACAAGAGGATGTGAATACGAATAAAATATCTAAACTAAATAAAAAGACACAAAGGAATATACAAAGACAATAATAATACGAACAGAATTAGATAATAAAATTTGAAGCTTGAAACATTAAAGTCTTTGAGCCCAATGAAGATGAAAATGTAGGAGAGAGGAGAGAGAGGAACTAGGTTCAATTGCTGAAGAACGAATTTTCGGGGAAGAAAAACTTTTCAACAGTATTAAAAACTTTTTCAAAGAAAATAGTGCAGAAACAACTTTTAGAAGAAAATCAGCTACAATGGTAATAATGGTATAGACATATGAAATGCAGTGAGTACAGCAGCAAAAGCGACAAGCTTGCAAAAGTTGCAAGCCCGAAACCACTTATGGGACCTGAACTGGCCTGTGAAATTACATATAACACAGCAAAAAAATAAGTTTTGGCAATACCTACTCACAAAAGAGTAGGGTAGACATTGGTAAAAAGCTCCATTACAAGATCTTCCTGAAGAATCCAAACGATGATTTTGTAGCGTTCATCTTAAAATTAAGCATGATGAACATAAAACTTGCAAAGGAAATGATCGCAGGCCACTTCCGTCAGAACATGAAATGAAAATGTCCATATCTCCTTATGCAGGAGTTGTAGTGAGGAAGACGAAATACCATATAATGTCATCTGCCAATTGGAGGCATTCACAAAGGTAATGAAATGAAAAGATTATACAGAAGGAAGTAACAATTCCCCCATTAAAGTAATGGACTGGAAAGGTACAGGAATCATTATATGGATAGGCTGACACCGAGAGGTACAATACACCAATAGGTTACAGTGTAAGAAGGAGCAAGACCATGAAAGGCTTGGTTTGAAGAAGTGAGAATGCAGAATAAAGAGAGGTGTGGCACTGGACAACATAAATTAAGCTATGCAAGTTAGAAAGAGATAGAGCAAAATATGGGGAAAGCTTCAACTGCACTTCCATGTCAAGGGACCAAATTTGCAAGAAAAATGTTTACTCACCATCTACAATCTTGGTGAAATTTGGTGTAGGATGTTGTGTAAAATTTCACCTTCATAAGTAATATAGGTGGAGTCTGAGATCTCCAGCACAAAGGTCACCTTCGTGCCACTGATGCACATTCGAACAAATTGGTAAGTTTCAAGTGCTACTGTTGTGGATTGTGGAACAATACCAAATAGCATCCTGAAAAATGGCAAACAAAGACAATTTTTTGTCCTTTGCATGAAGGTTTTAGTTTTATTGCTGTTATGTCATAAAATTGCCCAAATAATTCATCATGTCAATTTGGGGCAGATTTTTGATGACTGATAAGGATAACTCTGAAACAAGATCTTCTAGATTGACAAAATTTTGTAAATTTTAATTGAACAGCCCCCGGATGCCTTGGTCAATTTTCTGCATCCACATGGAATAACCCATTCGCTTTATTGGCCTTCTAGAAAAGACACCTGTTGGAACCAGAAGCGCATGTTTTAGCAAAAATTCCAGCCCCCACAGCAACAACAATGGGAAGGCAGAACAGTTTAGAAGAAGCATTCATTTCAATTATGAAACAATGAAGCAACTTTTCAACAAAAATCTGTAGTTTTACTTATAGAATATATATCACTTCTGCTTGGGATCTGTACAGAAACCCAGTTTTGGCTTGGGATCCTTGGAAAGAACCCACAACAAATGTGGAATCATTGGTAAGAGACCCACCCATGGCTGGTCTTGTCTGGCTATTGCGTGTGGCCCCTAGACGATGGTTACCAAACCAATTTATGTCTAGAATGAAGTGATGTACACACTCATTTAAAACATGAAATTGGTAGTGGCTCAGGCACCATAGATAGACCAACACAAGGGTTTTTGATTTTACAATGAATATACAACCGTCCAACAGCATCAATGTTATTAGATAAGGTTTAATTATTGCATATTCGTAAATAAAAATCACTTGGTTGACATTAAGCATCATTAGCACTAATAGTTTGAATGCCCTGTAGAAACAATTTCCTTTCATTACATTATTATTACAGTATATCACGCTGGTTAAATGAGTGTAATTTTTCTGGCCTTATGGAACGAGTCCCCAAAATGAAACAACATGACTCTTTCCAATGGTAACAAAAAGAATTTGATTGGATCAAGGTTTTGTGCTATTTGGGTTTGAAATTCTTAAAAAAAATGAACCTCATGTTCCTTACCACATAGCCTCCTGACAACGAAGTGAGCTTAGTAGCCGATACTTTTGCAGCTTAAAAGTAGTAATGGGTTTAGTTAGCTCACCAAAACATAAGTTTCTAGAACGTCTTGTTTCAAAGGTGTCGGTCATAAAAAATCTGCCCTCAATTCACATGATGGATTATTTGGGCAACTTTGTGAGATAATAGCAATAAAACTAAAACTTTTTAAACCTTGGTACTGCAACCTTCACGCAAAGGGCAAAAGGTTGTGCTTGGTTGTCAATTTTCAAGATCCTAGCTGCTACAATCCAGAACAGTAGCACTGAAACTTGCCAACTTATTCGCAGTGTGCGTTTGCACCTCTCTTTATCAGGAGGCCCCTAGCGCCCTCTATATACTACTTTTAGATTTTACACATCACTTGAAGCTTTGTTGAACACAAACACTAAATTTCATCAAGATCCAAGGTGGTACCAAAAAAGTGACTTGGTCACTTGGGTGAAGCATTAAGAACAAGTAATTTTGCAGACTTTGAAATTAAATCATCAACTTAATATTACCTAAACACTCGTCCTGTTGTTGCACTAAATAGTTTGTTTCCTTTAGGTGACCATTTTACTATACAATTACCATGACCGGTGGGTATAGTTAAGGAACTAGTTTCGTTTCGTTCTACGTGCCAAATTAGAATGGTTGAGTCTTTAGCAGCCGCACTTGCTAAAATATCACCACCTGCGCTCCATGCTATACTTACAACAGGAGCATGATTAATTCGTCGTAATATATTTGCATTATTAATAGACGGACGTGTGATCTAAAAGTCAACTTTAATCTTTGTGTTAAGACAGACCTACAAATTTTTACCATGGAAGTTTGATCAATATTCCACACAAAAATGCCATTTTCACATCCGACGGCTATTTCGGAATTTGAGAATGGTCGCCAAGCTAGACATGTTATATTTTGTTGCTGTTTCGACTTTAAGATGGGAATAATGTTCGAGTTATGAGAGTAGACTCTAACTGCATCATCACAAGTTGCTATAGCTATTTTAATATCGTAATCGTGCCACGCAATACAACGTATAAAACTTTGTACCCAAAGTCTCGTTTGTGAAATGTTCGAAATCAAAGTTAAATCATTTTCTACTGTTGCAGATGACAATTTTCTTCTTAATGTGTTCACTCCATTTAAAACTACCAATATAGATGAGGCTATTTTTGTTACAAAAGGAGGTCCAAACTGTTCTGCAGTATTTAACATTTCCATCAGACCGTGTTCATAGTACGCCTGAATAAGCCGTTTAAGAAAGGGTTCATCAACATCAACAAATACAGATTTTCCTTCATCACTTTTAGGATGTAACATATGTGGTGTAATATGAATTTGGGGATGAGTTTCTGTCTAAAAAATGACCATTACATACTTAATATAACCTATAGCCCCTTACATACTAACCGAATTTGTAAATGCAGAAATATTGGCATATTCATAGTTCATTGAATGAATTCTACCATCGACTTCACATAAAGTTACTTCACCAGCTTTAGGGGATTCAAAAATTGATAAATTATTCATTTTAAATACAAAACAAACATTTGAAATCAAACAGTTAACAGATTCTTAATTACCACTAATACCAATACATCTAACAAAAATGCAAAATTCCCTATATGAATTCATTTAAAAGTTACCTTGTGGCATCACTGTTTATACAATGTGTTCGTAATTATCCAGGCATCTTTTCCATGGAATGATGTTACTTTAATCCAAATAAATGTAATGTGTAATTTGTTTTACCGACTTGATAAAACTCGTAAGACATAGTGGCTCTAATCGTAGCTACGTTTCCCTACAACATGGATTCTCTCAGTTGGATAAGTGCCGGGACTCTTACAAAGAATGTACCTACCTATCCGTCGTCTTGTCGTGTGTCGTCTACGTACCATACTTTACACCACAAGCTTTACAACCAAGCTCATATAATGCATGATGTGTTTGTTTAATCTACAGTGGCCAGAATGTATTCTTACTAGCAAGCGCAAGTCCCTTTTGCTCTTGCACGATGTTCTAGTTCTATTTAGCATTGTGCTGTGCTGAGATGTTTTGAGTTATTGGGTTGCTTAGTGTTGATGTTGATACTGCAAGTGCAAGAGCGGGCTAAAAACATCAGTCGGATTAATGCAACAGCGTTTCCATTGCCTTTTACCCATACGATTCTGAGATTCTTACTACTTTAGTACTTTATTTATGAAATCTATGAGAACTTTCTTTGGCCGGCTCTATTTGAAATACATATGGAAGTTTGGGTAATGCGGAAATTCAATTCTTTAGAATAAATAACCGTATCCGTTCCTTTCATTGTTTTTGATACATCCATAAAGGTGATAAGTACTGTCTCATCAAAAAAGATGCGTTCTCTTTCAACATCTATTCAATTCAACAGTCCCTCCGTTTACAGTCGTATATGGAGATCCAAACGATTGCCCAACAATAAAATATAGGTTTTTATATAAACTCCAAAAATAAATTGAAGTACATGTCGTTTCATTAACACCTATACCAACAACTCCACGAGAAAGCCTCCAATTATATGAGAAAAATATCGTAATTTCCCTATTTTTGGAGTTTATATAAAATATGAGAACCAATCACCTTCACCATGCCATCAACACCGGTATTGTCATGGAGGTCCAGCCTACTATACCATTACGATGAACAAAGCCTTGAGAAAGACCAACCCTGAATGGTCGAAACGTCGGCATTAAATTAAAGTACATGTCGTTTCATTAACACCTACCAACAACTCCACGAGAAGGCCTCCAATCAGGGCCGTAGCTAAGCGTTGGCGATAGGGGGGGTTTCTAGGTAAAAAAATATGAAACTGAGCTGACACATTTTATTTTATGATTAACAAAAGAGTTGTGTTATTGCTACGCTTAAATGTAGATTTTGTCAAAGGGGGGGTTTAAACCCCGTAAACCCCTCCCATATCTACGGCCCTGCCTCCAATTCGAGGAGAAGAATATCGTAATAAAATATAGGTCCAATCAACGAATTGTACTTAGGGCGACAGCCTTTGGGAAGCTGTCGATGCGTTGCAAAATTGCTTTTTTGCTTTGAGCTGATATATTTTGGAGAGTATAGGAGCTTGGAAACCATCTGACATCTGATCCCTTGGAAGGGGGAGTCTTGTTGACACTTCCAGTTAATCTAAGAGTAATCTCACATTTTTCAATCTGCATATCTCAGCCTTTAGTAGCAGTTGTAGTGGCGATAGCACTATACACTTTGGTAGCATTCTTTCACTACTGTGTGCCTCGTGGTGGCGATGGCTTAAACTTTTTATTGCTTCGAAGGTCGTTTTGTTAATCGTTTTGTGAATGCTCCTACAACAGACTGTAGGGCTGATCCTGTAGGTCTTCCTGGTGCAGTGGCGTAACTAGCAGGCACCGGGCCCGGGTTCCAAATCCCCCTACGTAATAAGAATTTTAAATAACCAATTAAAATAAATAACAAAATTTATTATTATCCCACAAATGTTAAGAAAAAAGACAAAGTATTACAGTAATAATATTTAAATTATAAGTAAGATTATAAATATTTGGAGTGATGAAAACAGCAGGTCAGAATTCTCAGAAGCTTTATACAATACAATAAATACGGTGCATCTGTTTTGTTTATGATTGGTACGAGATAAGAGTACAAACAACAACACCGCTAGTAAATGAAGGGTAGGTCGGAAATTGTGGCAATAAAAATTTTGTTCCATAAATGAAATGTTACATTATGTCAACTTGCTGAAAAATAAAACGTACATTTTGTAATGCAATTCCTTTAAATACGTTTATCAGCAGTTTATGAGGAATGTTTACGAAAATACAAATATTGGTGCCGTGACATCCGGGCCCCATAGATCACGGGCCTGGGTTCCGCGGAACCCGCGGAACCATGGTAGTTACGCCCCTGTCCTGGTGAGTATGCATGCTGATTAGGGTGCAAAGGGAATCTTTTTATGTATCTGTCATTAAGACATTAGACTGAAGGGACGATGCGATTTATGTGTAAAGTTTGTGATTAAAAACTATTTTTATTTCTTTTCGTTGCTGTATTACGTACTTGAAAGCGATACAGCCCATAAATATGCTCACGCTAAGCAATACCATCCAGTTTCTAGTGCAGAAGAACTGACATTCTACCGACCACCAATTCAGATCGTTTGTATGGTGAGAACGATTTTACCGCTCACATCCACGTCCACTATTGATCATCCAGTCATCCACCGCGTAGGTGACAAAGATTGCCTTTCGTCAGTCAGGGTATGGTGTAATGGTGGTTCTGGGAAATTGGGAGGATTGTAATGGGAGCCTTGAGTTAAGCTTTACGTTTTTACTCTTTGATCTGATGCCTCATCTTATAATATCCTTAAATTGCTTTTAATTCATCTTCTCCCTGTGGGCTGTAGTTTTATTCTTCCGCTGTTCCTCTGTTGAACAGTTATTCCCAATGGGATCTTTGTTTTTCGTCCGCCTTGCACGGTAGTTTAACAGTTCTCAACTCTCCACGCCGGCCGGCCCGACTGATCTTAGTTAGTAATTTGACAGTGCTACTTGTCCACGAGGTAGTACCTACGTAGTACTGCCCACAGGTCACAGTGAGTGGTAATTCTCCATTTCTTGATGTTGATATTCCACGACGGTATGGCGGACACCAGGTCTTCGATTTCCTCCGGAACCTAAATCGCACCGATCCTTGGAAAATGGACTTCCTACATTACCACATGGTGGGAGGTTGGTAGCCACCTTTTGGAACCACTAGGGAACAGAAGTTCTCAAAACTACAAGGTGTATGATTCCCTATTTTTAACCTGTTATAACTTCTTGTTGTTGTCACAAATACATGATTTAACAAATAATACAGTTGTAAGTCTATGAAGTTTCCAACTCTGTGTTCAAAATTCGACCTATTTGCACACACTTAGGCAATGTAACGTTTTAGGTACGTCAACTGCTGCTTGCAGCGTGTGGCACGGTATGTTACCAATTAGGTATGTCTGCAATTGTTTCATCAAGTGAGTCAATATTTCGCGGTTTTGTTTTATAAACTGTCTCTTTTACCCACCCCCACACAAAGAAATCACAAGACGTCAGATGTGGGCTGCAGGCAGGCCAATCATACGTCCAGGTTTTTGTTGTCTTGAGATCAAGTGTCGCCCCCCTTCTCAATCAACGGTATACCAAGATCACTGAGTTACACACCTCAAGTCTCGCGGCTCTTCGAGCTCTGTCTTCCACACCCAAAACCGGCGGCATTTTTCAAGGAGTGTATTGTTTCTAACAAAAGCTGTTGTTCTAAAAAAAAATGATTCATAATTGAAGAAATTACATACAAGAATTAAAAAATAGGTACTTAGTATTATGGTAGTATATACCATACACTCTGTACTGTCTCTTTCCGAAACTAAAAAACCACTAAAGCTTTTGTCAAAAAACGCTACAGCCTACAGAGTAGCATTTTTCAGAAATACCAATGTATTTTTTTTCAGAGGCATAGTACAATAATTGTAGAAAAACGTTTGAATAAGTTTGTTTGCGTCAATCTGTGTAACATTAAAAAATAAATTGTTGTTTTAATAGCAAAATAGATAACAATAGATTTCCTTGAAGTTTTAATTTTGAAACATTAACTGCCATCCCGATAAGTCGACTGTTGTAGCTGAAATTGAAGGGAAGCAATTTATTTACCTCGTTCCATTACTTCTCCATCAGTCACCTCAGACCCTTTGTAACCAAGAATATTAGGTCCCCTGTCTCCTATCGATAACTACTAATTATAATTACGTCGGATTACAATTGTAACCGAATAAAATCATCCTTACCAACAGTTGATCCTGCGTACACCCTTAATTAGAATTGTGTAGTTATTCTGCATTAAAAACCTCCTGCAATCCTTAAAGGAATTTAAAATCGTAATCTGGAAAGTGTGTAAGCACGATCTATAATAAACAGTTAGGTAATAATTTGAAATGAAGTTCTTACCATTTTATTTCATTAATAACATGTTTAGGTAAGTAACAAAATATGTAGGTTAGCTACTAATTTTTTTTTACATTTCACAAAATTATTTAATAATATAAATCTAAATAATATAAACTGTACAAGAATGGCTAAAAATATGGAAGGTAAGTCCTACATTTTTGTTTGTGCAAGTTGATTTTCACCTATCCTTTTACTTGTGCTAAAGAAAAATGATCAAATAGTTAAGGCGTTAATCATACATTACGGCTCACCTCAAGAGACGTCTTAGAATTAGATGAACCTCTCATTCTTGCGACATTTTGGGAAAAACGTATTGATCCTGTAAAGACAATGGCTAGTATTGAAGCAGTACAAAAATAGGTGATCCATATTATAAGATAAATCAAAATCCGTTTAAATTTAATCTTAGTAGTACTGCTACTGCATGGTGGTCTTCTTTCGAAACTTGCTGTATTTGCCTCCATTCTTACGTCATTCTACTATAAACCTTACTTCTTCTAGATAGTAATCTGAAAGAGACAAAGAGACTTCACAAAATATGTCAAAACGCTTTTGTTTAAAAAGGTATCTGGATACCAAATCTCGCTCTAATATCTGCCCCCCCCCCCCCCCCAAAGGTAATAAAGCGTCTCCCAATAAATTTTGACCAATGTAAGCAGCGACCAGTTTTACACCAGCAAAATTATAAATACGTTACAGATGTCAAATTCATTTACGCCAACTACAACAATTGAAATCAAGTGATTGCTTATGTTACGGGTTTCGAAAATTCGACCAATAAAAAAGTTGCATTTAAATGTGGCGGTAATTTTTGGGGAGTAGCTTTACTATAGGTGTTTTCTTTTTGCATTTTGTGGTACACTTAAATCACCTCTGTCAATACACACCATTCGTTTTATAAAAATAATTTGACTCAGTTCTCAATAACCCTATTCGTTTTAAAAGCTTTATTTAAGTTTTATATTAACCTGAGGCAGAAATGTCTACATGACACAAGGTACTTTAATCACGTGATGATTGTAACTTTACCTAACCCTGTGGCGGTGCAAAAAGAAAACACCTTATATCTGTTGGGGGAACAGAGTGTAACTGTCCATTGTTTCTGATATAATGGAAAAGATTATGGCTCTTCTCGTTGCAAACGTTTCGGCCAAAGAAGTAGTTTATTTGGCTGTATCATCACAGTTTGCGTGGCGATCTGACATATATCAGCTGATAGCAGAGCGTAGTAATCTATACCTACCTAAAGCTTTTGATTGGGTTCTTGCGTAAGAACGCCATGTAATACTGGTAGATTCTCAGAAAATTTGTTTGGTAAGCCTTACTATAAGGTAATTGTTAATAATTTGTTGTCGATTTAGTTGTCGATCATTTGTCAGTATGCAAATATTTTGGAACAGTCAAATTTTACTTTTTAATAGCGCGTTTTTTCCATTCTTATTTTCCAGCTATCTGTTTTATCCATCGACATATAGAAATGGACTGCGCGTGGTTATGCTAAGCCAGGATACTGCAGGTGAGAGAGAGGGTAAACGTGGAGGCCTAGTTCTAGCTTTATCTGTCACGTATCTATTGGTCGCTGCATTCCCCTAGCTTTACCTGTCGCCTATCTATTGGTCTCTGCATTCCCATGAAAATGCAACAACCAATAGATACGCGACAGATAAAGCTAGAACTAGGCCTCCACGTTTACCCTCTCTCTCACCTGCAGTATCCCGGCTTAGCATAACCACGCGCAGTCCATTTCTATATGTCGATGGTTTTATCACGTATATGTTGTCAATAGCCCTCCTCCCCTTCTGAACCCTGCTTGCTAATATCCTATTATTTCTTTCTCTTCCGATTCTTTTTCCAATCGTTCCTGTAATGGTGACACTCACTCCCTATAGTTTTTTGCCTTTTTCAAATCCCCTCCTTTGAATACCGGACATATTATCGTCTCCCTTCATTCGTCCGCGAACCCTTCTCCATTCCATATTTTGTTTAAGATTTTTCTCAAATACATCTTTGTTTTTTCTCATTTATTTCCACTGTTCGTCCCTATGTCCCATACGTTCCTCCTGTCTTCCCTATTTCCCTCACTTCCATTCTCATGTTCTCTACCTCCTTCCTTACTGTTTTCAGGAAGGTTGAACCACGTGTGGTCAATAAAGATTAAGAAAGACAAACACCTATTATTTATCAACCATTTTATCTCACAACACTCAGCGTAATATTTCAACCATTACGTGACGTATATCGATATTCGATACTAATCGCTAAATTTGTCGCCATCTGCGAACCAAATCCTGAACTTCACAATAAATAATGACGATACATTAAGCATCTACAT
Organism: Pyrocoelia pectoralis; assembly: GCA_036250285.1. Taxonomy (NCBI): domain Eukaryota; kingdom Metazoa; phylum Arthropoda; class Insecta; order Coleoptera; family Lampyridae; genus Pyrocoelia; species Pyrocoelia pectoralis. Next base: position 20,629,931 of record CM070076.1, on the reverse strand, counting down.
ATTCATCTATGGCCTGTTCAGTTCGTAAAATGAATTCTAATGTCCCGGTGTCATTTCTTGCGATTCAAGTGAATTTAAGGGAAGTTGGGAACTTTTGATATGTTGTACGGTCAACAGTTTGACTGTACAAAAATTTAGTTTCATCGAAATGTGTTACACGTAAAACCATGAAGTTCCTGGGCTACAATACCGATGGATGTTTCATCAACTGAAACAGCAGTGGATGACAAAGATGAAAAGGGACGATTATTCACAACACACTACCCCTTTATCGTCGGGGAATATTTGTCTACAACTTCTACAAGTTCAAGAGTAACTGGAGGCTGAACGACTTCGAAAAAACCATTCCATTTCACTTTATTAAATGTCATAATATCACAATATATTTTTAGCAACTTTGAAAATGATAAAATGCTTTTGAGCTTTCTCCTCAATTTTTTAGGTACCTAAGAATCCTAATTTTATAGTCCACGATAATTCTACAATTTTATGTTCATTAAATCTGTAAATGAGGTCACAAATCAATAATAAACTCATCACTTCTCCTTTCTGTAACCTTCTGTGTAGCTTTAACATGAATAAAAATCCAAAATTGTTTATCTTCTCCATTACATGTATCATGTACCTATAACATGCCAGTATGTAGCCCAACTTTACATAAATAATGTACTATAAATAAGATGGTAAACAGGATTCTAAAAGTTTTCTTTGAAATATGTTATGAAGAAGTTAGGATAATGACGTTTATAATAGAAATGATGAATATAAATCACGCTGAAAAATGCGATTGCGCTAGAGAAAATATTCAAGCATCATTTACATAGGGGGAACTAAGCAAAAATGGGGAAGGTTCTCTGCGAAAACGTGCGAGAAAAAGATTAATAATCTCAAACCTGTTAGTGCGTTTATATTTTTCTTTTCAGGTCAAGTGTTCTGCCAATAGGAGTAGAAAAACGTGCCTTTTTCCAGTACGATTCCTTTTGATATGAAAGTTAGGATAGTTGAAATAATAAGAGGTGGATTTTGTTTTTGGAAAAAATACATTTTTTTTTGTTTCACCAGTTACAACCTGTGTAGTAAAAGAGGAGGTGATTCAATTATGAGATGGGTTAACTGTAGATATTATAAATAAATGTAAAAGTAAATTCAGATAGTGAAGAAAGTCACGTTTTCATTTTGTAAAGCGTCAGATGGCATCCGTTTCAGGAATGTGTTCATTGTCGATACGTTTACGCAATATTCCAAGTTGCTAATTCCATTTTCACCGTTATAAAGGGGAGCTGTTGAAATACAAAGCGTAAATTATTTACGTTATAAACACTTGCGTACAGAAATATCTGTGAGATACAATTTACCGATCCATTGTAAATTCACACACTTCCATTGCTTGCTGCGCTGCGATATTTTACACTTTAAAAAATTAGTGATGATTTTCATTTAACGTTCCTATCATAATTAAATGACCAGTAAACTGGCACTCAACTTTCCCGTGTTTACTACAATGACGTATTAAGTAAAATAGCTTTTTTGCGTAATAACTCAAAATAAAATAGTTTTTGCGTAATAACTCAAAAAAATAAAAAAATAAATATATAGTGTGTAGTATTGTTGTAATCAGAAAACGATTCCTGATTTTTTCCTGAAATAATTTACAGCGTATGACATAAGTATTTTTAATTGTTTGTTAATTTCCGTAGAAGAGCCATAAATTGGTATAGGTACTTATTAATTATACTTAACTCGATTAAAAGAGTCGTATGTCCTCTACTTCACTGTACAATTTCACTTCTTCATCTTTGTTAACAACGATGTTTAAAATTTTCGACGGGCATATGACACTACGCCGAATGCCCACAACCTCGACACGCTTTTTTGATGGTCCTGGTCCATATTGCCGACAAGGGACACTACGCCGACAGTGCCCACATCGTCGACAAGTGTACAAGGGACACTTCGCCGAATTTTTACTTTTATTGCAGAATGCAAAATGCAAAACTTAAACGTAGATTGCCACTAAAGCGCCTAGGTTATTTGCAGGTTTAGTATATTTTTTTTCAATTAATACTTTTTCATAGTCAAGTGCAACGTTTAATTACGCAAATAAGTTTAAAAATAATGATATTACGTTAGGCAATTGCAATTAAAATTGCCGGCGTTGTGTCCACAGGGAAAAATTCGGCGAAGTGTCCCTTGTACACTTGTCGACGATGTGGGCACTGTCGGCGTAGTGTCCGTTGGCGATGTGGGCATAGTCGGCGTTGTGTCCCTTGTACACTTGTCGACGATGTGGGCACAGTCGGTGTAGTGTCCGTCGGAGTAGTGTCTCTAGTCGGCGATATGGGCCATCCAAAAATCGTGTCGGCGTTGTGGGCATTCGGCGTAGTGTCATATGCCCCAAAAATTCGCCCCCCTTCCCCTATGGGCAGTAAAGAACAAATGTAGTGCCAATGGTTTTCATGAACTATATATGAGTATCAAAACTTAAAAAATGCTTAGAGCTGAGAGTAGATTTTGAGAAAATCGATTTTAAATTTTTTTTGACCAACCAAACTACAGAAAATGTTTTGTGTTAGTTCATGTTAATTAAATGCTACATTTTCATCAATATCAAAGTTAAGTGCACTACTGAGGAAACTGCAATTGTTCAAATTCCCAGAGTTTGCCGACCACCACGGTATAGCCATTTAATAAAATTCCAAAAGGGGCAGATAATTGGCATGAAAAATCAATTGCAACACAGGTTGGCTATAATGCAACAACTGCAATGTGAGTGCGGCGTAGATGGAATCAGGAACAAAGTTGTAGCCGCCGAATTGGATCTGGTCACTTGCGAACCTCTACTGTTCGTGAAGATCAATATCTTCGAGTAGCAACTGTAAGAGATCGATTTAGTGCAACACGATCGATCGGGAATAACTGGACTGCAGTCCTAGGACGCCAGATCTCCAAAAGTACCTACTGTTTATAGATGAATGAGGTCTTTTGGGTTTCGTTCGTATCGTTCTTTCTTAACCCTTCCCTTAACTGCTGATCATCGGACTCGAAGACTAGAATGGTGCAACGAGCGAAAAAACTGGGAGCACGAATGGCATCATCATGTAGTGTTTAGTGATGAGTCCCGATTTTGGACTCATGATGGCCGTAATAGGGTTAGGCGCTTTCGAGGAGAAAGACGAAATCCAGAGTTTTTCGTCGAGCGACACACTGCGCGTACTCTTGGGTTGATGGTTTGGGGAACAATATGTCATGGTAGCAAATCACCCTTGGTATTTATTGAGGGTACTTTGACAGCTTTATCTTATGTCGCAAATGTGCTGGAACCCGTTTGCCTTCTATACCTTCGGGGATCAACGCACCACTTTTCCAGCAGGATAATGCGCGTCCTCATAGCGCTAAGACCTCGATACAATTTCTCGAAGATGCCAGTGTTGACGTATTGCCGTGGCCCGTGCGTTCTCCTGACTCATCTGATGGGACAAAAGTCACTGCGTGTACCCAATCCCTCTAACAACTTGGAGGATCTCCATGTGACCATACAGCAGGCATGGGACGACCTCTCACAAGAGACTATCGACCACCTGATAGAAAGCATGTCTCGTAGAGTGAATGAGTGCCGAGAATATCATGGAGGACCAACACATTATTAATTTTAATGTTTAAGGTTAATGTTACTATATTCAAATTTTAATCATTTGTTTGTCTCGTTAAAATACATATTCTGTGAAACTTTTAATAATATCGGTTAATGGGCTCAATGTGTTGCACTTTTTTTTGGAACGCAGTGTACATTACAAAGAAAAAACTAATCGTTGAACTGCAGGAATATGTAACTATAAGGAGCTAAAGTGACACTTTTGTGGCGAATCTGTAGGTTTGAAGGACGAACGGAAAATACAGATGAGCGAAGATGAGCTACAAAAAGTCACTTTGCTCCGCATAAAATATACTATTTTTTCTTCAAACGTCAAACGTCAGTTTTTCTTCAAACGTCAATAAAAAATTACATCAGGCGGAGGCAAAAGATTTTTGACTCGCAACGGATGCAAAAGTGTTTTGCCTCCGCCGGCGATAAAGTAAAACTTTAACGTTGTCAGTTGAAGTTTAAAATGTCATATTTTATGCGGCGCAAAGTGACATTTTGTGGCTCATCTGTATTTGGTGGGCTCACTACGTTCGTCCGTCAAACCTACAGATTCGCCATAAAAGGTGTAACTTTAGCTCCTTATAAAATAATATACTATTTTATCATTATATTTTCTATGACTATTATTTTCGCTACAATTTAACCGTATAAAAATGGCGTTCAGCCATTTTGATTCATTAATGTAAAATATTTCGCGCTTATTAAATACGTTCAATTTTTTTTTGTATATTTACAATTTAACTATAAAACACAACTACGGTTTTTACAGCGGCAATAGGGATCAAAATCTCCAACCGTTCAACGAAACTTTTCCTTATGGATGGCGACATACGGTTAATTAAGGTAGGTACCATATTTTAGGAACAAACACAGCCATTGATTTTGCGAGAAAAGTGACTAAGGGAAATTTTCAGAAATAAATTTGAAGTTCTTAATTGCACCGTTGGGCGTAATTGCCAGGAAATTGTCTAAATAATACCTATCCCTGTATTATGTAGTAGCAAACAAATGCTACTAAAATTTTATATCTTTTTGATTTGGCGAAAGCGGATCCACCTAGTCATTACTCATTAAATGCACTATAATGTAAGTTTGCAGTGGCGCCGGGTTTTTAAGATCTACATGGGGGCAAGGGGCAGCAGCACTACAGGAAAAGCTCATCTTTTAAAATCTTAAGGAGCAACGGTGTAGGTATTTTTGAAATATCAAGATAAAAAAACTACTTTATTGCAGTTTCATTTTTATTCATAGAAGACAACATTTTGGAAAAACATCTAAACTGCATACAATGTATTTCTTTGCTTGTAATAGAGTACGACATACGAAATATTACCATCTATTCTATGTTGTGAATGATGATTTAACGAAATAACTGATATGCTAACACGCTAACAGCGACAGCCTAGGAAAAGACTAAACAAAACATTTTATCCGGTCAGTATTGTCACAGACTGTGGTATCGTGTATAGTCACGTAATTTTGATATAAATCTGCATACACTATACACTATACAAACAGGTAAACTGAGCCAGTCATAACATAATTAAACATCTGCATCATAAACATACAGAATTATTTACTTCTGGATCGGTCCTGATCTGATATTTCTGAAAATTTTTAAATTCTCACTTTCATGGCGTGAAACAGATAGATATAGACCTATTCCTAACATTTTTACGTATAAAATTAATGTGCCTCACTTTCCCAAATCCCAATTTTGTTCATAGTCATGTTCACGTGCCAGTGAAGTGCATGGGGATGGGGGCCATGCCCCCACGCAATCTGCCTACATGGGGGCACGCGCCCCGCTGCCCCCACGAAGTCGGCGCCACTGTAAGTTTGGCTTAACCGAATTTAATAAACTAGGTCTCGCTTAAGAAAGGAAGCTTTAGCACTTAAAACAACGCAATAACCATATTAATGTAAGCAAGCCGCGCTAGAGGGCGTTATTGGAACAATTCGAATTGCTTATTATTTTTCTTCGAAATTTTAAATGAATCGATAAACTTTTAAAGTATAGTTGGAAAGTAGATTAAATTTGCAAGAAGACATAAAAACAGTAATTCGATATTTTCATTCGTTTCAGAGTTATTGGCAAAACAAAAATTAGATTCAATGAGCAAAACGAATATGCAAGGCACTTTCAGAAAATGTGTGATAAAAAAATGTTTTTTCAAGAATGAAAAATGATAACAAGATTTAGAACCGAAGCTAAACTTGCTAAGTGCTTAAGATTGTTATTTGACCGCTTCCTAAATTAATTTGTACTATTCTTAGAACAAAGCGAATGAAATGAGAAACACTCTTATGTCGCGCGTCGTGTCGCATCTGATTGTGAGATCAAAACAACGTTTTATATGTCATTAACAATTTAATTTTGAATAAGTCTGGCAAAACCTACTATACGTTTCGGTTTGCTTTCGTTTTCTCTTGGTTGAGCTCACACGGTTACCAACAGATTCGAGCACGTTGTTTAAATGCCCGAATCCGTTGACATTAGGTGTTTTCTTTTTGCATCGCCACTGGGTTAAGTAAAGTTACAATCATCACGTGATTAAAGTACTTTGCGTCATGTAGACATTTCTGCCTCAGGTTAATATAAAACTTAAATAAAGCTTTTAAAACGAATAGGGTTATTGAGAACTGAGTCAAATTATTTTTATAAAACGAATGGTGTGTTACTGACAGAGCTGACTTAGGTCTACCACAACGTGCAAAAAGAAAACACCTATTGTTTTTGAGGGGGACACATTAGGTGTTTTCTTTTTGCACGTTGTGGTCGACTTAAGTCAGCTCTGTCAATAACATACCATTCGTTTTATAAAAATAATTTGACTCAATTCTAAATAACCCTATTCGTTTTAAAAGCTTCATTTAAGTTTTATATTAACCTGAGGCAGAAATGTCTTATGACGCAAGGCACTTCAATCACGTGATGATTGTGACTTTACCTAACCCTGTGGCGATGTAAAAAGAAAACACCTATTGTAAATATATTTTCCTATACTTACACACAAATGGTAATTGATACAATAAATTAAAGCAAATTTTAGAGCTCCATGTGGATTTCAGCCTTTTAAACAATTGAATAACGGAACGACTGTGGCCGTTTTGATGCCCAATAACTAAAATGTAGGTGTGTTTTCCCGAATCTGTAGAGTTTGGGGTTCTAAAACCGTTTTTCCATTAACTTTTAAGTAACATCCGTCAAGTAGGGTATCATTGGAAAGAAAATTTTATGCTCTTTACTACTCAATCCCTCTTATCATTTAAAATGTTAGAGATCTAATTTTCCTCCTCCAGGGGGTTGAAACGAAAGATTACAAATCCTGCTTAAAATGTGTTCCCCTCAAAAATAAAATCGAAGAGTACAGCATTTTTGTTTAAATTAACCAAAAGCAGTTAGCGATGTTCTCAAGATTTGAAAACTAATCCAAGTTTATACAGGGTGCTCAAAAATGGGCGTCGAAGGTGTCATAAAAAGGCGAACAATTTTCTTTCTGTATCCCTGTATCTAAAACGAAAGGCTTTTTGAATTCATGTTAGTAAAAAACCTGAAAGATGAAGATTTTTAACAAAAAATTATCTGGATGGATGAGGTAAAATTTGGAAGAAGTGGCATGTTTAACCTCGACACTTTTCAAATTGTTTACACCCGTTACATCTGACATTACAGCTGTGGTATTAATAAGAAGGAGTTCTAAACCTCATGGTCTGGGAGCCGGCCACCTGTTTTGCAATCAATTAATATATTTTTTATACTTCGTGAGCGTCTTTATTTTAACGAGACGCCAAACTTTTTCTTCTGCGAAAATTTTCGCAAATGGGTCCTACGGGGTGCGCAGGGGTAAAACACGTTGATGTGGTAATTACAAAAAATTGATTAATATCATTTAATTTTTTAGCAAACTGTGAAGTTTTTTTTGTAAGTAATTCAAAATAACATTTGTCCTACAACAAAAATGAGTCCATCTAGACTCTAGAGTGTCCCCATCTGAAGACATAGGTATATTAGTACATTAATAGTGCAGTCAAATTAGCAAATGACATGGAAAAAATTAGATACAAAGGTTTCTCAACGGAAATCTGCAATACATAATGTACTGAATAACATACTAAAAGTCCCATGAAATTCCAAAATGGCAACTTGGAAAAAAATGGGCGCCATTTTGTTCTTTTTAGTTTTTTTGAAATATCTTAAAAACCACTAATTTTTGGGAAAAAATACAAGAGTACTTTATTAAAGAAGAGAAAAAAACATATAAGATATGTAGCAGCTAAATTACGTATGATAAATATTACTGAAGATATCAAAGTTCAATTACTAATGGAACTAGAATAATGTGATGAAATTAGCATTTGACTTGAAGAAATTGTATTTTTGTTTGAGATGTTATAAAATCAACTTATATGCAAAGAAATATTTATTTTACAACCAACTTTATACACAATATTATATAATAATATACTAATTTATATATGTAGGTATATAGTTTATTTTATAATAAAACTTAAAAAACCGCCGGTGCGACGTTTAAAAGTTGTAAGAAACTATTAAGAGTTCAAATCAAATATAAACTCTTCTTCTTCTTCTTCAATATCATGTATAATACATGGATTCTCACAGGCTATACCAAAACATTGTCCACACTTGGAAGAACACTTCAATCCGAGTTTTTTGCAAGAGCAGGCTTTACCACAAGAACCTTCCTTGCAGTTGCAAAAAACCATTTTTAGAATATCGGATGGAGCTATATCTTTTGTCAATGCTTTAGGAATAAGATTTGCTAGATTACCTTTGGTCCACCCATATTTTAATGGATCTAAGTTTTGACCAATCCATTCTTGTACCTAAAAATTGTAAATAATAGTATACTTTACAACAAATATTACGTTATTTACCTGGTGATATACCCTCAATAGATGTTGTGTAGCAGCATCTTTTGTTGGTGGTAGTGATGCCAAATTAAATGTTGATGATAATCCTTGCCGCGAAGTTAATAGGTATATCTTAAATCGTCCAAATCTTGTGTATTTTTTGGAGGTTGATATAATTTCGCAAAGAACTTTAAGCCTATTTCCATCAAACTTTCTATTGCAGAGTTTTGTTCTAAAAATATGTTAAGACTCTTGCACAAATTAATATCCCTTTTCAGTAACTGCAGACAAAACTTTTTACTTTTTTTAAACATGAAAGATGTTGTATCGCATCCTGATACAGCATGTAAAAATAAAATGCAACGTCTTAAGTGGCCTAATTTTATTTGAAGCTGCGTTATATTTGTTATTCTATCGGCTTTTGCAGCTTTTCCCGGGCGCATCAAAAACATGTTATTATGCTGCGAATGATGAACTAGAAGGACAGCAATATCAGTATAGTTTTATTTTTCGGTTCTTTTTTCAAATATCTCAGAAACTATTAAGTTCGCAATAAATATACAGAATACTAAAAGTAATGTACTTTTTTGTATATTTTCATCGCTAAAAAAATTCATATCTCTATTAATATCTAAAGAACATTTATCAAAAATATGTTTTTGGGCGTATTTCTTAATTTTCTGTAAAAAAGGTCTCTTGATATTTTTTTCAAAACTTAATACTTTTTGAGATATTTCGAATAAACTAAAAAATCCAAAATGGCGACCGTTTTTTTCGCATTTGCCACCATGGGATTTTTTGGGACTTTTAGTATATTACTAAGTACATACTGTACTACACATTCCGACAGAAATTAGCTTGTAGGAAATTTTTTCCGTGTTACCCCCTAAAATTAGCTAATTTGACTGCACTATAACAAAAATAATGAATATCAAGCTGATTTTTTTCTGTAGCTTAGTAAATATTTGCATAATTAAATGTCCACTTTGTCCCACAAATTAATTGGGCCGTTTTCCCATGATATTCATCCATTTTTGTCATTTCCAAATCAACGTGTTTTTCCCCTGTGCACCCCCGTAGGACCCATTTGCGAATATTTTCGCAGAGGAAAAAGTTTACCGTCTCGTTACAATAAAGCCGCTCCTCACGAAGTATAAAAAAGGTGGCCGGCTCCCGGGCCATCATCGTAGTGCGCTAGTCAATAATTTTTTGTGAAATTAATTTGAGGATCGTTGGTTACGAAATAATGGAGCCTGGACTTGAATCTGTTTGCTTTCGGGTCGCAATTTCGATTTCTTTCATGCAAGAAACAGGGAGCGCCACTCATGGAGGGTTTTTAATAAAAATAAATAAGTTTTGGAAGTTGAGCAAAACCAGTTCGAACTTATCATTTTCATCGCTACGAAATTGAATTAAGATTTAGTGTAAATAAAAAAATTTAATAAATGCTGGAAGATTCCACTTATTAAGTAATTATACAAACGGAACTTAAATAAAACTGAAAATGTTTTAGTTCAATTGATATAATCTGTGTGTCGCAATTTTGAGAAATTAGTTTCCTATTATACGCTAATTGACCCAGCTCGTTATTAGACACCACATAAAATTAATGAATTTCTAATTAATGTTATACATTAATTGACATTAAATAATTTATCTAATTATTGCTATACTCTTAGACTTACAATAAGCATTCTGGCGTGATCTTGATGATTCCAGTCGAGCTAGCATTTCGCAATTTTCTTACACATCAGTGCTACTTTGCTTGATTAAAGTTTAAGAATGATTCAAGCAGTGCCGGTTTTACATGTCATTTAGTAGTACGCACTAAGTAACATTGGGCCCCCCACCATCACCACCCACCCTCACAACAATTTGCATACATAGCAAAACTTCGAATTTGATACAAACCAATCTATTTTTTTTCTCTACCTCCGTTGCTTTTGAGACGATAAAAATGAGAATCATTCAGACTAATATATTTTAAATAGCTTCATAAGATGAAAACGGCAAGTCAGAATTCTCAAGAAACTTACAATACAATAAATACGGTGCATCTGTCTTTATTTATGGTTGGTACGAGTACAAACAACACCGCACGTAAACGAAGTGTAGGCCGGAAATTATCGCAATAAGAATTTGTTCCATAATTGGAATGTTTCACATTTTTGTTAACTTGCTGGAAAATAAAATTTACATTTTGCAATTTTTTTTAAATACGTTTTCAGCAATTTAAGAGTAATGTTTACGAAAATACAAATATTAGTGCCGTAATATCCGGGTCCCATAGATCACAGGCCCGGGTTCCGCGGGGCTGATAGTTACCATGATAGTTACGCCCCTGATTCGCAAACCCCTCTTGTGTCGGCATAATTAAGTACAAAGGTTATTTACTTAGAAAGGGACGAGAAAATGTTCAATCTGCAATTAACTCTTTTACAATATATGACCAATAAATTTTAGTCTCAAACGTGTTAAAGGGTGTCTTCTTATTATTATACCTTCTTTTGAGATTTTAATTTTCCTTTTTCCTATTTTGAAGGGAAGTTGTGAGTGAAATAAATACAACTTAATTCCTTAACATTAAATGCATTGATTGATACCTATAATTAATAAACTTAAAACTTTAGATTTATCCGGGCCCTACGCACGTCCGGGCCCTACGCACGTGCGTAGTGTGCGTAATGTATAAACCGGCACTGGATTCAAGGCATGTTATCTTTTAGAAATTGGTTTCATAGGGCGCCCCTTTCAACCTGACATTTGTAGCTATTAATTAATTAACCTCGAATTTGCCCTTTTGCTATAAGATAAATTCAGCATAAAAAAATGTAATAAGTGTAACACGCCAATTAAATGTAATCTTGCAAAAAAAAGAACTAATGGCTTATTGAGTTATTATAAACTAATTGGGTATGATAAATAATCTTTCTTTGAAAATACGTACAATATGAATAATTCCTTCCTTTTGAGAAGGAATTCTTAAAGGTTTAATATTCCGCGTATTTTAAAGTAAATCAAATTGCTACCAACGAAAAGATACCAAAGCTAAAAATCTCATACCCTCCTTATTCTAAGGGATAAAGTAATTTGCGAACTCCATTTGCTCAGATATATTTTTTACATCAAAAAACGAAAATAATCCTTAGAGAAGCATCCGCTCGGTGTTTTTTTAAATTTATTATTAATGTGTTTCTAATGTATTGTAAAGAAACTCCATTCTTTTTAAAACAGATAGAAAAATTAATATTGTTATAATGTGATTTTGAATATTTAAGGAATGAAATACTTAAAAAAGTTTGGTTTGTTTTCCGTTTTCTCAAACTTCAATATGAAAAAGCTTCATAACAAACAGAATAGAAAAGAGAAGAAAAAACAAGGGGTGTATTAAAACATAGCGGAGGTCGAATTGAAAATTCCTGATAAAATGGCATTCTGTAAAAAGTTTTTATTGCAATTATTTTTTGGGTGCACGGAAGTCACGAGTGTTGGGGAGCGGGGGGTGGTCGCACCGGGCATCAGGGCTTGAGGGGCATCATAATGCTCCTCAAAATATTGAAAACTTTGAAAAGGGGCGTAAGTGCCTTTGCGGTGCTAAAGTTATTTTATTAGTTTCTTGGGCAAACAAAACTTGGCTCAACGAGGTCATCGGGAGGGTGACCCATTCGCATCGACGCAAAACAAAGGCAATTTCCTTGAGATTGTAAAGTTTTCGTCGAATTATGTATCCGCTCTCAAAGAACACACTCTTCGGATCCAACAGCTGTCTTACATGTCCGCGAAAGTTCAAAACGAACTCATCAATTTCTTGGGTGAACCAGATCGGCGTCATAATATCCAGCGATGAAAGAACCCAAACATTTTATAGCACACCCGATGTGTCTCACATGGATTAATCTTCCCAAGTGTTATGTTGTGATTGAAGGGCATCGGGTGTCTGTTGAAGAGTCTTTTATCGACTTTATTGACACCGAGAATGGAAATGCCGCCGGACGGCCTCGACATTATGGATTGTCGAGATCAAGGGTACGATAACGCTGCTGTGATGAAAGAGGGGCATTCGGGAATTCAGAAATCGATCTACGATATAAATCCAAAAGTCCAGTATATCGCCTGTTCGAATCATAGTTTAAACCTAGCTGGGATCCATACGGTACAAGAAAAGGTAAACCCTGTGACCTTCTTCGGTACGGTTGATCGTCTGCACACCTTCTTCTCCAATTCCACTCACCACTGAAACGTGTTGATCAAAACCATTGGAACGAGTCTCAAACGATTAGCTGAAACACGCTGGAGGGCGAGAGGCGATGCGATCAAAATGGTTTAAAGTAATTTTCTGAAGATCCTGGAAACACTTTTAACTGAGAGAACCGAAAATTCGGAAACGAAATCCGCGGCTGGTGATGCAATCATTCACGTTATTGACGTATCTAAGGTTCTGGGCTTCTGTTTTAACGGAAATAAACGACGCACAAACATATACATATGCAGAAGAAAAAGCCTTTAGCATTCGAGATTGTGCAGCAAAAATGAATGCTTCGAGTGAATTCTTCACGACTTCGAGGGAAAAAGTCTCCGATTCGAGTTTGAGCTATGCGCAGTCGGTGTGTTCCCTATTTTGAATACCTATGGAGCCACAGCGGCGAATACGTGTAAAAAAGAAGATGTCTGGAGAAGAACCGAGCAGCACTTACTCTGGTAACGGGGCGCGTGAGAGTGTCGGCATACAACACTTCCGGTGAAAAGGAAAAGGTATCGTGTTTCATTCCTCTATCGCCTCCGACTGTAGAGGTGCCGAAGGCGGGTTGTTCAGGCTTCATCCAAAGAGCGATAATCTAAAGGTAGGTAAACGGGGATGGATTTGGAAGAAATGGAGTTAGTATTCTGAAGGGAACGATGTGTTACTCCTGGTAGATTTCCCAAGGGTACAAGCATTATGTATAGGCTTGCGAATCGAGCGGCTCTAAAAAGAAATGGAAGCGTGACTACCATCAAAAGGTACAAAATTCCATTCAACAGTAGAAAAGGAAATTAACTCATTCTGTCTGAAGTGTTTATGTACTTAGGTTCTTTTTATGCACAGCTACCAACTGTACAAATGTTATCATAACAGCTTCTACTTAGTAAGCACGATGACTTGAGGAAACTGAGTTCTTGGAATCAAGAAAAATGGTATTGCGCACACTTTAAGAGAATGACTTTGTGAAACGTTATATACTTCCATGTTTCACCTTCACCAACACCAACACAGTTCCCAGCATCACGACTTTATAGGCAAAACCGGAAGACTCGACACATCACAACTAGAAACTAGCTGAGAAGGTGATCTAAGAGGGTCAAAAAACTAAGGAGAAGGGGGTGGGGAAGTGTAGAAGGGGAAGGGAACAGTATGGAGCACAGTTTTGTTTTCGTTTATCTTTTCTTGTAAGTTTTGTCATATTTAGGGTACTTTTATTAAGTTTTATCGTATCATCGTTTATTATCTCTCTATAATTGCAAATATTTCTGTACAATTACATGGGTCATATAATATCATAGAAATCCCATAACACGTTAGTTACACGTAGGTAATACATTTAGTTATAGCCAGATATGATTTATTGTAATAATTTATTAGAACTGATATACATAGCTATTAATATAATGAGAATATTATGCGAATTATAATAATCGAGGACACCAAAATCTTCCATTAGTGTTATCACGAACGACCAAACGTGGCAAAACTTTTGACAAACTTTCTTAATTCAATGTAAACAAAATCAGTGTTTTGTTTTAAAATTGCTTGCTTCAATGATACGATAAAGCTTTGAATATAGCTCGAGGACGTTGCTAAGCGACTCGGCTATTGGCTCGTCGCCTAGAAATATCCTCAATTATTATAAATCGCATACTATTCTCGTTATCATGCATTTTTGTTTTTGTTTTTGCAGTTAAGTTAGTTTATTTTGTGAATGAGTAAGAATCATTACTGTCATGAATACAATAAGTAATGGTAGAATTCACTGTAAAAATTATAATTATATAATATTTAAACAAATAAAATCAATACGACAAAAAATTAATACGACTAGCTGTAAGCGTCGAAGGAAATTTTGTTTTTTTTTGCACTCTCACTAAACGTTTAAGTTAATTAAAGACAAACAGTTTTAAAGGCTTATCCGTTTTCATTTGTAACAAAAACACAATAATCGCGACTCGCGTATTGAATAGGTAGGAGATTGAATTTATATGTTTGTAATATGTATACCTAAAAGTGTAAAATCGATAGGTATGTAAAATGGTTTTGTTATTGGCATAATCAACACAGCACATTATGTATTCTGTGCGAAGGAACAGACGTGCAATTCTCCTACCTCGTACATGGTTTTAATAGTAATTTGATAGGGGTCTATCAATATGCCTCTTGACAAGCAGTCAATAGCGCATGTTTGTTAAGGACCAGTAAAGGTCACTCACGTGTAAGACCTGAATAATTTTCTCCATTGATTTGTACGTACAAGCAAACAAATTGAATTTGTAAGAATGAAGTGCCTTTAAATTCAATATGCGTTGGAGAACGAAATAGGTCATTATTTAGACGATTTGTATACTGCAAAGAAACACAGCATTAGAAAAGCTGCATACCTTCCGCTGAAAATCCACTGGGGAGCAGATGTATATGAGATTACACGGATGTTGATGTTGACTTTTAAGGATTTAAGGGATTTATGCTACTAGCATGACGAGATAGGATTTAATGTATGTTAGACAAAGAGTATTTGTCTTGTCTTCAGTTTATATCTCAACAGTACTTTAGAAGCAATAGGTATATTGTAACAGAGATTGAAAACTGTTATTTTATTCATGTTGTAGAATGTAGGATACGTTTTTATATGAAACACCTATAACTTTAGCCATCGAAACGCGTACGAAGATAAAGATATTTTTGTGGTTATTGGTGCTTTCGTTTTCTCTCTTATGAAAAAACTCGCAGTAGTTCCGGCATTTCCAATTTAGGATATAATAACCGTGGTATGTAATCAGAGCGGTTTATTATTTCCACGATATTTCTATATCTTCCACCTCACTGAATAGACCTAATTATTATTTCAACGTATGCAGCTTATTGTACAAGAAGGTTTCAACTTTAAACCTGATTATTGCTCCGAATGATGAAACAATGAAACAGCTGTAGGTACAGTACACATTACGTAGTAGCCTATCTAGAAGCATTATGATCTGCTATGACTTTTGCTCAACAATTGATATCCAAGTTACGCAACGTATTGTAATCCATTTTCAGCAAAAGATGTGCATCCAAGTAAAATATTGTGGAAGCTTTTTGTATATTTTGGAGAAATCATTCTTTTCTGGTGTAAACAGTTTCGTGATGGACGAGAACTTCTAGAAGATTTCACGCACATCAGGCGCGCACGAACAACCGTAACCCCGGAAAACATTCAGAGAATTAATGAGTTGTTTCGCAATGATCGACCGTTTATTATACGAGCCATGGCATGATTTGTTGAGTGTCGAACATATTGTTCATAAAGAGTTAAAATTTCGTGGTTTGTGCAAGATGGATGCCAAAACTCCTTACCGACGCTTAAAAACAAAGGTGGATTGAGGTATTAGCTGCGTTTCTTCTCCACTATGAACGTGTAAGAGAAGCATTCTTGAAGCGTGTATAGTGACGTGGGTTAACCATTTTGTTCCTAAACCCAAGAGGTCCAGTATGGAATGGCGACATACAACTTCGTCTAACCCTCGAAAGGGTTTTGTTTAGGGAAGTTCAAGGTCTTATTGTGGTTGATAATGGTATACAATGAATATCAGAAGAAGATGTTATGGAAAGCAATTATTTCAAATGAGGTATCATGAGCGGAGGAGGAATAACGAAAAGCCCTTTAAAAATATTACACTTAATTGTATAATAAGAAAAGGTGTATAACACAAAAGTGTAATTTCAATATATTTCAGTCAGTCCTTTCAGCAGCAAGAATCGAATTGTTATCGCAAAACCATAAAAGACATTGTTGTTTTTATTTATAAAAATGCTGGTGGATTAGTGGAGTGGTAGATATAGGTATGCGGTGAAAATTGTCTACATTTGAAAAATCATATCCGAAAAGGGCGGACAGATAAATGGTGTTGGTAGGCTACAAATCAGGGATAATTGAGGTACAAGTCAATAATTATGCTTGCAATCACGAACGTCGATGTATACACCAGTATCCCCCCTTGAAAACCACAAGGACTGGTTCCAATCAAGAGCCACCACTAGAATTTATAAAGGAGTTGCGGAAATGGAAACAAATCTATTGATTCTCGTAGATATAGTCGGTTTACTCTTAAATTACTATGGATAGGGAACTCCTTAAAATTGCTGTAGCCAATGATAAAATGGGTTTCACTTGCAAATAAAAGAATAAATGTCATGTACAAAACGTTTCAAGCGAAAGTAGTACATATGACTACAGCATTATGATGGAATTTCCTTTACACTCCCTGATTACCTGCAATTCTATTGTATTTTTTAGAAATTCTGCTTTATTCTGTCAGGGTTTAGGTAGTAATTTAAGAATAAACGGACTATAGGAGGTTTTTCGAACACCACAAACCACAAACATTTGTGTTTGGTCTTGCGGCAAAAATAATTATTCTACGAAAAGTAAATGATATCCTACTTAATGAAAGCAATCGTCAATATAAAAACTATAATGTATAGTCTGTACCAAACTTTAAATTCAGCATTGCAGTTACGGGCTGCTGTATTGCCAAACCTACGCCTCAACCGGATTCTATTTAAACACAGAACTTTACGCATTGTAATTACCAACATTCTCAAGTAAGTTAGTTAATTTCATTATATCACGTTTGAGAACCTCTGGAATTCAGTACTTAAAAGTTGCTTTCAGAATAGCGCCTCAGGTAAAAGAAAAGTGACAACGCTGTGCAAAATTTCCCCATAAGAAATACATTGCCCTATTCTGACCGTGCAGAATTTGAAGTATGGTACAGTAGATGAACTGTTTTGTAAAAAAAAGTTGAAAAACTTGGATGCTTCATCTCTACCGCCTCCCCAAGCTGAACTGCATCAACACCTCCTAACCCTAAGAGTTACAAAATTTGCATAAATGCTTTACACCAGTTCCAACAGAGCTTTATCCTACAGAAAATGAATAGATTTAAATGGTTTGAAGGGGCTCAATTGCCAGAGTTTGTTCGATGTATACTCGAGGATGAATTTGATATTGACATGGTTGATTTTGAATGTGAAACCAACGAAAATGAAGTGGATAAAGTAAGTGATAAGGTTCATGATGATTATACAAGCGATGAAGATGATTTACTTTAATGCGTAAAAATATCACTCAATATTTTTCCTATATTGAATTTTTACGAGGCCTCACCAATAAGTAATGAGACTAAGTCCATAAAATACGTATATTTAAAAATTAAGGTACAGTGATGTGATCCCCTTCTATGTATTCCCCTCACACAACTACACACTGATTCCAACGCTTCTTCCAGCTTTCGTAACATTTCTGGAAGGCTTCGACTGGAATGCCCTGGAGTACCCTCCTCATGGCGGTCTGGATGTCAGTTATGGACTCAAATTTAAATGATCGAGAAGACTGTCGGTACTTTTGGTAATGAAGGAGTTGCCGCCCTTTAGAACAATTTATCTTTGGCCTCAAAATAGGCTTCAGTTGCTGCGATGGCTTCCTCGTCTGAGCCATATCTCTTGCCACGGAGCATCTTTTTAAGTTCGTAAAAGAGGTGGTAATCACTGGGGGTCAGATCTGGACTACACGGTGGGTGTGGAAGCAATTCAAAGCCCAATTCATGCATTTTTGTCATCGTTTACAGTGACTTGTGACACGGTGCATTGTCTTGGTGAAGCGAAATTTCTTTCTTCGCCAAATGTGGCCTCTTTTTGGCGATTTCGGTCTTCAAACACTCCAATAACCCAATATAATAGTCGCTGTTGATTATTTTCCCATCTTCAAGGCAGTCAATAAAAATTATGCCTTGCGCATTCCAAAATACGGATGACATAACCTTGTCGGCTGATTGTTGTTGCGTTTTTGGTCGCTTCGGAGTTCGGACGGCTTTCACCGGCTGCTTGCCACTCAGCTGATTATCGATTTCATTCTGAAGTGAAATAATGGAGCCATTTTGATGTACCGACGCAAAAACTCAGGCTTATAAACATGTTCAAACAGCGATCGGAGTTATCAATTCGTTGTTGTTCTTGTTCTGGCGTGAGGAAACTCGGCACCCATTTGGAAAAAAGCTTTTTCATACCCAAATGTTCGTGTGCAATAGTGAAAACACTACCTTTTGATAACTTCAGGGTGTCAGCTATCTCTTGCAACTTCACTTTGCGATTGCCCATAATGATTTTCAGGGTTTTTTCGAAGTTTTTTGGATTGACAGGATTTGTGCGTCTAGAATGTTCAACATCATCGGTGATCGGTGTCTGTACGACCACATCAGCAAACCAACGTTTGGTGGTTGTTGTTGATGGAGTACAGTCCGGGTAACACTTTTGAAGCCATTGCTCAGCTTGAACGGGGTTTTCCCATTAAAAAACAATGATAAATGAACACACGAAATTGGTTTGAATCCATTGTTGCTGAAATAACGAGAGTACTGTCACGTAAACCGCTGTAACTTCTAAACTAAACATCGGATTGTCACGAAATTTTAACATACATATATCTTTTGAAGATTGGCACTACTGAAATATCATACGGATATTACAGTGACTCTATTACAAACAGTGACGACAAGCGATGTATCGATTTTTATTGGTCGTGGTAAATTTTGCCTCTTAATGGCGGCCTGACTGTGTTTACCTTTGATCAGCGTGTGATTTTTATTTGAATTTAGCACGTTGCTAGGATACCACCGTTGAGTTCATAGAAACCCGTCCAAAATTTTGCCTCCTAATGGCGGATGGGTGGAGCTAATCGCGGCTTGTCGTCACTGTTTGTAATAGAGTCACTGTACGGATATTTCGTTAGGGGCGCCATCTAGTAAGCTCTAGCTCCGTGTACGCTTCTGCCCTCTGTCGAAGTCTCAAAGTAGCTTTGAAATTATAGCGCTCAATTTATTTAATTTAGTGCCTTCTATACGGTACAAGTATTTTTAATCATAATGTGATTGATGTAGGGTTCCAACTCCCAGGTCCAACGCTAACTTCACACTACATTTTCAAAACTTAAACTTTAGAGGGAATATTTAAAAATGATCGCCACAAATAAACTTTCCCTCAAAAAACAAACCCGTCCAAATTTGAACAAGGCGGTAAAATTTCAACTACCCGGCAAACCCCACACAACCCTGGCACGTGGTCACGATCATCTAGTAGGTCCCCCAATTTTTTGAAAGACATTGGAATACACTGGCAGTGAACTACAATCGGGTGGAAGGATCAAAACAAAAATGAAACATCACAAATTTGTTTATTTGGGTTTCTCTAACATTTACTTACTTACCAAAACAAAACCGAAAAGGGAATGCACAGTTCAACGACGGTTAACGAGAAGGAAGAACCGGCAAGAAAACTTCTCGTTCATACTATTAAAGAGAGTAAAGAGTAATTACTTTATAGGACAAGACAATGGAAAAATATTAAGACAACATGAAAAATTGACGTGTTGAAGGACCTTTTTATCAATCTCAATACGCAATAGAATACGCAAAGTTATGGTTAATTGCAAATATTACCTGAAAATTAAATGTTTTTTAAATTATGTTAAAGCTAACTATAGTTAGTGTTTTCATTTCAGTGGGACAGATTGCTTATTATAGAAGCACTGTTAACCGATGTAAAAGTAGTACTTGCATGAGAATAAGGGCCAATACCAAAACTTTACTCCTGCAAGTTCAATTTGGTGCGTGACTTTGACGTTACTATTAAAAAATAATGATTTGAACGTGAATTTAAAAGAAAAAATAGGAATTGCTTTAAAATAATACTTAGAAGTAATTAAAATGAGAAAAAAATAGAATAAGTAGATAGGTACGTAATTTGTTTCATTTTATGCAATTTATATCCTGTAGATATTATGAATGAAATAGCTTTTTCAAAGGGTCAAACCGGTGCAAGTATTGATCTTTAAAAAGAAAAAAAGGTTCCTTTAGACGCCCCATAAATCTGAAATTTTGAGTTCTCATTTTATAACTGGAGTGGGATTTATAAATCACGGAAGCAAAGAAAGAAATTTTCCAAACACACTTTAAATTAAAATATTTGTACAGGCCAACTGAGGAATTTACTCAGAGAAAGCTTTACTACAGATTTGACTTTTGTAAGTGCATGTTCTTTTTGAAATTCCAAGAAATTACAACAAAAACTTACTTTCAATGATATCAATAGTCATCCTTTCCCGTATTACATATCGAAGATATGCTGTAAACCAAACTTGCTGCGGGCGTTTTTTTATTATACAGTTACCAGCTGAAATTCTTTTTCAGTGACCACTAAAGCGAGGATATTTCTTGTTAGTTTCTTAATTGGCAGAAGTTCAAGTAGAAAAATGATATACTCGGAAAAAGAGTTTTCATCCGAAGCAATTTATTAACAATAATTTATAAGCTAAGGGAGAAGATAAATTCCTATTGTGTGCTTAACGGTGGAGAGTGAAAAAATTTATAAGACGGCGATAAGGAATAATGTATACTCTTTAGACATTTCCCAGATAGCACGTACCAGAGATACAGTAGAAAGTCGTTTACTATTTCGTTTTTGTGAAGATGAAATACGCCTTCTGTATTTTGTATTGACGTAAATAAACGAGAAGGATTTATACGCTCTAAAGTTTCTAACTTAAAATTCTGTTTAGTACATATTTATTACAGCAATAGAAACTTACACAAAGTAAATACAGCCTACGGTTTTCTAGATCCGAGATGTTGAATTATTCAGAAACTTTATTAATAGTCTGAAGCAGCAATTAAGATTAAGAGCAAACAGAAAAGCCAGTGAGGAAATGAAAATCTTACAGAAAACACAAGGTGTAGACATAGACAGATACCTTGGAAGTTACTGAGGTGTTAAACTTAATTTATTTGAAAGTTGAGATTAGTTTTCAGAAGGCGTACCCGGATTACGGTTTAAAAATACGGGACTAATCATATTACCATATAATACAAGAAAAATAAAGAGATTAGCGATTACTGTCACCAATCACCCCATGTCTGTTAATAGAATGTCCGGTTTCAATGTGCAAAACTCGAAAATCGTAATAAGGTCTTTTTGGAGACATATTACAAGAAAACCTAAATTTTCAAAGAACTTTTTTTCGTGGCTTTATTTGAAAAGTCATCAATAAATAAAACAAGTATGTACAAATTGTGGACATTTTTTTCCTAAGACATCCTTTCTATTACATAGAAATGGAAAGCTTTATCCCTATAGAAATACTTTCTAAAGATTAGTTCAAAACCGCAATTGGATGGATCGGATGGATGCGCTCATTCTATTTTGATCCCTCAAAAAAACTTGCCTAACAGTTAATCACAGAAAATGATACTTACGGCACTTATTTAATTAATACGATAAAAAATGTATCAAGAGAAATATTTACAAAATAATCACAATTTAAAGCTCATGTCCCATTGTTTCATTTAACCGGGGGATACTTTGGTCATAGAATTCTTGTGGTTGCTGCTTGAAGGATTCTTTTAGGTATGCCGTTTTGCACTTCTGGATCTCACTTAAAGAGGCTACCTTTTAGCACCTTTCTCAGTTCTCCAAAAATTGGAAATCACAATGTGATAAATCTGGATTAATGGCGGATGCTCTAAAAATCTCAATTTTTTTTGTTTTGGATTTTCTGTACGTTGGTGAAATAAAGTCGATATCGTTGTGAAGAAAAATGGGTCCACGTGGAAACATTCCTGTACGTTTTCGTCTTATTGAGTGATGAAGCTTATTTCAATGTACACGTTGACTTAGGTTCTTTAAACCTAAAGGTGTTGAAAAGAAAAGCCAATGCGGAATTATTACTCTAACATTTTTGAAAATTTCTTTGATCCACCGACTACAACGGTTAACAAACACTTTATGCCTGTAACGTCATCTTTAATTCGTTAAACTTCTACAATTTCTTTAAGTCTTCCAAGGAGAGGAGGTAAGCATACCTTGTAAAATGCAAAAAAATTCTGGCAAGTTTTGCCACGAGACTTCCCTCGTATCAACCCATTTTTCAAAAAATAAGTATAGCTCAATATATATTGCTAAAACCGCATTTCTATAACTTTAATAGTTTCTGAATATAGAGCTTTGCAAGAAAATGTGTATGGACAGACTATAAACTACGACAGACGGAATTTCTTTTTTTTTATTTTTTGAATCTAAAAATTCAGAAACGCCGATATGTAAAAATTTGCATAGGTCAATTTTTTTTTGGAACACTTGTACAATACTACAATAAGTATAAAACCATTCCATGGTATAACGCATCATAATTCATTCAGCAAGACTGATATCTCAGATGGTATTACTGATAATGTGGAGTGTCCTGAGAGAATGCGTCTCGGTACGACAAAGAAGGGTAGAACACATACAAGAGACCTTTTTTGGTACTTTAGTCCCTGTACTGCCTTTTTACCAAGTCCCTTATTTGTCCCACCAGGGTTCTTGTCCATGACCTTCCACCTACCTCTTGACAATTGTTTAAACGTTTACATTCTACTGCGCCGCAGCCGCCTTTCTTCAACCAGGGGCCTCAACGGTATGCTTGCTCGCTATCACAAGGAGGTCCTTCGTGGAGACTGTGCCATACGTTGAGGCCACTTGTACCGCCATCTTTCTCTGTAGGCTATCTACCCCCTCTCTGACCTTTCTGGTCTCTACATACAAGAGACCTACGCTTGGTGAACCTAACAATTACCTAACGTAGAAAAATGGTAACAGTGGCGTACCTAGAATTTTTGCTGCCCGGAGCGGTCTCCAATTTGCCGCCCTTTCTAAGTCAATCAAATGGTGGTTTTTATAAATTAATAAACATAAATAAATAATTGCAATTGAGACAAACTGTAGCTAGGGAACTTTTTTACCATTGGATGCAATATTTAAATTAGGCAGTAATAAAGAAAGTCGCATAAGGCATAAGCTGATATAGGTACCTATAAATGCAACCTTTATAAAAATACAAGATACTTTTTAAAAGGCCGCAAGAAACTTACGGAGGCCAAAGGTTCCCCACCTATGAGACAAAACATATACCTAATTTACAAAAAAATATTTTTTATTTTATATTTATAAATGCTTGGGTACATTCCAAGCACCAACATAAAAAAATGCCGTTCGAGACTTGGTCACTTGCTGCCCGGTGCGGGCCCCACCTACCGCACCCTCCCTAGGTACGCCACTGAATGGTAATGAACATATAAAAAGAATATTTTGTATATTAGACAGCCATTATCAATTACAAGTAGGTTAGAAATAGGTTAACATGTATTCCAAGTGCAAAACAATAACCATTTGTTTTAAATTGTTACAGTTAATTGCAAACCTTAAATCGAATTAATAGAACCACGTTTCACACTTACATTATCTTTAAAATGATAAAATCATAATTTATAATAATACAGAAAATGTGGAAAACATGAATTTCAAGTAGGTACTCTTTTGCAACCCCAAAACAATTAATGTCAAACAGAATTTAAAGTTATTATAACCTCTTCTATTCGTAATACTTTTTAATCGTGCTATGTGGCGCGCACTACGTTATTGGAGGAAGACTGTCAGAATGAACCTTATTGGCCCAAATCTAGGAGTGATTGGTAATGATCACTGTATTAACGAAGTTGGGATTCATGTAGTCTTCAGCAGATTCTGTGGAAACATATCGTCTGAAAGTTTTCTGATTCTGTACATCAAGGATCATCAGTTGGTCAATGATGTGATACGAGATGGTGCCATTAACGTGCAGTCACTTCAGTGACTCTATTACAAACAGTGGCGACAAGTGATGTATCGATTTTTATTGGCCGTGGCATATTTTGCCTCATAATGGCGGCCTTACTGTGTTTGCCTTTGATCAGCGTGTGATTTTTATTTGGATTTAGCACGTTGCTAGGATACCACCGTTGAGTTCGTAGAAACACGCCCAAAATTTTGCCTCCTAATGGCGAATGGGTGGTGCTAATCGCTGCTTGTCGTCAGTGTTTGTAATAAAGTCACTGTAGCAGTCACGTTGGAAACCTTCATCACTGTTTCGCCATCGAAGCTGTGTTGCATCTTGCGGATAGTTTTCACTCGAGAATCACCTCCGTGAAAACAGTAGAAAAATATAATATCTAAATTTTTCGAGTAAGTACGCCCAAATGATCATAGACGTGCTCACCCGTATAAATTTTTTTTTACCGCGCTTGTATAATCACTACTGCGGGATCACTGCAAGAGAAAAGACCCATAGAGGCAGTACACCTGCAAAAGGTTTCATAGACTTGAAAAGGGATTCACGGGGTGTGATCAATTCCGAAAGCGTTTAAAACTTGTTAGAGTGCAGCGCCGGTTCATAATAAAATTTTGTCAGAATATTACTTCTTAGAAGTAGTTGCGACCGCAAAGGGTTTGAATTGCTTGCAAAGGGGGTGTACTCGGAAAATTTAGATGCTATATTTTTCTGCTGTTTTCAC
Organism: Pyrocoelia pectoralis; assembly: GCA_036250285.1. Lineage (NCBI taxonomy): Eukaryota > Metazoa > Arthropoda > Insecta > Coleoptera > Lampyridae > Pyrocoelia > Pyrocoelia pectoralis. Next base: position 20,604,766 of record CM070076.1, on the reverse strand, counting down.
AGAAGTTCGAGAATCGTCAAAATCTACCTAAAATGCAGCAACATTGTTCAAGGTTTTCTGCCATTTTCTGAACGTGGTAAATACATTGAACTGTATGCTAAAGCCATACAGTTCAATGGGTAAATAATACAATGAAAAAGATAATAGTTGTAAGCTTATGGCTTATACAACTTCAATATTACGTTTTGTCTTACTTTTAGACAGTGTATAAGGCCATCAAGTAAACCAAAATTTTACTTTCAATGAACAATTAATCAATCACACGTATCACTAAAATACTTTTTTCATTCATTCTCTAAAATGAATGTTTTGCGGATTCTATATGCTCCGCAAAATAAATCTTTAGGGGACAAGTACGCTAAAGTAAACTATGACAACCTTTTAGAAGACTATTATTTATTAATAATACATTTGAATAGAAAATACCTATTTAGACACATGAAAACAGACGTACTTTTTCTCGTATTGTTCTCGAGA